>OX421922.1:6524295-7897718 GCA_949128165.1 Lathronympha strigana | reverse complement strand
GGAAAGTTCCACTTTGATCCCTCGAGCAGGGAAGAAAAAGTCTCCTTTCGAATAGATGCGTGAAAATTATATTGTATACCTATTAAGGGCGGTAAATAAGAAATTACGAAAGAGTGCAAATTCAATGCTTCTTGTAATTATAGTACTGCCCGTGGCACACACAATGTTTTTCATCACACTTGCTTTACTTTAGGCATAAAAGGTAGCGTGAACTTTGAACGACGTTTTCCAGTAAAGGTGATGCGCATCGCCTACTTACATCCCTAGGTCGTAATTAAGGATTTACAGACAGCATTGCCTACGTTAATGTCGTATATTATGTACAAGCAAGTGTAAATTAATGTTGTAACTATAACTATACAATTAAAAACGAGATATGTATGTTTGTTTTCATGGGCTCCCGATATGTTGGCACTCATACATGGTAGGTATATGCACGCTGCATAAATGACCCGAAATGTCGGGATTTAAAGTGTTTTACGTCATTAAACAATAAATAGAAAAAAAATGCTACATAATATTGCCTTGCCTTCTCTGCCGCGATTAGTATTAAATTGCAACGGTTAACACGTATTCACGTATTCGGGCAGTGATGCTCGAGCCGCGAAGGTGACAAGCCCACTCTGTCTGTCCGACAATGCCTGCCCGATGCAGTCGAAACATGTCACGCCTATTGTGATAAAAATACGTGAGTGTTAACCGTTGCAATTTAATATCAATATGACTCACGAAAGTTTAAATCATATTACCGCGATTCATTTACGGATTAATCAGTTTATTAGCACAATGACCCTACGTTTCGAGCCCTTTACAGCATATTATCACGGGGTTAAAAGTTGACACCATTTCTGTGGTAACGAGTGCTGTAAAGGGCTCGAAACGTAAGGTCATGATGTTAATAAACGCGATTAATCCGTTTTAAAGTGTTTCGTTTAAAAAAATGCAACAATTTTACCCCATGCCTTATTAAGCTTAATGAAGGACTAGGTCAAATTTCATTCGGTACCATTTTAATTAGATTTATTTTAGTTTCGTATTAGTTTCAGTTTAGTTATACTTTTAGATTTGAATTTACATTATACATTTTAGTTTAGCTTTTTGTGTTAGGTACTAGACTAGCGACCCGCCCCGGCTTCGCACGGGTATTATTATACATATAAACTTTCGTCTTGAATCACTCTATATATTAAAAAAAACCGCATCAAAATCCGTTGCGAATAGTTTTAAAGATTTAAGCATACATAGGGATATAGGGACAGAGAAAGCAACTTCGTTTTATACTATGTAGTGATTTACGTAATAAATAATGAGGTATAGACAAATACTAAAATGTCAATTTCTTAAGGGATTCGAACCCGGGACCTTGAGTTTGTTTGAAAGCCTAAGTAGAAATAGTACTTAGTAGTAGTACCAACTAAACGTAATAACAATAAATTAATCGAACAAAAAGCTCTAACCGCACACGATCAAAGTACCCAACGCACAAAGAACCCAAAAAACCGCTAGCGACGCGCAATATTTTAAAATGACACTTTTATGTCTTTTATTACTAAAGAAGGTACAAGATAAACTCACTTAAACCCACAAGGTTCTAAGTTTATTCCAAATTCTAAGGCGTCTGGGACTTTGTGGTTTCACAAGTGAGGGTACAAGATAATATCTTGCCATGGGTCATCTCCTTAAAGGGTCAGAACATGCAAAATGGACACATTACATTAGATGTAATACACTTGGAGGGTTAGGGAGTAGGGACTAGAGTAATGAAGATGACTGTACAATAAATTGCATTGTAAAGAGGAGGAATGGAATAAATGTAGATTTGGTGAGATAAGGAAAACGTAGTATAGGTACTTAACTCAATCAGTGTCAGCGTAGCCGATATTATGGGGTACTGCGTTATACTATCGTGTTTAAAAGTACATGGAATGTTTATGAATGGATTCATCCATAAATTGCTCATGCACTTTTGAACCGCACTGTAGTAGCGAAAATATTCAAATAATGTTTATAGTAAACCCCTATTCGTTTTTAAATATCCATCCAACGATACCTCACACTTTAGGGTTAAAACTAAAAAAACACCCTCATATTACAAGTATGGGTGTCCCATAATTAAAAAAAACCCACCGTCTGTTAAAAAGCTCATGAAATAAATCTGAACTTCTAACCAGACCTAAAATAAATGACTGCGCTAAGTAAGTGACAGTTTAGAGAGCGCCATTTGAGTTATCCTCAGTGTACCTATAGGTAAGTAAAACCCAAACAGCTTCTGTAAACAAGTCAGACAGGCGAAACCGCAGACGTACAGATAGCATAACACTTGAGATACTGCGGAACACATCTCCGCAACTTACACACGCTTTCAGACGCCACGTCACCAAAGTGTCAAAACTGAAGTTGAACTTTATGAGTGTTCATTAAGGTAGATTTTTCTCTGTGGTCTGTGACCGATTATCCGTCTTTAGTCGGCCATATACGTTCCGACATCCGTTGGATCTCCACAGTGGGTATGTCCGCCGGACATCCGTCAGACAAAACCATACATTGATTGGCAGATCCTGCGTAGCGTAGGTATATGTCCTGCTTTTGGCGTTGAACTTGCGGAGCCAATACATACGTCTTTGGCGTGGAAAAGGTTGTCTCCTTAATGTTTATAACCTCCTCCAATGCTCGAAACCGACGAGAAAGCACTTTAAATTTGGGGTTTATTGTGGAGACGGTGGTTTTATAAAGCTACGGAGCGCGATTGATTGCTGTAATAACACAGAAATTAAATTTATAATGGCAGATGGAAATGCTTTTTTGATTATTTTTTTACTAGGTATACACAATTAAATATTTGGACTTAGTACCTATCATCAGTATTATCTAATACGTAACATTTATTTGTTCATTTATAATTCACTAGCGACCCGCCCGGCTTCTCACGGGTGAAATGTATTATACAAATAAACCTTCCTCTTGAATAACTCTATCTATTAAAAAACCGCATAAAAATCCGTTTCGTATTTTTAAAGATTCAAGCATACATACATACAGACAGCGGGAAGCGACTTTGTTTTATACTATGTACTCGTAGTGCTCCTATTTTTTTAATGGGGCATCTGCCATGACGTTACGTAATCCGCGGCACTAGTTCGGAATGATGCCATTAGCGCTGAATTAGTTTAGTTATCTAATTAGTCTGTCTGAATGTCACACTACTCTCGTCTGCAAGTAGTCAGGACTAGCTTTCTGAGAAACGCGAGTGACGCCAATGACAGTCGTCACGGCACGTCCCAAGGGAAATTTCATTTGATTGAAAGGATATTTCTTTAAATGAAACACTTTAATGAATTAAATCGCGAATAAAAACTACTTGACGTCGTTTCAAGTAGTTAACATCACTCGTTACTGGATAAAAAAACGCGAAAACAATTGTATGGGACAGATTGTCCGAATAGGCCAGCCAGCAAACAAAATACATGGAGGGTTTATTGTAATATTTGTAATTCACCTCTAAGAAAATAATCATTGTTGGTAATTCACCTCAAAAGAGGTAAAATCAGAACGCAGTAAGAAACAATAAATTTACACATGATAAAGGTACATTCACACCGAACACCGTTCTGCCCTTTAAATACACCAGTAACTTGGCATCTGAATCGTACATTTACAAAAAGAGCCTAAATTAACTCGCGAGAAAATCCGTTAATTCCGTTAATTGTTAAAATAAGCCTGCTTTTTCCAGACAATCGGGAGAGGCATTCAGGTTCCAAAAATCTTTCAGAGTCTGATTCTGATCGTTAAATTTGCATTTAGATAATACTTTACCGTCATTTCATAATCAACTTTTCACATAAAATCGCTTCACAACGATTCACAAACTCTTCATTTCACAAAAATGTCTTTCCTAAAATACGCTCATTTATAAAATTAATTATTTGACAAATATTCAGTTCGTAATACTGACTCTTTTACGCAAAACTTTCCATTTCACAAATAAATCGTTTTGAAAATAAGTATTTTTAAATAGTCACCTGCTAATCTATTGTTTGTATTCTGTATAAAATTTACATTCCAAGGGAAATTTGGATTAGAATTGTTCTTATTTGTAAGGGTCGCGGTTCTAATCTGACCTTACCCCATTTTGCTGGTAGCAGATATTGGGTCGCAGTTAAAATATGTTTTTCAGCCCTCCGGCCGGTAAGCGCCACTTTACGCAAAACTAAATTGCCGCCTGCCGGCTCCGTCAGGCAGAAAAATAGTATACAAACCTCGGCCGGTAAATGGGAAAGCCTCGGATCACATGTTAGTCGACCTCGGCTTCGCCTCACATGGAATCCGAGGCATTTCCCACCTTAACGGCCTTGGTATGTAATCTACTATTACCAAAAATTTAATATTAATAACGTTATAAATTGAAAGAAATGTCATATACTACAGAAAAAGTGACCAAGACCCCCAGTTCCCAGGGCTCTTTTAACGTTGTTTTATCATCCGTTATTTTGATAATTGTCGTGAAAATTAAATAATTAATTTGCCAAATATTTTTTGTGATATGATTTTTTTAAGTAAATATTTTGTCTAATTAATTATTTTTTAACAATATTTTATAGAATGTCAAAAACTAAAAAATAATTTCAATTTAAATGGAATAAATGTATAACTATTTCAAGATTGTTGTCAGTTTTTGGAAAATCCACTATTTTCTAACACCTATTTTATCGACAATTAACACCCATTTTTTTTCTTGTTTAAGCACATAGTCTTCAACGGAATAAATGAAATACTTTTGATCCTTTTTACACGAAATTATTGAGTAAGAAAATGTTAAATTTGATAAGTTTTGGTAGAAATACACGAGTATTAGCTAAGTTTTCTGACCAAACAGTCACTCAAGTCAATTAGATGACTGACAGCGATATTCAAAAAGTATATATTGCAACGTTGTATTCCATATACTTGGTATTCCATAAGAACAGTGCTCATTCTGCCACCTTCCTAAATATTACTATTTTCGCTGACGTAGAAAAACTAGCGTATGCAACTCCTCGTAATTGGTTCTTAAAACTCTCGGGTCTGTATCACAAATCCCGATTACGGCTCGTTTTGTAACGGCGATCCTTATTATATCACTGTTGCTTAATAGTAGTTTATGCAACAGTGATATAATAAGGGTTCTTAAAACTTGAGGGTCGCCGTTACAAAACGAGGCGATGCCGAGTTTTGTAATAATAGACCCGAGAGTTTTAAGACCCAATTATGAGCTGTTGCATACCCTAGTTTTTCTACGACAGCTAAAAAAGCGTTAAAAGCTAAATCTAAAAACGTGGCAGAATAGGGAAGATGTTGTGCCCACTATAGAAATTAAAAAAAAACAACAACAGTGCTAATATATTGTATGAAAATCCATAGGAGCAGTGTTCTTATGGAATACCATAGACAACGTTATAATGTAGACTTTTTGAATATCGCTGTCAGTCATCTAATTGACAGATAGAAGTGCCGGAGTAGAAAAACACCTATTGTAAACCGGATGAGTTTACTCGTCAAAGTCGGATGTCAAATCAATAATAGATCATTTAAATCAGAATGCCCCCGGGCCTCTAATTAAGCCGGTTGATAAAACCAAAATGGCCGGATGAAAAAACTCCATTTTGCCTAATCTAATTTTAGAATGGGACGTGCTATATAGGTTAGGGCCTTTTAAAAATAAAAGTTGTTTTAAATTAGGTGATTAAAACAAAAATAATTTAAATATAAAGCCTTTTTTGGCAATGATAAGACCGGAGTCCTAAATGTAGAAGCATAAATGTAGCTATGTCTTCTGCTATATGGAAGGGATCTCCACCAACTGAAGGGAGAATTCAAAGGGCATGGTCGCTTTTGCCCAGCAGTAGGACACTAAATCAGACTAAAAGGTTAGGTAGCTAACTTAGCTAATATAACTTGGTTACCACTGAGGAATTGTGCAAATTGCAACCCTAAGGCTTCCTTGCACCACGCAGAGTTAACCGCTAAACCGGAGTTAAGCTATCAATTGCCATGCAAAAAAACGTTAAGGGGTTAAACAATTCCAGTCCAGTATTCATATTTTATTATGCCCTGGAAAACTGCAAAAAATATTTTTAAAGTTTAATTTTACGTAATACGGCGGAGAAGATGTCGGCCATGGTAGTTCATAGATTATCTGTGGTATGACGTCACTATGCAGGAAAACAACATTTGTCAAAGTCAATTTGTTATTGACATATCAATTGTTCCGTTATTCGTTGTCTGTCAATGCCACAGCAGAGGTTACGTAGCGAACTTAACTAGTATAAGATTCAACATGAAGTTAGCTTCAACGAGTATAATGACGTCACTAAATGGCCAACAGCGTTTTCAGTTCAAAATTTAAAAATATGGATAGAAATTTTTATTTGAAAATACGTAGCCGTAATCAACCAGTATTTGGGTTCTTAAGTCAAATACTAAATAATCATTTATTGTGCCAAATTTGATACGAGTCTAGTAGCCTATTATAATTATATACCTGGTTGGCTTTTACCATTACCACTTGAGTCTGGCAATTGTCTGAGCCATGTATATGTAGATTTGTGACTTTGGTGATGGTTTGGATATGATTCATAAATTAGAAGCACTAAAGCAGACTGAAATTAGCGGTAGCTGCGTCATAAGGAAATTCGTGGGAATATACCCACATTAGGAAAACCAGTACCGAAAGCTAAATACATTAAGAGCACTAAAACATACAGAGACAGTAGGCTCTTTGAAGCTACTGTAACATTTTCAAGTGATTTTCGCGCATAGTGACTAAAAATACGTGAATGTTATCCGTAATTTTTTATAATAATTATTTGTCCCACAAAAGTTTAAATTCGCTCAGTTGGTAGAGTGATTGGCTTGTATCCCAGAGTCGCAATTTTGAATCTTTCCCTAAGCTGTGATTTATTCCACATTTTTCTTTATTTCTAGAATTCAATACCCAATTATTCGTTCATCAGAATTGGGGCATGTCCACTGTTATTCAAACCATGGCCCTATTCTAATATTAACTTTACGAATGCAACGAGCTCCGTTTTACTGCACCATAAAGACACTGACCCAAATAAATCTAATCCGGGCTATACGTATGAAACTTATACGTTTGCTGTATGTAAATGCGAATTTCATGTAGCAATAAAAACCGGTTTTAGTGTGAAAGTTGGTTAAAAGGATGGAAACCATCACGAGGAAACCGGACTTATCCCAGTAAGGTCTAGTTTACTCTCTGAGTTAGGTCAGATGGCAGTCAGATGGCAAATCTTGTAGGGTTAGCATGGTTGCCATTTTATCGCTTATCCCGCTATGCGTCACTTTCGCACATACGTACTTGTTAGAACGTGACAGCAACGTCGGTAAACGATAAAAACCCGACCATCATAGACTAGTTGGGATTCGTTGCCAAAGCAGACCCCAGGTTCCTGCCGTGGCATAAGCCGGGAAAACGTTAGGAAGAAGAACAGCTTTGGCTCTGGTTTAAGTATTTATAATAGCGTCAATTTAACCTTTTACCACAGAATTAACTAGGTCTTCTTGGTATTGGTCCGGTTACCAACCGGGTACTCGGCTCCCTGGACCATTGAGGTAGTAAATTAACTAGAGAAGACAACTAGAACAAAGTATGTACGCCGTATCTGACTGTTGGAGGGCGCCAAAGAATATAGCTTAGAACCAGAGGTGGCACGGTCGTGACAATGTTCAGTGTTCATTCTTTTTACATATTCACTAAGGAAACATGCTTATAATAACAATAGTAATAAGTATACTGTAAGTAATTAATTAATAATCTTTTTATACGTGTATAACAAACGGCCTATTATGTCTGATTGAATTGAAAACCATATATTTGTTTATAATTCTGAATGTAATTTATATTCATTTTTAATTTTAAACTACTAAGAAATATAGAACTTTCTTCGCATAGGCGATGAAATGCACTACGAAACATGAGCAACATTATTAGTTCTACTACAAACCATTTTTATTTGAATTTCGGTAATCAATTTGAAAAGTCGTCCTTATTGTACGGTAAAATTATGTAAACAAATGAAAAATAACGAAAAACACACATATTTTATTTTTTCATGCATAAATGCTATTAAACAATAACTTACGTAAACCATTAGGAAGTATACAAACGTACGTGTCACATCTGCGAAATTTATTCTGTGCGTCGATCAAAATGGCGTCGGACCGCGAATGTTTGAAGTGACATTTTAGAATAATTTAATTTAACCTAATATCTGATTCTCTCTTTATACGTAAACATTTATTCTCGAAATATATACAGTAAGTGTAACTTACCTAACTACCTACCTCTACCTACCTTAAATCTAAAGTAGGTCCTTGAGGCATTGTACCTAGGATGCTGGCGGCATTTTCTCTCTTTTACTTACCGATGGAATGTAATCCCGCGGCTTTTATTTTGATTTCTAGTACCATGTATACAGCTTTTACGCACGCTCGAAGGCATTTTTTTCATTTTTACATGCTGTTTGTGTTTCATCCGTGTTATGGTTCGTCGATCGTCGCAACTCACAGACCAACTGATCGAGTTGTTGTGCATCAATTCTCTGGATAACCAAATTAGATCACAGATAATCGCTAACTTCTGATTTTTACGACTGATCATTTTCAGATTAACATACCTACCTAAACGCTTTAGAACTGTGTTAAGTTCATTCCAATTGTCACGAATGTCTTTTGGACTATAATGCTATGGAACTATGCTATGCTATGCTGTGCTATGGAGTGTAGCACAAATAGATTCTGAGTAAGCGACCGAGTTTACATTGGGCATTTACAGAAATAAGTGCACCATTTTAATGAAAATACGTCCTCGATTTTCCATAACAAAAAAATTTTCAGTTTTGTAAAGGCCCATACAAAGTGAATGAGAAAGTGAAAAAACTCTTTTTCTTTTTATAAATCAATAGTAATCGTGATTCTGGTTATAAAAAATCCAAAACTTCCTATATTTTCAAAAAACAAGAAAATGGTACCCAATTTCTGAAAATGACCTTATACGACTCAGTACTTGGGGAATCATCATCATCATTATCATAATTTATAATTTAATTTTCTTTCTTATTCATTTATTTTGTCAACCAGTATTGACTTGCAACTTGCAACCTTTTGAATATCATCCACCCATCGAGCTTACGAACGTAAAGCTTTTTTCAGTTTCTATATTTTCACAATACTTTGTACGCGAAAACCAGTCTTAGAGCATAGACAATAGGAGTAGGCTTTCCAATTTCTGCTCTATCAAAAACTTGCATAATTGTGAAATTTCTTCTATAGTCTGACGTCTATCTGACATGTCTATTACTACATAAGGTACGAATAGCCATACACTACCGTAAAATTGGCAGAATGTTTGTATAGAAAATGTACGCTCTCGCTTTTCTGTCGCACTGTAGTTGAAACCGTGTGATGTGCAAGAAATATGCTAAATGGCACTCCGTCTGGGTGCCCAGAATAAGTTGTCATTTATGTCTGACTCCCAATCCAGCGTATTGGGAATAATTTACTACTTTGATAGAGAATAGTAGGGTGATAGTGTATTTATAGTGTAAATCAGGATAAAAACCAACCTAATTTAACCGTATTAATATTTATTCTTATTATTATTTATTAAAAGATAACGATTACAGTTACGTATTAACAAATTATCCACAAAATTACATCTAGTTTGACTATGGAGTCAGATATCAGTCTCAATTTACAATTTTATAACTATATTGTACTATGTACTAGGCATTTAAAATACATAAACAGCTGTTCAAGTAGGTATTTGTTATAACCTGGGTGGACCCAAGAAGAATCATTCCTGTAAGGTGCATCCAAGAGATATCTCTTTAAAAGGTTCTTAAATCTAGGTTTTTGGATTCCAGTGCAATAGGTTAACTAGATCTTATACAATGATCAAAGATTCTGTAATTATATGAATCTATGTCAGTTGTTAATTTGTTAACACCCTTCTTTCCCCTATTCATGACCCAACTACCCTCGCAATCCCAACTTGCCCCATTTCACAGTACTATTTTAGTAGAACAATACCAATTTTAACCACCTATTAGAAAACGTCAGGTGACCTCCGAAGCCTCCGAGCTATCACGTAATTCTTTTTATAGAACTTGACAGATCGTTCCGGATCAAATCGGATCGGATCGGATTGGTGTGAGTCATCCTTAAATATCATATGTTATCAAAGTTTGAACTTCGAATTTGTCCGAACTCACTTCATTTAATAGTATCCTATTATTTAACAAGAGATTCTCTTTCGTATGATTAACTCTTGCTAACAGTGTAACAGTTTACTTTGATTCATATCTATACAATATATTGGCATCTTGTCTCATACTTATGACCTTCCTTGCAACTAGGGGAGCATGTTATGCATAATGTAACCAGATATAGAGTATTCGTAGAGATAAGCAGTAATGCAGGTTACGACCTTACTTCGCCGCATAGCATTAAACTATTTTCGGTGCTTTGATCTTACGTTGCTTTTGACTCATTTCACTGAATCATAAAATTGTACCTATATCTTGATGTTTTTTTTTCATAAATATTTAGAATTGTATATTTATGTGCGAAAGGTTCTCAAAGAAGAGTACATAACCAAAAAAAGGTAGACAGTTTTCTAAATAAGCTAATCAGCGTTGTCACTAGGGTCACCATGAATCTTGTGACAGCTAGGATATTTAAACATGTTAAAAAAGCAAACACTAATTTAACAAGCATTAAACTGCAGTACCAACGAGTCAACCGGACCGCGCAGGTTCCAGACAATTTCCTAAATAAGCTAAGCAGGCTAAGCAGCGTTGTCACTAGGGTTGCCATGCGTTTTGTGAATGCCAGGATATTGATTATTAATTCAAATATCCATTTGTACAGTCAGTGTGAAAAATAACTATACAAATGGGACCTTTTTGTTGAAACAAAACAAATTATATAATTAAATATTTTGGTTATTAAAGTAGTAACACTACTACATATTAATTATAAATTGAAAGCTTCCTCCTCATTGGCTTCGCCCTCTTCGTCTTTTTCTTTAGTATATTATAATTATGACATCTATTTAAATTTATAAATGGCATCTTATTACAATCTAATAACGTCTTAGTTGTACATATCTTTTTGACACTGATTGTACACATAAAACAGCAGCACCATAGACTCTGGGGTTGACTATAAAGATCGAATAAGAAGTCTTATTCGTCAATATTATTTGATTACCAGTGTGCTTTGCCAAAATGCCAATCGCTAACGCTTAGTCGCGAACAAAACGCTACTGTCATATTCACACTAATAAGGTAGAGTGATAGAGAGAGATAACTACGATACCCTTCGTAGCGTGAGCGATTGGCATTTTGGCTACGCACCCAGATGCTTTTCGGTGAATGAAAATATCGCATGGAAAACCGCATACAACAGCAAAAAATTTCAAATGTGTATATGAACCTTCCAACCCGTTTTAGACCAGCGTGAGGCCTTTTTTTTGGTATGTGGCACTCGCAGGCCTGGGCCCACCCCCGTCCCCTCTTTGGAGCCGAAGCCCCTGGAGCCGAAGATTTTTTATAGAGGTGGTCATCCTTGCAGCCACCACGCCGGCACCGGCCAGCAGTGGCAACTCCCGTTCCGTCATCATAGGCCCTCTGCCTAGACAGGGTACGGTACCGCAATGTTATACAGGACAGCGGCATTCCTTTACCTCGGCGGCAAGCGCCAGGCCCGAAGGCCCCCTCTAGCCAACACTCGGAAGTTCTCTCCCTCAATGAGAGTACTCCCTGTGCGGAACCCCCCCACCCCCCTTGACAGGATATTTGCAGCAGCAGTAAGAAATCCTCGGAGTCCTCCAAGAGATCCCTTACCGTTGCCCCCAGGAAGCACCGTCCAGGAACCCTTCCCTTTTTCCCGGATCAACCGGATCAAGAAGAATGAGAAGAGCCCTGGCACTCGAGGAGGTTTTCCGTTGTAGCTCCCCACTAGCGTGAGGCCTAGCCCAATCATGTGCGTCATAAGAGGCCCGTGGCCAGCAGTGGGACATGATAGGCTGTAGTAATGGTAGTCCCACCGAAACCAAAAGTCTATGGACCAACTGGTTATTCAAGAACTTATGGATGATAAACGACCCCGATGACGTTTACCTACGTGCTGGACAGACCTTATCAAAGCTGCGACAACACCGTAGACCAATGTTCCCGTAATGCTCATTGCGAGGGCAATATTATTCAGTCGTCCCGTCGTCATGAAACCACAACCACTCTGTCAAGAGTATTCCTAGAGACTGTCCTAGCACGAACGACATGTTGTATGTGTCTGACAAAATAAAAACATCGACAGCCCTATTATTAACGTCATAGAGGTAATATATAGATAAATATAGGTATATAGAATGCGTCAGAAAGTAAATAATAATAGCAACATTGTTGATATTTTACATACTTCAGTAAATAATTTGAAAAACTTTCGTAACTTTCTTTCAACGTGTGAATTAATCATCCCATATGTCACTCCATGCTAACTTTCCTAGTTTCCGATAGCAAAGATTGTGAAAGTAACTATACGTCACAATTTCGTAGAAATTTGACGTTTAAAATAAAACTTTAAAGTTTGACAATTCATTTGTATGGAAGAGATAACGTGGTTTGATTCTAACACACACACACACACACACACACACACACACACACACACAGACACGCACGCACGTGCTCACTGAAATTGTCTTTCAAATCGATTTACTTTTCGATAACAGGGTTATCGAGGTTTTTATTGTGGCAAACACTAAACAAATGTTGTTCCTGCTAGAAAAATATCTTGGTGTAGTCAAGAGCAAACGACTTAGGAGGAGTGGTGGTAGTGGACATGTCTCGCGTTTTCCATACGTGTGGCCACCCGACCCACTAGGCAAACTGCCAAACAATATTTAGAATTCCTTTTACCAAGACATCCCAATAATGAAACGTGTGTGAAAGCTCTATTTTTCGCCCTAGGAGCTTAAAAGCCTTGTCATTCAATGTTGACCTTTAATCCATCTTCTAGACGACTTGCAAAACTTTCAAGCCGATTTTAAGTAGAGTTCAGTAACAGTTTAATAATAAAAACATACGAGGTTCTAACAAATTCGCGTTTAGGATTTTCAGTTAATTTCAATTTACATTATTAGTACTAATATAGTCTTCTGTTACCGCGATTGTTATTCATTGAAATTAAACAATTTAGAACGGATTAATCGCGTTTTTTAACACCATGACCCTACGTTTCGAGCCCTTTACAGCACTCCTTTTCACAGGGTTAAGATGATGACTGAGAGAATGCGAATTCTCCCCGTCAATCAAATAAGTTAAACTTTTTTGATTGACTGGGAGAATTTAAAACGAGATATTATTGACGTAGTTGCGGGTGTGACACCGCGTAAAATATCGCTACGGCGTGTGGGTAGATCACAAATAAAAACTCGAAGTAAATCAGTTTTCTACCCACAGTAACAGAACCGAAATATTGGGAGCCCGATAAACAAATACCTCGTAAGTACCTCGTTTGTAATGGTAATTATAAATTCGCATTCTCCATCATAATTGAAGAGCCAATTGAGACTCGTAGCAAAAACTCAGTCAGACTCATATTTATATCTTTAATAACTACCGTCCTCCGCTGAATTCGTCCACATAGGAATCGACAAAACTTTCAACAACGTTTTCACCCCTACCCGATAGGAAGAGTTGAATAACTCTTTGTTAGTGAGGCCTTGCGACGTTTAAAGACGAGTTTACGAGTATAGTCTGACAAACCAAGCCTGACAGTAGATAATGCCTACCTTTATTTACAAGTGGTAATACAAGCCTAAGAAATAGACACTTAACTCCCTGACTATTCACGAATGAAAACGGGATCTTACCATGACGTCATAACGCGATTCAGTTGAAGACCTAAACTAAGTCGCTTCCATACAACTGACCCTAATCTGAACCTAAACTGAATCGCGTTAAGAGGTCACCACTCATAAATCACGTAGGTAAGGCCCCATATCGTTTGTCAGCCTATACGTGTCTAATTTCAAGGTTTAACACGGGCCTTACCATGACGTCTTAACGCGATTCAGTTTAGGTTCTTAGCTGTGCGCAGGGCTTACCATAAATTGACTAAACTTAGTCGCTGCCATACCTACAACTGAGTCCAAACTGAACCAAAACTGAGTCGCTGCTATACAACTGAGCACACTTAAGAACCTAAACTGAATCGCGTTAAAACGTCATGGTAAAACCCCTGTTAAATTTAATTAATGTTAATTAAAGAAACCTAACAATTCACAGCCTAACTATGAATTGTTAGGTTTATTTAATCTTTAAAGCGCTATTGTTTGGTGTATAACATATTAGCTTTTGCCCGCGACTTTGCGACTTGCGTTAACTGAGAACAAAAAATTCTTTCCCAGAGTCAAACTATCCCCATACCAAATTTCATCTTAATCTGTTCAGCGCTTTTATCGTGAAGAGTTAATAGACAAACAAAGTTACTTTCGCATTTATAAATATTAGTGTGGATACTGCGGGTACGTGCGGATAAGCAACGTGACATTTGGTAAGTTCTTGGCATCGTCATTTATTGAGTTAGGAGTAGGACTTTGCGTTTGTAAACAGAACGCCAGTCTTTGTTTTTCATTGGTCTATTCCCACTTTCAGCTTTCAGTTGTTTTTAAAGTTTAAGTGCAAAAAAGCAGTACTTGTAAGGTATCGAGGGCCAAAGGGCTATGAGAATTTTAAATTTGCAATTTTTAGACACTTTTCTTGCAAAGACTGCTTTATTCTTGGGTATGATAATTTGAAGTGTGACATCTTAAGTTTTAGACATCGACTTTTCACTGACTTCTTTTAGGTTTTATTGGTACTACATTGTAACTTCAAATATAAGAATTCTGGAAGTTTACAGGGTCACCTAAAATTTGGACGATAACAAATATTTTTTTCTGAATAAAAATCATTTTTGATACAAGCTTTTATCGCTGACTATTCTTTTCTTTCCACTATCAACTAGCACTCATCGAGACAAACAAATACGATGAAGTTGTGGTGTTTCATCACAGCGTTCCTATGGCCACTGCTGGTCACAATCATCAGATCAGCTCCACGGTACCATAACATTGCTTTGTCACCCATATTCCATAAATATGTCAATCAATTTTTAAAGGCACATTTTCATCCAAACTAAAAATTTATAAATTAAAAATAATATAAACAAAAAAGAAAATCACGTTTCCTAATGATATTGCATTGAATTACGATTTGGCTTGGCACCGACTTCAACCGTATCAGTTGTTAGCGCATATAAAATTGAACATTATATTTTTCCCTTTTTGAAGTCCGTTTTCTTTTGTTAAAAAGTTTAGCATGTTTTTTTCCTGAAAATCCAGAAAGCTTGAACTAAAAATAAAAACCGAATTCCCCTACGATTTTAACCGTAACTGCACAGTAGGTACATTTGCGTCCCAAAATTGTTTCAATCAAATACAAGACATTCGACCGAAAAAAGCGAAAACATGGTTGCCGGATATAAAAATAATAAATGCGCTATTCTTTTGGCAGGGCTGTAAAACTGTCGGTGGCACCCGCGCCCTTGAGGCCCGGGTTTAGCACCCCTGGCGATTGATGCCATGTCAGGGGTACTGAAACGTTGGAATTTATTTTATATTTTGGTTATGTTCTGTTATAATATTAAGAATGGGAAAAATAATCAGGTACTTTTAATCCCATTATTTTTCTAGAAGCCTCCCTTTAGTATATGACATTCATTGAAGTTGTAGATTTTTTTAAGATATTACCTACCAAATACCAATGTATATTTAACTATATTACATTCTTGCAAATTTACTCTGGCCATTGAAATGGGAAAGCAAAACATAAGTAAAACTAAACTACATGACAAAAACCAAAACTTGGGGAATTGATATACTATACATATTGATATATTGGTACACTTAGTCACTAATGATATACATAACTGGATTGGTTTATTAGAAAACTCCATCCCTAATGAGGGCGCCATGGACGTTTAGATGGAAGAGGGGGCCTTAATATTTATGGAAGCAAAGAAAATTATCTTTTGTCATATAGAACGAAGCTTAATGACTTACCTCACATTTAAAAGAGACACTCACATAAAACATGTTTTAGTATACGACGGTTTTAATTTGTCAACATACTCTCAAGTCACACAAGAAATTTGTCAAAAGAACTTATAACATCCTACTTTTTACTCCAATCTAGTCTTTAAATTAAGTTCAGTAAGGTTCAGTTTTGGTTGAGGAAAATTGAAGTAAGGTTTTGAAAAATCACTCATGTCTTTTTAATGCTAAAAGTGTGTCCTAGATACAAAGACAAAGATAAATCGCTAACTACGAGATACGGAAAATGTATAATAATAAATAAAATAAATAAAATGCATTTATTTCAAGCACCATGGCTCATAAGGGTACAGATTACAATAATGAATTCAAATAATAAAATAATAACTAATAATACTAACAACTAATACTTATATACAAATCTAGCCTATGCCAGTTTTTACATGTCTGTCGCAGCAGTGCGTTATATATGGACAATCTAATCTGGCCGCGATCATCGCCAGGACGGCGTTGGAGCTGCTCCGCACCCGCTGTACCATAGATGCGGCTCGAACGCGCATGGTGGCATGAAAGCATGGCGTGCGGGCCTCTGCAAACATGCCCGACGCACTGCAGTAGCGAGGCAGCCCCATCACCGCCCTAAAGGCGTTGTTATATTGGACGCGGAGTGCGTTGTATGCTTTTTGCGTGTAGCTAGCCCACAGGCTACAGGTGTACAGCGACGTGCAGTATGCTTTGAATAAAGTTAACTTTACGCCGCTAGAGCACCGCGCGAACCTGCGAGCCAACATGTTCGCCCTCACACACAACGCCCTCCGTTCCCGCTCCATGTCTTCATCATCTTTGAGGTCTGCCGTAACTACGTGCCCAAGATACTTAAAACTACAAACACGTTCCAAACGAGTCCCACCAAGCAGGACAGGTGGTATATTGGACAGTTTGTTATTGCCGGCCTCAAAAACCATGAATTTACTTTTTTCCACGTTATATTTCAACCCATGACTGGCAGCGTACTCCTCACATATTCGTAACAGCCGCCTGAGACCGCAAACTGACGCGCTCAGCAGGACCTTAGGGCGTCTGCGTAGCTTAGATTGTTTACGCACACTCCGTCTACCTGACAACCGGCATGCTGCCTGCTGAGCGCCTCAATCAGCCCGTTCATATATAGGTTGAACAATGCGGGAGAGGTTAAGCCCCCCTGCCTCACCCCGCACTGCAACCCATACTCTTCAGACAATGCACCCGCCCATCTAACATTGTTGATCTGATGTCCATACCAGTACTGCAGGATTATGATTAATTCCCTAGGTAATTTAATTAATTTAAGCTTTTCCCACAGCACTTCGTAGGACACCAGATCAAAAGCCTTTGAAAGATCGAGGAAGCAAGCAAAAACCGGGGTATCACGATCTGTATAATATCTGACGGTATGCTTAAGACACAGTATAGCACTTTCTGTGGACAGGCCAGGCCGAAACCCAAACTGGTTGTCGTGCAGGTGTAGATAATTATTCAACTGTGTATTAAGCATAGCGTCAAATACCTTTGCTATGATCGTAGCAAGAGAAATGGGCCTGTAGTTACTTCTATCAGCTAAATCACCAGTTTTGTTCTTCACTACAGGTACCACTATCGTCTTCAGCATATCCGTAGGCATATATGAGTGACTCATGCACAGATTATAAAACATAGCCAGTATTCTGTTTATATGTGGGCCGGCATGGTGCAGGTGCTCGATGCTCAGACCGTCATGGCCGGGAGATTTACCTCTCGAGATAGATTTAATTGCGCTCGCCACATTTTTAGCCGTAAATAAAGTTCCCAGCTTTTCATCCTCGGTCTGCTCATCGAGTATCACCTGCTTATTAGGACCCAGCTGAGAATGAACTAGAAAGTGGTTCTTAAAAATATTTGCTATGCCTCTTGGATCGCTCACACCCCCGACGCTCACCGGTATACCAGGTCGCACGTTTACTTTTTTCGTGCTACGCCAAAATCCCCGAAAGTTGCCACTGGCATGTTGTTCCGCCAGAGCATCCATTTTCAGTTGCTCTTCGTGAGTTTGGCACCACCTTAAGCGTGATTTGAATAGCCTGCGACTTGCACGCATTTCGTCAAACACTAATCCTATTCTAGGCTTTCCGCATGCCACCCAGTCTATGAACTTTGACCTGGCCTCCCGGTGAGCATCCGCGACATGTGCATTCCATCCTACCACTCGCCGCCCCTTGCCCCCCCGACCTCCGCCCTCTCTTTCACATACCGCTGCCTCAGACAAAGCTGTCACGATACGATTATACATATTATCAAGAATACGCCTATGCGCCGGGTTATTACAATAGCTATCAGCACATTTAGAAAAGTTGCTATCAAAATCAATGTCTCTTAACCTAATATGCACCTCCTTGCCATAAAGAGATACTTGCTCCTCAGACCTTTCACCCCAAACCACCTTATTGCTTGACAATACTCTACTAGATTGTTTAGGTATTATAAGTTGCAAATCGCACTCCATGACAAGTGGGAAATGGTCAGACCAATAACAATCATATTGCACATATACATTGCGCACAGAATTCACCGCCGCCTGGGTAAGGATACCGTGATCGAGCCAACTAGTCGTGCCGTGCGCGTCACTAACAAAGGTATAAGTTTTAGAATCTAAGCCTAATATGTCTACATCGACGCATGACCACTGTTGGTCCTGACAAAAATTTATTAATTCATTAAAAAATAACTCCCCGGGGGTAGCATTAAAATCGCCTAATATATATACAGATTCGATTCCATAGTCATTTATAATAGCACTTACCGTACCCAGGCAGTCCGTGAATTCCGGCAGATTCACAGACGAGTTAGTAGGCATGTATACACTCATTACAATTACAGGATGACCGTTAACCGCCACTTTAATCGCACACACTCTATTGCTATTACACTCGATCACAGATACGTCCGGGAACACCTCATTTCTCCATAGGAGACCAACACCACCGTAAGGTCTTCCGGTTAAGATTCCGGTTGCCGTGTCCACAGCTGACTTCCCCGTATATCCAAAAGAGTCATTTATGGTATCGAGAAACGGGAGGTCCTCCGGGAGTAGCCACAATTCTTGCAAGGCAACTAAGTCACATTTACGGCATAATTCCCTGACACCATCTATTGAGCGTTTTACCGACTTACAATTAAAGCTTGCGAATTTACAAAGTCGGTTATTTATCATTAAATATTAAATTTTGATCTTTTACGTCAGAGGTACCTCTGTTCGAATATTCGTACTTATCGTTTATAAAACGTCTGAAAATTATATTTTCAGGCCAAAGGTTTTCATCCAAATACATTTTCAATTTATTTTCCGACACATACAACTTATATGCTTTGTAATCACATCGCTTCTTAATGTATATTTCTCGCAAGGATACTTTTTCATTCGTTTGCCTGCAAATGTATTGAATTATGTCTTGCTGCGTGGTACTCTTATGCACATTCGTAATCAGAACAGGAATTTTTCTTTCCGCTGCTTTAAAATTACATTGTGAGTCTCGAGCCACACCATATTTACCCTGAAAACGATATTTCAATGGTTTACGACGTTTTCCCGCCACTTGCCATCCATCATTCTCGACATTTTCCTGCTCACTTGTCGGCTGCTGAGTTTTGTTTATATTGACAATTGTAGATATCTCTGCATTCGATTTCACTGATATATTCGAGTTGTTTACGTGAGATAACAGCTGTTTATGACGTTCGGCCGATCTTACTGTGTCAGAGTGTTCGGGTGCGCCGCTCGGTTCGACCGCCGTATGACTCGCCGTCGGCGCGGCAAACTCGACCTTATCGACGAGTGACCGTTGGTGCATCGCTGACTCATGCGTAGGTTTATGCATACCCACTCATATAAGCATTTGAAAATTCTTGGAAGGTTTGCAAAAACGAAAATGAATCATTATCCGCAGAAGAATTCTTGTAGCGCTACGCCGTAGCATATAACTTGGGTTTCCCGCTAACGACAACGTGTCGTGATCGGTACTGATAAGGGTAAATAAGGGTCTTCATCAGGGGTTACCATTTTACTGACATTTTTGGTCTGCTTGGTGATCTTATCTCAATATTTGAAGCTGGCACTAGTTTTAAACGAAAGTAACTAGTTACTCGGGGGAAACTAGAGCACATTGGGATATTTGCCTACAACGTAAATCAATACAACGTGTTTTCTAGTTAAAAATGCCTTCTTGTGCTGTGAAGTGGCGCAGAATTTATTCAGTGGAATCATTTTTTACATGTAAGTTGTAAACGGATTCGATGAAATATAAAAAGTATATTTCGACGTGTGCTTATAGGGATGATGTTATACCAAATAAAGTAAATTATTTTATTAACTTATAAATTTAAATTTAACTATTTTCTTACGTGGAATAGTGTTCGTCATTCTGAAAATCTATTTATGTACTTATTGTAATGCTCCTATGGATTTTCATACAATATATGATCACCATTGATCTGCTATCCGCTGTAGCTGTCGTATAAAAACTAGCGTAGGTATGTAACAGCTCATAATTGGTTCTTAAAACTCTCGGGTCTATTACTACAAAGACGGCGTTACGGCGACTTTCAAGTTTTAAGATTGAGATTTAATATTTTTCCTTTATATGGCAGTTCCATTGGGCTGTCCGGCGCATAATATAAGCTGCGCATGCCGTCTCATTTCTACCTGACATATGTATTATGACCCCATATACTTGAATTTTAGAGGCATATTTAACTGTCCATAGGATACGGTACGAAGATAATATTAGTTCCCAGATAATAGCATGGATATGTTATTATGAACGATGCAATGCATTTAATAATTATGTGGCGGATGCATCAGAAGAATGTTACTATTAATTATTTACTTAAAATTGTATCTACACTTATTACAAGAAAAATGTTGCAGGTGAAAATTGTTCTTTATTGTATTTATTCGCCTACTGACAATGCGTTTCCAATGTAACTATTTTGCTTGTTACTCTCAAGGTTTAGCGCTAGTGCCAATCACAGCATACAATATTGACCTGCAAATGCTGACCAATTATGTTTTAGGATATTTTATAATAGAAAACCGACTGATACTTTGACGAATTTGATTGGCAGTCTAGGGGACATGCACATATCAAGCTTACAGCCAGCTTTATCTCTACGATTTGTTTGAAAGGAATCCTTACGTGTTAATTTCCGTTCATTGTTTTGTTACAATTTTTTCACAAACTTTGTATGGCAGTAGTGCAATGAGAAGATTGAAAAATGTATGGAAATTATGAGACACGTCTTTTCTCCTACTAGGATCAAAGGAGCTCATGATTCCGATTGAAAATCACATAAGATTTTTTTTTTAAAGTTGGTGGACAAAAAAAATGAACTTATGTTTAAATTTCTCGTTAAGTTATTCTACAAACTTTATGATTTTATGCTAACTCTACTTATTAAAACAAGATGTAGCAGTCAGATAACCTAGATACGGCAAAAGATGAGATAACAAGCTACACGGTCGGATGCTGTAGGATCTACACTGTATTATTAAGGTTATTGAGAAAATAACGAAGCAACATGTATTAACAAGTAATTAGATGGGGTACATACTGACCTTTTCGACAAAGTATTTAAGTTTTTCATACAAAGTCATTTTACTTAAAAAAGTTTTTGTAGGTTGTGGACGCTGAATTGCTCAATATTTTTGTGTTATAAGTAATCGTTTTATTTAGTGGAGCACATTAAATTATTTGCGCAAAGTTGATAAAATCGGTTGAGTTAAGGATGACTTATGCCAATCTGATTCGATCCGATCCGATACGGGACGATCTGCCAGTTTACTGCGTAAGTGACCCCATTTATCAATAGCCTGAATTTTGAAGCACCGCGAATTTGTAGAGGATATCCGGAGAAGAACCAAGGTAACCGGCATAGCTCTTAGAATGGTACGGTTGAATTGACAATGGGTGGCTCATGTAGCGCGGAGAACGGCTGGCCGTTGGGCCAGCAAAGTCCTATAGTCTGTACTTTTAGGTATTTAAAAAAATGTCAACAAACGAAACCACGTGACTTGACAATTTGGCCATTGAGGTTACCACATTTCGTATCCGTCATCTCAATGTCATCATATGGAATTATGTCATTGGCCTGACACCCGAGTCACGTGGTTTTGTTTATTTACAATTTTTTAAATACCTTAAAGTACAGACTATAGTGGCGACCACGTGTGGGAAAGCGCAGCGTGGTACACCTGATTAGATGGACGAATGATCTCGTCGGGGTAGCAGGGAGTCGATGGACGCGGTCTGCGCAGGATCATACCTTGTGGCGAGCTATAGGGAAAGCCTATATTCAACCGTGGACGTTTGTAGCTTATGTTATTAACTAGATAAAAGGTTTTGTAGAGAAACTGCCAGTCCTTTTGTTTGAATCGCTCTTGCCTATCAATAAAAACCTATAAATATTTCAATCTAATAGCAATTTTCGGTCTTTTCATCTCAGATTTTTAACGGTGACTGGTTTTGTTAACTCTTAATGTTACTCACCATTTAACACGTCAAAAAATTACACCGTGTAAAATAAAATACGCATAAACCCATGAAAAACATACGCATTTTACTTCGCGAATGTGACAGAGTTTTAACGCTAAAGAACCGATGGCAAAGCTATAAAGGAATTCATTGAAGCATCCCGAGATTCGGTTGGGAATAATTTTATGCCCATATTGGGAAATTGTGCGGGGACGGAACTTCAAAAAAACTTTAATATGATATGTACTTTTTTAAATTTTATCAAGCATTATTTCAATAGGTAGTGTTATTTGTTTGTGTAAAGTCTGACTTATGTAAAGGTAAAAGGAAACTGGGGGTTCACTGAGCAGCTCATACCAAAATTTGGTGAAAACACTAGTATTTACGAAAACATGTGCCGTCTTCATCTCCTAACCCGGAACAAAACTAAGCATTGGGATTGATACACTAGGACGGGACGGGACGGGACGATCTGTCAATTTCTATAGAAAGAATCACGTAACAGCTCGGAGCCCTCGAATGTCACGTGACGTTTTCTATAGAAACTGACAGATCGTCTCGCCCCGCCCCGCTCCGCCTAATCCCGTCCCGTCCCGTCCCGTCCCGTGCTAATGTGAGTCATTCTTTACTGAAAGATACTGGTAAATATTTGATAATATTTCATTCATAAGTTCTGAAAACTCATATTGGTAGGAACCGGAATGTGAACCCCCGATCTTTTAATTGATAATTATTAGATTTCCTAAAAATCCTCCTCCTTATTCCTTATTATTCCTGTCCTTATTACTCCTCCTTATTATTTAGCCCTCAGCATTTTTTGTTTAATATGTCGATATCAATCCCTCAGGTCATAGAGACCTTATTAAAAAATCAGTAACAAACTATTTTAATACAATTGTAAAACACGAATCAAACCATTTATTATTCGTAATAAATAGTTTTTGTTTTTAAGTAAGTAGTAAATAAATTAATTATAAATTATAAATTGAAAGAGATGTCATGTACTACAGAAAAAGTGGCTCCTACTTTTGCGGCAGACGGACGTTATCGGGTAGCGCAGTGCATGATTAGGTCTGCGCGAAAGCAGGAGGTCGCTGGTTCGACCCCAGCCCTGCTCACCGGGGGCCTTGGTCTCTTTTTCTGTAGTATACGATATCTCTTTCAATTTATAAAACTGTTTTAATTTAACATAATACAGGTCGGTGTCCCTTTTTAAGTAGATATCTTGCATTTCAGAATTCCGCCCCCGCAAGCGGGCCCTATAGCCCAAACAAACGCTTACGGTCTTTAGCGTTACAGGTACTTTGGACTTAAAAATGTCTATTTCCAGAATAGTCCTCCCAAAGCTTGAGAGTGACGTCACTTAGCAAAAGAACTTCGACCATAAGCTATAATCGATAACTAAATTTCGCTCAAAGTAGGAGCTCAATCGGTTCTTTCAATATTATTTTAGTACCGATGGAGTCTGGTGTTGAAAACATTATTTAAGGTTGTCTATGCTACCCATGAATCAAAAAAACTTGGGTAGCGCGTGTTGAATTATAGAATTAAATCTAGCCAGTAAATGGATTGGAAGTTAAGCATTTTGTAAAGTACACAAGATACTACATGAATGATACAGCATGATATGAATTGTAATAAAAACAATTGTTTTGCATATTTTCTTATGCCTGAAGATTCTGAAGAAGCATGTGTTGCGGATATGAAGCTTATGATTTAGGTTTTTTGTCTTTTGTTCTTATTTAATAATTTAGTGTGGATAATTATTAATTATAATTTGTGATTTATATGCATATTGTAAAGTATTTATTTCGAGTAACTATAGATAAACAAACGAAGTAACAATAAAATAAACGAATACTAAAATTGTATACATACAGTAAAGATAAAAAAAAATATCCTAAACTATCTTTAAATAAAAAGTGGCCTCCAAATCGCCGCCGATGGGTAGGGTGCTCAGAAGGCCGCGTTGCCACGTTGTATGGCAATGCTTATACGCTCAGCGAAGTATTGGCCAGCCGTTTGGTCACCCGTGATATCCATGAGGCGCGTCGTAACTCTTTATTGTGTGTGACTTACATATTATATATTATGATACTATAAGGTAAAAATATATATTTTCCTTTACATTTAATTCTAGAAACTTTTTTATACAAGTTTTACTTTTAAGATCGATGATCCTATTATTTATTATTTATTTATTTATGCACAGGCAGCTTATAGCTGATGCGTGCACAATCAATAAAGTCTTGTGTTTTCATCTTTGTTTTTCATAAATTCATCAAGTCTGAAATCATCAAGTTATGAAATTACTATTGTTACAATATTTATTGTTTATTTTGGTATCTGTAAGAACATATTATGTGTACTTAAGAATAATAGTATCATTACCTATATTGCTCGCTATAGATATTAACTTATGATTGCTTATAAATGATGATTCGACAGTGCTTGTTGTTAGGCCTACTTGAATAAATGATATTTGAATTTGCGAGCGTAACATGAAATAATTGTTAAAAAAATAATCTACATGCAAGATAATTTAATTTAATAGTCTGTAAAAATATCGATGTGTAAGTAGACATTCATCTTATTCTATTCGTCCATGGTTCAGATAAGTACAATTTCATCAATATTTGTGTTACAGGTCCAATCCTCCACTTCTCCTAAGAGTCAATAAACCAGACCGCCACAACCCCGGTAGCAAAAGAAATTAAAAGCCTTCATAAAAATACCCTCGTATAAAGAACACATACCAATTACATGCCTGTCAAACGCACTGACGTGACGTCTAAGTCTCGTCATGACGGCCTGAACGCACCACTGAAAACTGAACCTACAAATGAAGAAATAGGATTCTTTTTTGCATGGCCCTATCCTTGGATTGGGTTAGGTGTCATGAGAACACAGTCCGTACGTGCCACTGGAATTTGAATGTTCAGCTGAAACAATAGAGTGGATTTTCGGATGGTTTTGAATTGAGTTAGGTTTTGAAGGTTGGCAACAGAGTTCTAAAGGTATTGAAGTTGGGCTGACCAACGGTTAATCAAGGGTTGGAATTTTTGCAACATATTTTTACAGAGTTCAAAACACGGAAGCGGTTTGGGTGGTTTTTTTTGTACGAATACCTTTACTTCGTTTTATTGGGATTATAAAAATCGTGCGATGGTAGTCATGCGATTTTTAGGAACACAATTTAATAGCTGATATATTTGCCTCTTATTTTTTCAAGTAGGTAATCTTATTTCAATATTTTCTAGAGACGACTGAAATAATTGATGAAACGTACGCAAAATCTTACGGCAACGAGGTATAGTCAGTTATAAATCGATTATGATTATGAGATACGTTAGAAATAGTAGGTACTTACTGTACTTAGAGCTCTACTCTCATCTGCTGGGATCTATGACAATTGTAGGGAAATTATCATCAACAGCACAAGTGATTTTAGTGTTTTCTGTAGGTACAGTCGCCATCAGATATGTCGGAGCGTCCGAGGTGTTCACAAATATCTGAACACGCCTCTATTGTCAAGGCGATAGAGTGCGTGTTCAGATATTTTGCACGCCTCGGACGCTCCGATATGTCTGATGGCGACTGTACCTGGGCGAGATGGAGAAGCTCGGAGAAGTCATGTAAACTTTAAGTATTTTAAGAGAGACATTTCGAGGTTTAGCCACAGACCACCTCAACTACTAGACAGATCATACAAGACAGCTCGCGGTTCCGCACATATGCTGTTCCGTATTTAGAGCATTAAACAAACTGTCTTTATATTACGCCGTCTGTTTTAAACATATATTTTCACACCACCTATTCATAAAACCTCACCTATCACCTATTCGTTCGAAAGGATCAATGTTGCACCTTTCTCCCGGCGTGGCTGTAGAAAAGTGGCACTTTTCTGTTAAAGGACTACACATTTTTACGTTTTCGGGCATTAACTAGTGGCATCGTGGTGTTGGTATGATGCTGTTTTCGGTTTTATTTATTTTCTCTTGGTGCGAAAAGCAGTGTGTCACAAGGTATGAAATATTTTTTCGGCGTTAACGCGGCGTCCTTCATTACGCTCAGGATTCTACAATCGAATCAATAGAATCTATTGTAGAATCCATCGCTTCATTCGGAATTCAATGTACGCCCTCGCCGGAAATATATAACTTTGATCCCTTGTAATACAATCTACTATTAAATTAGATAGAGTCAACCAATTACCCTGGTAGAATGCGCAAGCGATCCCGTGACGCTCCAATAACGACATTGCGGGTGACGCCGGTGTGCTTTTAGTGGGTAGGCTCCTCCTCTCCCTCTGGCTGGGAGTTCCGAGAGGAGAGAGTCCAACATAACCCTCCCATTGGCCTCCCTGGGCCGGGGGCATGCGTAAAGCATTATACACACCAAAAAAAGGCCACTGTAGGACTATGTCTAGTGACGCTATAAATCAAATTGTCAGAAATCTCTTACTGCTTGTCATTTTGACATGGATCTAGTGACTCAGGTTCTAAGGTGGCTCCAATTGGTTGACGGTACATAATTATAACAAATATTTAGAGCGTACGAATTATTTCTAATTAAAAATGGCGTTAATTACATCCCGAGCGAACAATATCAACCAATAACCGTCTGATTTAACCCGTAATCGCCCAATTGCCCAAGAAAATAGGTCGACTCATTAGTGGTCGTATTTTATTGAAATATGAGGTAAATAAATACGAAGGTTTACAAAAATGTGTAACTATGGATTGCGATATACAGTTGATTGTTAAATTTGTACCAACTTTGGTGGAGCATTGTTGCGTGAAAAGCATCTGTATGCCTTATTCTAGCTGGTATGGGTAATTAAAGTTAATAACTTAAAGGATGACTACTACTTAAACGGGACGGGACGATCTGTCAGTTTCTATAGAAAACGTCACGTGACATCCCTGGCTCCGAGCTATCACGTGCCGTCCCGTCCCGTCAAGAATGTGTAGAAATTCCTTTATTTCTATCATGCTGCACCGATATTGCTACTTTACGATCACTGGATATAACAATATTCAACCAGGATCACTCACTTTATTTAGTTCGATTAAGATAACGAGAGTTGCCAGCTTTAAGTCATCATCATCATCGTCATAGGTCCAGCCACCATCAGTTCAGCCGTTTATCGCCCACTGCTGCGCATAGGCATCTCTTCTTCCACGCCATTGGTCTCGGTCCTGAGCTTACCACAGTCAAAAGTGATCCGAACTCTTTCGAATTCTCTATCGAGCCGACGAAACTGCTTTAACCATAATTTATTAACTTTAAACCGGCCCTCTGCCGCCTGTGCGTGCTGCTGCCATAAGTAATATTTCTAACCGTATGCAATCCTACCGTTATGCGGGGGAGAGGGGCTGACCGTCAATTGTTTCTGCGTATTGTTCAAAACTGTATCTATTCGCTTTTTGTAAGATATCAATATGTGTGTGTGTGTGTGTATATGTGTGTGCGCAGAGCAATCGCCGCAAGCGCTTCTCACTCATGATTATGGGGCGCGGACCGTCCCGAAACATGTCGAGCTATTTTCGACTTTATAGACGTGAGTAACCCGGTCTAAGTATATTAATAGATAAATATGTAATACTAATAGATCAACAGTACAGCAACACATACATACAATCCTACAACAATTGGAACAAACATAGAACCAAAAAGTATGAAGAAATAGAGCGGTACTGTCAAGTCCAATTCTGTAGCTATCAATTTTAGTTCGTTTAAGTTCTCCAGATGGCCCTAGTAGTTCTTTTTTATGGAGTTACGTCCTTTTACTTTGTGTCAAAATGGACTTACGCCCGTTCGCCATGTTTAAAATACAAAAGCGTTTACTACGTTTCGGTAGCTTTTCACCCAACCAATTATTGTTCAGGGTTTATTTTAGATGGCGCTAAATGTATGAAATTAACAGATTTCACAGATTAAAACAACTTTTCGCCAATTTGACGTACGTAACTAAGACGTTACGCGTCATTTGTAATAATTTACATAAAATAATGGATATTTCGGATTTCAGGGACTATATAATCCAGCATATTGTTAGCGACTAATTTCATAGTCGCAAATATTGGCTAAGGTTATGGATTGTCATCTCAGGTACACACTTAAATAAGTAATTTAGTTGCTAATGAATTGTAATTAAGTTTAGGTACAGATAGCTCGCGAAATCAGATTCGCGGTTACCCCTTGCCCGAACCTACGACGTTCTTCACATAGAATCACATTGTGAGACCCACGTATTTCCCTGCTGCAGCGCCTGCCGATTCCCCATACCGCAAATCTACGGTTTTCCTTAAATGTGGCGAAAATAATATTTTGACGACACCACTTAGTCAAAGGTTCGAAAAAAATGATAATAGATGCCCAACTGGTCAACTAAATATGCCGGTCATGTCCGTTTGGGCAATCCGTTAGACCCTATTATCTCGGAAAAAACTTAGGGAGCATCCTTTGTGCGGAACCCTTAGTTGGCGAGTCCAACTCGTACTTGACGGGTTTTGTTTTATGTTCACAGCTTCCCCAAGAATCCCTCATTGAAGGATGTGTGGAAAGAATTTTGCAATCATAAGCGAACGTGGAATCCTAAAATGACTGACAAAAGCGGAAGAGTCTTTCCAGCAAAACGGGTTATCTATGATGAAACTTCTGCGTGTCATCAACTTGTAGAAATTGTAAATTATATTGATTCGATTTAGATACAGTTCTAAAGAAGTGTAACATATGTCATATTTTATTTATTTTCATTTTCACGGTCGTTCTGTAAAGTTTTTCCCTAAAAAGTATTAGCTTCAACCTGAATCAGTGTACAGTCACCAGCATAAATATATGACGGTGAAAAACAGCCGTGCAAAAATATCTGGCGCTCTATTGGGCGCATGAGTACATATCTGACGACACTACCTCGTAAAAAATATGTGATGCTTTGTGGCCGGCAAAAACATCGTTACTCCGTATCCGCAAAAATATCGGATCGAGGCGCTTATAAATATGTGATTACTTAAACAAATCAAAATTATGTGATCACTCATCGGCAGAAATATCTATCCCCTGTAAAAGCAAAAACATCGGCTGACTGATGGGTCGCCTATATATCTAACACGATATTTAAAAATATTTTATGAATCTGCAAAAGAAAACCATATCTGGCTGGCATAAAGCCGTAAATTGTTTGTAGTGATTTGACAATTCACGAAAAGAGTGCAGACTTGTCATTGCATATGTCTGTCTCACGTTTTATTCTGTCACCAAATCGACGTTTAAAATTGCTGAAATATAAGAATAATAAAGTGGCTCTGAGAGATGTAAGAGGCTACCGCAAACATCGAAAATTAGATTTTCGATCTGCATCTCTTTCGTTAGATTAGGTATAAGTATAAGTTAAGTGCGATAGAAAGGGAGATAACTACGTATTTTTATTTGTTCAACTTTCTTGGTAGTAGACCAGGCGTGCGTGTTCAACCAAGCTCCCCGTCAAAACTAAGAAAATCAAATGGGAAAATGTGAGACAGACATATGCAATGACAAGTAAATGACAAGTCTGCACTCTTTTCGTCAATTGTCAAATTATAATATAAAATTGTTAATAATATAGGTTTATTCATAATATAGCCCCTCTTTTGGGGATGCGGGATATTAACAAATGATAAAGACGCTATGATTTTTTCCGACTATGAATGAATTAGAAGAGATCATGATCAAACTATATTTATCGCGTCATTCTAATCATAACTAATGCTATAGTCTGACACGGATCTGTTCTCATTTGTGCATAGAAAGAGAGAGAGTCATCCTGTCTCTTTCTAAAGCTTGTATTGCCACTCCGAAAAAAGAGGGGCATATATGTAGAGTTTTTTAAATCTTCTGTCAGACTATTATATTTCAACAAATAACAGTCGCTACCTCTTGAACCACGTACAGCCTACTTTATCAACCGACTTCAATATTTCTAAAAAAGGAGGTTCTCAATTCGTCTGAATGTTTTTTATTTAATCGTATGGCACATGAATGGAAACAGAAACTGAAAATGTATAATATTGCTTCATGGTATTTTAATGTCGACACTTAGACCTGTCAGCCACTTAGTGGCTTTGTCGCTCAGGGTGATCAGGTCTTCAAGAGGACCGGCGGCGTAGCGCGTTATGGGACAGTCTTCAATTATGTGCCGAATGGTTTGAGCTTCAGCACCACAAGCGCACGCCGGAGACTCCGCCCAACCGCAGCGAAATTTGTAATACCTAAGCGCAACGACCGTGGCCAGTACTACTACTAACAATAAACATTTTGCTTTGTAAACTCGGTTCAGAAAACGGCAGTTTTCGTGATTGTCCACACTAAGTATTCTTTTTTTGATTGATCTTTATGGATTTCTTTTCTGCAAGCGTGGTTATAAACCAAAAATATAAAGTAAATACGTGGCGCTGGAGTCTGCCTAGATGTTTTTGCAAAAAAAGAAACCTTTTTCGAGTTTATATAGTTTAAAAACAAAATAATTAGGTGAAATAAGGTTTTATTATTATATAACGAACTTATGATGGCACTTGATTTAATTGCCATCTACCGACGGTTTAAATAAAAATATGACAAACTATCATTACTGTCATCTACTGACAAAGCAAAAAAACTAATAGCGCGTCATATGAACTGTTTGAATACAAGAATTTTGGACTAGATGGCGACAACATATATTGTTCAAAAAAACGTTTAACGGTGGTGCCATCTCGTCGAGAAGGACTAGAAGCCTGTGCTGCCATCTAAACCAGAAGGGTTTTTTGTAGTTTTGTTCGGAGCACGTTTTTTTGTTTGACTTTCCACATCTTAATGAAATAAATAAATCTTTGATAGAACCAAGCGTAGATGAAAAAGACCTCGTTTCGCTCGGGCGATTACACAAACACTAATTGACACTTACACATCCAGCTATTTAATTAACGATATAAATGGAACTCCGATATGCGGGCCGTTAATTAAAAACAGATTTCAGTCTCATTTCCACTGAAAGAACTAAAAGTAAGCTGAAACATTTAAGTGAGCATTAAAAGCGCATCATGCGACTGGTATTTTAAAATTTGCTGACTTGGTGGTCTGAGATAATCACTCTAATTTTCATATCCGATACGAAAAAAGCAAAATACAATTATTTGCTCGTATGCGATATGAAAAGTAGAGTGTTTAACTTAGGTGAAAGGCACTCTTTCAGTCTAGTTTTCATATCAGATACGCTTTCTTCATATTCAAAGTGATAAGTAGAGTGTTTAACTCTGGGGAAAGGCACTTTTTCGGTGGACGCATTTCTTTCCTTGGTTAACAATCTACAATTCTGGAAGTATATTTACTTGTATTTTGTCTGCAGTGCAATAATAGTAGTTTACGCTACTACTACGCTACTACTAAGAGGCGTTAAAAACTAAAGGCCTAATTATGTACAGTTACATACACTACTTTATCTACACACAATGACACACATAGTGCTATAAAATGGGTTTAATTCCACTCCACTCCTTTGTTCTAGTGCTTAATTTCAAGGTTTTTGAAAATATCGAACTAACTTATATTCGAAATTGTAACAACAGCAGTGCCGTCTGCTGGTTTTTTCCTATTGGCTTATATGAAAACTTGATGAAAGCAGTACGAAAAAGACAGAAAGCTCATCATTACATCACTACTTGCTCAGGTGTTCCTGACGCAATAACAAAAAAGGTTTACTGCCCTAATAAAACCGATTCGTACCTTCAAAAACTCATACTTTCATAAGGAAACTAGCCGAAACTCAACCTTACTTCAGTCAATTTAAGGTCCAATTTGCAACAATGATAAAATAAAATACGACGTTGAAAAAGATATGCATGAAGAGGTAGATTTTAAAAGTGGCTCTTCTGTTTTATGCTATCTTTACTACAGTTTATGAGCATTTTAATTCCGTTTTTATAGACAAATCTGTGGCCATGTGAATTGAGGAATATTTCAGAATTGGACAATGTAACGCCGAAAACTTTCGCATCTTGCATACGGGCTCTATCGTCCAATGAATATCGGTCATATCGACCAAAAATTCAAATTAAGGTTGTCTCATACTAGGACGGTACGGGGCGGGACGGGACGGAGCGGATCGGGACGATTTGTCAATTTCTATAGAAATAATCACGTGATAGCTCGGAGCCCTCGGATCCCACGTGTCGCTTTCTATAGGAGCTGACAGATCGTCCCGTCCCGATCCGCTCTAGTGTGTTGTATGACATTAAATTATGTATATATGTATATGTGTACTGTTATCAACGAGAGTGACACCGATGGCTATTACAGGAACTCCGCTGAAAATCAGAAAACACGTGTACACTCGAAAACAAGCATATTACGGTTCCGTACCTCAAAAGGAAAAACGGAACCCTTATAGGTTCACTTTTTTGTTCGTCCGTCAGTCTGTTAAGACCCTTATTTCGTGAACGCATAGGTAACAATTTGGAATTAATACTACACATAGAAGTCTGAGGTACCTTAAGAAAAAAACCATACCTCTACGTTAACGCAATCAAAAGATACGGCGGTTTATGTCGCATATCCCTATGGGAATCAAAACGCTACTTCCCGGTAACCTACTCGTAGAATCACGAAATTTGGCAAAATGCAAGAGCTTATAGCTCAAGTAGGTACCTACAGGAGAAAATCCGAAAACCGTAGCATCGAAGCAGAATGCGAGTGCCACCAGTATTTTTAAGTACAAGGTCATAAATGGGGGAGCATTCTTTGTGTGGAACCCTCGGTGGGCGAATCCGACTCGTTTCAGAATTAAGACCAAAATATCGCTCACGTCGAAAACATCCATAATTATATCTTTCTCTGAAATCATTAGAGCCGCTTCCAATATCCCCAAAATATATATTTATTGTTGATATAATTATGTCCGCATTTGCTCGTGTAACGGTAAGTATCTATTGAATATTATATGTTTGTCTTAACAAAGAGTTGTTCATGAACTTAGTTACTTTCTTTTTGTGATATATTTAATGTAAGTAATAAGAGTTATTTTATTTATTTGATATGTTTAATAGAGCTATACTGTTCGAACAGCATACAATTTATAAGTATTTTAGCAAGCTGTACCCGCACCTTTTTCATTACATATATGTACCTAACTAATACTATGTGAACGCATTTGTATTTACCCGATTTTTTAATTGAAAAATCTCGTTTCAAAAATCCCTGGAGGTCGACTAAATTTTAGCAAAAAATTGGTTTTTCCGCGAACGTTTTAGCTCTTTCAGTATGTAAAATAAATATCAGAGTATCATATGTATGTATTTAACAGTTGGTTAACCTATACTTTCGTCATAATTTGGGTGGAAGTATTTATCAAATGCTTAAGCTCTCAAAGTGACATTTTGACTGTACTGAACAAGAATTGAAAGAAAGATTGTATTTATGTATTAAACCAATGGACCATTGTACTGTAACCTTTAATCACGCATTTTGCTTGCATCTAACAAATGTAACGCGATGCCGAATAAACCCTGTCCCGCCCAATAGTGTTGATCAGCAGTAATTACAAACTGTTTAATCACTGGCTCTCATTAACTGTTTAAAAATCGCAGGCTATTCTGCTTTGTTAACTCCCGACGGAAAAAACTACTGGTAATTTAAATATCCGGTGCGTCGCCAGTCAAGTACCTTTTTGCCCTATCGGCCATCAGTTTTGCAAGCAAAGTCGATTCTTTGAGATATGTCGACAGCTTTGATACCATGCACCGCAAGACGGGGTGTGGTAAGGCCCTAGACTAGATAGACCGACAATCTGGGGCCATGGGGGACCGTTGGTTAAGCGCGGCGAATGACCGTTCATTGTGGTAATCTTTGGAAAAGACCTTTCACCAGCAATGGACGTCTTTCGGCTGAAATGATCATGATGAGTACACGATGATTTTCAGTGATCAGGTACCATTTTTTCTCAGTAATTGATAGGGGTCACATGTACATAGCACTAACTTGAAACGGAGTTATATTTTTATTATTCCTTATTTAGGGTGTATACTGTGTGTATACTGGACTAGGGTACCCTAAATAAAATTGTTAAAAAGTCACTCCGTTTTATGTAAGTGCTGTATAAATGTGATCGCCTCGATTACTAAATTAGAAAAAATGGTTCCTGAACACCGATTAAAAATCATCGTGTATAAATCTCGATGGGATGTATCGTATTTTCGCTCACCCGCTGGCGTCGCTATCCCTATGCGTTAGTATCTTCTCTTGTGTCAAAATTAAAGTTAATTAATAATTAATTTGTCGCGATACCTAATGACGTCTAAAAGTGTCCCGCCAGAACCACTATCAACTAGCGGTGAACTCACTCGCGGCTATCCCTATTGAAAGGAAAATATATATTCTCCTGTACATAATTAAATTAATTATTTATGTACCAATATAATTACAAAAAATATTTCTCTTTCACTTTAAAATTGGTGCATAATAATCATCAACATATAAAGCGTGTAAATATTATCTTTGTAAGTTCAGCAAGAATCGTAATTATAAAATATACAATTAATCGAAAGTAACTAATTACATTGAGTCAATATTAATTTTAAGTTTGAATGTTATATATCGATATCGAATTCGAAACACCGGTCCCTGTGCAAACCTAGAAAATAATTTAAGAATAACAAATTTTCAGTACTTAACCATTCTGCCCTCCTAACGTAAAGTGCTATAACTCGGTTCAAGGTACTTCCGAGATAAACGTGGTAAAAGTTTTTTTCCTTGTTTTGCTTGTATCTCAATTATTACGCATCCTATCGAGTTGAAACACTGACTGAAGTATAGATAATTTTGCTTAGCTTATTTCTACATATTTATTTATTTATTATTAATTTATTTATACTGTAAAAAATGAGGGAATGCACTTATGCTTAGGATGGTGCAGTACGAAAATGGTATATTTACAAGTGATAACCGCAATAAGTGTTCTAGTTATTGCGTTTATCGCAAGTAACATAAGATATTACGATTTTGACAAGGAAATAAATACAAAAGCTATACTGTAAGTTCAAATCTTAAGTGCAGTAACTACTTTACTTATTGCAGTTTTAATTAGTGAAACTGTATAAATTGTTTTTTACCAAGCTTCTTAAAAATAGTTGAAAATAGTAGGTACATTGCCTAAATAGTGCGGTAAAACAAAGAAAATTTATTCTTTATTTATTACCTCACGTGTTAGGTACATCATTGTATGCCTACATTGGGAAATCGGCTTTTTTCGTATGCGTAGCGTGCGGAAAAAGGCACTTTATGGCCAGGTGTGGCATAAAAGATATTAAATAACACAGTGCCAGAAAAAAAATGGATATTTTCACGGCATCCATGAAGTCATCAAAGTATACACCTTACCTTTCCTTTTCAACGCCATTTCCACTTGATGGTGGAAGTGATCTGCCGACATAAACGTATGTCCGGGTTCAAAATATTTTATTGTAATAGAATCTGCAGCTATAAGATTACTATTCACGATGTTTACAAGTAGGTAAACACATTAAAGCCCAATTTTTGTTTTGGGTCGAACAATTATCAGCCCATAGAACAATGTGTGTTTCGGATCACGGTTATGTATGAAAAAGGATCTGTACGTGGACATTATGTCTTCTTGGCATCGTCCAGAGACTGTTTCATTCCATAGCACTGCATATGGTACATTTCGACCACTGCTGCTGCTACCGAGTGGGACGAAGCTTTCGTAAAAAACAACTATTCGTGGGCAAAATATGGCCTATTACACGGGCCGTGCCAACATCCCTCGTTCTGTTGTGTTAGAGAGTCGTGAAAAGCTTGTGTCAGACATTGAGAATGCTCTCTCTGAAATCTCTCTGTGGGGCCAGGAAAATCTTGTGCAATTTAACCCCACCAAGACACAAGTTTGCGCGTTCACCGCTAAAAAAACTTCATTTACTGTGGTCCCACAATACCAAGACACAATCCTTACCATGTCTGAGAGTATTGGGTTTCTCGGTGTTGACATTTCCAGTGACGTCCAATTCCGTAGCTACCTGGAAGGGAAGGCCACGCTGGCATCCAAAAAGCTCGGTGTGCTCAATAGAGCTAAGCAATACTTCTCTCCCAGGCAAAGACTAAGATCTTTGGGCGGGAGCACCTGGATACCAGCTGGGGCCCTTTGACTCGATCCAAAGACGTGCTGTCCGAATTGTCGACGATCCCAAACTCACAAGCGATATCGAACCATTAAGCCTTAGGAGAGACTTCGCTTCCTTATGTGTGTTCTATCGCTTGTACAATGGATTGTGCTCTGAAGAATTGTTTGATATGATGCCAACAGCTGCATTCTACCACCGCACCGCTCGCCGTCGGCAGGGTGTTCACCCGCATACCCTGGAGCCTAAATGGTCTCGTACCGTGCGGTTTAAGAGGAACTTCCTCCCGCGGACGCTCCGGCTGTGGAATGAGCTCCCTGCCGCTGTTTTCCCAAAGGACTACAGTATGGGGTTCTTCAAAAAAGGAGTGTTAAAGTTTTTAAAGGGTCGGCAACGCGCGTGTAACACCCCTGGAGTTGCAGGCGTACACAGGCTACGATGACCGAATACCATCAGACGGGACATATGCTTGTTTGTCACCGTCATAGTATTAAAAATAAAATTGAACATAGGGTGCATAGGGGTGGTGACTGTAAGGGGAATGTTAAATTTATTTTTCGTCGTAGTATAAAAAAAAGACTTAAATTGGTCCATTCTTGGAAGCATTAACTTTTTTGCAAGTCAACGGAAAAGTAGATGTACTGTACATCGGTAGAAACTTGGTTTTTATTTTTTTGGTACTCTTGTCGAGATTCAGTCTGTATATCGTAATTAATGTCGGCGCGACAGAAACTTCACTAACCTCGGTACCCCTCGCCTCGCAGAAGCCCTTTACTACGCATAACCGCGATAACTTAGACAAATATAGCAATGTTATTTGGTATAACTCCATTATCTTTACCCTTTCTTCCTAAGATTAAATGCAATAACTTTAGTTATTTCTTTTTATTTCGGTAAAAGTTTCCATGACAATAAGAAAATTCCTAAGCATAAGTATAATAACTTGACTAATTGCATTTTAAACTTGTCTTTGAGCTTAAACGTAATAATGTATTCTACCAATCATAAAAGCGACAACTATACATATTACAGTTTTAACTAGTAATGAGCAGAAACAGGTTATGGATCTTACCAATTATAAATGTAACAACTTCAGTTATTACCGATATGGTTAGTAATTTTGTTAAATAGTGTTTACTAATTCAGTAATAACTAGGGTTATGTCGTTTATTATTAGTAAATCACAAGTGATTGCCTTAGATGTTGCAGTTTTGATTATTAAAAACGGTATTAAACCATAGAATACGGAAAAACTGTCTAAGAACAAAATATAGAACTTGTTTTGCTGATTACGAATATGTATATAACTCAATTTGACCAAAAACTCGAGTTATAGCACTTTACGTTAGGAGGGCAGCATTGCTAGGTGAATTTTATTAATTTTGTAACATCATTCTAAAACTATTGAACAATAAGCAACTTGCAAGTTAAAATTGTTTATCTTGTCTTATTTACTTCTTTTTTAACAAAATAATAAAAAAGAATGTGTTTAGGAAAATGTTATGATTTTTGCTCAGAATCGCGAGCTCGTTCGAAAGTGAAAGTTTACATAAAATCTTCCAAATAAAAAAAAAGCTGTGGGCACAACTTTAAATAAAAATGGCTAGAAGTAGGTACTTTTTACAGGTTGCACTGAATTCATTATGCAAGAAAATGATTAAATTAGGTGATAACATCTATGTGAAACCCTTGCTCATAATGGGTTTTTCCTAACTTTTGTAAGAAAAATATCATTATTCGACATTCAACAGTAGCGTCTTGGTAAAGGAATGTCGTGAGGAAACTCCCCAACCCGCTTTAGGCCAGGGTGGAAACTAGCGTAGTCTTTCTCGAGCATACAATAAGGCCTACATTCAGTGGAATATACAGCGTGCGTTCGCAGAGCGTTGGTGGCTCAGCGGTAACAGAGTGCATCTTTAATCGGAAGGTTGCGGCTTCAAATCACAGACAAAAGACAGACAGTAACCTGCAGCTCAAACTCCAGGGAAATGTGCTGAATGGATGGAAGAAGTGCTGGACACTGCCGCCTGTATCAGGCCGGGCGTCTCTACACTACACTACATGGTAGATTTGAAATTTTAAGCTAACATGGTCATTTACATTATGAATACTAATTAAATCGAGATATTTACCGTGTTTGTTTTTCTGAGCTCCTGCTATTTCGGCACTATTAAGGATGACACACTATCGGGACGGGACGGAGCGGGCGGGACAGGGCGGGATGGGAGGATCTGTCAGTTTCTATAGAAAAAGAAAAAAATTTTATTTTCGAAATATATACAGTAAGTGTAACTTACCTAACTACCTACCTCTACCTACCTTTTTTGACGATCTGTCAATTTCTATAGAAAATTCACGTGACATCCGAGGGCTCCGAGCTATCACCTGATTTTTCTATAGAAATTGACAGATCGTCCCGTGCTGCCCCGAACCGCCCCATCCCGTCCCATCCCATCCCATCTCATACCGTCCCGTCCCGTCCTAGTGTGTTATCCTTAAATAACCTGAGGTCACATTCAACCCTATAACTACAAAAGAAGTAAAGGACTCGAAACAGGAAATGCAGTTCATAACTGCGGCCGTTTTCAATTGTGTCATTTCACCTATATCGAAATGATTGTTGAATTTTTTTTAATACTACGACGGTAATAAACAAGCATACGGCCCGCCTGATGGTAAGCGGTCACCGTAGCCTATGGACGCCTGCAACACCAGGGGTTTTCCATGCGCGTTGCCGACCCTTAAAAAAAAAAGGAGGTTTCGCTGTGTTGACAGCTAAACGGGCCAAGGGCTTTGCTCCGTGGGTCCTCAGCTATCAACACAGCGAATCCTCTTGGAGCTCTGGCGACCTTACTCACCAACAGAAACACAACACTATGAGTAGGGTCTAGTGTTATTTAACTGCGGTTTTCTGTAAGGTGGAGGTACTTCCCCAAGGTACTTCCCCAGATGGGCTCTGCTCCCAATTTGAGCGAGACGACATTCGTTGTGCTGCATGCTGTGCCCTACCACACTAAACGATATGCATCCGCTGTGCCCATACCTCTCTTAACGTGAAATGGTGACAAATATACTGATAGACGCTAAGTGTATCAAGCATGTTATTTATATATTTACAATAAAAAGAAACAATATAACGTGACATGACAAAGCCACATAATCCACGTTATACATGTTTTCCCTGACAGACGACAGGCGTGATAAAGCGACGTCAAGTGAGAAATTGTTTTTCGTCTCTGACAATGAAGACTGAGACATGTTTCTGTTTAAAGACGTATTTAAATTTAAAACGTTCGCTACGGCATATACTTAAATAATAATAATATTTATTTATACATGATATGTCGGTGGCAAAACATCATTCAGCCCACCCAGATAGATCCCTTTTATAATTCTCTTAATAGTCTTACAAACCTTTTAAAGAGATGAATATTCATCTAGTCTTTTAGCTTTATAATTGTACAATTTTAATAGCTCAAGTTCATAGGTTTTTTATTTAAGTACTCGTATTAAAACTTCTATATTCATTTTTAGACTGTAATTCCTTAATTTCCTTCACTGTAATTATTTTTGTAACATCCTTTTATTCTCACCTAGTATTTTTACTTATTGCTTCATTTTATGTATCATAACTCCTACCTTTAGGCTTGTGCTGATTTTGTTATATTTTCTGTTGAAAACTTTATAACTCTCCAGGTTCATGTGCGTAAAGCGATTCAGTTTAGGAACTAAGCTAAGTCACTGCTATACAACTGAGCACAGTTAAGAACCTAAACTGAATCGCCTTAAGACGTCATGGTAAGGCCCCTGGTGATAATATGTGTAGGTACTATATGACATGTATTTCTTATAAAATAAATTCTAAAGTTAAATGAAGTGTGCATTCGTTTTTGAGTTTGAAAATAGCCATGGCGTAGGTAGGGACCTACAGCTGATCCTTTTCGGTCAAACAAGTCACTGAATTTCTCGAGTAAATTGTCGCATCTATCTCGATAATCTACAGCCACAACAATTGCATAAATTTTCGAATGTCTCCTTTATTTTACTTTTGTTATATATTTTGACACGTAAACGTGCTAACGACTTGTGGGCGCAGTATGGCCGATTCTTAATACGATTTTTGATAATACAATACAATTATAATTATTCGTGAAGAGGCCTACATTAAGGTACCTACCTAGTAATGTACAGAAAGGTATGTGTCGACTGAAATGAAATAGCTTTTCGCTGACGCAACCGAAATACATTTAGTAGACTGTTATTGCTAATAACTCACCGGGAATTGCAATGCAATAGGAAAATACTAGCTATGGACTAAACACGAGGGTTAAGCGACTTTCGCCATAAAAGTACTACATCTAACAATAACTATGATTCATAGGGAATGTTTGGTTCTTACGTCTCCTAATAGGGTAGCCACCGTTCATTATTCCCACATTTCGATTATTTTTATTGGCATATTATAAAGACTTTGGTCTTTGAGACTGACTCACCGTCTGCCACCACGCTGAGCGCTCTACGGGTGGTCGGTCAGAACCAAACTAGCTTGACCTTCCAATACAGCACGCCTACCACGAACATCGAAAATTGGCATTGACGGGAAAACCTCTTTGTCACTCCAATAAGCAAATGTGACAGAGATGGAGATACAAATCCGCAATCGTTCTATTTTCGTGGTATAGGCCCAGACCACCACAGCTTCTAGACAGAGCATACAAGACAATTCGCGGTCTCGTACTTATTTAGAAATGAACGTAATCAAACGTCACATATGAAGTTCCAAGTTAAAATGGCCGATCGTCAGTTGTTTTCGGAGCCATCAAAGCATTGTCAGCAGGATTCTGAACCTGTGACATAGAGCGAATGAATTTAAACCTTATCTGAAGTATATTATGGTTGGTTTTTTGTTTTATTGCGGTTTTAGCAACATTTCTTAGAATCAATTTCTATCCGGATAATTAGCGGGCTTCTGTCAAATGAGTAATGATTTATTTTTAAACAGGTAAAAGTAGGTAATTAGTATTGATTTAAAACTTATTTTAAAGCTTTAGCTTGCCGTGTTAAATATAATCCAGCCATTGAACACACAGTTCGCTTTAGCTTGCTTTTTGCCGTAACGAATATATGAGTCTAGTATTATGTACGCAACTATAGAAATTGATAGATCGTCCCGTCCGACCCCGTCCCGTCCTGTTACATCCTAGTGTGAGCCTTCTTAATGTATCTTCAAAACGGCTTGATCGATTGCGGGTCTCGCGCGGTTGCATGAAATCATTTTTTAATATTTAACACCGTATCTTTTTACATCCACAATAAACTCGCTGCAACATAATCTAATAACAACTTACATAAAACTGAGAATGCGGGCAATACCTGTAATTTGTAAAACCTTTAAACTATGATATTTTACCATCGCGTGTAAGATGTTTTATAGAGCAGCCCGGCCGGCAGTCGCATTAAAAATGTAATGATTCAATCGACGTTCCAGGAAACAAGTCAATTCGTTCCTAACCTATAGAGTACTGCTGGTTCTCGATCGAATAACGTTGTCTTTCTAATAAGTAGATACTGAGTGAGATGATAAACGTGTTCTGCGATTCACAAATGCTTTGAAAACTCAGAGTTTTCCCAAAAAGTATACACAGCAGGAAAAGTATTCCTTGTCGGGCCGTAGCTATATTGGCTTTTTCTTCATACGCTCTAGGAAAAGTGCTACCTGATATTAAACAAGCCTTTGGGAATCCAAATCTATGGACGCGCCGCCACTAGCCATAATTGAATGAGCGAGCGAATCATGCAAGTTTTCGATGTCTTCTAGACTGAACCAGCGCTTCGACGCAGTCGGCAAGAGCGGTGAATTTGTTTAGCGTAGCGGCCAGCAATTGGCTGTTTGCCGGCCGGAAGGCAGAAATAGTACATTACATACCAAGGCCGTTTAAGTGGGAAATGTCTCGGATTGCACGTAATTGTCGGCCGAGGCGAAGCCGAGGTCGACTAACATGTGATCCGAGGCTTTCCCATTTACCGGCCGAGGTTTGTATACTATTTTTCAGCCCGACGGAGCCGGTAGTCGGCAATTTAGTTTTGCGTAAAGTGGCGCTTACCGGCCGGAGGACTGAAAAATATTTTCCTATTTCTATAAATTGTTTTCCTTTCTATTTCAAATCGTACGTACCTACGTATTATTGTAGGTACGATTTGAAATAGAAATTACAACAATTTATAGAAATACGAAAATATTTTTCTGATACATATAACAAAGATAAGGTTTTTACATCTGTTTACAAGTCTTTTATGATATTAATTTATGTTGCTAGTTACGGATTCAACACAAACGGCTTGGCACGCCTTAACGTCATGCTGAGTATCCTGTTTAGTGTCATTTGTGTCATTATTTTTATGTGTGTCCTTATGCGCCGTATATAATATATCATAATAAAACTGGTCAAGTGCGAGCCGAACTCGCGCCGCGTAGGTTTCGTGCATTCGCTGATTTTTTGAAATAATTTTTTAAGCGAAACTTATGATTCTTATTTACTATTTTTGAGACTTATGCTCTTAGCTATAGTCAACTGCAATACTATGCACGCAAAATCATCTGGCACAATCTTATATATAAAAAAGTGAGTCTCAATTTTCTGACTTGTGTTGAGTAACTTTTTTTTTCAGGTGATAAATACGGCAAGTGTAACACCGAAAATACAAATACAACATCCTATTTTTCAATTTAGGCACAGTTTTACACGAAACGCACAAATATGATTTCTTCCCTGAACTGTAAGTGCTTAGTAAAACATTCAACTTAAATTTTATTTGCTTTAGTTACATTTTCTAGTATGGTCGGCGCACTTGCATTCTGATTATATATTAAAAAAAACTGAAATTGATGCCATATACTAAATCAAAAGTGACCAATACCTGCATTACCCAGACAGGATTGAAACCTACGTCTTCTCCATTCGCAGCGGACTCCGTAACTTCTAGGCCACCTAGTCACAGCGACAGCGGCCGAAATTTTCCAAGTACGAATGAGGCCGTATTATTTTGTGATTTGTCAGTAATTTGTGGCCCTCATTGAATTTTGTTTTGTGAGTAAAAAGTGAGTCTCATTGGTAGGGGTGAAAATAGCGTGTCGCTGACACTAGATGGCGTGCCCTGCCTGCAGTTTGACACTGCACTTGCATTCTGATTACATTTATAATTGCCTCCGAATACAACTTGAACACAAGATATCCATTTTAGACATTCTTGCCCGCGATTTTTTAAATGGGAGTTGAATTTTACAAAATTATTTCTTAGTAAACCAAACCAACATAATACAAAACACCGAGGGTTCCGCACAAAGGATGCAACCCCCTCATTTATGACCTTGGGAACTTAAAAATACTGGTAGCACGGAACTCTTCAGTGTGCGGTTTTCAGACTTGCTTTTTTGCCAAATTTCGTAATTCTAAGTCAACGGGAAGTACCCTAAAAATTTTGATTCCCATTTGGTATTCATTTCAATTTGATATCTTTCCGCTTTCCCGAGATAAAGAATCTTTACAGACAGACGGACGGACGGACAATTTTGAGTGGGTATTCTTTTTGGATTCTATTGTAGCAAATAGTATACATATTTAGAACTAAGTATATGTACCTACCTATAACCACCTGGTTATTTATGGAGCACCATGTTCGGTCGTCCTCGGTATCTCGAAATACCTACCGTGCCACTGAACACAGGCCAAGCAAGACCACATGATAACAAGCTATTCAGGTTTAGTCGCAAAGTTATCGCGATCTCTTTGTTAAGCTATGACCTAATTTAACATATCTAGGCTACACATAGATTAGGATTAGCTAGCTACTACGTTATTTATAGCTTTAGGTATTCTTATTTACTTTTTGTTTGGTTTGTATACTTCTTTTGAATTGGCTTTGTGCTTCAGTTCATGTCAGTGTTGGTCGCTCTTTAGCAATAAGACCGCCTTTTCTTTACCCTAATTTAATGTTTACTGAAGATTTTGACAATTGTTTTGTATTCTATTTTATTCTAAAGTAAAATATAATTAATGGATCGAGCGTTAGCGAAAGTGTCCGTTTTAGCTTTCGTGAATCGATCTGTTCAGTCACGTCTATAAATATCTATACACTTCGGAACTTATTATGGGGTAAGAAGGGTCAAAATTGAATACAGATATATATATATATTTATGAAGCCGACCGTACTATCATGACCTAATTGTTTTTACTTAGACGACTAAGGACAATCTTACTTGCTTCTAAAGGACATAACAGCCATACATTTCCAGCTACTAGTTCTAAAAGGCTGCAACTGCAGCTTGTGACTCTGCGCTTAACACCTTTTAAAAATGTATGTAAATTGCAACATAGGTACTCGTACATTGTAAAAGGGCGTAACCGCTGCCTATTTTATACTGAGAGGAGACTTTTCGCACAGTTTGATCTCAAAAACCACGACTCAGCAAGTGAAGCAAGTACTAGCAACACTAAAATGACTAGTAGCAGACCTTAAGTCGTTGCAATAAAGCTTAAAACCGCTCACTGATTTGTGCCGGCGAAGGTACGTTTCTCGCTAAAAGGGCGTAACCGCCGTGCATGTTCCATTAAGATACGTCTTTTTATAAAGGCACTAGTAGGTACATTAGAGGAGCAAACCAGACTTTAGTCACGGGCGCTCCAGTAACAGGGACTGGGACTTAAAAACTGGGTCGGGAGGGACCTGTCGTACACTGGAAGCGAAGCTATAAAGTCGACAAATCTTCATCTTTCTTTTTTTTCCTGGCTTACGCTCATGTAGGGAGCCGTGGCAACTAATCCCAAGATATGACGTAGGCACTGGTTTTACGAAATGCCTGCGACTGCCATCTGACCTTCCAACCCAGAGGATAAACTAAGCCTTATTGAGATTAGTCCGGTTTCCTCCCAATGTTTTCCTTCACCGAAAAGCTATTTGTAAATATGAAATGATATTTCGTAGGTAAGTTCCGTAAAACTCATCGGTACGAGCCGCCAGGATTTGAACCCGCGACCTTCGGATTGGAAGTCACAGGTTCTTACCGCTGGGCCACCAACGTCCACCGCTCTCAACAAATATAAGGTACAAGTATAATGTTTGAAAAACTTGCCGGTTTTTAAAGAAAAGTCTTATTGACAATTCGGTTAAAAAACGCAGTAGATTATACGTAGGTAGGCGAATTAAATCGATAGCAACGCGGTGCGGTGCGTCGCGAAAATAACAAACATTTTATACCTATGGCAGTGTCCTATGAGGGCGATCGTTATGCAAAGGGGAAGCGGCGTGACGCGACACAGCGACCACTTCCGTCGGTATCAACAGTTTGTTCCTTGACTTTTCTGACATTTCAACGCGAAGCGGAGAAGTGTTCCGGAGTGAGCGGCGAGCGCGTAAGGCGTAGGTCTTCCGGGAGTATGAGAATCCTTTATAGCTATCTATGGACTTAATACAGCTCATTAAGTCTAAGTATGCTTGCATATAATAGGTATCACAATTTACGGACAGGTGTGATGAAAATGTATAATTATTTAGATCCTGAAATATATCATCAGATTAGCTTAGCTCGCGGTGTGCTGCGGCCTTTCCAAGAGTCCACAATAAAAGTCTCTTGAAATCGTCACGAGATGACAGCGCTTGTTAAAAAAGTAGCAATTTTGTAAAAACCAATTTCGTCTGAATGTGACTACGAGTAAAAAGGAATGGAAATTTATATAGAATTTGGTGCTAGAGCACAAGAAAGTTCATATTATAATCATCATCATATCAGCTGATAGACTTCCACTACTGGACAGAGACCTCCTACAAGGATTATCACAATATTTGATTGTTTGGCAATTTTTACCGTACTACAGTAAACCCTAAATTGAAACCAGCCAGGCACTGGGGGCCTCGCTCACTCTTTCAATTAATATTTTTTACTAAATCATCTGTTCACGTTGGAAACTATCCCACGTTGCGCCTTTCGGTACGAGGTTGCGGTGCGAGGTTGGTTTACGCAAAAACCCTTTTCCCCAGCGACAGGTAGCCCGAATGGGCAGCGTTCGAGAAGCCTCGTAACATTTTCTCGTCCAAAACACCAATCAAAATGCTTTTGAATAAAAATTAACAAACAGCAGAAGTAATATACCAAACACAAAACACGGTGCGGTCCGGCGCGAAACAAACAATTGTTTGATATATAATACCTTAGGACACTTTCATCTGTATCAACAGTCAATCTGTGTACACCAACCTATACCGTGTAGTCCATCTTCGGACGAAAAATTTGAGCGGATCTCGGGAAAAAACAAGTGACAATGCGGCAGATTTCAGCTTGTTTCAACTTACTACTAGCTAGCTAGCCATGAAGCACATGTTGGCCTGCCCAGCGTGCCTATATTACTGTTCACAGCTCCACCAGGCCCCAATACATTTCCTAAAATGACTGAAGACGGACGGACGGACAACAAAGTGATCCTATAAGGGTTCCGTTTTTTCCTGTTGAGGTACCGAACCCTAAAAATCATGTAAAAATTGTTTTACAATCATTTTGAAATTACAAAGGATAATGATTAGGTAAGCCCTTAAGGATGACTCACACCAATCCGATCCGATCCGGAACGATCCGTCAGTTTCTATGGAAAGAATCACGTGATAGCTTGGAGCCCTCAGAGGTCACGTGACGTTTTCTATAGAAGCTGACAGATCGGCCCGGATTGGTGTGAGGCTTCTTTTAAACGCATGCACACAGTAAGTGCCTACATGAAACAGAACAACACATTTCATAAATAATTACAATAAGCTTTGAAAAATAACGCACTCAATATTACTTATAAAATGGGAAAATATCTTCCGCTTAACAAAGAATAAGGAATATAAAACTAGTTCGCTTACATTTCTATTTGCAAAAATGCCATTGTAACTTCACGGGCAGACGATTTCAATTAAGTACAGTGAAGCTGCTGGATTAGGGTGGAATGGAACTATTATTTTTATGAATGACGTATTTTTTTAGGACATATTAATTCTTATGTTACGGAATCCTGAAGAAAACATATTTCCTTTACTATTTCCCTCTGTCTTGGTATTAACACAATTCTATAAAGTTATTACGTTTAGATTCGGTCAAATTAAAATATGGGAAAAGTTTTTTGGGAAGGGATAATTTGCCATACATTTTTCGGCGATGTATTAGTAAACCCTTTTCGCTACATACGGATTTCCCCGTGTTACAGGCTACGCTCGTAGCACGCGCTGGCACTGAATGTATTAGGGTTAAATATAATATTGTCTTCTGTTTCTGCCTGATGGTCATTCTATAATTAAAATGAAAAATTAATAATTATATTTTTTGTTTTCATAATTTATAGTTTTAGTTAGCACAATTAATTTTTTTAATTGACGGGGAGAATTCGCATTCACTCAGTCATCATCTTAAACCTGTGAAAACGAGTGCTGTAAAGGGCTAGAAACGTAGGGTCATGGCGTTAATAAACGTGATTCATCCGTTCTCTAGTGTTTAATTCCAATGTATTAGGGTTATCAAATTGTATGCAAAAATGTCTTTTCATTTTTTTCACCTATTTTTTTACAATCTTGATGATTTACATTATGTAACATGCCCTTTAGTATTTCTCTTGCTCCGTGACCCCGAAATTACGACGACAATGTTCCTTACTAAATTTGATTTTTCAAATACTTCTGAAAATGCAAAGCGGTTTTGTGTCCATAGCTTGGGATTTTTTTTGAATTATTTTGATTGAAGTAGCTGACTTACAAAGCAAAAACATTCCGTTAGAGACATTCTAGTGAAATGTATCTGTAGCTACACACTGGCTGTGATAGCAATAGGAAAAATAAAAGCCTCCTCCACCCTATACTTTTGCTCTAGAAAGAAGCTCAGCAATAAGCCTCGAATCTCCATCGTATTCATTTACACTATTAATTTAATATAACTTCATTTAAATGTAAAACATTTAAGAGTTTTGCTTGACCGTAGCAGTCAATTACAGGGAAATTAAATACCTCTTTATAAAATTTGTATAGTAGAACGCGCGAGGGAAGTTTTCCGAGTCTACAGGAACTATCCGGCTTTTGTATGTTGGTATATATGTATGTTTGTTAGGCGATAACTGGAGTATAGAGGTAGTATAGAGATGAGATAAGTTGATTTTTTAAGATCAAATATGAGCGAAATCGGTCAAGGGACTGTCGAGATATTCGGATCATGAATTCACGTTCGGGGCGAAACACTAGTTTTAATTATAAATTGAAAGAGATTTCATATACTACAGAAAAAGTGACCAAAGCCCCCGGTGAGCAGGGCTGGGATCGAACCAGCGACCTCCTGCTTTCGCGGCAGGCGCCTTAACCACTGCTTTACAATTGCACTATTTTTAAACCAGCTGCAAAATTTCAACTTAATAGGTATATTAGCTTAAAGGATGACTCACACCGGAACTGGGACGGGACGGGATGGTTTGTAAGTTTCTATAGAAAGCGTCACGTGACATCCGAGTGCTACGAGCTATCACGTTATTCTTTCTATAGAAATTTACAGATCGTCCCGTCCCGTCCCGTCCTACTGTGAGTCATCCTTAAGTGTGTTAAGGCAAGATAAGAGTACAAGATGAGCAGTATATGTATGACGATAATTTCTCCACTTCTATAGGCATAAACGAGTTTTATTTTTCGCCGCGCAACGTAGTAGGTAGGTACCTATACTATACTGCGTAAGGACAATAAATATCTTGGGGCAAGGCAGTGCCCACAACAAGTCAGGCAAAACAAAGGCGCGGCCGTACCATCCTTTTCTCGGAGCCATTCAGACCATTTTGAATCTCCTGTAATTTCGCGCTGGTTATAGAACCCTGAATTTTCAGTGACATGACATGCTGACTATATAATGGCATAGATATATTCTTAATAACATTCAATTTGAATTTGTAGTTTAGGAAAGAACATCAAAGTTCCTTAGTTTGGTCAACCACTCACTCACCGATCATCAATAATCTAAGGTACTTGTAGCAGTCCCAGAAGCTTCAAATTTTAAACTTAAGTAGTTTATAGCCTACAAAGTCAAAGAAAATTCAAAAAATTTGGAAAAGACATGCCAACAGTATTTTAATCCCATATTAATACGTGCGATTACAAAGCTACTTATGTAGTTAATTCAAATATTATACCTACAGGTAGGTATAATACACTACAGTATGGATGCATGTGGAAAAAAGAAAGATTGCCTCCAAAAAAGAGACGAGATAATATTGTTACATCGTATATAGAAACAGACTTTAAACTAAGTCAACCAGAAAATACGTAAATTTGAAACCTTTGAAAAGGCACTTTAACCTAATATCACGGCTTCCTATGTTGAGTGGAGGAAATTCCATTATAGGCTGCATTGAAGGTATTTTATGCTTGGCCCTTTCAGAGGCGTCTTCCTTTGGCCATTCTATGCCAACAAGACGTATGTAACTATGATAATTTCATGGATATTTGTCGTTTTGGTTTTGAGGCATGGAGAGTCTTAGATAAATTGTACAGAAAGTTCAATTCATATAAAAGTGTGTTAAGTACTCGTAGCCTAAATAGATTTAGATATTCTCTAAATATCTGTTCTTCTTTCTAGCGTTTTATTGGCTTATCCCACTGCTCAGGAGCCTGGGATCCGCTTTCTCAACTAATCCTAAGATTTGGCGCAGGCACTAGTTTTATGAAAGCGGCTACCTTCTGACCTTTTACCTGAAGGGTAAACTAGGCCTTACTGGGATTAGTCCGGTTTAATCCATCTGTTGACCCAAAAAATGGTTATACGCACGGTTTGTTCTCCTTGAGGTCTAAAAGAGAATATTTAAGGATAGAACGAACGGGTAAAGAGAGTGAGCTTTCTGAGTCAGGACATATACCACGAAGCTTTTAGCTTTGTCATACTTGACACTTACTTTTGTGTAACTCTATTGGAACTTTCACGATGTTTCATTTATTTTGTATAAAAGTCGAAAAATATACTTTATTTTTTAATTCGACCGAAAGCGAAAAGTAAAGATCCTATTAACAGTATTAACGTACAAATCAACGTGTCGAATTTAATGAAATAAAACACGGTGTATAACTAGTTAGCTTGTAACTTACTGTAAGTGTAAGTTATATCTGAAATTAGTTATTTGAAATAAATTGTTTCCTATTCAATTGTTTTATTGTACCTATTTTTTTTTAAATATTTAACAAAATAAAAATCCGCGAGAGCGGCTTATGTGCTGTGTCGTCGTGGCTGGTAAAGTGGAAGACGTAGTCGCAGCGCCCCCGCGCGGCGGTGCTGGGAACTCCTCGTCTTCGTAACTAGTCCGGTAGATGGCGCTGCACACTAGAACATCGTGTTTATATGCGAAATATGTAAGTTATATTCACAACTGCTCGGCGATGGCGGCGGATCCTTCCAAGCGGGTAGAATGGCAGCCTAGCTGCTTGCTTTTAAGTACTTACCAATTAGGGTAGACTGAGACGAATTGGGTCACAGGGTGAATTGGATCAAAAGAATCTGCCAAATCTGAAATATTGCGACTAGCTACAGCCAGGCAATTAGCATCACATAATGGCTCTGTTCTTCTCGCAGGCCGTCACTGTTACTGTCCTTGGATAAGTCGCCGAATCTCATCTTGATCCAATCTGCTCCCCGGTCTACCCTACTATGACTGACAAAAATCGAAGTATCTCATCTCCCAATACTCAACTTGGTGTCTATAGAAAGAAAATAAGTAGGTACCTAGATAAAAATACCTTTCAAATGAAACTCTCAACCCTTTTGTTTGAGGCCCATTTTTGCTCAAAAGTTAAAATTGTCATACAATTCTGACAAACTGACAAAAAAGTATCATGCTATCCGTTTGGCATCTTAGCCCTGCAGGATACCCCTTAAACCTTAAGCCGCGACTTTTTTTTAAACCAGCCAAGTGCGAATCGGACTCGCCCACCGAGGGTTCCTCACAAGTGATGCTCCCGCCCATTTATGACCATAGGTAGGTACTTAAAATTACTGGTGGCACGGAACTCTCTGTGTGCGGCAATTATACGGTTTTCAGATCTTTCCTGTACTTGAGCTATTTGCCAAATTTCGTGATTCTAGGTCGACAGGAAGTACCCTATACATTTTGATTTCCATTGCAAATGTATGGGAAATGCGACATAGACGGCCGTATCTTTTGATTGCGTAGTAGAGGTTTGGTTTTTCACAGCTTCAAGAAACCGCAAACTTGTGTATGTGGTATTAATTTCAACTTGCTACCTTTACGCGTTCCCGAGAAGGGTCTTAACAGACAGACGAAAAGAGGATGGACGAACGGACGGACAGACGGACGGACAGACAGACGGACGGACAACAAACTGATCCTATAAGTGTTCCGTTTTTTCGTTTTGAGATACGGAACCCTAAAAAAATATGTATAAATAAATGACCAATGCTAAAGTCTCATTTTTATGTGATCAATCATACCGTGCGTTCGTTTGACAAATCGGATTGGTCTGCACAGCTTACAGTGTGTTTACTAAGCATTTCCCTTTTGCGTAGGCCGTAACATAATTTACTTTCAATCATCGGAGGGTTACATGTTGATTCCTGTCTTTGTCCTTTGTCGGAACATGTCGTTGGAACACGTGTAACGTGGTAAATCTTCAAACGTGTATATTTGGCAAATAAGTTTTTGTACTGTCAGATTGACACAGACGCCGCACGCCGTGACGTGAGATATATGCCATATATAAGGCATAGCCTCCTAGCCTAGTTGGTAGTGACCCTACCTACGAAGCAGGAGGTCCCGGGTTCGAATCCTGGTCAGGGCATTTATTTGTGTGTTCATCACGAATATTTGTTCCTGAGTTATGGATGTTTTCTATGTATCTAAGTATTTATATGTATCTGTCTATTATATATATCGTCGCCTGGTACCCACAACACAAGCCTTATTGAGCTTATCGTGGGACTAGGTCGATTTGTGTACGATTGTCCCATAATATTTATTTATTTATATATGCGAGCAACCAAGGTGCCCAACGGAGTAGATCATTTTACAGTTGTTGAACATAAGTTATTAGGTGTGAGGAGTAATGCCGCCAGCGAATACGCATCATTCACAAACACATCAAATCGAATTCGATATTTATCTCACGTCGCGACAGTAAACAGTAACAGTCTAGTACTTGTTAAAACTATACGTATGAGGTAGTTATGACACCAAGAGGGTTATAAAACAGTGTGCTTATCATGAGTTGTACATAGGGTTATAAAACGGTGTGCTTATCATGAGTTGTACTACGCCAAGAGTTGTAACTTGCTCCCAGTTATGAACGAGCAATGGGCTGACCATGAGTTGCCCGCAACTGTATTCGATAAATTTCGATAGCGACTGCGGCGCTCGAAAGAGTGTCCGTTTCGTTTCGTTTTTTATTATGAGTTATTATGCAAGTTTTTTTATTATACCCCGTGTTTGTGATTTTATATATACCTGTAGGTATACATATACTTTTATAATATAACGTAAAACCACAACTATGTTGGGGTTTTAGAAAACGGTTGGTTTTGGGGCAGATTTTATGGTAGAGGAGATGTTTAGTTTTTTTTTAATTTAAAATTTGTAATTGTTTTGGGGTAACTGTAATGGGTGTCATTGTAATAGGAAGACTAACCACACAAAAAAAATTAAAACTTTTCCATTAATAAAAATATTTCTAACTGGGACTAGAAAAACTAGGTTTTACGGTAACACAAATAGTTAAACGACTTTCCTAAGACCAGACGTTACTTTCGATAAATATTCAAAACACGAAACACCAATAACATAAACAGTACATTAACTGCCGCCGCACCCATCGCAGGACGTTACCGAGTAATTTCGACCAACAGCGCTAACTGACGTTTCATAGGCGATCCACACAGTAATACTCAACTGGCAACAGTGTACCTACACCGATTAATCGTGTATTAAACTTCGGATCTCGGAAAAAACAAGTGACGATGCGTGATATTGGCACCGCAGGTCAAATGCCAATTAATGGTCACAGACTAGAGCAACATCACTCATAAAATTCAACTTCAGTTTTGATTTGTTGGTTGTAACAGCTGATTTATTTACTATTTTAGTAAATCATTTATTTTCAAAATATATACAATAAGTGTAACTTACCTAGCTGGCGGCATTTCCTCGTTGTATCGCAATGCTGATACGTTGTGCGAGGAAGCCACCAGCTCTTCGGTCACCAGTAACATCAACCAGACGTTTCGCGATTTCTACGAAAAACTTGCGTGCGCTGGGACCCCATGGACCAAGAGTTTCGAGTTTCGACCCCAAGTTTGTTTGAAGAAGCAATGTACTGCAAATTTTGTAATTTTTATGCTATGACATGAGATGTCAATTAGGCTGATGTTAAAGTAAAAAATGAAAATAACCTACGATTGTTTCTTATTTGTAAAATAGATGTTAGTAATCTGACACAACATAAGTATTAAAGAGGATGCATAATTAAATAAATCGTATATATGCATACCACCTGTTAAAGTGTGAACTGTGACCCATGTATTTAAACTTTCACGATTTTCACACATTATAAATTTACTAAAACGGGGCTTAATCGTGTATAAACTTTGAAAACAAACCTCCGACGTTTCAAGGGCGACATTGTCCCCGTGGTCCCGGAGAAAGACTGGCTGAGGTTGACATCAACATCTTCTAGCTGCGCGGGTTTTACGAACTACCCGCACTTGGTCTTGATTATCAACTTGAACATTTTGCGCACTAGGGATGTGACTCTGTCGACACACTACACTCACGATGTCCGATTTTTGAGCAGGTGATATTCGATTACGCTTACATTTATCAATGACTGGATTCCATGTAGACGAGATTCTAAAACCGTCATCCCGATTGAAATTGGGGTATTTCTTGATTTCAATGGCTTCCCGTACTTTCCTACTATGGAAACGACGATCCGTTGAAAGGATTTTAGGGTTATGCAATTCAATCCAATGGTTTGGTCCAGAATCTAACAAATGTTCGGCAACCGCAGACTTGTGTACCTGGCGATTTCTGACAGCTGCGATATTTTCCTTCACTCCGTCATGGTACGCTTCGTTTGGCCGATGTAGGAACTACCACAACTGCAATCAATCTTATAAACACCAGGTGACTGGTATGGGATAACATCCTTCGGTGATCTTAGATTGCCCGAAATCTTGGATAAAGGGGTAAACACAGTGAGTGTAGTGTGTCGACAGAGTCACATCCCTAGTGCGCAAAATGTTCAAGTTGATAATCAAGACCAAGTGCGGGTAGTTCGTAAAACCCGCGCAGCTAGAAGATGTTGATGTCAACCTCAGCCAGTCTTTCTCCGGGACCACGGGGGCAATGTCGCCCTTGAAACGTCGGAGGTTTGTTTTCAAAGTTTATACACGATTAAGCCCCGTTTTAGTAAATTTATAATGTGACCCATGTGTAATAGATATTCACTTCATGGGAGGTGCCCAGCGATGAGAGGCGAATAAGCATTATCCAAGATTATGATATTCAGTAGTGTATAGTGCCCGTCTCGAGTACAATCATCGTTTAGTTCGTGATGAGAGAGTGCTTCTGCGGAGAAAAACACACGGGCAGATCTTTTGATGAGCAAATTTACATAATTGTGCTTGCCATAAGTGTTATGTAGCAACTCGCTCTCACCAGTTAAAAAGAACATTTACGTTGAAACTAATCAACTTTTTTTTACTTGTTATAAAAGTAGTAACACTACTATATACAATTTTATAATGTCGAGCGGGATTCGAACCCACGACCTCTCTGAACACCGGTCAGATCGCTTTGCCAATTGAGCTATCGACGCCTGATCGACCCCGGCGAATGTTTCTACTATTTCTTTCATTTGGGTATACCGTAGTTACAACTGTTTAAGGTGTTAAACCCTAATCGCTAAACTTAAGTGGCAGTGGGCGGGGCACATTGCACGTAGAACCGATGGCCGTTGGGGCGGAAAGGTTCTCGAGTGGCGACCGCGTACCGGAAGGCGCAGCGTGGGTAGGCCCCCCGCAAGGTGGACTGATGACCTGGTGAAGGTCGCAGGAGTCCGCTGGATGCGGGTGGCGCAGGACCGGTCATTGTGGAAATCTTTGGGGGAGGCCTATGTCCAGCAGTGGACGTCTTTCGGCTGAAATGATGATGATGATGATGATGAAGGTGTTAAACAGTTGTACCCACGGCATCGATGTTTCAAGACAATTTAGAAATCATCGATAACAATGCACCACCCCATACTAAATTAATTTTGTTTTAAGCAGAGACGTCTGCGAACGAAATTTACAATTTTATAATTGAATGAAAAATGGAATAAACTACTATATATAAATTATAAATTGAAAATAGATGTCATATACCAAATAAAAATACCAAATCCATCAGAGGCCAAGCCGGGGATCGAACCCGGGTCTTCAGCTTACGCAGTTAACGCCATAACCACTTCAGACAACCACTCAACACAACCATCAGTTGTATGCCAGCGACTCAGTTTAGTTCCTAAACTGAATCGCGTTAAGACGTCATGGTACGGCCCCTGTTAGTATTAAGAATAGGTATCTAAATTTTTTATTGGATATGTGATACTCCAAAGGCCCCACGTTGGGCGCCACTGTAATATATAACTCACACTCAATAGCGACTGTAATGGGTGCTAACTGTAATACACAGAGTAAGCACATTATAAAAAAAAGGATCTCCATTAATAACTTAGTTTTAAGTTCTAAAGAAAGACTAAGCCGAAAATAATGGTGGAAGCATACTGTATTGAAATTGAAAAGAATTGTCAATAAATAAAAATATCAATATAACCTTCAAACATGTCTAGTGTCAAATATGATCGTTGTATAATATGATCAAACTATAACTATCAAGTTAGCAATCATAAAAAAAACCAATAGTTACTTACAAAATCACTTAAATGCCTATTTAATACCTAAACTAAAATGTTAGGTTCACTCTCAAAGTAAAATACACAGAATATCACACAATATAGTAATAGAATATCAGAATATAGTACCTACACAATATTATGTATATGATATAATGTATATGTCTAAATTTGATATGTATCATATCTTGTATTCATTAGATATTAGTAATTGTGACATGATTTTACTATTTTAAAACCTGCACCTCTCTTTTTATTCCAGTGATCGACTGGTAAAGAATGCCCTAAGGAATTAAATCCGCCATTTGTACTTTTTTGGGCATATAATTTTAAGTAAATAACAAAAATAAAAAGTGAAAAATCCCCTAACAAGTCCCTCGCTTTACTTGATGCAACAAGCCCCCGTATCCCCCCTTTCATAATACGTTATGGCTGCCGCGACATGTACCTGTGCCATTGTTGTTTTTTTTAAGGCAGACAGCCACAAGGCTTGGATCGGGCCTTTGTGCGTGATAGGCACTGCACTTAGTGTACAGGGGGTTTCCAATCTTTCCGTATGCAGGTACGTATGTAGGGTAGGTAAAATGCTGGTAATCCGTTTAAGAAGGTAATGTATCCTGGTCGCGTTTTTTTTTATTGTTCTACTTATACAAAACAAATTTATTCGCATAAAAAAACAATTAAACAGTGCAATTTTAAAGCACGAATCAAATCAAGGGCGTCTGCCGCGAAAGCAGGAGGTCGCTGGTTCGATCCCAGCCCTGCTCACCGGGGACCTTGATCACTTTTTCTTTAGTATATTACATCTCTTTCAATTTATAATTAAACAGTGTTTTTATGCATTTGTTATTGTAATCATTACTTTTCAATTACAATGCACTCCTTAACCTCAAAAAAACTATCACGGATTCCAACACTTTCCAACCCTACACCACAGCCAAAGAAGATTATCGAACGAGCGAACGAAGCGAGTAAGTTCTCCCAGTATACTCGGACAATCCGTCGTTTGTATGTATGTTTGTTCGACGATAACTCGAGTATTGTGGATCGCATCGTCGTGAAATTTGGCAGATGTTTAGATGAGATAAATACATATTTTAAGTGAAAAAATGAGCCAAATCGGTCAAGGGGTTGCCGAGATATAGGGGTCACTAGTTCACGTTCGGGCGAACCACTAGTTTTCGAATGTCGTCTCAAAAAACAGGTTTATTCTTGCACACCCTGTGCATGGCAATATGAGAGAGTGCTTGCCATTTCGACGGCGAGCCGTCTGATGTTGCATCCGCTTTAATTGTGGGGATTGAACGTAATGGGGTAGAAATGTTCCCTTCTAATTGTTTATGGGGACATGTAGTCGAGTTTGTGGCAACACTCGTCCAAAGCAACGTTAGACCGTTTTCTAGTAAGTAACACTTTTTTCTTGCTCAAACACAGTTGAAAAATACGGGACAAATATAGATGTCAAGTACACCTCTTCACCTTAGTATTTTTCGCTATGAAGGGCGCAAAACTATGCTTTTTTTTTCATTAAAAAAAACTTCTTCAAGTAGAACTCAAAAACATTTATTCTCGAAATATATACAGTAAGTGTAACTTACCTAACTACCTACCTCTACCTACCTTAAATCTAAAGTAGGTCCTTGAGGCATTGTACCTAGGATGCTGGCGGCATTTCCTCGTTGTATCGCAATGCTAATACGTTGTGCGAGGAAGCCACCAGCTCTTCGGTCACCAGTAACATCAACCAGACGTTTCGCGATTTCTACGAAAAATTTGCGTGCGCTGGGACCCCATGGACCAAGAGTTTCGACCCCGAATGGTACAAAAAGGTACTCTCTGCCCAGGCTCTTATATTTATTACGTTTTAAAATTTCGGCGCATTCAGCCGCTCCGCCCGCTTTTACATTAGTTTGTTGGAGATGGGACGGCGCCAGCGTGTCTACACAGGTAGCATCCCACACTAGCATCCGTCCCAAACTCCAAGGAACCAAGGACACCCCATCAGGTCTCTTGCCATCATCCCTGAAAATGCCAGTCGGCTCAAGGAGAGCAGGCACGTTGATGGTGGCAAGAAATATTTATAATATTTAATAATATTATAAAAAGTATATATTAAATATTTTATAATATTTTGTAATCAAGTAGTAAGTTCCAAATTCGATTTAGACAAGTTTTCTGGTATACTTACTTTAACACTAATACTTATGACTACATTTTATTCGACTTATTCTCTAAGAATAAGTCGAAGAACCCTTTCCTTCTACGGTTTCATAGAAGTCGACAGTGGAATATGAAGTACCTATACTGTGGACGATGGAGTAACTAGCTGTCACTGCAATATCACAATTTCGTTTTCTTTTAACCACAGGCTAGAAGACAAAAAAATCTAAATATTCTGTTTGTTAGATTAATAAAAAATATTCGGCACGTATATTTATTTTGATCGTCCAATGAAAAATACAGACAAATACGAGTATCGATCGATATAGCTTAACTATTATTAAAACAGTAAGATTTATTTTTCAGTTTTACGTATAACGCCGGAAGTACAATTTTATGCCCTATGACATATCAAAAATGCAACTTTGAATGACGCCTTACGTTTTCTATGTAAAACTTGGCTAGCGTAACTTCTATAGTAGAAAAAGCCTCTGCTGCTAACCTCAAATCCCTAATTGACACCTCTTTGCGCAAGGCTCCTTGCAGTTCCACTCCAGCTAGAATCCGGACACTGGCTCAATGCATAACCTTCGCCCAATATTGGCACTTCATGGACCCCTGCATGCTCCGTATAGCCATCGGTCCCCGTGTCGAGGCTGATATATGTGTGATCATAACTGTGTGTCTTGCGGGCCACTGCAGATTGCCTCGGCCATCACGGATTTGTCTGCTCCTCGGGCAAGGGCCCCCTGCGTCGACATTCTGCGCTCAATGACAACCTTAGACGGGAACTTGTCAGTGCCAACGTCCCCGCAGCTTGGAACCCCAGATTGTTCGGGACAATGCTAAGTGCCCCGACGGGATGTCATTGATTCCCTCTCGATAGGCTGGGGTGGCGGCGGACACTCGGGAGCGCGCCTAAAGTAACAAATATAGCTGACACGGCGCCAACTCGAGTTTGTAGCTGTTGGCGTCGAGATCACAAAGCCCTTAGGGACTCTACAGGTGACTCTCGCGCGGGCGGCTTTCTTGCGCAAAGGCTTTCTATCGCAATCTAGCACGGGAATGCCGCCTGCGTGTTTGGCACCTAGCCCAAGGGGCCTAATTTAGATGAAAATGTTGAATATTTGTACATAGTTTTATTTGTACTTATTTTTATATAAAATTAAATAACGATCATCATGAGGATGATGAGAACCCGTTTTTACGTGAGTGCTTAATGTTACCTTTATAATTGCAACCTGTATGAGTCACTGGCTAGCATTCCGCTTATAACGGCCGTATGATATGAGACGGCCGTGAGGTTCTCGTCGCTTACGCTACGTCCTGGATGTCCCGGATAACAATGGCGGCCGATACCCGGCTTTGTTTTCACTTATCCGGAATATCCGGGGCTCGTTAGGTACTCACATAGCTGCGCAGTGCGATTTGAAACAGTACTGCGTGCGTTCACCAACAACTACTTATAAGTAAAAAAAAAGTGAAATCCATGCAGTTTTGGTAGCTTCTTTCACCAGTACATACCTGCTGTCGTCTAAGATGAGGAGGTGGGATGTGATGTGACTGAGGGCTGGGAGCTGTTGTGTGTGTGGATTTGACCGTATCTGATATGCATCTCATTGTGTTATGCCACACAATGCCGTTATGCCATCCCTCAACAACCTATTTTTTTAATAAATACTTTATAATCTTAAAGATTTCATAGCGTAAAATTTAAAAAATAGAATGTATACTATTTATTTGGCGAACCTGTTTATTTGAGTAGCTTTGCCGCTCCTATATATCTGACTGTACATCAGCCAAAAATATGTATTCATGACTTTATTGCCTAAGTATTAATCTTTGGCTGTATTCATAGCTGTGTGGCTGACTGTAGATAAAAATTAAAAGAAATACTTTATCCATATGCCCAACTTTTTTAGTGATGTTTGAGTAGTTCATTATTAAACAATGAGTCATTTTCTGCTTTAACTGACGTCGCAAGCAATCCGTGGTCGGGACTCAGGAGCGACCAGGGCTAGTACCTACCACGAAAATCAAAAGATTGCGGATTTGTATGTCCATCTCTGTCACACTTGCATATTGGAGTGACAAGGAGGTTTTACCGTCAATGCCAACTTTTGATATTCGCGGTAGGCGTGTTGAAGTTGGCGAACCCGATTTGGCTTCTTTTACCACGCAAGCCATAACATTCCTGGGGCCTTACCATGACGTCTTAACGCGATTCAGTTTAAGTTCAGTTAAGGCTCAGTTGTAACGGCCTCCTAGCCTAGTTGGTAGTGACCCTGCCTACGAAGCAGGAGGTCCCGGGTTCGAATCCTGGTCAGGGCATTTATTTGTGTGTTTATCACGAATATTTGTTCCTGAGTTATGGACGTTTTCTATGTATTTAAGTATTTATATGTATCTGTGTATTATATATATCGTCGCCTAGTACCCACAACACAAGCCTTATTGAGCTTACCGTGGGACTAGGTCGATTTGTGTTAGATTGTCCCATAATATGTATGTAATATGTATGTATAATATGTATATGCAAGTGACTCAGTTTAGGTTATCAACTGAACCGCGTGAAGATGGTAAGGCCACTTAGTCAAACGCTAGTGTGAAAAGGCTCTTAATGTGTACCTACTGTTACGAGGTTACTGTGACTGTAGTTATTGTGTAGGGTTGTAGAAAAGTTGCATGCACAATACAACTGGTAATGTGTGGGCATTGCGTAACTCCTGTGTAAAATGCGCATTACCTCGCTGTCGGGTTTGCTGGGTTTTAATAATAGCATGGTCCATACGTAGAGTCCATACCGAATTTACATCCCTTTTAAGGATGACTCACACTAGAACGGGACGGGACGATCTGTCAGTTTCTATAGAAAACGTCCCGACGGCTCCGAGCTATCACATGATGATTTCTATAGAAATTGATAGATCGTCCCATTCTGCCCCGTCCCGCCCCTTCAAGTCCCGTCCTAGTGTGAGTCATCCTTTAGAGCAAGTCCAGATCTGGAAGAATCGGGTTTTCTGGCTTTATTATGGAAAAAGCTTGTACTCATTTTCTTAATAAAAGAAAATATTATGATCATTCAGAAAGTCACGATAATTTCGAAATAATTGATCCCGTATACCGAAAACTACGTGATTGACAACAACAGCATTTAGCACTTTCTGATCAAAGAAATAAATTGAATTAACTATATTAGCCTTCAGGAATTATTATTGAAAGCCCAGATTTACACTAGGAGTGTACATGAAAAAAGTCCAGTACACGAGTTAAAAAAAAAGATTAAATGATGATTCACACTACAATGGGACGGGACGGGACGGGGCGGGACATGAAAATCTGTCAATTTCTATAGAAAGCGTCACGTGACATCCGAGGGCTCCGAGCTATCACGTGATTCTTTCTATAGAAATTGACAGATTTTCCCGACCGGGCGTCCCGTCCCGTGTCAGTCATTCTTAAGATGTAATACGGGGTCCCAGCACACGCAAGTTTTTTGTTGATATCGCGAAATGTCTGGTTGATGTAACACAAAACGGTACCGGTACTGCATTCCCTAGACTAGACTATAAAATTTGCTGACATATATAGTCATTTGGTTGCAAGCCAAACATATTACCGTCTGTGAACGTGTTAATAGATACCTTGCTCCTAACAATAAAAGAGGAGTATCTTCGCAGCTGTTACGCCTTATACGCCCTTTTCACCGACCAATTTCTATAGAAAGAATCACGTTTTAGCTCGGAGGCTTCGAATGTCACGTGCCGCTTTCTATAGAAATTGACAGATTTCCCCGTCCCGCCCCGTCCCGTCCCGTTCTAGTGTGAGTCATCCTTTATTTTTCAAATATCCAACGACGAAAGGGTTGAAACGAAAAAATATCACCCCCCCCTTACGTTTATGGTAGGTATTCTAAAAATAAAACTTTTTCGACTTTTTGTTTACCACTTTATCGGCATGCATGACCTATACCACAAACTGTAACTAATCCAACAAAAAATTAAATTGAATGTACTACTGCTTTCAGAGTGGAGGACACAGTTCACTAAATAAATCACATGAAATGTTTGTGTATATCGTGTAAAACCGTTAAATTTTGTTTATTATTATTTTTTATTTGTAGTCTTATTGTTTCACTATTTTCTTTTGATATGGTTTCTTGTAGAACTACATATTGTAAATATTTTTACAACTTTGGTAAAATGTTTTAAAAAAATAAGCCCCGCCATGTTTCTTGCTGGTAATAATCTTTTCGAGTTTTCGAGTTGTGGTGTAGGGTTACAACCGGTAGTATCTTTTTTTTTAACGTTCATAAGTGCATTGTAATGTGCCTACATTGAAAAATAAATATATTTATCATTTAAATGTCCAAACAAAATCAAATTCCAGCTAATCCAGTCCACTGTCCACTCCATGTTTTTATTTTTAATTAAAAAAGAGATGAAATCGCTTTTCCTAATTTAATTTTCAAAACCATTACCGGTAACTTTTTTCGGTGGAAAAAGGTAAAGCAACGAAAGTTTGGCTGTTTAGAATTCAAACAACGGATGTAAGAGGAAACAAAATGGTCGCCGCTAGTGATGTCCTTATGTCGGGAATATTCCGGGAATGGGAGATGAGATTTATGTATTGCTGCCTCCTGACTTCCCGCGTCCTATACATAGTATACATAGGTACCCAATGAAATTTCGACTCTTTGTCAATTTCACAGAGTTAAATTTAAATTGGATAATTTTCATACCCGGTAGTCAGGAGGTTAGCTAGATTTTGCAGCGGTAAGTGCGATAATTCTGAAGTTAAGACTCGAGGAAAGCCGTCACAAATCTGAAGAAAAGCTGATTCCCGGGGTCGTAATAATGGTTTTTGGAACTTATAACAATACGAAATATCATACAATCTTAACATTCGTAAGTCATATTCATATATTGAAAAAACGGATAGTACTCAAATATTTTTATCACAATTGGCGTTACATGTATCGACTGATTCCTAAATAAGTACGTGAGTTTTAGCCGTTTTTTTTTCAATCTTAGCATAGGTAATATTAAATATCACTCAGTGTAGTATATTCTGTTATTCTTATTTCAAATAGTCACGCATGCGACTTAATATTCCTTTAATGACCGAGTCTCTTCTGCCAGATCACTTCTTGTTTCTAGACGTACTCGTATTATAGTTTATTTTAAATGAATATAAAACAGTATAAATATAAAACAGTGTTCCTAGTGCAGTGATGTGTATTAATTAATTACTATCCACCTAGGGCTCGGGCACCTGAATATATAATAATACTCATCAATCGCTTATCCGTGATAAGGAAACCAGACTAATTCTAATAAAGCCTTGCCTGAAAATTCTTACCGTAAATTAATTGTTTCGTAAAATATTTAAAAAAAATTAACCTTTAGGTTTTATTTCAAATTTCAAATTAAAAATTTCAAATTATTTTTATTTAACAAAAACACGTAAAATATGATCCAAGGGATGGAGCCTTATTTAAATAGGTATATGGAAGAATAATTTATATTTTTTGTATATTCCCTCCTATTAGTAGGTACTTACTCTGTTTTTCGGGAATATTTCCTGACAAACGGGAAATGGTTCAGAATTTTACCTTTAAGCCCATCACTATAGTCACCTCAGAGGGGGTGAATTCTGTAAGCCATAGACAAACATTCGACGGGTGTTTTGATGGCGCCAATTCAATTTAGAATGTGACAGGAGTTTTCACGCACACTTACTCACGTGGGGTGGGTGATATAATATTCAAATCTATTTCGGGTATAAGCAGCATTTCAAAAATACGATAACAAAATAAAAAAAAGGATTTAGAAACTTACAATAATTTCACGTGTTGGTAAGTTATCCATTAAAATTCCAGACTTTTCTAAATCACTTGTCATGATAACTACTTAGCTGAACACTTATTTATATTTTCGCGATTCTCGCACATTATAAATTAGTTATTGAAATATTAATATTAAAAAAAACCCTACCTTTCTTTTAAATTGGTTAAAAATGCATGCAATCTGTTATAAATTTAAAATAGATGACATATACTTACCTAATAAAAATACCTAGTCCGCGGGTTGCCCGTGTAAGCTGTAGAACCGGGTTCGATCCCCAGCCCGGTCTCCGATGGACTTGGTATTTGTCCTTGAATAACAAGTAAAAAAATGAATTGTTTCAATAAAATTTTTCAATCTGTTAGTTGTTCAAAGAAAATTTCAAGAAGCACTGTCGCTAACAGATATATTACAGCAGAAAACGGCTCAATAGTATCTGAACACGCGTACTAAAGCTTTTTTAAATAGAGATATAGAAAATAGAAAAATAATACAAAAATATTTTACGTAATTTATTATCAGTGACGTATAGAATAGCGTACAGGTAAATTTTAGAAACAAACACAGACTCGGATTGTCTCTCAACAATGGAGACAAAAGATTTGGGCGAAGTTGGAGACGAACCTCGGAGTTAACTGGCTGAAGTGTTTACAGATCAGTCACTTTTTATGACAAACTTTTTTGTTTGAGGCAATCGGGCAGACAGGCAGGACACACCCAATACCAGGTTGTTTGTAACGCGTTGCTTGAAGACACGTCTTTCCTTGTGTTTTCTCGAATTTTGCCACCATTCTGGCCAATATTTCACCAAACCGACAAATGTCAGCATCATTGTCGCAGATGTTTCTGGCTTCCATTGACTACGGGCACCGCTTTCTACTGGGTTGGTGCATGATTGTTTGCCACTAACATGTCATTAAAAAGAACGTCACGGTCAAAAGTCAAAGAGAATACAGTCGTGTTCTTTTGTATAGAGAAATACCTGACCCGTTGCCTCTTAAGGTGTGCTTACCATGAGCTGTGCTAACAAACACTATCGAATCGCGCAGTCGCTATCGAGTATGGTTACGCAGAAACTCATGGCAAGCACAAAGAAACAAATTTTAGTAAGACACACAGACAGACACATTTTGCAAAGAACAATCTTTTTATTGATCATCTGTGACGGAAGTGCGTGAAAAAGCATCACAAAACAGTCTCAAAAGTTATTATTTTTGTAATTATTCCCATTGTCGTGTAATTAAAATTCACAAAACTTGTTTGTTTTATCCGCGTTGTAAATAATAGCCTAAACTTCACCTGACTTGTTTATATGATGAATTGTTCTTAAGTACCTATTCTTAGGTATCGTTAGCATTGTTATTTTTAGTCACAGACACCGCATTAAGAGACCTTACGTTTTTGAAAAATATTTCAACTAAAATTATGGTGAAGGTATTATACTATAGGTCATTTGAACCAACTGTTAATGATAAAAGCGTCACGAGAACTGGCATGTTGGAGCTAAATTTGTCTATGTTTTATCTGAGTGAAGTGTCAAGGAGACATAACGTAACACCACCCGGGCTTTTTATTACACTTTAAACGTGGTTTGGAGACGCAAAGTACTGCGAATTCTGTCATTTTTGTATTATGACAAGAGACGTCATTTAGGCTGATGCTAACGTACAACATGGAAAATACTATTTAGTTTGTATCAGAAAGTGAAAACCTACAGAATAAATAATTTGAAAAAATTGTTAACTAAAGTCGTTAGGTTTAAATTGGTTACTGCCTACTATTAAATTTTGTGCTCCTGTTGTGGGCCCACGCGTTATTAGGTTAAATTACAATGTATAATAAGCCCAAGTATGTTCAAGAAATGTAACACAAAAGCATGCTTTAACTTAATTATTATGCGTCTAGCATAATTCTGCGGAGTGAGTTCCATTGTAGCTCAGCATATAATAATAAAATAAGTTTGCTTCATGTGAGCAGACAAAGTACCTTCGTAACTGAGAAACAAGAATCTTTTGCGCGGTAGTCTCACTTTCAGCGATTTTATTTAATTACAAAAATATTAATCGCTCTCTCTAGTCATAATCAACGGTCTCCTACGGTACGGGTAGTGACCCTGCCTACGAAGCAGGAGGTCCCGGGTTCGAATCCTGGTCAGGGCATTTATTTGTGTGTTTATCACGAATATTTGTTACTGAGTTATGGATGTTTTCTATGTATTTAAGTATTTATATGTATCCATAGCTGGGCATTAACTCGTTAATCCGTTAATCGTTAATTAACGAAGTTAACATTTTCATTAACGGATTAACTTTTAAGTTAACTTCAAAATATGTTAACGGAATCATTAACTTCCGTTAAGTTTTCCCAAGTCCGTTAATCGTTAATCCAGTTCCAAAATACTTACCAAAAAGATACCACACATACCACGCCACGCGGCTAAAAACCTGTTTCCACCCGACTACAAATTTTCAAAAAAGAAGAGTTTCTCAATTAATGTGGTTTTTTTATTATTATTCTTTATTTTTAGAAAGTCAGAAATCCGTCAATACTGAACCGATTTTAAATTATCTATGGTGGTTGCAGATTGGTCCCATTTTTTTCAAAATTCATTTCTGATGATGGGATCCATGAGAGATTGAGGGAACTCTTCAAATTTGATAGGCTTATGCATGATGATTTGGGCGTTTTCTTAAGAAACTCGAGCATTTTTCTTTACGAAAACCATCAATTTGGTGGAGTGCATTATGATTTGAGGGTTTCCTTATAAACTTCAAATTTTTTTTTGGGGTTAACAACATTTTGGGGGAGTGTACCTGATGATGAAGACCAGGGATGTCAAAGTGGAATTGGTCGGTAAACACAGACATTCATCTTTTTGATTTGATTTATATTCTGATATTCTTGAGAAATTCAGACAACCTTCAAATTTAAACGGCACGTCCAACGTGATTGGAGGGTTTTTATAATTAGTTGGGGTATTTTCTTAATCAAGCTATCAATTTGCTGCAGTGGACCTGATTTTGAACACTAGGGATGGCATATTGAAACTGCTCAATAATTTCTAGCTCTGTTCTCTAACTTGAGACATTGTTATTATGTCTGTGACCTCGGAGGTCTACAAGATAGTTGCATTTGATTTTACTTCAGATCAAATGATGGAAGCCATGAGACATTAAGAAAACTCCTGAATTTTCAAAGGTACTCGGATGGTAAATTGGATATTTTTGAAGGAAACTGATTAAATATAAGTTGTAGATCACTAACTCAAAGATGCCCTTTAAACCACGTGTTAACGGATTAACGATTAACGTTAACTTCCGTTAAGTCTTCCGAAAAGTAGCGCTTTAACGATTAACGAAGTTAACTTTTTTTGTAACGGATTAGCGATTAACGAAGTTAACTATTTGATTAACGGTGCCCAGCTCTGTATGTATCTATATATTATATATATCGTCGTCTAGTACCCACACCACAAGCCTTATTGAGCTTACCGTGGGACTAGGTCGATTTGTGTAAGATTGTCCCACAATATTTATATTTATTTATTTATTTTATAATCGTCGTAGCATAAAATAATTAATTAAAAATTGATAATCCCCCAAAAAGTATTTAACTACTCCGTTCTTTTTGGGGAAAAAGATCCCGACGAGAAAAGCTCGTCTCAAGGAAAAAGATCTCTCTTGCTTAGAAATTTTGATATTAAAAGTTGTCTGGTGGTTAGGTATATCAAAATACATTGCTTTGTTTAACGATTCACATAGATTACTAAAGAAAAATGGGTAAATCCCGAAAATTAGCACGAATACTGGTTATTATGAAAACGACCGTTATCCATAGAAGAATCATTAGACCAGTGTTCTACAATACATTTCATCACGTGACTTCCGGTTACTTGCGGTTTTTAAAAGCAATATGATAAATATATTTCGTATGCGACCCCTTCGGTTTGGAAACTGCTCGAAAAATATTTTTAACACCAGTTTCTAGCGCTCTTTGATTCACTTGTTTTTAACTATGCCCTGTATCATGCTATAGCATGAAGCATTTATATGGCTAGATATGTTGTTGCATAGCAACATATCCAGCAATATAGCCATGCTTACTATCCTGCACAATGCGGCAAAGTGTAAACGAAGAATAAATAGTATCTAAGTAGATACTGAACGCGCTGATGAATTCGCCACCACATCTTGTTGGAGAGCCAAGTCCAAGTTTTAGGCGTATCACGTCTTGCAATAATTATGCGATTTCGACATGTCAAATAATATGCGCCTCCGTAATATGTACCGGCAGGACTGGAATGACAGTTGCCCGCGATATATCCGGACCGATATAACTCAAACTTTCTAGAAAATAGCGTACTCCCATCTCAAAGGCCGGTATCGCACATGTAATCCTGCGAGTGTTGCAAGTGTCCATGGGTGGCGATAAGCGCTTACCACCAGGTGATCATTTGAGGTGGTCATTTGCCTCTTATTGCATAAAAAAGTAGTCACCGCTATCAAAGCGGCCCCACCCCATCTTGTGTGAGAGCCAGCCTCAAGTTTCAAGCGTGTCACGTCTTGCAAAAATCCTGTCAATATGCCAATTCGATAGCGTGCGACAGAACTCGCTAACACAGCGTCTCTCCCCACCTTGATTAAGATATTAGAGGCTGTCCTGAGTTTTAAGTGTCACATCACATCTGGCGAAAATCCTGCCGATTATGCCGGCCATACCTGTGATAGAACTCGCTATTAAAGCGGCCCATCGTGTTTGGGAGCCAGCCCCAAGTTTTAAGCGTGTCACGTCTCGCAGATCCTGCCAACAGTTCTTGCAAAAATCTTGCTAATTCGATACCCGTGGCAGAACTCGCTAACAGAGCGGCCCCACTCCATCTTGTTTAAGAGCCAGCCTCAAGTTTTAAGCGTGTCACGTCTAGCAAAAATCCCGGCACACTACAAAGTATTTTTTCACAAATTCACACGAAGCACCCGTAAACACGGGATTGGGAACTTTAACACTAAAAATACATTTTATGAATAGGAGGGAAGTTTTTTAATGAAATGCAAGATTCTCGACTTTATCGTTGTTAACAGTTGTGGCAGATGGTAAGATTTCCGAATAAATAAGGAGACAAAGTTATTTTTTCTTTAAAGTAAGTAGATTAGCAGAGGGTCGTGAGACAAAAAAGGGGTGAGGGTCGTGGGGTTTTTTTTAATAAAAAAAGAATATGATAAAAAAATATTTATCGCGTTTAGCGTTTTATTGCATAAATGTCAATACCAAAAGCAATGCTACTTTTCGCATGATAGCCATTTACTCTAACATGTTATACACATAACATTACTTGGCAATACCTATAACCTGAACTTTAAATTGCATATAATGCTGAACATCAATATTCAATTCCAACTAATGTTAAAAATCCTAACATCGAAGTTACTGTACTACTCCGTCGACTTCGTTTGTCATCAAAATAAATTATGCTTTATTTATTACATTCAATATTAAAGTCAATATTAGGGAACATACGCATAAGTAGTGTTCATTTTAGGATATTCAAATTTAGGCTATAAGGGTTATGTGTATAGAAAGATTCAACATAAGAACTTTATGACAAATTATGGTGTAGTTTTTAGGTCAAACATTCTTATGAGCATTAAATTTAGGATAATCGATTTCTTTGGATCAATTTTAATAGCTATGCTTATATAGTTAATAGCTATGCCAAAAGCTGTTATGCCATAGTTGTTGCGCCAGTAGAAAATAGGCAAAAAAAAGTTATGCGTTCCAACTAAGAGACTTGCATAAAGGCATTAATTCTGCTATTCGTACTTCTTGTATGCAATAAAGGTTACATTAATAAATAAACCCCATCCCCCTCTCCTGGCATACCTAGGGAGACACCTCAGATAAATGGTAGATATAATAATAGCTAAGATAATAAAAAAAATGTAAACAAAAAAAATTAAATAGTCCCAGCAATAATTACTTTAGAATTAATCATCATATATTTATAATTTTTGATCACTTCAAAAACTCCATTTCTGTTGCTAGAATTGTCTGTCTAGACCATTATCAAAGCACATCTTTGAAAAGACTTCGTAATCGTCTAAAAAAACATTTGTAAAAGTCTATCGGTCACCATTCGTTTCCACGAGCCATTCTCGCTGAGATAACGCCACGAATGTGCAATTAAGGACTGAATGAACGAATTGAATGGACACACGTTTATCATTCGTTCAGACCTTGGAGGGTTTTGAAATTGGACAAACTTTGGCCTCAAAGAGGGTGGTTCAAACGATGAAATGCAGTTGAAGTTTTTGTGGAACGTATTTAGGTGAAGGTTTTTAATTCAGTGGGGTTTGCAAGTACGTTTAAGTAAACAGTGAGTAGACGAGGCAAACAATTTCTACTTTTTTTTAGAGTTAAACTTGCGCATTTATATACTTAATTCTTATTTATACGATCAACCGCTAGTAATGTACCTACCTACAATATTACGTTGTTGACTCACCTAAATAAAAACGTGATTTAACGGTGTTACTATACATAAATGTACAATGATTATTGCTTAATGCTTATTACATTAAAATATTTGATTTGATTTTGATTTGATAAATAAGTTTTAACGTTAAATGTACGTCAAACATCGCGCTCTCATACACACGGCCAATGCAGTGAAAAATTAGCGACGTTGGATCTGCATGCCTACCACGAACATCGAAAATTGGCATTGTAAGGAGAACCTCTTTGCCACTCCAATATGCAAGTGTGATGGAGATATCCGCAATCGTTCGATTTTCGAGGTAGGCCCTGATCTAAAGGATGTCTCACGTCACGAGCTATCTGTGAATAACACAAATGCAATGATGGACCACGATACTGATTGGTGATTACTGCCTTAAATAGGATCACACATGGATCACATGCATTTTTGTTACATGTTCGGAGATACCGTGGTCCGTGGCGCTTTCGATAGACAATACGCGGCCCGGTCCGGGCCGGCTCGTTTAAACGTGAGTTATCTTTAGCGTAGGTACAGTCAACCAAAAGGGTGTCGTCCCTCGCCAGACAGCCATTGGAGACGCTAAATTAGATTCATATCAGACCTTGGGTTATTAAGTACGCTCGCCCAACGTATTCTAGGCATGTTTATAACTCAATATCACTTAATTCGAGTGTCTCGGCAAAGTACATAACTATATTTAGTACATACATTTGTTACATAGCATCTCAGAAAGAGAAATGGAAATGCCTGGAGGAGGCCTTTACCCGCCGAGGGGTCCATACCTAAATAAATTCGTGTTCACCTTAAGAAAACAGAAAAAAATATATATATGTCGGGGTATCGGGAGGCCGAATAGGCGGGACTGAAGGCGTGTCCGACATATTGATGTCGTGTGGGCGTGCACGTGCAGGTTATCACGAAATAGTAAACTCACAGTACAATCAAATCACTGTATTACTGGTATTAATCGTTAAACAACAAAAATATTCAATGATTGCAACAATAATTCACGATTAAGAGCCAATGGGTTTGTAAGCGACCATCTAGTCCTAGGCGCTGTCAAGGAATGACGTCCCGCGCCGCCATGACACTTACAACTCCATTCGGGTCATTCATTCATTCATTCGAACCCGCTCTTAAAATAAATCAACTTGTCAATATCAACAATAATCAAAACTACCCGAGTTTAACAATTTAAAAAAATAATTAAATTAAATCTATCACGCGCCGTTACGGCCGTCCTGCATCATCACACGTCCTCGTGTGTATCGTCTTTGCTTTCTGGCTCATCTGTGACCAATAAAACCACCAATATACACACAGCTACCTGCTCGGTCATTCTGACCGTTATTATTTCCGCTTAATTCCAGCGTAACAACTTTCAAGGGTAGTGTGTACCACCAAAACCAACGTATGGACCCATTATACTAAGAAACGCCACCAAGGCCAAATTAATTACACTTAGGCCACCAAGGCCACTAATGCCACCAAGGCGAACTATGCCACCAAGGCCAACTAATGCCACCAAGGCCAATTAATGCCACCAAGGCCAACTAATGCCACCAAGGCCAATTAATGCCACCAAGGCCAACTAATGCCACCAAGGTCAATTAATGCCACCAAGGCCGAATTATGCCACCAAGGCTAATCTTTGCCACCAAGGCTAATTTTTGCCACCAAGGCTTATTTGTGCCACCAAGGCTAATTTTTGCCACCAAGGCCAGTTTGTGCCACCAAGGCTTAAATAGTAACAATCTACGTGCAACTTTGTGGCGAATAATGCCACCGAGGCTGCCACGTTCCATCTCACCCCCGAGGTCAAACAAATGCCACTCAGGTTATGATTACCAAAGTCTCACCACGCATCATAGAGTAAAACCCAAAATAACACAAACCAAAACTCCATTTAACTGTACTCACTAGCGCCAATAGGGCATCCTGACTCTTTTGAGTCTTCGGTTGTTTCTAAAGCGGTATTCAGCTCTAAAGGAACGTAACACTCGGGCATTCGTCTGAGACGGTCGGTACCGTCTTTCTTTTTGACCAATAAAATAGAGCTCGCGAATGGAGAACAACTTTCCTGAACTATACCTGCATCCAAAAGGTCCCTGATTTTACCACGCACTACTTCCCTTTCTTCTGTACTCCACCGATTTGGACGTCTTTGCACAGTACGATTTCGATCAGCTAATCTAATTTCTAATTTCCCAGTATTAACTCTACTAGATGGGGTTCCGTCAACGAAATGATCTGCATTCTCTTAAAGTAAGGTAAGTAGCTGACCCCGGAAATCAGAGGGAATTTCGGTATTGATGCTTTCAAAATCTTTAACTTTGGAGCCAACACCACAAACTGCTACTATCTTTGTTTCCCTCAGAACAATCTGGCTCTCACTCACTTCTATCGAGAACCCTAACCATAACAAATCCCGGCCTACCATGACAGCTTGAGAGATGCAATCATCAGGTACTAGAGGGAATAATAATTGCAACGCGGACCCCTGTATATGAACCGTGGCTAAAATTTGAGTATTGCACTGCAAACTAGATCGGCCTATACCTAATAGCGTGATAAGGCTATGCTGCCGTTTACCGGCGAATTTTTCAGCCATACTTTCCTTAATTAGAGAGCACTCGGCACCTGAATCGAAACTAAATGAAAACTTCTCACCAGATAAAGAACTGTGTTTGTGGACGCACAGTGTGGGTTGTTGCCTTATACCAACGATTCAGCATTGCTCTCAGTCACCTCAGCTTCTGCTACGTCAACGTGGCACAAAGGTGGCGATCAGCAGCAGGCGGGCAGCTCGAAGTAGTTTATCACAGCAGACTGAAATCATCGAATTGTATTGCATCAGTTTCTCCACTAAAATATTTTGAGCGAAGACACGCTCGTTTGTTCACTGTTTTAAATGCGTCCATATGTGTAGCAACTACTTTCCAAATAAGAAGTCAATCACTTTATTCTTTGAGTAAATTTGATACTTTAAACAAAAAAAAAACAAACAACGGCTTGTTTCATCAGCAAACTAATCTTGCTAAAAAAGAACAACTTTAGAAACTTAAAGAACAACTTTACGAAACCAAAATTTGCTATATTTTGTGCTATTGTTAACTACCGTGTTTTTTTTTTCAATAAAAAAAATTCATGGAACGAAACCTGTCCTTTTATTTCCCTTTGTCCTCGAGCTAGTATCTTCAATCCTAGCAGGTCTGCTCGACAACCACGGCTAGCACCTTCCACCGCAATAGCACAACAACGGCCGCAATTACCGCATACTGTCAGTTGTAGTGCTGTATGCCACCAACGAGAAAGAGCACGTGGTGCATTCGCCAAGCGCCACTCCTTGTGGACATGATCTTCTTTATCCCACATTCTGATGTCGGGGTATCGGGAGGCCGAATAGGCGGGACTGAAGGCGTGTCCGACATATTGATGTCGTGTGGGCGTGCACGTGCAGGTTATCACGAAATAGTAAACTCACAGTACAATCAAATCACTGTATTACTGGTATTAATCGTTAAACAACAAAAATATTCAATGATTGCAACAATAATTCACGATTAAGAGCCAATGGGTTTGTAAGCGACCATCTAGTCCTAGGCGCTGTCAAGGAATGACGTCCCGCGCCGCCATGACACTTACAACTCCATTCGGGTCATTCATTCATTCATTCGAACCCGCTCTTAAAATAAATCAACTTGTCAATATCAACAATAATCAAAACTACCCGAGTTTAACAATTTAAAAAAATAATTAAATTAAATCTATCACGCGCCGTTATATATATATAATAATAAGAATAAAAGTAAATAAAGAGAATAATAATTTTGGTAAATAAATATCAGTATGAACTATAGTATGACAAGCAATCGAGCGCAGTAACAGGAGCGAAATACTGTATTTTTCTTTTTCTTAATTAAAATAGTTTTAATAATGAATAATTCAGAACACAATAATTAATAATATTAGTTTAATAATTTATATAAATATATAATTAAAAATGTAATTAAAATAATAAAAAGAGTGATAAGTAAAAAAAGAAAATTATTATATAATAATCATAATTGTGTTGCATGTTAATCTCATTTGGAATAATAAAAGGCTTTTTTATTTTTATATTATTTATTTGTTACACATGTGTTGTGTGTCATTTTGTTTCATATTAATTTTACCTATCCGGCAAAATCATAAAAAAGTGCCCGTGGGTAGGCCTCTTGCAGAATAAATTGATGAATTTTGGAGCGAGCATTGGTGGGGCCAGCGGTGAGAGCGTGCGACTATCAATCCGGAGGTCACGGGTTCAAAACCGGCTGTACCAATAAGTTTTTCGGAACTTATGTACGAAATATCCCTTGCTTACCTTGCGAGAGACACTCTAGTACCATTTTCCTTACCAACTCAAAGAAGACGCAGGCCAAATCAGCTTCGGCTTGACTAAAGTACCTACATTTTGCTACGCCACTGTTAGCCAGACAAAAGTAGGATTGTTTCATCGAATCAGATTATCCTACCCCATTCTGACATCACTGCCAACGGTACATCAAGTTGGAACTGGCAATTGTCTGCGAATTGACAGACAACAGACAAACACAATTGTTCACGCGGACATTGTACTCCGGCAGGAAATAACCGTCTGATCTATCTCCTACAGGCGTGCTATATTGTCTCAGTTCTGTTCGAAACGTGAAAACAATGGTTTCCTACTGAATATTAGGTACAAACTTTTAAACATAAACACACACACACACACACACACTTTTAAACTGAATATAATTTGGTTACAAAAAAACTACTTACCTACCTACAACTACCAAGCACACAGCCACAGACATTTCTATCTCAATATTCTACTTATTACGGCGTACGATTTTCAAAATATTTAGGATATATTATGTGATGTTCAGTTGATGGCCAATAATTTGCAAAAGATTTCGTCAGTGGACAACGATTCTCGAAAACAAAAGAAGTTAAAAAAAATCGACTGATTACCGATATTTTTATATAAGATTAGAAATCCCTAAAACTTTCACCCCCTTTCTCACCTCCCTTTAATTTTTGGTATAAATTGCCCAGTTATTAGAGGTTGGTCAGTTACTAGCGATTTACCCTATATAACTATGTATTAAACTATCTACTACCCTCAATAATAAGGACCCCTTTATCACCCTTCGGCTTTGAAACCCCAAAATAAACATATTAAAACACTAGATAAATTAGATTCCATCTTAAATACTCTAATTAATCCAACCGCCCCAACTGTTTAAAGTTTAATTACGTTTAGTAATAATTACCCCTTATCGTATATTTATAAGTAATTAAGGGACACAGGTGCGAAATGTAGCGTTTACGCTAATGTAGATAGGGAGTAATTTATCTTTTACGGGCTCGCTCTAATAGCCTGAATAGGATATCGGGTATTAGCTCGCAGGGAGTATAAATTTTAATAGATTACGCTAAGATTTACTGGGTTTCATAGATTTAGCCGAGTATGACCATCATCATTTGGGACCGTTGGTGGCGCAGCGGTGAGAGCGTACGACCCAAAGGGCGCGGATTCAAGTCCCGGCTTTTGCCAATGAGTTTTTCGGAACTTGTAGACGAAATATCATTTGATATTTACCAATTTGCTTTTCGGTGAAGGAAAACATCGTGAGGAAATAGCAATCTCAATAGGGCCTCTAGTTTGCGCTCTGGGTTGGAAGATAAGAGGCAGTTGCTTTCGTAAAACTAGCGCCTTCGCCAAATCTTGGGAATCGTTTTCAGAGCGAACCTCAGGCTCCTTGAGCCGTGGCATATGCCGAAAAATCTCTAGAAAGAAGAAGAAGGAGATCATCATCATCATTTCAGCCGAAAGACAACTGCTGGACAAATACCTCCACCAAGAATTTTAACAATATACAGACGCCAGATATACCAGAGCTACGAAGGTGCACAAAAATATCCAAATAAGACTCTAACGCTATGGCAATAGCGGCGTGTTCAGATATTTATGAGCACCGTGGTCGCTCTCTTATATCTGATGGCCACTATACGATCGTGCGCCACAAGCGTCTAACTTCTTATCTCTTCTCGATTCTCTTCGACGTTCTTGACTAGATCTTTGGTAACCTCATTGGAAGTCTTCTTTCTATGCATCTTCAAGTACGCTGTTGTCATTCAAGAACCTTTCTGAACCAGGGGCCGTCAGTTCTACGCAATGTTCCCAGCCTGCTGTTAATTGAATCTTGCAACTTGAGTACAAGATAACTAAGCTACAACACTCCAACGGGGCTAAGATGCCAAGCTGATATCCTGATAACTGCTGGATAAGACATGGATAAGACGATAGTTTGTCGGCACGTTCTGAGAATTTCTGATAATTTTATACAGTTCTGTCAAATGTCTTTGCATTTGGCAGCTGTCACCGTCGCGCTATCCGCAGTTTATCAACTTATAGCATTATCCTATGACATTCGTGGATAACCATCTTAGGCCCGCAATACATAATATAAAAAATAAAAATCCTAATGCCTTGTATCGGGGCATCGCTTGATTTACTTACTATCCGACAGGAACACAATATTCTGCAAAGAAAAAGTGCCATTAACAGTAAATCACTTCCACGCACGTAATCTTTTCTGCATGAATACAATTTCGTACAAATCACTTGGCGAGTGTTGGTAAGGTCGTTTATAAAAACCAGTATTACAAGGCGGTCCGATTTTTTTTTCATAGTAAGCCATCATTTGGTACAACAGTTTTTGTAGACGATTGCAGCATCAGTACGGGACGGGACGGGTCAATTTCTATAGTAAGAATCACGTGATAGTTCGAGGGCTCTCGGATGTCACGTAACGTATTCTATAGGTATAGAAACTGACAGATCGTCCCGTCCCGTTCTAGTGTGAGTCATCCTATTCCGTTTCGTGTGAGTAACTGTGTTCTAGAGTAGAGTCCACGTGTGGAAAACGTAATGTAGGACGCCCTCCAGCTAGGTGGAGCCGTGACTTCTGAAAAGTGGCCAGCAGCGGTTGGAAGCATAGCGTGCCATATGACGGAAGTGGGGCTGATGATAATTAACTGTGATGAGGTCGTCCGCAACGTCTCCGATGTCTGTAAAGACCAATTCAGAGCGATTTTTTCTGCCGGGGTTTGTTGTCTATACAGACCATGTCGAAACAAGTCTAAGCGTTCGTCTAACCAGCCTCTTGGCATTAGCAAACAGGCTTAAGGTGACTTAGCGTGGTAACCTTTTAGGGTCCATTATGTGTACGCGTGTTCAAAAGTCCATGAGCAATTTAAGACTGAATTTATTCATAAACTGACGATAGTACATGGTCAAGCCAAGGGAGTCTCCTTTGCTTTAAGATTGCTGTAATGCTGAAGCAATGTGATTTAGCTAGCACAGCTTCATTGCTCAACATAATCCCACCAGGTGACTGCGGCAGCACATGTCGAAGGCATTTAGGCTCTTTTGGTATGTCGTCAGTGTCTCCGTGGCTTGTCAATTTATATCGCGTCACGTGATCGCCGAGCCGCCACTTGACAGTTTGTATAGCAATTTACACACTATCCCGTCCCGGCCCGTCCCGTCCCGCTCCAGCGCGAGTCATCCTATGTTTAAGCGTTTTAAGGACCAGAGCTCATTTAGAAATGGCGCCCGAAAACAGGGCTCGCAACCAAGGACAACACTCAGCCAGGCCACGACAGACGGGTTCATAAATATCGAACCCAAGGTTAGGGTCATGGGAGAATAATCTTAAATAAGCTCTTAGGTTAGCCATTTGCGATGCTACCCCAATACTTGGGACCTTGAGGCATCAGGACATCGGTTTCTTCTGCCGAATATTCATTCGATCAAACGGAATGCTATTTTTCAGTCGATGTAATAAGTTCCTAATGTCAGAAAATAATACTAGCTAAGCACGATATTTTGTTGGATTTTTTTGCCTATATAATACTACATAGACTCACGATATACCCGTTACGCTAAAAAAATCCTCTGTTAGTCATTTGACCAGCAGAACTAGTTTTAGTTGGAAACGAAAACTAACCAAACCCATGTTGACAAAATTGTATGGCTAACCATTTAAGCTGCATTCCTACTTTAAGCTGTTATACTCAAGAAACTCCTTTACACAAGCTAATGCCACACCATCAACTGAACTCAAGAAACACTAGTTTAAAGAAACCTCTCGCCATTCCGGTATTAATGGCCCTTAATGAGAGCTAGGGCTGGCGCGGGAATTTTATAGCGGCAATTAAGAGCGCCTGATCTATCGTACATCCCAGTGTAAACAATTGTGTAAATTGTTTTCTGGGTTCCATTGGCTCTAGGATTTAGGCTTGCCAGTAAAGTTACTCGCGCAATAACTGATAATTATGTAATTATACCTTGACACGAGGGTAGTTTTGATAGACCAGCTAGTCTATTATGGTCGGGTTTTTATCGACTAAAATGAATACCACATACACAAGTATGCGGTCCCTTGAAGCTGTGAAAAAATTAAACCTATACTTCAACGCAGTCAAAAGATACGGTTGTTTATGTCGCATTTCCCATACATTTGCAATGACAATCAAAATGTATAGGGTACTACCCGTTGACCTAGAATCATGAAATTTGGCAAAAAGCAAGAGCTTGCTTTCTTTTTGCTTTTGACAGGAAAAAATCCAAAAATCGTATAATTGTCGTACCTTAATAACGGCCTCCTAGCCTGGTTGGTAGTGACCCTGCCTACGAAGCAGGAAATCCCGGGTTCGAATCCAGTTCAGGGCATTTATTTGTGTGTTTATCACGAATATTTGTTCCTGAGTTATGGATGTTTTCTATGTATTTAAGTATCTATATGTATCTATCTATTATATATATCGTCGCCTAGTACCCAAAACACAAGCCTTATTGAGCTTACCGTGGGACTAGGTCGATTTGTGTAATATTGTCCCATAGTATTCATTATTATTTTATTTATTATTTACTTAGAATTCCATGCCACCAGTATTTTTAAGGTCATACATATTCCTCAAAATCCGCAGTAACCTATAGGATGTTTTCTATGTATTTAAGTATCTATATGTATCTATCTATTATATATATCGTCGCCTAGTACCCAAAACACAAGCCTTATTGAGCTTACCGTGGGACTAGGTCGATTTGTGTAATATTGTCCCATAGTATTCATTATTATTTTATGTATTATTTACTTAGAGTTCCATGCCACCAGTATTTTTAAGGTCATACATATTCCTCAAAATCCGAAGTAACCTATAAATGTAAACCCCGCTCACAAAATTTTACCAGAATCCGTTGAGAACTGCGCCCTGTAAAGAAAAACAGCCGAGCAGACAAACGAAATCATTTTGTCCAGGCTGAAACGGAAATAGACAATAAATTTTGTACGGAACCACAATCCCTATATCGTCCCTCCCTCTTACACATCTACACATTTTCTCAGTGTCCATCGTTGTTTACTGACATAATTAAATAAAACCCCACTCAAGGATATCGTCACTTGTACACTCTCCATCGTATTTTAAAACTTAACTCGTTCCATATAGAGCTCGTTTTTGAATGGCGGTAGATGGTATAATGATATTAATTTAAAGAGGTAAAGTTTGCAGAGGACTTTTGGAACTTGTAAATTATTTCGATTTGCGGGTAGAATTATGCTATATTTAGATTCTGAAGAGAGACATTATTTGAAATAGATTGAGAATAATTTATTAAGAAACAGATTAAATATAAAACAAGAAATAAACTTAAGTACTTAGGTATGTAAATATAAGAAAACGGCATTAAAGTTACATAAATAGATATTTAAGTATATGTTCTTCGGAATTAGGTCAAATATACCTAATCTTGAGACAAAACTGCCAAAATGACAATAGTTAGCAGAAAACATTTAATAAAATCCAAAGAATGTATAGAAATAAATACATGACATCTGTCACTTCGACACTTTGTAATTTTTTGCTTGCAAGAAACATTTCCTTTAAAACATCAATATGATGGCTGACAAGCACACAGCCCGCTCGATGGTAAGCGATTTCCGTGGCCGATGGACGCCTGAAACGCCAGTATTTCAGTAATTTTAGGAATTGTCACACTTGTCAGCGTGGTGATTATGTGTCTATTTCTATAGAAATCGTCACGTGAAAACTCGGACACCACGTTGCTATAAAAATTGACACATATAGTCTGATAAGCCAACGAGCACAGTAACAGTAGGATATAGAACATCATACTATCTTTTTCTTACGCTAGTATGAACACCCCGAAATATGGGATGGATATAGTTTTTATGTCCTACTGTGCTCGTTGGCTTGTCAGACTATAGTCCCAGCGTATTCTAGCTTGAGTCATCCTTATTTGCGATGCCGCCATATTTATTTTCTGTAAAGCAAATTGGCATCGCGCGCCGGTGAAACTGATCCGCGAATCAGTTTATGAAGCGTGGTATAAAACAGTAGTGGTCGAACGAAATATCAATTGGGGCGGTCGTTTTTTACACGCGCCGCGGAACACCGCTCGCGTGTGGGGCCGCTTATGTGGCGCTGGCACGCGATCGGACAGTTCTCTACAAAACTGTTTGAGAGAAGCACTATATCTGCCTCGGCGGAAATAGTGCTTGCCTGAGCTCGGCTACCTCGTCAGTCACCACCTCGTCAGTCAATCCCTTACTTTCCGTCCCTCATACTCATACTCACGCTGAATTTCTATGAAAAACATCTGAACCCATGATGCAGTATTTGAACCTTTGAATTGAAAACCACACGTCTTATCACTACAAGTGCTAGGCTAGTGTTTACCACATTTGACACCCAAGTACACTCCACTGAGGTACTCTGTCTCTCTCTCTATAGTCGCTCCTTCTTGTCTTTTTGAAAAATATGATTTACTTCCATCGATTCCTATTCGTAGCCATCTGTACCAAGTCATAAATCTTGCTGGTGATATTCTGTTTGACCTGATCAGCCCACCACGTCGAAGATCTGCGACGCCAACTCTTGCCTTCCACATTTCCTGCTATGATCAACTTCTGAAGGCTGTTGTCTCCGCGTATGGACACTTTGGCCAAAGTATTATAGAATGTGAATGGAAGATAGTGTATAGGCGGTCTTTGATGTGAAGTTGAGCAATATATGTTGGTAGGTTTGAAATAAACTGGTGGTCACCGGGAAAAGCCATGGAACTCGAGGCCCTCGATGGGCTGGTCCGACCAAATCCGCAATGCTGTCCACTTGAACCACCACGATGCACTCAAGGTTAGCTGAGGACTGCGGAAGGTGGCGCAACTATTCGGAGAAAGCTGATTCATGGTCGATGCCTTGTCCCACAGCAATGAAGGATATGATGCACGGAAGAGGTACGTTTGACAGTCCACGGTATAAGTAGCATTGTCCTCAAATACCACATTTCAGATGCCTCGATTACTTAACGACGACCGTACGAGCTACTAAAAAAGTATAAAATGTCTTTTGACTTCTCTCCGCGACTGTACTTAACCCTTTAATATATTTTTAAAGGCAGCGAGAGGCGGAATGATCGAATGCTATGAATTCGTGTTATACATTCAAACTTATCCGATTGTGAATGTAGTAATTTGTTTAATGTTTCCCCCTCGATGGGGGGTAGTCTGACATTTGCAAGTGTTGGATATGAGTATGACAATTTATTTTTGTTTTGACGTGTATTGACAGACGGGCGTGGAGACAAAAATTGCAACTTATAGGCAGCTGTCAGACTGGTGAATGTGAGAAGCGTGTAGTATCATTAAATAAACATTTGGGGATTTTCTTCATTATCCGTAGTTAAATTATACAAAACACGACTGATTGAATAGTACTAATGCCAGTGGAATGGGAGCTACCGTATTGTTAGTCACCAGGCGGCGCCACTCATGCGTGGGTCCTGTGTCAGTATGAGAGAATTGTCACAGTGACGTTTAAAATGTTCCCGCAGGACCCATTTTCCACTAGCGCCACTATTGGAAAATCGACTCGCGGTAATCCTCATTAAGTTCTATTGTTGTGTTGTTAGTTAGATGCATTGAAGACATCCAATTATCAGATAAGAATTCGTGATAAACACTCTAACTTAGCGGGACTAGAATGCTCCTCCTCTCGCTCAATAGACAATGTACCAGATAAGCTACAGAAGCCGTAAGTGAGTATTATTTATTTGTTTTTGATTTCCGATCAAAGATACATATATGCATCTCTTTTATTCACGCGGGATAACATCTAACAAAAAAATCGCGGGCCAAGAAGAGAAAAGCCAGGGATTTCTAAAAGTAAAGTACAATAGTCCATTTCTTCGACAAGTAAGCGTGTCTAACTTTGTTTCACATACAATTTTATAATTGACTTATATAATCTGTATATCTTTTTCATTTGTTTCCAAATACAGTTCTGACCCGGAAGGACGCTGGCGCAAACAATTTATCCGCTTTTAAAAAAACAGTGCTATATCGGTACGGTACCATGAGTAGTCCAAGATGTTAATTGAACGAGATGCAAATATTTTCGAATCGCGCAGTCGCTATCGACAGTAAAGGACAAACTTTCATTCGACTGCAAGTAAGTACTATTTTTAAATATTTTAAAGATCTAACAATATATTCAGAAATAATATAATATATAATATATACAGAATAATAACTAATTCACCGTTATTTATATGACAACAGAGAACAATATTTTGCCCTGTAGAATTATTAAATAGGTGACCTGCGAAAAAGTACTTTACGGTGACGTCATCGCATCCCTCGGGAGCTGTGTTATCCCAGCCGAAATGTCGTATCGTTAATTAATTTTATTTATTGTTAATTATTTGTTTATTTTATTTATTTTATTTTATTCGGCGGACACGCGAGGCGGCGCGGCGGGAGTCGCCAAACCAGTTGGAAGCAATAAAGGCAAAAATTTGCTAAGTTACAACGCAGTAAGCAGTAAATAACAGTAGGGCAACACGGCAATTGGCTATACACGTGCGGCCATACCCGCTAGATCTGCCAATCAATAGCTGGCCATGTAATGCCCGGCAATGTGTGAGAAATTTGTCTGTCTGATGCCCGGCGGACATACCCACATGGAGATCCGACGGATTGCCCGAACGTATACGGCTATTAGCGAATAGGGATGCTGATTAAAAAGTCAAATCAGCTACTTTTTCGAACTGTCAAAAAATTTCGCTTTAGGGTCACTGCACCAACCGGGGTTGGCTAATCCAGAGTTAAGCGTTTGTTCCAGATGGATTAAGCTAAGAGTTAAGCTGTCAAATTCTATACAAAAAAACGCAAAAATCCGGGTAAGTTGGCTATCCCCAGTTAGTACAAGTGGCCCCTAGGCCCATGTTACACTAACATATATCTATGATCATAGATCTGGAGCCCCCCTTTTTCTCCAACCTGCAAAAAAGGACGGCATGTAATTGCATGGGCAACTTCTTTCGAAACTTCCATGCTATGGGCTCCCCGGGAAATTATGCGAATGGGTCAGCAGTTTTCTAGCAGACAGAAGCATTAAGGTCCTAGTTGACGGTGAATGCTCAGACTCAATGTCTGTGAATGCTGGTGTCCCTCAAGGCTGTGTGCTATCACCCACGCTATTCCTCCTGCATATCAATGACATGTTGCAAACTAGCGGCATTCATTGTTATGCTGATGATAGTACGGGTGATGCCTCCTACACCGGCCGCGCCAATATTTCCCGGGAAAACGTCATTGAGAGCCGGAACAAACTTGTGTCCGAAATTGAGACCTCCCTAAAAGAAGTCTCAGATTGGGGTCGACTTAATTTGGTCCATTTTAACCCTACAAAGACACAGGTTTGCGCGTTCACCGCAAAAAAACTTCCGTTCGTCGCGTCACCTCGTTTTGAGAGCACTCCCCTATCTGCCACAGCCAGTATTGGAATCCTTGGCGTTGACATCTCGAGTGAAGTCCAGTTCCGCGGCCACCTAGAGGGTAAGGCCAAATTGGCCTCGAAGAAGCTCGGTGTGCTCAATAGATCGAGGCAGTATTTCACGCCGGCCCATCGCCTACAGCTTTATAAGGCGCAGGTTCGCCCGCATATGGAATACTGCTCTCATCTTTGGGCAGGGGCACCTAAGTACCAGCTTCTTCCTCTAGACCGCATCCAACGGAGAGCAGCTCGAATTGTCAACTGCCAACGTATTTCTGATCGGCTTGATCCCTTGGCGCTGCGTAGAGATGTGGCCTCACTCTGTATTTTCTATCGCATGTATTATGGGGAGTGTTCCGAGGAATTGTTCGGATTAATCCCTGCCGCTTCTTTCCGCCATCGCCCTACGCGACAATATTTCCACTCTCACCATTTAGATGGTTGGCAGTCCTCAACTGTGCGCTTTTCCCGAAACTTCCTGCCTCGCACAGCTAAACTGTGGAACGAACTGTCGCCAGCGGTGTTTCCGGACCGATACGACCTTCAAGCCTTCAAGAAGAGAGCGTACTCCCACCTTAAAGGCCGGCAACGCACTTGCGACACCTCTGGTGTTGCGGGTGTCCATGGACGACGTTAATCGCTTACCATCAGGTGATTCGTTTGCTCGTTTGCCCCCTATAGCATAAAAAAAAAAAAAAAAAAAAAAATGAATGAATTCATTCATACACTGCCCATGCAATTCTGAACGCGTGTGTACGTAAGCTCCCCTCACTGCTTGAAGCTTTTTTCCGTATTCGACTACTGTGTCAAAATATTCACTGCGCCCGCACACTGTCGCATGAATAAACATGTTTTAAATAAAGGCTCTGCTTTAATTACTACAAGTTTTTCTCCGCCATCAAACACGAATTGCAAAGATTCCGTGTGCCGGTGCGTTTCGACTGTCGGTCATTATCCGGGCAGTTTTAACCGATTTTTGACCATTAAGGAGTTAACGGCGACTTTTTGATATCGAAGGGACATTAAATGCTAAATATGTGAAATGTCAGTGATGCGCTCCCAAGTCAGTGCCAAGTCGGTGGTTAGCGTGAATGAGAAAAAAGGTGCATCGAAAATGTATAAGACCCTCTACATATTGATGCTCAAGACAAATATCCGTATAATTTAGAGCATAATGAACAGGACACGCCTTTCAATACTATTTCTCCTCTACCATACCATACCTTACACAGTTGTGCAAAGTTTAGTATGGGCTAATAAATTATTAGAAACGCCAAATATACTATCCGGTTAAATGTCACCGTAGGCGAAGGCGGAGCACTCACTGAAAAATTCTGAAGAATTGGTGAGAAGCTCGTGGGCTATCCCTCTGGGAGTCGTGCCTTCTGGTCGCTCGCCAAAGCTGCCGAGGGAAATTTTTGTCGGTCGTCCTTACCACCACTGCGAAATGCTGATGGTGATCTGGTCCACAGTGCAAAGGAGAAAGCTGATCTCTTGGGCAATCTCTTTGCCTCGAACTCGACCATGGATGATGATGGCAGCACCGCACCGCCTACCGTCCCGCGGTGCGGTTTCTCCATGCCCGGTATTATATTCAGGCAAACTGATGTCCGGCGGGAGCTGCTGTCATTAGACGTCCACAAGTCGAGCGGGCCAGACGGCATACCAGCAGTGGTGCTCAAGCGGTGTGCTCCCGAGTTGTGTCCAGTGCTCACGCGCCTTTTCACGCTCTCATATCACAAACGGCAGGTGCCGTCTTCGTGGAAGACCGCCCTTGTGCACCCTGTGCCTAAAAAGGGTGACAGATCAGACCCGTCGAATTACAGGCCAATCGCTATAACCTCCCTTCTCTCCAAGGTGATGGAGCGCATAATCAACGCAAAGCTCCTGGGATACCTAGAGGATCACGATCTGATCAGTGACCGACAGTATGGCTTTCGCCATGGTCGCTCCACTGGTGATCTTCTAGTGTATCTCACCCACCGCTGGGCTTCAGCTATTGAGAGTCAAGGTGAGGCATTGGCAGTCAGCCTGGATATAGCGAAGGCGTTCGATCGGGTTTGGCATGGGGGTCTTCTATCGAAGTTACCATCTTACGGACTGCCCGGGGGATTATGCGAATGGATTGCCAGCTTTTTGTCCGGCAGATGCATACGAGCCGTTGTCGACGGAAGTTGCTCCGATAGCATGGACATAAATGCTGGTGTCCCACAAGGCTCTGTGCTATCCCCAACGCTGTTTTTGCTGCATATCAATGACATGTTGTCCATTGGCGATATTCATTGTTATGCGGACGACAGTACTGGGGATGCCTATTACACAGGCCGTGCTAACATCCCTCGTCCCGTTGTGTTAGAGAGTCGTGAAAAGCTTGTGTCAGACATCGAGAGTGCTCTCTCTGATATCTCACTGTGGGGCCAGGAAAATCTTGTCCGATTTAACCCCACTAAGACACAAGTTTGCGCGTTCACCGCTAAAAAAACCCCATTTACTGTGGTCCCACAATTCCAAGACACAGTCCTTACCATGTCAGAGAGTATTGGGATCCTGGGTGTTGACATTTCCAGAGACGTCCAATTCCGTAGCTACCTGGAAGGGAAGGCCAAGCTGGCATCCAAAAAGCTCGGTGTGCTCAATAGAGCTAAGCAGTACTTCTCTCCGGGGCAAAGACTGTTATTATACAAGTCTCAAGTCAGGCCCCATATGGAGTATTGCTACCATCTTTGGGCGGGAGCACCTGGATACCAGCTGGGCCCCTTTGACTCGATCCAAAGACGTGCTGTCCGAATTGTCAACGATCCCAAACTCACGAGCGATATCGAACCCTTAAGTCTAAGGAGAGACTTCGCCTCCTTATGTGTGTTCTATCGCTTGTACAATGGATTGTGCTCTGAGGAATTGTTTGATATGATGCCAACGGCTGCATTCTACCACCGCACCGCTCGCCGTCGGCAGGGTGTTCACCCGCATACCCTGGAGCCTAAATGGTCTCGTACCGTGCGGTTTAAGAGGAACTTCCTCCCGCGGACGCTCCGGCTGTGGAATAAGCTCCCTGCCACTGTTTTCCCAAAGGACTACAATATGGGGTTCTTCAAAAAAGGAGTGTTAAAGTTTTTAAAGGGTCGGCAACGCGCATGTAACACCCCTGGAGTTGCAGGCGTCCATAGGCTACGGTGACCGCTTACCATCAGGCGGGCCGTATGCTTGTTTGTCACCGTCGTAGTATAAAAAAAAAATTCATGGTAGCCAATGGCTTAAAGGCAACAAGGAGATGCCCAATGATTTAAAACTTAATACTCGAGTATGTCATTCGGAAAGTTTTAGTGACTGACGGTGGAGTAGAGTTAAATGACCGACATACGACATACGTATAGGATTGTGTAGGAGTTGACTACGGAACCCTGAAAAGTAAAATAAAATATATCAAATATCATTATGTATTTGAACTACCTTAGTAGATTTTCATAGTTACCAACACCATTTCGAAAATAGTAAAATCTTGTAACTAAGAGTCTAACACAATACTTACTTATACTATTACAATCGAATAAATTTATAAAATAATTTACTTCATTTAGCATAACATCATCCCTATAGAGAAAACGTTGTGATATACTTTTTAGATTACACTGAATTTTCCTATTCGCTTACTTATGTCCTTGGAATAATAGTCTGAATGGATTCTGCGCCACTTCACAGCACAAGAAGTCGTTTTTAACTAGAAAACATGTTGTATTGGTAAATATTTTCAGACATACGTCACTCACTGACATCAGTGACATCCCGGTTGAACTGAAATCGCCCGTGGCTCAGTTTATAAGAACTGCCTACCGTGTGACAGTTTTCGTTGCGCCATAATAGAGCCCACTGAATGCCTTCATGCTTTATCTGCGTTCACTGGTTCAAATACGTAGAACAAGGACAGCACACACATGCATCTAACGACACAAAATGGCGGCTTGATTGGAAACAGATATTTTAGCCGGCCTAAGTGATTTGTGCAATTATTGCTGTCACCCGCAGAGCGCACTGCCTTTGACATTAAAAGAATTCTGACACGGACTTAAATAACTGGATATGCTTCTGAAGCTATGTCTCTACTCTACCAGTGTGCTTAAGGTAAACGTCCGAGTGCTCGACGTGACACCGCTATTATCGGTAAACTGGGACTATTTGGTACTAAGAGGTTGAGACCTTGAGAGCTTAAAATCTTAAAAGTTTATAACACCACTATGAATTATTTGTTATAACATATAAGTTATCAAAGCACTTACTTCTCGAGATACCAAATAGCCGCATGAGTCTCAAATGGCACCATCTTACGTTAAGTTTAAAGATGACATGACAGAGTCGATCTCTAATACATTTACCCCCAATTTAATTTACTGTAGTATTCTATAATCGCTAGCGTCCACGTCAACCTTACTGTCAGTGCATCTTACCTGTAGGTACTTATGTGCTGATAGCAGCGGGATGCAACCGTATAAGTATAAGTGATTATAAATTAAAAGATAGATATACTAGATGCTGGAATCGAACCCTAACCTCCTGCTATCGCGGCAGGCCTAAAAACTCTCGGGTCTATTCTTACAAAACTCGGCTTGGTCTAGTTTTGTAACGGTGACCCTCAAGTTTTAAGAACCTTTATTATATCACTGTTGCATAAACTACTATTTAAAGTTTGACCGTTCATTTTCTTGGAAGAGATAGCGTGGTTTAACTCTGGGTTCAACTTAGCTCTTCTAGAAACCTTATTGCTGCGTAGTCTACGTGTGACTCGGCTTTGATCGTTAGACATTGTGATTCGTTTTAGTTTCCACCATGTTACTTTAACAAGCTAATCAGGATCAGACTAAAATCACAGATTAAATAATAGTTCTTTAGAACTATTATAAAGTTCGTTAATTACATAATTTCTTTTGTCGATTTTGTTTTTGGACATTTTCAAAATGTATTGGTACAAAGGGCCTATAGACCCGTTAGACCCCCATAGACCCCAAAGGCTCTTAGGACCTCTATGCCAATACCACTATCATACCACGAGGTCTACAGCTCGAAGCTCACAGAGCCACTAGCCACTAGTATTTACGGAATAATGGCCTTAAGAGGTCACAGTTGTCAAATGCTTATCATTCAGACGTCTAGGTCTCAACATTGATAACAACTAGGTACCTGATATTCATATACATAAAACTTCTACATATTTCCTTCAAACTGGTAAACGTGAAAACATGCTTTTTTATAAAAGCCTGTCTATATATATCTTTCAAACATGGTCCTATTTTACATGTTTTGGTCACAACGTCGAAAACCCTGAATTCACAAACATGATTCTCAGTTAAATCGTTGAGTAATAACTAGTTTAGTTATAAACAACAACTAATTACGCGGTTTATTTTGACGAACCTGATTACTGTTGTCGCTTTTTTATTTTTCGTGTGCTCTTGCAATTAAATCTATCCTACTCTCTCTTGCTCAAGCATGTGGACTCTCAATACTGGCGGCGGCTTGCATCGGCGGGCGCGGCGAAAGACAATCGATTCGTATTTGCGGAGCGAGTTCCATAGGCCTGCTAAAAGTGACATAACAGCTACTCTAGGACGTATACTTATAATCAATGTGGCTAATTCCGTCATAGGGACTATTCCGTCCATGATGCTCGTCTGCGTTAAATATAAGCACAGTACACAGCTGCCGACTCAGTCGATGAAGTGGTTACCGCGAGTTTCTAATCTACTGTAGAAGTCTATAGTAGCCACTTGGGTGAAAGCGGGCAACTGTAGACAACGTGTCGAAATCTATCCTTCAAAATATATAGCAACCCATGGTGGAGACAAAGGATAGCGTGATGTTTAATGACTGAGTCGGCAGTTATAATCCTTATGTTTAATACTTAGGCGAGCATTAGACGATACGACCTTCAAAGAGAGTACTCCTATCTTAAAAAGGCCGGCAACGCACTTACAACACCTCTGGTGTTGCGATTGCGTCTGATCGTTTGCCGCCTATGTCATATTTTTAATTGTCCCTATGACATACATACTCGTACAGTCTACAGGTCAAAAGTGCAATTTATCGGTTTGATTTTTTTCTCCATCACATTTTTTTTTCAACTTGCCGAAACTGCCTGTACAAGTGGCAACATCGTAGTGTCGTCCCGTTTTCTTACATATATTGATTTGATAGGGACCCTACGATCTTGCCACTTTTTAGTCTACCTTTTTCTGTCCCACTGTAGTTAGAGCCGCAGAGAGAAGAGTCACCACGCAAGGCTTAGTGAAAATCAACTTTGTTGCCTTGCGTATCTCAAATTCCAATCAGTATTAAATTGCCCCGGTGGAGTCATACGTTCCACTAACGTGTCAAAATTCTTACTACATTGTTGTTTTGTTTGTGACCACTCTGTGACGTTCCGATTCATGCCCAGACAAAAAACTTGTCATAGTAATATTGAATGTTGGAGTGTTAGTGCGACTTTCACTCCGACGGTCCGGGCCCAATGAGTGTTTCGGAACTTTTGTACATCATTATTTGATATTTATCAATGCTTTTCGCTGAAGGAAAACATTGCGAGGAAACCGGACTAACCCCAACAAGACTTCGTTTACCTTCTGGGTTGAAAGATCAGGTGGCAGTTGCGTTCGGAAAACTAGCGCCTAAGCCAAATCTTGAAGAAGTAAAATGGTTTGTTTCTTACAGTAGTTACCTATTACTAAATGCATTTAAAATATATGTGTGTAGAAATACTTAATAATTAGGATTTCGGCAACGAGGCCAGACCCAGGCTGCCCAGACTGCCGTCAAGTAGAACACTAAACTTTCGGGTTTTATAAAAAAAATTATAAACTGCATCAAGTGACAATGGTATATGAAATTGTATCGAAACGCCTGTATTAAGGTAAATTAAAGAAATTCGCGATAAACCCATTGTAAGTTTATATGAATACCTACGTTGGTGTTTAACACCACTACTACCAAGGACCAACTACAACTTTGTTGCTTTGCGTATCTCAAAATTCCAATCTATATTAATTTCCTACGGCCGAGTCATATGTTACACTTGCGTGTCGAAAGACTATACATATACATTGTCGTCTTGTTTGTGACCACTTTGTGACATTTCGATTCGTGCAAAGACAAAAATATTTTCATGGTAGAATGGATTTTTGCAATGCTTGCGGGATAAGACAATTGTTTGTCAACATTTTATCACAATTTCTGATAATTTTTAAAAAGTTATACACATTGGACAGCAAACATCGTCGCGCTATCGGTTCATGCAACTTGTCTATTTATCAAATTATAGCATTTTTAGATGAAATTCGTGGATCTTACGCCTGCTGGTTATTCCCTACCGTTTCTAAACGTATTTAAAAGCATTAATGACGTGTGTGTGCAGCATCCCTCAACTTGATTTTGATATGTCCGTTATGCTGTTCACTAGTTTATATATTTATTTTTGATTTAATACATGTATAAGTACAACGGCCTCCTAGCCTAATAACGGCCTCCTAGCCTAGTTGGTAGTGACCCTGCTTACGAAGCAGGAGGTCCCGGGTTCGAATCCTGGTCAGGGCATTTATTTGTGTGTTTATCACGAATATTTGTTCCTGAGTTATGGATGTTTTCTATGTATTTAAGTATTTATATGTATCGTCTATTATATATATCGTCGCCTAGTACCCACAACACAAGCCTTATTGAGCTTACCGTGGGACTAGGTCGATTTGTGTAAGATTGTCCTATAATATTTATTTATTTATGTAAGTACATGTATTGATGTTTTACGTATTTATTTATAGTTTACTTACAATGTGTGCCTATTCAAAATTTACATTTTACTTTAATTTAGGTTGCTGTACCTACATTTTGCTTTTGGTTATTCATCGTTGCCTGTTTTATTCTCATTTACATAAAATTTTAACTGAAATAAACCTTTTGAAGGGATAAGGTTGCCTGTATTGTATCAAATTGTTTATATTACTGTATTTTCAGTCCTCCGGCCGTTAAGCGCCACTTTACGCAAAACTAAATTGCCGCCTGCCGGCTCCGTCGGGCTGAAAAATATTATACAAACCTCGGCCGGTAAATGGGAAAGCCTCGGATCACATGTTAGTCGACCTCGGCTTCGCCTCGGCCGACAATTACATGCGATCCGAGGCATTTCCCACTTAAACGGCCTTGGTATGTAATGTACTATTCTTGTAGTTCTTGTGTTAATGTACAATAAAGCTTACATACATACACACATACAAACATATAAAAATAAAAACAAAGTCTTCAATATACAGTGGTATTTTTTTAAATTAACACATTCTCAGTCATCAATAAAATATGTTACTTATTTATTTATAATTATTATTAATTTGTTGGTGAATTTTCCATTTAAAATTTCCGTCTTTTACTTGGCGTTAAATATATGGTATTAATTAAAATGAAAAATTCATGTGGGTTGAAACGTTTTCCCGTAACTGTGTCAATTTAACCCTGTAGCATACGATAACACCACCCGGTGTTAATAAATGCGATTAGTCAGTTATAAAGTGTTTCATTTTAATGGTTTAAACGTAAATAAATAAATTAATAAACGTATTTTCATTATAAAACTCCCGTGAGTATCAGACTTATTAAAATACTTATATCGAGTTACTTACATAAAGTCGAAAATAGCTCGACATGTTTCGGAACAGTCCGTCCGCACACACAGTGGGCGTAGAGCAGCCGCCGCGGTCAGACGCATGACTCATGATCATGAATAAGGGACACGGACTGTTCCGAAACATGTCGAGCCATTTTCGAATTTATTGACGTGAGTAACCCGATATAAGTATTTTATATATTAACGTATTGTTAAGTTCAAACTCCAACATCAACTTTGTTCCTTTGTGCGTATCTTAATTCGCAATCAGTACCAATTCGCGCCGCGAGTCATCCGTTATTCTTACCGCAATGAATCATCGAACCTGATATTTAGGGTTCGGTACCTACAGAACAAACGGAACCTTTTTTCTTAAAACGAGGCAGGATTCGCCTTATTGCAAACTAACACCCGGGGGGTCGTAAGTGCGGCCTTTGAAATGGGAGTAGGTACTCTGTTTTCTTGAAGGTTTCAAAGGTCCGGAAATACCGCTGGCTACAGTTAATTCCAGAGTTTAGCTGTGCGGAGCAGGAAATTTTTGAGAAGTGCTAACCATCAAAATGGTGACCTTGAAAATAATGTCGCTCAGAATAATGGCGGAAAGAAGTACCAGGGATTAATCAGAACAATATCTCGAATCATACCCGTTTTATTTTATTAAAAAAAAAGAAAATGTTTGCCTTTTATTTTTTTCACTTAAGTGCAATGTCAACAGTAAATTATTAGGTACTATGAAAATATCATTATATTATTACAAATGAGAAGTCATACTGAAATAGGGATGCTTAGGTTGAAAAACTATCAAGTTGTAAACAGTTTTTTTCGTTTGTTACAGTCCTGATTTTCTTTTCTTATTTTCTTTTCAATAGAACGAGACTTCAGTATTTTCCCTACTAGTAATTCACGTTTTACGGGTCATATACAGAATTTTTACTTGTCCTAAATTTTTGTGTTTCTTGTGGGGTGAATCAAAATAATGTACAATAGTATCTTCCGCTGTGAAGGCCGCATAAGGCTGTTTAGAGTCAAACCCCGTTATCTCTTCCAAACAAATTAACTGACAAGATTGACCTACTTTTTACTATACTACAGTACTTAAACATCAAACTTCTATAAAAATATAACGTTTACTTAACACTTTCACAGTGTGTGCTATCAAAATCTAGGAAATTTAGCATAGACTGACTCTAGGCCTCGGTGGCGGAGCGTCAAAATATTATTTGAGCAAGCCAGAGCTCATTTAGCCTGCTTTTTCTTTGAGTCGTTAACTAAAAACTGCTAGACTGGCTCACGCAAGGGAAGCCGGCAAGTATCGAGTTCTGTGAATGCTCCGCTTCTGCTGCTAAGCCTATGCAAATAAAGTTGTGTCAAATGTTTTGGCGGACAAGATTTCTCTAGAAGGGGTGTTCGCTGACCAAATATCGAGCTAGTACCTTCAAATAACTTGTTAGGGCTTCCGTACCCAAAAGGGTAGGACTTCGCCATCCGTCCGTCTGTCTGTCACCAGTCTTTCAAGTTCTCGGTGTATACCTACGGAACCTTCGGGTCGCAACTCCGACTCCCACTTAGCGGTTTATATATTTTTGCATAAATAAGGGATTTGACGCGGTCGACAAAGCCTGTACCGGAACATTTTTGGAATGTTTTCATATTGTTAAATCGACAAGATGTACGTTTAAAATGTATGTTTATATGTATATACATATATCGTGGTCTAGTACCCATAACACGAGCCTTATTGAGCTTGCCATGGGACTAAGTGGATTTGTGTAAAATTGTCCCATAATATTTATTTTTTATGTGGTCTTAAAGGCGCATTTTTAAACTTTATTTGGTCGGCGTTATCTGTCTATTCTATGTCGATGGATATAATACCTAAGAGGATGAAAACGGGGTTGAATGTTTGGTGCAATTACTTTGGTACGAACTAAACCGCGGGTGGAAAATAAAAAAACCCTAATATTTAGGAGTGTTACGCGAAACCTATAAATATATACCTCCTGAATCTAAATGTAAAACTTAAAAACTTTTTATTATCCACGTAGGGAAAGACCCAGATATTCCCCAAAACTCCCGACACAGGAGTTAACGGGCCGAAACGTTGCGAACTCGGTAATAAATTGCTTATAAAATATCCTATAAGAAGTCTGGTGATATTCAGATTGGTTGCCTAAACTTTCAGTCGAACTAGAGAAATTCAAACGAATATTGGCCTCTGTCGCATTTGCGGACCAGATGCCAAGTGCCAGAAAGAGGCTAAATTTCGTTCGCAGTTTGTGGTAGACCTTTTAAGCATGAAGATTGAAACGCGAGATTTTACAAAGTATTTAACGCATCCTCGATCGTCGGTCCGGGTCGTACCTGGTTCAACAGACCTCTTTGGTAAGTCAGCGGGGCCAGTGTCATGGGGACGTTTGAGCCAGCTCCGATATGATTGACGAAGCCTGTTGCGGATTACATCGTTTGTAAGTATGTGACGAAGCCTAAGCTGAGCCTTATCTGTATTCCCCTGACGAAGCCTATGTTGCGGAGACTTGTCGAAGAGAGTCAGGGACGTGACTGGTGACCGCAGAGCTGGCTGAACACACTCTCGCAATACAGCGGGGTAACGCAGCCAGCATCTTCAGTACTATATATACTACCTTTTTTGAACTTCGAATAAGTAGGTAGTATTTTGTAAATTAAATTAAGTAGGTATATAAGTAAGTTAAGTTTTATGTATTGTATTGACTAGTGGTATGTCTCTTGCCATCCAAGACCTAAGTGTTCGACTCTTTCAAAGAAATGAGAACATAGCTTGTAAAGATTCCATCTTTCGGTAATATAATATTAAAAGAGGACAGAAGTTATTATTGCCGAGGGTCGCTGTGGTTGGAGTTGACGAAAATAGACGTTAATTTTAACTGATATTATTACATACAACACGTGTACTTAATATTAATCATTTAAGATCCCAATGCTTATAAATTTAATATATAAGTAAATGAAAAATTGAATAACTCAGGGCCTCATTTAAGGGCCCTGTTCATAAAAATTTAACAAAATACTTACTTTAAGAATGACTTACACCAACCCGATCCGATCCGGGAAGATCCATCAGTTTGTATAGTAGGTACCCGCGGCAAAATCAGAAGAATCGATGAAACAAAGTAAAGGATGACTCACACTAAAACGGGACGATCTGTCAATTTCTATAAAAAGAATCACGTGATGGCTCGGAGCCCTCGGAGGTCACGTGACGTTTTCTATAGAAACTGTCAGTTCGTCCCGAATCAGATCGGATTGAATCGGATGGGTGTGAATCATCCCTTATCGTCATCTCTAACTTTATTGGAGGTGTTTGCACAGTTAATTGTCGAACGATTCATTTTTTTTTTAAACCTAGTGTCGCACGCAGTAGTTTTGGCACCTTTTCCCACGCGAGGTACGGTCAGCTGCAGAGTTGAGTGACTGCATAGAAAGTATGCAGTGAGGGGGGGGAGGGGGGGCTCCCTGAACTCTGCATCACTTAAATACTGATTGAGACCCTATGATTTGTCCCAATTTGATCTGAATATCTTGGAAACGACGACCAATCACAATAAAACTTTAAAGAAATTTGAACTCAATTCACAGATTCGGTTCACCCATTAGAGAACTACAATGCCACAGAGAGACATACATGCGTTGACTTTTATTACCTATTTATTAAGTTATACATACGAAGACCGTTATCTAGTTATAATTGTAGTAAAGTTTTACTTGTCAAAGTATAGAGCAAAGCGTCTTAGGCAAAGTCACACGCAACGGTAAGTAAATAAATAAAACTGCACGCGACCCTATAAAGAACATTAGTACTCGCCATCCCTCAGCTACAATTAACTTCAAAAACATCTAAACACTTCACCACATTCCACCTTGTAATAACGTCTAGAATCGAATACATATTTCTGATAGCACAATCAATTAGCCCATCGATAAAACAGCCTTCGATCATAAAACAAAATCGTTACGATTAAAGAAGTGTCAGTGTGGCAATTTTATTTCGCCCCTGACAAATTTAACGCACGCCGTGGCAAATTTAATGGGCGACTAATAACCGGACCGGTCGCGCGACGAATCGCCCGACCGGTTCACGTCGAGTTTTATGTACCGATTTTAGTCGGATGTAAGGATGCGAGTTAGGGTGTTGCCTGATTCGTCTGTACAAGTTTAGTAACATATTTTGTTTAAAGTTTTATATCATTTTGAAGAGGTTAAACTTATTACGGAGGAAAACTTTTATTTTACCCGAGTGCATTAGATTTAAATCATTACGATGAAATCTGTTGATTTTTAAATGTTAAAAATTTTTAAATTTTTAAAAAAATGTATGAATAAAATCATACGTCATAATCAATACGAATTCATTATTTCATGATAGACTAGCATTTAACTTTTTAACTTTTTTTAGAAGTGTTGGTGGGCCAGTGGTAAGAGCGTGCGACTTTCAATCCGAAGGTCGCGGGTTCCCCGACTCGTACCAATGAGTTTTCCGGAATTTATATTCGATATATCATTTGATATTTACGAATTTCTTTTCGGTGAAACATCGTGAGGAAGCCAGACTCATCCCGATAAGCCCTAGCTTAATAGTAGGTTTTTAAGAGAGGTACGTAGCTCACTCGATAAATTTTGAGATGCTCGAAATTTGAAAATGGAACGCACCCATGTTATATGTTTTTAAAAAGCAAATTTATTTAAAAATAGAACACTAGTATCCAGTACACTCTAATTTCAAAAATAGATTAGTTCCAGTTGTTTTGCTACAACGTTTTCCGTGGGTTTTCTTTGAAACGATGGAGCTGAACCGCGAACATTTTCGTGCTATGATATATTACGATTTTAAATTTGGTTTAACCGAACAACTGACTTTGCAGCGATTACAATCGCCATTAGGAGACTCTGCTCCATCCCGGGCAACTGGTTTTAGATGGTTTAGTGAATTTAAAAGGGGCAAAACCAACCTCGAAGATGAACACAGAAGTGGTCGCCCTCAAACAGCAGTAACTGCCGAAATCGTATGGACTACTGAAATGTTAGTGCGAGAAGACCCACGAATTACATATACAGACATCGAGAAGATCCTATCCTAGGCATTAGTTCGGGGAGTGTTAATATCATCCTACATCAACATCTTGGAGTAAGGAAGCTTTGTTGCCGTTGGATCCCGCGTTTGCTCTCCGGAACTGAGAAACAGGCTCGTGTGGATTGGTGTCATGAAATGCGTTTAAAATTCGAAAACGGAACATCAAGACGTGTTTCTGAAATCATTACTGGTGACGAAACGGATTTATCAATATGATCCGGAAAGTAAGCGGCAGTCGTCAGTATGGGTGTTCTCAGAGGGCAAGTTACCAACAAAATTACAAAGACCTTGAAACGTAGGCTAAAAAATGGTGGCTAGTTTTTTTTTCTCGGGGGGGACATCTGTCGACTTCAGTGCTGGAAAATCATAGGTCTGTTAACTCGGAATGGTACACTACAGTAGCATAAGCAGTGCGGGAGAGGAGACCAAAGGCTGGACTTCGGGGAATCATGCTGCATCACGACAACGCCTCTTCACATACGTCCCTCAGAACAAAGGCGTTTATTGCAGAAACTGGGGTTGAAACCTTGCCTCATCCACCCTACAGCCCTGACTTGGCTCCCTGCGATTTCTTTTTGTTCCCAACAGTGAAGGAAAAAAAGGCAAGTTTTTTTCGAGTGCCGAAGAAGCCGTGGCTGCCTATGAAGGAGCGATTTCTGACCTATCCGATCAAGACTGGCAAAAGTGTTCCCAAAGTTGGTTTAGACGAATGGAACTTTGTATAAAGAACGATGGAGAGTATTTTGAGAAAATGTAAAATAAATAGTGTTTATATCTTCAATAGTTTTTTTGTATCTCAAAACTTTTCGAGTGACCCACGTATGGGCACAACGGATGCATATCGTTTAGTATGGTAGGGCACAGCACAACGAATGTCGTCTCGCTCAAATCAGCAGAGCCCATCTGGGGAAGTACCTCCACCTTACAGAAAACCGCAGTTAAATAATACTAGACCCTACTCATAGTGTTGTGTTTCTGTTGGTGAGTAAGGTCGCCAGAGCTCCAAGAGGATTCGCTGTGTTGACTGCTGAGGACCCACGCGGAGCAAAGCCCTTGGCCCGTTTAGCTGTCAACACAGCGAATCCTCCTTTTTTAAGGGTCGGCAACGCGCATGTAACACCCCTGGTGTTGCAGGCGTCCATAGCATACGGTGGCCGCTTACCATCAGGTGGGCCGTATGCTTGTTTGTCACCTTCGTAGTATTAAAAAAAAAAAGTTTGTTTATTACCTGTGTAGGAAGGTCAGATGACAGACGCTTTCGTAAAACTAGCGCGTACGCTAAATATTGGGATTAGTGGCCAAAGCGGACCCCAGACTCCCTATATAAACCGTGACATAAGTCAGGAAGACGCAGAAAAAGAATTCATTGTTTTGTGACAGACTAGCTGGTCCACGGATCCTTCGATTACGCAAATCCGCAAAAAAATCAGTTCATAGTGCAACTTCAAGCCATTTCAAAAGTACTATTTTCTAATTACTGTTTGTTGATAGTTAATCTTTAAAATGCGACTGTTTTACATATTTAGATTGGTTTGGTTTATATCCACCAATCCATCTGCATAGAAACATCTGTGTCTTGCTTTTTGTAGATTTTCTTGAATAAAAAGCGAAGCAGTCCAACACAGAAATTGAAAACAAAATTCAGGCTTGATAAAAATACACCACGAACAGCCGAAGCCCCACCCGGGCTACTTGCATCAAATGTGAGTAGAGTTACCGAGATAGAAGTAGATAGACATGCCTTCAAAGGGAAAAAGTGTTGAAGATTTTGAAATGTTTGTTTGTTCTCTGTTGCCATGGCGACCGTAAGGGCGCCTTTAGAAACCGTTAGGGCGATTGCTTCTTGATTGAGCGAAGTCGCTCATTTCAGGATCGACACATTTCAGCGCTTATTGACCTCATTGAGTAAAGTTTGAAATGACCTTTAGTATACGTGGTCGATTATCTAAAAATAAAAACAAAATTGTTCCCTAGAAAATTAAAACATCACAGCGCGCGGTCAATTGACGATAATTGGACATATTCTTGTTTTTGTTTATTCCCTTTGTCTATAAAAGGGTTTGATAAAACCAAAAACTACTATTACAATATTGTAGGAACTATTACAATCACTGATTTAATGACTTAATGTCTTGGGTTCGAATACTAGTAAGGGCTTAGTAACTTAATGATTCCTATGATACAGCTTAATAGAAAAGGAGTACGTACCCTTTAGGGTAGATAAGGGTTAAATAACAAAATCCACCTTTTTAGCCCTAACTTTTGATAGTCCATAGATGTGTAACATCGTTTTGTGTTTGATCCAAAAACATGGTGTAACAAAAGTTCCGCCCAAACGATCCTTCAACAGCTGATAAGGTCAATAACGCCTTTGGACACTGTAAGGACGATTGGTTTAGATTGAGCATAGTCGCTCATTACAGGATTGACACATCTCGCGCGGTATGTATTGACACTATTGACCTCTTTGTTGCAAAGTGTTAAAAAATAGTAGGTAATTTCAATTGTCCCTGATTTCAATTGTAACAACTTAATCCGAATGCAAGTTTATATTTGCACAACGATATCGCGCAACGACATCGCACAATCTTATTGAAATTAATTATTCCCTGCCAAAATCGAACTTCGCCTCTTAAAATATCGTATTACAGCGACAAAAATATGCTAATTTAAAACAAATAACGCGGTATCACCGACGACATTTTATTGACCCACCTTTCCGGGAGAAAATATTGCATGTCGAAATGCCCTTTTCATGTTATTCTAAAACACACTTCCATACTATTTAGAATAAATGCATTTTTATATATTCTTTACAATGTGACTTACGGCCCTTTGAAAGTTATCGCTAAATTTATTTCGGATGGCCGTTCGCGATTCGATATTTGAATTGATTCAGATGCGTTCCGAATTTGACGTCAGAAAATTTGGTTACTTTTTAAGTGAATTCTAATAGGAAGTATTTTATAGCCAGCCAGTTTTTAAATTTCATAAAAATTGAATAATGCGACTTTTTCGACTAACTTTTAGTAAGAGCATTATACGTAGAGTGGTTATGGAATATAAAGGCTTTTTTTTTTAATTATTATATGTAGGTAAGTTAACTTATATGATGCTAACGGTTATAAAATTGCTATTTTACAAGAAGATAGTTTTATACTAAAGTATAATAGGTATAATCCAAATTTATCACTTCAAAAATAATAAATGGAAAGTAAAAAGCAGGGGTTTCAATTGTAAGGATATAGTCGCCATATATTGGAGGGGCAAGGTGTTCACAATATCTGAACAAAAACTACTTGACAATAGAGGCGTGTTTAGTTATTTTTGAGCACCTTGCCTGCATATTTTTTTTTTAGCATAAAAAAAATATGGTGACTGTGCGAACCTGATTTTTCCTGGACAAGGTCGCGGGGAAATATGTAGGTGTAGGTACTATAGTTTGACAAACCAAGTGTAACAGTATCGATATTTTTTTCTATATGCCTCCCTTTTTATACACTCCAAAACACAGAGAGACAAAGAAAAAAAATCGAGGGCCTTAGCTGAACTTTCTTAAATTACCGGTGAAGTCATAGGCCAAAACGAAATCTATTAAACACAAAACTGCATTAATAAAGAAAGCATGTTTTACCAGCCAGTAATCTCTAGATTACGATCAAATCGATTCAATTAATCGCATTTTAACCAACATTACAACTCGATTCGAAATCGAATCACCAATTACTTTCGCCTATGTATTGAAAAAGTAACATTTAAATTTTTCAATTTCGTAACTCTTGTACAATAGAACACAACATTATTGACATGACGGCACTTAATGTCATGTTATAATTGACATCTATATTCCGTTCTTTAAAACAAAGAAATGAGCTCTATGGTTCTCGAAATAGCGTATTCTCGAACTAGTTTCAATAAGTTTGTGTTAATAATGAATAGCAGGCCATAGACAAATGAAAGAGAAAGTGCTACATCAGGTGTGATTGCTCATACAGCACCTGAGGGCCTAACTCGAGCATCTAATAATCCACGTTTTCATGTCACATCTCTTTCTCTCGAATTAGCAAGTGCGATAGAGAGGTAGATATAAATTTTTGTTCGATCGGTTTTCGCGGTAGGCCTGAATGTATTTGGTATTTTAAAAATAATTCTAATGTCACAATCGAAAGTGACAGCTGTCAGATTTGGCGCTAAATGGGTGATGTAATGGAAGATGTGGGAATTTGAGCAATTTGATTATGCACAGGTTTTTTAATTCTTGTCGTCGTCATCATCATCATTTTAGCCAAACGTCGTCTTTTGCAGGACTAAGTCGTCCCCCGAGAATTTCTCCAAGATACTCAACTCAGTTAGGATCACTTGCACCAACCAGGATTAGCTAAAAAGACCTTATCACACTCTAACCCAGAGTTAGCTGGGCCGTTATTTTTTTTCATATTATGGATTTTTGATCGTGTGTAAAATTAAAACGGCAGAAAATATTTTAAAAAAAAACGTCTTTCAAGTAGACTATTTTGAAGATTTATTTTCATGTCGTTAAGGTATTTTTCTTTTCTGTGGTTTTCTAGTAAACACCGTGACAGAGTGGCCCTTTTCAGTGAAGAAACCTTCCGATCGACCACTCTGTCACGGTGTTTTGAGTTTCATAATGTAGGTAGGTACCTAAGTTTCCAATCACTAACCAGGGAAGTAACAAGTATACTGTACTGATCAGGTACTTAAACTAAAATTTCGGTCATGTACCTTCTATACAAAACACAATTTAATTAAATTCTAAATCTGACAGTTTTCAGAGCGGATACAGATCATTGTTGGTAAAAAAGTATACGGCCCAACTATCAATGTCAATTCCATACTTAAAAAACGCTTAACTCTGGGTTAGTTGGGTAACCCTGGTCGGAAAGGCCCTTACAGGGATTTTTATTGGAACAAATGAATGTCTACAAGACATTTATTTACTACAGAAGCAAGCGTTAAGCCTATCACCAACTTAAATCCCTTAATAACACTTGTAAATAAACATAAAGACACAAACATAAGTACACTCAATTGTAAAACGTCATAAGCGACTATGAGATCTGTACCGAATCCGCCATTTCTGAAATCATCACCCCGAACATAATCGCCAGCAAGTTTGTCCTTCACACGGATTAAATCAAAAGACAAGTTTCAGTAACTCCCATAAATTTCACATTTTATTCCAATTTGAACCGTAGTGACACGTATACAAGGTTGCATTTCGAGTTTAAATTATGCTACGACTCTGCTGAGGCAACTCTTCAATATGCCGACATTCGCAATTCTAAAAGACGTAAGTGCCTACAAGTTTCATAGTGATATGTGTCGTTTTGGTTCTAAGGGTACAGTCGATACAGAGTTGCTGGACCGCGATGTGTGTACAGCCCAAAGCCAAATCCCACATTATTAATAAGCATTACGAAGGCTGCAGAAAATCATAATACCCATCGATAATAATAAGCTGATGCAGTAGGGTAGCCATGATTAAGTTTTATATGAAATAAAATGGCCATTTTTTTCAGGCTTTTCGCCAATATTAAATCCGACAGCTTATGCAAGTAACCGCTGCTTTTGTAAATATTGAGCATATAGTTTGCAATTTGCATGTACGAATGAGGTTTTCTACCCTTGACTGTTGAGGGTGTCCTTAATCCAAATGCATTCCAAATCAGAAACTTTGTGATGTAATCAAAGCAATTTCTATTATTTTCTAGACAATCTTCAACGTTTTACGACTATCACGACACCTTTATAATTACTGTACTGTACTGTACACCCTTTCATTAACAAAATTAGCTATATTCATATGCGTTTTTTAACCCTTAGTCATATTTTGCGAGGTGAGTATAGAGGTATGTTAGGTACTGAACAACTTTTACTATAAATTTTCAAATTGCTTAGTTGGTTCGATAGTACCTAAAAGTTGATGGGTATTATTATTGTATCCTTTTTTATCCGCTCTCGTATACCTAACGTAGCCGATCTTGTTCCATAATACCCCTCTTTCAATTTTAAACACAATATGACAATTGCGCACAATTAAAAAATCTGATTCAAAACAATTCGCCCATTTGAGACAATGACACGTTACAGATACACATGATAAAATTGTAGTACCCGTCATTCTCCATGATTAGCTGCCCACATACGTTCGGGCATGTCCGCGGGGTCTGCCAATCAATCTATGATAAATTTGTCTGGCGGATTTCAGGCAGACATACGCACTATGGAGATCCGATGGATTGTCCGACCGTATATGGCTGGCTATCGGGTCCCTAACAAAATGTCCCATCTAAGCTCCAGAAGCATGGTCACCCCAGTGCTCGGGTCGCATTCGTTCCGCCACTAATTGGCGACTCCGGACCGCATTCCTGACACCTCTGCGCGGGAGCACATGCTAGGGTTGCCACATTCAGCTTAGGGTTGTCACAAGGCAATGGAACAATACAGTCTTATTGCACCTCAAAACACCACGAATAACAAAAAATAGGTAAATAATAGGCGGTCTTATCGCTAAAAAGCGATCTCTTCCATACAACCTTTGGGTACAGGAGATAAGAAAATAAAGGTATTAGTCAAAAGTGTACATTCATGTGTGCGTGTCACTTATGTACAGTTAAGAATTCACACTTGCTATCTTGTCAGTTCAGTCAGTTTCAGTCAGCTAGCTGTTTAAGCGACAGACATAATATATAAATAATAGTTTACTTCGCATATGTTTATTAGCATTCGGTATTTTGACGTTTTGAGATTTTTTCCATTTTTTCTTGTATTTCTAATTGCAATGTTATTAAATATTCAAATAGGTACATAAGTACATAACTCATTCATACCGTTTATGTAAAGAACCAAGGAACCGAAAGGATAATAAGACTATAACAAAATTAAATGTAATGTAGTGTGCGCAGAGCAATCGCGGCAAGCGCTTCTCACTCATGATTATGGGGCGCGGACCGTCCCGAAACATGTCGAGCTATTTTCGACTTTATAGACGTGAGTAACCCGGTTTAAGTATATTAATATAAATGTAATTTGTTGATGAAACAGATTAAATTTAAAAAAAAATTGTTGATATGTAACTTCTTGGCTATCTTATTAAAATTTAAGGCGGTTATCACATCGCCGACAGTCAAAAGGGTAAACCGACTAAATTAAACAAATCCCGTAACCTAACCCTGTTACAAAAAGCTAAAATATACACTTGATACAATTATACTAAACACCCATATAAATTTAAAATTATTGTCATTAGATACGAATGATACGATTGTATTCATCCACGCTCGTATATTCGAAGATGATCCTTTTGGTATGTTCACTTATGTAAATATGCTTGTGTTTTGTGTTTGTGTTAAGCACCACTGTGTCACTCTTTATTACAGTTCATTTTTAAATGAAATTTTCTTTCAATGGCGCATTATTTCCGCTAACGAGAAAGTGGTACCTGCCTTTTAGTAAAAACGATCAGGGTGTCACAAAAGTCCCGAATAATACTCCAACAGCTGATAAGAACAATTACCACGAGTACGATCGATGCAAATGGAGAATTCAAAAATTCGAAAAAAAAAAATTATCAGTTTGTATTGGAACAGCTGATCAAAATGCACAAAATAAAACATTTTTTTTTTAAATTAGCATCGTACTCTTAGTCATTGACCTTATCAGCTGTTTAAATATCGTTCGTGACTTCTCTTACACCCTGTATGTAATGCGAGTCGATTGCTTAAGCAGACCAGAGGACCTGCTGCGAACATCGATCATTTGTCTATCTGCATCTCTTTTACTCGAATATACCATAAATAAATATACATAATTACAATAAGGAGAAATACAAGTTTTAGATCGTTCGATTTTGATGGTAGTAGAAGTAGACCTGTAGGTATGCTTGCCTCATGGTAAGCACAGTGGAAAGCATAGAAAGCACTCAATATCGACTGCGCGAATTCGATTGTGTTTCCATCTCGCTTCCACCAGTTAGAAACGTGCGCTCTCTGTCGCACTCGTATTAGAAGTGCGACAGGGAAGCTCATCTTAAACTAAGCTATCGCCGTTCGGCGTAGACAGTACGTAAATGCTCCACTCCAAATAAGTAGGTAAGGTTTATTCGGGTAAGTCCGAATGCCGAAAAATGTCGGGTAATTCCGAAAATGAACTCTAATACGATGGAAATATAGGTCAGAATTATCCGACATTCGGAATTATCCGAATGCACCTTATTTAATTATTATTGCTAAACCTCACTGAGGTCGAATGCAGATTATGCAAATCCCAAGCCGACTGTAATGTGTTTGTGCAAATATATAACTTACGTGAGCGGTGATGGTACAGTGGTAAGAACGTGCAACTTTCATTTCAACCGATGGTCGCGGATTTAAATACCTATTTGATATTTACCAATTGTTTTTCAGTGAAAAGAAAACGTGAGGAAACTGGACTAAGGCCTAGCTTACCCTTTGGGTTGGAAGGTCACTTTCGAAAAACTAGCGCCTATGCCCAATCTTGGGATTAGTCGCCAAAGCGGATCCCAGGCGATGAGCCATGAAATAAGCCAGGATAACGCTAGAAAGGACGAGGAGTCGGAAATATACCATAAAAAATATGGGACTAGGTATCTCTCACAAATCGACCTAGTCTCACAGTAAGCTTAGTAACCAACTAACCTGAAGTTAGCTGTCAAATTCTATACTAAAAACGCTTAACGGATGATTCACACTAGGACGGGACGGGACGGGGCGGGACGGGACGATCTGTCAATTTCTATAGAAAGAATCCGTGATAGCTCGGAGCCCTCGGATGTCACGTGACGTTTTCTATAGAAACTGACAGATCGTCCCGTCCCGTTCTAGTGTGAGTTACCTCTAACTCCGGGATAGTTTGCTAACCCCGGTTGGTGCAAGTGGCGCTAAGGCTTGTGTCGGAGGTCCTAGACAACGATAGGTTGCTTATATAATAGATATATACCTACCTCTACATATAAGTACTTAAATACATAGACAAGCCTGTGAAAACAATAGGGACGATTTAGCCCGTTAGATTATCCAAAATTATTACACACGTTTTTTTCAAATTAACTAAAATTGAGGAAGATGAAGAGCATCAAAGTTCCGGGGTGGGGGCTGGTGACTTCACTATTGTAACAGAACCAACTGCCGTTTATGAATTTATACGTGAATGGTTGATTTTGCCTGAAATATTCTTGTAGGCGGGTTGCGTTTTTCAACATGTCATAGGTAGTAAAGCGGACATAGTCATGGCGCAGGAATTAATAATCGTGGATATTAGATTAATCAGTCATGGATTACATGGAGTAATATTTAAATTAATTTAATTATTTTGAGTTCATATTAATTTGAAATGGCAACATTACAAATACGCGGGAAATATCTACTAACCAATCAACGAAAGAGTTGGGTTTTCAACCAATGAACGTCCTCGACTCTGTGGGTTTGACAGGGGAGGGGAAGTGACGTGGCAAGGCTATTTAAGGGTCGGTGTGAGTGAATCGAGGCCTTTTCTTCTGCAGAGCGTCGAGTCGAATAGGACATCAGTGAGTTTAGTTTGTAAGGAAAACCACGTGATTTAGATTTGTTCACAGCGATAAGCAGCCATATTGAGGAGACGGGGTCATCGCGGAGAATCGAAAAACATAGGCTTCGGGCGAGTACGAGGGCTACAGCAGAGATGAAGAGAAGAAGTATTCACGTTGTTGCTGAGGGACTTGCTGTCGAGCCTACAACATCAGAGACGCGCATGAAATCTCTAGAATCATTACTTCGATGGTAACAACAAATCTATGCGTAAGTTGGCTTTGAATGATTCGTTTAATCGTGCCGTGTGTAGTAGGTTATTATGTTAATATCAAGAAATAGTGGGTAGGCGGGCAATGTATTGTCGCGCGGAGTTGAGATTTAAGATGCAGTTATTTTACTTATTTGATTTTATTGCTATGGGCGTGAGTTTGTCGAACCATTGTGAAATAGTAAACTAATTTTACTTCGTGGTTAGAATAATTTTAACATAAGTGGCCCTGCGAATTTAAATGTTATTCATAAAGTCAAGGAAAAGAAAGTTACGTAATGTGCTAGTGGGAAAAACCATAATTAAATTGTGGATGCGTAGCCGATTAATAGTGTGTGTACTTATGTGAATTATTTAATTATAACTGTTAAAGGAAGCTATGGAGTTATGTATAGGTCGTATTTTAGCTTTGGTTCGGAGTGTATGTATCATTATAAAATTTATCCTTTTACAGGAAGTAGGAGCCTTAGCTTACCTACTTGTAAAGATAGTTGACCGCTAATCATTTCAATAGGTTATCTAGACTCGCGTGCGTATATATTTGACAAATTGCGATAAACGAAGAAGGGGTTATGATTTAGTACAAAATTGTTTAAATTGATAAACCCGGTTGTTGACGAGTATTCAGTTGTTAATAAGATTTATCTATAACTTCTCATTTATAGTAGATTACGATTAATATATAATTGAGATTGTTACACTTTGCTATCGAATTGTGTGCGGTAATAAGTTTTAAATAATGTCAAGAGTAAAATGGAGTAATGGTTAGCGCAGATATTAATCGACACATGTTCTAGGTTTATTTATAGATCATATGGGTTTGAAGATTGCTGAATCCGTCAGACTATAGTATTATGTGTGGGTACTATTAGCTTAAAGTATAAATATATGGCAAATTACTTTAGTATCATTATGGGGTCTCTTTGTAAATATATGCGTTTGATATTAACATTCGATTGGATGGTGAATAAGGACCCTAAGCTGAACCAATGAAGTGTAGCGGTTAATAAAGATAGAAGCGCGGCTAAGGTTTATATTAAGTACCTTCACATTTTGTTCTTATTATTTGGGAAATTTCTATGGGGTTATAAACTAGCGGAAGGTATATTTAACCTACTTTACGGTTATTGAAGCGTATTCTTAAATGTTCACGGTTCTTACTATTTTAGCAATAATACGAGTAGGTACGCATGAATTATCTTCAATCGGTTAAATACTCTCTAGGGTTCAATAATATTATTTATTCGTTTGAGTTAGATAGGGCGTAAATCAATAAATATTTTAATATTTTGTTAACTTTTGGCTATTTCTCATTTCCCGGTTTGCGTCGTCATGCGAGGACAAGCTGCATTCATGTTGGGAGCTGCAACGAGCAAGGCTTATGCGCTGCAGTGAGAGGAGCATCTTCATCCATCTGCAACCGAGTTCCAGAGTTCAATTTATTCAGCCGAAGATAATTATTCCGGTGGGTTGGTTCTGATTTATTACTATTCGATTACTTCATTATTATCGAGAGAGTGCGGCTTCACAATTATATATAAAACCAGTCTGTACTTATATTTGTTTAAAGATTATTAAATATAGTTACTTGTTATTTATGCAATAACATATTATCTCGTTAATAATTGATCTGGTTGATAAACGTGAATGTCTATGCGATAATGCATTGCACACATAGATGGATGTAGTCATAACCACATTGCACCATTTGCCCCATCTCTACCCTGGCCGGTCGGTTGATAGGCCTATCATGTTCGCACGCAAGTAAGTTTAAACATACAATACGTTCTAGTAAATTATCATCAATTCAAGGCAGCACAAATGAGACATACTAATACAGAACATGGGCGGCTTCAGGTGATTTAAAATCATCATAATCGTACGAGCGAGAGGAGCGAGTGAGTACTCCTAATCTACTTTGACATTCCGTCTGTCTGTCAGTCCGTCTGTCTGTAAGTATGTATGTATGTTGCTCGAGAGATGAAAGATACTAATACAGAACATGCGGGGCTTCAGGTGATTTAAAATCATCATAATCAGACGAGCGAGAGGAGCGAGCGAGTACTCCTAAATCTACTTTGACATTCCGTCGTCTGTCCGTCTGTCTGTAAGTATGTATGTTTGTTCAATAGAGATATACTAATACAGAACATGGGCGGCTTCAGATGATTTAAAATCATCATAATCGGACGAGCGAGACTCCAACAAGAGTGGGCAGTGAGTGAGCTCTTCCAATATACTGAGACAATCTCTTAGTTATATATTGAATTGATTAAGTGAATTATCCGCTTAAAGTCTATTAGATCGGAGAAGGGAAATTGAGACATTGTATTATCTCGGTTGTTTCCATTATAAACCTGTTTACTTGTGTACTTTTCCGGTATTCGAGAATGGGCAGCGTGGGCGCGATGGCAAAGCCAGCTACGTCCCTGCATCACTGCGCTACAACACGAGTTGCAGCAATCGAGCGGAGAGCGAGCACAACGTCTGCCACATCCCGTCCTTGTACATCTACGGTGAATCCGAGACTGCGTGCGTGCGGCAACGTGAGCTACAATGGACCAACTCGTCTAGCTACGAGTTTATTCTTGTGAGTCCGTCCCATATAATCTCTTATGGTAGGAGACTATCGACATGCGTTAACGTTAAGCAGATTATCTACAGATCCATATATTTGCGTAACAATTCTCTATTGCGGTTTAATTATATTGCGATTGAGTTAAATTTGATAGTAATTATTGATGTAAGTAATATATAAAGCGTGATTCATGTAATCATGTTATTATTAACATATACCGTTGATACACGAAATGCTATTGTTGGCAAGTAAATAAACCATCGATTTGTCTCCAATTATACCTATTGTTTAACCCTTGCTATCATGGCCCATTTCATGTATGACAAAAGGTAATCTACTGATTCTATGGTCATAGTTGCATAATGTTTGGTAGTGTATTAATCTTCAATAATTATAGTTAATAGAATGACTGATCTCACAATGTTAGAGGTGGCTCTCGAATTATTGTCGGGCTTATTACCAGTTTGAGCGGGTTTCCGTACCCTCAATTATTATCACTTTATTAGTATCACTTTCAGTACGTTTTTGCAAGTCTAATCCGTCCGTGGGCATTCCAATATGCAAACTGCTGGTTGCGGTGAATAACCTGAAGGTATTGTCTAACTCGGTAAGGATTAGTACTTGAGGGGATACGTAACCTCCCCATGCGTGAACGTTATTAGGGACTTGCGAAATACCACGGATTCGTCTACAAGCGTCGTCGACAAATGACATGTTCCCTCTGTTGTACCTGTGGGTTGACACCCTTGAGGTCAACATGGTATGTCCGTTAATACCTGTGAAATACTGCGTCTGTGTCTACAAGCGTCGTCAACCAATGACATGTTCCCTCTGTTGTACTGTGGGTCGACACCCTTGAAGTCAACATGGTATGTCCGTTGGTACCTGCGAAGATACGTAATCTCCTCGTGCGTGAACGTTATTAGGGACTTGCGAAATACCACGGATTCGTCTACATGCGTCGTCGAAAAATGACATGTTCCCTCTGTTGTACTGTGGGTTGACACCCTAGAAGTCAACATGGTATGTCCGTTGATATCAGCGAAGATACATAACCTCCTCGTGCGTCTACGTTATTAGGGACCTCTGAAGACACTTACCTGATGGTTTTCATGGAATCACTCACGGTGGATTATTGTGTTAGCATTGTTCTCTTTAGTAATATCGTGAGCCTGCAATCCTTCGAGTACGGAGCGCCTTATAATTATTGTCTTTGATCAGTTATTTTATTTTACATATTACTTTAAATGCCTGCAACCTCTACTTCTATTCACACCATTATTAATCATTCTTAACTATACCTATATCTCAATTGAAGCACCATTAAATCCTTAAACCTATCTTCTTAGCTAACATAATCATATCTCTAAGTGTTGTTATTTACCAACAATAGCATTTCATTTAATAGATATATGCACATAGTATGTCATCTTCTGTTATAGCTTTCCTTTATTTAAGGTTGTTTAACACTTATTAAGGTTGGTTGTTGGAGCAATCTATGGATTCACTTTGTTGTTTAAGATCTCTCACACCTCAAAGATATGGGTTACTACGAGTTATAATAGTCCTTAATATGCCACTAGATGATTACGCCATAATTGTTATTTTCTTAGTAGGAGGTTTTAATGTGTTTTATTCTGTACATTTTTTATTATGTGTGTGTATAGGTTAAATATGGGCATCAGGGTTTTTCGTTCCGTCACAGTTTTCCCTGTTGTAGGTTTGGCCCTAGTAACGGTGGCGGGCATCCAATCGAGCCCTATCCGGTTGGGTTGGATGCATAGCTTGTAGATTCATTTATTCAAATAAATAATAATTTTATTACATTATACCTTGTTTAATTCACATTACCTCATTTATGTATTAACCCTCATACAGCTGGAAAGTTTCGTCCCATTTAAGTTTTAGGTAAACTTGGGGAGCTTAAAGTTTATACTTAGTAGAGTCAGTTAGGCTGGGTGAGTTGTTACAATATGGTATTAGCCGTGACCAGGATTCATATTAATAATTTTATTTTGCCTTCAAGGCACAATTTGATGTTCGTGCAATGGTTTGAGGTCTTAAAGTGAGAGGTTTTGAATGCATGGTGCATTTGTACTTTGTTCTGACAAGCTTTCTTAGCTGTAAGTTAATATTAAAACGTTATTATGTGCATGCAACTTTACATTTATTTTTCTTTCCCAGGGATACTGTTCGTCTGGTATGTTTTAATATTTATTTTATATTTTAAGGGTTTTTAATTTCTTATACTATGTGCTAGTATGGTCAATTTATTTGCGCCAATTAAGAAGGTTCAAAAATATTTTTGAGATATTATGTTTCTTAGTAATTGCAATCTTACGGATCTCACTTATAACTCAGGATACGATCACACGGATAAATAAATAAATAAAAAAGCCTTTTATTTCGAGTCCTTTTGAAAAAAAATTTACATGCATGTCAGTTGTGTCTATAATTAATATTTAAGCATTAAAAAATTGATTTCCATGTCAAGTATGTAGTTGGCAAAAAATATATATATATATGTTACGGCTTGTTTACGGACAAGAACCCCTCATCGGGTGAAGGCCTCCTCCAAGGACTTCCACTCGTCTCTGTTGGAAGCTTTATGTTTCCAGTTAGAACCAATCAGTTTCTTTATGTCATCAGACCAACGGCTATTTGGTTTTCCTCTGCGGCGTGTTCCTGTAGGTCCATTCCATGTAGTAGCTTGCAAGGTCCAGCGAGAGTCTGCCAGCCTAGCAACATGTCCTGCCCATCTCCATTTCTGCTGTTTGGCATGCTTTACTGCGTCTATACATTTAGTTATAGCTCTTATATTTATGTGAGGTATTTTTTGCACTTTTTTAATGTTTAATAAGCTTCTTTCCATTGCCCTTTGACATGTAGTTAATTTAGATTTCGTTTTAGCAGTAAATAGCCAGGTTTGACTAGCATATGTTAAAGAAGGCAGAATGCACATATCCATAACTTGTTTCTTAAGTTTTATATTCATATTACTTTTCAGGATTTCTTTTAGGCTCCAGTATTTATTCCAAGCTAGCTTTACTCGTCGGTCGACTTCCTGCTCGTTTCGTTGCTTGTTAAATGATATCTGCTTACCTAGGTAGATATAGCTGTCCACGTACTCCAGCGGCGTCTCGTCGACGGTTATCACTTTTTGCGTGCTATTAGTCATAAGTTTAGTTTTTTGAAAGTTCATTTTTAGGCCGACTTTTTCACTAGCTTTGTGTAAAGTTTGAACCATGTATTCAAGTTGGACGCTATGTTCTGACATTAATATTATATCGTCGGCGAACCGTAAATGGTTTAGACGTTTACCATTTATGTAAATTCCTATATTGTTCCAGTCCAGATTGCTCATCACTGATTGAAGTACCGCCAAGAACAACTTTGGAGATAGTGGGTCGCCTTGCCTGACGCCCCTGTTTATTGGTATATCCTGGCCTGTTCTGTCTAATTGTACTCTACTAGTGATATTTTCATAAATATGTTTTATTATCTTTATGTATGTGGCCTCTACTTTGCATTCATTTAAAGCTTTCCAAATGGATGAGTGTGATATTGTGTCGAATGCCTTAGCATAATCTATGAAAGCTGTATACAGCGGTCTTCGGTGTTCCTGGAATTTTTCTATGACCTGTTCTAGAGTGTGTATGTGGTCCATGGTTGAGTACCCGCTTCTAAATCCAGCTTGTTCACAAGGTTGGTGTCTGTCAATTGCTTCTGTTATTCTGGATAATAAAATTGAAGAAAACAATTTGTACATACATGACATCAGACTGATGGGCCTGTAGTTTCCAATGTCCTTCGGGTCTCCTTTTTTATACAAAAGTATTATGTTTGACTGTGACCATTGTTCAGGTGTTTTTCCTGTTGTAAGTATAAGATTAAATAAATGTGCCAAGGGCGTAAGTAGCAAGGGAGCGGCAGTCTTAAGCACTTCATTTGTAATATTATCGGGCCCTGGGCTTTTTCCTGATTTTAATCTTTTTATATGTTTCAATATGTCTATCTCATCTATAACCTGAACTTCACTTTCCAGTGGTACATCTGTTTCTGATAATTCTGCCACTTTTGACTCATGACTACTGTATAGCTTCCTGTAGAAAGTTGTAGCAGTTTCGAGTATTTGATTTCGAGAATTGACTGTACCTTCTGAGCTCTTTAACTCTGGTATCCAACTTTTATGTGTTCTCAGTTCTTTGTAAGCTTTTTGCACACTCCCAGCAGTATAGAGGTGACTTTCTATTTTTGACTCCCTGTACATTTTATAATCTTCTTTTATACTTTTACTTACTATTTTGTAAATATTTGTCAACTTCTCTCTTATTTCTTTTGTTTTAGGTTTTATATTTTGGAGTTTGGATCTCTCGGTTATCAATTTTTTAGTATCATCAGATAGTATACTTTTGAATTTGGTGTTGTAACTTTTCTGTGAATGCTTTAAACACGTCTGGATGCTCTCAATAAGCCTGTCATGATATGTTTGGGCTGATTCGTCCGGTGTTAAAGTCATAAGGGGTTGTCTTTGTTCTTCAAGGAATGTCATGAAATTATTCTTTTCAGCTTCTGATTGTAAACTTTTTATGTTGTTATTTCTAAAGTTATATCTGCTTTTTTTTGGCTGTTGAAGTAACCATGTCGCTCGCACTAGTCTATGGTCAGACGAAAAATTGATTTTGTTTATAATTTCAATGTCAGTTATGCTTCGCTTTTGGTTTGTAAGAATAAAATCCACTTCGTTTTTTGTGTTACCGTCTGGCGAGACCCATGTCCATTTCCTTGTCGGTTTTTTCTTAAAATAAGTGTTCATGATGGCTAAATTGTTCTGATGGCAGTATTCCATTAGTAGTTCGCCTCGCTGGTTTCGAGAGCCATATCCATGTTTACCGGTTACTAGGTATTCCTCAGGTTTAGGTTGTCCAATCTTTGCATTGAAATCACCCATTATTATTACTTGTTTGTCTGACTGTTGGTAAGCTTTTTCAACGGATGCATAGAAATTGTTTACTTGTTCATCTGTTGCTTTTTCAGTCGGGGCGTAGACCTGGATAATAGAGAGATTCAGATTGTTAATCAACATTTTTAATAAGGCAACCCTTTCTGAGAGACCCTGAAAGCTCACTATATTATTTTTTAAATTTTTATTTATTATGAATCCTACTCCATGAAGTCCTTGCGTCTGGCCAGTGTAGCATAGAATAAAATTGCTATGTTCCTCGATTTCAGTTCCCAGTCTTCTTACTTCAGAGAGGCCAATAATATCATATTTTATACATTTCAGAGCTTCGGAAAGTTCCAGTAGTCGTTCATATGTCCTAAGTGTTCTAACATTGTATGTTCCTATAAATAATCTATTTTGTGTTTCACTTCTGGTTTCTTGCTTAGTGGGCGTTTTGGTAGTCTTACCTTGGAAAGGTTGTGATATTTGAGTATGTGTCCTTGGAGGGTGGTGGTCTAGCGCTCCCTCGGTGACCAACCGTGGTGGGAGGCGGAGAGAGGTTCTTGTCATACATTTTTTGGATTGCTATTATCTTGATGCACTTGATGCACTGGTGTTACTGGTGATGGCACTGGCGATTTTTGCACTGATGTAGGTGATTTTTGCACTGATGATGTACTAGTTGTGCTGGTTGTGTTGGCTGAAGACCCAAACGGTGCTGTCATGTAGTCTGCGATTGTGTATTTATTTCTCTTAGTGGCTTGCGGATTTAATATTGGTGTCACAGGGCTGTTTTCCTTGTCTGCAGTCTGACGTGGAGGTGAGTATATGGCGTTAATATTTCTTTTCTTTTGGTTGTAGTCTGTGTGCTTCGCACTAAGGTGGGTTGGATTTTCCTTGTTTTTTAATACGATAAGTTTGTCTTGCCTAATAATCACCTTGTTGCCCTTTTCCCGTTCCATTTTCGCCTCTTCTTGCAGCAGTTTTCTCTTTTCCAATACTTTCTCTGTAAAATCTTCTTTTATGTAGCAATTCGTACCTTCTAGGTTTTTCTTTTTCCACAGAACTTGTATTTTTCTGCCGAGCGTTGTAAATGTGACGATAACAGGCCTGACTTTATTTCCTTTTCACACGGATATGGAAGTAGAATTATTATTAGACGATGACTTTACGTTAGTCGAAAGAAAACGAAACCGTAATAGACGTAAAAACTCCACATCGCCCACCATAGTCTTAGTTAAGTTTAGATTGTTATGTTGAATTAATTATTGTTAAAAATAATTACTTATCACTCGGATCCTCATATCCATATTGACAATATTTTGCGGTAAATTTCACTGAATTAGTGTTTTAAAAGATGAATTGTAAATTGTCAGTTTATAATTTTACAAAATCATTCTTTTAGTTTAGTAACATCGTTATGTTGAATTAGTTATTACTAAAATTATGATTTATGAGTCGGACGTACGTATCTATCTTGACCATCTTTTGCAGTAAATTTCACTAAGTTAGAGTTTAGTATATGAAACGAAAATTGTTAGGTATAATTATACCTAATCATTATTTTGATATTATAAAGTGATAGTCTTATGCAGGTATAGTATTTTTCCTTGTTATACTTTAGCCGAAATATTTAATGACGTGATAAGATGACAGTGTTCTATTTAAATAATTTATTTGTGAAAAACATAATGGATAGGGTTCAATTACAATTATTTCATTTTCAAATCACAGTAAATTGATTAGCAAATTTATTTTATTATTCCGGGCGTTATTCAAGGCATGTTAAGTAGGTTATTTTTATAGATAAACAAAATGAATTCGTCTTATTAAGGAAATTACGAGTATTAATGACGTACATTTCTTGACATGCTTTACAAATATTTGCCAACAATAAAATAACCAATCGTGTAGTGTATTTTAAGTTAACACCATTGATTCAAATTATTCAGTATTGTCTAGTTATCTACTTTTCTTTCAGTTAGTTCTACTTTAAATTTCAAAATTTCCAGTTAAAATTCTCCATATGCGTACTCAATATCATATAATAAATATTTGTTTTCTCTTAACTCTTAAGAGCTAAGCTCTTGTCGGTGTAGCTTGATGCAGTGTCTCCATCTTTGTCGGTCTGAGGCCAGCTCCCTGATGTCCTGGTACGACAGGACGCTTACATATTCGTTATCTGACTTATATAACTTTCTCTAGGTCTTCCTCTCCCACTCTTACCGTTTATCTTTCCATCTATAATCGTTCTAATGAAATCGTCGTGCCGTAACAGGTGCCCGAGCATTTTACCTCTTCTATTTTCAATATCCCTCATTAGGTTTCTCCTTTCCTTTACCCTATTCGGTACACTTTCGTTAGTAACTCGCTCTGTCCAGCTTATTCCTTCCATCCTTCGCCAGCACCACATTTCGAATGCTTCCAAGTATTTTTTATCTTGTTGTGTTATTGTCCAAGTTTCACATCCGTATAAAGCAATGGACTATATATGTCTTTATAAATCGCTTTCGTATTCCCATAGAAATTTTGGCTTTCAGCAAATCTTTCTTTTTATAGGTCTGTTTGGTCATTGCAATTCTTGCCTTTATCTCTGGAGTACACCTTGAGTCTTCTGGATACTTCCAAGATATTTAATTTTTTGGACTTGCTCTACATTTCTTCCGTCTACTTTAATCTTGCCTTTCATATTTCCCTTCTTTGATGTTATCATAAATTTTGTTTTGGCGTTATTGATTTTAGGTCCAAATTCTCTAAATATTGCATCCATTATATTAAGCATTTTTTCTAATTCTACGCTGGCACTGGCGAAAACTACAGTGTGATCAGTGAATCTGACAAATGCCACTCTTTGCTGTTAAATTCGATGCCTCCTTCTACAGATTCTAGTACCTTCAAAATGGCTGCTTCTATAAATACATTAAATATGAGTGGTGAAAGTGAGCACCCTTGCTTTACACCTTGCTTTATCTTAACTGTTCCCTTTTCGTTTCCTATTTCTATAACCGTTTCCTGTTGCCTGTACAGTTCGTATATTATCTTTATCTCCCTGTAGTCTATACCTATTTCTTTAAGTCGGTTCATCATTAGTTCCCATTTAACTTTATCAAAAGCCTTTTCGCGGTCTACAAAGGCTGCACATGTATTTAGACCGATATCCAAGCGTCTGTTCAGCGCCACTCGCACTGCTAGTATCGCTTCTCTTGTTCTGTTTTGCCTTCTAAATTTTTTTCTCATTCCCTCTAAATTCACTTAATGGTTCAGTACATTTGTTAGTTATATTACTCCGATAAACTCCGTAAATATACTAAGGGCGATTGTAACAGAACCAACTGCCGTTTATGAATTTATACGTGAATGGTTGATTTTGCCTGAAATATTCTTGTAGGCGGGTTGCGTTTTTCAACATGTCATAGGTAGTAAAGCGGACATAGTCATGGCGCAGGAATTAATAATCGTGGATATTAGATTAATCAGTCATGGATTACATGGAGTAATATTTAAATTAATTTAATTATTTTGAGTTCATATTAATTTGAAATGGCAACATTACAAATACGCGGGAAATATCTACTAACCAATCAACGAAAGAGTTGGGTTTTCAACCAATGAACGTCCTCGACTCTGTGGGTTTGACAGGGGAGGGGAAGTGACGTGGCAAGGCTATTTAAGGGTCGGTGTGAGTGAATCGAGGCCTTTTCTTCTGCAGAGCGTCGAGTCGAATAGGACATCAGTGAGTTTAGTTTGTAAGGAAAACCACGTGATTTAGATTTGTTCACAGCGATAAGCAGCCATATTGAGGAGACGGGGTCATCGCGGAGAATCGAAAAACATAGGCTTCGGGCGAGTACGAGGGCTACAGCAGAGATGAAGAGAAGAAGTATTCACGTTGTTGCTGAGGGACTTGCTGTCGAGCCTACAACATCAGAGACGCGCATGAAATCTCTAGAATCATTACTTCGATGGTAACAACAAATCTATGCGTAAGTTGGCTTTGAATGATTCGTTTAATCGTGCCGTGTGTAGTAGGTTATTATGTTAATATCAAGAAATAGTGGGTAGGCGGGCAATGTATTGTCGCGCGGAGTTGAGATTTAAGATGCAGTTATTTTACTTATTTGATTTTATTGCTATGGGCGTGAGTTTGTCGAACCATTGTGAAATAGTAAACTAATTTTACTTCGTGGTTAGAATAATTCTAACATAAGTGGCCCTGCGAATTTAAATGTTATTCATAAAGTCAAGGAAAAGAAAGTTACGTAATGTGCTAGTGGGAAAAACCATAATTAAATTGTGGATGCGTAGCCGATTAATAGTGTGTGTACTTATGTGAATTATTTAATTATAACTGTTAAAGGAAGCTATGGAGTTATGTATAGGTCGTATTTTAGCTTTGGTTCGGAGTGTATGTATCATTATAAAATTTATCCTTTTACAGGAAGTAGGAGCCTTAGCTTACCTACTTGTAAAGATAGTTGACCGCTAATCATTTCAATAGGTTATCTAGACTCGCGTGCGTATATATTTGACAAATTGCGATAAACGAAGAAGGGGTTATGATTTAGTACAAAATTGTTTAAATTGATAAACCCGGTTGTTGACGAGTATTCAGTTGTTAATAAGATTTATCTATAACTTCTCATTTATAGTAGATTACGATTAATATATAATTGAGATTGTTACACTTTGCTATCGAATTGTGTGCGGTAATAAGTTTTAAATAATGTCAAGAGTAAAATGGAGTAATGGTTAGCGCAGATATTAATCGACACATGTTCTAGGTTTATTTATAGATCATATGGGTTTGAAGATTGCTGAATCCGTCAGACTATAGTATTATGTGTGGGTACTATTAGCTTAAAGTATAAATATATGGCAAATTACTTTAGTATCATTATGGGGTCTCTTTGTAAATATATGCGTTTGATATTAACATTCGATTGGATGGTGAATAAGGACCCTAAGCTGAACCAATGAAGTGTAGCGGTTAATAAAGATAGAAGCGCGGCTAAGGTTTATATTAAGTACCTTCACATTTTGTTCTTATTATTTGGGAAATTTCTATGGGGTTATAAACTAGCGGAAGGTATATTTAACCTACTTTACGGTTATTGAAGCGTATTCTTAAATGTTCACGGTTCTTACTATTTTAGCAATAATACGAGTAGGTACGCATGAATTATCTTCAATCGGTTAAATACTCTCTAGGGTTCAATAATATTATTTATTCGTTTGAGTTAGATAGGGCGTAAATCAATAAATATTTTAATATTTTGTTAACTTTTGGCTATTTCTCATTTCCCGGTTTGCGTCGTCATGCGAGGACAAGCTGCATTCATGTTGGGAGCTGCAACGAGCAAGGCTTATGCGCTGCAGTGAGAGGAGCATCTTCATCCATCTGCAACCGAGTTCCAGAGTTCAATTTATTCAGCCGAAGATAATTATTCCGGTGGGTTGGTTCTGATTTATTACTATTCGATTACTTCATTATTATCGAGAGAGTGCGGCTTCACAATTATATATAAAACCAGTCTGTACTTATATTTGTTTAAAGATTATTAAATATAGTTACTTGTTATTTATGCAATAACATATTATCTCGTTAATAATTGATCTGGTTGATAAACGTGAATGTCTATGCGATAATGCATTGCACACATAGATGGATGTAGTCATAACCACATTGCACCATTTGCCCCATCTCTACCCTGGCCGGTCGGTTGATAGGCCTATCATGTTCGCACGCAAGTAAGTTTAAACATACAATACGTTCTAGTAAATTATCATCAATTCAAGGCAGCACAAATGAGACATACTAATACAGAACATGGGCGGCTTCAGGTGATTTAAAATCATCATAATCGTACGAGCGAGAGGAGCGAGTGAGTACTCCTAATCTACTTTGACATTCCGTCTGTCTGTCAGTCCGTCTGTCTGTAAGTATGTATGTATGTTGCTCGAGAGATGAAAGATACTAATACAGAACATGCGGGGCTTCAGGTGATTTAAAATCATCATAATCAGACGAGCGAGAGGAGCGAGCGAGTACTCCTAAATCTACTTTGACATTCCGTCGTCTGTCCGTCTGTCTGTAAGTATGTATGTTTGTTCAATAGAGATATACTAATACAGAACATGGGCGGCTTCAGATGATTTAAAATCATCATAATCGGACGAGCGAGACTCCAACAAGAGTGGGCAGTGAGTGAGCTCTTCCAATATACTGAGACAATCTCTTAGTTATATATTGAATTGATTAAGTGAATTATCCGCTTAAAGTCTATTAGATCGGAGAAGGGAAATTGAGACATTGTATTATCTCGGTTGTTTCCATTATAAACCTGTTTACTTGTGTACTTTTCCGGTATTCGAGAATGGGCAGCGTGGGCGCGATGGCAAAGCCAGCTACGTCCCTGCATCACTGCGCTACAACACGAGTTGCAGCAATCGAGCGGAGAGCGAGCACAACGTCTGCCACATCCCGTCCTTGTACATCTACGGTGAATCCGAGACTGCGTGCGTGCGGCAACGTGAGCTACAATGGACCAACTCGTCTAGCTACGAGTTTATTCTTGTGAGTCCGTTCCATATAATCTCTTATGGTAGGAGACTATCGACATGCGTTAACGTTAAGCAGATTATCTACAGATCCATATATTTGCGTAACAATTCTCTATTGCGGTTTAATTATATTGCGATTGAGTTAAATTTGATAGTAATTATTGATGTAAGTAATATATAAAGCGTGATTCATGTAATCATGTTATTATTAACATATACCGTTGATACACGAAATGCTATTGTTGGCAAGTAAATAAACCATCGATTTGTCTCCAATTATACCTATTGTTTAACCCTTGCTATCATGGCCCATTTCATGTATGACAAAAGGTAATCTACTGATTCTATGGTCATAGTTGCATAATGTTTGGTAGTGTATTAATCTTCAATAATTATAGTTAATAGAATGACTGATCTCACAATGTTAGAGGTGGCTCTCGAATTATTGTCGGGCTTATTACCAGTTTGAGCGGGTTTCCGTACCCTCAATTATTATCACTTTATTAGTATCACTTTCAGTACGTTTTTGCAAGTCTAATCCGTCCGTGGGCATTCCAATATGCAAACTGCTGGTTGCGGTGAATAACCTGAAGGTATTGTCTAACTCGGTAAGGATTAGTACTTGAGGGGATACGTAACCTCCCCATGCGTGAACGTTATTAGGGACTTGCGAAATACCACGGATTCGTCTACAAGCGTCGTCGACAAATGACATGTTCCCTCTGTTGTACCTGTGGGTTGACACCCTTGAGGTCAACATGGTATGTCCGTTAATACCTGTGAAATACTGCGTCTGTGTCTACAAGCGTCGTCAACCAATGACATGTTCCCTCTGTTGTACTGTGGGTCGACACCCTTGAAGTCAACATGGTATGTCCGTTGGTACCTGCGAAGATACGTAATCTCCTCGTGCGTGAACGTTATTAGGGACTTGCGAAATACCACGGATTCGTCTACATGCGTCGTCGAAAAATGACATGTTCCCTCTGTTGTACTGTGGGTTGACACCCTAGAAGTCAACATGGTATGTCCGTTGATATCAGCGAAGATACATAACCTCCTCGTGCGTCTACGTTATTAGGGACCTCTGAAGACACTTACCTGATGGTTTTCATGGAATCACTCACGGTGGATTATTGTGTTAGCATTGTTCTCTTTAGTAATATCGTGAGCCTGCAATCCTTCGAGTACGGAGCGCCTTATAATTATTGTCTTTGATCAGTTATTTTATTTTACATATTACTTTAAATGCCTGCAACCTCTACTTCTATTCACACCATTATTAATCATTCTTAACTATACCTATATCTCAATTGAAGCACCATTAAATCCTTAAACCTATCTTCTTAGCTAACATAATCATATCTCTAAGTGTTGTTATTTACCAACAATAGCATTTCATTTAATAGATATATGCACATAGTATGTCATCTTCTGTTATAGCTTTCCTTTATTTAAGGTTGTTTAACACTTATTAAGGTTGGTTGTTGGAGCAATCTATGGATTCACTTTGTTGTTTAAGATCTCTCACACCTCAAAGATATGGGTTACTACGAGTTATAATAGTCCTTAATATGCCACTAGATGATTACGCCATAATTGTTATTTTCTTAGTAGGAGGTTTTAATGTGTTTTATTCTGTACATTTTTTATTATGTGTGTGTATAGGTTAAATATGGGCATCAGGGTTTTTCGTTCCGTCACAGTTTTCCCTGTTGTAGGTTTGGCCCTAGTAACGGTGGCGGGCATCCAATCGAGCCCTATCCGGTTGGGTTGGATGCATAGCTTGTAGATTCATTTATTCAAATAAATAATAATTTTATTACATTATACCTTGTTTAATTCACATTACCTCATTTATGTATTAACCCTCATACAGCTGGAAAGTTTCGTCCCATTTAAGTTTTAGGTAAACTTGGGGAGCTTAAAGTTTATACTTAGTAGAGTCAGTTAGGCTGGGTGAGTTGTTACACTATTAGGTAAGAATTTGACTTAATTTTGACGTCACGCAAAACTTTAATGCACTGTATTTTCGTCATTTTTCATTTGACGAACAAAAGTAAAAGAACATGTCAAATATTTTGTTATAATCTAACAGACGGAATAATTCTATTTTTTTCTCGTCTCTATTGCTGTAAAGGACTTGAAAGTTCAAGATGTACATACTTAATGTATGATTTAATCCGGTTTAAAAAATAATTTTAATTTTATGGCATGGTTATAAATAAAGCTTGCCAGCTTCTAATTTTAAACCAGCATTCATAAAACATATGCAACATATTTACATTTGTAAGTATCGTAAACTGTCTATAATTGAAAAATGGTACATTAGTGCCTTTAGCTTCACGGCTATACCATCGACACAAATTGATCATTGTTGACCCTTATTTACATCGTCATAAGATCCACCAATAGTCAGTAGGTCGTACTTTGCTGTTAGTACTTACAGTCGTATTGGAGCTGCCGAAGTGCTCAAAAATATCTGAATATGCACTCTAACGCTTTGACAATAGAGGCGTGTTCAGATATTTATGAGCACCTCCTCAGCTCCGATGTATCTGATAGCGACTGTACACAGCAACAGCCGAAACTGAGCTTTAAGCCGTCGGAATAAGGACTAAAAATGGTCAATGATGATGGTACCAACATTGACAAAAATCACTGACTACTTATCAACCTTAACACCTACACAGTAAGGTCTATTATTCGTAAACTCCCCGTGTGTCAGTACACAGATAAGTTAAACGTCACAGAGAACACGTTATGCAGCTTAAACGCCATTAAGGGAAGAAAAAGAAGCGAAAATAACTGGCCGGACGCGTCCATGCGTGGGGAAAAGAGATAAAAAACTAAATCAGGCAAGCGTGAGCGAAACTCTACGTGGGTTCAGTTCCGAGAGAAAATACGAATATTTCTATTCTCTGAAACGTTTTTGCAACTCTGGACGAATAGGTATGTAATGTGAAATGTATTGGGTATACATTTTCGTTTGTTTCCGTTGTCCGGTTATCCAGCTACATAATATATGGTTTTCAGCTAAATAAAACCATATGGGACACCGGGTGAAAATCGCTTTTATAAACACTCCATTTCATATGATTAGGTCGCCGAAGGGAATCGCACTTCCAAGCCAAAACCTTCAGAGGCCTTACCATGACGTCTTAACGAGATTGACGACCTAAACTGAGTCGCTTCCATACAACTGAGCTTACATATGGGCTTACCATGTCTTGTATCTAGCCGTAGGCGCTAGCGACTGCGCGTTTCTAAAATATGTCCGTCTTGCTTTTACCTCTACTCTGGCCGGAGCGAGATAGACATACTTTAGAAACGCGCAGTCGGTCTACGGTTACGTACAACTCATGGTAAGCACAATAAACTGAATCGCGAAAGACCCCAGACTGTTCCTCACCTCACCACGGACCCCTAAAAAAGCAAAAAGGTGCGAGCGAGAGGTGTGATTTGTGTGCTTTTTCGCGCCCACCGATAAGAGCTTGTAAATCGATAACAATTCGATTGCGGAATAAAAATATGTTGTTTTCAACGACTAGTAATTAAATTATCCGATACATGATTGGATGCCATTCGTATGGCCACCGGGGGCAATCCACACTGCCGTTTGGAAAGGGCATATGTGCCATTTGAAGATACAAGTTGTCTGGGGCCTTATACCATGACGCCTTATAGCATCTATAGTCGCTAACGGGAAAAATTGTGCGCTGCGAGTTAGAGTTCTGAAATTGAGAGAGAGGGATACAGATTAGCTATTTTTAGATGTGGAGGGAAAACCAATGTGCAAGCGGAATGGCTTATTTAATATTTTTTCACTAATTATTTAAGCCTATTAGCAGTAATACTACTACAAAACAGATATGTGCAGTTTTGTATTTAAAAAAGGAATTATCGAGGCAAATGTAAAACACTCACCTGTTTTTTTTTCATTAATACATCATATAAGTAATATACTAAAAATTAATTAATTCAACTAATTAAATTAATAAATAAATAAATAAATATTATTGGACAATCTTACACAAATCGACCTAGTCCCACGGTAAGCTCAATAAGGCTTGTGTTGTGGGTAATAGGCGACGATATATACCTATAATAGATAGATACATATAAATACTTAAATACATAGAAAACATCCATAACTGAGGAACAAATATTCGTGATAAATACACAAATAAATGCCCTGACCAGGATTCGAACCCGGGACCTCCTGCTTCATAGGCAGGGTCATTAGGTAACAACTAGGCTAGGAGGCCGTTTAAAATATTTGATTTTTAATAAGTACATCATATCATGTTCTTAAAGAAAATAAACAAACTCTTTGTTTAACCTTTGCCTAAATAATTCTTTTTTTTATATGACGCTGCACATTTTTATTATCTAAAATGGATTTCTCCGTGTCTGTTTGATACAAAAATGATACCACACAACCCCTAGCTTGCTTAACTAATAAGTGAAGAAATATTAAAAGAAGCCATACCGCTTGCATTTTCACCACTCTCCCCCCTCGCTCAGAGGGGAAATTTGTTTTCCCTCCACATCTGAAATTACTTATTTGAGACCCACATCTATAGTCCAAATTTCAGAACTTACAGCTCACAATTTTGGTCTATTTTGTTCTAGTAGCGACTCTACTATTAAAGCGATTCAGTTTAGGTTCAATTTAGGCTCAGTTGTATTGAAGCGGCTCAGTTTATGTCATCAGCTGAATCGCGTTAAGAAGTCATGGTAAGGCCTCTGTACTGTGAATCGTCATTAAGCTGTGTAAGATGTGGTTGGTGCGTTATAATATTATCTATTCATCTTCATATCATATATCAGTTTTATGGCGAGGAAGCCACCAGATCTTCGGTCACCAGTTACCACAACCAGACGTATCGCGATTTCTACAAAAAACTTGCGTGCGCAGGGACCCCATGGAAAAATTGATAATAGTTATTTATTATACAAGGGGGCAAAGTTGTTGTTTAACTCTCGGGCTTATATTGAGACCCGAGGAAGCGAAAGATTCCAAAATTGAGCCACGAGCGTAGCGAGTGGTTCAATAACTGGAATCTTGAGCTTTATGAGGGTCTCAAGGCACGAGATTTGAAGAACAAACTTTGCCGCCGAGTGTAATACAAAAAATTTCCCCTCACTGTTGCGAGGAAAATACAGACTAAATATGATTATAAATCTTATCCACATGTAAGTTATCTTGAAGAAACCATCAAAAATCAATTTCAAAATTTGTCATAGAGTAGGTACGCTCCTGGTACTTAGATATTGCCAACAGCTTACCAAGTGCGGGATAAGACATGATCACATGACCAATTTAAGGTGTGTACAATGGGCATATAGGACTCACTTATACTGGACTGGTGGTAAGTGATAGGAATTAGATTACTTTGCCCCACATGTGGATAAAATGAGTTCTTCCATGCTAGTTTTAAAGGACAAAACAGCGCTTTCCGAGCTAGTGAGGGGAAAATAAAATTGTAACCACGCTCCACATACAATTTTTAAATGTCCGGAAACCCTAAAATACAAGTTATAACTGAATAAGTCATATGTATATGTAAAATTAGCTTTTGCTCAAGAGCTATATTTTTAGAAAATAAATGATAATTTATAGTGTGTAGTCTCTATGTGGGTAATTCCACGGATTTTCAGTATTGCCCACGTATCAGTATTTTAATAGACATAGCCCTTCTTCACAATTAGACTGGGCACTTATATTTCTGAGCTCTTAAATGTTACAGAACACTTTCAAAATACCTCTATTGGCAATGAGCAAAATTACCTACAAAACCTATGTCAGTTAGGCCCTTTCGTAACTTTATTACCGTCCGAACGGTGGGCGGATCTTTCGTTTAGCAAATTATAATTAAAGTGATTTAGTAACGGTATAAATAACACGTCGAATTTTAAATATGGCGACCGGTCGATGATCTCGCCGGCGCTAATTTTTTTATTGTGTTTCTGTGTGCTTACCATGAGATGCTGTAGAAAACTAATGTTAAGTTTACGTCACGTTATCTACAGTAGCATCTCGCTTCGACCCGCAAGATCGAAGTCAACAACATTTCCTGCATCTGTATTATTGGTGGTGGTTTGTTATATTTATTTACGTACAGTTATTTTATTGACATTGACATGACATTGACATGGAGATCGCGACAAGGAAATGGAGATGGATAGGGCACACCATTCGACGAGGAAATGCGAATAACGCAAGCATCGCTTTCGATTGGAAACCCCCAGATGGGAAGCGTGGTTCCGGGCGACCTATAAACTCTTGGCGACGGTCCGTCGAGAGTGAGCTGCGTGCAGTCGGACTGAGCTGGAACGAAGCTAGAAGGGTCGCGGAAGACAGGAAGGGTTGGCGCGAGCTTGTGAAGGCCCTCTGCACCTCTGGGGTGCCATAGAACAGCAACAACAACATTTATTTTATGCAGCGGGAGGGTGGGAAGATTTAATTGTATGCAAAAAATACGCAAGTAGGTGTAAGTTGGTGTAACGAGTCTGCGCTAATTGACTAGCACCTCTGGTGGAATAGCAAAGTAACATTATTGTCGTAATTAATATGGAATTCCGCAAAGTAAAGCCTGATTTAATAATAAAGTTAGTTTCCAAATAAACCAACTATAGCCTACAATTGTTGTCTCCTTTCCTTTTTCATTAATTTGTTGAAATTGTGAACTCCTGATAGATTATAATTTGATTAGGCTAGACGACTAAAAAAATCTATATAGTCCCTTTTTTAGATTATAAAAAAAAATTGCACACGTATTTTTTCTTACGTACGTTAAATCAAAAATGACGAAAATACAGTGCGTTCAAGTTTCCCGTAACGTTACTATTAGGTACAATTCTTACTTAGTAGTGACGTCACAAGCCCCCACCCCGAAACTTTGATGCTCTATATCTTCGTCAATTTTAGTTAAATTGAAAAAGGAAAAAATACGTGTCTAATCATTTTAGACAATCTAACTGACGGACTAATTAGAATGATTGTTTTTCAAACAAATTATAGCAACGAATTTACAACACCGTTTCAATGGTGAATAACCATGAAGGTAAATTGTAATTATTACACCAGTTTCACTGTAAAAATAGGTGTCTCATTGAAAACATGTACCTACTTGGACACAATGGACCGAACCATTTTTTTTTGTATAAATGCTTATAATACCTACAGAAACTGTTAAAACGGTTGCCAGCTAAATTGTTTATCTTCGTTCGTAAAATCACACTCTTAACTTAACTTTAAAATCACTAAAAGTTTTAAATTTGAGTGTTTCATTGATGATCAACCTATATGTATCAGTGTTTCTTAAGGACCATTTATTAACAATCGACGCGACGTCCGAGGACGCAGCTGGCTAGTAAAGTGGCGGAATAATAGGGTACAAGGAAAAGGACATCTCAAGCCGGGGTCTTATGCGGTGTGCAGACAATCAAGCATGCTTGACAAGCACAACATGTACGGTCAGACAGAGAAACTAGACCCCCTGAATCAACCCTGAATACAAACTTTCTACAAGGTGTAATAAATTTTTATTACACCTTGTAGAAAGTTTGTATTCAGGGTTGATTCAGGGGGTCTAGTGATGCTATTTACAACTAAACTACAAATTTAAAAAAAGCTTTTACCAGATTTATAAATTAGTTATTACTCAACTATGTATTTAACTAAGACTCATTTTTCTAAACTCAACGGTTTTGTCGTTTTGACCAAAATATGTACTTACCTAAATAAGGGGCTACCTAAGTTTGAAAAATAAAAGTATCGCAGCTTTTTTTATTTTTATTTAATCGTTTGAAATAAGTAATGTTGAAGTTGTGTTTCTATGAATATCAGGCACGTAGTTATCAATATTGAGATCTAAACGTCTGAATGATAGCAACTTTGGCACTGGCCTCTTGAAATATTGTACTTAGATGTTAAACAGTTACCATTGTACTATAAAAGGTACAGTTCCATTCCAACAGGTTTCCGTCCGGGACAATCCGCGCTAGTGATGTTGGGTTATTTAGTGAGGCACCTCATTTGTACTACTAATTTTGCTCTTTTGAAACAGTATCTCACACCGCGAAAATGTACCACTTCAGAAATATATGTCCCACACCTCAACTTCTCATGTACTTCCAAATGTTTCAGACGCCTCAATAACCCCTCATCTTGTCATGCACCTTAAAATAAGTCACACCCCCTCAAAATTGAGTAACAGCTCAAATTTCGTCGCTCTACTTACTCAACTTCATATGTACAGCAATCATTTGATGGAAATGTCACCTTTCTCTCACTAGGAATACGGGTATTTACACTATCAAATGAGATTTGCAGATACGAGGTTGAGTAAGTATAGCGACGATTTGCCCCATAGCTCTTATTTGGCACGTGGCCCAAAATTTGTCATTTGCACAACTTAGGTAACTATTTTTATTGCCGATAAGTCGATGTTGTGATGCTGCAAATTTGCGAGTACCTCATCTCAAATGAGGTATGCTTTGTACCACCTCATTTCAAAAAATGAGGTACTAACTCAAGCTCATTTTAATAATGTCCTACCCAACACTAATTCGCGCGGTTGTCCGGCACATAATAAACACTTGAAGGCCCGAGGACGCTATTCTGTGCACCGCTAGCTTTTGATTAGTGTCCAATGCTACCGCATTGTATGATCATGGGTACAACCGAACTCATAAATGACTAAGTACAATTCTTCTTCTCAGCATATTTGCGTCCACTGCTGGAGATATGCCTCTTTCAAGGATTTCCATGTTGATCTTGATGCGGCGATTCTGTGCCAGGTCGGTCCTGCCGTCTTTTTAATGTAGTCCGTCCATCTAGTTCGTGGCTTCCCCTCGTTCCGGCTTCCAAGTCGAGGTCTCCAGAGCAATATTGGCTCCAGCGGTCATCATCCCTGCAGCAGGTATGGCCTGTCCATTCCTACTTCAGCACGCCTACCACGAACAATGAAAATTGGCATTGACGGGAAAACGTTTTTCTTACTCGAATATGAAAGTGTGAAGGAGATGGAGATACAAATCCGCAATCGTTCGATTTTCATGGTATAAAAAAACTGCCAGCACATCCGCGAATACCGGATGTGTCTTGGCAGCTCAGTTGGTAGAGCGGTGGGCGTGTATTCCAAAGTCGCGAGTTCGAGTCTCGCCCTCGGAAATGAGTTTTCAAGTTTTCTTTCTTTATAATACCATGAAATTTTAATCAATGTTAAACAACTTTTCCGGTTATCTGTACTCAGTGGGCAGTACTAGTTTAGTCGACTTATAAATGTGTGGGTGGTCCGCTATAATTGAATGTGGCCCTTTTTAGGACCCTGCATAGTAAGGGGACCCTATTTTGAGCCCAAGCACGCATTTATTGGGTGACGGTGATATTCACAAATAAATACATTGTTTAATAGATATATTCAAAGTTAAAATGCTAATTCAAAGTTAGAGTGTTGGTGGCACAGCCGTGGTAAATTGTGAGACTTTAACCTAAGATGATCGCGGGTTGTAACCCCGGCTGGTACCAATAAGTTTTTAAAACTTATATTTGGTAGCGATGGTACAGTCAAGTGCAAATATACGTACTACAAAATCGTCTCATAAATATAGTACTTACCTACACACTTGTATTGTACTCATATTTATTATATTAAATCCTACAGGTTCAAAGGCATACACAATATCATAATTACAAAAAATGACAAAAAATAAAAATTAAATTACTATACTAAAATTAAAACTAAACATGACCTGTGTTCACTTGTATTACATTGTATTGCACTGGAATAAGATGCTATGGTAAAATCACCGTCAATAGAACTTACAAACGATGTAAACAAAAGGTATCACATGTTTTGTCACTGTTTCTCCTTATTCACACTACCTCATCAAACACCACTGAAGACGTCCACTACTGATATGGTCGTATTATTGTGACATACAAAACGTAAGATAAATAACTTAATCTTGGAGATTTCATTAAAAACATAAAAGTTGGGTTATTATGATGAATATGGCGGTTTGTATACATTGTTAGGAAGTTGAATTGTCGGCGATTTTACATATTTTTTATATTTTTTTTATACAAACAAACATTATGGAATATCAAATGCGTGTTGCCATTAAAAGGATACTGGAGTCCCTAACTCATATATCATAACAGTAATTACACATAACTGTATCAAATAAGGTATATTGTTCGAGCTACGCTCTTCTTTGGATATTTCCTTAAATGCCTACGTAAAAAACTGTAATTAATTTTAATCAGTTCATCAATTTCATCTTGCTCCACATACCTCTCTAAAATATTTTCCCTAAAGACATTTTTTCTTTGCGCTAAAAACAAAAAGTGCCCGCGAAAAATAGCAAGCATTCTGTTAAAAATTCTTGTTCTGATAAATTTCCGTCATGTAAACGAAAATGCGGAGAATGTTGAATCTAGCGAGGTAAATAGCGCGTATATAACGACATTACATACATGTAAATCAAGTTAAGTCAATAGGGGCTCGAGTTGGTAAGTATTCCGGGTTTTGTGAAAAAAATGTATTGGATATAGAATAGGATAGGTACGGTCGGGTTCATAAATATATAACCCCATGTGTTCCATTTTGAACCTTCTACCCCGTTAATAAGTTCCGAAATGTAAACATAGTGACTGTATGTGTTAAGATAAGTGGAAGACCGTCTTTAGAACTCAATTTTATAGACTATATAGTCTTTAGGTAAGCCTATAGAAGGCTTGCTTTATTTTCAGTCGGATTTAACTGAATTATTGAGCAGGCGAAGAGCGTTTAGTGACGCTCTTAGTGGGGGATTGTGTTTTTTTATATAAAAACCCTCAAAAACCGCCCACCGAGGGTTCCGCACAAAAGATGATCCCCCCATTTATGACCTTAGGTACTTCGAAATACTGGTGGCACGGAAATCGCAGTGTGGAATCGCAACGGAAACTGCGGAATTTTTCCTGTATTTGTGCAACAAGGTCTTGCTTTTTGCTAAATTTCGTGATTCGAGATCAACGGGAAGTACCTTATACATCTTGATTCCCATTGCAAATGTACCTATAGGAAATGCGACATAAACGGCCGTATCTTTTGATTGCGTTGACGTAGAGGTTTGATTTTTTCACAGCCTTAGAGAACCACAGACTTGTGTATATGGTATTAATTTCAACTTGCTGCCTTTACGCATTAAAGAGATAAAGGGTCTTTATAGACGGACGGACGGAAGGATGGACAACAAAGTGATCCTATAAGGGTTCCGTTTATTCCTTTTCAGGTACGGAAACATAAAATTTCAAATTCTCTACAAATCCATGGTATCATCTTTGTAGTCCTACTAATTCTCTTATCAATAGTTAAATAGTTACTATCGCGTTTATAATTGCATGGGCAGTTTATGAATGATCTATTTCATTAATTGCTCCTGCACTTTTGAACGCGTGTATACATCATTAGATTTGTCATGACGTATCATTTTCAAATTCCAATCGGTTGAGCCATTGAGCAGAACAAAACTATAACGGTTCCATTTTGGCTACGGAACCCTAAAAACGGGTTCGGAACACTAATAGTTTTGTTCTATCTGTCTGTCAGTATCTACGTCAGAGCAGTTACAGTAACTATAAAACATATCGTAATGAAATTTCAGCTAGAGTTTTCTTAAATTATCGTGGCTATTTAACATTCTAACAAATTAATACAAGAAAGAGGGTAGATCGCTATGGCTATCCTTAAGTGTCAACCTACCTGAGTGCGGCCTTCAGTTTTCTTGTGAACATGGTGGTACATCGCCGAAATATCAATTTTAATTTAAAAAACCGCAGGGTTATTTATTAGTTAGAATGTTTCAGCTCATTATTATCAGCCCGGCGCGCGTAGCCAAGATGCCAATCGCTCACGCTCAATCGCTAACGAAACGCAACTGTCCTTGTCACACTAATTAGGAAGAGTGATAGAGAGAGCTACGCTACGTTATTAAGCGTGAGCGATTAGCATCTTGGCTACGCACGCTGATCTCAGTCCGCCATCGATTATCTTGTCTTGTTTCATCGTTCATAATGTAATTATTTAATTGACGTATTGCTGGCAAACTTGTCAAAAGACAATTGCCGTAATAATAATTAAAAAAATCAGCTGGAGTTCTTGCAACATCGTGGCTCTTGTGACTCCGCAATGTTGGCAAAAACTCGAGATAAGTTTAACCGCCTTCAAAATTTACAAAAAGTGGGTCAAATTATGTTTGAAAACTATTTCTGCACACCAAAATACGCGCTTGATCACAATGTATCCAGTAGGCAAGAAAAGTACGTTTGGCGGAATAGCAAAGTAACAGTATTTTCGTTGTTAAAAAAAGTACATATAAATATAAATACCTACCTATGTCATGTCATTGAGAAAATCGAGATTATATTATTATTTATTATTCGAAAAAAGCGGGCAATGTTTGCGCATTTTACGGTAGCTTATAAACCGGCCGTATACGTTCAGGCTACCATACATTGATTGTCAGATCCGGCGGATAAGCCCAAACATATATGGCCGGCTAAAATCGCACAAAATGCAACAAACATTATCTCCACTAGGGTTAGCACTAAACCTGATTTGAAAGCCGGCGCTCTTTCGAACACCTTTTAAGTGCTCATAACCTTAAGTATCATAACTCATGACCGACATGGCGGTTAGCTTAGGCTGCATTCGGACTTCAAAAATAATAACTGGATTTGATATTTGGTAATCAATTTGTTACGGTCGCGTTCACAATCGCAAGTGACAAAAAAAAAGATTGCCGCAACCATTTTGTTTTATGTTATGTGTTATTTGTAACATTGTTGTTAGTTGTTGTACTTAATTATCCTCCTTTTTTGTCTTCTTTGTTTGTACTATTTCGTTTATTGCTATGTGTGTTGTCTGCTGTGTCACAGTTCGTGACACCACTCACAGACGGCCCCGGCGGAAGACTAGCGCTGGCCACCCAGGCTTGAACGATGCTGAGGCAGTCGTGGCAGTAGTCGTTTTGTTTCCAGCTCGAATAATACCTTTGTATTATAAATAAAATTATAATATACTGTAACATGCCATGAATAAATATTTATCTATTCGCAGTAAGTAGGTACATTTTACTCCTAGGTACACACGCGTTGAAAATTGCACGGATAATTTATGAATTAGTTCATTCATAAACTGCCCCTGTTAACCATATTGTTTAAAGCTCTGGCCCCTTGATCAGGGAAGAGCGGGTTCAGGGTAGAGCCATCAGCCTTAATCAGGGTTGTGGCCTCGCTGGGGCCAAATGATAGTCTTCTGCTTTTGCTCCCATAAATGCAGGCTGTACAGTTATTGAAAAACCCCCATTTTGGCTCGCGACGCTCTTACCATTTAGCGCCTAGGTGACAACTCTACTTACTCTAACCTATGGGCGATCCTCAATGATATCTACTAGCATGGCATTTTACTATGGCATGAGGCACCAACTCCAAAGCCGCGAAAAAAACTTAGCACCTTTTTGCTGCTTGTTGAATCTGCAGTTTTATCTTTTTTAATACCTACTTGGGATTGGTCACAATTACGATAAGTATGGCACTAAACAAAAACCAAAACTTCACAGAACGTCGCTAAGGACGGAAAACTATACATATATCAAATCCATATTAAATCAAGTTAATTTTTAATGGTTCGAATAGCCCTTTAGGTAACTGCCTACATCACAAAGTATCGATACATTATAGCTATCTAGATTTCTACCGGTTTACGTGAGTGGGAATTGCTGTGAATCGTTTCATCTTTGCTAATGCGAATCTAGCCTTGTTGTGGAAAAAGCTATTCTCTAATTATGGTTTGACTTATGCCGGAAATATGTAGTATGTTAAAAAAAACACAAATAATTCGTAGTAAGGGTTAGTTTTAAAGTTCTTGAGTTGTTCCATTTTTTGTTTCTGTTACATACATTTTATAGCGACAGAAATCATAAATTGATGATTTTCAAGCGAAATCGTCTCAAATTCATAAATGGCAATAACAATACTGAGCAAAACCTATTTTAATAATGGCAACACTTATTCTTATAATACCAATGAGAGCCGAATTTCAGCCCACAGTGCTGGTACTGGTATTTTCCCGTTTAAGTCCGAGACTTATCTGCTTCTCCTTTTCTTCTTTCATAATGCCATAATTAGTGACCTGATCATATGTACTAAAAACCCACCTAAAACATTTCCTTGTTTTTGTTAAAGTCTGTCGAAAATACTATGTTTATTATCTCATCTGAATATAACCCGAAGGTCTTTGCCGACAAACGATTTAATTTTAAATATAGTAATAACGATGACGGTAAAGCCCTAGTTAAACCTTAAAGTGATAAACAAATAACCAGGTTTATATTTAACTGGTAATATCCAGTTGTACAGCTGGCTTGAGCTGGTACGGTCGGCAGAGATACGTGGTATCAAATACTGATATGTATACAACTTTTACTATGGGACCAACTCGGGAAACACTTAAAAATATTTGTCTGTTTCATACATTTCGGGAAATCCAATGTCGATGCTTTGTATAGGAGAGCCAAAAAAGCTTTCGCCATAATCACCACCTTAAATATTGCTAGTTATAAAAGATACATTCTGTGTAGGCGTTTGAAAGTACGAATATCAGTAATTATGGAGATGAGGAGTAGTGCGTTAGCATGGTACTGGCTTTAATAAGGAGATGAATGTCTAATAGGGAAAATAATTTTTGCCGTCTGGCCGGCAAGCAGCCAATCGCAGACCGCTACGCTAAACCAACTCGTCGCTGGCCGACTGCATCGAACAGAAAAATTGTGTACAGCTCTTGGCCAGTAAATAAGAAAGCCTTAGATCACATGTTTGTAGACCTCAGCTTCGCTTTGATTTATTACACGAGACCTGAGACATTTCTCACTTTACAGGCCTCGGTACGTAATGGGATAAATGTGGGTGGACGGAAAAACCATTTTAGCAGGCCGAAAAACGATGGAGGTATGGATTATATGAATGGAGGAGGCGGAAAGGTATGAGAAAGGAAGGAGTGAGGGTCGAGATGACAAGAGATAGAGGGGAATGAGAGAAAAACATGTTATGCCAACCCCACATAATGAGTTTTACTATCACGTGACACATATTTACTTAAATGAAACAGTTTAAAACGGAATAATGGAGACAGGGATAATTCTCATTCTCTTAATCATCAATCATCATTCAACCCTGTGATAACGATTGCTGTAAATAGCTCGAATCGTAGGGTCATGGTCATGGTGTTAATAAACACGATAACCCGTTTGAAAGAGTTTCATTTCAATGAATTATAATCGCTGGAACAGAAGACAATATTACATATTGACTGTTTTCCTCGCTGATTAAACAACACCAACAAACGAACATCAGCAGAAAATGTCCGCAAACGAGTTACGTTGACATGTAGCCAACCGTACACTGTCGCTCGTCAACGATTTATTGTATCATCAGAACAGGACATCTTTTATTCATATTCATATCGGCCAGCAATCGATCTAATGGGCCGGCCGGCAAAAAGGTCATTATCTTACCCCTTGTTGTATTAATTGTCGAACGTGATGTATTGAGGAGACCGACAGTTGCGGGCCACTGTTTGTTTGTTAAAGTAACATTCCTAGCTATATTTGGTCTTAGATTTTTTTTGTAAGATGTAATTAAAAACAATCCTCAGATGAATATTATAAACTCACGTATTTTTATCACAATAGGCGTGATATGTTTCAACAGCAATGTGCTGTCTGAGCCGCGAAGGTGACACCATCACTCTCTCCGACGGTGACTACCCGATGCAGTCAAAACAAGTCACACGTTTTGTGATAAAAAGACGCGAGTTTTTTTTCAATATAAATGTCAGTTTGAATCACGAAAGTTTATATTGTAATCCGTCTCAGGCTAAAATATGCCTCTTATATTTAAATACGTATCAAGATCAGAGAGTGCGTTCTCTCAAACGCAGTAAAGCCATTTTTAATTTAAACTTAACGTACCGACAACATTACCTAAAAATCATTCGATTACCTAGCACAAGCAATCCTAAGAAGCACTTGTTATCAAACCGAGTTGTATTACGTGAGTGGAATAAGTTACCAGGGACAGTGATTGGTGATCAGAGTGATGGTGGTGAGAGTGAAGGTGAACAGTTTCAAAGACTGGACAAACATTTAAAGTTTTCAATACAAACTCTGTTTTTTAACAAACAATAAGTGCAGTGATACACACCCATCAGATTTCAGCTGCTAGCGTATTAACAATATAATAATAATAATTTTGCCATGACATTTTGTTGGTGATTTTTGAAGAATTATATTTGTTAAACTTTAACATTTTATAGCAAATATAGGCTTTACATACATTTTATTTGTCGGCTATTTGGATTGTTATATAACTAATTTATCTACTGTAAATTCTGTCTTCCGTAAACATTTAAGAACTAATCAACAAGTAGGTAGAGTCAGTCTAAGCTGAGTTTCCTAGTTTTTGATAGCACAGAATGTGAAAGTGTTAAGTAAACGTCATAATTTCATAGAAGTTTGACGTTAAAAATAACACTTTTAAGTTTGACAGTTCATTTGCTCGGCAGAGGTAACGTGGTTGACAGCCGTTTTGATTCTCAAGATGGCGGGTGCGTCTCTTGAATAGTTCTTTGTTTTTTGTGTGCTAAAGTTGTTTAATGTGTAATATTTATAGCTTATTGTGCAGTAAACTAAGGAAGAAGTGTGCAGCTAATGAAGAATTAATCCTGAAACGCGTGTATCCGCGTTTTTGAGTCATTACTCGGTTGTCCCGGGATCTTGGCCTCCTGTGAAACGATTTTATTACGTATTGCTATAAACTTAATAAATAACAAGGCCAATTACCGAACAACGTCGCCCAAGAGGCAATAAACGATTTATATAATAATTTATACTAATATATTAATAACACGTGACACTGGCAAAATTGTCCAATTCTCGGACAGAGGCCATTATTATAAAAGAAGAAGAAGAAAGGTAACGTGGTTTGACTTTACCCGGATGACGTCGCGCGCAGGCATTCAATATCGCTGTCAATGGAACTTCCTAACCTAATAAACCTCCATTATTGATCGTAATAACCTAAATTTTAAGTTTTTAATGAAATCTTCAAGATTAACTTATTTATCTAGCGTCGTATGTTACGTCAATACCACCGTTTCAGTAGTGAATAGTTTCAGTGGTGTTTGATGCGGTAGTGTGAAATACAAGGAGAAACAATGACAAAACATGTGACGCCTTTTGTTTACATTGTTGACATTGACGGCGAGAATATTCAATTCAATTCAATTCAATTTATTTATTTAAAAGATAACAAAGATCTCATTTTTTGTTAGTATGGGCTTAAAATCAAAGTTAGGTACTTAAAAACTAAAAAAGAAAACACAAGTGTTTTTAAGTTAGTAGTATTGCGTCACGAAGATAGGCGATTTTCTGCCATAAAACGTAACTGTGAATTCAAAATGTCCAAACTAAATTCCGAGCCATAAATGAATTAAATAAAACTAAAATTTGTATCCCACTACAAGGCATCTAAGCAACAATAAATTCATTATACAAGGGCATAAAAACAAATTTTTATAGTACCAATATATCCGTAGTACCGTAGACAATACATTAAAATTAATTATTATAGAGAGGCTTCGTGGGGGGTCGGCTCCGTTACTATGTTGACGAAAATCCTCATTGGTTCTCCTTCTCTGTCACTCCAAGCGAGAGTGATAGAGATGGAGACGGACGTGTATTGCTATAGAATGCGCTTACGCAGAGCCAAACTCTTATTGGAACAGTGTTACTTGATCTCGGCATTATCCTACAGATTTTTAAATTATAATTTCGGATTTTGTACCTCGAAAAACTCAGCTCTGAATTTGGGTATCCTAATTTGCTGTAACCAATTAATATAACAAGTGATTGTAGGCATATCTTCTCAAAAATGTATACTTGGTGACATAACATATATGTGTATGTATCTGGGATAATACCTACCCATATTAAATTCCAACGGTTAACACTCATGTATTTTTATCACAATAGGCGTGACAGGGTTGTGATAGGGTTGGGTGATGCCCGAGCCGCGAAGGTGACAACACCACTCTGTCTGTCCGACGATGACTGCCCGACGCAGTCGAAACATATCACGCTTATTGTGATAAAAATACGTGAGTGTTAACCGTTGCAATTTAATATCAGTATGACTCACGAAGGTTTAAATTATATAATAACTACCCACGCCTAAAAAGCACCCAAGAGCACATGCAACTACCCAGTTCGAGTAGATACCTCTTTTAGACCGTGATTTTGTAGTGACAGGTTGCTAGAGTCAAACCACGTTATCTTTTCTCAGCAAATGAACTGTCAAACTTTACTAAGGTGTTATTTTAAACGTCAAACTTCTATATGAAATTATGACGTTTACTTAACACTGTCACGTCTATCATCTATGAAACGTAGCATAGACTGACTCTACCCGTCGCCTATAACTAAAGATCGGTATCAACTAGGGCATACAATCCCGGGATTTTTTGTATGGACAAGACCGGGATTGTCATACTATCCAATACCGTGATTGCATGCCCTACCAACGTTCGAATTTCATACGGTTAGGGTAGCAAAATAAATAAATACATTCGAAAATTTTAATAATAAAATGTTTATTGAAAGTAAACACTTTAGAACGGATTAACCGCGTTTATTAACACCATGACCCTACGTTTCGAGCCCTTTACAGCACAAAAAGCAAAGCAGAGTTTTGCACAAGTTACTTTTTTGACTGCCGGGGAAAATTCGCATGCTCTCAGTCACCATCTTAACCCTGTGGAAACGAGTGCTGTACAGAGCTCGAAACGTAGGGTCATGGTATTAATAAACGCGATCAATCCGTTCTAAAGTGTTTAATTTCAATGAATAACAATCGCGGTAACAGAAGACAATATTAATAAATGCGCATTTCCCACCAGTTAAGAACGAGCGAGATGCAAACACTATCGAATCACGCAGTCGCTTTCGAGTACGCTTACTTTAGGTACGCACACAGATGTCATTGCATGTTACCCGCAACGTTGCAACAGAAACGTCCGCAGACTGTTACCATTACGGTTCACAAATGCTTTGTAAAGATGGACTACTTTATAAAATTCCACTCTGTAAACAAAACCAGGACGGGAAACAATTCACACCTACTCGAGGCTTGTGTCGATCAATAGTACCTGTGATAAGCTAATCTAACGGGCCGATGGGCTAGTAAGAATAGTAACACCTGGTTCATGAAAAAGATTGTAACTTGGTGTCCATAGAACTCACAGACTACATACACACCGAATTAAGGATGACTCACATTAGGACGGGACGAGACCGGGCCGGGACGATCTGTCAGTTTCTATAGCAAACGTCACGTGACATCCGAGGGCTTCGAGCTATCACGTGATTATTTCTACAGAAATTGACAGAACATCCCGCCCCGTCCCGTCCCGTTATAGTGTGAGTCACCACACATATGCACAGTTTACTAGTAAATTCTTTTTTCTCACGCACTAATGTACGCTAACTCTAAGTTATAGCCAACCAAAATGGCTGCCAAAAGGGAATAAATTGTAATTTCATGCCGCGATTCACCGTTCGATATATCAGGGGTATTGTCAGCGATCTTTCTTGCAACGAATATTAATTTCCAGTATCTTTTATCACGGTTTGGGGGTATGGAATATTTAGACACAGTGGTTTCGTTTGATAGTTATTTGGAGAATGGGTGTGTCTTACTGATGAAGTTTCCCTCATCATCCAGTATTTTTGTATTCATTGGTTTGGGGGTAGTGTTTATCTGTCGTTCTGTTCTAAAACACAATAAGGAATGTTGACAGAGAGCGAGGGAAAATTGACGACCAGGGAGTGCGATTTTTGAGTCTACTTGGTGAGACTCAAAAATCGCACTCCCTGGTGGACTGATTAATCACCGAAATGAAGTGATTTTAGAAAGTTCGTATTTTTGAAACTAATCGTACCTGTCATATGCCCGAATGCCCCCAACCACTCATAATTGAAATCACCATGCGACTGTTTTTGAAAGACATCTGCCAAAGTGTATTTTTTGGAAAATCAGTAGCGGGACTTCTCCGTGATAACCATTTACTCGTAATATTCCAAAACAACGGCATTTGGTAAACGGTGGATTTTTGTCACCGGTGAGATTCAAAAATCGCTCTTCTCATCTCAGTACAAGAGATTTTCGAACTAATGGCGTCGTCGCAGTGTATTTCTTTATTGTCTAGTAATTACCAAGGGTCGGACAAACGCCCGTTATTTTTAAAACCACTGTTCCGTACAGCAGATACTTCCTTATAATGTTAAAAATGTTACAATATTATGTTTAATTTGATTTATCTGCTCAGCTGAACTGTAAAGCCAATCTTTCCTTAGGGCAATAATAAAAAGTTTGTGATGTAATGATTTTTAGCATACCTACACACCTTAATAGAGAAGGAGCACCTACCTTCATGTAGATAAGGGATTAATAAGAAAAACAACCTTTATAGCCCAGCCCTTAACTTTTGTATATTCCACCGAAAAGAGGTGTAAGACCGTTTTGTGCTTGACCCGCCACAGGGTCACCTAAAAGTTAAAAAAAAAAACAGGCGTATCAGTGTTCTGTTAACCTTCCATACGCTGTGTCCCGTTAAAATATACGGCGTACCTTTTGATGCGTCAATTTATAGCGATCGGTTTATTGAATTCCGTGACGTCACCGCGGATTTATTACGCAAATAGCCCCACTTATTCCCGCTTTATTCCTTCCAAGAGGAAAAGTGGGATTATGGATTTCTGATGAAATTCTTGTTTCTGTGATTTTTGTGGGTGGCAGTAATGCCATGCAAATGTCATTAGGTATAGAGTGCCTTGATGCTTTAAATGATTTTTCATATCTCATGCTCTGAAAGTGGGTTATTACTTATTGTTTACCTATGAAGCGGGTACAAAATTACATATTTATGCCCTAGGGCGCTTTACCTTCCAAATACATTTTTTTAAGCTTTACTAATTACAATTGAAAATTGGATTAAAATGGATGCATCGTATGATTTATATTCTGATAATTATTTCCCGAATCCATGAATTAGTGTTGGGTAGGTCATCATTTTAAAATGAGTTTGAGTGAGTACTTACCTCATTTTCTGAAATGAGGTGCGGTTTATACCTTCCAAGAGGAATAGTGAAAGTTTTACTTAATATTGGATTATGGATTTCTGTTGGATTTTTTTACGTGACTCTGTGTATGTAAATTAAAGATAAGAATATATAAGTTTTTGAATACCTAAGTTTAAATATCATTGCGATATTTATCATTGCAGTAAAAAAAATATGTAGGTACTTAAATGTATTTTTTTTTCGCCAAAACATTAATTTATACTCGGAAACCAAGCTCCTTTAAATCTCCTTAGATCACAGCACTTTTTCGTAGAAAAACTTTGATTTTTGAAACTGAACTTTGAAAAAAAAATTAAGTTTTTTTGAAACTGAGATCTTGCATTTTTATATACAAAGATGTAAATTTTTTTTTTTTTGTCTTATTTTTCCATTTACCTATTCCTACTATATTGTTAACAAACACATTAATTAAAGCTCGAAGCGAATACAATTCGCCTCAAATATTAGTGACATAAATATAAATTATGGATATGAATATATTTTCACAACTCGGTTCCATTCAATAACTTATTCAAATCACCAATATCGGATCGGATTTCGATTTTACATTAAAATATGACTGCCTATTATGTTATCAGAAAGGTCAAGAGCAGGTATCAAATTACTTGTTTAAAAATAAACCACGACATGTGTAAAGTACTTTGAGTATTAAAACAGACGGGAGTAGCAAATAGCAATTGAGAGGCCTCTGCCAAATGCATAAGACACACTTTTCATACTCATTGATTGGACTGTCCCAGAACAAAAATTTAAGTAAGTTACAAAAGTATTCGCCAAACTGCACAGTAGTTTGTTGACGAATCGTGCGCTCCTTAAATCTACACAAGTTTTAAGGTTTTAACAGTCTCCTAGCCTAGTCGGTAGTGACCCTGCCTACGAAGCGGGAGGTCCCGGGTTCGAATCCTGGTCAGGGCATTTATTTGTGTGTTTATCACGAATATTGTTGTCCCTGAGTTAGTATTTAAGTATTTATATGTATCTATCTATTAAATATATCGTAGTCTAGCTTTTGCCATGAGTTTTCATAGTTACAAAACCATTTTTACTTATTTTACCTAATACACAAATTAAATGAGAAATTACAATTTAAATGGAATAAATGATAAACATTTTCACAACTGTTGTCGGTTTTTAAAAAAAGCCACCATTTTCCAACAACTTTTTTACCCTTTTTTGATGAGCGAGCTGGTTTTCGACCTTTTCGCTGTAGAATCATCATAAAACATTTTTTTTTCTTGTTCAGTATAATAATTATAGTCTTCTACGGAATAAATGGAACACTATTAAACATTTTCACACAGAATTATTGTTTTTTTTTTGTAATTTTATGAATATAAATGTGAATGTAGTCTTCTACGGAATAAATGGAACACTTTTAAACATTTTCACACAAAATTATTGAAATTTTTTTTAATTTGGTAATTTTATGAATGTGAATGTAAATACAACAAGTAAATCTAAACAAAGATTCGTATATATCACAAATTAAAGGTAAGTAAGTATGTAAAAAAAAATTATACTGTCCCATTTGTCCCGTTCTGCCCAATACCAAATTCAAATCGCCGATATCGGATCAGATTTCGATTTTCCCAAAATCGGCGCTGGACGTGTGCGAGTGAGACGGATGGACATAATAATGGCGTTTGTTCTTCTTGGTACTGGCAGTTCCACACTGCACCGCGATTGATATGATTTTTTTTTTCTTTATGCGATGTGTATTTTATTTAAATCGGTCGCTGGTCGTGTGCCAGTGAGTTCGTATTAGCCGCTCCACACTGCATCGCGAAAGTTGTGAAAATTTTGCGTCTGTTGGTGCCCGTACTAAGGTACTAAAAAGTACGAAAGGAGAAATAGGGTGTAATCAATATCATGGCCTGATTAGGAAACATAGGAATAGTAGATTGTGTTACAAGGAATCAAAATTATATATTTTGATATAGTTTAAGATATAATGATATATATCGCGTTACGACGTCATGTTAAGGCAGGGGCAAGAGCAAGTTAGTTAGTTTTTATTTATAGTATTTAGAAATAAATTAAAAATTAAAAAAAAAAGTAAGCAGGAGCAATTAAGGCCCCTGTCCCCTGACAGTCAGGGGACAGGGGCCTTAATTGCTCCTGCTTACTTTTTGCTTCAGTTTTAGTTTTATTTTAGATGTCGTTATTTGTTCCTTTATGTCTTTAATATTAAAAATTAAATATATTCATCATTAAAAACATTAGATAGTTTATATTTACGTATCGGATCCTGATTTTGATCAACAATGATATATCTGGCAAGCTTTTACTTTAATGTGATGTGAAAACTTAGTATTACAATGTGGAACAAACCTACGGAGTCACGTTCTGTAGTTTACCGCGCGTCGATTCAGAGTTATTGTAATGAATATGATATAAATAAGTTTCGTAAACGGCTCAAGCCGACCTCTTATACCTAGAGGAGAAAGGAACAAAGGATCAGTTTCAAACGTCAACGCAGTGCGTACTAATTATTACTTGTGGCATTCTTGCTTGTTTCTGTCTATATTAGGGTGTTGGTAAGTTAGTCCAAGTATGAAATTTAAACGGCTCACCCCGTAGTCATGTTATTTGGCCAGTATTTGGCATAAAAAAACTGCGTCTGATTTTTTTTAAACAAAACAAATTTAAGGGGTCGCTACTGATTATTGAAAATTTGAGATTCTCATAATAATTAAACACTTTATATAGAACGGATTAATCGCGTTTATTAACACCATGATCCTACGTTTCGAGCCCTTTACAGCACTCGTTTTCACAGGGTTAAGATGGTGACTTTATCTTAACCCTGTGAAAACGAGTACTGTGCAAGAGTGCAAGAGTTTGCACAACGACGCAAGTTTTTCGGCAGAGAGGAAATCGTATTGAAAGGCGCCTCCAACTGTCTATACTCTAAGGTAGCAAGACACGAAATATTTGCTTAATAACCATAGAAACAATTAGCCCTAAATCATAACTGTCACATCAAAATAATAGCCGCCGAACGACTGTCTGTCAACACCTTGCATACCTACTAATTAGCAAGCCTCATTGTTGAATTGTTCATATGCTTTTAGTTAGGTATGTATATAAAGTTGGACTTAGTTTAATTAGCTAACCCCCTAAATCCCAGTTATGCTTTTAGTGTTAGCATAGTGGGCAGCGACGACGCGGCAGACCGAGGCGGAGACGGAGGGATGACCTGGAGGCATATCTTAACGATCACTCTGAACCCGGACGAGTGGAAGACAAAGGGGGGGCTTTGCCCAGCAATGGGACACTTAACGGCATAATAATAAAAAAATCTACTCTTTTCTAGCGGTGACAGCTTTTTCTATTGCACTGTTTTCGGTCGGATTCAAAAAATATTTATAGCTACTTGTATGATTTTAGCCGCCAACCGAAATTCAGTCAACACTGTGCGTACTAACTAACGATTGCATAGCCAGCCTTATTGTTGAACTGCCGAGTAGGAATGCGACGCGCGGCCTACTCAGAATCGCGGAAAGCTACCTATTCCCGTTGCGATTAAAATTTTATCAAAAAATGGAGTTTAATTCACGTTAGTGCGTGGGTATTTTATTTGATAACATACCCATGTTGGAATCTCATGTTATATGAAGTAATAGTACATTACATACCAAGGCCGTTTAAGTGGGAAATGCCTCGGATTGCATGTAATTGTCGGCCGAGGCGAAGCCGAGGTCGACTAACATGTGATCCGAGGCTTTCCCATTTACCGGCCGAGGTATGTATACTATTTTTCAGCCCGACGGAGCCGGGAGGCGGCAATTTAGTTTTGCGTAAAGTGGCGCTTACCGGCCGGAGGACTGAAAAGTTATTTTCATTACAGTTATTATTGTTTTATTTCATTATTGTTTAACTTTTTTGTGGCAGTTATATTCCCTTACCATGGGCCATCTACCAAACATGTCAGTAGAACTTTGTATACCTACTGAACATATTAAACGTTTCTTCAAACAAACTGTGCTACATTTGTCCCACGACCGACGGGACAGAATAACAACAAGAAATAGCTGATTCACCCTTTTACAGGAACAGCTATGACCAAAATCTTTATTTTCGAGGAAATTCGCTAAGTAGTGGTGATAAAACGATATGTACTTAGCGTGGGGGTAATTTCTCGTACGAACTATGCACATTGATCCTATGTAAATATCCGAGTCGGATTTGGTGAGTAGGTACTTTTCTAAGGAAAAACACCCGGCCACGAAAACTCGCCTATACCGCCATTCGCTACTCGCTGCCTAACGCAGTGGACTACGTGGGCCAGCGAAGGGCGATGACCTTTTTGGCCGTATCTTTTGATTGCTTTGACGTAGAGGTTTGGTTTTTTCACAGCTTCAAGGGACCGCAGACATTGTGTATACTATGGTATTTATTTCAACTTACTACCTCTACGCGTTCCCGAGATAAAGGGTCCTGAAAGACAGATAGACAAAATACATGTCTTGAAAACAAAAGAAAAAAAATCGCTCGTGCATAACAAGCCTTATTCAATCCCAATGTTGGCTAAACTTTATCTGTTAAGTATGAAGCTATGGTCGGCGCGTTTGATTTGTGCAAGGTAAGTTAACTAAGTTTAGTTAGGTAAGGTAAGTTAGTGCTAACTAAGAGTACCACGACTACCACCTGTAGATTCCGCAAGATTGACTAAGTCAAGGCGCTATAGAACTTGATGCCTATGGGCTATCCTAATGTGCAGACAGTAGAGCACTTTCCTATCTTTTCCGGTTTGCATAAAAATGTTTTTTAGTGTGGCACAATTAATATCACGTTTCCTCATTTTCAATTGAAAAAAAAAAACATTTTTTCTAATCACTTCTAAATTTTACAAGCGGTTTGGATGACTCACGGATCGGGCCGGGACCGGCCGGGCCGTGACTGATGGTGATGCGTTAAATTTTGTAGAAAGCATCACCTGATTTCCGAGCTATCACGTGTCTCTTTTCATGGAAATTGACACATCTGTCACGGCACGGCCCAGTGACGGCGATGACGCGGCACGGTGGTGTATCATTCCGTCGGTATATTAGTCAAGTGCCGTTATGCATAAAAAAGATTTTCAAATCGAACGAACATGCCGATGCCGTTAATGGTCGTCTGTTCCACTCTTTAACATTTGTGCTTGTTAGAATGATACCTAAACAAATTGGGAGACATAGACTGCGACTAAGCTAAATTTGGATAAATTTTGATAGCACAGATAAAGTTTAAACGTAATAAAGTTTGACGTATAAAATACCACTTTAAACGTTTGACAATTCATTTGCTCGAAAGAGTAGTACGTAGTTTGACTTTACTCATACCATTTTTTTAAACAAGGGGTGGTCCTTAAAATATGTAGATAAACAAAGCTTGAACATGGAAGTGCGATAGAGACAGACAATACAATGTAAGTAATGTAACGACTTTCTTTAGACTTAACAAATGCTCTATCTAATGGATTTTACATCTGATCTGACTTGTTAAACCTTCCTAATTACGGGAATACTCAGACTAGTATAATTTATAGAGTTATGTTCCGAGTTTATTTACTATTAGCGGCATTGCCCATGGATTCCTTAGTCTAAAATACAGGTCCTCACAAAAGTACCGAATTATACTTCTACAGCTGACAAGGCCAATGACCCTAAAGTACGGTGTGAGTGGAAAAATTTCGATATTCGAAAAAAAGATGTCTTTGAATGGAGATATAAAGTCAAATATATATTTTTCGAATTTTGAATTTTATTCACTTGCATGGTACTCAGGGTCATTGACATTATCAGCTGTTGAACTATTGTTCGGGATGTTTGTTACACCCTGTATGATGATTGGGCTCTTGGCGCCTTTATCGCGCTGTACTCGACTCAGGCGGTGAGGAGGATTATGTTTTTATGACTACAGTGATGGTAAAGCGTTGGTGGTAAGACTGGTAAGGTGTGCAATTTTTAATCCGAAGTTGCGGATTCGAACCCCGGCGCGGACCTTAAGTTTTGAAAAGCTTTGAAGAAGTTACCTATGTAAAAAGTAGTTTGATATTCACAAGTGCGAAAACATCGCGAGGCAACCGGATAAAGGATAACTCACAGTACACCGGGCCGGGCCGTGCCCGAACTGTCAATTATGTCCCGGATCGGATCGGATCGGATTGGTGTGAGTCATCCTTATAACGCTGCTCATGGTTTTAAGACTGGAAACTAGCGGCCCGTAGACATATCTACATGTCTTACCGACTTGAAGCTACAATGGCAGGATAAGGTCACGTTAAGAAGGCAGCGTTAAAACGCTCTTAGTTTTAATACTAGAAGCTAGCGACCCGTAGATATAGGTACGTTTTACCGACTTGAAGCTACAATGGCAGGATAAGGTCACGTTAAGAAGGCAGCGTTAAAACGCTCTTAGTTTTAAGACTAGAAGCTAGCGACCCGTAGATATAGGTACATGTTTTACCGAATAGAAACTATACAATGGCAGGATAAGGTCACGTTAAGAAGGCAGCGTTAAAACGCTCATAATTTTAAGATTAGAAACTAGCGACCCGTAGATATAGGTACATGTTTTACCGACTCGAAGCTACAATGGCAGGATAAAGTCACTAGACTAGACTAGACACTTGAAAGTCAGTAGACTATCCTAAATTTTCGGGATTATGCAAATGCAGCAAAAGTGTTAATTAATCGTAATAATTTTATACAAGTTTTTCGTTCTTACTAGCGTTTTCCCAGCTTACGCCACGGCTCAGCGAGCCCGGGCCGGGGTCCGCTTTGGCAACTAATCCCAAGATTTGACGTAGGCGCTAATTTTACGAAAGCGACTGCCATCTGACTTTCCAACCCAGAGAGTAGACTAGGCTTTATTGGGATTAGTCCGGTTTCCTCATGATGTTTTCCTTAACCGAAAAGCGATTAGTAAATATCAAATCATATTTTTCATATAAGTTTGACGTCTAAAATAACATTTTAAAGTTTGACAGTTCATTAGCTTGGAAGAGATAGAGTCCGACTATGCTAAGTTTCCTAAATTTTGATTGCACAGACTTCGAAAGTGTTAAGTAAACGTAATCATTTCATAGTAGTTTACGTTTAAAATAACACTTTAAAGTTTGACAGTTAACTTCCTTGGAAGAAATAACGTGGTTTGACTCTAGACAATGAATGCTATCGGCTTAGGGACCAGTAGGTAAAAGGCTGCTATCGCATCAAGAGGCAATTTGCGAACAGAGGAGAGCTATAGATGTCTGTGTCGCGGTTTCTTGCGAAATCACAAGTCTGACAGAAACTGATTTAGAAAATTGCAGTGGTCTCTCTAACTCACTTGCACACGGTTACTGCATGAAAAACAGAATCAGTGTAATGACTGCCTACTGTACTAGTGAATCTCGTGCCAGCTCGGAGCCTTTGGATGTCGCATGACGTTTTCTATAGAAACTGAAAGATCGTCCCGCCCCGCCCCGCGTGAGTCATCCCTAAGACGGGGGACTTAAAAGTTTGACTCCGCCATACCTAGTGTTTATTTAAATCATTCTCAAATATATATTTTTTTCAAATAATTGCGCTAGTGTTTCTAATTTCAAAGTTCAATTTCAAACGAAATCCTTCCAGCTTCCTTATACACATGCTATAGCTATAGTCATCTTTTGTTAACGCTTGTTAAAAGACCCCAGCCTTACCAGCCGTAAGAATGGCATACAACCGCTAAGGCCTAAATAGGTCTGATAACAATCTGCGGGCAGGGGTGTCCAACCCAATCAAAAATTTAAAATACAAATGGCCGCCCTTTATAATGCATCAAATGTTGAGCACCGCTTTCTGATTGCGCATTGTTTGTAGTCAAAATTTTTACGTTTCTCTTCGTGTTTTATCAATTAATTAACGGCTGTAGCCCCAGCACAACAGTGCTGCGACAGTATTCCGCGGTCGAGAAAGACACCTGTCCTTTTCTAACTGTACCTACTGATTAGACAATGATAGTTATCTTTCTCGATACTGTCGCGGCACTGAGTGTTGAGTACCTACTGAGGCAAATTAAGATATATAAATTCGAGCATTGCATCAAAACACATAAGGAAATTATGATTCACCACATTTCCACTATAAAATGAAGTATAAATAAATAAATACATATTTGGGGACAATCCACACAGACGGACCAGGTCCCAAACTAAGCAAAGTCTGTACTATGGGTACCAAATGACGATATACATACATAATAATATATAGGACGTGGGATCAAACCCCGGCTTGTACCAACGATTTTTTCGGAAGTTATGTACGAAATATCATTTGATATTTACCAATCGCTTTCATCAAGGAAAACATCATGAGGAAATCGGACTAATCCTAATAAGGCCTAGTTTACCCTCTGGGTTGGAAGGTCCGATGGCATGGCAGTCGCTTTCGAAAAACTAGCGCCTACGTCAAAAGTTAGGACTCCAGACTGCCTGAGCCATCGCATAAGCATTAAAATTCAGCTTACTTCAATATTGGAAATCCAGTTATTTCCAGTTTGAGCTAAATATCTTGGAGATGACTGCTTCTATTCTATGTCCACCAAATTACTAAACAAAGATAAGAATCGTCCCAAAAATCGGCTCACCGTTCCGGAGCTTAGACCATTTAACCAACCGGACTGGTTATACATATCTATCATTTTTTATACAAAAAAAGTCTGCCGATTTTTGCGGGAAAGGGCACCTCAAATGTATGGCTATTCCTACGAAACGTACAAATAGCTTTGTCAGATAAACGTCAGTCCATACAATGAACATGATCATTGCTCATATGCTTGCGGGATGATGAGTCAATGTCGTGATTTCCAAGCCGTGACACTTTCTGTAGAAATGTCATAGAAATCTTTCGTTTTAGAAATATTATCACAAGTAATGGATGACTGACACTAGAAAACGTTAGGTGAAAACCGAGGGCTCCGAGCTATCACGTGATTCTTCACATATAAATTGACAGATCGTCCCCTCCCGCCCCGCCCCGTCCCGTACCGTCTCGTCCCGTCCCATCCCGTCCTAGTTAGTGTGAGTCATCCGTAAATCGAGTTAACTACTTCACTCGTATCTTTCAATCTAAACTTCAATTGTACTAAAATACAATTCTAACATTTCTAACAAAGTCAAAGTATGATTTTAAAACAGCTTTCTAAAAGTAACATTTAAAAAACTAGATTTTGACATTAATTACATTATCGAATACGTACGGGTCACTCTTACTTTGCCCCGTAACAAGGAGTGACAGGAATCTAGTAAAATATTCAGCAAACACTGAAATTGGATTAGGATAAAACTTTCTAACTTACGGCTTCGACACTTGAGGACGTGTTTTACATTTGATTTGTATATGTCATGGAACAGTTTTAGATTTAATTTTGTATTAGCAGAGTTGTCTGCGAACGTTTATAATAAATAATAATAAATATTACAGGACATTCTTACACAAATTGACTAAGTCCCGCAGTAAGCTCAATAAGGCTTGTGTTACGGATACTCAGACAACGATATATATAATACATATACAAATACGTAAATACATAGAAAACATCCATGACTCAGGAACAAATATCTGTGTTTATCACACAAACAAATGCCCTTACCGGGATTCGAACCCAGGACCATCGGCTTAGCAGGCAGGGTCACTACCAACTACGCCAACCGGTCGTCTAATAATTTACAATTTTATATTTGAAAGAAAATTGGCAAAAGGACATTTTAGTATCTTGTCTAGTCATCGATAACAACCACCCCACACTAAATTAATTTTGTATTAAGCAGAGACGCGCGAACGAAATTTTGAATTTATAATTTTTTTTTTTTTTATACTACGACGGTGACAAACAAGCATACGGCCCGCCTGATGGTAAGCGGTCACCGTAGCCTATGGACGCCTGCAACTCCAGGGGTGTTACATGCGCGTTGCCGACCCTTTAAAAACTTTAACACTCCTTTTTTGAAGAACCCCATATTGTAGTCCTTTGGGAAAACAGTGGCAGGGAGCTCATTCCACAATTGGAAGAAGAATTCCCCGCGTCGAGATACATAGGCTCGATCTTGCGACCTCACTGAACAGTGAACACACGTCAGACCGCTCTGCCAATTGACCTATCGACACTTACTCCAAACGGGATGTTTCCTTTATTTATTTCATTTGTTTACCTCTTAGGGAGACGCGTAGCGACATCTACCGAAAGTGCTAAATACTTTTACAGCATCGATGTTCCAAGCCATTTTAGAAATCACCGTTAACAATGCGCTACCATTTTCCATTTCATTTTATTCCATTTTTCTAATTTGATGATTTTTTGGAGAATTTCCCGAGAGGTGACATCCCTACACCGTTAGTCGCGTTATCGCACAATGTCACCGTGTCGCTAAGGACCACGGAGGTCCATTTACATGGTGTGAGTTCGGAAAAGTCGCGGTGAGAAATGATAAGATTAATTAAATCACATTTTGCGTTGTAACGTCATTTGTTTTTCTGTGTTGTATCAACGGCTTGTATTAGCTTTTTGTATGAGAGATAAATATCTGACCCCAATGTCACCACGCTGACAAGTGTGACAATTCCTAAAATGACTGAATTACTGGCATCATAGGCGTCCATTTGGCTACGGAAACCGCTCACCATCGCGCGGGCTGTGTGATTATTTGTCACCATTTCGATAATTTTAAGAAAATCGTAAATTATCGTCAATAAATAGCTAACTTCTTGGTGAAGACTTTTTTACAATTGTCACTAGTGTTTTAAAGAATTGTCGGTAGTTTTTGACATGAGAATGGTCCTGTGTCGGAATTTCGTGACATATGTCGTGTTTCTTGCGACAAATGTCAAGAGCTCGCCACAAAAGTATTCGTTTTTAATGGTAACAATGATGTTTTTATTTCTAAATAACAGGTTAGCGGCAAACAAGCATACAGGCCGCACAATAGTAAGTGGCGCCCGTAGCCCATAGATGCCTGTAATACCAGTAATAATGATGCTGACAATTGACACACCTGTCACTGTGGTGAAATTGGGCCCTGTTCTTAAGAACTATTATACTCGTATAATCTGTGGTGTCACTTTGGTGCTGCCGGATTGTTTGCCCTTCAAGGCCGCAATCACACAGCGCACTTTTACTCCAACCACATTTGTGTAGCCACCTGCCATGGCCCGTACGGATTCTGTTGAAGTTTTCTCAATCAAACCTGAATTTTTATTATACAGAAATCATACAGGAATGGATTACTTAGTTTGTGCAACAACCCTGCGCCGAGTCGTGTAATCTCACTACGTCGCGCCGCGTCCCTGTGAAAATCCTAACATTCCTAACCTACATGATAACGGTACAATAGGGCAGACAAGACAACTAGGTTGAAAAACTATTATTCTATTATCTTTTGCCCGTGGCTTCGCTAGCGTTAGAAAGAGACAAAAAGTAGCCTATGTCACTCCCTACCCCTTGAATTATCTCCACTTAAAAAATCACGTCAATTCGTCGCTCCGTTTTGCCGAGAAAGACGGACAAACAATATTATGAGACACACACACTTTTCCATTTATAATATTGGTATGGATTTAGTCCGTCAGTTATATCATCATCATCATATTAGCCGTAGTACGCCCACTGTTGGAAGCAACCTGCATCCACCGTGACCGCACGGCTTTAACCAGATCATCGGTCTACCTCGTCGGTGGACGTCCTACACTGCGTTTTCCGGTCCGCGGTCTCCACTCAAGAACTTTCCGGCCCCAACGGCCATCTGTTCTCCGTGCTATATGGCCTGCGCATTGCCACTTCAGCGAGCTGATCCGTTTGGCTATGTCGGGACCCTCGTTCATCTACGTATCAGTTATATAATCCAAAATTATTCGACACGTATTTTTGCCGTTTTCAAGATAACTAAAATTTACGAGGATGAAAAGCATCAAAATTGGGGGATGGTGACATCAATATTTGGTAAGAATTATAACTAATTGTGACGTCACACGAAACTTTAATGCACTGTCATTGACGAACAAAAGAAAAAATACGTGTCGAATATTTTTTAATAATCTAACAGATGGACTAATTAGGCCTTATTCGTCAGCCATCTATATGTAATATGCATTATTTTTGTTAGATATCAATCGGCTATTTCACAAATATTGTATGACAGAAAGGAAAAAATTCGCAAATAAATCGGTCGATAAATTTTAAGTTTGGCCAAAGAATCTTATGTACAATCAACCAATTGGAACCCTAGGCCACTCTACAACTACAACAATGTCAAAATGACAAAGGTATACATATAATTTAATCTTAGGATATACGTTGTATACCTACTTCAAATGTAAAGCTCCAAAAAGATTTTTTATGTAATATAAGGATGACTCACACTAGAACGGGACGGGGCAGGACGAGACGATCTGTCAATTTCTATAGAAAGAATCACGGATGTCACGTGACGTTTTCTATAGAAACTGACAGATTCCCGTCCCGCCACGTTCTAGTGTGTCATCCCTAACCCCTAACTCCTAAGGCTATAAACACGGGGTTGAAAGTTTTATTGACTCCTATGCCGACAACGACTGTTTATAACTAATATTTGAAACGGGATAATTACCTACCATGCACTCACTCACTCACTCAGTCACTTATGCAGAGAATGTGTGGCAGTACCAATAGCATCCTGAAAACGTTGGCAGGTAAGATAGATGCACCACTGCTCGTGCACTGGAATGGACTGCATGTGGCAGCCACAGATGCTGAGAAGTGGTGCATCTAGGTTGCCTAGTTGTGTTGTATTTTATATGTTGTATTTTATTTTATTTTTAGTATATGATAATTTGTTTTATTAGATTTTATTATTATTATTTTGTGTGTCAAAAAATTAACAATTTATGGACCTACGATGTCTAAAATAAAGAAATTTGAATTTGAATTTTGAATTACCTACCATGTATGTTTTATTGAGCACCCGATATTTCGACACTGTTGCAAGCGTCATACAAAGTAAACAAAAAAAACATAAAACACACATAAACATACATAAAAGTAGTAGGTTAAACGACTGTTTAACCTACTTAGTTAATATGTAAATCAATAACCCATATTAACAGTAATATACCATTTTCCCATACAAAACCGGTATTCCAATATTTCAAAATAATTATCATAATTTCAGCTTACCTTAATCGACCTGCCAACAGCTGACAAATATACAATACTAACGAAACTCTAAAACTACAATATCTAATAATTGAAAAACGATATATTGAATTTTAAACCTTATCTTCTAGTAATAAGGTTTATTATTATACTTAAGACTTAGAGCGAGACTTAGTGCGTTTTATACCAGCCTCTGAGCTCATTTGGAAACACAGACCAACTCTGTGTTTAGGAACAATCGATTTATTCTACTTACGAAAAACCACTTGGGTATTGCGAAAACATAGATTGCTTTGCCTTTCATTGATGGACAAGGAAACCCATGAATCTGGCGTTTGAGTTTAATAGACAATGATATACTTACACGATGATTTTTAATCGGTGATAAGGAGTAGAAATATAGTAATATCTAGTCAAAATTTAACTTATTAGGGCGGATTTTTATTTTGTTGTCGTTTTTTTTCGCATCATATTTGAATATAATTTAGTGGTTAGTTGGAGTTCCTTATTCTACGCTAGAGATAAATATAAAAACCCAATGTGCGGAAAAAAAATGTACTTTTCCCTCTGAGTAACGAAAATACGATTATACGATTTCGTATCGTAACTCAGTGGAATAAATTGTGTGAAATATTGGGAAATTGGGTCTATCTATTAAAATTTCATTCAAATCTGACGCGAAAAAAAAACGACCATAAAATAAAAATCCTCCCATTAGGCGAGGTCTCACGCCATTACAAGTATCTTACTCTTTAATTTATTAAAAATTAAAACTTAATTGCAACAATTAACCATTGGATAAAGCATTTGATGTTTATCAATCGCTTTTCGGTAGCAAAACATCGTGAGGAAACTGGACTAATCCCAACAAAGTCTAGTTTACCCTTTCGGTTAGAAACTCAACGGCAGTCGCTTTCGTAAAACTAGCGCCTACGTCAAATCTTGGGATTAGTTGCCAAAGCGGACCCCAGGCTCCGTGTCGTGGCATAAGCCGGTAAAACGCGAAGAAGAAAATAGATTAGAAGAAAACGTATTTTATTGCAAAGTGCGTAAGGGCCGTTTATATATTTTTGCGTACCTATATATTGCTTCATTAGCGATATCATTACGCGGGAGGTAGACAGATGTCAATCAGGAATATTTAAACCGCATTTAACTAACGACTTGCTTTGCATTACAATTGCGGCCGACGTCACAGTATACAGATTAAGTCATAAATTTAATAATATTTTAATTTTTTATATACTTACAGAAAATATCTAAGGCTAAAATGTTAAATCTTAAAACAAAATATATTGAAGACCTACTGGAGTACATCGTTCCGATTGGTTCCCGACGCAAAGGTGCCCATCACGCAGCCGTTGCCCCGCTCAAAAACGATGGAAAGTTTTTTAGTTTTGTTTAAGTTTATATTAATTTAGTTTTATCTAAAATTCATCATATCTAGGTATGATAAGTTTTTATTTAAATTGTAAATAAAGTTATCTAAAGTACTAATCATATCCAAAGGGCAATAAGCTATTTTGGATATAAGATAACTCGATTGGGCCACAGTAGATGCCGGCACGCAGCGGCAGTAGGGATACAGATCGAAACTATTTCGATTTTAGTTTACTTATACTTCATTTAATAAAGTTATATTTTATTATTATTGTTTAATGTCGGCTTATGCCAATTTTTATATGAAAGTCAAAAAGTTCACCATGTAGATCCCTACTGTTCTCCTCATTCTTACTGTGTAAGTGCTATATCTTAGTGCACATCGAATCCGGCGCAGGTTACAGCATGATCAAAGGACGCTCTATCTCCCTCCCACCCATTGTTAGCATCCACGCGCGAGCGAGAGGGCAAGCTCGTAATTCTAGAATGTCGCAATTCACGGATAGTTATCAAATGTCAACGCACGATACGGAGGTATGAGAGAAATGCAAAGCAGTGAAGGACATTTGAAATAATACACCTTCTAAAAGGTAAACATTAATAAGGGAAACTTGAATTGTAGCTGATACAAGTGGATAATAAAGACTGAAGTTCAATACACAATTACACATTCAAGTTTTGACAACATGGTAGGCCGTCATGCGCAGCATAAACTAGCCAGCACGCTTGACAAGCACGTATGCTTGACAATCGCGATCGATCGTTTACTAGCATGGAGCAGTTGTCAAGCGTGGTTGAGTGATTGAAAACGTTTTGTAAAACACTTTCAAATGTTATACTGGAAAAAAAGCCATGAATAGACGAGAATGGAAAACGTTACCCAACACAGGCCAAGGCCCACCAGGGGCTAGCCTTATATGAGATTAATCATTTCTCTAGAACATCGCTTTTCATTGTCTCGTTATAATTTTCCCGCAATAGAACAGGCTAAAGAGTAACAAACAACGATTATTTCTCTTTCGTATATGACACCAAAAGAAGGCGGATCGGTCGACAGTGTCGTCACAAGAGTCTCATCAAAATCAATGCAAACGTAGCTTAGTTGGAATCTACGGCTTGATTGAGATTGCGTCAATCACACATCAAGCAAGCGTAAAATCAGTCAAGCACATCACATAGTAAAGTCTTCTACATCGCATTTTTTTACTAGCCTATTTGAGTGTCCCACTACTGAGCAACGGCCTCTCCCCTGGATCTCCATGACTCCCGACTTTGCGTTTCATCCGGCCAGTTGTTGAGAAAGGTATCAAAGTCAGTCAAAGTCCCACCACCTCCGCCTGGGCCTGCCCCGCCTACGCCTCATGTTTGGTATACACTTGGTGGCTATATTAGCCCACCCATACCTACGATTGACGTGGTCGGCCCAGTCCTATTTCAGCCTAGCGGTTTGTTTGCCCTCGTTGTGTTGGTGTTGGTACATACATTTTATAGACCACAGCAAGCCTCTTCATTTAGATTTTTTAAAACTTTAAAGAACCTACCAAATTCTATATTTGGTATGACATTTAACGGCCTTCTAGCCTAGTTGGTAGTGATCCTGCCTACGAAGCAAGAGGTTCCGGGTTCGAATCCTGGTCAGGTCATTTATTTGTGTATTTATCACGAATATTTGTTCCTGAGCTATGGATGTTTTCTATGTATTTAGGTATTTGTTTATATCTATTACATATATCGTCGCCTAGTACCCACAACACAAGCCTTATTGAGCTTACCGTGGAACTAGACTGGATTGATTTGTGTAAGATTGTCCCACAATATTTATTTATTTATATCTATTTCGCAAACCTCGTCAATCACTAGCGACTCTCTAGGTGTTTGTACAACCGACTTTGAGAAAACCTGTCTATACTATCTACTTATCTCTGATAAGAGAAACAATTCAAACTACGCTTTTGTTATTTATGATTGCTAACCTATAGGCTATGCCGTTTTTGAGTTATAAATTAAGCGTCCGCTAGAAAGGAACTGCAGATATCTCAATATCTAGATGTTATCTCAGTTAATAGAATAACCATTATGAATAAGGATAAATCAATATAATTGATCGATGAGAGAATATATACGGGGCTCAGTCGTTTCTGAATATAATGAGATTGTATCTGATTTACTGACATACATATATTTATACCAACTTTGTAGAATTATTTTAAAACTTGCAACCCTATTTTCATTCCCTTACCGCTTACAACTTGTAAGCGTTGTGAGCGTTGGTAGTCCAGTAAAAGCGAGCGACTTTGGTGGGTCGTACCAATGAGTTTTTCGGAACTTATGCACGAAATATCATTTGATATTTATCTACCAATAGCTTTTCGGTGAATTCCGGTTTCCTCGCATTGTGCCCACCGAACCGAACTAATCCCATGAAGGCCTAGTTTACCTGGATTGGAAATTCAGGTGGCTTTCGTAAAACTAGTGCCTATTCCAAATCTTGGGATTTGTTGTCAAAGCGGACACCTAGGAGAAGACAAATTGTAAGGGAATGAAGATAGGGTTGAGAGCTAGCTAGAACTTTAACGTGTGAGTTGTAAAGTTGATGAAATAAATAGTTAAGCTCTACAAGATTTGTAGAATAAAGGATGACTTACCCTAAACCGGTCCGGGCCGGGACGATGTTTCAGTTTCTATAGAAAACGTCACATGATAGCTCGAAGATCACTTTAATAGAAATTGACCCTCATCTGGCACAATGTTATTAGTCAGAGATACACTTCGCAGGATGAATCACACTAGAACGGGACAGGATGGGCAGGACGGGACAATCTGTCAATTTCTATAGAAAGAATCACGTGCTAGCTCTCGGGGCCCTCGGATGTCACGTTTTCGATATAAAAACTGACAGATAAAACCTTAGTCATCCTTAAGTTGAATGGTACTTTCGCAGAAATATATATTGTTGGCTTTTTTAATTTTAAGAGCCAATATTACCCTTATATTTGTCCCAACTCATACCCTAGACCATAACTGCTAATGTCTATATTTGGCACTTCGCTTTGAATAGCGAATGACCAGTGACCATAATTAAGATAGCTTAATTAAATTAAACGTTTGATTTAGTTGCACTGAGCCTATTCCAGTGGCTTGGGAAATTTATAGAATGCAATTGTGAGGGAAAAATGTTGCAACGTTGAGGTTTGTCTACATAGTTTGGAGTTTAGTTGGTTTGGTCCGTATTTGGTACCTTCCTACTCAATCCGTAAATGGACCGTATTTAACTCATTCGAATACATAGTTCAGGAATGTTTTCCTGGAAAGTCCTAAGACCTCTTTTCGTTTACTCTGACTCAGCTACATGGCTGACATATTTTATGATTTTTTCTGCCATACGACTAACTAAAAGTCCCGACGGAAAGAATGGCATCCTATTATTTATTTATGTATTTGTAAATATTATATGTATCGTTGGCTGAGTACCCGTAACACAAGCCTTCTTGAGCTTACTGCGGGACTTAGTCAATTTGTGTAAGAATGTCCTGTAATATTTATTTATTTATTTATTAGTTTGATGGTGGATCGTATCTCTGAATTCCGTTTTTAGGGTTTAATCTCGTCATATCCGTCTGTCTGTCACCACTGCTGCACTGTCACTAGCCATTTTAAGGAAGACTTACACTGGAACGAGACGGGATGGGACGGAGCGGCGTGGGGCAGGACGGGACAATCTGTCAAATTCTATACAAATAATCAAGTGATACGAGTAGCTCGGAGCCCTCGGAGGTCACGTGACGTTTTCTATAGAAACTGACATATCGGCCCGGCCCGGCCACGCCCCGGCCCGCTCTAGTGTGAGTCATCCTCTACTCTGTTACCATGAAGCGTATATTATTAATGGAATTTTATAAAGAGATGTTTTTGTGTGCCACTACTTAGTTTTGGATGTATATGAATTGTTGTAAAAAATATTTTTCAGTGAGCACTTCATACATACGGTATATTGATGCTCAACTGTTCCAAATTATTTCCTTTTGTTGTAATTTGTTACAAGCGTATGTTTTATTGTGAAATATTAACATATAATTGATTAGTATTCGAAGCTTTGTAACGCATTGGTGGCTACACTGTGAGATCGCTTGTAAGTAAACTTTTTTGTCTAATAAAAATAAATAAATGTAATTACACAAATTGTGTAAGTGATTTACTTTCACAATTGATGTCATTCGGTAGGGCTTTAAATATTATTATAACTTTATTAGGTCGATGTTTTCCGAAATAATCGCTCTGTAAGTCTGAATAAGGGTGTGTGTGTGGTGTGTGTCCTCTGAGCCTGAGGTCCAAACAATATGAAAATTCAGAAAGATAGAGCAAGGAGGTTTACCTCATATTAGATTACCAATTTATCACCGATATAGTACTTATAAGGATATAACAACTCTATTCTACAAGTTTAAACCACAAACATACGAGTCATAAGTACCTACATAGTACCTATATAAACGTCTTATTTTACGCAATATATAGCTAAAGATATTATCTCAGTCTTATTTAAATCCAAGCCTATGTCTCAATGCCTCGATATCTACATTATTGATACTTAGGCTCGGTCAGAGTATAGAGACAATATCAGTAAGCTATCTCTAGCATTTAGGAAGAAACATTTGACGTCGTTAACCCTCCCTAGGAGGAGCTAAGGAAGTTTCCTTGTAGGGTTCACTATGATACAGACTACTTATACTTCCCTGAAAATTGTATTTACCACATGCAATTTAAATTTTATGCATTTTATTTTACGGTCTTGTAGTCTAGTTGATAGTCACCTCGGTTACAAAACAGGGGTCTCAGGTTCGAATCCTGGTCTACGGTCACCCGTTAACTCTTTTTTTAACTCCTTAAAGCTCTTGAGGACCTCAGAACTCAGGACCCTACGGCGACCACTGTAAAGTTATGTCTGTTAGAAAGGCCAGCATATTTTTTCTGTTTTAAGACCTCCACAGGCAAAGCCCTCGCCTACCTTGGCCGTAGTGGTGGCCGAATGCGATGCAATGATAATCAATTACAATTTGACGGTAAAGTAAAAATAATACCTATAAATAATTATGAACATAGATTTAGGCAGATGATATATGGGGTTCGGTCTACTTTTTTGCTTCCACTCGCAATTCTCTCAAAGATGCACTACTTTGCTACAATCTACTCTGGTACAGTTCCCTTCACATAGGTGAGAGGTTAGGTAAACGAGTCGGCATTTGAAATCGCGGCGACTGTACGTACGCCTACTGCGTGTGGAATGTTGGCAAATTATAGGGCTTAAGTGCTGAGCTATATGCAATTGTTGAAAGAGCGAGTACCCAGCGAGTTCTTCAAGTCTACCCGCTTTTTACCCAGAGTTGATTTTATTGAGTTGAGAATGGCTTAGCTCTAGGCTAGAAAAGCTCCCCGTAGTGGATAAAAAAGAGAGGGATAAGGGGCCTTAAATGACGCCTTAACGCGATTCAGTTGACGGCCTGAACTGAGTCGCTTCCATACAACTGAGCCTAAACTGAATCTCGAGACGTCATGATAAGATTGGTAAGGTCCAAACCTGACGTATCCAAGAGTTAATCATAAAGGATGACTCACACTACACCAGGCCGGGGCGGGTCGTGCCGTGACCGTTGGGTCAATTTCTATGGAAAATGTCATGTGATCTCCGAGCTCCGATCGCGTGACGTTGTCGATAAAAAAATAACACATCGGCCACGTCCCGTCCCGTGTAGCGGTGCGTTAAAAGGCTCCCTAAGCGTTATGACAATGATTTCATACAAGTCCTGAAAAAAATATTGATAGAATCGAGGTTTGAATTGGCGGTTAGAGATTGAGTCGCAATTCTTACCGCTAAGGCTATAACACGTAGGAGCATAAAGGATGACTCACACTAGCACGAGCCGGGCCGGGGTGGGACGGGAAAATCTGACAATTTCTATAGAAAGAATCACGTGATAGCTCGGAGCCCTCGGATGTCACGTGACGCTTTCTGTAGAAATTGACAGATTTTCCCGTCCCGTGCCGTTCTAGTGTAAGTCATGCTTTATAGAGTACCGATCAAATAAGTACGACGCAACACCATACATCTCTTTAGAGGTAATAAAACCAAGTATCATTGCGGTAAGAAGACATCTTGCATCACAGGTCAGGACGCGCTATCGTTAAATAAACAAGTATATTTACTGCAATCAGATACCCGCACTGCCTGGGTTAGATGCAGTATATTATAGATGCGCTAAAGAACTGTCTGTGACAATTAAGTGCACAACGTCCCAAAACACGTTGAGCAAAAAGAGTTTAGGGAATTTTAAGCAAAGCTTTTCCGTTCCGTTGAAATATCTTCAAGGTAGATGAATTGCGATAGTTGCATAAGGCACTTACTATCTTTCTTTAGTTTTATCCACAGAATAAATCCTGAGTTAACTGAGGAACGGCGGTTCCTCAATCGCTGCTTAAACTCAAACAAATGGTAGGCACAGATTTCTATTTAACCGTATTCTATAGCGACAGCGCGATTCAATAGCGTTTGTCTCTAGCTCGTTCTTAACTGGTCCCACCAAGATGCAAGTACTATCGAATCGCGCAGTCGCTATCGAGTTCGATCACGGTAAGCACACATGTCACGTTTAAATATGTCGATTAGTGATAGGCAAAGTGTGCGATCATGATCTGAATTAGCAGAAATAGTTATGAAGATATCCAAATCAAGATGAGTTTCTTTACAATTTTGAGCTAGTCCGCATAGGCAATAAGAACGCGTGCGTGTATATTATTAAAACTGGATTAACCTTAACAGCAACAAATTCCAAATCTAAATGAATATTTGGATTTGGAATATCAACTTGGATCAAGTCCCAAATTCATATTTTAAACACAAAAATATATGTTGGACTTATATCAAAAGAACTTAGTCTTTCTAACTAGAAACCAATTCCGCCCCCATTATAGAGCAAAAGAGTGTGGTCGTTATCATATCATATCATATCATTTATTCAGTAATAATCATACATTGTCAGGGCTATACAATTCACTTAAATATGCAATATTAAATTAAATTAAATAGTAGTTACAATATAAAAATGAAAATGAAAAATGAAAATGAAAAATGAATGTTAGAGGCATCAAATAGTAATAGAGTGCCACAAGTCCTAATGGAAAAAAACGTCTGGTTGATGTATCTGGTGACCGAAGAGCTGGTGGCTTCCTCGCACAATGTAACAGCATTGCGATACAACGAGGAAATGCCGCCAGCATCCTAGGTACAATGCCTCAAGGATTTAAGGTAGGTAGAGATAGGTAGCTAGGTAAGTTGCACTTACTGTATATATTACGGAAAAAATATTTTTTCCAGTAAAAAAATACTAGGCTACGATATTTCTGGGACCCTTAAGAATACAGAGGCAACGACGAGGAATCGCATCAGTCACATATCTACCCTTAAATCCATCTATCATCGACAGGAATCGAACCTAAGTGTCGTAATATCGGCGGAACAAATTAACACAGGCTTACGTCACCGATTGGATCTATTAAGGAAGGTGCGGAGTTATGTCTAAAGATAGGTACTAAGATACGGAGATGAAAGGGCTTCGCTTTACCATAGGTTGCTAAAGAGCCTGCTTTGCGAGTCTATTTGAAACCGCGTGGACGAAGTTTTACTCTGTAGCTTATTATTGCGAAAATCGACCGAAGATACGGACATAGACATCTCCCTCTTCATCGCACCAGTTTATTTATACGAGCCGAAAGAGATGCCGAATTTTTAATGTTCGCGGTAGGCCTTCTGAGATGCTCTTCGAACCGCGAATGAAATTTTGTGTTTGCGTACGCAATATCTAAACGTTTACATAGCACCATGGAAAGATACAGATATGTGATGTATATTTTCAACGATGCTTACTGGAAAATACGGAAGCAACTGGAAGCAACTGTTGTTTGGAAGAGATCGCTCTTTATCTATAACACTGCCTTTTTTACCTGTTTTCACTTGTAAAGGATGACTCACGCTACCAGGCCGGGCCGTTCCGTTTTAGTTTAAGTCCTCTAAAGCCCCTTTATTTTGATAGCCCATTCGAAAATATATAAATAAAAAAGTTTATGGTGCATACTACTGCACAAAAAATCCACTATCTTGATTATTTAGCTGACATTCGCATCATCATGACGAATCTAATGCACAAATTTTTTCAAAGGTGTGATACATAACCCTCCCGGATTCGCCGCAGCTGCGTAAAAGTGAACTTTCACCATCTTCCGCGTGTTCATTTGTTTCCCACATACGTTTTCGCGAAAGTCGCAACAAGCCATATTCGACACAATTTGGCCAAACCCTGGGAGCGTCTCAAAGCGCCGCCTATCGGCCATTATCGACCAATATCAGCCACTCTTAACACAACATTAGAATCATTTCAGTCCATAGATTCCTTATCCCTAAATAGAGCATATAAGACAATTGGAATGGTGGGCATTAGCAGCTCCGCATTTTCACAAAACAGAACAGCTTTGAGCTCCTTGCGCTCCGATTATCTTTAAGGATGACTCACACTAGAACAGGCCGGGATGTGCCGGGCCGGGCCGATCTGTCAGTTTCTATAGAAAATGTCACGTGACCTCCGAGGGCTCCGAGCTATCACGTTTCTTTCTATAGCAACTGACAGATCATCTCGTCCCGCCCCATCCCGTCCCGTTATAGTGTAAGTCAACAGGTGTATATCTTCAAGATGCAAACCTAGAAGCTTCATAACACGCGATCTATGGGAAGCAGTCTCTCTCACCTTATCCGACATGAAATCTCCATTCGCACACGCTACTGCACCATAGACAACCTTTAAAGGCTAACGCCAGATAAGCCGAGCATAGATTATAGACGATTTAAAAAGGCCCGCCGCTATCCCGCGATAGATTTGAAACGTTTTGTGTCATTCCTTATACGGCGATTTAATAAGGCGGTGAATATATTATCTTATCTTTTGAAGTTGCATTGCAATGGAAGATGCGTCATGCATTTTATGGACGAGCCGTTTCTTATGAAATTGTTGCTTTTGCCATTGTCAACTAGGTAAGTAATGGAATTCTACACTACAAAATCAAATGTGTAATCAATATTTGGATACGTGTTTTTAAGTAATCACACTATGATTAAATGAATACTATGTGTGATTTTTACTATATATGTGACTGATTTAAGTAAATGAATACTATATGTGATTTTTACTATATATGTGACTGATTTAAGTAAAAAGTATGTACCACTTTGTCGCTTGCCGATAAGGCCCTAATGCCATAAAGATTCGTTTAAAGATGAACCTTATCAATAAGCTACAAAGTGGTAGGTACCTTTTATTATTATGAACAGCTTATATTAATCTTATGAAATCGTGCTTAATTGAACGAGCGAGCGAAGCGAGCGGAGTTCTTCCAAACTACTTGGACACTTCGTCATTTGTATGTATGTATGTTTGTTTGTATATTTGTTCGACGATAACTTGAGTATCGTTGATCGGATTGTCGTGAAATTTGGCAGGTGTTTAAATGAAATAAATATCATTTTTAAGTTCGAATAATATGATCTAAATCACTTAGGCCCACTTGCACCACCCAGGGTTAGCCACTAACCCGGATTTAAGCTGTCGAATCCCATACAAAAAACGCTTAAGGGGCTACCCGGCATATTTCACTGTTTTTAAAGTGAATAGGATTTGTTCAGCTCCAAGCACAACGCTTGAAAATATATAATGTAGCTAGGTATTTGGTCTACATTTGGTTCTACTAAATTGTCGAAAAACATAATACATCAAGAGAAAAAAAAATAACCGTAAAACCTTTTTTCCACTTTAAATCTGTATCTACTCCCTTATTATGCGTCGTAAGTACAAGAAACTAAGACAAGCAGTATATATTTATGTTTACTTTAAACGCATCTACTGATTTTTGGATAGGTTTTGTACTTTTCGAGAAAAAAGCTATTACACGCATTTTCCGAAAACGCCGGCTCGAGATGCCTGCGCGGGCAACGGGGCCAATCGTGTAAGATGGCACTAGTAGTTTATAGGGTTGCGTCCTAGTACAAGCAGCTCTTCCTAGGTGACGACTTATGCTTATTGACGTATTGTATAACCGGCGAGGAAAGGAAGCGGGAGGGGAAGAAAGCTCAAATCGCCGAGGTCATTGGGATAGGGGACGGCCTTAACTCTAGATTATATCGCTAACCCTGGGTGGTGCAAGTGACGCTTAAGGGGTTGCCGAGATATAGAGGTAGCCAGTTCATGTTCGGGGCGAACCATCAGTTATTATAAACTTATCTTATCTTATGAAATCATCCTTAATACTACTTAGTAAACTTATTGTAACGTAAACTATATCTCGTCCACAATGAATCGAAACCCACGCTGGCCAGCTAATTACATTTGTAATTTAATGCTGACACTAATTACAAGGTGCCCTAAGTCAGTAATAGATTATCGGAGAACTAAGATTGGGTATCAAGGTGTCATATACAACGCTAATGATCTGTTGGCTCTGTGGTTAGACTGTTATTAATAGGCAAAGTGCATTTTTTTAACGAGCGAGCGAAGACAACGAACTATCTGTGCCTACTGGAACAATACGCTGTTTGTATGTAGTTAGGTTTATTTTAAAACCACTATGGTTGCATCGACCATACGCCTGATGGAATGCGGTCACCGTAGCCTGCGTATGCCTGCAACTCTAGGGGGTCACATGCGCGTTGCCGACCCATTAAAATCTTGTACACTCCTTTTTTGAACCCGATACTGTAATTATAATAATATTTGAAGAGGTAATTACCATGTAAATTTGTTTTATTGAGCACCCGATATTTCGACACTGTTGCAAGCGTCATGTTCACGGAGATAATGCAAATGACCATCTTAGCTTAAAATCCCATACTGTAATCACTCGGGAAAACTTCGGCAGGGAGCTGGAGGGTTGTTCGACGGTAGCTTGAGTGTCGTTGATAGGATCGTTCTGAAATTTGGCAAGTTGTTAATAAATAAATAATTAACTTTTGAGTTCGAATTTGAGCCAAATTGGTCAAAGGCTCGCCGAGATACAAAGGTCACGAGTTCAAGTTCGTTCATCACTAGTTACTCGTAAAAGGTGTCCATTTCAATTGTTTATATTAATAGGTACGTTTTAAGTTGCCGAAACGGATATTTTTGACATAGGTAATGTAAGCCGAAACTATCTCTTTCGCAAACTCTGTAGGTTCTTATGTAATGCAAAGATTATGCAAATAATGATAAATTATATTTCATAACCTACGATAACTCATTACTCTTCACAATTGCAAAACCCACGCATTAGGACCAGTCTTCGAAAGCGTCCCAGCCATAATATGGTGTTATTGGAATGTTTACTTAATGTTATGGATAAAAGGATCATTTTACAACGCATATTTGTATGTGTTTTAAGCAGTTTTATAGATAATGTGATTATTTCCTAAGCAATATCTATTAATTCGTAGCGGATCGGCTTCGTACGAGTAAAAGGAGATCACGTTCGGGGTTCGAACACCGACTCAGTCTGCACCTTACCTTATTGGCACCTGCATTAATATGCCAAAGCAAAACTTACACACGTATCAAAGCCCGTTAGACCTTATTTCTTTAAAAACACTTAGTACTTTATTTTCACTCGTAGTGTCAATTTTAGTGTTACCCAATAGGGTGTACAAAGGAGGCTGTTAGCAACCTAAAACCAATGTTGGCTTTCATGGAGGAGCTGGGATGGTTGGAATAGTCCTTCCTCGTTACCACGCAAAAAAGGCACAATGGATGTCGAGTTGCGGAAAAAGCCCAAGAAAACTAGGGTGTACATAGGTACAGCTGACTGTACCTCTATGTAAATAAGTACCTGTAACTGTATGTAAGCTGTGTGGCTGACCACACAGCTATGGATACAGCCAAGGTGCCAAAAATATGTGTACAAAACTTTATTGCCTGAACATTAAGGTGTATAGGTACAAATTTTTGGCACTCTGGCTGTATTAATAGCTGTGTGGCTGACTTTACAAGTTTTTTTTTAAGACGGGTGGTAAATGAGCATACGAATTGTTTTTGTAAGTGATTACGGCATACGGGATACACTTCATACCTAATTCCGAAAAATTCCGAATATTTTACCCAGATTTTGAAAATCCTAACAAAAAACCGATTTTTATAATTCCGAATCAGTTATTAGATCGGATATTATGCTAATCGAAGTATTAAATATTCGTGCTTTCATCGAAATTATGATGATCGGAGTTTTAAGGTCGGCCAATCAGATGTTACAAAATTAAAATTCGGGATTTTGATAGGATTTATAACAATACGGAATTATACAATTCAGAAAATAAACGTTCGGAATATTTGAGTGTTTGAAGGTCGTATCGGTTCGGAAATACGAAATCCTACAATATAGCTACGCGAGGCAGGAAGTTTTTGGAAAAACGCGCAGTTACTTCCAACAAAGAACTTAAAAAAATTGTAATATAAATAACATTTTTAGTTCTCAACCATTCTATTCATACAGCCTATGTTTAATTATAATCACGATTTATAACTTTACGCCTTTACGCCACTTTAGAACGCCATTCCCACTGTAATTCGAAACTTCATATCAAAGTGTTAAACGCAAAATCAAATTACCACTCCAAAGAACGATTAAATTAACTAATTCTCGTAGTAACTGCATTATACCCATAATTCAGAAACTACCTTAACAAAAAGGACGTAAATACCTTCAAACTCCCATGCACTTACGACCTGTTAAACGATTAACATTAAAGGTCGGTGTAGGCGAAATGCCTTTAAGAAAACCACGAAATACTTAAACTCTACTCTTGTCATTCGATAATAGGTTTTAATGCTGACAAAATAGGGTTCATGATTAATATGTTAATGCGTGATATATCTTATTAAAGTTTTGTCCCAATAAGTAGTCGCATAATTCGTTGTTAGATTAGCTATAAATAATAGAGCAGTCAATCGAAAATGAGCCTTAAATGTTATCTTCATACCAGTACTGATGATATGATGATATCTGTGGTCATTAAGGTTGGTTTCCGTTTGCGTGGGTTAGTAGGTAAAGGGACCGTAGGGCAATGTTGCCAGCGCATGATTTAGACTCGATTACGCATTTTGTATCGGAAGGCAATTACATTTCATTTCTGGTATAACAATTGGATGTCTATGTCCAATGGTCGATGGAACAAGGAACTTTTCATCACACCTGCTCGTAAATGGTGATATTATATGCAAGCATACTTACACTTAAAGAGCTGTATTATTCCCATGATTTTAAAGGATTCTCATACTACTTTACCGCCCGCCCGGAGCTCGCGGAGGACCTGCCCCGCACGCGCTCGCAGCACGCAGTCACTCCGGAGTACTGTGGACTGTGCAACTACACTACCGCTTATCATTATTGTTTCTTTACCTGTATAGAGTTTATTTATTTCGTCGCAAATGTGATGAAAAACATTGTGTGTTCCACGGGCAGTAAGGGGATTACTAACTCGGGTCATTTAAAGCCCTCCGCCTACGGCGTCGGGCTTCAATAGACCCTCGTAAGTAATGCCCTTCTTACCGCCCTAGATGCACAATGTACTATTGTATTTTGTTTGGACCGCTGTGTGTTTGATTGTGGCGCCATCTCTTGAAAAAAGTCGTTAATAGAAAAAGCAACCTCTATAGGAGCTTTGACAAAGCAGCTGTCCATTATAAAAAACCTCCTTCCTAGTCCCATTTCGAACCGACAAGACAGAAATGGCCAAACACTTCAATCTTTAGCAGCTAAATAAACCTTTTTTCAATACAAAATGGTATAAACAACTTAATGTGATTTTTTGGCACCGTCCATTATCGTTGCGTTTACTATAATAATATGTAGGGATTCAAATACCTAGATATATTCTTCAATCACCTTCGTTGGGTTTGACTCTTCGTCTTACAGTATGATATTTAGATAATTGCTTTTCAGTGAAGGAAAACCTCGTGAGGCCTTATTTAATCTAATTGAGCCTAATTTAGTCTCTTGGTTGAAAGATAGGATGACAGTCACTATCGAAGAACTAGCACCTACGCCAAATCTTGGAATAAGGTTGCCAAAACAGACCCCAGGGAGCAGTGACATAAGCCGGGAAAACGGTAGTGTATAGGATTACTTCGATAGCTAAGCTGCGGTTAGATCTAATAAAGGAAAAAGCTGACCGTTTCAGAGCAAAATATATTGACAACTGTAATAAACAAAATGTATCAAAAAACTAGACATCAAAATAAATAGACAATATAGTTTCTGTATAAAACCTCCACAGGTAGGAAGAAAAAAAGGATGAACGAAAAGCTGCTATTTTGTTGAAATTGAACAATACAATTCTAAATTACCTAACCACAACGAAATCCCATGGAAACATACACTAGGAGCTGACTAAATTAGACCCTAACTTACTTATTCCCAGGCTTACCTATTCAAAATTGCATCTAGCCATCTATTACAAACATATTTCCGAACTCTGCTAAATTGCGAACGAACTCATTTACGAACTATCTCTGATGCTTCAGTTGACACTAGCGCTGTTCACAACTGCAAAACTAAGTTTGTATCAAACTCAATATCCTTAATAACATTGTGTAACTCTATACGTTGACGCTATCGCGGTTTGTTTCTCGTTTAAACGTCAAAATGATAACAATAGGAAGGATAATTTTCAAAAACTCTTAACTTGCGAATATTTTGAAGGGAATTTAAACTTTATTGAACTGTAATAAAATGTTAATATAGAACGGTGCATTTGAGTGTAATGGAATTTTATGACGGTTATTTTAAATGGCAATTGGTGGTGTCTAAAACGGTTTAGATTGTTATGTTAATATGTTTGATTGTCTTTCGATCTACTTACTAGCTAAGTATTCTAATATCGCTTTTATTACGTTTCTAATAGGGTTCCCGTCAAGTATGTGATATTTTAAGGAACCTGGAAAATGATTAGGTGCCAGTGTGTTGGGTATAAATTCCTTACAGATCCGCTTACTGGCGATAAAGTGGAATAAGATATAGAGCATTCAAATAAGGCCAATTATCGTGAGAATATTGTAATTAAAATCGTTTGAATTAAACCGATACTTATCTATTTTATTCTATGCATATAGAACGTGTTAATCAAGGCCCAACGATAGTTCAATATCCATAATATGTACCGATAGGTAGTTCATTCTACAAAATATTTTCTGTAAAAAGCACGTTCGAAATCTCGAACAAAATTGTATTGGAGTTACATGAGATTCTGCTAATTAGATCTTGGAGCTTTCTATAGACCTTTTTTTACTCAGGAAAAATCCATTATGGATCCTACTCGGCCCGGGAAAACCGAGTGAGAATGTCCGACTCGTACGGACTAAAAACCCTGGTATTCCATTCCACCGCTTCGCTTTGCGGTAGGTTTTCGGGAACGCGATTGCACAAACTCAAATACGGCTTTAGCAATAAGGACATAATACCCTGAAGACAAAGCTCAACCTATCGGGTTTAAAGAGTGCAAGTTCAAGGGTGCAAATTGCCTGCATAAGTTTTTGCTATGACGTTCCCACGAGCTCACATTACGCCCTACCTCAATGACAGTAAGATGCTAAACATGGATAATCGAAGACATTTACACCTGGCAATCACTGTTCTGAAATGAGTAGAATTTTAGAAACCCTGATTTTATTTGAGAAACTGTAATGGATCCAGGATACGCACTTAAAACTAGTACGGAGATGCACTAAACTTAGCATTCCTTGATACAAGACTGCGTTTTTCAGAGGGGGTTTCAAAGCTGCGGCAATAATTAGGAACGACTTTGAATTTGGACTAGTAGAACTGTGGTTGCCAGTACTCGCACTGGGCAGGTTTTTATTCTTTTTAGCCCCCGACGAGAGAAGAGGGGTGTTCAAAGTTTCTCATGTTTATTTGTGTAAATTTATAATTTATAAATTTACCTACCCATGTATGTACCTTTCCTGTGTGGAGTGCCTGTGTACTTTACTATAGAGTTTGTAGACATATGTGTACTTGGACAAGATGCGTACCTCGATATCCAAACAGTATTGGCCATTATCGAGCTGTGACATCACACGCCGCCGCTAATCTCCGGTCAATCATATCGCGGTTAATTACAATGTCGTACGTACTTAATATTATGGCATGCATAATATTCATAGCATCACGGGCTTCCAACTTCCAACACGTTGGAAGGGAGACGGGGGCAAAGAGACATCTTACCGTACTAGTAACATGACAGATGTTTGCGGGGGAAACGTGCACACAGACGCACATCTTACATATTACTCATACATACAAAAAACAAACTGTAATGACGACACTAACACAGAATATTATTACACTGTGGGCAATCCTAACACAAACGCGAAGCGGCGCGGCGCGGCGTGACGAAACGCGCCGCTCACCAAGGTTAGGACACTCCAATTGGTATCAATGGTTTGTTTCGGTTACTTGCTTATCCGGTCGTCCGGTGACCGTAGGGCTTGCTCGTTCCTCCCCAACGAATTGGCGTAACAATTCAGCCGTATGGGCACCCTGCCGGTATAGGTGACGTTTGTAGAGCTTGTAGTAGTTTATGTGATTGTATAGGATGCAAGGCTCGAAATACGAAAACTCGAGCGTGGGTTTATGAAACGTGGTGGCAGTCGAGTTTCATAATAATATCACACGAGTGTCTAATTATTTACAATTACATACACTGCTTTATATACACACATATTTACGTATCATGAGCTCTTTATGATGCGTTCAAACCGCATATATTTCGACCGCCATTACGCCTTTTATGAATGACAACTTTTCTGACATCCTGACATTTCTTTTCCTGGTCTCAGGCATCCCTCCCTATTCGGTTCGGGGGTTTAGGAATTCGCAAAATTTCCAGTGTGGCTTCCCCAGCCTTTTTAGCATCCACTCATAGCACAGCCGGGCTCATAGGAAATATTTTAACGGCTTTGCCCACAAACTGTGAGATCGCAAGCTTTGACGATGCTAAAAATGCTTTAAAATTGCCTGCCCGGGCAAAGACTTTCCAGACAACCCATAATCACAAAGGAGTTGGGATAATGTTTACTGCGATTTAACTTATAATACTCTTCTAAATAACTCTACAGGTCCAGATCACGCGAGGCTTTTAGCGGTCGGATCCCGTTTTTCCGTTCGTTTTCGAGACATGCGTCGCTTAATGACATAATCCGTCGGTCTCTTGCCACCATCAACGTGCCTGCTCTCCTTGAGCCGACTGGCATTTTCAGGGATGATGGCAAGAGACCCGATAGGGTGTCCTTGGTTCCTTGGAGTTTGGGTCAGATGCTAGTGTGGGATGCTACTTTCGTAGACACGCTGGCACCGACCCACCACCAACGAACTAATATAAAAGCGGGCGGAGCAGCTGAAAGTGGCGAAATTTTAAAACGTAACAAATATAAGAGCCTGGACAGAGAATATCTTTTTGTACCATTTGGGGTCGAAACTTTTGGTCCATGACCCCAGCGCACGCAAATTTTTCGTTGAAATCGCGATACAACGAGGAAATGCGGCCAGCATCCTTGGTACAATACCACAAGGACCTATGTTAGATTTGAGGTAGCTAGGTAAGTTACACTTACTGTATATATATTTTAAAAATAAATGTTTTACCCCTCTGGAAAAAAAAATCAGAGACAAACTAGATCTATGATCAGAGACACACTGATCTTTGCATAGTTACATAGTTACCTACTTAATAATAATATTGTATAGGTAGGAAATAAATTGTTACCTACACTTTTTACACTTGTAAGATCCTTATTGTACACTGTAAGCAATAAAGGGCTTCTGATCCTGCTTCGGATTCTGTTTCATGAACATTTGAATTCGAAGCGGCATACCGCGCGGCGTCGCGTTAAAAAAGTCACCGCACCGCACTGCGTAGCTATATCTACGTTCGTTCGCCCACGCCTTAGCGCGAACACAACAGCAGTACTAACTAACAGATGACGTGCTTAATATTAGACACATTGAATCGTGACGTAACAGAGTGTTAATCTCCGGTCAATCATATCGTGCGGTTAATGACAATGTCACGCCTGCCTTACTGCTCTATAGCTACTGCTAATGCATAGGGTGGCCCAGAAACTCTTTGACAAAGGTTTATGTCATTAATATTCATGATATTTCTAGCTTTACTCGAACTATACTGTATATTATTAAAATTTAAAACCGAATCAAACATTATATTGACTAAATAAACCGAATTATCTTCTGGAATGTCCGCGTTTGACTCTAAACTCTAAACACGAAAGCAAATGTTCGTAAAAAAAATTCGCCGCAGCTCCTCTCCTCCTCAAGCTATGTTTGTCTAATTTATAGCAAAGTATAGCTTTCAAAATGACTCGAATTTGTGAATAATAAAAAGGACACATTTTGAGATTGATCACCAACTATAATCCATATAGATATACATAAGTAGAGTGAATTGCTAATTAGGCTAAATATATCAAGCTTAGGAATCTAGGAAAAAAAATACACTATTGATCGACACATTGCGTGTCTTGCGAAATGGGAGACGAGTCCAAGCGATATATGTATCCACGCCCCACGGTGCCACGATATATGTAGTAGCCTGATGAATATCTTCTCGGTAACTACATTATTCTGATTAATTTCGACATTTTACTATATTATATGTCAACGTATTTTTGGGCCACCCTGTAATAGACAAAGGCGACCGAGTAAAGATGAAAACTCAAAAACACGTAAGTAAACACGTTATTGCACAAAACAGGATATACATTAATAAAATGGAATAGACAGAAAAGTACAAAGGCGAACTTACGATACTAAGAACGTCCTTTGAATACTGAAAGCTTTATTGAGAAGGCATAGGGTTATTTTTAGCAAGCACCCACGTGCGTGACATTTAGTTGGCATTTAACAAATATAATAAACAATGATTATTTTCTCTTTTAATTAGGTCGTGAACTTTGCATACGTCGATGCTCTACGTTATACTTACACTACACTGTTCACTGGCTGTTCCTTATTCTCTAGGGATACAAAACCGCCTAAAGGATGATTAGAACGGGCCAGGACGTCACCGGACCGGGCCGATTTGTCAGTTTCTATAGAAAACGTCACGTGACCTCCTAGGGCTTCGAGCTTGGACGTGATTCTTTCTATAGACATTCACAGATCGTCTCGTTTCGCCCCGTCCCTTTCCGTTCTAGTGTGAGTCATAAATAAATGCGAATCGGTCTCAAGCCCAAGAATTTCGTTCCGTCTTATGCCCGAAGACCGACTCACACTTGACCAGTTATTATTATTTTGTTATTGGGCAGTTTTTTTGAATAAGAATTTCATTTAACAGTTAAAAAATAAAAACAAAAGACAATTATAATGGGGACTACCAGTGAATTGGGAGCCACGCTAGTGGAACCTGGGTCTGGCCAAGTCAGGCGGGTTACTTCCAAACGTCACTTGGTTAAGTTTTCTTTTAGACAAGCCCCACGCATGAGTGGCGCCGCCAGGTGAGGGATGATACAGCCCCCATTGATAACCAATCCGAGATTCAAACCCGGACCGAACCAGCTTCGTCGACCTTCTAAATAGGCCGTAGTCCCTCCTACTTATGCCCCTTGCCGTATACAGCGCTAACGGTAAAGGACAGTCGCCATTACCCCGTCGGCCGCGGACAGCCACCGCGACAACTCTAATGAGAACTTAATTCCGAACCAGAAGGAATGCAAGCCCTTTGAGGGCCATAATTACCGCTATGGTGCTTTGAGGTAATTTTGCATGCATATGATGAATTTTGTCACTACCACGCAACGATATAAAAGTAGACAAAATCGTCTTTTTATCACGCAACTACACAAGTGTGACAAATTGTCTACATGTTACGTGGATAACTCGACAATGACAAATAAATATTATTGGGAAATTTTACATGTAGAGCTGACGTCGTACCTAAGATATCACTAGAGTGATGAACAAAATCTACCATTCACGTATTTTTTAATTGGTGTAAGGAAACTAAAAAAAACTTAGAATTCAGCTTCGATTTATTTGAACAATGAACTTCGGATTGAAAGTGGGTCGTCTTACTGGTAAAATCCAGCGCTTGTGAGATCAAGAAAACTACTAGTAAAATATCAAATAATTGTTGGCCTTGTGTATAAGCTGTAAGTACTCATAAACTCATATTATGTCATGTCTGGAATCTAGCCAGCCAGCAAGCCAGCGTCTGCTGACTACGGTTTGTGCGTAGCCCACCACGTGGGCTGGATGCTTTGCTACCGCAAGTAAACTAGCTACAAAAACTTGTCCTTCAATTTTAAATGACTGACTTATCTTCCAGATTTTGAATTTTGTACTTGTACAAGTATGCGGGGTACTCACGAGGTTAATAAGAACCCATTCTTTTTTCATAGAATTACCCCTGACCACTTAAACGCTTTTTAGACTTGTTAACTTGTTCTAGGAATGTTTGACTATTCCGGTGCGCAATTTATTAAGTGTTATTATCATTTGTGCTGAAAATGGCGGAATGGCGTGATGTGCACGTAATCTTCGCGTAATAGGCTGGCGACAGTAGCGACATCTCGTTAGACGCTGTGAAAGAAATGACGGGACTCGTGACGAACAGTGGAAGGTCGCTCTTCGTTTTTAGTGACAATCTGTCTGTTCTAAATTATTGTGATTTTAGAAAATTATTATTATGTTTCTTACAGTATTTACATGCCCATAATTTTGATTTACCGGTAGATACCGCAATAAAGGCGTGATTAGGAATTGCGAGGGTAATTGGGTCATGAATGGAGAGAGAACTGAGAGTAGAGAAGTTAGAAGAGTGAGACGGTATTTTAGACCAAGCCCCAATTTTACCAGCACGGCGACAGGTAGGTGTGTGTGACAATGGGAGTTACCGTATTGTCGCTCACCAGGCAGCGCCACTCATGCGTGGGTCCTGTGTCAATATGAGAGAATTGTCAAAGTGACGTTTGAAATGTTCTCGTAGGACCCACGTTCCACTAGTGACCCTAGCGAAAAATCGACTTGCGGTAATCCTCATTGTCAACATCACCGGCAGCATCAGCGGTTTTCGTAACCCATAGACGCCTGAAATGCCATTAATTCTGTCATTTTAGGAATTGTCATGTGTCACACTTGTCAGCGTTGTGAAATTAGGACCAGTTGTCCTATTGTTACAAAAATAATGTATTCTCTTGGCAAGTTAACCTATTGTAATATTGTACCAATTCTAGTAGGTACTTGTTATATCACATTCGGTTCCTAACCTTACCCAAACTAGGGGGCCAGCTGGGATTTTCTGAAATTACAGATTACTTGAAAAACTAAAATTCATACATTCGGAACACTTTTTAAGTAAGTACCTTATGTAAATTAACGTGCCATATATAAATAAAGGATGACTACACTAGCACGGGACGGGTCGGGACGGGACGGGGCGGGACGGCAAAATCTGTCAATTTCTATAGAAAGAATCACATGTCACGTGACGCTTTCTATGGAAATTGACAGATTTTCCCGTCCCGCCCCGTCCCGTCCCGTTCTAGTGTGAGTCATCCTTAAAGACCGAAAACGTAACATTATGTTGTCCTCGAACCACTACCACTACCACCGCAAAGTCGTAGCAGGGAGGAAAAGTTTTATGTTTAAGGCTGCGTTTTACCAAATTTTTATTTCGAGAATAACGCTTACTCTCATATAGTAACGTCAAATTACTATGGAATTTTGACATTAGTATCCAAGAGTAAGCGTTACTCTTGGTTAAAAAGTTTGGTCAAATCCAGCCTAAGTAGTTAACCTATTCGGAAATTGGGAACAACCTTAAATTACACGTAAAAAGGGTTGCTATTATGTATAAACGTAGGCGAATAACACATAAATTCTAGCTCCAAGTTGAACATCATGAACCTGAGATTGCGATCGTATGCCCAGCATCTATAAATCCTAACTGTACAATACAATACAGACATTCCTCACTGCATATGGAGAGAAATATTACTAGATATCTCCTTATTGATTACGCATACGGTTTCCAGGTCGTGAACTGAAAAAGCAAGACATGTTGGTTATAAAACCATCTAAGAGCGGGACAAACCGTAATTACTTATTAAAAACCTTTAACGGAACCCTTATAGGGTTCCGTATTTTCCTTTTGAGGTACGGAAACCTAAAAACAATGAGTTTCCAATTTACAAGTTTTAGCCTTTAAAGCCAAAAACACCAGTTTACCTCAGGAAATCATTCGCATCTTTAAGTACTGGTATGGAAACCAGGTCAATAGTGTAAGATGGGCAGACGCGCAGTCTGATGAGTACAGGTTGGAATGTGGGGTGAGGCAGGGCGGGTTGACCTCGCCTACACTTTTCAACCTGTATGTTAACGGACTAATCGAGGCGCTCAGCAGAACCCATGTTGGCTGTCATGTTGATGGAGTCTGTGTCAACAACATTAGTTATGCGGACGACATGGTGCTGCTGAGCGCATCGGTGTGTGGGATGCGTAGGCTGCTGAAAATCTGTGAGGACTATGTGACAGATCACGGCCTCAAATATAATGTCGCCAAGAGCCAGTTCATGGTGTTTGAGTGTGGTTCCAAGAAGATGGCTGAAATTCCTGCCATTTGCCTCAATGGTACCCCTATGGAGAGAGTGGACCATTTTAAGTACCTAGGTCATGTTATTGAAGCCAACCTCAAAGACGACTTGGACATGGAAAGGGAACGAAGGGCCCTATCGGTCCGAGCGAACATGATCGCCCGCAGATTTGCGAAGTGCTCCAAGGAGGTGAAATTAACATTGTTTAGGGCTTTCTGCACTTCCCTCTATACCTGCAATCTGTGGGCGCAGTATACGCAACGGGCTTACGGGGCCCTTCGGGTCCAATACAATAATGCGTTCCGGGTATTGATGGGACTGCCTCGCTTCTGTAGCGCATCAGGGATGTTTGCAGCGGCGCGAGTCGATTGTTTTTATACAACCATGCGTGCACGCGCCGCGTCCCTGGTGCGCCGGGTGCGCTGCAGTCCCAACAGTATTCTGCGCATGATAGCGGACAGGGTTGACTGCCCCTACATGTCGCACTGCGAGGGATTGCACTCCCCTGTCAGTGTTGTCGTATTTTAAATGTAAATTTTAATTTTATTTTAGAACTAACCCCTAAATTTTAAGTTGTTTTACTAATATAAATGTGTCAATCGTTACATGAAATAAAAATATTCATTCATTCATTCATTCAAAGCTCACAGTTAGTCACGGCAGCTGAGATACAATTCAAGTGGGCAAATCGTTTCCCTACGAACCTTGAGATAAGGTTCTTCCAATTATCTAGGTTATACACCCGATCTAGTGTCAATTCACGTATATCAACTAATTGGAACCCTAGGCCGTCTCGCTCCTGCCAGAGTGGTAAGAGCGAGACGGACATACTTTCGAATGCCGCAGTCGCAATCGAATACTACTCATGGTAAGCCTAAAGGTGGAGTTCCCAGCAAAGCGATACTGGTGCTGCGTCAAGTATCGCCGTGGCGTGATAGTGGCTCCATCATAAATAAATAAATAATAATAAATAAATCATAAGAGGCAATAAGAGAAGTTTTCTCAAACATGATCGGAAATGTATGCATTTATGTCACGAAATGAAGACATGAAGTTTCTTGTTTATGGCTCCTCCCCCCATTTACTTCTTGGCCGGAGGCCGTGAAGTAATGTATGGCGTAAGTATGAACTAAACATTATTTTCCGCTGTTCTAACTTTTTTAATATGCGTATTGCGTACTAACACTAAACTGACAAAGGAAAAATTACATACAGCCAACGACCACTAGATACTTGCGACATTTAAAAAAAAACAAATTCTATGGTTCTATGTATATTTAATTTTATGTGCGGCTAAACGAATAGCTCATTCAGATGGCATCATTAAACTCTCCACAAACTCGTCCTGCAATCCCTTACTTCACGGCCTCTGCAGTAATGTACTATTGCTGAGAGCCATCGAAAATACAAGAGGGAAAATGTTTAGACATCAACAATATTATTGATTACTATAGCTTCTTGCATTCGTTAAAAAATTTAACATATTGCCGGCCAGGCGGCCATATACGTTCGGGCAATTCGTCAGATCTCCATAGCGGGTAAGTCCGCCGGGCATCCGCCAGACAAATTTCCCCTTCCATTTATAGTCAGATCCGGCACATACGCCCATATGTACCGGATCTGCCGATAACGTATATGGCCAGCATATATGTGACCTCGCGCTCTTTGCAAAAGCATCATGATTCGGAGTCCGTGCAGTCTGTGACGTACACACACATGCATCCACACCTGTAGACCGTTGCGCAAGCAATGAGCGCTGAATGGTAATAATCGCACGCACTAGTAGGGTTGTCAATATACTAAAATCCAATTAACTAGAATAGCCGTTTAGAAATCTTATTACTGCTTCTAAAATCGCCTTCAATCGAACTTGCCAACGATGTAAACAAAGCGACCTGACCTAACCAATGACAAATGACCTAACATTTCCATACATACCTTTTTCAAACTTTCCATTGCGCTATCCTAAATCTTAAATCTTATCCTAAATCTGTGAAAAAAATTGTAAAGTAATGAAAAATATACCTTGAGATACTTTTTTTCTCCTACTAGGATCACAGGAGAGCTCACGATTCTGCGTAGCAATCACATAAAAAAAAAATTTTAAGCAGAAAAGTCTGCATCCAAATTTCTCTGAAAGGAAAATTCATAACATCGAGCGAATTTTTCCACCCCCTGCTAAGGCTTATTAGGGATATGGTGGAGAAATTCGGGTGAGTTTCGGTAGCTCAGTTGGCAGATCGGTGGACTGGTATCCCAGAGACGCGGGTTCGAGTCATGCGTTTTTCCACTCCTTGTGCATGACGGGAGGCGAGGAAACAGCGAGTTTGCCCGCGGTTTCAAAGGTCGGAGGGTTTCCGTACGGATGTGATGAAATAGTATAGTAATTTCGCGTTCACATTACTGGCAGCCCTTGAGTGGCTTGAGTTATTATCATCATGAGGCATGTCGAGAAATCGGCAGCAGCAGTGCCGATGCCGCGGCTGTGCCGACCGTGTCACATATTCCAGAACATAACTAGATACATACATGACATAAAGTCTCGCCTATTTGCAAAAGGGGTACCTAGATTAAATCCCAAATCATTTTCACTTGCTACGACCCAGCGTTCGCATCGAGGTTGATTTTGTTATTCAACCCTTATCCACATGAAAATGTACTCCTTTTCTATTGAGATATGGGATAAAATATGTCTACAAGCTGTTAAAGTTAACTTTTACACCGACAGTAATTTGTCCCCAACTATGAAACCTAAGTCGAAAATTGCTCTTCTTAGTAATATATTTGTTTTATATTATTTCATGTTACACGATAAAATATGCGTGTCAGTTTAGATATACTTAAAATTAGTTAAAATTTAGACAAATATTCAATGGGAAACGTGATTTCTTGGTAACTCAAGAGACATTTTTCAAGTCTCTGGCGTTATCAAAAATGTCGGTATAAAAGTTGAATCGCCCAACTATTGCCTAAAGGAAAGAAACCCCTCCTGTATACAGGAGTGCAACAAAGAAGTGTACTTGTTCGAGTCTTGTATCTGATATATTAATAACCCTTCGTTATTTTTATCACAGGGCATATAGCGGTTTTTTTTTCAGACTTATACCACGACTCAGCGTATTCCAAAATTCGGCGTACGCGCTAGTTTATATGAAAGGGAGTGCCATTTGACTAGCCCACACTACATTACACACTCTACACTAGACGTAAATCTGAGCTGTACGATTGGCGGAACGCACCTTTAACGTTTAAAATAAGAAAGGATTGCAAATACTTCGGAAATTTCGGACTCTAACTGCTGTGATCGGATAGGCCAGTGGTTAAGGGCGTCTGCCGCGAAAGCAGGAGGTCGCTGGTTCGATCCCACCACTGCTCACCGGGGGCCTTGGTCACTTTTTCTAAAGTACATGATATATTTTCCAATTAATAATCATTACGACCGGTTGGCTTAGTTGGTAGTGACCCTGCCTGCTATGCCGATGGTCCTGGGTTCGAATCCCGGTAAGGGCATTTATTTGTGTGATGAACACAGATATTTGTTCCTGAGTCATGGATGTTTTCTATGTATTTATGTATTTGTATATTATATATATCGTTGCCTGAGTACCCGTAACACAAGCCTTATTGAGCTTACTGCGGGACTTAGTCAATTTGTGTAAGAATGTCCTGTAATATTTATTATTTATTATTATTATTATTATTTATTAAACTTGACATAAAGATTATGCATAGGTATATCTTAAATTGGACGTAGTTATGCAAAAATGATCCAATCCACTTGAATCTGCAATTTTAATTACTGTCTTTTACTTGTCATTATACGGTATTAATTAGAATGAAAAATTCATATGGGTTGGAACGTTTTTGCGTATCTACGTCCAATTTATCTCGAAGACTAACAATGGTAAAATGCATACAATTTAGTGGTGCACTAGTGTGAGCATAACTCAAACGTGCCGCGGGATAATCCTAGGGCGCCGTCTGCGAGTTAGCAGCTGCCGTGGACAGCCTTGTCACTCTAAACTTGCAACAATAAGTATAATGGGTCTAGTATGGATAACACATTAAGGCTAGTTTACACATTTTTTTAAGAAATATATGGTAGTGAAAACGAAACTCGGATAGTTGGCCTTTTAATATCATCTTAAATATTGAAATTAAATACTTCAGAACGGAGTAATCGCATATTAAACTCAAACCATAATTCTTGGCAGCTCAAAATTAATTTCGCGTATTGACTTTAAAAATCTACCAATGATTATGTTTAACGGTGTCCATATTCCTTATTCACATCATGTCAAAAACCTAGGCATAATTATGGATCGTACTTTATCCTGGGTCCCTCAGATCAGCGAAGTCAGTAGAAGGATGTTTGCTGCTGTAGGATCCTTAAGACGGCTTCGTAACTTCTTACCGCTCGCCACCAAGACTGCGTTAGCTCAAGCCCTTCTTCTCCCCATTTTGGATTATGCAGATATCTGCTATCTCGATCTCTCTCAAGAGCAGCTGAACAAACTAGATCGCCTTCAAAATCTGTGTATCCGGTTCATATTTGGCTTGCGTAAATATGACCACGTCTCGTTTTACCGTTCTCAGCTCAAATGGCTACCCATTCGCTTGCGTCGCAACTTTCATATTCTAGCTCTTCTTTATAGTATTCTCTTCAACCCCATTACTCCTTTTTACCTTAAAGAGCGCTTTAATTACCTCTCCTCTCTAAGATGCTCACAGAATCTTCTTCTTGCCCAAACAACTTCCTCTTCAAAATTCTATAGTGACTCCTTTACCTTTCAAGCGATACGGTTATGGAATGCTTTGCCGGTTGATTTAAAACGTGCCAAATCTCTATCCATTTTTAAGATTAAACTTAAACAACACTATCTGTCACTTCCTTAAGTTGTTGGTCTATTTTATCTATAGGATATGTGTAGTTGTATATTTATGGTTTATGTATGTATATTTTAATCATACGTATTTATGTATGTATATTGGTATATATATTGTGTGCTGATGTGCCACCAGTTCATCTACATATTTGTGCCACCTTTACGGGTTTCTCCTAAGTAATCTCTACTACCCTAAGGTTGTCTGGAAGAGATCGCTTTGTAGCGATAAGACCGCCTGTTGTTGCTTAACTCTTTATGTTTTTATTTATTTTGTTGTATTTTTCTTTCTGTTATGCACAATAAAGAATATATTATTATTATTATTATTATTATATTAACACCATGACCCTACTTTTCGAGCTCTTTACAGCACTCTATCTTAACCCCCGTGAGTTGGTAATTTGGCCAATTACAAATTCCAGATATTGCATGAGATGACGGATACGAATTGTTGTTACCAAGTCGCGTGGTTTGGTTTCTTTAAATTTTTGAAATACCTATGTCGCGAATAGCTTTAGGTTAAGTTTGTATATATAATTAAGTCAATCATTTTAATAAATATGTTGTTTTCGTTTATTTCTCATTTGACCAATCCCATGAAAGATTGGTCCATATTTATTGTAATTAATGTGCTTATTATTAACCCAATCCCAAAAGAGAGATTGGGCACATATTTCGTATACACCGATCCCACCAAGCGATCGTATTATTGTTTATTTATGTGTCAATTAATGTTGACAAAGTGTCCATTACTACTAAAATGATAAACAATGTTCCTAATAAATAAACCATATTCCTCCCCATGTTTAATGTACTAGTCGTAAGCTTACTGTTTGAATATACATGCGCCGCCTAGTATCGTCCACCCACCTATTTGGTAGACGCGGGGAGCAAATAAATAAGGGCCCCCTTTGCTCTTAAAGTTACTAAGGCCACTCCACCTACCAAAGGTGATTTCTTAAAAACGCCCCCGCCAATAAAGACAGCCGCGTCTGTCTCCTGCTCCCCTCCGGCCCATAAGGCCCGCTCCCCCCCGGACATGATCCTGCGGATATCTCGCTCCCGCTCGCCTAGGAGGCGTTCCTCCGTCCGAGTGAAGCGAGACTCCAAGGGAGTCCGCGAGTTGACCCCCAGACCACTCCTAACGACGAACAGACCAACAGACTCATCAACTGACGACCTCATCAGGCTCCTATCAGACACCGACCAGATGGACACGGATACAGACGCGGAGGATTGGCAAACGGCTGGCAGCCGTAAGGGAAAACGTTCTCGGCCAAAGTCTCCGACAGGCACGTCACCGGTCAACAAGACGGCCCGGACTCCCTCCGTCACTGCACCTTCTGTGCAGGCCCCTCCGGCCCTTAGTGCCACTCTGGCAAATGACGGGGGGTCTTTGGCTCCAGATTCAACCCCGGCGTCACCTGGCACCACAGTACACTCTGTACAGGCCCCGTCGGCCAGTAGTGCCCCTCAGGCAAGTGGCGTCGGGCCAACGCCCCCGGGGGTTGACCATAATAGGCTGGACTATTTGACCCTTATTGATGTACACAGATGGACCACTGCCAGGGCGATAGCCCAACAGCGGGGCATAAGTGTGCACAGTACGGAAATCCAGACCATGCCCTATTATGCGTTCAGGATCACGGTTCAGGGGTCCAAAAACTACCGTGCCCTGGCCGCTCTCTTCGAGGAGCTAAAACTTGACTTCAACAGGCGCACGCTTCCCGAAGAGAAAGACCACAGGGTCATCCTCCGAAATGTCCCAAGGGTCTTTTCAGAGGATGAGGTAAAGGCGGACCTTGAGAAACAGGGAATTATAGTGAGGCAGGTGTGTCGTCTTCATCATAAGACGAGGGGCATCGTATACGACATCGTACTGGTGAAAACGGCGCCGGACCCGGCTATCCGTCAGGCTCTTCAAGCCATCAAAGAAGTAGTAGGAGTCTCGGTTAGGGTAGAACCTCCCAAAAAGAGGAACTACGTCACGCAGTGTCACAACTGCCAGAGATGGGGCCACAGCGCACGTGGCTGCAACTCTTCCCCCCGGTGTGTTAAGTGCGCTGGCGACCACCCGTCCCGTGATTGCAAGCGGCCCAAAGGATGCAAGGACCCGGAAGGCAGGAGGTGTCGGAACTGCTTGGACCACAAGCTCCCCCAGTTCGCCCACACGGCCAACTGGATGGGATGCCCATGTGTTCCAAAGCGGAAAGACACCCCCGGCAAACCGAAGTCCTCGCAGACTGGGGGACGTAAGCAAAGCAAGACGCAGGTGGCTCCTCAGGCGAATAACGCACAAGCGTTCCCTGCCCTCCAGGCCGTAGGGTTAGGCGCTCCTGGTAGGACCCCGCCGCCTTCAGCGGCCGCAGCTCCCACTCCGGCGCCCTCAGCGCCCTGGTCTAGGGACCCCCGCTACAGGGGTGCTCCCGCCGTTCAAGCAGGCCGGCCTGCTCAAGCTCCCCTCTCAGGGCCCATATCGGACCTCGGAAGCTTCCTCCAACATCCAGAGTGGAGGAAGCATTACGATAACTATATGGCGTCCATTAGCGCTCGCTATTTCGCTCATTATTCGGGCCTTCACGTCGCTTCTCACCAGTATGAATAGTACGACCCTCAAGCTTAAACCAAGTTCGCTGACCATTGGCGTGTATAACGCCAATGGTATAAGCCGAATGAAGGATGAGATTACACTCTTTCTTCGCGATCATTCCGTCGATGTTTTTCTAGTGCAGGAAACCTTTTATAAACCGTTTATGAAAAGTTTCCGAATCCCTGGTTATGAGCAGGTTAGAAATGATAGGCTCGAAAATAGGGATAAAGGGGGCACCCTCATATTCTACAAACGTAGCTTACATTGCATAAGTCTCGATCCCCCCCGACTGACAAATATGGAAGCGTCGGTCTGCCGCATATCGATGGATGGTCATCCCCCGATATCGATTGCGTCAACCTACCTTCCACCCCAACGTGACATCATACATTCTGACTTGATTAGTTTAGCGTCCTTAGGCCCCTCGGTCATCGTCGCCGGAGACCTGAATAGTAAGCACGTCGAATGGGGATGCGTCGCCGGGAACCCCAACGGAACTAAGCTCAATCACCTTTTGAACGAAGGCCTCCCCTTCGATCTCCTCGTTCCCTTAGAACCAACTCACTACCCGTTTAACGTAAATCACCGACCCGACATACTCGACATAGTACTCCTAAAGAACGTAGGATTAACCCTGCGTTCTATAGAAGTATTAGACAAACTTACATCCGACCACAGGCCAGTCCTTGTGAGACTAGGACCTCACCCCAGTCACGCGGCCCCTACCAGGACACTTGTGGACTGGGAAAAGGTACGCGAAAGTCTCCTAAAGACAGACTCCCCCCTACTTAGAGACATCCCTGACAATATTACCACAACTCAACAGACTGACCAAGCGATCGACTCATTTACCAGTTACCTCAACGCTGTAAAAAGCGAATGCTCAAGGGAGGTGTCGGCCGAGGTAAACCAACGCCGCCCCCTGCCAAGGGAATTGAGAGAGCTGTTAACTAAGAAAAATCGCTTCATCAAAACTTGCTCAAACTTCCCTTCCCCCGAAAACCGGCAAATCCTGAGGGCCTTGAATATCGAGACCAAACAGAGAATTGCAGAGTTTCGGGAGAACGATTTCAGGCAACTGATGGGGGAGATAGGGCCTAGTCACCACGCATACTGGAAACTAGCTCGATCTCTCAAATCGGACGGCCATTGGTCAATTCCCCCCTTGGATCGCCCGGATCACCCGACACCCGCGCTCGAGGACAGTGAGAAAGCTGAATGCCTAGCCAGTAGTTTAGAATCCCAATGTTCGCCTAGCCTCCTGCCTGCCGATGAAGCCCATGTCGAGAGGGTAAATTCAGAGGTGGAAAGGAGATCGCGTCTTCCCGTAACTTCACCCTTAGTACCGGTGTCGGTTAAGGAAGTCAGTGATAGGGTTAGGGCACTCCGCGTAAAGAAGTCACCAGGTGCGGACGGCATATCAAACCGCATGCTGAGGCTTCTACCCGCTCATCTCATCCTCATTCTGGTTGGCATCTTCAATGCCGCCCTGGCCAATAGTCACTTTCCAGCCGCGTGGAAACGTGCAACGGTCATCGGGATCGCGAAGCCGGGAAAACCCCGGCGTTCGCCCGCCTCGTATAGGCCCATCAGCTTACTTAGCTCGCTTGCGAAGCTATATGAGCGCATCATCCTCACCCGAATTCTCAGTTTCACGACTGAAAATTCAATTCTTACTGACGAGCAGTTCGGCTTTAGATCCGGACACTCGAGCGTCCACCAGGTGCACCGCCTCACGGAGCACATAACCTTCGGGTTTTCGCGATTTAGGGGGTTAAAGACTGGTGCGATCTTTCTTGACGTTGCAAAAGCCTTCGACAAGGTCTGGCATAACGGTTTGGTATACAAACTATATCAAATCGGAATGCCGGACAGACTCGTACTCATAATACGAGATTTCCTTACGGACAGAAGCTTTTGCTACCGAATTGAGGGAACGTTATCAGACCCACACCCTATCAGGGCCGGAGTCCCGCAAGGCTCCGTCCTCTCTCCTACGCTCTATTCGTTGTTCACGAACGACGAGGCACCCGCGTGTCGAACTAGGGTTGTTCGCGGACGACACCGCGCTCTATACGACGCACACTCGCTACGACCTTATTCGGAAATACCTCCAGGATGCAATCTTTGACCTAGGCCAATGGTTTCGTCTTTGGCGTATTGAAGTGAATCCGGATAAGAGCGCAGCGATAATATTCCACCCAACAGACAATATGCCGTTGGACTCGAGGGTGGAACCGGTTCGGCTTTTCGACCAACGCATCCCGTGGGTCAATGAGGTGAAATACCTCGGCGTTACTCTCGATCGTAGACTGACTTTCCTTAGCCACATCCGTAGGGTACGAAGAAATGCGAGCTTCGTACTAGGTAGGCTTGGGGGGATGATCAACAGGTTTAGTAAGATGTCACTTAGAAATAAGCTGACGCTTTACAAGACGTGTGTTCGTCCCATAATGAGTTACTCAAGTGTGGTATTTTCCCACATGAGTAAGGCACGTCTCAAGGCGCTTCAGGTCGTACAGAATCGTTTCCTCCGTAGGGCGACTGGTGCCCCGTGGTACCAGACGAACCTCAGTCTGCACCGCGACATGAAGCTTAACTCCATGTACGGTTTCTTTAAGCAAACTGCTCGGCGTTACTTTGATAACGCCTCCCATCATAGGAATCCACTAGTCAGGAATGCTGCCAATTATTTGCCAACTCCTCCACCACCTCCGGAACTTCTTGCTCACGATTCACTGATTAGGGGTCGCTCAGTCCGGCGACCTAGGCACACACTCACGGACCCGGACGACGAAATCGCAGCCGACTTCGAAAGAAGGCGCGCTGCAATATCGTCGCCCGACGCGCCGCGTACACACCAGCGTCCCCGCCGGCGGGGTCGCCCACCCCGCGACATAGACACATTCAGTCCGTTATCGACCCGGTACCGCCGCGTACCGGATAGCATCAATCCGACCGCGATCGGACCTAGCTGAGTTTCTTGCTGGAATCTTCTCGGCTAGGTTAGGGGTAGCGAACCAGCAATAAAACTCCCAGTAGCTAGTTTTCTTACACACACCTCAGATTTGGTTGGACCCGGTCCAACCGATCTCTCTGGAGCGCAAACTCAGAAGGAGTATTCCAGAGTAGTAAATATCGTGTGATGTCGTGGAAGGGTCCTGGATTTTCCCCAGGCTACCATCCCACTTCACAGTCCGTACGCTCCAAAGCTCAGTGCATGGAGCCCCTGCAGGGTCAAAAAAAAAAAAATCTTAAAGTTAGTTATTTACAAAGTCTTCGACTACTCCCACGCCTCTCTTCATTAGGCGTACAAGCGCACTAGCGCGCTTATAAAACTTACTATGAGTTTTATTTCATCCAACCTGGTATCCTGGTAACAAGGCGGTAACAAGAGGCAACGGGAAGCTGAGCATCGGCCAGAGCAACGGGTCTTCTATCTGCATAATTTTATGGAGATTAAAGTCTGCACTCCACAACCTATAAGTAAGTAGTAAAAGTACAGACTATGGTTTGGTTTAATTTCCGAGAAAACGCGGGTTTTCGATCTTTTACGAGTTTCCCGAAACACGGCCGAGATACTAGTTCACTAAAATATTTATTTATTTAATTTTTATTACACTACAAAAAATCTATTTTACTAAAGGCGGACTTAATGCTTATAAAGCATTCTCTATCAGTCAATATCGTCTCATAAACTCATAAAAAACGTCTAACGTTGTAGTTCAGTCTACAAATCTTAATATGCGAGGTGGGCGATACACTCGGTCAGACTGTGGAATGAGTTGCCTGTCTTATGCCTGTAGTATGCAGTCAATTGCGTCGCTCAAGGGGAAGTTATAGAAGTTGTGGTTAACTGATTCTGTGTGATTGGCTGCTGCTGCTTCTTTGTTTATCTGTATATTCTTTTTATTATTTTGTATTAGTGCTATCTCATATTTCCTTGTTAGTGTGATATATAGGTCTACATTTCCTATAATATAGAAAACTACTTATACAACCCTATTATATTGTAAAGAAGCTGTTCAACCTAGCTGTGAGCCAAGCGTCTCAGGTAATAGCTTTTGTTACAACTTTTACAGGCTAAGTAAGCTTCGGGACTGTCCCGGCTTACACTCGCTGCATACCCACTGCAATTATGCAAACAAGAGTAGTTGTCCTTGCAAATAGAGAGTTATAGAAAATGCAGACATAAGAGTAGATAGAATGAAATTAGTTGAACAGGCGACCTATTCGAAGGTGCTAAACTGACATTTGACACATATTCCCTACGTCACCGCGTCATTGTCATATGTCATATTGAACATTTCCACGGACGTTCGCGTAGAAATGTCACTTAAACAATATTAAGGGCCAATCTTACACAAATAGAAATAGTGACAGTAAGCTCAATAAAGCTTCTGTTGTGGGTACTAGACAACGATATATACCTACATTTAATAGATAAATACAGATAAGTAGTCCAATACATAGCAAACATCCATAACTAAGATACAAATAATCGTGATAAACACAAAAAAGTGCCTTGACCAGGATTCGAACTCGGGACCTCCTGCATCGTTATAGGCAGGGTCACTACCGACTGGGCTAGGAGGCCATGACACATCAATGTCAAGGTCCGTCCCGTTCTATATCTTGCCCTAGCCTAATATATTTAGTTGTAAGTGTTTCATGCATGTACACGCGTTCACAATACATGGTCAGTTTATTAATGAAATCATTCAAACTGCCCATGCATTTTTGAAAATTTCTGAGAACACTTACACTTTTTATGTACGTGTTCTCAGACCAGCTTAATGTACTTATATAACATAATACATTAAGCTGGTATAAATAACTTTATAAAATTTGTAAATTGAAAACCCGCCAATTTAAATGTATTACAAATTTGTGCACCCCCAGCACTGAAAACCAGCGCTGAATTTTCTGCCACATGACGAGACATCTTACTTCTATAGACTTTTTTGGAATGTCACCAGCTATCCGGAAACCACTTGGAGTCGTACCTGTTGCCTGCATTCAACTTTGCACGAAGACACTTGTTTTACTTTAAGTATGAACAGCGCCATTTATTTCTAAAGTGTCATTACAAATGCTTACCGCGTACACGCGAGTCATAGTTATTGGGATTTTTCAATCTGGTAGATAAATAAAAGAGCCGAAAAAAATTACGCCATAAATGTGCTGCAGTTGCAGCACTTTTTCATATAATCTTGTTTGAACCGTTACGTTTCGTTAAGTGCCAACAACCTATAAGGTTTTAACATGAATTTGACACTTAATGCTTTATATATGATAAATGCGAAACCTTTATCGTTTGTATCACCATCAATGAAAATTCTGCCCTATAATGTCACTCTGACCCAAATTTTGCCCTATAATGTCACTCTGACCCAAATTTTGCCCTATAATGTCACTCTGACCCAAATTTTGCCCTATAATGTCACTCTGACCCAAATTTTGCCCTATAATGTCACTCTGACCCAAATTTTGCCCTATAATGTCACTCTGACCCAAATTTTGCCCTATAATGTCACTCTGACCCAAATTTTTTGACGTTTTTGTTCTGCTTTGTTTGTCTTTTTTTTTAAATTATATATTGAACCTATCTCATTTTCGCCAACGTTCTGGTAACAACGCATTCTACTCTGTACGCAAATGCATCTACCGCTTAACTGCTCGGTAAATTACGATATTAAATGATTTGCTGATACAGGACCTTTTCACTGACCCGCCAGGCAAATTTCTAAAGGTTTTTATCTCATGCCTGCTCTGGATTCCGCCTGGATGTAAGTAAGTTTCAGCTTAATGGAACAACGGGAACGGGAAGTAAGTCAAATTCAGTTAGCAGGATTTGACCCTGACAAACAAATACCTATACATTGCAAGGTAAATAAAAGTACCTTTCGCCAGCACTCGTTACACAACAGGAATCCACGAACTGACTCCGCGAACACGTCATTAGTTCTGTCTCTTCCACTCCCGCCCGTGACAGGGTGGAGTGAAAGAAACAGATTGTGTATTTAAGTTAGAGAGCGCCTTAGGACGTCTGCAGCAGGTCTCTATTGTTTAGTTTTCAGCGTCTAAATAAAATGTTTGTTTGATTTGTGTGGTGACCTTAGACCATTTCACGAACCGGACTAGGCAAGTAGGCACTGACAGGTGTTCCCTTTTGATGAAAGCATATGAGCAACAATCATGTTCATTGCATGGACTGACGTTTAAGGATGACTCACACTAGAACGGGACGGGGCGGGACGGGAAAATCTGTCAATTTCTATAGAAAGCGTCACGTGACATCCGAGGGCTCCGAGCTATCACGTGATTCTTTCTATAGAACTTGACAGATTTTCCCGTCCCGCCCCGACCCATCCCGTCCCGTGCTAGTGTGAGTCATCCTTTATCTAACATAGAGTTATTTGTACGTAACGTACGATAGGCATAAATTTGAAAGTTCGACCACTTCTACAATGACCCGGGTGGCCTTGTGGTTACAGCGTCTGCTGTGAATTCAAAGGACGCAGATTCGATCCCTACCCTGAGCACTGGGCGCCTTGGTCACTTTTACTTTCGTATATGACGCGCGACCCCTATACCTGGGCATTCCCATTATGATTTGTCTCATATTCGAAGTTAAAATTGATATTTATCTCATATATCCCCCTGCCAAATTTGATCATTGAACAAACATACATACAAAAGTACATACATACAAGTGACGGTTTGTCCAAGTAGATTGATACAAGTCACTCGCTTCGCTCGATCGTTGAGGTGAAGGAAAACCTCGATAACAAGAATCCCCGTCCACGTGCTAAATCCAAGTTCGAAGTTGGCAGAAACGTATCCGTCGTCTGACCCACTTCTCTAATTCCCGCCAAATTGTTGCCCGTTGTTCTCATTACGGTGTCTGATTTAGATACCACTAGTGGTTCGTTCCGTACATGACCTCGCAACCCCTCGACTGATTTGGCTTATATTCGAACTTAAAAATTATATTTATTTCATCTAACCACCTGCCAAGTTTCACGCCGATCCGATCAGCGATACTCGAGTTATCGTCGAACAAACATACATACATACAAACGACGGATTGTCCAAGTAGATTGGGAGAACTCACTTCCTTCCCTCGCTCGTAAGGTGGCATAGAGACCTGAACCTGGCATAGAAACCCATACGTTTTTGGAGTTTTGGGACACAAAGAATGCATACCTATGTATTTGCCATTATTTCATGCATGCTACCTAGCGTGAAAGACAGAACTTGTACAGGTTGATTTTTGGGTAGTGGAGCAAGAGTGATCAGGGTACTGGGGAGGGCCACGCCGAGTAACTTTCAGTATGGGGACAACCATGAAATCCCGAAAAAAAACTCCTTAATTATGAGGTAATTGGCAATTCAAGTGTAAGAAAAATACAGTATTTACCTACCTATACCTACTTACTTTTTTTTATCTAGCTAGAGTTTGACAGAGTCATCTATTGAACGGGAGTTAATTTAATTGCTTGTCCTAATGTCTATGGAATAATCTCCAGCTATTTTTTGAAAATGATCTGCATACAATCGCTTAAATACACTATACTTTTTCACATTACCGCGAAATACCCGCGGTCTGTCCGCCATGACAGAAGTTCTACATTCAAATCCCAAGTTTTCTACGAGCGCGGAACGCACACATCTTGTGTTCCAAATTTGAAATTCAATTCTCGCTTAACGGCTGCATTTTGAACGTTTACAGATAATGATTGTCTTTGGGAGTTGTTAATGAGCTTTTGGAAATGTTATGGATAAAATATTTCAGTACAAATGTTGTGAATAATCTCTTCTCATTGGGAAAACTCGGATAAATTCGCATTTATCATGTGTTAAGCATTAATGAATACAAGGAGCGTTAGTGACCCGACTGTCGGGTTCACTATTCCTAGGCACTTTTCGCTACACAGCGGGAAAATCACGAAGTCGACCACGAACGTAACACGCAACATTCGCTGGCTCGATACGACTCAATTTAAGTCGTCAACTGAATCGCGTGAAGGCCTCTGGAGACCTATTCGAACGTGCTAAACTGACATTTGACATATCCATTTCATATTACTAAGACTTTTGCTCTTTGCCGTCGTTGATTACCTTACACTTAACTGTTAATCTGTATTTTTTTTTCAATTTGTTAACTATAAGTACTCCTGCATGCTTTTTTAATAAATCTCACTAATATCTTAGTCTTAGTTGTTTTTCTCTTTTATTTTATGTAAGGGAATTTTGCTGTTATTCTGTATTTTTCATTTTTAGGATAATAATTGTAGTTCTCGCTCACTATTGTTTGTCATGCTAAGCATACATGCTTTGGGTAACATTCCCAACCAAAACCTGTAAACCTACCATGTAACAAATGTTATCTGTTTTGTATGCCTAATAAATAAAAAGTAAAATAAAAAATTCCCTACGTCATTATCATGTCATATTGATCGTTTTCACGGAAGTTCGCATGAAATGTCACTTAAACACGTCCGAATAGGTCTCCAGTGTGCTTAGTTGCTTACCATGAGTTGCAGCGACTGTGGCGCTCAAAAGTATGTCCGATTATCCGTCTTGCTTCTACCATTACTCTGGCAGGAGCGAGACGGACATATCCCAGAACGCCGCAGTCGCTATCGAATAAGGCCACGTACAACTCATGGTAAGCACACAGGCATCTAAGTATAGTGTGTTTTAACTAACCACTTTTTCAAACGAGCGAGCGAATCGAGTGAGTTCTCCTAATGTACTTGGACAAACCTTCGTTTGTATGTATGTTTGTTCTACGATACGAGTATTGTTGCTCGGATCGTCGTGAAACTTGACAAGTCGTTAGATGAGATAAATATAATATTTAATTTCGAAAGATATAAGGGTCGCGGGTTCACGTTCAGGGCGAACCACTAGTATATGCAAAATATATATAGGGACCCATTTTATTACATTGTCCGTTGTTGATAAACTACATACATAGTGTCAAAAATCAAGTAAATTGAGAGTATTCACTAGCTTCGCTTCGTTTGAAAACGTCACATAAAAACGATTTTCTCAAAAAATCACAAGTCGACTCCTTCAACCAACAAAGTTAGTCTTTAAATAAAAGTCTTTTAAAGTTAACCCGTAAATGCACTACAATGTAAAGTTTTAACTAGTTTGCCCCAAGGCATATTGTCTCTATTACTCGACGCTTAGCGTAATCCAGAATCTTTCGGCGCGTACCAACTACGCCAGATACGCCATTACGGTAACATCCTAACTTTTACCTCGGAAATGATCTTATGAACTGTACAATATAGAGAACGAATAACAGCGAGTGCATTACACCCGTTATTTTTTAAACTCAAATTTTGCTTCTTTCAAACTAACAAAATGTTAAAAGAACAGAATGGGACAAACACACTACTTGGGGCAAAAAAAAACAGAATGGGACAAACATAGGTACTTACTAATTGGGGCAAAACAAAATTGCAAAAATAGTTATATATTATACAAGGGGAGAAACTTGTTTCAAGATTCCAGTTTTTGAACCTCTCGCTACGCTTGAGACTCAATTTTGAAATCTTTCGCTTGCTCGGGTCTCAATATAAGCCCGAGAGTTGAACAAACTTTGCCGCCGAGTGTAATACTGTTTCCATACTTTAAAGTAGCAGTTACGTCACTCACTACACCTATTTTGGTAAGAGCGATTTTAAGTGTGCAGCAGCGCGAGAGTCAAACTTAACTCTTATTTCTGACTTTGGTACGTAATTGTAAGTAAAAAAAAGAAAACTCAAATTTCAGCATCAGGTTTTTTATAATAGTAATTTATTAAAATAACACATTTAATCTACAAATAGAGGTCGTTATCGCCTGGCGGTCCTTTTTGGCAATTAATCCCAAGATTTGGCGTAGCCGCTAGTTTCACAGGTTTTATTAAATCTTGATCAAAATTATAAACTACAAAAGATACAAAATTGAAAAAAATACAGACAATAACATATTTTACTCTAAAAGTAGTAGAACGATGAAATCATGTAGGTATGAAATAAATAAAAAATTCAGGCGCGTTTTGTGCTAAGTGCACTATCTTATTTCTTTGGTCTCCATGTTAAAGCGCACAAAGTAATAGAGATGAAGATATTCAAGATAACAATCTATATTTCCTAAAGAGTCCTGGTTTAACTAACCGAGCGAAAGCTAAGGTGTCCGTTTCATTTCAGCTTAGGACAAGAATGCTTTCGTACTGTCCTGATCTACAGATAGTTTATCTTAAATTTTATAAGCCAATTCTACTACGTTTACCTACTTACTCATGTTCTATTTTTATATTATTGCATTTGTTTGAATATTATGTCTGAAACGCTTGGAAGAACTTCTGGTCCATGAAGGTGTTAATGAAGGGCAACCTTCCACTAGCACTGAAGCAGAAACTCGTCGACATGTGTATCCTGCCTATACTAGCCTACGGCGCCCAAACTTGGTCACTGACGGAAGCCCAGAAGTCCCGACTCAGCGACTTGCCAGCGAGTCATGGAGCGCAGCATACTAGGAATCCAAAAATCCGACTGAATTAGGAATACCGAGTTGTGCTCCAAAACTGGTGTGACAGATGTGGATGTTCAGGCCACCAAGCTAAAATGGGATTTGGCTGAACACATCTGCCAAATACACCCGAAACTATGGGCCAAATTAGCTACAGACTGGATCCCAGAAGGTGGCCGAGGCAGAGGCAGACCAAAAAAGAGATGGCGGGACGACTTGGATGCCTTTTGTAGCGACTGGCGGGGACATACACTTAGCCGTGACGAGTGGAGGAAGAGAGAGGAGGCTTTTACCCAGCAGTGGGAAACAAAATAAAATTTAAAAAAAGCTCTTTCCCATCACGAAACAATGGCGTTCCGAACCTTTAGGAAGCGTACATGGAGCAGAAGTCAACGCAGAAGCTCTTTCGACAATTTAATGAAATGTAAGGGGTACACCCAGCGGATGTTGCACTTACCCAAGTCATGGGACGCACGCAGATGCAGCACCCGCTAGGGTGTATGGACTATTTAATTGAGAGTTAATGGAATATGCGCAATAACGACACCTGTCTAAGAGGTCATCAATTAAAGCTAGAAAAGCTGAGTTCCCACAGTAACCCCTACAAGCACTTTTTGAGCAATCGAGTGGTGAGGGCTTGGAATAAACTCCCAGAAGACGTGGTTTCAGCACAAAATGTCAACCAATTCAAAAATAAATTAGACAAGCATAATGAATGAACTAAACTAGACAATGATAACTGCTGTCGACGATTACTGGATACAGGCAATATCAGTTGTCACAACTGCAACTGCCTGCCCGGTTATCAAATAATAAATAAATAATATACTTAAAATGTACTTGACCATTGAGAGTGAAAGACTAAATACAAGGATGAATCTGTGTCAAGGCCGGGCTGTGCCCGATGTCTCAAATACTATAGAAAAATGTCACGTGACCTCCGACGGCTCAGAGTTATCATACGTGACGCTTTCTATAGTATTTGACACATCGGTATAGAATGTATAGACTGATCCTTTATGGAGAATGAAACCGGACGCCTGCCTATAGCCCTTTAAACCGTATACATTAGGTTTCCATACTTATTATTCTTCCAAGGTCACAAGTTACTCCGTATTAGGTAAGTTTGTCCCGGAAAGCAAATAAATCTGTCCCCTGGACGAACCCTTCTGAGATAAGGTGATAACAGGATCTCAATTTAACTTGAGAGCGCCAGTGACGGACAATACGTACAATTGCTCTTAAAACTAGCCAAGCTACATTCAACCCTGTACCTTTGGAGTTACGGTTGATTTTACTGTGGACAAAAGCGGGTCATGAGTATGTAATGTAATGAACTCAATTTTAAATAAGTAAACGGGGTTGCGTAAAGATTTGGCTGACATTTTAACATTGATTAGGTAAGTTGAAAGAGGTTTACACTGACAGTACGAATCAGTTTTTTTATGATTATGAATAGTAGATTGTTAACCAAGGGGTGAAAGGCACCTATTTCTTCTTCCTAGCGTTTTTATACCACGGCTCAGGGAGCCTAGGGTCCGCTTTGGCAATTAATCCCAAGATTTGGCGTAGGCGCTAATTTCCTTTAATGGCTTAGGACAGATTCTGGTTACGGCAGATAATTTTTATGACAGATTCGTGTTAGGGCAGAAATTGGGCAGTCGCGAACAAAAACTATGAAAGTCGGCAAGACAGACAGCATTTGAACTGCCATGTAACTGAAAAATTGCAGTTTGCGTGCAGTTTAATAAACAGTTCTATATACTTGAAACATTATCAGGACAAATAATTGCTTTGGTTTCACTCTAGCTAAAGCTACTCTCTAAGGCCCACTTGCACCATCAAGGTTTAGCCGCGAACCCGGAGTTGAGCTGTCAAATTCCATACGAAAAAACAAACAAACGCATATTTGTCATAAATAAAGGTAGGTTAGGTTCGTTAGGTATCTTCAAATGCCCGAAGAAACTGCGCAGAAATAGGACCAGCTCTTTGATAAACTTAGTTCCATAAATATACCACTTAGTAATAAAAAAATGACAAATGACTCTTCAAAACCATTAAAAGACCATAACAGGATTCTGAATTCAATGAATGATTTATGGTTATGTTCGCACGCCAAAATTGTCGGCTACCACATTCTGTTCGACATGACACAATAAACAAGGTATGGCCTTCACATGTCATCGGAGACCACTTTTGGTTGGACTGAGAAAGAAATATATAATATTGGCTTGTGCGAGTGGGGCAGCTAGCTGTCAGTGACGTCTTCGTTAGTGGGAGGTCCTACGAGACGGTCTCACCTTGTTTTCTTTCCACCAAGGATGTAAAGTAGTTTTCTTATAAAATGTGTTTTATTTAGGTTTAACGGACCATCATTTGAGTTGATATTTGCGAAATATTAAATAGTATTACGTCTGAATCATAATTTGCTTCATGATTCTGTCCAGACTTAGAGCATAGACAACTAGAGACGCCGTGTCTAACGTTTTGAATACAAATATTTCGCCGATTTTTGCGGCGAAGTGATGACGAGGGTTTTATTAAATATTTTTTAATAAAATAATACATTCTGTAGGGGCCTATGTTATGTTATGTCTTTTCGCTGATAATGATGATGATGAGATTCTGGTCACGCTCTGCCACGGATCTCTAATCGCACACTCGCATTATAAAGATGTCAATTTTAAATAGTTTCTAAAATAATAACGCCCACGACTTGATGATGAACGAGACAGCAACGGGTTTTGTTATAAGTAGTTAAAATATAACTTTGCATCCGTGTATACCTAACTACTATAACCTGACATTATCACTACCTCTTTCAAAGAATGAAAAGATCTTTACCATAAATATTACAGGAAAAATATAATATTGACCATGTCTTCATTAATTATTTTTTAACAAATAAAACTTTTCTGAAATTTTGGAAATGAACAGCTTTAGATTGTTTTTTTATTTAAATTTATATGATAGGATGGCGTAAGTACAGTCTTTAAAAAAATTACATCAACAAGGATGCAAAGTAATACTTTAACCGTAGTTATAGTACCTAGTTATACATAACTACTACATATAACTTGGCTAGCCATTTTCAGTACTTACCTAAAAAGTTTTTTGACTCTATAATCTTTCGATTCGAGCGGGTGTGGAGCACACATGAAATAGTGTGCGACTTGCATTCGATTGCGACTGCGGCATTCGAAAGTATGTCCGTCTCGCTCCTAACACTACTCTGGCAGGAGCGAGATGGACATACTGCCGAATGTCGCAGACGCAATCGAATGCAACTCATGGTACGCACATAGGTGTCATAGGTACGACATTCGGAATTGCCTGACCGCACTGTATTTGCGACAAGAAAATTTCCAGCGACTCAGCCAGGAATGTACAATCACGTCTAATACTTAACTATTATACATTTATTAACATGCAAGCAATGACCAAAACGTCAAAGTTATGTTTAGAGTGTGATTAGTGAGCAAAATCACAGGTCGAGTGCTAAATCCAGGCTAATCGTTGCTAATGCTCGTAAGGCTGGCCTGCAACTGGTAATTTACCTGTAATAGGGCAAGAATACTGTTAATATTTTATACTACTTTTTGCCCCCGTCTTTGTATTTATTATTTGTATACGTTGGTAGTAGCTTGTAAGCTCGAGGACTTTTATTTTCCAAAATATCCTTTCTACGACGTAAGATGATTTCCAAAGTAAATTAGAGGTAAGGTAAGGTGGGATGTGACGGTATTGCTTCTGACATTAAACGTCCGATATTCTATTCTATTTTAACGGCCTCCTAGCGTAGTTGGTAGTGACCTACCTACGAAGCAGGAGGTCCCGGGTTCGAATCCTGGTCAGGGCATTTATTTGTGGGTTTAACACGAATATTTGTTCCTGAGTTATGGATGTTTTCTATGTATTTAAGTATTTATATGTATATATCTATTATATATATCGTCATCCACAACACAAGCCTTGCTGGCCATTGAGCTTACTGGGACTAGGTCGATTTGTGTAGGATTGTCCCAGAGTATTTATTAATTTATTCTCACTTTCGCAGTCCTTCGGATTTTACCTTGATGTCACAGTTTCGCCAAGGGATTGTCTAGGGGGATCGCCGTGATGCGTAGTAAAGCTGGGTTCTTTTCATTTGATAAGTTTGCCGCAATTTGCTCTGTCTTCCGCAATGTCGTCTACCACCTGTATTTTTAAAGAAACTATGAGCTACTATCACGCATGAAGGGATTGTAACTGTAGAGGACGATGTACATGTTATCAGGTAAGGTCAGTCAGTCTAGTATCGCTCATATTATTCTTAAACATCGTTCTGGTTCGTTTATCTCACCTACTTTCAACCTGCACTCTCTAGTTGTCTTGCCTGAATAGTGTATACCTCAGGGAGTTTAGTCGGATGTCAGTAAGAGAAATAAATGCAATATACAATTAAGGAAGAGAAGATCTTAATTCCATTTAATATGTTACTAAAGATAGTGCACGTAAACGGATATTAAATAAGAACAGGAATTAAGTTTAGATTATATTAAAGGTCTACCTAATTCTTAGATAACAAGATTCATCATCATCATCATCATCATTTCAGCCGAAAGACGTCCACTGCTGGACATAGGCCTCCCCCAAAGATTTCCACAATGACCGGTCCTGCGCCACCCGCATCCAGCGGACTCCTGCGACCTTCACCAGGTCATCAGTCCACCTTGCGGGGGGCCTACCCACGCTGCGCCTAACAACAACACCTGATAACAAGATTGGTTAATAATAACTAAAACATTGTTCGTGAATGGGGAAACACAAACAAATACAATAATTGAGGAAGAGAATACTTAGCTTTCGATTTCGGCTTCCGTTTTGTGCTCATTAATCATTAATAATGTCTCATGTTTCCTTTTGGATTGTAATAACGTTTACAATATTACCGCACTAGTGCGATAATGAGCACTTTATGTGCCTATGTCAAAAAATCAAAGGGCCATATGTACTGTAAAACGTTTTCACTTTGGACGCCGACAGCAAGGTTCCTGGTTAAGGATGACTCACAGTAGTCCGTTCCGTTCCGATCCGATACGGGACGATCTGTCAGTTTCTATAGAAAGTATCACGTGATAGCTCGGAGCCCTCGGACGTCACGTGACTTTTTGTATAGAAACTGACAGATCGTCCCGTATCGGATCGAAGACGGAACGGACTACTGTGAGTAATCCTTTAAGGTGACTTTCTCGATAACCAGTATCGACCGGTGTAGCTGGTGGTTGCCTACTAAATTATATTCAAATTGCTGCAATTTCAATAGCTACAATTTCCATACAAATTAAATACAATTTCGAAACGGGCAAAATCACTGCTCTTACTAAGAACTAACAAACCAACATTGAAATTTGTAAAACATGTTGAACTTCATACTTTTACTCTTTTACTTCAGTAATAATTTCATTTACTTATATGGAATAGCACCCGCCTAACTATAAAAATATTTTTTTACTAAAAATAGTTTCATTGGCAAAAAAGTTGTGACAAAAAAAAACATCACCAAATTCTTTTTTTTTTGTTGTATTTTATAGTCAACTGATTGTTTCTTGAATCAATTTCTCATCTTTAATTTATCCGGTAACGATATACTACGTGGCAGATAATAAAATTAACTAAATTTTAAATGCGTGAGCACAGTGTCGTGTGTCACATCAGGTACTTTACCAGCACGCGCACTGCGGGTCTCGTACCTGCGTGGAGCCATGTCCATGTCATTGGACGTTGAGTCCAATTCGTCCACTCAAGACTACCTAAAGATTAACTAGTATATGCCAAGTGTCAGCGTAAAGTTATAATGTGCAAAAGACGTCTAGCACCAGAATACAAGCTGAAAGGTCTAGGTAAATTTCATTAACTTTCCTCCCTTAATAACTTTTTGAATATCGATCCCGGCGACAAAATGTTTACAACTATTTTTTAGAAAATTTAATCAGGACTACTTTTGTCTAAGAACATTTTTTGGTACGAGTTATTTGCAAAAAACTGAGAATGGGGCTCGCTCTTTCAAAAATCCGCAAAATATGTAACATAAATATAAATATACCTAAAGCACAAACCATGATGGCCGCCCTAATAACAAGTTCCATAAGCTCTTTCCCATTACACGGCAATAGACGACCACTATTTATACCCACAGTTATTTCATAGCAGAATTAATCCCGAGACTCGCGATTACGACTGCGTATGCGCAGGGGACGCGATAGAAACAGTATACGAACGAATACGATTTATTATGATTTGGCCAGGATCTGTTCAATTTATTCGTTCTTCTTCTTCTACGTGTAAGCGTTTTCCCGGCTTACGAGTATGCCACGGCTCAACCTTTAACCTTTCAACCCAGAGTGTAAACTAGTCCTTATTGGGATTAGTCCGGTTTCTTCACAATTATTTTCTTCACCGAAAGGCTATTGGTAAGTATGAAATGATATTTCGTGCATAAGTTCTGAAAAACCAAAGTTTTTCAGAACTTATGCACGAAATATATAATAGATATATATATATATATATATATATATATATATATATATATATATATATACAAAGGTGTTCGCAGGTATCGCTACTATAAAACAAATCATTGCGGACATACATAACTGCACATTCATGCTAAATAAATCTGACGACATGCGTATTCTATGACCTTCAAATCTTTCAATACACTATCTTTATCTTCAATCTTTGTCGTTCAGTAATAGATTACTTCAACCTAATCATTTTCAGTTGCAAAATTTTCTCAATATCAGCCGCCACAGTAACGGTCGAGATTTTAGTTAAACAGGAGTAGAAGAGAGGAGTTAGATCTATGAGTTTATTATTCAGTTATTGGCAGAGAACACATGAGGGAAAATGGATAAGCCGCAGAAAAGCTATATGCCATTTTTGAGACAGGTATTTATGTATACTTTTTTTTTCACATTCTATTTAATACTTATTTTTTGGCCCAATTGCCGAACGAAGGTTTTCGTGAGTGTATGTGTATTTATTTCGTACCTTGAAAGGGGTACTTTGGCACTATTCGTACACGGGGAACTTTCATACATTGTCCATACCTAGATAGTAAAAACAGACTGAGACGAAGACTGATACTGACGACGAATGGTGACAGTAAGCCTTCCGGGTTCCTAAAATAGAGCGTTTCTGTATTTTTGCTATCTCAAAGTAATTTTTCGATGTATCTTTAAATGCATTTTTGCTATGTACCTACAATACAATCGCAATTTTTTTTGTATTGTATAAGAAAAAAAATCCATAGATTATAAAATGTACACACGCGTTCTAATGTGCATGGGCAATTTAAGAATGAATTAATTCATTAACTGCCCATGCAATTTCCCAAAAAAACAATTTTAAAGAATACTTTAAAATGTTTGTTTTATTTTTATTGTACCTTCATACAGATATACAAATGTAACTATACTCAGGCTGTACGAATTTACCCCACGTGAGCTCAATTACTTTATACTTACATGAGATACATATTATTGTTATGAGCATATTAGGTATACAAGAAAAAAAATAAGGAGGAAGTATACATACATAGCTACATACTCGTATCTTGCGTTGAGAAATGTACTGTATGTAGGCATCCCGGACATGGGGTACTTTTTATTTAAGTTATCCTAGTTTTTTTTACAGAGTTTAGAGTTATAACGAATACGAATGGTGCCAATCTTCCCCTGCGTCCTATATCCTACATTGACGGATCTTAACGTGAAAATTCGTGTCAGTCGTGAGAGTGATCTATAGAATTTGAAAATTAGTAAAATCTAATTGGAAAAATTTGGCGCCAAAATACCTAATTCGCCTTTAGCTTTATTAGCAACTGTTTTGTCATTTACCTCTGCTTGTATATGTGTGCTGTATTTTCAATACGTATTTTGTTTTCGACTGTACGATAGAATTTTTTGGATACAAGATAGTATGCCGTCCGACGTGGACGGTCCCTCTGTTTGAATCAATCAATCAGCCTATTGCAGTCCACTGCTGGACGTAGGCCTCCCCAAGGGTGCGCCACAAAGAATCTCTGTCCGTCTGTTTGAATGATTACATTGATTACCCTCATAATATTAATTTAATTTTTATTCACGTTTCAGTGCTTTCTAACGGCGAGCGTAGCTTTTAACATAATTGGGCAAGGCTGCGTCATCGGCTACCCCGCCATCTTGATCCCCAGTCTCAGGGAGTCTCACTCTCACATCCAGCTCACGCCCAGTCAGGAGTCATGGATTGGTAGGTCTACTGTCACATTATCTGTGAAGCATCATGTGGCACGTCCAGACATGCCAGCTGATGCTGGCATCGGCTACTCCGCCATCTTGATCCCCAGTCTGAGGAAGTCTCACTCTCACATCCAGCTCTCGCCCAGTCAGGAGTCGTGGATTGGTAGGTCTACTGTCACATTATCTGTGAAGCATCATGTGGCACGTCCAGACATGCCAGCCGATGCCGGCATCGGCTACGCCGCCATCTTGAAATACTTATACTCTGTATAATATTATATAATACTCTGAGGAAATCTGGTTCTCGCATCCAGCTTTCGGCCAGCCAAGAGTATCCTGAGTAAAATCGTAAAAACCCCCGACATACAATTTTTAACATGCTAGCAATCCTAAACTACATAATGATAACCGAATTTTTTTACCCAATACAATACGTGGAGAGTTAAATTAAAAACAATTGTTTAATTTTTTCAATTCAAGAGACTTTCAGTATTGCTCTCCTATCTCGGGCGCGAGACCCTGCCGTGCCTTACGTGATTCTCACGTCATCATCATCATCATCATATCAGCCGTAGTACGCCCACTGTTGGACATAGGCCTCCCCCATGGATCTCCACGTGTTACGGTTGGAAGCAACCTGCATCCACCGTGACCCCACGGCTTTAACCAGATCATCGGTCCACCTCGTCGGTGGACGTCCTACGCTGCGTTTTCCGGTCCGTGGTCTCCACTCAAGAACTTTCCGGCCCCAACGGCCATCTGTTCTCCGTGCTATATGGCCTGCCCATTGCCACTTCAGCGAGCTGATCCGTTTGGCTATGTCGGTGAGGTTCGTTCTTCTACGATTCTCACGTAATTTCTCGTGACTAAATGCCAATAAGGTTATGGTTTGTGTAAAGTATTAAGTAATTCACCAAAAGCATATTAATACTCGTACTTGGAGCAGTAACAAATAAAACCAAGTGCGAGTAGGACTCGCGAACGAAGGGTTCCGTACTATTATTTTAAAAAACGGCAATAAGATCACGTTTGTTGTATTGTATGGCCCTCTTAAATATTTATTTTATTCTGCTTTTTAGTATTTGCTGTTATAGCGGCAATAGAAATACATAATCTGTGAAAATGTCAACGGTCCAACTATCACGGTTCTTGAGATACAGCCTGGTAGACAGACAGACGGACAGACGGACGGCGGAGCCATATTAAGTAATAGGGTCCCGTTTTACCCATTGGGTACGGAAGCCTAAAAATTGTATAGATGATGTAAATGTTCATCGTCATATCCAGAAATAACGACAATACCTCCCCTTCATTATCTCGAATGCTCTTGAGATAATCTATTTATCGGTATCTCATGGATAGTATAAATCGTAATTTTATCAATGTTGTTGTTATGTAATTCCACTTCTTATCTTTCCAGCCTCCATCATCGGCTTCGCTTTCATTCCTGGCAACATAATCGTCACACCTCTCATGGATATAATTGGCAGAAAAAAGTGCCACATCCTCTCAGCTCTCCCCATGTTGATTGGGTGGTTCGTGGTTGTCCTGGCTGACAGTGTCCAAGCCCTAATCTTGGCCAGATTCTTACAGGGCATATCCATGGGCATAATGGGACCTCTAAGCTCAATTATCATTAGCGAAATGACTGACCCTAAGTACAGAGGAGCCTTTTTGACTTGCGTGTCCTTATCTCTGACTATTGGTGTCTTGTTTACTCATACCGTTGGGACCATTTTGAGCTGGCAGCAGACAGCTCTACTGTGCTCCTTTATAGCTTTCACGAGTTTGAACATGATAATTTTTACTCCCGAAACACCGTCATGGCTGATAGCAAAAGGGAAATACGAAAAAAGCAAAGAAGTATTTTATTGGTTACGCGGCGTAGGGCCCGAGCAACAAGAAGAACTGGAACATTTGATTACAGCTCAAAAGATGATTAGGAAATCCAGCGTCGCTGGTCAGAAATTGTCTTTCTACACGAAAACTAGAAGATTTTTCAGATACTTTGGGGCAACTTGCAAGAAGCCTGAATTTTACAAGCCAATGGCGATAATCTTCCACGTGTTTGCTATGTTTCAATTCGCAGGCACCAATGTAATCACTTCTTACACCAAGGATATAATTACAAGAGTAGTAGGCCCTGAGGCAAACGCTCTACTTCTGATGGTCCTTTTAGATTGCGAGAGACTAGTCTGCAATATTTTCGCAGTGTTTCTAATGCAGAAATTTAAGCGGAGAACCGTATTGTTCTCATTGGGCTCAGTATGCGTAATCGCATATATAACTAAGGGTGCATATGTGCTGGCCAAGCAGAACCACTGGCTACCTTTTGAAAGTGAGTTCGTCCCCATGTTTCTGATAGGCGTGTACATGTTTGCGCTTACTATTGGTTTATCATCCATCCCGTTTGCGATTTCTGGGGAAATATTTCCATTGGAATACAGGGCGTTAGGGGCTGGTCTTAGTGCATTGCATATATCTCTGAATTTCTTTATAGCTGTGAAGAGTTTTCCAGTTCTGATAGGATCCATAGGTCTCCCGTGCACGTATTTCGTTTATGGTGGAATAGTGACATACTGTTTGATTGTCCTTTGGTTTATTATGCCAGAGACAAAAGATAAGACTCTTCAGGAGATTGAAGATGAATTGAGAGGCAAAACTGCGAATGCTGGAGACAGGAGAGAATCGGAACTCCTTAATGCGAAAAACCTCCTACGTCGGTATAGCTCCCCAATCGTTCTGCATTAAAACTGACCTCAATCAATAATAAGCTCCTGCGTACTATAATACAAATGAATAATTGAAAATATTACCACTCTCAACTATTATGGCCTTTATTTTGAATATAAGAAATTATTTAACCATATTTATTAACAAATATAACTAACAAAATATATACTGTAAGTTACAAGCTACTTTAAATCTACGAGTAAAATAGGCCCTTAAGGCATTGTACCTGGGATGCTGGCGGCATTTCCTCGTTGTATCGCAATGCTGATACGTTGTGCGAGGAAGCCACCAGCTCTTCGGTTACCAGTCGGCTTATCTCCATTCAGTTTAGGTTTAGTTTAGGCTCAGTTGTATGGAAGCGACTCAGTTTAGGTCGTCATACTGAATCGCGTTAAGACGTGATGGTAAGGCCCCAGCGGGGCTAAGATGCCAAGCTGATATCCTGATAATTGCTGGATAAGACGATAGTTTGTCGGCACGTTCTGATAATTTCTGATGATTCTGTAACAGTCTGTCAAATGTCTTTGCATTTGGCAGCTGTCACCGTCGCGCTATCCGTGAAACTTGTCAGTTTCTCAACTTATAGCATTATTCTATAATTACTATTTAAAACGAGATATTTACCATGTACATTTGTTTTAATGAGCTCCCGATATTAAAATCTTATATTATAGCATTATCTTATGACATTCGTGGACAACCATCTTAGGCCCCCTGGAGATTTATTCGAACGTGTTTAAGTGACATTTCGATGCGAACTTCTGTGGAACTGATCAATATGACATGCGAATGACGTAGGGATTATGAAGTGGATATGTCAAATCATCAAATGTCAGTTTAGCATGTTCGAATAGGTCTCCAGTTACCGTACATCAACCAGACCTTTCGCCATTTCTACATAAATAAAGGGTTTTTTGGAATCAGGAAACGACGGGAAACTTCCCACTTGAAATCGCCCCTCATGTCAATATGTTTTTATTAGTCTGGACCCCTAACTTACATTTTTAATCGATCTCATGCAGTTTCTCTTATCCAAATAGGTATTAAAATAATTATAAATTTTGTGTGATATAATATGATGTTATCCTTTTTTGTTCTGTTGTATTAGAATGTATATATGTACTTAAATAAAATAATCGATGTTTCTAATAAAGTTATTATGTCAAAATAATATTTGTTATCATTTGTATGCGAAAAATAATAAACAACATTTCATATTTATAAGTGCTACTTTTTGTTCTATGGCTTGAAATAATAGGTACACTATAATATGGCTTGAAATAATAGGGTTACTTTGATTCTTGGGGTGATTGATAAAAACTTCGTTTTATTTTGAAGCGCGGATATCCGCGTTCCCGAGCGCATCCGCATCCGTACATATATATATTTTAAATTGGCAATACTGATAGTTGGTGTCATTGGTTACTCTAACACAGTAAACAAGTATAACCCTACGTGAACCCCATTCAGATTCGTTTATTGCGCCTTTTTTTAAATCTGTACGATCTTGCCTTACGTACTACTGTTCAGATAGCGAGTGCTGCGCGAACTAGTTCGCCCGCCGTCCGCGCCGGTCATTAGTGTGTAATAGAGGCTCTAATAATGCCGAGGTGTCTAAATCGGCGCGGGCGCATCCCGACCTTCCCGTCGCTAATATTGGGAGTACATTCGCAGTTTTTAGTTTGCATTTTGGTTTTTTAATATACCTACCACATCATGGGTTCTGTTGCATTGGAAATTATGGCCTGCGAATGCGGGGTGCGGGAGATTTCCATCCCGCATGTCATTGGAAGCAGGCCCTAGCTGCCACTGGACAGTCGGCGCTCTTTTATTATATCAACAGGCACACATTTTATATACAGTACGATATATTCATAACTATGCGTTATTTGCGCCATGCTTACAGCAGTACTTAAGGTTCTGTTAACACCTAATTGATGTTTAAAAAAAAACTATTTTTTTACACTGCCAAAAAATATGGGGGAATTTCAAAGACCGTAGACGGAACTGATTTTTAATTTATCGATATCTAATCCATGGAAAATAGTTGCTAAGATTGGTCTTAAGTTCATAATTTAACGGTTCTATGCATTTTTTTTTTACCCTTAAGTCTGCGATTAAAATCACAATTTCATTATCCTACATCTTAACCGCCAACGAGTCACATTTCATAGAAAAACCGCTTTTTTATTAGATATTTTGTGTTTTTCTTCTATAACCAGTGTCTGTCTCGCTCTTACCACTACTCTGGCAGGAGCGAGACGGACATACTCTAGAAAATCGCAGTCGCTAACGCCTACGGTTACGCACAACTTATGGTAAGCACAAACTTTGTGCTTACCATAAGTTGTGCTTGTGTGCTTTGTGCCACAAAGCACACAAGTCGGCCGCACAGTGCGAACTTATCCCGATAGAAATAGACAGGAGTGCACTGACTTGGCTGTTGCCAAGTCGTCAGCCCCTGTAAACTAAATGTCTGCCAAATCTGACCAATCGCATTCGCCGGTCACGATATTGAAGCGAATCTTCGAGCAACACAGACTCCAACGCGTTGGAAGGGAGACAAAGCGACATCTTACCGTAAAAATTCTGTCACCTCTTGCGGGGGAAACGTGCACACAGGCACCATTCTCACACACTACATACAAAAAACAATGTGTAATGATGACACTAACACAAAGAAAATGATACAACTACACTAACAAATCGTGCTCACTTCGATATATTTTAGTATACGGACTAGTGACAACACAGAGCCGCGTATGCCCATTTGGCCATGTACTTCGGCAGAGGAAAAACGGTACGCCGACTCCCTGCGTTGCTTGTAGAAGCGAATTCAATAGGAATTAACGACTCGCGAGTAATAAAAGTAATGGATTACCTGTGTAGTAATTAAGACTGTTTATCATTTTAATAATCCTCGGCTTTATCCTTAGGGCTTATATTTACAGTCTACTTTTACAGATAAATGATATAACAGTACCTTAAGTGCGAATTCCATTGTCGAACTTTTTGACACTATAATGAAATAAGTAACTGAATTTATTTTAGTCTATATGTATGTATTTTCTAGATATAATATGGTATATATGGATAATAGGTTAAATGAGCTAAGGTCAATGTGGGTACGCCGGACTTACCCACAATTTATTTTTGAGGGAAATCTGTCAAGGGATCGAAGATAGGGCAAGATCTCCCATTATCACTACGATCTAAAACGGGATTTTTACCATGTACTTAGTATTTTGTTTTAATGAGCACCCGATATTTCGGCACTGTTGCAAACGGAGTAGACTGACGAGCTGCGAGTTTTTAGTTGTGATCTACCCACACACCATAGCGATCTACCATCTTACGGGTTCGCTTATTTTGTGTGTTATCACTACCGGGCACGAATATCGGGTGCTCAATTAAAAAAACATACATGGTAAATATTCCGTTTTAGATTGTAGTTATAATGCAAATGATCATGTTAACTTAAATCGTAAGATCTCCCATGTTTATATAACAATACCTACACCACTCAGGTCTCCACCCTCACTACCCTCAGGTCAGGTCAGGACCCAAGGTCAGTAGGGCAGTAATTAGTTCTTTCAACTCTACTGTCAAAGGTGGCATAAAGCTTACGTATTTACGTAACGTTTCGTTTCGTTACGTTACGTTTCGTGGTAATTTTTTGTATATTTGTCTCTTATATGTAATTGTATCTTAAATTTGCCACGAATAAATGATTTGTTTTGGTATTTGTAACTACAAATGCCACAGTAATATCAAATTAACAACTCGGTAGACTTTTTAATTTAATAATATCAATTTAATAATATCGGATTAAATTGTCGGTGGACAGACTTACCTGATAGACGCTCTTATCAATATTGATATTACATTTCTTATTAATTATTGTCTACTGCTTGTCCATGATTGTTATAGGTGCCTCTTGAATTTCGTAACTTAGTAGGTAGGTATACTAACATAAAAACGGCTAACACATAGAAAAAAAATGAGATAACGTAACTAATAACGTAACGTTTAAAGAAGTTAAAACGAACCCTAGTTACCTATTTGAGGAAATCGCTCGACCTTTAAATTACTCTCGAGACTCGTCAGGTTCCTTTCTGCCCAATGTCAAACAAATCCACAAAAAACAGTCTTCCGAATAATATGTCATCTATTGTTATTCCCATCTTCAGTTCAAAGTTCATCATAATCATCATTTCAGTCGAAAAACGTGCCAAAGATTACCACTACGAACAGTCAATCGCCGCCTTCAACCAACGGTGTCACACGATTTTCAATTTTACGATCCATCTAATCTAGTAGTTGAGAGTTCAGAGTTAAGGTACTGTAATATATTTGTGTTTTATTAAAGATGAAGCCTAAGGGCCTGCGCCGTTACTTTGTCCTTTTCAATTAGGGTCAGACTTGTAAGCTAACTGTATATTATAAACTGTTTAAGTACATTATCATAAGGAAACAACTATAAAATTACATCTCCGAACGTGTGGCACCCTGACCATGAGTTTGACATTATTATCAGCCTCCTAGCCTAGTTGCTAGTGACCCTGCCTACGAAGCAGGAGGTTTCGGGTTCGAGTCCTGTCACGGCATTGATTTGTGTGTTTATCACGAATATTTTTTCCTGAGTTATGGGTGTTTTCTATGTATTTAAGTATTTATATGTATCTATTATACATATCGGTGTGTAATACCCGCATGTCAAGCCTTATTGAGCTTACCGTGGGACTAGGTCGATTTGTGTAAGATTGTCCCACTTGTGTGTGTCCTTTCGTCTAACTAAAACCTATTATAATACCGAATTATTTTAATTTGTAACTTAAACGTACGTTCATAGTAAAATATCTGCTATATCTCGACAGTATAACTAGGTGAATGTAAGTATTGTTTATCTTTTACCAGTTAATTAAACATTTTTTTGTAATCATTTAATTAAAAAAGCGTCATACGAAGACAACTGTTTTGAACAATAAGTTTGTACAAACGTGGGGCCTTACGATTACGTCTTAAGAATGACTCACACTAGGACGAATTTATATAGAAATTATCACGTGATAGCTCGGAGCCCTCGGATATCACGTAACGTTATCTATAGAAACTGACAGATCGTCCCGTCCGGCCCCGCCCAGCCCCGTCCCGTCCCGCTTTAATGTGAGTCATCCCTTAACGCGATCGAGTTTAGGACCTAAACTGAGTGGCTGCCATACAACTGATCATAGTTAAGAACCTAAAATGGGTCGCTGCGATACACTGAGCTTAGTAAGGATTTAAGGAACCTAACATGAGTCGCTGCCATACAACTGAGCTGAGTGTAATGAATAATATTTCACCTGGGTAATCCGGCATTTCACAGTCTATTCCCCAAGACACTATTCCTAAAAGATTAACATTTAGAATGATTACATTAACACCGATAAGTTCATGGCTATTTTCTATATATGCGTACCGCTCTTACCTTTCTGATAAGTGATAACACGTAAGTTCCAACTATAGGTACTAAATTAAGTCTAAAAAAAATAAGGTTCACGTATTTATTGCAAAAAACAGTACAGAATACAGACTTTATTGGTAAAAGTATACTTATACATTTTACACGTCATCTATATATATAAAAGAGGTTGTCCTCATCTACGATCAACGCACAGCCGAAACGGCTAGGACTAAAAACTTGAAATTTTTACCAAAGCTTCCTGTTAATATGTAGGCAAGAGATAAGAACGGATTTTTAGAAATTCCACCCCTAAGGGGGTGAAAAGGGGATTGAAAGTTTGTATGGAAATGGATTTTTTTTTGAGCTAGGGACTTGAAACTTTGTGTAAAGACTGCTTATTATAATTTAAGAAAAGTGTTTTCATGGTTTTTGGAAATTCAAGCTCTAAAGGGGAAAAAAGGGGGTTGAAAGTTTATATATGAATGGAATTTTGTTTTGAGCTAGAGACTTGAAACTTTGTGTAAAAACTCCTTATTACTTTAAAATAAAGTGTTTTCATAGTTTTGGAAAATTCAACGCCTAAAGGGGTAAAAAGAGGGTTAAAAGTTTGTATTACAATGGATTTTTTTAGCTAGAGACTTGAAACTTTGTTTTAAAACTCTTTATTACAATTGAAGAAAAGTGTTTTCATGGTTTTTGGAAATTCCACCTCTAAAGTGGTAAAAAAGGGGTTGAAAGTTTGTAAAGGAATGGAATTTTGTTTTGAGCTAGAGACTTGAAACTTTGTGTTAAGACTCCTTATTATAATTAAAGAAAAATATTTTCATAGTTTTGGAAAATTCAACCCCTATGGGGGTAAAAAAGGGGAAGAAAGATTGTATGAGATAGGAATTTATTTTAGAGCTAGAGACTTGAAACTTTGTGTAAGAACTCTGTATAAGAATTAAAGAAAAAAGTTTTTAATGGTTTTTGGAAATTCTACCTCTAAAGGGGTAAAAAGGGGGTTGAAAGTTTGTATAGGAATGGAATTTTGTTTTGAGCTAGAGACTTGAAACTTTGTGTTAAGACTCCTTATTATAATTAAAGAAAAGTTTTTTCATAGTTTTGGAAAATTCAATCCCTATGGGGGTGAAAAGGGGGTAGAGAGATTGTATGAGATGGGAATTTATTTTTGAGCTAGATACTTGAAACTTTGTGTAAGAACTCTGTATTACAATTAAAGAAAAATATTTTCATGGTTTTTGGAAATTCCACCTCAAAAGGGATAAAAAGGGGATTGAAAGTTTGTATAGGAATATAATTTTGTTTTGAGCTAGAGACTTGATACTTTGTGTAAAGACTCCTTATTACAATTAAAGAAAAGTGTTTTCATAGTTTTGGAAAATTCAATCCCTATGGGGGTAAAAAAGGAGTAGAAATATTGTATGAGATAGGAATTTATTTTTGAGCTAGATACTTGAAACTTTGTGTAAGAACTCTGTATTACAATTAAAGAAAAAAGTTTTCATGGTTTTTGGAAATTCCACCTCAAAAGGGATAAAAAGGGGGTTGAAAGTTTGTATAGGAATGGAATTTTGTTTTGAGCTAGAGACTTGAAACTTTGTGTTAAGACTCCTTATTATAATTAAAGAAAAATGTTTTCAAAGTTTTGGAATATTCAATCCCTATGGGGGTAAAAAAGGGGTAGAAATATTGTATGAGATAGGAATTTATTTTTCAAATTCAAATTCAAATTAATTTATTTCAGACATCGTAGGTCTATAAATTGTTAATAACAAAGTGTCTTAACTCAAAGTGTGTAACTTGACTCTACTTTTGCAGTTAGTGTAGATGTATTTTAGTATGTTTATATATGTTACATTGATTTCTGCCTCTTCCAAAGCTTTCCATATAAATTTATGCTCTACCGAGTCGAATGCCTTCTGGTATACGCCTCAGGAATACGCTGTTAAAATCTCTCGCAATGCTCACGGGCATAGCACCGTGTATTGTAGGATTTGTAGGTATAGTCTGACAAACCAAGTCTGACAGTAGATTTTTTTTAAATTGATATGCTTCGCTCTTTTTCTATCCGAAAAAAACAGGGAGTTGAGTTTGAATTACTCACGCGCAATAGTTACCTACATTTTTTTATTGGGCACCTTTTGTGTGACGCAGGTACAAAAACATCTGTATAACGTCGTTTACAATTTTGCTACCATAGACATGAGCCCGGATAGCTCAGTCGGTAGAGCATTGGACTTTTAATCCAAGGGTCCAGGGTTCAAGTCCCTGTTCGGGCGTTTATTTTGGTTTATCAATAAATCAAAATATTAAGAGATAGAATAGATAGATGTAAAATCTCTAGGTACCCCGGTAATTTGGTGAGATAACGGCGAAAATAAACTCATGCAACATTTTTTTTACGTTTTATATTAGAACGTAATTCTGCAAGAGGGAACCAACCTGCATAAAAACATTGTTCAATGTTTACTTTAATGTTAGTTTTAAAAAATGTACATGGTGTAATTTAATTCAATTGTATTTTTTGGCCAATTTTTTTACTGTAATTTTAGCAGGATTTTTATGTAGAAGATTATTATGTGTGTTTTGTGTTACTTTCTATGTCTGCAATGAGACGATTTCGTAATAAGTATGTAGGTATAGTGCCTTCCTACCTACTAATTTTAGAAATAATTTTTTGGGCGATTTTTAAAATACGAGGTAAAATTTTTGTAGAATGAATACAACTATAAAGAAAACCCCTATAGATAGTCAATCAATATAATAGTTTATTGAGGAAGGCCTCAAGGGCGATAGCTACTTTACTTGTAGTCCCATAAACATGCCGCGATCATATTTATGTCCTTCCTATAGGCCCGAGGGACCAAATTAGTTCTCTATTAAGTCCGCAACTATGAAATTACAGTATATTACAAGTTTGAATTGGTTAATGTTTGGACCATGATTTAGATGGCGCGCCGAGTATTATTTATTTATTATTTATTTATTTAGTATTGGGAATGGTTATTGAATTTATTTAACAGTTATCTTAGATAATCTTAACCTTAGTATGGCGTAGCTACAACGATATTCTAGTATGTCTATTGTAATTAGGGCTGCCATCTCGTACATTGTCGAAGCCGGACAAAAAAGTTAAAAACCCGGACCTTTCATTAAAATCGCGGTCTTTCCCGGACACCAAAGAAATCAATTTTTAATTAAAAAATTTAGCTTCTGCTAGGGATTGACCTGAACCCAAAAATGTCCGGGTTTATCCCGGACAGTTTTCAAAAACCGGGCCGGACGCTCCCCGGACGGCCTCCAAACTAGGACAAATCCGGGGAAACCCGGACGGATGGCAGCCCTAATTGTAATTACAACTATTGTTACTTTTATACATGTAGTTGTAAGCAAGCAAGTTTATTGTACACAAAAAAGTACAAATAATAAGGATCTCTTCCAGCTATCCTTAGAGTACTTACGTAGTTGATGATGACGTTAATAGAACTATCGAACTACTTAATCAATTTCTTAAAGAAAAAAGAATTAAAATTATTCAGGACGCTTAAATGTACACAATTAGAACATTTTAAAATCTTGTTAAAACAATACCGTCATGTATCGTAATGTATAATGTAATGTACCGTCAATATGTCATGGTACCTATTGGGTAGGTACCTTGACGCTGGTCTTCCGTGGAAACCTTTTCAATAGAACGTGACTACAACTACTACAAGTAAGTAATATAAGTACCTACTTATTTCTAAATAACTAAAAGTACATAATGATATTGTTATTTTTATATAAGCTTGAGATCATCAGCCTCAAAAGCTTTTTTTTTTAATCGTAATTAAGGATGACCTACACTGTGACGGGACGGGACGGGACCGGATGAGACGGGGTGGGACGGGACAATCTGTCAATTTCTATAGAAAGAATCACGTGATAGCACGGAGCCCTCGGATGTCACGTGACGTTTTTTATAGAAACTGACAGATCGTCCCGTCCCGTTCCGTTGTAGTGTGAGTCATCCTTTACCCATATTTCAACAAAAATTTTGATAGTAAATAATGTTCAAGAAAATCGGAATTTTAAGACATATACCAATAGGTTGCTTTATAAATAACTATCCTGAGCACATTTTAGACAAAGAGAGCTATCTTCTTTGCCAAGCTAGGCCTCCACCGTATAACGTCGCTCTACGAGTAGGAGCCTACTTTTTAACTCACCGTACACTTGTAGCCCATGAGGCATTATACCTTGACACAGAGCCATTTTATCTTCAAAGACTGAACTGAAAGTACAATCGTTTTATTTGACAGCTAACTCCGGGTCAGATGGCTATTGGCTAAGCCTGTTTGGCTCAACCGGCCCTTAGAAGCCTAACTAGCGCAAACAAAGTGGTAAGTTAAGTTAATCAGCTCGCAAAATGAATTTCTTTCATTACAAGCAAGTGCTAACGAAAGATGAATATAGGAAACGCTAAGATTGTTCGGGAAATTAATTCAACCGCTCAACTCGCCGGTTGCCTCCTAGCCGTTATTTATCGCCGCAAAAAATAACAAAACGCTTAAAATGGCTCCTAAGGACGTTTGGCGCAGTTGACAGAGGCTAAACAGTCGATTATTTCATCCGATTCGAAAAGCCATTACAGTGCTTCATCAAAATGACTTACAATATGGTGTTATCTCATTTTACTATATTGTATAATAAATAATTAAGTATATTTATTAGTAAAGATATAAAGGAGTAACCGTTTTCTCACTCAGAAGTCTGCCCAAGTACGAAAAATCTTTATTTTGGAGAAAAATGTTGAGTAGACAGGTACCTTAGCTACTTTATATTTCATTCTTACTGGATCCACACTGAAATACAGTGCATTGATGAGAAGCAAAGTCGAATCAAACCCTGTCTGTGATCAAACCACAACTTGGAGATTTTTTTTTTTTATATTCAATAAGTTAACACGACATTACAGCATACGCCAATGCGTCATGAAACTAAGACTAATACAAACATAAAAACAAATGAACACATCGTCATGAAAAACAAATTTTAAAACATAATTAATTAACTAATATTTAGGCGACGTAACAGCGTGGCTCCGTTGCGTCGTCTGAACCGGCGTAGGATTATAGATAGGTTTGTAAAAATTACAAACAGACCTTTCTTCTTCGTCAGCATCATCGTTGCTGAAGGTCGTCGTGTCTAGGATTACGGTTCATTTCAACCAAATATCTTAATAGCGTTTTAACTATTTGACTAAATCTCAAATTGAATTTGTTTCAAAATGACTAAATTCCCAAATTGACTTATTCTCGAAACATTAAAATGTCATAAAATGTCATAATAACATTTACTCATTATATCCAATATCCAAAAATTAGTAAAATGAACAGCAACTTCAAATACCGAATTATTGTTATGACTGAAGGTGAAAATGTATTAGTTTCATAATCACCAAAATTCATAAATGCCTTTTGTTGACAGACCCAAAGATCAAAACGACACTGTTTCATAATGCCTAAAATTTTAACCACGTTTTAGTCTGTTTTTTTATTGCGTACACAAAGATGACAGCTTTATAAAACAATTTATACATATTTCATCTGGTTTTGGTTTAAATTAATTGTGTACGATTAAGGAAGTTTCAGCTGTCATTGTAGTGTACGGAATGAAAAACAGGCTTTAGTTTACTTTACAAAAACCGTGTTTATTAGCGGGCCGAGTATTTTTTACCTCATAATTTTAAAGAAAAAAAAACCGACTTCATTTGGACTTTCCGGTATACGTTAAAGTAAGCGAATTATTGCTAATTTATGTTTTTATTTTGTTAATTTTCCTTACATCGTATTTAAAACTTAGGTACATACATATTACTACCAGGGTTCAGCATCAGCTCCATCTTGTGAACTGCTCTCCTAATTGCTCGTTAACATGAGTCGATTAACGAAAACAGCACACGCGTATGTTTCACCAAACCTGAGTTCCACTAGGTACTGCCAGGGTTCAGCACCAGCTCGATCTTGTGAATTTCTCTCCTAATTGCTCGTTAACACGAGTCGAATGATGTAGATAGAAGTCGCGTATGTTGGACCAAACTTGAGTTTCACTAGTTACTGCCAGGGTTCAGCATCAGCTCCATCTTGAGAACCGCTCTCCTAATAGCTCGTTAAAACGAGTTGAATGACGAAAACGGAAATCAAAACAATCAATTTGATATACATTTGACGCAATTATGACCTCAGATTCGTTATATCGAACCTCTTAGATCCCCATGATATCGATATTTGTTAGGATAGGACCAAAAATGAAGAAATTCAAGATGGTGGCCATTTCTCGCCATTTTTACCTCATATTTGTTATAATGAACCTCTCGGACCCTCAGATATCAATTTTTATGAAGATAGGATGAAAACTGAAGAAATTCAATATGGCGGCCATTTTACGCAATTTTTACCTCAGATTTACTATAAAGAATCTCTTGGATCCCCAGATATCGATTTTTGTTAGGATCTGATCAAAAATGAAGAAATTAAAGATGGCGGCCATTTCTTGCAATGTTCACCTCATATTTGTTATAATGAACCTCTCGGACCCTCAGATATCAATTTTTATCAAGATAGGATGAAAACTGAAGAAATTTAAGATGGCGGCCATTTTACGCAATTATGACCTCAGATTCGTTATAAAGAACCCCTTGCGTCCCCAGATATCGATTTTTGTTAGGATCGGATCAAAAATGAAGAAATTTAAGATGGCGGCCATTTCTCGTAATTTTCATCTCATATTTGTTATATTGAACCTCTCGGACCCTCAGATATCAATTTTTATCAAGATAGGATGAAAACTGAAGAAATTCAAGATGGCGGCCATTTTACGCATTTATTACCTCAGATTCGTTATAAAGAACCTCTTGGATCCCCAGATATCGATTTTTGTTAGGATCTGATCAAAAATGAAGAAATTAAAGATGGCGGCCATTTCTTGCAATTTTCACCTCATATTTGTTATAATGAACCTCTCGGACCCTCAGATATCAATTTTTATCATGATAGGATGAAAACTGAAGAAATTCAAGATGGCGGCCATTTTACGCAATTATGACCTCGGATTCATTATAAAGAACCTCTTGGATCCCCAGATATCGATTTTTGATAGGATCTGATCAAAAATGAAGAAATTAAAGATGGCGGCCATTTCTTGCAATTTTCACCTCATATTTGTTATAATGAACCTCTCGGACCCTCAGATATCAATTTTTATCATGATATGATGAAAGCTGAAGAAATTCAAGATGGCGGCCTTTTCTAACATAAACAGTAAATATACATAATTATGTTTAGATCAGTTCCCACGTTTCCTTTTGTGACCCCGTGTCAAATCACCAAATTATTAAAAAAGTAGTAAATATCTTCCGCATAGTTATCAGCTCCATCTTGAGAAGTGTCCCTCTAATTGCTCGTTAACACGAGTTGAATGACGAAGACAGAACTCTCGTAAGTCTTACCAAACCTGAGTTCCATAAGGTACTGCCAGGGTTCAGCATCAGCTCCATTTCCTCATGATATCCATCATCACAATTTAATTAAAATCAAATAGGACTACCTCGAAGGCATTTCGTAACAAACAAAAGATGAATGTCTCAAATCAGAAGATACAGCTGGGGCCCGCGAATTATAGAGCAGTTCCTCTTTGACATCCTTGGTCGTCATCATCAGGTCTGCTCCACCAAACTGGTGGGTTTTGTAAAGAACTGCTCGAGTTTCTCATGAAAATACCCAAATTACTATGCATGTGCCTTTCAAATTTGAGGAGTTCCCTCAGTTCCTCATGGATCCCATCATCAGAAGTGGATTTTGAAAAAAACGGGACCAACCTGGAACCATCTACTTAAAGAAACCAAAAAAAAAATTCAAATCAGTTCAGCAATGACGAAGTTCTGAGGATACATTAAAAAAAATAATAAAAATAAAAATAAAAATAAAAAAAATTCTGACGAATTGAGAACCTCCTCCTTTAGAAATATTGAAGTCGGTTGAAAAAGGAAAACCGGCCAAGAGCATGATTTCTATAGATATTGACTTTTAGGTCGTATTTTGAGAATGTGACGTTTTTGTACCTAGTTAATTTGCGTTTTAGACATTTTGGGAAATGGTAGAATTGAAAATTTATCAAAATGCGATTTGGTCTAAATTAATTATAGTCATTTTAAGAATAAGGTAACTTGAGAAATAGGCGTAAGTCATTTCGAGCTTTAGACATTTTGAGAATAATGTGTTGTGGCATTTTGATATTTTAGGAACAAGGTATTATGATATTTGGTTGTAATGAACCGTAATCGTGTCTAGATTGAAAAACTTTTACTTCCAAGACAATGAACTGTCAAACATTAAAGTGTTATTTTAAACGTCAAACTTCTATGAAATTATGACGTTTACTTACTATTTTCACAGTCTGTGCTATCAAAATCGGAATCTACCGCTTTAGATATAGACAAAATAAATAGACATATTTTTTTTTAAACTTGAATTAACAGTACTTATGTAATAAAAATCTACCTGCAGCACTAAACAGCTCAAAGTAGATTCACTATAGGCAGGTTACCTAACTCCGAGCCCTGCATAATGTGTGCGTCTGAATTGGTTGACTGTATGATAACATTGTTAACTTACCGTAGGGTAACCTGTGCGCTGTGTTCGTTAAGCCCGCTTCAGTTGGGGTGAAAATATCGTTGCATCTATTAGTTTTTCAGCTCCCTTAAGTTGCACGACGTTTAAGACGTCAAGCGTACTTAAAATAAGAAAGGATGAAATACATAATTTACATGTAAAGAGTGGCTTAATTAAAAAGCAAACGAAGCCTGGCTGAAACAGCACGAGGCTCGTATTGTTACGTGGGAAACGTTTAGATATAAGTAGATAGCTATTTTGCTGCTAGAGAACAACAAGGATATATTGGAGGCTTTATGATAATTTTATTTATGTTATAATGTATGGAGCTACTAACAAATTTGTCCCTACGCTTTGAAACTAGAATGACATTTATGGCTACACTTTAATGCACACCACGCCTCCCCCAGACGCTAGAAAAGGACCTACCTACTGGTGTATGTATACTCGGTTCGTACCTGCTCTTCTTGACTCCGTGTGGATAATTTAATCGATTTTGGTTCTTTTATACGATACTGGGAGCACAGCTGCAGACCAGCCTCTCGAAAACATACTAACTCAGCCACTAAAGACCACTCCATACGTATAAGTAATACTAAGTAAATTTTACCATGGAACCAACCCCGAAGTAGCGAGAAAAAAAGCTCTCCCATACAAAATGTCAAGATCACATAACAAAAATGTTACAAAAATATATTTTTTAAAATGTTTTTTTCTAAAAAAGTTGCTTTGTTTAATTATGCATAGGTATAGGGTGTCTGAGGTGTTTAGTGGCCGTTGAAACAGTCTGTATACAAGGAACCTCGAGGGTCCGGGAACATCAGTCACACCATAACTTATAAATTATATTTTATACAATTGCAATAAAGAAGTCTAATACTATGTTCTTGTTCCACGTCAATTTCATTAAAATCGGTAACTAAATACAAGCTAAATACCTAAGAACACGAAATACCTTAATGTCGTAAATAAACTAAACAATTATTTACAATTCAATTAAAAGTCAAGACGGGACCTATCTACCACGAACTTCGCAAATCGGCATGGTCGGAAAAACCTCTTTGCCACTCTAATATGCAAGTGTGACAGAGATGGGGATACAAATCCGCGAACATTCGATTTTCCTGGCCCAGTTTATGAATAAATTCATTCATTAATTGCCCATGCACTTTTGAACGTGTGTGTACTGTAAGTACTATTAATAGTTTGTGTTAAATGTAAACCTTTATAAATTACACAATTTTCCTTGAATATTTTGGGTGCCTAGGATAAGATAATTTATAATGAATCTATGAAAAATGTTATAGGGCGGGAAACTCCGCAGACTGGGAAACGCAAACGAAACGTTCCTTCGATTTGACGCTAGATGTCTCTGCCTGTACGTTACAACACGCTAACGTTGTTTTCCCGTAAATTGTATAAGGGAAAATTTTCTTTTCACCTGTTAGATTATTGCTTGCTAACGTGGATTACACGTTTCAAATTATTTTTGGAAACGCTCCTATGCCTGTTGTGGAGCGTTGAATCTAAATCTAACCCTTATTAGGGTAAGGGGAATATATTTCTCACCTCATTTATCAACTTATCTCTCACTGAAAGGGGTAAAAGTCAATGAAAATCAGGTGTGACTGTTATCCTATTAAGGGCTAAGGTAAAGGTTTTATTTAAAGCTGGGACTTGGACCCTCAGGGCTGTGACATCGCATTCCCGAAACCCCACCCCAAAAGCGAAGCGGTGGAACACACCAGGGTTTTAGCGCGAGTCGGACATATCCACGAGGTTTCTCCTGGGCCAAGTGGGATCCATAACGGATGTTCTCTGAAAAAAAAGAACTTGGACCCCAGGCACCCGGACTAATACCACGAAAATCGAACGATTACGGATTGGTATCTCCACCACTGTCACACTGAATGATAAAGAGGTTTTTCCGTCAATGCCAATTTTCAATGTCCATGGTATGCGAGGAGATATCCGGTTTTTGTCTGCCGTCTTTCGCTACATAGGTACCCATTTCCCTATGTTATCCAGTTACACTAGTAGCGCGTAGCACTGGCACTAGATGAAAGACACGGAGTAGGTATTTTAAGTCTTAAAATAAGACTCGACTCTTTCTTTTTCTCTTGAATTTGGGAGTCGTTCGCAAAAAGAATCAGGCTTTTTCCATTTCGATTTGTTGTAACATTTCTAAAAACAACTTGATGTTAATTGAAATTAAACTTAAGTGAGGTCTGCAAACGTTCATAGTAAGTTACGAGTGTAAGTATGAGGTATTTCATAATATCAGTCATATTTTTTTGCTTAGTGCAAATTGTATAAAATTACCCTTAAAAGAACAACAAGTAGGTATGTGTCCTAATATACTGACTTTAGCCATTTTTAGGTAAAATAAATCAATGTTTTACCTGCAAAGTTTTACCTAGTATGGGCATTTTCAGAAAAAAAGTCACACAGAAAAACTATCACTTTTAATGAAAATGGGTCCTCAATTTTCCATACAATTTTTTTTTTCAGTTTTGTAACGGCCCATACGAAATGTATGATAAAATGCGTTACAAAGGTGACCAAAAAAAACGGGACACTCTTTTTCTTTTTTAACACGCTTTTTTAATCAATAGTACTCGTGATTCTGGTTATAAAAAACCCAAAACTTCCTATGTTTAAAAAATAAAAGAAAATACCCTACCCTAAAGGTACCCAATTTTTGAAAATGCCCATATTCCAAATGTCGATCTCGAGTGTAAAACTGACGAGATCTCGATTCACCCAATCTCGAATCAATTTTTCGCACGAGATCTCGAATTGTCAATCTCTGTTCGAGATTGCATTCCCTAGTTGTGTATCATAGTTTAGACGCTGCGCATAGCATAAACGACTCGAGACTCGGGAGTCCTTAAGTCGCGAGTCTTTTAAGTCTTTTGTCCTTTTAGCCACGACTCAGTGTTTTAAGCTTAGAGCTTATATTAGTCGTCAGTTTTAAACCTTGTGTGTGCCAGCCTTGAATATCTCTGTGAAAATAAGGAAAGTATTCAATCACGTACCTATTGTTAACTAAATCCCGAATTTCAGATAAAATAACAAATGAAAAGAACTCGAAACCTTGGAACGTTGTTACCATCCGATTTAATCCATTTCAAAGTATTTCATTGTAATTACATAATTACCTACTGAGTAGTTCGTGAATATATTTTAGTATCCATAAACATGTTACAGCTGTATCTACTCACCGATCATTGTAGTAACTCGACACAAGTGACAGTAATCACCCCGTGCAGGCCCCATAAACTGAGGGTTATGGTCTAGTCAGTAAAGTGACCCCTATTATAATTGCAACCAAGTTTTTAAAGCTAACTATAGATATTGAACACTTTGTTTTGTTGTTGTAATTACTTATTCTTCGGTATTAAAATGTTCTCGTACATTTTGAAGAGTAATAATACCAATATTTTTGAATAGTACTTAGTCTGCCAACTCAATATAACAATACCATTAACAAATAGCTCATTTGTAACTCTTAAGTGGGGACATTCATTGTGACGGACGGGAAACTACGGAACCCTACACTGAGCGTGGCCCGACACGCTCTTGGCTGGTTTTTAAATAATTCTGCCTGAGGGTTGGACGATTTTGCCAATGTCAAAGTATATCAAAATATCAGTAGGTGTATCGTATAAATATAGTATACCGGGTGTGGCCTACAATAGGAGCAATAAATTTAATCGTAGATTTTACTCCTCATACTGAACAACATTTGTTCAGCGACTTTTAAAAATAATGTGGATTTAGATTTTTATTACACTTTTAAAGTTTTTTAGAAGACGTAATGTATTGCAAAGTTTGACCTATTTGTACTATGACAAGAGACGTCAATTAGACTAATGTTGAAGTATGTACATTGAAAATACTATTTAATTTGTATGAAAAAGTAAATACATAAAAATTACACTATTTTTTAAAGTTGTTGAATAAAAGTTGTTCAGTTTGAGGACTTGAACCTACGATTCAATTTATTGCTCCTATTGTAGTGTAGGCCACACCCGGTATTGCCACTTGGGCGACGTTGTTCGGTAGTTGGCCCAGCTATTTGTAAAATGTATAGCCATTAAACGTTGCAAATAATGTGTCATGGGACGAAATCCCGGTACTGCCGTATGATGACTAAAATGGTGGTTAAACGCGTTTTAGGATTACACACTTCTTCTTTAATTTACTGCACAATTAGCTAAATAGCTAACAAACAACATTTATCAGAGAAAAAACAATACCGTATCAACCGAAAGTCTGAGTGAAGTTTGTTATGTAGCTTTTGCTGTGACATTGACATTTATGACTGACGTTTCAGACTTTAATGACGCTTAAACATTAAACATTTGAGAAGCCGAGAATGCAAATGAATAGGGCGCTTTCTCAAATGCGTCTCGGCTTCTCAAATGTTTGGTGTACAGGTGTCACGAGTTTGTTGTTGTTTTACACCACACTGACGTCATACCACATATAATATGGACTACCATGGCTGGCATCGTTTTCGCCGGATTAAGTAAAAGTAAACTTTAAAAATATTTTAAGTCTGTGTGTATAATAAAATATGGCAATAGTTTTTTTTCTGTAGATTGATATATAATAAATGATATAATTACCTAAGACCGATTTAAAAAAGGGTCAAGTAGCCTATTGTTTTTGGTTTGAAAGCAACAAAGGGAATTTTTCAGTTTGAAACACTACAATCAACCAAAGACATTATAATACGGTGACATTCTCACCCGGCCCCCCCATTCAAGCCCTACTTTCCCGGCGTCTGCAGTAATGTACTATTAGTACCCATAAATATGTTAGGTACTGCTGTATCTACTCACTGATCATTGTAGGTAGTAACTCAACACAAGTGGCAGTAATCGCCCCGTGCAGGCCCCATAAAACCACGGGTTATACTTAGTCCAGTCAATAAATGCGACCCTTGTTATAGTTGACACCCGTTTTAGGGACTATGAATATTATAATCTGAAATGGATATCATATAGGGACCTACTAAAGAAGAAGTGCCCAAGGCCTCGAGCGCCCGAGCAGGATTCGAAGTTGCATCTTCTGCATTCGCAGTCATTTCGATTTGCGTCTAGATTTGGTTGCATAGTGGTGGTATGATATATATTATATTTTACTAGTAGCTCGTCTATCCTAATTTAACATTTTCATAGATTTTAATAGCACTAACTGTGAAAGTGTTCAGTAAACGTCGTAAGTTCACAGATTTTTGACGTTTAAAATAACATTTTAAAATTTGCCTGTTAATTTGCATGGACGACAACCCCTTGACCGAACTGGCTCATATTATATACTTTCTATTTACCTCATCTAACTTCCTGCTAATTTTCACGACGATCCGATACCCGTTTCTCGAATTACTTATCGTCTAACATACATACGATTTGGACGTAGGTATTGTCAAAGTAGATTGGGAGAAGTCATTTGCTTCGCTCGCTCATTCAACCATAAAAAATCATATACCTAGTGGTAAACAGCAACAAAATATCCAATCAATAAGTTATTTTCACTAAAATCAAGCTTTCGAAATGACTAAATTAGTCATGCTATATGAGAAATATGTACGTGCATTGTTCTGAGTAATGGCAGTTAGCATGTCATGGTAGTAAGCCTATCTATTTTATTCCATGCTTAAATCAGGTTGAATACTAGGACCGATTAGTCGACAAATCTTTTAGGTACACTTTCGCAATATTCACTTGACTTATCGTTATCGCATTGACCTCCGTTGACTGGGCTACATGGACTAAGGTGTTACGGACTGCCCATGCATTAACTTTACAATGTAATAACAGATTATATTCCCGAAGGCGTGATATTCTCATTATACTAACGATTACAATACCTTACAATCTCGTATGTGAAACAAACGAGCATTTCAAAACACGACTCTATAGCAATGAAACACGTTTGGAAATCGAATGGAGCTAGTTATTTATTACGGTTTTGCATAAATTATCCTTCAAGCTATTTTTATCGATGCTGAAACAACCCAATTGCTTATAAACTTGGTATTCGTGACGTAGTTTAAGGTGGAAAGCGATAACAAATTTGAGTGCTGTCACACATGCCCGGATAGCTCAGTCGGTAGAGCATTGGACTTTTAATCCAAGGGTCCAGGGTTCAAGTCCCTGTTCGGGCGGTATTTTTTTGTGTTGATGAAAAATTCGTAATTTGGTTATTTGCCGTTTGATTTATGTTAAACGATCATAGATTAGTGACACCTTATTTGTATGTATGCAATTAGTAACTTGTTTGTTTGTGGTAGACCTTATTAAAATCGAATAAGAAATATGTTGAAGTTTTTAGATTTTTTTCTGTATATTGGCAAATGGATTTTGTGTTGGATAGTAACATCTTTAAAAGTACAACTTTTAATTAAATAAAATATAGATTAACACTTTCGTGGCACCCGGTACTCGAGTTTATTTTGCAAAGAATTCCAAGTGCTTGGCACTGAATGTATTAATATATCGATGTAAATTTAGAATATAATGTAATTAGGTACTAGTATAAGTACAGTGTTGTATATAAAATAAACAAATAAATAAATATATTGTGGGACAATCTTACACAAATCGACCTAGTTCCATGGTAAGCTCAATAAGGCTTGTGTTGTAAGTACTAGACGACGATATATATAATAGATAGACATAAATACATAAACTTTTGACCAGTATAATCAACATACAGTCAATACTGAATGTCGATTTGAGTTTTAAAGGTAGGTACAGTCACCTACAATAGTATCTTCCGCTGTGATGGCCGCAAAATATGTCACGTTCTTATGCCTGTACAAGTAAGTTTGTTTAAGATATGTTTTCGGCCTTCATATCGGAAGATATCTACTATAGCAGGTACATTAATAAAGTTATCGCTAAGGAATTTTGTAATATTCAATCCCTGTCTGTAGTGGGAAGATTACTAAACAAAAAACCAAAGCTTGTATGTTTAATACGAAATAGTAAATGAAACAACTAATTTAAATTTAGTTAAGTGTATTAGCAACGTTGGTACATGGGATTACTGGATAATACTGTCTTGGAGTAAGTAACATGTTAGAACACCCGCCGCAACATTACATAATAGTGTTCATTATATCATTAGTAAAAAAGAATTAAATATATCACCAATAAAAAACGTGCGCCGACGCCTACTAACCTTACCCATAACTTTTAAAACTATTACATCTATAAATTCAATAACTGATCAAAACTACAGATAAATAGAAAATGTGAGCATTCATACATTTAGGATTTTTATACTTAATAGTACACACACCGATTCGTCGGTTTGTTCCAAAAATTCAATTTTTGAACTCGCTTCAACAGATACAAAACGTACTAATCATACTAATTAATAATAGCTACAACATTTTTTCTAGTACCCATTACCGATACAGTCAAAAATGTTTATAATTTAACATCAAAAAATAAATATTAACAAAAAAAAAACGGTTATTTACGTGTATGGTAAATATTTCCAAAGCTTAATTCCTTATTGAGTCTTGTTCAGTGGTTCGCAAATCCTTTTATCCGGCTATTTACCAAACTTAAATTGTATGAAATATAATTGAAATCGTAGCCTTACAAACACCCACAATTTAGTGGTAGTAACTTATACTATAGGCCTTTATAAATTGGCTTATCCAATACCATACGAGTAAAATAAGGAAATAAAAGGTAACAAAAAAAAAACAAAACATAAAAAAATCATTCATTTAATTCTCTGTGAATTGTGTATAATATAATAATTATTTTCAATCATAATGTATCTTTATATAAGACAAATATTTTCTATTAAAATCTAAGTACAACATGACATAAGAGAAACTATCATCCCCTATCATCTACGTCGCAACGACAAACGAAGACTGCACTCTTAAATAATTTTCAATATAAAATTTTAAATAAAATATAAATAATCGAGTATTACTGTTCCAACAACTCTATATCTATGGTTGACCATAGACATTTTAATATATTTTCTCGTGGTGTAACACTACATAGAACTCCGTTAGAATCTATACCCGCGGACATTTGTAACGGTACAGAGTAAATTCAGGGCATAGACAATACTGCCCATAAAAATCCGCTTGCATAGTCCTAGAGGTGAAACTACAATGACCTAAAAAATACTATAAACTTATAGAGATCTTTTGCCAAGTGAAAGTGATAACAAGAACTAATCTGCTACAGCTGCGGACCTAATAAAAAAATAAAAGTGATCTATACAACAAGCCCTACTTAGGGTGGTTTATTCAAAGTATACATTTCCATTAAAATTATAAATCATCTTCAATGATATCTACAATGGAAGCTGTCAGATAACCTAAAATTACATTACAATGACGCTATTATGTCAAATATAGATTAGTGACGATTTTCTAAGTAATACATTTGATATAATTTATAAAAAGTTAGGGCACATTTTAAATAATATAAAATTGGACAATGCCCTTCAAATTAAAATCCACCAAAATTAAAAGAATCGATTAAATATTTATCCTTACATCTAACTATAATAAAAGTATTAAAGAGTTCTGAAGAAATAATATTTCTAGCTTCATAGAAGCTATGTTGCTCTGGCAAGTGTATTGAAATAATAAAAAAGAAATGTTGTACATTCACTTACATTTATAATAAAAATATACAAAAACACTTACATACGGGTACTTAAAACGTATAATGCACTGGATGAGGGTAGTTTAATACCAGTCAGTCATGTGGTCTCAGAAGACGTAGAAATGCATTATTGTGCAAATATGTTAGTTTATAGAAAAAGAAAAAGTTCTCACAAATATTACTTAAATTTATGGCCTACAATTAACCAAAATAATCCTAGTTTTATTATTAATGGAAAATAAATAGTTAAATGCTATAGATTAAACTAATACCATAGACGGAGGGAAGTCAACCGAAATAGTTTTAAAGCATATTCTCTCGTAATAACCAAGAAGATTACAGTTATCTCTTAGCATAAAATAAAAAAATGATGTTATTTTACTAAAATTGTCATAATAATGGAGAGCTTGATTCTTTGTATATGGCCACATTCTGATTCTTCACTGCATCATGGTATAAGACAGATTAAAGTCAGATTTATTTTTAATCACCTTTAATTATTATTAAAATTGTGAGAGGATTAGAATGTTCCACTGTGAATTAGTATTATTTGAACTAAAGTTGCCACGACATAACAGTGTCATAGAAAAACTTAAGTCATTAGCAACCATTCAGAAAGTCCAATAAGAACTCGTGTTTGAATTTCCCACTAGATGGCGGTGACATCTTGCAAAACATTAGAATTCGATGTGCTACTGTTACCATTTTACGCCTTGAATTCTTGTTTGTCCACTACCGCGCGTACCGTTTTAACCTTTTCAAGTCGGTACATGTCGTGCCCCATACAGCGCGACAGAAAAATGTAGAGACTGGCAACATCGTAGTGTATGTAATAAAACGGGATACCACTACGATGTTGCTACTTTTGAATCTCTAAATTTTTCCGTCGCACTATAAGTCAGGACTTCATATCGTATGAGTTTACCTATGTTGATGTGGTGGCGAAAAGGTGTTTCTCTGACAGGTTTTCTATCAGTATTTTTCAAGTTTGTTTTTGAACATGAACATTGAGGGCGCCACTGTAGATTTTAATAACTCCGTGTAGGGCACATTAAACGCATATGCAGATTATCATATAACCTGTAGTATTTAATAAGTTCGATGAAATTTAAATCATGTTCCATTTGAATAGAGTTGCATTTGTTTTGTCACGTTAAATTAACACTATATTTCCTACACTGTAGGTTAAAATTTTACTGATAATTTTGTAATTATTGCTTGTATGGCTGAGGCTTAAGGAGTAGTTTTTATTTTTATTCCACGTCGAATGGAAACAAGCATGCGGCCCGCCCGATGAAATGCAATCACCGTAGCATATAGTCGTGTGCAACTTCACGGGTGTCACATGCGTGTTGCGGACCCATTAAAACTTATACACTTTTTTAAGAACTTCATACTGTAATCCTTCGGGATAACCTCGACATGGAGCTCATTCCACGAGTAAGTCTTTCTATAACACTGAAATATCCTTTCAACATTCGTCGGTTAAAATCGGGTTACCAATGTATTTCAAAGCTTAAATTTCATACTTGTACGCCTATACAGCTACGTTAAGACGGATATTCCTTAAGTATATCATACGACAATAGACACCTACATTACAATTATTCTTAGGTTTTGGAATGGATACAAAATATTACAAAAACTTATTTAATAGTCTGTATACGACTTCGGTGTTAAGGACTTGACCGAGTTTGAATATTTATATTGTTAAGGATCATAGACAAAGAAATAACAAGATGCGTAGAGTAGTGTAAAATAATGTAGCCACTACTTTTAAGGTTAAAATAGATAGCATGGATTGTCGGTATTTTTTTACAATTCAGTTATACTAAACGCAAGACTTACTGGCGACTGAACTAATAATGCTATCTCTTTTAGTCTTGCTGAGTCTTGCCAAGCGTGAGAGATGGCATTATGACTCCAGTCGACAGTTAATATTGCGTTTAGTATAACCCAGAACTGAACAGCGCCATCTATTGTGCATTAGCGGAAATATTGTGCACTGCTCTAAGCGACTTAGTATTTCTATATCTATGGTAATAATCGAATGTTTGTTGCATATAAAGTTTATGTATATTTATATGAGGAGTTTAAAATGTGAGTTCAATACTGAAATATGATTTACTACTTTATCTTAGTTATAAGCTGCATTAAGACATTTTTTTTTAAACGCTGCCAACCAATATTATGTCACATTCTCGAATAAAAGGCATACGCAGGGTATCTTTTTCCCAAGTAGTAACAACATTTCAGCATTAAACCGATATATTTTCAATATCCGCCTTTAAAAGAAACTTACCTAACGGTTCGAATAGGACTTAATTCTAGTCCGCAAACCCCAATAGAAAACCAATACACAACAGCTACATGAAATGTTATACAACACCCAATGGCACAACTATATACATGGGGAATTGACATGATCTCATAAAAAACGGCACTATGATACTTAGGCCATAGTAAAAAGGCGGGTACACATAGAGCGAGGCTCGCGGGGTAATTGTCGCGCGATGCGACTCGGTCTGTGTAGACACGCATCGGCATTTCTACCGCCCGTATGTTTCACTCGGTCGCGCTGCTTCGCTCTGTGTCGACCCGCCTAATGATTATCGTGCACAAATACCGTGGAACCGACGTGCTCCCTCCATCCTGCTTAAACCCCTGAATCCACGGTTTTCGTGCGTGAACGTGCTGTAATAGCAAATCAAACAGTGCCTAATACTACCTGTTTGTCTCCAAGCGACTTTTACATATTCATAATTTTTTCGTCATTCCAATTAGTTATATACGTTGATCAATGAAATTAATAATAGCAAACGCAAGTTGAAATATTAGGTAACACTTCTATTATTAATTTCATTGATTTATCTTAGTGCCTTTGCACGTTCAGTGATTTAAAAAAAAAAGAAAACGGCCATAGAGGCGAAACACTACAAATATATAAACGCATTTGCAATAAATGCTTGTGCAAGATTTCGTATGTAATGTATTATAATAACATCGATCGTGAGAATAACTTGAACAAAATGCAACAGTTTGTAATATTTTAATGGCACTACTTTTATACTTATCGTTTACTCGTGAATACTGTTAGATATTGGCAAAAACAGACTTTGTAAACTTCTGCAAACGGGAGTCGATCAAAGTACAGTTCAATTTTTCGGCCTACTTATCATATTCAAACAAAGCATAACATATGCTCTTCAACTCTTCATTCCTTAAGTTACTTCTCAAAAGCAACAATAATTTATTTGCAGTTTTCTATTTAATTTTCATGTCAATTACAAGTTAACCTCATAGACAAATTATTAAAATTGTGTTATCAATTGTCGATAAGCGCGATTGCTTTATGACAATAGCCTTATTGGCCAATAAAATAAATTTCTGCTCATGATCGAGGTAAATTTTGTGGTGACCGGATTACCAACAAAGTGAAAACGAATCTCACAAGAAAATAGTCTATGAGACCACTCCTAACGTATTCCCCGGTCACCTAACCGTTCGACTCCTCCCCATTGCAATTACTTAACCACCACACGCATACAAACTTGACCATCACGAATGAAGGTCCATTTTAGTGTGGCGTAAAAAGCAAGTTACCCCCACGATCTACCGTTTCCCTAACCTTGTAACTCGGTTCTCTTATTATCTCGTGTCATAAGGAAGAGATCGTTTTTTACAAGCCCGTTTCTCGAAAGCCTGTAATACGGTCTCTCTTTATCTCGTGTGTTTAGAAAAGGACCGTTGTCACAAGTTATACGTGTTGAGCGCACTAGCGACTGCTGGGGGGCGGCATGGAGGCTTGGACGCCCTGCAGATTCATCGGCCGGCCGTTGGGGTTGCCCATGCCGAGACCATCTTGGTAGTTGTTCACGTCCATAGTCGGGGGGTCATCGTTCTGGAAATTTTGTTTTTGTTATTATAATTACGACAGTGTTTTTACGCTAGAATAATTTCGGTTACTACTACTACTGTAAAGGTGTAATTAATATATTATGGGTGGAAAACTTTCCGCTATTCTGGAGTCCACAGGAAAGATCCTGTAGATTACCCAAAAGTTACTACACACCCAAAAGCTGTTAACCACAGGAGATTAAACCTGAGTGTTTAGCTGATCCACAAACTGACCAAGTCTTCCAAGACAATGCAAGTCGTTGGTCCAAAAATTTATAATGCACTACCAATTGACATCCGAATATTAGAAGGTATAAAAATAATTATAATGTTGTCATTATCATTTACTTTCTGACGCACCGTATATACCTATGTTTGTCTTTGTATTACCTTTATGACGTTGAAGTATTACTTATCGATAACAGGGCTATCGATGTTTTTATTTTGTCAATCACTTCCAACACGTCGTTTTAGTGCCAGGAAAAACTCTAATCACCTTTAATCATTTTGACTATGACTGTTGCCTGTGCCTATGAATACGATTCTAAACACTAAGTCAATTTTAAATGTGATATGGTTTATGACTATGATGGTTTAGTAGAGCGTATTTAGTACATATTAGTTCCTAACATCGAATATGACAAAATGCAGTTAAAAATTATATTTTTCATGGTTTGTATGTATTGTATGGTTTATAGTTAGAAGCCGTTAAAAGTTCTACAAGTGCATAACTATGTGTCACAACATTACCACAACCCGTTATGCATATAAAAAAAAGCGTGTGTAGTTTACATAGTATTAAATTTTACATTTACAGTACATAGAATATGTAATAGTACAGTCGGCTGCAGAGATAATGCAGCCCTCCCTGCATAAAAACTTTCTATTCTAAGGGAGTCCACCTTTCTTATCTCTGCAGCTGACCGTAGTATAGAAGGCTCACTTCCCTACATCTGACGTTTAGCTTGTCAAGTTGATGAAGGTATGTCTACAAGATATTCAACTCAAATTCAAACTAGTCACTCTAGTTATGGTAGAATAGTCCACGACGTCGTGGGAGCTTTTAACACAATCAGATTTCAGTTCCAATTTCTTTTCATTCAACACAAAATTAACTTAACGAGCGGGTTTTTGGCCGCCAAATAGTTATAGTACATTGTGTACCAAAGGCGGTAAGTAGCGGATTACAAACAAGAGTCTGTTATAAGGCTGTTATAATGACGCGAATTTGTAATTATTTTGCCGCTCGTGATACATACAATGTTTTTCATCACATCTGCAAGGAAATAAGTAAACTTACTAGGCAGACAATATTTATTAGCGGGATGAGCAGCGGTTGCGTACGGCGAAATCCATGAACATAATACAGCTCAATACGTCCAAATGTGGTTGCTTACTATATCACCATTTACGGGCAAGTGTAATGAAAAAATGCTATAATCTATTTATTTATATATTTATACATGGGGAACCAACAGCTGTAACAATGATAATAGTGATAATAGTAGCAACAGAGAGCCAATTATAGGATCTCACATATAGTAACGCAACAATATTTAACAAAAAGTTAAATAACGAGCACTAAGCTACGTTAGCACATGCAATGAACTTCAATATTAACGAGTTGAAGAAAAATTACTGATACATTTTTTCTTTCTACTAAGAATTGGATAGTTAGTTTTATTTTTACCTATATATAACAGTGATGTACCTACTTAAACGTATTTACTTAATACGATCTTCTTTTCTTTTACTTTTTAATACGATCAGGAATCGTTGACATTATAATCTTAATTCAAATAAATAATTTATAATTTATCTAGTTGGTATACCTCTCTGTGCCTCCGTATGGTGCGGTCCTCGTAGCGCGTGCCGCCCGTGCTGGCCATGGGCCGGCTCAGCGTGCTGTTGGCGTTGCTGGGCGAGTGCGGCGCGCCCACCGGCGTGCCGCCACCTACCGTGCAGGTTAGCGTGAATAGAGGAAACGGTGGATTATAGTGGAAGCTTAGAGGAGAGACCACTGGAGCCACTTTTTCAATTTCTATTCTAAATATTTTTCCGAAATCTTATAGAAAGGAGTCTCCAATTGTTTATACTCTAAGTGGAAGAGCGCCAGCGAGTAGCTATAGGTCTACCGTTGAAGTGAGGCCGTTGAGTTAATGATAACTGCGAACAACTTCGTTGGTTGGTTTGTCTGTTTGCCTCTTACCCCTTAAATATGCAAAAGCGATAGAGGCAAATAAACGAAAGAACGAACCAAGTGGTTTGTGGTCGCCCCCTTGCCATTAATAAAAGACTTGGATGTATAAGTGTTTAGTGTATATTAAAACCGAACTTCCTTTTACTTCGAAAATCAAGCTGCGTCAGTTGAACGGTATACCTATAATAGCGATAGGGAATTAGTAATATATTAGGCAATCTATTTTCTTTTCTCTGACAAGACAAAACCCATAGAAAAAGTACTTATTTGCATCCGTGGTGTAGCCAGCAATCAGAAACTGGTATTTGCAATATGCATGTCTTTTATTTAACCCGCATCTACACGTACAGTCACCTGCAATAGTATTTTCCGTTATACATGCCGCAAAAATATCTGACACAATTTTATTTGTACAACCATAAGAACGTGCCACGTATTTTTTGCGACCTTCATAGCGGAAAACACTATTGCAGGTGACCGTACCTTTCAAAAATATGTCAAACGATACTCGTCTCATCTCAAGTAATTTTTAATACAAATCTTAGTAATCTTTGGACTGAGAAAAAGGGAATTTTATGAGTAACTTTGCCTCACTTTCAGAATATACAATCTTAATAATTTCTATCACTGAATGAAGATTTAGTTATGTGTGTGTAATGAAAAAGACAGCCGTAAGACGAGACAGACAATATACACAAGGCAGTTAGAAGCATTCACAATAATGTACACTACACAAGTATATACAAATGTTAATATATACAAGACAGTCAATATTATTTATATTATAAGCTAATATTAAGCATGATTTGGACGTAAGCATGATGTTTTACCCTTTTTTTCATCGTAATTCCTAATTTGTCTATGCAATTTATGAAATAGGGCCTAATAGCAATAATCGCCGCCCGTGGACACTTGCAAGTGATGGGTTACATGTACACAACGCGGGGTGTTCTTGTCATCATTGTACGGTCGCAGTCTTTATTTGTGACCCATTTCGCAAATATTTCCTTCTAATTTCAATACACTTTGATAGTGTTAGCAACGCTGAGTGGGTCAGAAATTAAATTCCTTGACTCGTTTTCTTTCACCTGCACGCAAGTAGAGTTATCCACGTTTCTCCGTAGAGTTCCAAGTAGAGTTATCCAACCATCCGTAAAGAGACCGTCCAAATTGACAAAAAAAGGAATACGAAAGTCATTAGACATCAATAAATACGATAAGATGTTCACTTTCCGCTCATCATTCTCGTATCGTTCTCTAAACGACTGTCATTTAGGATAGACCGTGACGGGGCGGGGCGTTCGTAGAACTATATTCCTACCGGCTTCCCTTGCGTGAGCCAATTTAGCATATGTTTTCTTAAAGACTCAAAGATAAAGCAGACCAAATCAGTTCCGGCTTGCCCTAAAGAGATTTCGACGCTCCGCCACTGGTGACTACTCCAGCCATTAAGTAGGTATTGACTGGTGCCGGTCACGAAGATGCGACGGTGTTTATAAGGTGTAACGTACCGGAGGTGGAGGCGTTGCGCGGCTGCTGCGCGCGCGCGGGCGTGAGGAAGTCGGCCTCGCGCCAGCCGTGCTTGCGGTACACCTCGCGCAGCTCCGCGTGCGACCACATCGTCATCAGCACTTGACCTGGAAATAGGGATGATACGTGTTGGATTTTTAGGTCCAGAGCGAGCCTTGTGAGGAAATTGCCATGTGAAGCAGCTCGGTCTGTGAAGACGAACGGTAGAAGCAAACCCACGGGCCGCCGTATTGCTTCGAGCGAGGCATATTTGGCAATTTTGTCGCGAGGCATCTCTCTTTATGTATATGAGCAAAATGTTATACTGCAAAAATCCAAGACCTAGAAGCTTATCTTTTTAGGGTTCCGTACCTCAGAAGGAAAAAACGGAACCCTTATAGGATCACTTTGTTGTCCGTCCGTCCGTCTGTCCGTCAAGACCCTTTATTTCGGGAGTGCGTGGAGGTATCGAGTTGAAATTTAAACTATATACTAAGGTCTACGGTCCCTTGAAAACGTATTCTGCGTTTTCCCAAATTCATCCCCTAAGGAATAAAAAATGGGGGTTGCAAGTCCGTAAAGACTCTCCCATCCGTCAAGACCCTTTATCTCGGGAGTGCGTAGAGGTATCGAGTTGAAATTTTAAAAATATACTAAGGTTTACGGTCCCTCGAAAGCGTGTTCCGCGTTTTCCGAAATTCATCCCCTAAGTGATAAGAAAGGGGGTTAAAAGTTTATATGAGGTGTGAATCATTATTCAGGTTGCAGACTTAAAACTTCGTTTTAGATGCTTTGATACTACACAAGAAAAGTATATTTAGCGTTTTTCGAAATTCATCCCCTAAGAGATAAAAAGGAAATTGAAAGTTAGTATGAGATGTGAATATTCAAGACCCTTTATCTCGGGAGTGCGTGAAGGTATCGAGTTGAAATTTAAACTATATACTAAGATCTACGGTCCCTTGAAACCGTATTCCGCGTTTTCCGAAATTCATCCCCTAAGGGATAAAAAAGGGGGTTGAAAGTTTATATGCAATGTGAATATTTTTTTAAGTCACAGACATAAAACTTCGTTTGTAGACTCTTTGATACTATACAACAAAAGTATATCCCCTACGGGATAAAAAAGGAATTGAAAGTTAGTATGCGATGTGAATATTCAAGACCCTTTATCTCGGGAGTGCGTGAAGGTATCGAGTTGAAATTTAAACTATATACTAAGATCTACGATCCCTTGAAACCATATTCCGCGTTTTTCGAAATTCATCCCCGAAGGGATAAAAAAGGGGTTGAAATTTTGTATGAGGTATGAATAATTTTTCAGGTTACAGACTTGGAAACTTCGTTTAGACTTTCTGATAATATATAAGAAAACCGTATTCCACGTTTTCCGAAATTCATCCCCTAGGGGATTAAAAAGGGAGGGATTTTTTATCATTTTTATGATGTTCGGAACCCTCGGCTGGCGAGTCTGACTCGCACTTGGCCGGTTTTTTTTATTATAAAGTGGTATATAATCTTACATGCATCAAGTACACGTAATACGAATATTTCACGCCGAAATTAATTGTTTTTCTGTTGTTTGAATACAATAATTTTATTGTTTTTCCATTCTTAATTAATAAAAATCGTCTTCTTGCAGACGATATCTGGATTGAGTCTCTCTATTAAGCGTTCCACGCCTCCAGCTGGCTTCTAGGAGGGAGCCACTCTTCGCTGTTCTTGCCCACTTCGTTAAACGTGTGCAAGACAGCAGCCTTCGTGTCACCCGACTAAGATTAGAAGCAGACTTATGGAACGCTCCGCACGAATTCGAATGAGGACTACCGCGAGTCGATTTTCCGCTAGGGGCGCTAGTGGAACGTGGGACCTGCGGGAACATTTCAAACGTCACTTTGACAATTCTCTCATACTGACACAGGACTCACGCATGAGTGGCGCCGCCTGGTGAACGACAATACGGTAGCTCCCATTGCTTCTGTAATTGCCAGCTGTCATCCTTATTTTACTAGGCAATAGAGTCCACAAATAATTATGAAGCATATTAATATACTTAGACCCGGTTACTCACGTCTATAAAGTCGAAAATAGCTCGACATGTTTCGGGCCGGCCCGCGCCCCATAATCATGAGTAAGTTTATTAATATGTCTAATACTCACGGGAGTTTTCTATTTAAAATTATGAAGCAACTGAGTGGTTAAGAACTTACGACGATATGACAAAGTCAACATTCCAAGAGAACTTGATAGTCAGTTGTCCCGTTTCTGTCGTAAATCGTCATGCATTTCGTATCGTATGCCGTGAGATGGCGTTACCTGCGAATTTGAGCACCCTGGGCGTGTGCCGGTGGCGCTGCTTGGTGAGGTTGAGCAGGCGCTCCACGCCGCCGGCCTCCAGCAGCGAGCGGCTGAACTCGCCGCTCTTCTTGATCACCTCGTTCAGGGTGGCCAGCACGGCCGCGATCGTGTCGTCTGACGTGCCCTGCTGGAATAACAATCTACGGTTAAAATGGGGCATCTAAGGCTTAGCACGCACTGCGGTTTTTTTCTTGCGGTTGCGGTCTGGCCGAAAACGCCGAACCGCGGAGAAACTCGCACTGCGGTTGCGTTTCCGCGGTTTTCACGTTCAGTATGACAATGGCTTTCCTCAGAGCAGTATGTGTTGTGGCCTTAGTTTTAAAAAATAAAAAAAATAGAAAACGTCTTCGCCAACATAAGTACTGGGTGCATCCTCTAACAGATCAAAGATATTTGAAGGGATATTTTTGTAAAATGTACAGTGATGTACGAAACAACAAAGACAATTTTTTTAACTACTACAAGATGTCAATTAGTAGTTTTTATAAATTATTGCGAATGGTTGGCCCACAACTACACACTTTCGGACTCCGACGACATAATGCAGCGCACAACACACACCTGTCCTCCTCCCCTCTGCACCAAGCTCTGAACCTTATTAATAATACCCTGAACAGCGACAGCTCTCTGGATGTTTTTTTTACCCCTATGTCCAAACTTTTGATAGTTTCAAGCCGATACTTGGAAACAATATGTACAAAAAGTTCTATTACTTCGTAATTGCTTTAAGTAGGTACTGTGATAATGACCTAGTCTACCCACCAAACTCTTATTTTAAACTTTTTATTTTTATACTCTTATTTTACTACATAATTATTTAAACTATAATGGATATTAAATGAATTGATGTGTATAGCAACTAAAATAATCTAATTACTTTTTTTTATATAATGTAATAATTTTTATGTTATGTAAAAAATGACAAAAACAGTTAGCATGTAAGGTTTATCTGTTAGTGCTAATTTTATGAAATAAATAAAGAATAAACACCTCACTGCTCCGCTCTCTGAGCCGAACTGACGAAAAAACCGCTTTTTACGAACCGCAGTGCGTGCTAAGCCTAATTAAGGAGCCGCCGACCGTTCAATGGCGCGGATTATATTTTCTAATAAACCAATACGACACAGACCAGTTGAGAAATTATTAGAAAAGCATAAAAAATTACACGACATGCGATCCACCTCCATTATAAGTTCCACGTAAGTATATGGAAGACTGAGCATGGGCGCTGTGCCGGCTTTATGTTCAAGTGCGGGTGACGAAACTCGTCAGAGTGTGATTGCGGAGCCCCAAAGCACCGCTCGAAGAGAAAATTGTAGAGCAGAGTATACATCATATAATACACGACCACCCGAACAGAAAATTTTATGGCAACCATGAAGACCTGCTCGCTTCTACTTAAGACGCAGCCCTATGCTATGGAGCCTTATGGGGACATTGGATATAGTCCTTAAAATTTTTAATAATTGTAAATAAAACGACTCGATAAATAAATAAATGGAGGCCTAAGACATCTATAAAACTGTCAGCATCCTTACCTGGTCATGCTGCTGGTTCCCGCTCGGTAGTTTCTGCACCAAGTCCCGCATGGCGTACTTCCCGATGAGCTCCTTGTTGCGCTGGTCGATCGCCAAGTTCCGAAGGGCGGTGGCCACGGCGCAAACAACGCGGTCCACTTCCATTCGGAGCAGTTCCACCAGTATAGGCAGGCCTGAGATAAAAGAAAATCAGCTCAAGGTTTTTGATGGTGAAACCAGGGTAGATGTAAGAAATAAATTAGTGCAATAGGCTATATGCACTTGAAATAGATAAGGCTTATATTTTTTTCTCAGAAACTATGTTGGTTCAGCATTATATCCCTATCAAAATTTCTTAATTTTATTTTATTTTAGCTGTGAAAATAATTATTGAAAAGTGCAAAAAAATGTGTGAAATTACAAACGGTTAAAACGCTGTGACGTCGAGTGTAGGGTTTGCATTATTCGTCCAATTTTAGTATTCGAATAATACGAATACTTCGATTTTCAATATTCGAATATTCGAATATTTCGAATAAAACGAATATTTTTGAAAAATAACTCAAAATAATGATTTTAAGTTGTTAAATTGTTAAATATGTAGGTATTCTTTATTCCTTTAACATTGTTACAGGAACAAGGGCTATTGGTTGACTATTCCTAATGTTGGTATCTAAGCTTTTCCCAAAAAAAATCCCGAACACCTCATTCTTCCAGATCTGGACCCTCATGGGCTCATTCAAATCAGAATCACGAGCAGATTCGATCGTGATAATAAAAAAATTACCCTAAATTTCCATATAAAATTTAAGTTTTCATTACGCCATGCTCAAAGTTAGTACAGACAAAAATGTGGCGAAATAGAAAGGATTTTTTGTGGTATTTTTTTTACTATCAAGATCCAATCAGATCGTGATTCTGATTCGAATGGGCCCAAGCGAGTCAAGATCTGGAAGAATCAGGTTTTTTTTTTAACACTACTCTACAGACTACCCGCAACGGCCGCAACACTTCAGATCCTTTTCAACCATAACCTTATCCACGTGTTTGAGTTAAGCAAATGAATAAAGTCTATTTTTATTTGAATCATTTTTGTAATGATACTTGTTAAGACTGCAAAATATAAAATGGTATGGTAACAAGTAACAATGCCTAGGCAGCTAATTAAATTTTAAATAACGCGGCATAGCTTAAGTTCACGTAGAATAATTGGTTTACTATAAATCGCTAATATCTCAGAGTCAGATTCAGATTTATTAATTTCATAATTTAGGTAGATTACATTATAAATTGCAGGCATGTCAATCTACAAGTATTCATATTATGATCGTCAGAGTAGGTATAAGAGTATAAATCAAATCATTACAAGATATAAAATTTCATACAATGTCACAATAGTATCTCCTGTAGTGGATCGTCAAAATCTATGCATCATTTATATATTCATTCATAGAATATAATGGATTATCCAAAAAAAAAAGTCTTAAACCTCTAAAAGTAATAAAGATCTGAAGAGTGTAAACTCAATCAAAAATTGGTGCATGCCGACTGTACTGTGTATAATATACATGTCATTGAAATAAGGCACTGGGTGTGTAATTACGGTATGCACGAGAAATTTAAACTAAGAGCAGGATCTATTTCTTGTGCAGTGTGTTAAATTTACCATGGGTTGTATTCGATTGCGACTGCGGCATTCGACAGTATATATGTCTCGCTCCTGCCAGAGTAGTGGTAGGAGCGAGACGGACTTACTTTTGAATGCCGCAGTCGCAATCGAAAACAGCTCATGGTACGTACATAGGTAATGGTTGGCTTATTGAGCTTTTAGGGTTTCTATTTATTTCAGTTATAGGTAGTTTCACGAGAGTTGAAGTGAATGATTTCACACACAGCTACATAAAGTACCGATTACAAAAAAAGTTAACGAATGAAATTAACGTTTGTGTCAATGAAAACACTACTGGATATATATTCATTGGTATATAAACTTTTTGGTCTATTTTACAATTCACTGTAGAACTTGCCATCGGTACGAAAAAAGAACAGTACTTAATTTCAAAATCTCGATCTCATTACAGGACAATGTTGTTGTCTGACTAACTTAACTCTAGTGAGACTACCTATAATACTAATTAGATAGCAGGTAGCCGAATTCGCAATCCTTTTACCAATTATGATACGATATTTGGGTAGTTTTAGAAGATTTAATTTTAGGCTTCAATGAATTTGGGCAAATGAAAAGAAAAATAATTTAATAATAATTAGTCTACTATTAAAACGGTTTTTTTACTTCGAATTTAAATCTGTTTCCACGGAGTTCTTAAAGTGAAATACAATTGGCTAAGTAAAGTTTTTTGAAGGTGTGAATATTATATTTTTTCCTGATAGCCGACGTCTTAAAGTTCAAGGAAATGTGGCTCTTTTATTTTTATTTCCTATTACATATTAATAATATTTTTTTAAGTGAACGAGTTGACATTTGTTCAGTTTAACGGCTGAACAGAGCCCAATGCTTTCGTCCGTAATGAGTATAAGGAATTAGAAGAAAAAAGACAACTGTCAATGTCACTTGTGTCATTGTTGAAAAAAACGGTTTATTAGACTCTCTTTCTCTTGCAATTTGGTGTTATCGGTGTGATGTGATCTATGCAATAATTTTAACGACCCTAGCTGAAACAACGGACATCTGATTCTGCTACTTTTCTCCACGACCTCTGCTAATTATTTGAACAACGATTTGATCTACTTTCGACGACTTGGCGCTGCTTTTTAGGACAACAATTTATTGCCTTCACGATCACCCTTCTGCTAACCTTTGGACTGTACAGTATCTATAATATCCATGGATCCAGTAGAACCTGGAACCTCTCGAAGGGAAATAGAGTATTACAGAGATGAACTTCAGTGTTTTGTACCAAGTCGTCGAAAGTAGATCAAATCGTTCAAATAATTAGCAGAAGTCGTGGAGAAAAGTAGCAAAATCAGATGTCCGTTGTTTCAGCTAGGGTCGTTAAAATTATTACATAGATCACATCACACCGATAACACCAAATTGCAAGAGAACGAGAGTAATAAACCGTTTTTTCCAACAATGACACAAGTGACATTGCTGGTCTTTTTTTTCTAATTCATTATACTCATTATGGACGAAAGCATTGGGCTCTATTCAGCCGTTAAACTGAACAAATGTCAACTCGTTCACTTAAAAAAATATTATTAATAAGTACCTAATAGGAAATAAAAAGAAAAGAGCCGCATTTCCTTGAACTTTAAGACGTCGGCTATCGAGAAAAAATATAATATTCACACCTTCAAAAAACTTTACTTAGCCAATTAAAACGGGCATTTTATTATAGGTTTTCGTAAAAAATAATAATTTCTGAATAAAATTGCACTATTCGAAATATTCGTTTTATTCGAATAATGAGTGTTGTAGTATTCGAATAATATTTATGGCGAATAATTCGAATATTCGAATATTCGAATTGCAAACCCTAGTCGAGTGTGACGTCATTGGATAGTGGTGTCTGTACACTAAGCCAAGAACGCGAATGAACAGAGAGCCGCTGTATGTAATCTCGCGTCTCGGTTTCTCAAATGTTTGGTGTACAGCCGGCACAGAAGCACTAGTATCCAGATCATTAAAAAAAAAGCATGCAAATCGTGAATCGTCTGTGTCAAATTGTATTACATGTTCTCGTATGGAATTTCCTTCATAAGATATCTAGTGTTTCTCGTTCTGCTACTCATATTTTTGCATTTTGGCACAATCCAATACATATCCCATCTTTAAAGCGGTTTTATGACTTGTATGTCGTTTTCCATTGTAAATGTAAACACAATCGGCTGAACAATACAAGACTAATTAAATAATAAACATTTTTTAGGTTATGTTGGGCCGATCAAACACGTTCATAAATCATAATCTTAATTCACATCAATTGATCTGAGAAATTTATTATATATCTGAAAAAATCAGGATACGTGTGAGCAATATCTAAATTGTACGTTATTTTATGCATTATTAATTCACAATATAATTGTAATTTGATTGTAATTATGCATCGTAATCTGCATGCCTACCACGAACATCGAAAATTGGCATTGACGGGAAACCTCTTTGTCACTCTAATATGCAAGTGTGACAGAGACGGAGGTATAAATTCGCAATCGTTCGATTTTCGTGGTATAGGCCCTGATTCAGACTGTGTGCCGACCTTAGATGAGAAATGACGTCATGGCTCAGCTTGTCGGAATGGCGGGCGTTTCAAACGCCCGTTTTTATTTGGAGTTTTTGAAAGAAGATTTATCTACTAAATTTTAGTTATTATGCGCTGAAATTTATTTTACAGTATTTTTATGATAAAAGCTATCATCCAACAGTATTTAAAAAAATAGTGAATATTCCCTATTGGCAATCTTTGGTCGAAATTTACGTGAAAATAATCGATGGTATGTACTGTTAAATAGTGTTTGTAATAAGTGTAACTACGATTCCTACAACGTTGTATATTGTAGGAATAAATGGAAGGAACACACGAGGCAATAATGATAGTTGCAATAGGTCTCGAAGTTGAAATCTACAAAACGTATCCGAGTTCTTACCCTTTTCTTTCCTGACAGCCGCCCGAATGTCAATAGAGGGTTGCCAGTAGCAAGCAGCTAGGTTCTGCAGCGCGCCCGCCGCCGCCTCTAGCGTCTCCGGATTCGAACACGTCTGCAGCAGCGCCATGTACAGTGGCACCACCTATAAACAACATATCTTTTAAACCACGCCATACGGATTGTAACTCCAGAGGTACATGCATCACCCTACTTGTCTATTTTTGGAGAGATCTATACTGTTGCCTTGAGAAAACCAAGGAAAAACTCCACAGCCAGAGAATAAATATAACATTGCGCGTAATATCAGTAAATTCACACGGGATAAAACAATTCTCAACGTACTATTAGCCTAATTGATTTTAAAATTGTATATCACCTATACTAATGATGATTTATTTCTTTTTCTACCAAAGCGAAGAATCTTATCTTTGAAATGTTTTACTTGTTACATACATCCACTTTATTTATCTGTTTTGTTTGTGTTACTTACCTCAGGTGACCAGAGCATTTCGGTGCCCTTAGGTACACTATACCCTAGCTGCGTATTAGAGGTAGTGTCACCCAGCGGTTGCGAGTCGGGATCGCTCTTGCCGAGCGGGCTCGTTGAGTTGGATGACGATGACCCTTCCTTCTTCTTTTTACTGCCACCGAAACAGCCTAGGTTCTCTCCTAGAAGAAACATGTTTAAATTACATCGTTACAACAGATTTTATTTAAAAGTTACGAAGATAATACCGAAAAATATTTTGGTGCCGTGACCTGGATTAAAAGTTTTGACTTTATTTTGAAGTGTAAGTCATGTTTGAATCATGTTAAACTCGATTCTTTCGATTAACATGTAACTTAAACTACGAAAAAGGCACAACTACGAACCTTTGGAAGCGCTAGCTTGTATCCTTGCTTGGCCTGACGATTGGGTAGGTGGTGCTCTAGTGTCGTATAAGGGATCTTCTATTTCTTGACATCTAAAACAAAATAAATTATTAGCTGACTTTTTGTTTTAGCTTAGCTTTGGGTGACATATGAGGACAGTGCATGGAGAAGAAACAAAGTAATTATTTTTTATAGAATACATTTCAATGACACTTTATTACATATACAGAGATTCTTTAAAAAGAAATATTTTTATCCCAGAATAATAGTTAACAAAAGGTTATTTTAAATAGAAAACTCCCGTGAGTATTAGACATATTAATATACTTACTCATGATTATGGGGCGCGGACCGTCCCGAAACATGTCGAGCTATTTTCGACTAATAAGTAATTTCAAATCGCTACCTAGTATAACGATTGTACGCGGTTCCCATAGCCGATTGTCGCATGAAACGCCAGTAATTCAGTAATTTTATCAATTGTCACACTTATCAGAGTAGTGAAACAGGGGCCTGGCTTAACGCGTACCTGTAGGACAGGTTGCGGAGCACGCAGACGCAGTTCTCGACGATCTTGGTGCCGATGGCGTTGCACTGTATGGCGGCGCGCACGGCGTGCAGCAAGGCCTCGGCCAGGCCGCCCAGGCAGCGCAGGCGGCGCCGCGCGTACTCGCCCGCCGATGACGCGTTACGGAGCACGCCGGACGCGTTTCGGAATACTGGAATATAATAATTAAGTAGATAAATTAATAGTAAAACTTAGGTAAGACTTCTGACTTTGGGCGAATAGCCTACGGGTTTAAATGCGCCTGACTTATGCGGACTTGCGGAAGGTAGAAGTAGAATTATGCGAAACGAAAGATTACGCTTACAAAAAGGTTCTTCAACTAAGGCTCAAGATAAGAAAGCCTCGTTGGTTTTCTGTAGTTAGGTCATAATGTTAAGTCGAAATACGATTACAAACACTGTAGTCACCAGCCTAGGAAGCTGGTGACCCCGGGTTATAATTAATTGCTTTTATTACGCATATCTGTTCTTAGTTATTAGTTTTATTTGTATACAAGCACATATTAACGATTTTTTCTCCAGGGACGCGTCACTTTCTACAGAATGGCACTTACAATTCTACGTACTGTAGCAGTGATTTTGTATGTTGTTAAGAATATCACTTACCATTAGACCAATAAGTATCGCCGGGGTTAGTTGGATGCCAGCCGGAGTGTGGAATGATGACTTTGTTGACGATGACTTGAGCTGCGTCATCTATTATAGACTGCTTTAGGTCTTCGCATGACGACATGTTCCATATTACGCCAGTTACTAGCTCTTTCACCTGAGGATAAAAACGTTTATAAGTACGTGACATTACGTACAAATACACATTAAAATAGATGTTACATACAAACAAGCGCCTAGCCAGGACTAAAATCGCATTCAAAGCCGACAGGCCGGCCATGTAAAATGGAATCTTGAAAAAGTCCAGTCTATGCTCACACAACATGTACGCAGTGTGATACTAACGGGTCTTATCTTAGGACAAGTTTCTTAGAGAACCAAATGCGTAGCAACACGCTTCAAGGTTCTCTTTCGACACTAGGTAAACTAATACAGTGACTGATGAAGTCAAAACATACCTCCATATCGGTGGCTCGACATAATAGCGCCATGAGCGCAGGAATGCCGCCTGCGTCTCGTATGGCTCGTTTATTTTCGTCATTTTGCCGGCCGTAGGATAAGTTTCTTAGGGCACCGCATGCGTTGCGGCATACTTCTGGGTTTTCATGGGATACTAGCCGGACTAATGGTGGTATTCCCCCTAGAAATCAAATAAAATAACGGTTATCAAAGCCAAAATATTCAATTTTTTTTATTTCAAAAGGCCCACTTGCACCACGCGGAGTTAAACTGTCTAATGCCATACAATAACACGCTTAACTCCGGGTTATGTGGCTAAGCCCGGGTAGTGCAAGTGGCCCTAAGTATAATTATCATTTTGCAAAGCTACTCTAAATAGCTCTGAAAAGAATTTCAGCCGAAAGATGGCCAGTGTTCAGCACACATCGAACGTTGGCTTTGACGTCTAATAACTTCGCAAAGGTTAGGGTCCTACTGTACTGGAAATACTGAATAAGATGCATTACCTAAACTCCTAGTTTTCTGTTTGTTAGGGTCGTCCATGTACGTGAGATGCTGGAGGTAGGCCGCCGCGTTGGCTTTGACGACGTCTGAGGGCGAGTTTAGGAAGCCGATAACCTCGGGGAGGTTGGGGTCCCGCCATTGTAGACCTCCGCCGTCTTCGCGGCCGACTCCACCGTGTACTGGAAATGTTATACAATAGTGTTATGAGAATTAATGATTCACATCTTATTCCTAGAATCAGACAGTGTACTCATATTAACCCTTTCGACACCAACGACAGATATATCCAGATCATAGGGCCAAAGACAACGACAGATTAATCTGTCGCAGACCACAGAGCAACATAAACCTTAGAGCACAAGCTTAAAGTGCAACTTTAGTTATGACCCGAGTGACAGCCATTATGTTTGACACGTCGCCAAACGGTTAATAAAATAAATAAGTTGATGGAATTTGAACCCTCTATACAATGGATATACCATTTACAACTCTCGCAATTTGTTTATTTGGCTGCTGTATGGTGGAAATAAAATAAGTAAACCACAACAACTTACCTAACGCCATATTTGCCATTTGTTTTTGTAATTCTTCTTCATCTCCATACATTGATTGTCCACCTGCGCTGCCTAAACTTAATCCATTCTGTGAATCCTGTAAAAAAAGGAAATTCCATTTTATATTCATGAAGCTTATAAGAATTATAAATACTTTACCACAATGCATTTTACATAAAGCTCGCTTTACTTTAAAATGCATCGACTGGGGTGACGTGAGGCAATAATGGCAGTCATTTGTTTTAGCAGCACTGACTGAATGTCAACTCTAACACCTATATCATAAGGCTCACTTTGAACTGCGGTGGTTGGTGCGGATTCGGGTCGCAGGCGGTGGTATAGTGTAGATAGCACGCGTCGGCCGCGTACACGACGCGAATGACGTCACGCAGCAATGGCGGCCTATCTGTTCCTGCTACGCTGGCTGAACGTCGACTCTAATGCTTATGACATAAGGCTCACTTTGAATTGCGGTGGTTGATGCGGGTTTGGGTCGTAGGCGGTGGGGTAGTGTTGGTAGCCGTACGCGTCGGCCGCGTACTCGCCGCGAGGTGACGTCACGCAGTAATGGCGGCCGATTTGTTCTAGCGACGCTGAGTCGTACCTACGAACGTACGAAAGCAAGATAATAAATGTTGCAGCATTTTTTTGTCTATCGTGAGACATATTAAAATTGCGGATAGCACTCACGCATTTTTAATCACTATGCGCGACGCGTGCGTTGTAGCAAGTCCACCATGGCAGAGCATGCCTGCGATACTAGCGCGCTGCATTTTCTCCGTTTCGATAGTGCGAGATTGCTGGTACGGAAAAAATGCTTTGTACCACGCAAAATACGCGAAGCCATCGAAATGGGGCGGCGCCCTAATTTTAATCGAGATGGTGGCTGGGCGGTACAACGGCATGGACACCTATAGTCCATAGTCAAAAGTTCGGTGTAGGTAGTGATAGTGTAGTAGACATAGTGAGTTCGATGTGCTTGCCGCCGTTTACATTGGATGAACCAGCTCTACAGTCGAACGATCCCAGGGTTCCAGGACTAAGATCGGATCATCCTCAATCGGTTCTGTCATCAAGGGCGGCAAGAAGAAGCTTAGTACGGCCCGCACGCGTCGTCACGCACGGTTGTTGACGCTTGATAATGGCATCCACACACACACACACACACACACACACACACACACACACACACACACACACACACACACACACACACATTTAACAGAGAGAGATAGAGAGAGACACACATAAGAAGACACATTTTTTGACAGGCACACTATTTTCTAAATTAGGTAAATTATTATTTTAATGTATAATTATAATTTTAGCATTAATTAAACTTCACAACTTTAGTTATTGGTTTTGTAACCTTAAATTGCTGCTGGAAGAGCGGGGCCTCCTGGCAAAAGTATTTTGCTATACTTAATAGGAGATCTCAACCCTTTCTTAATTTGTTACACCATATCTTATCACCAATAAACGATTTTTCATTTTTTTCATTTTTTTTTCATCCTAAGATGTAGGAAATATGTGGCACATAGTGACTAAGAATGCGTGATTATTATCCGTAATTTTATTATAAGATTAAAAAGTGATGCTTGTTTTTGTAATTAACTTACTTTAAACCCGATCGGTGTATAACGGTAGACATACCTTTGTTGTAAGTGCAAATTGTGTTGAGGGGGCATAGCGCCAGGCGAGGCGCTCCGGGGAGACGCACTGCCGCCGCCTTCAACGTATTCCTGAAACCAAGATAAGATTCAAATAAAAATGTGTTACATACCTATAAATCTTAAGTTTAAATCCATTTAAAGTTTTGGATTCAAACATATACTTTGGTACGCATGATACGTGTCCTCTCCGATCAGTTTTATACAACCACAGGAGAGCCATGACATTGATAATTGTACGCAGATATTGTTAGAAAAGCAAGCGGCGGCCGTGTCGCACAGCGATCACAAAGTACACAAGGCATGAAACTTGTGACATTATACAAATACATTGCATTTTTGGAAAAAGACAAAATTGAAACATATTCTAACGCTACACACTAAGGTGCACACTCGCCTGGCCTATATACTGCGGGACGTTGGGCGGCGGCTCGACCATGCACGCCGGTTGTGCGGGATAGTTGTAGTTGTAGTGCCGTAGTGAAACATACTCTAACGCTACACATTAAGGTGCACACTCGCCTGGCCTATGTACTGCGGGACGTTAGGCGGCGGCTCGACCATGCACGCCGGTTGTGCGGGATAGTTGTAGTTGTAGTGCCGTAGTGAAACATACTCTAACGCTACACACTAAGGTGCACACTCGCCTGGCCTATATACTGCGGGACGTTGGGCGGCGGCTCGACCATGCACGCCGGTTGTGCGGGATAGTTGTAGTTGTAGTGCCGTAGTGAAACATACTCTAACGCCACACACTAAGGTGCACACTCGCCTGGCCTATGTACTGCGGGACGTTAGGCGGCGGCTCGACCATGCACGCCGGTTGTGCGGGATAGTTGTAGTTGTAGTGCCGTAGTGAAACATACTCTAACGCTACACACTAAGGTGCACACTCGCCTGGCCTATGTACTGCGGGACGTTAGGCGGCGGCTCGACCATGCACGCCGGTTGTGCGGGATAGTTGTAGTTGTAGTGCCGTAGTGAAACATACTCTAACGCTACACACTAAGGTGCACACTCGCCTGGCCTATGTACTGCGGGACGTTCGGCGGCGGCTCGACCATGTACGCCGGTTGTGCGGGGTACGCTGTAGCGCCGTAGTGCCCATACGTGCCGTAGTGACCGCCCGTCGCGCCGTACGTACCGCCACCGGATACGGACACTGAATCCATCACCTGCGAAAAATGAAACAATTGAATAACAAACAATAGTTTATAAATGTTATTTTTAAGTATTTCCAATGAGCCAAAGCTGCGGACTGATGTCTGCGTGCAGCCGTATAGTAGAGACTTCAAGCAATACAGGGAGTTTCCCGTTTCCCCTCTGCCGAATTGTGCATACGTGGGTCTGTGTTGTAATTAGTCCGTACACAAAAGTAGATCGATGTTTGCGAGAGTTGTTAGTGCAGTTGTATGATTTTCTATATATTAGTGTAGTCATTACAAATTGTTTTTGTATGTAATGTGTGTGAAGTGCGTCTGTGTGCACGTTTCTTCTGGGAAAACTGACAGAATAATTTGTACGGTAAGATGTCGCTTTGCCGTCTCCTTTCCAACGTGTTGGAAGCCTGTGTTGCTCGAAGAGTAGAGGCCTAGACATGAAGAACGACATTAAACTCACGTGTGGGTACTTCTGCGAGGGCGCCATGGTCAGGTGTCCCATGTGGTTGTAGTGGGCGCCCGGGGAGGAGACGTACTGCCCGTAGTCGGGGTCAATGCCCGCGCCAACGCCCGGGTACTCGCCGGCCTGCGAATAACGAGACAGTTAGTATGACAACTCATGTCACCTCTACTTAAGCCATACTTTATTTTCGATTAAAAAAACCGCATTCAATCAAATCAGGAGTACTAACTTTAAACTTCAATGTACTGAAACATACTTAAAAAAAAATTCCAGAGAATTTTAATTGCAATGGAAACTGTAAGAAAATGTAGTTAACAAAAAAAAACTTTTTTTAATATATTAATGTCTATCGGTCCTATTTATGTCTAAGGTAACTTAGAGACAAGCCTATTTTAAGGGGCGAAACAAAAAATATTTCTCATAACATAATATTCCTACGCACTACACTAGAATTTTTAAAAACAACACAAAAACAAATGTGTCAAGTAAGTCACTGCTGTTATATTCCTTAAAATCTATTCTTGAACGCTTCTGTTTACGTCAAAGATAACTTAACGCCTTGTTAAAAGGGAGTAAGGTGGATATTTGCTAACACATTGACTTGTATGAATGTTGTTGTTGGCGTAGAGATGCGTTGCGAAAAGAAAGTTTGTATACATATTATATAGATGTAATATGTTATTGTAAGTGTGTTGCGAAATTTTAATGACAGCTGTCGAATTATGTATAGTTACGTATTTTAAAGACAGCTGAGGTTTTTCAGCAGTATGTTAATAAGTGTGCTTACCATGAGTTCTAGGGTCATTCCACGAAAGTTTAGGGTACGTGACGATATTTTCTGAATACTTCTAAAAAGGCTAAGTCGCTGATATTTGGCAGAATAACATTTAATAACTCAGAGATATGTCCAACGGAGGTGGTGCTGACATCTTCCTCGCCCAACGCATTAGTATTGCAATACAGCGAGGAAACGCTGCCAGCGTCTACGGTACCATGCCGAGGGGGAATATTTACTTTAACATTTATTTTATTTTAGTTTTATGTGTTTTTGTTGTTATTGAAATAAAGATTTATTAAGATTTATGCACATCTTTCTGATAGCTTCCATACGCGCCACGTTGCCGAAAACGTCGACCTTTTCGTAACTACTACGTAACTACGTAATCGTAGTCGCGATAGTTGTATTTTGCTCGTTCTTAAGAGGTAGAATAGTGAAAAGGAACATTTAAAAAATAGTGATTTGGGCATTTACAAATAGAGGCACCATGAAACTGCTAATAGTACTAATTCAAAATAGGATTCAATACAGCATTTTCTCTTTCCAGTACCTATTGTGTCAAATTATAATCATTCTTAAGAGCCGAAGATTAAAGAAGATATTGATATAGCAATAAAAGTACACAAACAAATTAGCCACGGGCTCTGCTAGTTAAGATATACTCTGGCTATCAAGTTACAAACTATGAGCGAATGTAAGGCGCAAGATAACGGATGTTTTTAAAAAGATCACATTACTTTTAGACATTGAGACCAAACGTAAATGAATACCTAACAGCTTATTTTAGTTATTTTTTGACACTAATTTTAATGCTGTCTAATAAAAGGGAGACTAAAGTTTCAGCGTCGTTTTTCTAATTACGTAAAAAGCACTAAAGGAAAGAGCTACTTAACTTGAACTCAAGGAAGGAAAGTGAACGAATTAAGTATTTTATTAAATTATACTTTGGCAGGTGGGACGTGTAAAATTAGTTAAAGTGTAGTCATTTTCGCAGGCTAGATCATATATGAACCGTTTGGCATACCTAGTAGCTTTAAGTGGCAGTAGCAGGAAACTCGTAGGACCGATCCCCGTTGGGTAAAAACGGTTCTTGAATGTATAGGTCCGTTATAGAACAGAACACGTCGATGATTGTGAAAATCTATTTGAAAGTCCTATGTTCAGCAGAAGACGTATTTCACTTTACATGCTGATGTAGTTTTTTTACAAACATACTTAAGATAGGTTACCTGTGAACATACTAGACTATGATGTAGCACCTGCGTCATTAAAAAAGTCGTTAAAACTTTCAACCCCATTTTCAACCTCTTGAAAAATCCTATCAAATATTTGATATTCTGTAGGACCTCGGGGAGATCACTCGGAGATCCGAGATGATTTTCCCTGCATGGGGCCACTCCGTTCGACGTTCGAGCACAACGTGGACGGCCGTCTCTTCTGTCTCCATACACCCTTGGCCGAAGGGACTTATCCCCCTTAGGGGATGAATTTAAAAATATCCTTTCTTAGTGGAACTTCGGGACATTTGAAGGTTCTATGCTTCAAATCTCCAAAAAGATGGCCACGCTACTATCGTCTGCATGCGAGTGAGGCATAACACGATACAATCGCAGCCATTCTATACACAGGCCTATATTGGCATAGTAAATTCCCGCCGCAGTACATCCCTTAGCCATAAAAACGGGAAATAAAATAGTAATGGCGCAAGGTTTCACTTGGAGGAAGGACGGCGACATCTTACGAGATTGGATTGCACCGTCTGCAGTCGTGGGACGTTAGGTTACATAAAGCTGATTAATTAGCGTTGTTTTAAAAACGGAAAATAAATGGAAAGAGAAAACGGGCAATGATATTAGTCAATCAAGTAAGTGTGTCAAAATTGAGTGGGCAAATAAAATGGTTATTTGTAATAAATATTCTAGATAGTTGTTTGAGATGCAATAACATACAATAACAGAAGAGAATAACAGAAGTTTAAGTTAAATTATGTTTCCTCCCTTTCGAACAAAGTCAAATGTCAAACTGACAGATGTCATGTGCGTTTATGAATAACGCCATTACTGTATTGTAGTGAAAATAAAGCTTAACAAGTGCCTGTAGGATAGGTACTATCGCGTTCAAAATTGCATGGGCAGTTTATGAATGAATTCATTCATAAATTTCCAATGCATTTTTGAACGCGTCTGTACATTCAATAAAAAATCCTTTTAACATAATAGGTAGAACACTTTCGCAAAAAGTCATCCGTTCTCAGCAAAAGCAGGTATAGGTCGCACCGCACAATGAGTAATGAGCGCTCGGCGAAAATGGTGGGACGGTTTGCGCATAAGCGCATCTCGCTCCTCCAAGTCCAAACCCCAAAGAGGCTGCACTGCACTGCTCTGCGCATTCAAGGTAAAGATATCTTGTATCGTTCGCAGACTTTTCTGCTTACAAAATCAAAACGGATATACTTTTGCCCGGACTTACGATTGGCCAGCCAAGTCAGCTTTCTGATCCTCAGACGCTGTATCTAACAATAGATGCGCTCGGTGTAATCCCCCAGCGCGCGGAACAATATGGTAGTCCGTGCGGTCAGATGCGCAATGAGAACGTCTATAGAATACACTAGCTAGGCTGTGGCTAAGCGTTCATAGAATTCGATTGCCTGCTGTCAAAATTGGGGCACGATTATTTTTATTTTATTTATGCCTCTAATACTTCATTCCTTTTTTATATGTTTCATTTCTGAGTGAGATTTAGAATTGAAACAAGCGAGTCGTCCAAAATAACCGAAATAAGCGCACACCGATTGCGCAATTTTTTCTTACGGATATTGAGGTTTTCGACTCGCTTACAATCGGTAAAAAAACGTAAGGTTTTTGGTTGATGCCATTCGCTGGACTTAGCTTCACATTGCATGCGAAAACAACACCTTTCCATAGATATCTCGGCGTCAAACAAAACGAAAGCTTAAGCGTGGCGCGTTGCGGCGGCTAGCGACGGCCTTAGTCAATTGGTCCTATTACCCCCGCTCGTCGCTACCACCATCCGTGGCCGGCCTAAACGACCAGATCCTTAAACGCGGCCTAACCTGCATGGCGAGGTGGTGCTGGTGCGCAAGCGCGGCGGACAGCTCGGCGTCCTCCGTGGACGCGTCCGAGCGCGACACGGGGCTGTGCTGCGGACCGTACGCGCCCTCCACCGGCCCGTTCCTGTAACAAATAGAAACATCCTCGTCATTTTCTGAACCACTATCTTTTTCTGTGCTGTACAGGGAGTGCTCCGGGTAGATACTGATATTATATTCAAATACGATACTGAAACCGGGAATTCCCGGTTCTCGTCATACAGTCTCAGTACCGAGAACAATCCTTACTGCTATGCCGTTCGTCTGACTTCATGTTGCCGAACGGTATCATGATTGGCCTGAGAATATAACCTTAACGAATTGACTATTCTTACATCGACCATTCCACATGTAAACATGACATACGGTCTACTGCCTGGGCACAGGCCTCCTCTTACGCTTGAGAGAGATCGGGTTATAGCGCTCATGTTATCCGAAAGGATGTGGGACCTATTATCATATAGATACACTAATACAGTCACACTCTTAACTTAATGGTTATGAACTGAAATGGACGAAAATAGAATTTTTGCACCTTTTTTTTTACTAAATTGTGCTTATTTATTACCTACTAATCGTTACGTAACAATCTTATTAGTCAAACCGCCTCTGACATATATTTAACTACTCTTTGTTGTAACAAAATAGCAATTTAACGTTTAATGATTATCAATTATGTACGAAATTGAATGGGTAAATTGAATCTTTAAACCAGCTCTTGGGTGCGTTGACTGACATGACGCAATTTTAATTAAAAAGTGTGTTGTAGAAAATTTTCGATACAGGATATTATCGCCGACTTTACTTTTCTTGTAAAGGGGAACTCGCCGTTTTATCGAACTTCTATGGAGACCGGAGGTGGCTTCAATGTCACCTTATTATTGGACTGCGAATTTTGAAGAATTTTACTTTCAAGCTTGTCATAAACTCTACATCTAAGTGATTTCACGATTAATGGTCTTAAAATATAATCTGACAAGGATCTGTTCTCATTCGTGCATAGTCAGAGACTGTCCTGCTGTATTTTTCTTACGCTTGTATTGCCAATGCGAAAAAGGGGAGGCGTATAGATCTTTTAAATCTACTGTCAGGTTGGTACACCACACACACACTATAGCACTTGTTACATACGTTCCACAAATCTCACTGGACTCAAGACCCACGGCCCCCAATTTTGAAACGCTCTTAACCGCCAAGCTCAATTTAAAAGCAATACAATACAATCAATAAGTGTCGATTTGATGGCTACTGGTAATAAATTCACGCCACAATTGACAGTAAGTAGTGTTTATGGGAACTGATTTCCGTTCAGGAACCGTCAAATTAAAAATAATTAAGTACCTATATTGACCATCAACTAAGAAGACGGATAAAGTCGCACAAAAATTATTTGAAAATTCATTTTGAATTTTTTGAAAGTTTTGAAAGTTTTGTCTCCGGGACTAAAATGGTCACTCTTTACGAGTATAGATCCTGTCCTTTTAAGATAGCTTGGCTACGAAAACAGCTGTCATTTGGCTGACATATCTACAACCTATTTTATTTAAATTATAACCTATTTTGCGTTTTGAGGTTGTAAATTGCATGGAGATGACAGCTGTATCCGCACCCAAGCAACCTGAAAAAGACTATAGACGTAATATTATTTTGTGTAAACTTCATCAAGTAGAGCTAGCCATAAACAAAAAAACCGCTTGTAAAACGCAAGGTGAACTATTATTTGCCTTATTTCAGTCGAGACTGCGTATTTCAAAAACAATATCGGTCCGCAGAATATGAGATTGGCGGCTAATATCCCCGAGATGAAACCTCCGACTTCTTAAGGGTCATTCAAATGGAACGATTCGATTTGATTGAACGTGGCTTATACATCGCTTGTAGCCGTCGTTCATAGTGGTCGTGGTAATAATATCTGTATGTGAAAACGTATAAGGTCAGGGGTGAGTGCACCCTTTTGGGGCACCAGCCTAAACTTTATAATCAATATGGCATGGCTAAAAGCAGGCACTGTTAAAAAAATCCCAGAATCTCTCTCATTATCGTGGCTTTACGTGTATTTTTATGTTAGCTGTTTCCAATTTTCTAGCATGGAAAATAAAAACCAAAAACTTTGTCCATCAAAAGGACTAAAATCTAACAGTCGGTTTACATAGAGACTAATAGACAATGCATAGCCTAAACCGTTGAAGCTAAAATTTGATTGTATTTAGTAAAAGGTTGCCACTTTGTCGGTTGCCGAGAAGGCGCTCTAATGCCATAAAGACTTGTACATAAATTAACCTTACAAGCGACATTGTAGTACCTTTTACTAAATTCAAATGTCTGGAAGCTGCGCTAAGAATGGAATTATTTGAATTCAACCCCTATGGAAACTGTATTGAAAACTTTATCGAAACGGCGAAGACGCGGGCCAGAGACTAGTATATCTATAACTTCTATAAGCTATTGATAATGAAAAAATTGAAAATATTAAGAAACAAATCGACTATAAGCTGATCACGAAAAAAATAACGGACAGAGATCGGCTGCACCATAGACTTCATCTGAGTTAATCATTTGATACAGCGTTCTGTACCACGCTTTTGACTAATAGCCAATATAAAAACGTCATCTCCGTTAACAAACCGGTAACCGGATCGACCAAAAAAACGTGTAAATTAATCGAAAACTGGAACACGTAAACGAGCGACAACATCGCACCACCATTCGACTCAAACAAAACTCATCCCTATACTGTATGACCGAAGATTCAATTTGGGTGAAACGGATGATGGGAGTTACTAACCCCTTGACGTTTAGGGGGACAAAACACTAATAACAATGGCGTACATGTGACCTCAAACCGAGACCTAACCTAATTTAAATGAAATTGCAATACACGAGGGTCACCTATATTTCACGTGAGCGTTTCCGGCTTCCGAATGTTTCGATTTGCAAATTCGAGATCTCCATTAGGATATTTGAGCTAAAAATACAAAATACGACGGCAAATCGATTGGATTCTTTTTATGGAAGGACTGTGTCGTATTGATTTGTCAGGGGTCGAGGAACGTGAAAAGGCTTCCAAGAGGCTTCTGGGAAAGAGTAATCGTAGTAGGCAGAAGCCTTTTTTTATGCTATTGAGTTTTACTTAGGTGGAAGTAGTGGTTTTAGAAGGAGACGAGGAACATGCCGACGGTACTTTCTAGGTCTAACGGGGAAAACGGTTCATCGCATAATTATATGAGAAATGTACATATTGTAGACAACCAGATGTCTTTTCACGCGTAAAATCCAAATAAAACTTGACATGGAGATAAGTACCTGAGAACTTAGCCTATTAACCGTAAAATCACAAGTTTGTTAAAGACAAGTCGCATAACATAGAAGTTTCGACACCAGTCTCCTACTAATTAAGTACGATATCTATTCCTATCAAACTGATCAATATGCAATGCAATGCAGGGAGCAGGGTATGAAAACTTGAAAAGTGAGTACTAACCCTTACGCTCAATTTACTGAGAATCCTGCAACTATTCCAACTGCATAGCTTTAGTTTCTATTCACAAAACTTTCCACGATTGCGTCTTCCAAGTGTCAGTTGTTGTTCACACGCGAACTTCACTCTCGCAAGAAGCCGGTGAATGAGTTCCATAGCGCAGTACGAGGGCTGCTATTTATGTATACGTAATCAGGGATTCTATCATTTTTAAACGATATATCTGACCTCCACGGTAAAGTACGAACTTTTTTTAATACTAGCCGTCATACATTTTTTTTTCATGTACGCTACTCTTTTGTTTTTGGCGGGTTTTAAGCGAGCGAAGTGTCTCCTTTTCAGCTTGGGCAGAAATGCTTTCTCTACAGGTAGCATTTATCAACCAATTCTTGTGGAATTTAGTTAACACGTGTTGGAATTTTTTAAAATGGCGGGGTTTGTTACAAGGGCCCGAAGCGCCATAGACTGGCGGAAGGCGCTTACGACCTCTGTGCCAATACCAGTACCATCTCGCTAGGTCTATAACTCAGACACAGAGCCACTAGTTTTAAAAGGTATGCATAAACGTACTAGAAATAATCAGATCCGATTTTTGACAATGGAGTCGTATCACGTATGATTTTCACTAAGCTAATACAGCTGCAAACTGCACAGTCGCTAGCAATATACCTAATGACATTGACATGACAAAGCTAATTAGCTCTACAGATACATAAAGTTATTTCAGCTGTACTGTATAAAGAGACAGTAATAAACGTCAAAGCCTTTTTGTTTTTTTAATTCCCAGTATTATAGCAATGCAACAATTAAAAGCCGCATAAGTTACATATTTATGATTTGACGGGGATTCCGTAATTGAATTCCGTTTATAATTTATAGGCAAAAATAAAGGTAGAACCCACTCAATGTTTTATACAATTCGGATATAACTTCGGAGTTGGATGTTTGTGGAAATTCAAATCTGTTGGGAGTTGGAGATTTAATTTGTTTAAGTGTATTGACATACTCGCACGGAATGTAAAGATGAGGAAGAAAAATAGATAATCCTTGACCTTTTTATATTAAGTAAAAGTCTAATATTTAGACTTGATGTTTGCTGAGCTGAGCTAACCGAAACAAACGCAAGTGAGTTAAGAATATTTTGTCTACGGGCTAATTTCATATGACACGACGTCTAAGTTTCACAAATTATTAAAAAAAATAACTCCGAATACAATTAACTTCTTCGTTCCACCCACAAATTCTATTCCAATGTTTGTTTTCCTTCGTCGAAACTACTGGGTGGCGCAGATATTTCCGAAAAACATTATTAATTAAGGATCTAAAATTTCTCACCGCGCACTACTTTTAAAGATACCCCAAGTAGTAAGTGTACTTTTCAAGATATCCCAAATAGTAAGAACTTTCAAAGATATCCCATGAAGTTTCCCCGTAAATTCTACATCATAATTTCGTACACGTTTCCGAAAACCAGCATATCTCGCAAAGTTCATCCTAAAATATAATACAGAGCGGGGAAACTTTGTTTTTACTGTGGCATTTTTACGAAAGGCACTAAACCGATTAAGCAGAGGTATAACAAAGTTTCGGGAAAATGGAAACAAAGTTATGCATTGCGAATATCAAAAGAATTCGTTTATTACGGGGTTAGCTGCAAATCACAATCTTTATTCACTCGGGGCAATCGAGTGAATATATAGAAAGTTTTACAGGCAGGTGTTGTTTGTAATTTGAAATGATGTTAGGCAGTGGATCTCGGATTTTTTTAGAATATTTAGCACTTAAGCCATACGGAATATTGAAGGAGCGTCGACTGCGACTCGACTTTTTATAACCTTCAAATATTTGAAATTAAAAATATACATACATATTTGTATAACCCACCAGTATGCAAGCCAAAGTGAATTGGGTTCTCAACCATTCATACAACTTCATGTGTCTCGTAAGGCATAGGGATAAATGGTACCAAACCTTTTTCAAATTCTTCTATTTTAGTGGAATCATTTTGGAGCAATATTATCAATCGAAACAACGCTTAATTACACAAACAAATCCATGCATTAAATGGCTAACCCGTCTATCAAGTGTACACGCTCCAAGGAAACTCAAGCATGGGAACGATGATACCCGTTATGCCATTTTAGTTAGCGACTTGTTAACAGTTACCGGGGTAAGTTTAACTTGACGCTCGCAATTCACTTTATAGTTTGATATCGCGGTTTATAGTTGTGTGAGTCTCGTTAATGCCAAATCGCTTGCGTGTTTGTGTACTGAGGTGCACTTTCGTTAGCCATATTGAGGAAAGAGATGCAACGAATAGGTATTTGAAAAAATCCCGATAACAATAAGTACACGAAACGTAAGCTATGGCAGCGTAAAAAAGAGATACAACACGAAATTTTCGGCAAATACTGTTAGTGTTCCTGGCATAATATTCTGGGCTGCGATTACCATTCCTTATAGTGAACCAGCAGTACTCGTAGCTGTGTGTATGATGATAGTGGCGCTGCCAATAGAATTTTGCCATCATCTTGGCTACACTATTTCATTCTTAAGACCACTTTCTTTTATATAGTTATCTAATCTAATACCCATTAAAACTATTCTAACCATACCAAACTCAATGACGTTGCGTTGTTTTATTACAGTCCTTATGGTACCTTCGGTTTTCTTCATCAGTATTATTGGGTTGCCCTTCAGCCATATCCAATTATCGGAATTTGATTCATGTTAATCTACATGTTTTGACATAAAAACAGTTTATATATTTTTTTTTTCAAAAGTCATCAAAACCGTTAAATTTCTCATCTCTTGAATCCATTAGTATAATTATAAAACGCTATATTTAGTGATGCGAGCTCTTCGGTAATGACTGCTCGCAAATTGCTCCTAATAAAGACATTTAGAGCAGAATACCAGAGCTGCTTTACTATACAAAGGTTCTAACTGACGAAAACTTTTGAGTGGAGATACAACCTTGTGTTAGGGAAGTCTTAAGACGATTGCAGTTTGCAATTTTACATATGCATGTAACTTGTAATTGACGCGTTAGTTTTGAGCTTGAGTAATAAATTGCTCAAATTTGCAGACGGCTCTTGAAATGATTAGATGCCTAAGATTTGGGACATTATACCGATTTAGTTTCCTGCAATAGGGTTTTTTTTATCTACAATAGACTATAAAAACAAAAGGACTTAACATTATGAATTATTAAGATATGTATTATTAAGATATGCAGTAACAAAGTTCCGCGTGACGTCGTTCCGAGAAGAATTTTGATCTAGGTTCTAAAAGAGGAACGTTCCATACAAAGTTACATCATTCAGACTTCAGTGAAAATAGATGGCTGATGCCCACAATTTTGTTTCTAAATGATGTGCTTACCACGATATATATATAGTCACCAGTGTCTACTTCAATGCACTGTCAGTGCATCTTGCTCGAAATTTCGGGTGGAAGCGGGATGCAGCTGTAGATAATGTGTCGAAATCTATCCTTCGAAATCTATAGCAACTCATGGTAGAGACACTATAACTACAGTGGCAGTTTTAGTGTTATAGAGAGGCAACTAAAAATTAAAACAAATGCAACGGCGTTTGAGATACTACCACAAATTCTGTTTGTTTTTCTAACCAAAAATAATACCAGCCTAAATAAATTATAGACGAAATCGAATTCGCGAAATTATTAATGGTAGACATATGATGTTTGCGGTTGGGGGTAATACTTCCACTAAGACGTCTGGCCCACATTTGTTGGGTTTAAAGTGCCGAGGCCCAGTTTCTGCTGTCTGTCTCACTTCAAGTCATCGCGGTTTCCTCTGGCCAGGTGTTTTTAATTGGATCATGAATTGATTAAATTGCAAGGTAATTTTAATATAGTCAGTGGATAGTTCTTAGCAGAAGTTTCCTTATAATTACTAATGCATGTATCCATATGAAGAAGAGTCTAATTCCCTTCAACAGATTTTTTATTGTAGACAAGACATTTTTTTCTTACTCACTAAAAAAATTGTGCTTTTTTCTATTTTCTAACATTAACAGCAATATAAAGCGATACTGTTAATACTAGAATAATTAAAAAAACACTATTTTCTATTAATGACTAAAAAAAGTATAGTTATCACAAGTAAAAAACCGGCAAATGTTACCTAGACAGTTACAGGTAGGTACCTACATTAGTCAAAAAGCCCGAGTATGAAAAACACTACACCATGCCGCGAAAGATAAAAGTTAGAGTTCGTTTGAAAGAATATAGCATAAATAGGTATTGTCTATTTTATTTCTAAGGAGAAAAAAAACAATGTGTGCTTTCAGAAAATTGAGCTATACCTTATAAGGGAGATCCCCTTGACGGCCTAAAAAAATCTTTCAACCGTTACTACTTATACGCTTATACTTGCTAGGTATTTGCAGTAGTGATATTTTATAAGAACAGAAATTTTGATAGTAGAATTACGTACGGTGAGCGAGATTCATCAACGAACAAAGAGCTGAGAAAGCCCACAAGCTCTTTACAATAGAAGCGCATGACGCGAGCCTTTTTGAGCCCAGTTTGTGAGTCTGCTACTGACTACAAAGTCTTTGCTTTTCCAATATAAGTATTTACTCATCACAGAGTACAATATTAAGACACTGGGAATCTGTATATAGAGTATATAAATACTACATGTAGAGGTCTCACGAATCACACTGCTCTTTCCAACGGATGACCCTTTCGCTTATTCCATTCAGCGCTAATCACAACACGTAGGCACCCCTCTACGCGCCATTTTCGCTACAAAGAGGAAACTGCATGTTATCGGCTACGGCGTAGCGCTACGAAAAATCCTTAGCGGTGAAAGAGATATAGAAAACTGCTCGAGCAATCGCAGATTCACCCAGGTCAGTATTTCATGCTCCAGTTGGTTCGTGAGAGGTTCAATGTATGACCGCGTGTAAAAAAAAATATGGCCAGTAGTAGGTACCGTTGCCATCAGTTATATGAGAGCGGCCGAGGTGCTCAAAAATATACATAAACAAGACTAACGCTTTGACAATAGGGGTGTGTTCAGATAAAGCAACGTGGCCGCTCTCAGATATAGGTACGATGGGGTCAGTACAATCAAAAAGAATATCCAAACGAAAATGAAATTGATGTCTTTAAAAACTCTGTACTCTGTAGTACTGATTTTCTATACAAATGTAGTACTGGAACCGGGAATACCCGGTTCTCTTTTCACCAAGCTCAGTAGCTCAATACCGGCAGCATCCCCTGAATTGCTGCCGATGCCGGTAATAGACACTCTAACTACCTCCTTTACAAATATATTTTAACGAAAATAATACAAAACTCCTATTTTTAAACCAACAAAGGATTAATACAGGGTATTATCTGGTATCATAATAGCATCGTTGAATGGAAGGTGAATATTGCCATATAATAATCAATTGTAGGACTTATTATATGACAATAAGATGTAAAATTCAATGAGTTTCTAAATGCAGATACTAAGTAGGTATGTCCGAGCGTGTCATTCCAAACGCTTCGGCATGAACGAGTAAGACTCAGGTACCGGTAAATATAAAGGGCGTTCCACGAATATGCATCGTTTTTTGTCCCCGGGATGGCCCATCCAGAAAAACGAACGATTGCGGATTGGTATCTCCATCTCTGTCACACTTGCATATTAGAGTGACAAAGAGGTTTTACCGTCAATGCCAATTTTCGATGTTCGTGGTAGGCATGCAGGCGTCATATAAAGGACAGCTAGACCCCGACGCTAAGTCCCATCGAACAAAAAAAATACATCGTTTTGGAAAAGGCGGGGATCGAGCTATCTCACTAAGGGGAGAATTCTGCATTCTTCATAATTTTTCCTCAAACAGTATAAAAATACAAGAAATAAATTAGTATCTTTGGTTTAAAATCTAGTTCTTTATCAAACGTATCTTCACTCAAAGTCGAATTTTCACGCGAAAAGAATTACGTAAGATTTAGGGAGTGGGGGAAAGAGTGGAGTCAAATCCCACCAGAGATGAAGAGATAAAAAAATCGTCCAAAACTTGAAGCAAAGTAATGGACTTAAGGTTCTTAAGTGTGCTTACCATGAGTTTTATTTAACCACGAAGCGATAGTGACTGCTCAATTCGAAAGTACTTGCAACTCGTTCCAACGTGTTAAGAACGAGCATGATGCATATACTTTCGGATCGCGAAGTCGAGAGCGATTTGAAAGCGAGAGCAACTCATGGTACCGATAAAAGTCAAGTTACAATGGCGCCCGATCGACTCTCTTCGCTCGCGCAACCAATTGTAATAAAGGACAATGGCAGTATCGGATGACAAATCGATTTCGTATCGGCCCGTTATCTTATCGGGAATATGCATTTCCTTGTGAAATCTTTTGAATAAGTCAAGTTATTGCAATTTATGGAATACGTGATTTCGATTAAAGTTACGTAAGATATCAATGCTTGGAATTTATCGGTAGTTCTTGACATTGTAAATTGATATTGTACAGATGTAGTGCATAATGTTTTGCTTTATTTTATCGGAAACGTTCGTATTTGTCATGCTACTTCAATCGACCTCGGTAGTTTCAGTACTGACACTGACTGAAATAGCATGATAATCCTGTCGGCTCAAACCGACGAGTGACGATTGGCTCTTAAATTTGTTGATGATGATTTACTAATCGCTTTTCGGTGAAGGAAAAATATCGTAAGGAAACCGGACTAAACCCAATAAGACCTAGTTTATACCCTCTGGGTTGGAAGGTTAGATGGCAGACGCTGTCGTAAAACTAGCGCGTACGCCAAATCTTGGGATCAGTTTCCAAAGCAAAACCCCAGGTTCCCTGAGCCGCGGCATAAGTCGGGAAAACTCTAGGAAGAAGAAGAATTATGTAATTCTGCTGCATTCGGTTTGAATTTTGATATAGATTTAGAAATATAGTCGGGACAAGATTCTTCAAATATAGGGGAGCCCAAAAGGCAAAGATAACGTTTGTTTGTTTTTAAAAATCACGAACTGCCTAAATAGAATACCCTCTCCATTGTTCTACAGTTCTGGAATAGGTACTGTGGCCGCATAAACATCTACACGCGAGTGATAGTTTTCAATGTAGGTATTCTAAATTACTGTTTTACTATATACCCTTTTTTATCTGTTATTGCTATCTCTTTCTCGCTTAGTGCTGTATACTATATTTCCAGTATAGGGTAAACCTAAAAACCCTTAATCAAAACTACCCTAATGGTGTTACTCTAATATTTTGTCTCTTTCTAGCGATACAATGGACTTTGATATTTTTAGCATTGGGTAAATCTAAAAGTCAATATTCTAAACTACCCCTTTTGGTGTCCTGTCTCTTTCTAACACATGCACTAAATATGTTTGTCTCATGTTTGTAAATTAGTATATAAGCAACACAGTTTCCTAAATAAATGTTCATTACTTCTCCAAATTTGGTTTCATTAAGAACACCCCAGCTACAGAAGCTCTTACCTCAACAGTGGTGACCCCGACGTGATCGCTTACGTTTGCACTAAAGAAGGCTGCGTCAAACAATGAAACTCCACGTCGCACTCGCCAGCTTCTATTTATCAGCGAGTTCACCGATGATATACGACACATCAGCGGGCAAGATAATCTGGTCGCAGACTCACTATCGCGAATAGAAGCCATAACATGCCCGTCAGCTATCAACTATGAGCAGTTAGCAGCGGCGCAAGAAAAGGACAGCACGATAACAAAACTTATGACGCAAAGGAACTTGCGATTTAAGAAGATCGCGTTACCGGACAAAAATTGTAATATATTGTGCGAAACGTCGACTTCAAGCGTAAGGCCGTATCTTCCAGAAAACTTTCGACGCATAGCTTTTAACGCCGTGCATAATCTCAGCCATCCAGGTGTGAGAACTACGCGGAAGATGATATCGGAGAAATACTTCTGGCCGAACATGAATTCTGATATTTCTACCTGGTCGCGAGCCTGTGTACCCTGCCAGCAATCAAAAGTCCACCGTCATACAAGCAGCGATTACGGTACATTCCAACCAGCCGAACGGATGCGAAATATTCATGCTGACCTCGTCGGACCCTTACCACCATCGCAATATGGTCATCAGTACCTGCTCACCATCATTGACCGGAAGACCCGTTGGCCTGAAGCAATACCACTGCGTAGCATTACAGCGGAAGTGGTAGCTAAAGAAATATACGAGAAATGGATTACACGTTTTGGTTGTCCGTGTACCATCACTACCGACCAAGGACGTCAGTTCGAGAGCCAGCTTTTCACAGCGCTGACCAAACTACTAGGCGTCGAGAAGAACAGGACCACCCCCTACCATCCAATTTGCAATGGAATTATTGAGAGGTGGCACAGGTCGATAAAAACAGCCATTACAGCGACTCTGGCTAAACAATACAACAAGTGGCTCGATGTGTTACCCACTGTGCTGCTGGGACTTCGGGCAGCCACGAGAAGTGACACGGAGGTCAGCGCAGCGCAGCTACTATACGGGTGTAGCATTAGATTGCCAGGCGACTTTTTCGACCCATCCAGTACATCTGACTACGAATCAATGGACTACAGCTATGTCGATAATCTACGGCGTACGATCGGCGAGTTTAAAGCAGCGGAGTTTTCACGCAAAAATGCAAGCGTTTTCGTGCACAAAGACCTAAGTACGTGCCAAAACGTTTTCTTACGCATCGAAACAGGGCATAAAGCATTAAAACCACCATACGAAGGCCCCTATCCTGTTTTAAGCCGGGACGGCAAAGTATTTAAGCTGCAGCTGCCTGGCCGCCAAGTAAACGTGTCGATAGATCGCCTGAAGCCCGCATACGTCATCAATGACGACATCGGTTCACCAGACCGGTCAGCTGTTGAATTGAAAACCACTCGCTCAGCCAGGAAAAGAAAACCCGTTGTACGCTTCGCTTGAGGGGGAGCACTGTGGCCGCATAAACATCTACACGCGAGTGATAGTTTTCAATGTAGGTATTCTAAATTACTGTTTTACTATATACCCTTTTTTATCTGTTATTGCTATCTCTTTCTCGCTTAGTGCTGTATACTATATTTCCAGTATAGGGTAAACCTAAAAACCCTTAATCAAAACTACCCTAATGGTGTTACTCTAATATTTTGTCTCTTTCTAGCGATACGATGGACTTTGATATTTTTAGCATTGGGTAAATCTAAAAGTCAATATTCTAAACTACCCCTTTTGGTGTCCTGTCTCTTTCTAACACATGCACTAAATATGTTTGTCTCATGTTTGTAAATTAGTATATAAGCAACACAGTTTCCTAAATAAATGTTCATTACTTCTCCAAATTTGGTTTCATTAAGAACACCCCAGCTACAGAAGCTCTTACCTCAACAGGTACTCTAAATCCGGACATTCCACTCTGATTCACGCGAAGCCCACCGGCATACCATAATATCCGATGCAGGCTATTTCAAGTGTGTTTGTAACTTTGTTTTTATCCTAAAGGTTACGTCTAATCGGGTTGGCAAATACGTAGCCTATTTCCGTCCTGACGATATTTACGACAAATCCGAAATCGGACCGGGCATATTTTGCCTTCAGGGTAATTCCACGATAGAGGAAAAAAGTGATTTTTTGATGTCGGAATTTAAAATGTATGTTCAAGGCTATAGACGTTACTTAACCCTATATTTTTTTTTAATATGTTACTTATTTATAAATTGATATAAATGCAAAAGCTGGACTAATTTAAGGTTTTTGACGGAAAAATATAGCCTTCCCTTACATGAGTAAAAATCAAGTAATCATATTTGAGTTCTGTTACGTATACTTCATATTTTAATAATTCATCATGCAAATACTTATTACGTACATTTCATTGATGCAACAAAAGTTGCTTTTTGGAAGATTGGAGAAATAATAAGTCCCCTTTCAATCAGAACACGTTTTCAAGTGATTTCTACCTAGTTTAACAAAATGTAATACATATTTAAGTATAAATCACGACACAAATTACTTTTTTTGGTCAACTTCCCGTTGTAAATCTATCGTGGAATTACCCTTCAACACCGCTAGTCAGAAATAGAAATTGCTAATTTGCTAGAGTACTCGTATTGTGAGTTACAATTGACCTAGCGAGACTTAAAAAAAACAAAAAACCGTCAATTCCTGCACCGGCTAAAGGGCATGGAAAAAGAACATAATGAAAAAACCAACGATAAACTAATAGTTTAACTACTTTGTGGTCTAGGCCAGCAATCCAACTAAACTAAAACCAAACCATTAAACTAAACTCCATTGCCCTTGGCCCAGCCCATCTAGCAGGTACACCCACAACATGGCATTTCGCGGCTAAGGAAGATTATATTTCCATGCTTAAAGATTATACCTACATTTATAGTCTATGCCTAGCCATATGCCTACTATACAATTGATTAAGCAGTCCCGTGAACGCTTTAAATCAGTTAAATTTCCATTTCCATTAGAATGAAATGCGAGCTTGAACAAACTCGATTAATGGTAGAACATACCGGATAGCCTAAACTAATACGGGGAAAGGCAATACGGACTGAAATTCGTTTTAACAGAGTAAGTGCAAATAATTTCTGAAGTCTGGAGGAGGCTTGAGCGCCGGAAACTAGGCTAGCCTTAGAGCATAGACAACTGGAGTAGTGTTTTGAATTAGAGCTAATTTTGAGTCTTAAAGGCTCGAGGCGTTTATGTGTTTTCTTCACAAGTTATGATCAGTGTTGCAAGAATTCGCGTGCAGTGAAGTGAGCGTAAGTCTTCATGCCTCGAAGCTTTAAGACTTAAAAATTAACTCTAATTCACAACACTATACAAGAGACGCCATGCTTCACAATTTCTATACAAAATGTTCTGCCGATTTTTGTGGGGGGGAGTAGGCCATTCATAATGGCTATTCATTGGCTAGACATGTCAGATAAACGTTAGCCTATACAAAAGTTTGCACAATCGTGCAAGTTTTTCGGCAGAAAGGAAATAGTACCTATTGAAAAGCACATCCAGTTATCCTTGCTCTAAGAAGCTAGCTTTAGTAGCTAGACAATGTTGAGGGGTTTTAGACAGGTATTAAAATTTTAGTTTTGTGTCAGCTGCACCGTTTTGGGTTTTATGACTTATATAATAAGAGAGTAAAATAGGTAAGTGAATAATGGAAGTGAAGCTGCACTTTTCACAATTTTTTTTTTTGGTTTTCTTACGTTCGTTCGTAGACCAGATAAAGCGTGAAAGGGACACCTAGCTTTTGTACGGTTTGTTTACCTTTAAAACATTTTAATTTACGTCGTTGAGAGCGGCCGAGGTGTTCACAAATATCTGAGCACACCTCTATTGCCAAGGCGATATTTATTTCAGATATTTTTGACCACCTTAGCCCTAGCCTTTATATGGCGTCTGTATATACAGAGTTAATACGTTTCAAATCTGAATATACGGGATATTTTCAAAGTAGTGACTACTAGTGATCATCTAAGTAATTTATTCGACAATAACACACATCTGGTAAAATAAGGCAGGCTTTTGAATTTGCTGCAATCAGTTATCAGTGCATGTCAGCTATGTTACCAACCATGTACAGTCAATTAATTGGAACCCTAGGCCACTGTAGGACTATGTCATAGTGACGCTATAAATCATATTTGCCGGCCATATACGTTCGGACAATCCGTCAGATCAGTGGGTATGCCCGCCGGGCAGATCCGGCAGATATACCCGAACGTATATGGCCAGCTATTGTAAGAAATCTCTTACTCCTGGTCATTTTGACATGGTTGTATTGTGGCCTAGGCTTCCAATTGTTTACAAAGGTACATAGACCGTTCCATACATTCTTAGTCTTTTAGAAACCGGATTAAATCAAATATAGCAAGCTTATTATAAGCAGCATAAAGCACGTTACTCTGTTCCTAAACAGAGCCTTCATTAATCATTGACCGATTAGATGCTGCAAACGGCCCGAAATCGATATTCTATAAATAAATCTCGTTTCAAGAGTGGTCAGGTATTATTAAAACTTGTTATCTGGAAATCTTGGCAATGGTTCTTTTTGTCTATTTCTAATTTAGGCCGCTACTGTGTCGGTGAATCATTTATTTGAATAACATGGTATAGAGATACATCACAGGGTAATTCTCACGGGCGTTTGAATCGCTTCATTCTTTTTGGACACATTTTTAACGAAGTATACATATCGATGATGTTTTGTAGCAGTCGAGGCCTTTCTAACAGACAACCAGAAATATCACGAAGACATCAAGATAATTCTCCAAAAATATCTCTAAAGGAGTTTAATGGAAGAAAACGCTCTGATATTCAGTCTTGTTCAATTGGACCGGTTCTAAATTACCTAAAAGTATTCTTTTTTTAAACACAGCGGGGCAGCCTAGAAAGATGTTCTAGGCGCCACTTGCACCACCCGGGGTTAGTGAAATAACCCGGAGTTAAACGTTTATTAGAATGGAATTCGACAGTTAACCCCGGGTGGTACAAGTGGGGTTAAGAAAATATGTCCGCGGTGACCGCATTTGTCATATACAATAAGTTAACCTGCCCTCTATAGATGGCAATGTGTAACAGAAGTACCTAGGGATAGCTTGAGCAAGCCGTCCATTTCAGGCGACACTTTGTATGGTCATGGTATGATAAACTGTAAAAGAGCATACCTATTTTATTATGAACGAATTCATTAAAAAAAGCCGACAGCGTCTTCAGTAAATTACTAAGTTATTTATTCTAAAATACCCATTTACATACGCACAAAGAAATGAGACATGAATATGCATTCCTGCTTAATAAATCTAAAAGCACAATCGGTAAAATTTCAAAATATTTTAATGTTTCAAACCCCGAAATTTAAATTCAAGCCGAAATTCCACGAAACTCGACACTTTAAACTTTAAATGGCGGCGGCGGAGTCTAATTTATAAAGCCTTTTCAATTCATACAAACGCGAACGGTGTATTTAAGCGGTTTCGGGGCAAGAAAAGTTGGGATGTGCAATCTTATTGCGGCGTGGAAAGCAGGCCTACTCCTGCAAAAATCGAACGGACGAAAATGTGTATCTCTTTCTCTATCGCACTAACGTATTCGAGGCTCGAGCGAAAGAGACGTAGCGCGAAAAGTCACAAATAATCTAAGATGCTTACAGCTTATTAGCAAAATAAGAGGAGAAATTAAAAAGTGGCAACCTCGTGGTGTTGTCCCTTTCAAATCATTATATGTAAGAAAAGCGGGACGACCGACACTACGATGTTGCCACTATTTAATTTCTACTCTATTTTGCCAAGCAGCTGTTTTTTCGCGTTGAAGCACTCATGGTGCATCTCGCACGGATATGCTGGTAAGTCATTAAGGGCAGTAAACAAGAAATTACAAACGAGTGTGAATTTAATTAACACGAGTTCGTAATTCGGGTACCTCCCGTGATACATACAATGTTTTTCGTCACATTTGCGAGGAAATAAATAAACTTACTAGGCAATAAACAATAAATTACTAGCGGTAGAGTAGTAGCGCAGTTTACAGTACTCCGCGGTGATCGGCGGCTACGTGCGGCGTGCGCGTGGGGCGCACCGCAGGGCGGGCGGTAAAATGGTATGAAAATTCATTACGGCTATGGCTTAATACAACTCATAAAGTCTCAGTATGCTTGCATATAATATCACCATTTACGAGCAAGTGTGATGATGATGATGATGAAAAATACCTACAAAACTTCACCACTGCACCGTACCAACCCTTTTATTCATTTAAATAAATGATTCACCGTATTTAGATACGCCTGTCTTCATTTGCGGCTGGCTAGACCCTGTTTCACTGCGATGGACAGACTCAATAAACTCAATTGTGTTGATGATAAAATCGTTTCAGTCGGACGATAAATATTTGAACTGTGAAGTTATCGATTCTATCTCAGACGCTTATCCTATTCAAGAGCGAGTATAATAAATTAATAGCCGTTTTAAATCTTAACAGTTCACTTATTTCGCCTGTAAATATCTGATCTAAAATTTATTCTGTTATGTTATATTTTCATTTATTCTAGAGCAAAACGACAAATAAATGGGGTAATTCATGTAACTCACGTACATTGGCGCTTGTTATGTCGGACGTTTGGTTTAGAAATGCGACAATTTCTATTTTGTCTCTAAAGATATACCGCCTTATTCATAAAAAAAGTTAACAGAAGCTTTAGTTAAATTATGTTTTCTCCCATTCTGAAAAACGCGATTGTCAAAGTGACAGATAAGGATAAGGACAAACAACTATTTAGCCAAACTGTTGTTGAAGTGCGTTTATGAATAACTCCATATGATGGTAATAGCGAGAACTTAATATAATTACGAGTAGGTAGGTACTACAGTAGTTTAGTTTAGTTTATTTATTTATCTCACAATATACAAAGTCACTTAAAACTACACATACATTACATTCTCAGGATTTTATATTGTATGTATTGTATTGTTTAGTATGGGGTTCTTCAAAAAGATGGGTACCTACTAGTTTTAATGGGTCGGCAACTCGCATGAGACACCGCTGGAGTGGCAGGCGTATATGCTTGCGGGCCAGGAGGGCATAATCTTTGGGGCCTAGGTGGGCCGTATGCTTGTTTGCCACCGACGTGGCATCGATGTGAACGGGATTTAGCGTTACAGCACGTTGTAGTTAAAATAAAAAACTGTCATAACATTGACGTTACGTGATTGATGGTTTTGAAACAAACGTAAACGTGCTATCGACCTGTCAAATAACAGTCTTTGTATATTGGATATCAGCAGTGTATACAATTACAAACTCTTACACAACACACACTGGACTACAACGATCTTATGGTGGGGTATAGAGAAAAATAATGTTTTATAAGGTTTATTAGAAAATACAATCGGCAGCCCCCGCTTGCGAGCTGCCAAGAGAATTCCACAGGCCTTTAGACCCAATGCGGGCCCTATATGATATGCGCGATGGCCAACTGAAATGTGATAAAGAGTTAGCTAACTAATCCGGAGTTAAGCGTCTTTTAGTATGTAATGCTTGTATATGAGAATCCAATGTAACTGAGTAGTAAACTGCGATTTTTCTAACAGACATTTCAAATGTTTTAATAGCAATTGTAGCAAGCAGTGTGGGCGACATAAAATAAACATATCACTCAGCTCATACAAATAACATAGGTCGTTCTTTCAATAATATTTGTCTTAGCTTGTAATGGACTCCCCAGACGCGTCTATCAACAGTTAAAGTTTAGGTAGTTCCTTCCCACTTTATCTGGATTATTCTAGATCAGGAGTCACCAAACTATGGCCCGCGGGAGAGCTAGGGTTTCTGATCGAGATTTCTCGAACTCGAGACAACTCGAGAATTTTGGTTTCATTCGAGACGAGAAAAAAATGTCCATGACTCGAGAATTCTCGAGTCGTGCGCGGCGGGCACGCGCCTTTTCGCCCCGTACAACTAGACTTAAAGAAAATTAACTTGAGAATAATAAACACAGAACTTTTATTATTTTGTATTTATAAGTAATACTTCTTCATTACAGTAGGCCCAGTAGGGTAAGTTGGTTCTGTGTTAAAGTCGTGACAAGGGCTTCTAATCACGATTTTTTGAATTCAAGACAACTAGCTACACTTTTTAGCTACATTTTATATGAGATAAAAATTATCGGAAGTCAAGAAGTATCAAGTCTTCTGATGGACGGAAGATCAAAGTTAATTTCGGACGTGACAGCCTTAATGCTCAACTCGTGGTTCTTCATCAAAGCGACTTTTCCAGCTGCCTATTTATCAATTTTTCTTACAAAAATTATACTTATTACGGTTGAACTACCCCGAAATGTCAACTATTCAAGACTCGGATGAAGTCGGCGGTGACGATGATAATTCTATCAGAAATTGGAATCTGAAACTGCAAACAACGTGCAATATCCAAAGAATATTATATATTTTTATAACAAATATGATATCTTATAAATTGATCAAAACGGGGCTTAACCACGGGGACAATGTCGCCCTTGAAACGTCGGAGGTTTGTTTTCAAATTTTGTACACGATTAAGCCCCGTTTTGATCAATTTATAATGTGTGAAAATCGTGAAAGTTTAAATAAATATGATATCTGTCAAAAATAGCCCACTGAAAAACATCTTACAAAAGCATGTAGGTACCTAACAGAAGATTCTGTTGATGCTGAAAGAAGCTACACTGAAACACATTCCGTATTTTTTCCTTTTATATTTTATTTATTCTAAGACAATCGACGTAACAATCTTCCAGTCCTGTACTTACCTTGATCCTCGTGTTAAATCGTAATAATGTACAGTATCCCAAGCTCTGCTGGTGATACGGGAAAGCTTCCTTACTATTGAAATTAGGAATCTTTTGATTTGAATAGCTACGCGTAAGAACCTAGAGAAGTATCGCTTTACCTGGCGAGAATGACAGGATTTTCAAACTTTTGAATGGCTTATATTAATTCTATGGAGGTAGACTGCAATGTTTTTTGGCTGTGCTGGACATCGGCTATGTCATGTTTAAGGAACACATCGAATGGGAGATCACGTTCTGCCCAGTGACAACGAGTGCTTTAAAGGATAACTGTCTTAACTCTTTAGCGGTTAAGACTGGATAAAATGCTTAATTCAAACCTCATCGCCAATTCATAGTTATGAAAAAGTAATATATAAAGAAAACATATAAAAAGATGTCGTTATAGGTTGGTTTATTTTAAGAGGTTTTGCTTTAAAAGGGTAACAATATTTTAACAATGAATACTTACGGTGGTATACGAAATACATTAAAATTACTATCCTCCAAAAAAAGACTCGAGACTCGAGAAGACTCGAGAAATTGGGCTCGAGATTTCTCGAAACTCGAGAATACAAATGGGCCGAGAAATCAGAAACCCTAGGGAGAGCCCACAGAGCCGCGCATTTTTGTGTACGGACTAGTCTCAACACTCTCAACACAGACCCGCGTATGCCCATTTGGGCATGTACTTCAGTAGAGGGAAAACGGTACGTATGCCGACTCTCCTCCCTGTGTTGCTTGAAGCGTAATACACATACTTAATTTAAAAATGAGCGATTGACAAGTATCGACACATACAATAACCCCACGCGCTGAAAAAATAATGTACATAGCTGGCCCGCGCGATATTTTCAAAACTGCAGGTCCTCAGCCACAAAATATTGGACACCCCAAATCTAGATCATCATTAAATAGGAACTTTCGAGATATATTGTATTTGTTAACGGCCTCCTAGCCGGTAGTGACCCTGCCTACGAAGCAGGAGGTCCCGGGTTCGAATCCTGGTCAGGGCATTTATTTGTGTGTTTATCACAAATATTTGTTCCTGAGTTATGGATGTTTTCTATGTATTTAAGTATTTATATGTATCCATTTATTATATATATCGTCGTCTAGGTACCCACAACACAAGCCTTATTGAGCTTACTGTGGGACTAGGGCGATTTGTGTAAGATTGTCCTATAATATTTATTTATTTATTTATGTTACATTGTGCATTTGCACTATCTAACATCTCAACCGTCTCATTTTCCGGTTACTGGGCCAAGTTCCTGTATTTCTACATTCTACATCATAAGTAGTAACGTGGGATCAAAATAAAAATTTAACGGCCCTTAGCCCTGATGAACTTGCCTACGAAGCTTGTGGTCCCGGGTTCGTATCCTGATAAGGGCATTTAGTTGTGTGTTTCTGTTTATCATTAATATTTGTTCCTGATTCATGGACGTTGCCTGTGTATACATAAATGTATGTATTTGTCTATATACGTATGTATATCGTCACCTAGTAACTACCCAGCTTTGCTCAGTTCGGGGCTAGGTCAATGTATGTGAGATTGTCCCCAAATAAAATAAAATAAATACCGTCAATCCTTCAAAAATGTCTAGCACATCCAAACTGATACTATATCAGCTAACATTTCTAATTAGTATTCATATTAGATTTTGCATATTCTACTAGCCAATTTCATACAGCTATCAAAATTGATCATTCTCATTTTAAATTCCCTAAACAGCTAACAAGCTACTTTTATGTATGATAAACTTATGTTCATTCTAAGGTTCTATATTTACTATTTAGTGTATCCACTATGTTAATGTGACCTATAGTGCCGCAATGTACCTACACATCCTGTGTTTAAAGCAAACGTTAGATAAAGCACGTGAGGCCTTAAGGTGACCTTTACGGTCAGCTACAATAATATGTATTCACCTGTATACAATTATGAACCTTCTTCCCCAGTGATAAGTTCCGAAATGTATACATATTTATATACGTGACTGTACACGAGCATACTAAGGCATTGTTGTATAACAATGAGATGAGTCAATTATCACTGAATTAGTAGTACAATGAAAATATTACAATGTGTACGTATGCACATAATAAGTAATACATATACTTAAAGTACAGAAGGTTCTCTCGACTAATTTTGAGTTTTGACTGGAATCCGAACAACCTGAGGCAAATCAAGATGACAGTTTCATGAAACTTATAGGGGATAAGGAGCATGGACACTGCTAAATCTTGCCAAGTAGTAACCTATATAAAAAAATACTCTACAATTAAGACTTTCAATTTACAAAACACACACACACACACACGCATAAAAGGAGTCATCTCATCAGTTTTACACACTCTATGTCCATCGATGGTAAAAGCTCAAAAAACAATCGTGTCCCTTGTTTTCATATATCGCAAAAAAGCGATTTCCCTACATTATAATACTCTCAGGCAATTTGAATACCTTAGGGAATTTTGCTAACCAGAATTTTCCATAGGGTTGAGCCTTGATTTGAATACCCATAATAAGCCTAAACTTCTCTACCCAAATCAAAATCGGGTAAGGACGGGGCGGCAATATATTGCCTGCACGATGATTTTAATAAACTTTCTCCTGCTATTTAAACTTTCGTAGCTGTCTGAAGTGTCTAAGCCGCGGAGGTGACAACATCACTCTGTCCGAAAATGACTGCCTGATGCAATCGAAACATGTCACGCCTATTGTGATAAAAATACATAAGTCTTAACCGTTTTTTTTATTCAACTTTGATGGCTTTGGTATTCGTACCTGGTTCAATAACAAAAGGCATGTATAAAAGGTACTTAATGATCTTTAAACAAGGCAAGCCGCTGATAATCGAGGAGAAAATAACCTCGATCAATTCGAATTTCACATTCCTCTAGGGATCCAACAGGCATTTGCAATAATGATGCTCTCATGTCTTCAACAATATTCCATCTACCTACCTACTTATATTAGGATTTCTTACCAAGTTCACCTTCCTTCAATGTTCCAACAAGTACTCGCAATCATTCTCTCCAACAATATTCCCTGCACTGATCCAAACAATCCAGTGGCATACTTAAAAACAAATAAAACAAACGTGTCATTGTACCATATCGTAAAAACAATTCAAATAAGTCAATCCATACTAACTACCAAACTTACTTATAGGACTTCTCTCCTACTTCACATTACTTCAATGTTCCACTAGGCACTGGCAATCATTCCGACAATATTCCTTGCACCGATCCAAATTATCGAATGCCCTTCAACACAAGTAAAACCACCATTGTAATATCGTGCCTCAAAAACAATTCTCCAAGCTGTGGGACTTCTCTAAAACCCTTCCTTCAACGATCCAACAGAGAGCAGATTGACTGCGAACAGGTATTCGCAATCATTTTCTTCAACAACATTCGCTGCACTACCAAACAATCAAATGGCAAACTTCAACACAAGTAAAACATGGCTATTGTAGTATTAGTATCGTATCGGCCATTGTGCCGGCATGAATGGAAGCGCGACCTCGATTGTGAATTAACACGAGTGCTAAACACAACTAAAACATGAACACCATTGATGGTATCAAATCGGAAAGACGATTTTTCAGGTCAATCTTTTCCCAATGACGGCAGATATTCTCTTTACTAATTACTAAATACCAGCAGGTACTTATTTAAAATCAAAACCCAACTCAAACTATCCAACGGTATACTTCAACACAACTAAACATGCGCGTAATCGTAATATTATTATCGTATCGTAAAAACGTCTTTTCAATAAAATGCCTGCTACATGCCGGTGGAGGTGGCTAAAGCGGATATTACACTATCATATAACTACGATCAAAGGGTTAAATAGGACGTAATGAATGACAGTGTAATACCTACTTATGATCATAGATGTAGATCTATGATCATTGGTATATGATGGTATAATATCGGCCTAAAACATATTTTCCTCCAATGATCCATATACGCAATCACTCCAAATCAATCCATACTCTTCTTCCTAGCGTTTTCCCGGCTTATACTACGGCTCAGGGAGCCTGAGATCCGCTTTGGCATCTAATCCCAAGATTTGGCGTAGACGCTAGTTTTACCAAAGCGACTGCCATCTGATCTGACCCTCCAACCCAGATGGTAAACTAGGACTTATTAGGATTAATCCGGTTTCCTCGCGATATTTACCTTCACCGAAAAGCGATTCCCACATGCACGCTTTCGTACATGTACGAAATATCATTTGATATTTGCCAATCGCTATACTTTCCGAAAAACTCATTGGTATGAGCCGGAGTTTGAACCCGCGACCTTCGGATTGAAAGTCGCACGCTCTTACCGCGGGGCCACCAACGCTCTATCATAGTAAACAATAACAATCAATCAATCCATACTATTATAACAATATTCCCCACTGCAGCGAACCCTCAACGAACAATTGGCATACTTCTTCAATACAAGTAAAACATGGCTATTGTAGTAACGTATCGGCCATTGAGCCGGCATGAATGGAAGCGCGACCTCGATTGTGAATTAACACGAATGAATGCTAAATTTTCTCATTGATCGGAAAAGTCAATATGAGTGTGGATTTCAGTGGCACGCAGTTACTCACAACAATAAGAAATAAAAACAGATATAATCACTTGCGTATTTACAGGTGTATGACGCATAATTGTAGTATTTGTTATGGAGGATTAGATGAGGGTTAGTTAAAAAGCCTGTGATCTTAAAATTCGATTAGGTTAACTAGCCTCAGCCCGGAGTGATTAAAACCTTTTATCTACGCACATATCATTAGTGCTCTAAAATGCGCTTAGAAACCATAGGCGCATAGAAACCAGCAAGCATTACCAACCAGGAAAAATTAACGGAACTGTAATTTTAACATTACCTACTGAAAACAGTAGGTAATGAGTTTAAATTTGGAATAGCTGTCAAATTCAAGTGACAGACACAGACAGACATTCTAGATTCAAACACCGCCATTCCGAGCTCTCATTTGTTTGTAGGCTTTCTACTGTTTACGAGTGAAAAACTGTGCAAAATTTGTTTCTGTATGTGTTTAATTTTTTTTTAATTTACCGAGCGTGTGTCCGGCTGTCTATCCTTTTCTCTTCTACAGCCTTCTAATAGGTACCCTTCATTAACTTTAAATGGTGCAAGTGAGCTTTAGTGTTTTTCCTTCTAAAACCAGGCCGGCCGGTTATAGTGCGATATCTATTACTCCAATTCAAATAGACAGTGTGCGCTGTCTTGGCTGTTGTCAGCCCCTTAACTGACCATCGGGAGGCCTTATTCCGTTGTAATAGGGTTTACAAACGGCCAGTTAACAGTGTTGACGATGGTAATAAAGCAGCATAGCGAAACTGTAACTAATCACATTCTTGGATCGCTTACGCATCAATTTGCATGCGCATGCTTCGTTTAATTGTTACGTAAAACGATGCAACGGTGCAATATGACAATTACTTATTGAACCATTTTACATGTGTAGTCAAGAAAAAAAGTATTTTCAAAATAATATACAGTAAGTGTAAGTGACCGAAGAGCTGGTGAAGGAATGCCGCCAGCATCCTAGGTACAATGCCTCAATGGCCTATTTTAGATTTAAGGTAGGTTAGAGGTAGGTAGTAAGTCAGTAGATAAGTTACACTTACTGTATATGTTTTGAAAATAAATGTTTTACCCCATTTTCTTTTATCGTTTTACCTAGTCCTAAATTTTACTTCACAAAATCGAACGCTCGAATGTCAAAACTAACCTCCTAGTAGGTAAAGTCACCTGCAATAGTATCCTCCGCTATAAAGGTCGCAAAAATATTCAATTGACTCGTTTTTTTAATGTAGGTACTTTGTCGGTAAACTCGCTACTGCGATTAACTGATTTTGATTTCATTTGATCAGATCGGAGATTAAGTAAGGCTGATTGTTAGATGATTACTTTTTCGTGATTCTGACGGATTTCCCGTTAATCTGGTAGAAATATTTCTACTCATATTTTTTGAAACAGGATCAAAATTCGTCTACATAGGAAGGCTGTGGTATAATTTAGTTTACAAAAAAAAATACTTGTAATGGGCTATGCCACCAAGTACGTACTTACCTATGATTTTCTGAAGTGAAAACAGTACACAAAAACTAACTATTCAAAAATAGTGCGCATTTTGAGCACTATTGTTAAATTATGGTTTTTGACATATAAAAACACATACAAAGTTACGGTATTTTTTTGCGCACTCTTGTACTTACATGGTTTGAACTACAAAAACCTGTGTTTTTTGTACATACATAAATTCCCTGCGCTATTTTTTGCTCAACATATTGCCCCGACGATGTATCCATGATTATGGCAACCCTATTCCAATAATGTAATAGTCAACAAACATGTTTGTTAAATATTGGTACATCTACATTCGAGTGATTGGTACGAGTATAAAGTATGAATTAAACAAACATATTGGCTTATCTGTCACTTAGTTGACAAATGTATTAATAGGTCATTATTACTTTTATTAATGACTCTTAATAGCAGGCCCCTATTTCACCATGGTGACCAGTGTGAGAATTGTCAACATCATTGTTACTAGCAGGCTTCCATGTGTTACACATGCCACTTACTATTGTGCGGGATGTATGCTTGTTTGCCGCCAACACGTCATTTAAAAAGTAAAAAGTAAAAGTAAAAGTTGTTTATTTGCCAAAAATTATACAAGTTTAGTTTTACCTATGACCACCACACTAGGCTAGGCCTGTCTCGTGGGGCCAGTTACATCGTATACCAATTTATAAATTATCTGTTACCTACGCTGAAGTTTAGGATTTATTAATTATAAGAAGAAATTTTAAAAACAAAAGAAAAATATAAAACAAAGATATGTGAAATTTTGAGTGATTTAAACACAATTCAGATTCATTCTAAAGTTATGGACAAGATGTATAATTATTGTAGTCAGCAGTTTACAGCGTGTTTATTAGTGTGTAACGGTGGGTATATTGTGTATGTGTGTGTAGATATAAAATTACTTAGAATTGAAGCCTAGTTCACTATATTTATTAGATATTTATAAATAAAAACATCATTATTATCATTAAAAACTATTAGGTACTTTTGTGAAGGGCTCTTTGTTGTCTCAAGAAATTAGCGAAATTCCAGGAAGAGTCTCATGCCAAAAACCACCGAAAATTCTTTAAGAGACTATTATATACAAAATTATCAATTTATTGAGGATAATTTACGATTTTATTTAAACTATCAAAATGGTGGCAAGCAAGCTCACAGCCCCCACGATGTTGAGCTGTTTCCATAGTCTATGGACACCTGTAACGCCAGTAATTCAGTAATTGTAGGAATTATCACACTTGTCAGAGTGGTGAAATAGTAGCCAGAAGCAATTCTAACCATATAAAGCTGTTCTGCCGAAGTCCCTGACTATGTTGCCCCCCAACAGCTATTACTATAAAGTATAAATAAATAAATATTATGGGACAATCTTACACAAATCGACCTAGTCCCACGGTAAGCTCAATAAGGCTTGTGTTGTGGGTACTAGGCGGCGATATATTTATATATAATAGACAGATACATATAAATACTTAAGTACATAGAAAACATCCATAACTCAGGAACAAATATTCGTGATAAACACACAAATAAATGCCCTGACCAGGATTCGAACCCGGGACCTCCTGCTTCGTAGGCAGGGTCACTACCAACTAGGCTAGGAGGCCGTTAAAACTATAGGCTGTGTCCTACCGTCCTACGCTTACAAATATAACTAGTGGCTCGGTGAGCTAAAGACCTCGCGAGATGGTAGTAAAATAAATAAATAAAAAAGTGTACCAATTCCTGCCATATTGAAAAATTTCTAAAAACTGAATCGACAATTTATTTTTGTTATTTAACTTACTTGCTTTTAAAATTTCACAAGAATTGGTTGATCAATGTGACCTGTAGAGGAGAAAAAAGGGGCAGACACACGAAAGCATTTTTGCCCAAGCTGAAACGGAGACTCGCTCGGTCAATAAATGATCAACCGAACTTATATTAAGTGATAAATTGAAAGAGATGTCATATACTAAAGAAAAAGTGACCAAGGTCCCCGGTGAGCAGGGCTGGGATCGAACCAGCGACCTCCTGCTTTCGCGGCAGACGCCCTAACCACTGGGCTACCCGATCACGGCGACCAGAGTCCGAAATTTCCTAAGTATATGCAATCCTTTCTTATTTTTAAACGTTTAAGGTACGTTCCGGGTAAGGTAGGTAGGTAGGTTTTTTAAAATTTTATATTAAGTGATGTTCGTCCATATCTCCATTATTACATGAAGTGCTTATATCATTTAGTTTAGTATTTTTAGGTTACTATGCAACGACACGCATATTTGGAGCTAGATAATAAACTTAAAACGAAAAATACAGTCGTAAATTAATAACAATAAACCATTGTAAAGAGTTTCCTAAGAAACCCGTAAATTACGCCCTTAAAAATGTCGCAAAAGTGATTAAGAAAAGAAAACTTTTTTTTAAGTTACGGACTCTGAATAAGCTTGGAAACAACGAATATTGCTGTTTACCCAATAAAACCTCGCGAGAATGACCTTTGAATAAAAATGGAACCCTTGGGTTTCGCGACAGCGCGAAACTTGAACGAGATACACAGTGCCTTTAAATACAGACAGCAATTACAGACATCTGTACTTTGAAACGACAAGGCCACCGCACGGACCATTTAGCACTTTTTCCATCGAGACCAGCAAATTACCTGCCGGTTCCTTGGAGGGTTTACCACCTAAATCACCTTGTAAACAAAGATACTCGTAAAATCTAAACTTTAAGGTTGACACTTCACTCCAATAAGCAGGCGCTTGATTGCATTGCAACTCACCAGTTGCGGAGTCAAAATATTCTTTGAGCAAGCCGAAGCAGATTTGGCCTGTTTTTTCTTTGAGTCTTTAAGGAATATGCTAGATTGGCTCACGTTAGCGGGTAGGCATCGAGTTCTATGAACACCTAGCCACTGGAACTCACTGCACCTTAAAATGGTGACCACGACACGACTGACGTGAATATTGAGTTTTTCTAGCCTCCATTTTCCGTAACATTTCAGTGAAATAACAAATATGTCCCACAGCAACTGTCGCGCACACAGCCATCTCTTCTCGAGCATGTCCGATGTTCCTATTCGACAGCAGTTGTTACCCCATCGGCCTGTCCGTGTGTCACGTTAGCCGCATCCGAAACTGGCACTTACGAAGACAAATCGTCGATGTTATTGGCGATACCTGAGTATTTAATTACGTCTCTCTCGTTCCTTTTGTACGTGTGAATGCGGGACGTTTGGATATTTCTTATTGTGGTCGGATGAAGATTTAATTTATTGTTTATAATGTTGTTATTGATATAAATGTCGGTTTGGGTTCAAGGTGTCTGACATGTGAGGTTTTTGGCCGAAAGTTTTGAGTTCTAAGGTGTCTGCCGCGAAGCGTGAACGAAGCTTCTCTGTCCCACTTGTTTCCTTGGATGCAAATTTTTATGGAGAATTTTTTGTCTCCTTTTCTTAAATGTTTTCTTTTATTGTGCCTCACTTATTAATAGTAAGTTGCATGACAACATGGCGGAAGATTGCTTTCCGTTATCAGAAAGGCCTGTATTATCTACACCTTCGAACATCAGTGGCTTTAAACTATTATCCCCAGTACAAACAAAATAATCTAAAGGATTAACAAAGTCCATACAAAGTTGGGTCAATTTGGCCTTATTATTAGATAACGCCGCAAAACTGCAGTACTACAGTATTCTGAGCGGTTTTCTTTTTTGTGGTAATGCTACTTTGTATGGACACTGACACTACTGATATTTTTCATGCCAACATAAGCCAGTCAACTTTTACGTTAATCAGAAAACTATTATTTCTCGTAAAATCCACGCCACGCTATCTATAGACCGGCTTAGTTTCTGCATCCATCAGAACAATACAAACATGGCCGTTGGCCGTGCATCGCTCGATTGGCGCAAGCCAGTCCTTACACAGCCTGGAAATGGGACACTAGCTAGACGTTATTGTATTTATCTAGCCTACATGTACAAACAACAACAGTAGCAAGTGTAGCAACACTCTAAACTGACCATCGGTACAGATATATCGGAACTGCCGAGGTGCTCACAAATATCTGAACAAGCACTCTAACGCTTTGACAATAGAGGCGTGTTCAGATATTTGTCGGTGCTCACAAATAGCTGCAGCTCCGATGCATCTGATGGCGATTGTACACCTTATGCCGTTGCAATAGGGATTACATATGGTCGGAGTGTAGACGATGGTTAGGGCTCATCCATTATTTACGTTACACTTATAGGAGGGAGGGGGTCTACAAAATGTGACATGCTGTGACAAAGGGGAGAGAGGGGTTCTAAATTTCGTGACGTTACATACACATATTTATAAAATACATATAAAGTATGAAACACATTAATCTTCGATTGTAAAAATACTTTTTTTTCTATTATTTGTTTGTGTGGTCTCGTTTAAGGCAAATTTGATACCCACCGTGAAGCACCGTTTTGATTTTTTGAAATTATAAATTTATTGAGTATGGCAAAATATAATATGTGACGTCACACTAGCGGGGAGGGGCTAGCTAAATGTGACGTGTGACAATGGGGAGGGCGGGGTCAACATGTGAAATTCATGTGACGTAATGACCTTACCTAATTATCAATGGCTGGGTGGTTTTAGAAGTCGATTCCTACTGGTTCGTCTGTCTTCCTGGTTGGTTTAGAGCACTTTCGAAACTGATGTGAGCCAAATTAGATCCAGCTTTCCTATGTACATACATGTGGTCGATTTTTATTTAGTAAAAGGTTTGGTTTTGGTTGATATGGTTGATTTCTAAATGAAAATTTAGGCATTAGCGCCTTTTCGGTTAGCGACAAAGTGGTATCTCTAAAACGTTACTTCTACTAATTGCGTTTTCATGCAAATGATTTCATACTGTCAGCTTTTTGATTATTATTTGATTTCTAATTGATTATCTATGACAAGAGCGCCTTATTGGCAACAAATAAACAATATTTTATTGGAAGCATGTCTAGTATACATAAATATGATAGCGTGTAAGAAAGAGTGTCCCACTGCCAAGTCTTTCTTCTCTTTATTTCAGTCTTGAGCAGACTTAAGACTGCAAGTATTATTAGAAAGCACTTGGATTTTAAGTTAATTTTAAAAGATACACAATAGTTCAACAATGTCTATAGCTGTCAGTTTGTTGATATAGAATTCCTGCAATGCAAGTTAACTCCCATTCTCCGCCAAATCAAAGCCCGCCATAGAATAGCTGTTAATTAAAACTAACTACCTTGGATAACTAAACCACCATTATAGCTCTAACTAACTAACTATACCGCGCCGAGATAGTTCGCTACGAGTAACTTTTGACGAGAGCACTGAATGTTTTGGCGTCTATTGAAATGCCTACACATTTCCAAAACGTTCTATCCTTATCCAGAATTCATGGTGCTTAAGACTTTTTGTACTTACGTAAAGGAAATGATAGAAGATACTTACGAAATGCCGTATCTCACTAGTATTCATAGCGCTTAGTACCTTTTGTACTTGCGTCATCAATGAGAATATTTGCAGTAGCAAATATTCTCATGATCATGACTTTTATTCGGTTTCGCCCGCTGCTCTCCAGTCTATGAGAAAGACAGCTTTATCCAGATATGTTGCGACCTGCTCACACACTGAGACATACACGTCTGATCTGATGTGAAGAGATAGAAACTTCACTAGAGAACGTAGAGCGATTGTATAGTAAAGGAGTAACGTACCTGAATATTCTACTGATTTTACGCCCTTCTGTAAATTAGGACTGAGAATATAGGCATCTAGATATTATAGCTTTAAAACTTAATGAGTTTCGGTGCTGGGATTTGGCGTTAATAGACTAATGTATATTTATAATGTTTGGCGTTGTTCAATGGGATTTGTTTGTCTAGGCAATCTGTTTCAGGTTTTAAGAGGGCCAGCATTTTCTGTCTACATTTTTGAAGAAGGCAGTTATCTTCTATAATGAGAATAGTGTATTTATTAAATTTATTTTGATGGAGAAGCAGAAAACATGTCAGCTTCACAAGTCCCGAAATATTGTCACGAGACTCACAAGGTCACAAGCCACAGGCGAGTGGAAAGACTCGCGCGTGTATTCAGTTGCGAATAAACGACACAATCTAATGAAATGGTTACAATAAGGTACATTCAAGTGTACATTGAATGTACAGTACACACATCTTATTAAAAGATATATTTCAATTCTGGTGTAATAAGAGCGTAATACCATTTTTATAAAACAATTTCCTTGATACATATTTTTGCACTTAACGGCACTGCAGTTATATTTTTAGGGCACTTTGTTGTCCGTCCGTCCCGTCCGTCTGTCTGTCAATACCCTTTTTGTCGGAAACGCGTAAAGGTAACAAGTTGAAATTAATACCACATACACATATCTGCGGTCCCTTGAAGCTGCGAAAAAACCAAAACTCTACGTCAACGCAATCAAAAGATACGTTTAACCTCCTGACTACCCGCGTCCTGTACGTAGTACATAGGCTCCGATTAAAATTTGACACTTTTTCAATTTGACAGAGTTCAATTTAAACTGGCAAATTTTGATATTCGGTCGTCGTCGCGTTTTCCATTACTTTTACAACTGGAATCAAAATGTATAGGGTACTTCCCGTTGATCTAGAATCACGAATTTTAGCAAAAAGCAAGAGCTTGTAACACAAGTACAGGAGAAAATCCGAAAACCGTATAATTGCCGCACACCGAGAGTTCTATGTCACCTTTCTGCGGAACCCTCGGTGGGCGAGTCAAATTCGCACTTGGCTGGTTTTTTTTAACTTAAACACAGCACTTGGCGTCGTTTGCACTTCATACCACTTTTCACTCACAGTAAACATGGTCAGTTACCGTGTGATGTTCCAGGCAAGAAGCTAAGTACATATAGTTACAGTAACTTTTTAAAATGCGCGGCATGCCCACGACAAACGTCCCGAGCAAAGCGTCTCAGAGGCTTTTGGTAACGTGTTTGGCGCGACAAGGTCTCAACTCTCCATGACGCTCGTATTAGATGGGACTTTATTTAAGAGAATGATAAATCTTTACGCGGTTTACACAAGCTTATCTTAGTCGAGCGTGTGCCGGGATAGATGTCTATATGAAAGCTACACATTAGGGTTGTCAATAGAATAAACATATTTTTGTGAACTGTGTTTTAGAAACGTTTCAAGCCTAGCGACTACAATTACAGAGCCTGAAAGAGAACAATTTGAAATCTAGAATGGCTGACATAGATAAAGTACCTACATGTATCGACTAACAAGTAGTGAAGTAAGTGCAGACGTCGACACCGCTAGTTAGAACAATGTGTTCAAAAGACAACATTTTCATACTATTTGCCTTACATTAAACAACTATCAGTTGATTAATGTGTACCTTGCAATGATAGAGCGTCAAAATGTTCTTTAGGCAAGAGTTTGGCCAAATATTTTTTTCTTTGAGTCGTTAACAAAAAATGTGCCAAATTGGCTCTCGCAAGGGAAGGCGGCAGGAATCGAGTTCTATCGACGTCCCGCCACTGGTACCTTGCCTACCAGAGCAAATAGTGTATGTTTTGTTGGCCATCAAACCTACAACCCCTAGACGTAAGTATGTAATAAAACAAGTTTTATAATAGTTTACCATGACGGTGGCAAACAAGCATACGGCCCGCCTTATGGAAAGCGGTCACCGTAGCCTATGGACGCCTGAAATTCCAGGGGAGTCACATGCGCGTTGCCGACCCATTAAAATCTTGTACTCCTTTTTCGAAGAACCCCATACTGTTTCGTTTAAATACAACCCTAACTTACACCGCTTGAGTCGACAAAAATATGAATGAATTAAGAACTAAACCTGACAACCCTAACACACATAACAGGTGTATAGAGGTGTGCCGTGTGTATGACCTGAATGCCTGTCAATCAAACGGATGGCACAACATGCAAAACGAAGATGGATCACTTTTGATCCCCGACTCGCTGATGGGTAAGCCATGTCGAATCGTTGAGGTATTCAACTGTTATAATGACAGCTAGTGACATCGCTCTTATTGTAAAGCTGGACTATTTTTTGGACTGTTTATAATTTACTTATTACCTCAATGCCAAAAACGCATCTGGCAATCTACGAGCTATGTAAATGACCTTAGTTCTCTTTTCTAATAAAAGGCAAACCTGCAGAATTGCAACGGATAATTTTATAAATGAATTCATTCATGATTTTCATAAATTGGTTATTTTATACCCAGGGGGCAAGACCCCACAAATGCACGATAGGAGTTCGGCTGTAGTCCCCGCCCTGGCTCAAAGACTCCACATACACCTTGGAATTTCTTCACGAATGTACAGTCGGCAGCAGAAGTAGCAGAGCAGATGGGGTGTTCAAAATGATCTTATCAAGATAATTTTGATCACCATGCCCGCTTCGCTACTTCGTCTGCTGAAGGCCTAGTATAAAAATTGTACGACATTAACTCCTCGACCGCGTTAGCGTATCGGGAGTTCGAATTATGTTTGCCGTTTATTTAAATCATCCGGCAACTTTCATATTTTGACCCCTCGATACGCTAACGCGGTCGAGGAGTTAATGTCGTACAACTTTTATACTAGGCCTTCTGACTGTATGCGGGTTTCCTCACTAATAAATCAGATAGGTATTACGGCGCGTTTTGTCGTGGCCATGGGCCAGTCTTTGTTTTACTCATTTATTAAACAGTCTCCAACATGTTTCACAACTTACAACCTTTTGATAAACAGGGCCCAATCCCTCACCCTCACATCGGGCTAAGTGACATAAGGGAACTTACAAAGTCGACGGAGGAGCAAGGCAAGAGACGTATGGGGCCCGACGAAACGCACCGTCTAATACCGCTTTATCCGTTTCAGGTCGTGTCAAACACATATGCTGTCACTCCGACGTGTCAAACTTTATACATCTGTATGGTTTAAGTCTCAAGGACCGGATTAATCCGTCTTTATCGTTGGCGATGAAAACGATAAGTAAAAACTATGTTAAGTACTCACCGGTACAACGTCCCCGAGTGTATTTTCTTTACGCCGTCCATTGTGCTTTCATGTCTGTCCAGACGTCCCTAGTGTCTCTGTCGACTGTGCGCCATAACTGTTTGAAGATTGTGCTGAAGTACCTGGAACAAGGCGTTACAATCATGCATACATTCAGACATACTCGTTGCAATGCGATCTGTCTGACGACCGGTTGGCGCAGTTGGTAGTGACCCTGCCTGCTAAGCCGATGGTCCTGGGTTCGAATCCCGGTATGGGCATTTATTTGTGTGATTAACACAGATATTTGTTCCTGAGTCATGGATGTTTTCTATGTATTTGTATATTATATATATCGTTGTCTGAGTACCCGTAACACAAGCCTTCTTGAGCTTACTGCGGGACTAAGTCAATTTGTGTAAGAATGTCCTATAATATTTATTTATTTATTATTTATTTATTTAATGTATGGATACTTATAAGAGGTGCCATACAGCTTAGGAGCTGGCTTCACTGGTGCGTTGTATCGCGTCGCGTCTTGCCATACAAAATATATCGCAGCGTCAATGTTTGTCTTTTCTATGAAGCAGAATGCAGAAGCGTTAGTGGCCCAGAGGTAAGGCGTGCAACTTTCAATTCGAATGTCGCTGGTTCAAATCTTGCCCGCTCGTACCAGTGAGTCTTTCGGACTTATGAACGAAATATCATTTTCTGATATTTACCAAACGCTTTTCGGTAGAGGAAACTAATTAGTTCTTAATCCCGATAAGGCCTTGTTCACCCTCTGGATTGGAAGGTCAGATGACAGCTTTCGTAAAACTAGCACCTACGCTAAATCTTGGGATTAGTTGCCAAAGCGGACCCCAGGCTACCTGAGCCGTGGCATATGTCAGGGAAACGCTAGGAGGAAGAAGAGTGAATGTGTTTGTATGACAAGACCCAACGCAACGCAGCAGTGGAGCCCCTTGCTTACGTGGCGTGGTTGTCATGCGGTGGTGCAGAACCAGTTATGCAAACTATTAATCGAAATATTATTCTATGCTATTTTAATATAATACTTAAAGTAAGTGCAAGTACCCCTTCCGGGTACAAGCCTCCTTCAAACTCTTCGACCTATCTCGGTCTTGTGATTGTGCCTCTGTGAGCCAGTTGCTTGTCACGTTCTCTAGCAACTGCTCACGCAGAATATAATAACGTACTTTATCAAAATCATTTAAGAAAAAAACAAAGAATGAATTTCATTCAAATATTGAAAAATTAAATGAAGTAAGTCCATTTTTGGGACAATTATCTGACAACAATGCCATTATAATTGCCATAATTGACAAACAGTTTAATTATCTTCATAATTTCTAATACTGCGGTGTGACATCTCTTATACGCACTCATACATTACATCTGCCCGCCGACGCGTACGCACTCAATGTGCACCTTTAGATACGAGAAAGACATAACAAAATTTATCTCCCTGCCCCTAGTCATAAACGTGACAAGTTACAATCCGATAAACATAATTTTATAAGCTAGTAAAAAAAGTAAAAGCGAATAACGCAGCTTAAGAAATTGTGTACATTAAAAGAAATGTTAAACTACCTATTGTTTGTCTTAAAAACAATGATCGCCGCGTTCACACAGACTATGAATACTTTGATAACCAGGTTAATTGCAGAAGCAATTAGATGGGATGTAGCTCTTACAATGAAAGAGTCGAACATTCATACGAAACCAGTATGTGGGGAGCCCCACTGCGTTGCGATAGCAGTATGGACAGACCTATGGAACTCTCTGCGCGGAATCGAGTCCATTGTCTTTTGTCTTGTGTCTGTAACGACACATTATCAACAGGTTGCCCACAAAACCCACGCGCGTCAGCGCGCCCAGCATCGCTCGCCGCCGCCAGTATTATATAATTTTACTAATCGTAGGCAACCCTAGCGTTTGTGCGGAGACTGCGGAGAGGCCGGAGAGTAGGGCCGAGCGTCAATTGTTTTTTTTTGCGTAGTGTTCAAAGCGATTTTCCTACTCCAGCACTTTTATCTGTCAATTACATAACTGACCATTAAATCAATGTATTTTTTTAAATTACGTATTTTCCTTGACTTTAGCTATTTTTAGAAGTTAAATTTTAACAAATTTCCTCTTCAGTAAGAGCTTACGCCTTATTGATTTCCCTGATTTCTTTGTGATTTCCTTGAAATGTTTTCTCGATTTTTCGTTCTAAATGCGATAATTATCTCCTCAAAAGAAAATAAGGGTCACTAAGTCTTTTGAACGCTACGTAAAAAGCACAAAGTGAAAGCAAGATGTTTGGCGCCTCGTTTGCCAAATTTACACGTCGGATAGATTAGATCATCGACTCACTTTTCTGATAGTAAAAAAAATTGCGTGCAGTTTTATTTATAATTTTATTGTATTAATTTAAAAAATACGTGGTCACTAGATTTTTTAGTGGTTAGAAAAGATAGCAAACTCTCAAATTTTCTTACATTTGAACCTAACCTGTAGTTTTCACAAAAAAAAATGTATTGTTTTTATTAAAAAAAGCCTTGGTTGCTATTAATGCTTATAATAACTAAATGAATAGTCAATTGTTTCACATGTCTCAATAAACATGAAATAACTTTTCCTGTACCATAAATGTCTCGGAAATGTCCTGGAACTTCCTAACAATGTAAACAAACCACCATCCATATTGATCGTAATAACCTAACTTTTAAGTTTTTAATGAAATCTCCAAGATTAACTTATTTATCTTATGTTTGTATGCTACGATAATACGACCGTTTCAGTAGTGAATTTTTTCAGTGGTGTTTGATGTGATGAGGTTGTGTGAAAATACAAGGAGAACAGTGACAAAACATGTGACGCCTTTTGTTTACATTGTTAGGAAGTTCCATTCACGGCGATTTTCGAGGCCCTTATTTTCTTTTGAGTAGTAGGTACCTATATATTTACAAATTTAGGCCTCGGTCATTATATACGACCGCGCCAAAGCATTCCCAAAACACACCACACAACCGTCGCGTGCGGCGGATCGAAAATCGAACGATTGCGGATTTGTATCTCCATCTCTGTCACACTTGCATATTGGAGTGACAAAGAGGTTTTCCCGTCAATGCCAATTTTCGATGTTCGTGGTAGGCATGCAGAACTACCCTGCTGCCCTAGTTACACTGGCTACACTGAACGTTCGGATCGTCTCTATGGTACTAATAAACAATAGGATAGCACTGTCTAGAGAAATATGAATGCTGCATTATTTACGATATTATTAAGTGATTTTTTTTTCTTAACTTTTAGCCCAACTGTCGAAAGCGGGTTATGTTTTTCGAGCACGTGTGACGTTTTCGGTCTAAAGTTACCATATTGTCGGTTGTTAAGATTAATTTCAAATGATTATTTATTACATTATTGGATGGTACTCCGTCTCGTTTTGTAACGGCCCTCAAGTTTTAAGAACCTATTATGAGCTGTTGCATACGCTAGTTTTTCTACGACAGCTAAAATACCGAAAAAAAACAAAATCTCGTAAGGTGGCAGAATGTGGAAGATGTCGTATGCCCACTAAATAAAATAAAAAAATGAACAGTGCTCATATATCATATGAAAATCCATATGAGCATTTTTAGCAGTGTTCTTTAGAATACCATGGACAACATTATAATGTATACTTTTTTTATTATCACTGTCAGTCATCTAACTGACTGATAGAAGTGCTGGAGTAGAAAAAAGCATATATCAGTATAGGTAAAGATAGGATGCATAGATAGATATAGATACATTTATTAATTATAGCACCCGTTCATTGGTGCCAGAAACATTCAAGTGACATTCAAGGGATGTGTAAAATATTTAAACACTACATTTATTTAAGGATAGGCCTGCTACTTCCGACACAAGGAATCTAAACATGTTTAAAACTTACATAATGCATAACCCTACGAATTTGTATACACAATATGTTATTGATTTGCATGCTTCAAGGGCCTCTATTCATAAATGCCAACACAATTGATCATTTAACTTACATAGAATACACAACAATGTACCTTAGTATTTTGGTGCTGCAAGTACCCACTTGTTTGCAATTGTGTGGTATTTGACAAATTTAATGGGCGCATTTACTTGACTGACAATTGGTATTTACCTAAATAGAAAAAAAATATGATTGTATATTTTATGATTAATTTCACAATGAACCAATGATGGTGGTTATTTATGGTGCAATAAATATTCAATTCTTAAGAGGCTTTCTTAAGAGGAAACTTGAACTCAAATTATGACTAAAGTATAGGTAATTTTAGTATTTTTAACCAAATGTTAAATAAACGCATATGATAATCTGATCTCAATTTTAGGTAGTAAAAGAACCAAAACTTGAATTTATGTCGTGTAATATATAATATAGTAAAAAACGATTTTTTTAAAGTAAGATTTCTTAATAAAAATCACTAAAATGCATATAAATTGTGTGCACCACAATAACCCAGTTTTTTGACAGTAAAAGGAAGAAACTACTACTTAACGTTAAATCACACCGAAAATGTACTAAAAACATTAGCTTTTTTAAAGGAATAGAAATAAGTACTCTTAACCGTTAGTAGATCAAAAAATGTATATGGACCATTCTTCTTATTTAGCGACAATGACCTGAAAAATGACTGATTTAGAATGGTAGCTACCGTATTGTCGGTCATCAGACGGCCCCACTCAAGCGTGGGTCCTGTGTGGTAATATAAGAGAATTGACAAAGTGACGTTTGAAATTTTCTCGCAGGACCCACGTTCCACTAGCGATACTCGGTATATTCGTCAAGTTATTCAATGGTCGTATTCGGCTGAATAGTTCGGTTACATTGCCAAAAATTTACCGAAAAAACAAAGTAAATAACTAGCCTAGATTGTATCGTAATTCATCGGATAATGACATCCTATTTTGGAGACTACCAAAAAGAGACAAATACGCGTCAAATTATTAACACAATATTTTTTTTGAAACAGTGGCTTATGAAAGAAAAACCAGAATTGTTTTAATTGACGATAGTGCAAGGGTAACTGCGGGTAAAGGTATGATTCTAGCAATTTGGCGCAAATGTAAATGTTAATAAATGTCAATTTACCTACATTATTTAACTCAAAACACCATGACATAGTGGTGAATCGGAAGGCTGTGTCTGCTGACAATGGGTACTGTTATGGTTTTTTATAGAAAACTACTGAAAATTAATATGTTACTTACATGAAAAGCTTTCAAATTGTGTATTTGTAAGACATGTTTACTAAAATAATGTCTATCATTAACCATTATTATTTTACTCTAGATCAAAAATACAAGAAATCAAAAAAATTGCATTTTATTGTCAGTAAAAAAGATGAACATCCCATATCTAGATAACTTAGGAACAAATATATGTTGGTAACAATGCAAATAAATGCACTTTCCTGGATTTAAACCCAAGACCAGATCTGGAGGCGAGAGTCATTCACTATACACTAAACTTAGGCTAATCGAGGTCTGAAACGAGGCTTACTACTCATACTCGGATTTAGAAAATGCTTAGTAATTTTTTACAGTCTGTTAGAATTATTTTCCATTTTCTGTTTATTTTGGTCACCACACTTTAAATATGAGACATTGGATGTAAATCATTGTAAGATGAATAATGATTATCTTAACATGACACTTTACAAGAGTTAAAAGAAATCTCTATGTTTGGTGCTATCTCAAACAAGCATATTATAAATTAAAGTACTTGTTAACCCATCATAACATGATTTGTTTTATTTCTTATTTTCATTAGGAGTGATGTCTCATATGTGAGGTTTTAGTAAAGCTACCACTTTCTTGGTTACTGATAAGGGTGACAAGGTACTAATACCATAATGATCATACAGAAATGAACCTTGTCATCAACAAAGTGGTACCTTTGACTTAAAACAAGCACATATATGTATATTTTACTAAAAATCTACTTATTTACTTACAACAATAGAGTCTGCAAAGCTTACATTATGCAATACATCGTTTATTTATTTTCTTTCTCAGGTTATAGTTACATTATAGTTATGGAATGTCTATCTCATCCTTATTGCTACATAAGACTTTAGCTAAGTTTTATACCTATCATCTACTAGTTTAGAAACTTAATAGGTTTTCCAATTGGAGGTGATCATTAATTACATTACAGAAATGCTAAAGAAATTGCATCCAAAACAGATGGTTGATAGAAATAACTGTAACTAAGAATTATAAAATAATAATATATTTACTTGTTTTTTCTTATTGACTTGATCTATAACATTAGATTATTATCTAATTTATTTTGATAGTTAACTAAGGATTTTATTAAATTATGAACAAGTAATACACTCTTATATCGATATTACAGTTAGTTTTAGTAACGTAGGCGAGAAAAGAATCAATAGGACTCGAAATCCTATGAAGATAACACCACACTATTTAAAACTACTAACACACCACATACTGAAGAATTTACACAAATTCTTGAATGAATACTTCATCAAATTGCAGTGTTACACGAGTATGCTAACGAAAAATGCGCGAAAACCTGATGCTATAGAAAATCTATCCTATTATTCAGAAAACGTGACTTGAGTAGCACGTAGTATGACCTATACTATAGCGGTCCATTGATACGTATTGTAGTAAGACTTAGCGTTGGAAATGTTACTCTAAGCATACAACAACCAGCCCAACATGTTCTAGCGCTTTGCACGCTACGACACAATATCAAAACGTAAATACAAATGCAGGAATACTCACCGAAAAATGGCCACAAACGACAATATCTCACAAACTTAAACGATCAACTCATAGCGCTTTCAGTTAAATGGGACGTGAGATAGTTTTTTACACCGACAATTTCCCGTACAAATGCACTTTCCAACAGCTTTTACTATTACGGCCTACTATCGCAAGTAGTACAAACAGTACGAAAAATACTTAACGTCTGACGTACTTTGCGCGAGGGAGCGGTCGGAATGTAATCAGTGGAGATTAACGAATAAGCCACTTAATTACACATTAACACACGAACACAACGAAGAATTTAATAAATTCACTAAATGTATTCCGCATATATGGATTTTATCACAAAACACCATGAAATAATTATTTTAGGCGTCAACGAAGCGATATCCATCCGTCCCTCCTCCCTTCACCGTACATCATAGACAATCTGCTACGTCGATCATAGACAACGTAGAGTAATGATGTATTTTTTTATATGGCAATGTTTAAGATTGTGGCGTTATCCGAAATTCTGAAATAAACATACCATCAATACCATGCATTATTTTTTGGGTGTATTCATATCAATAAATTGATTTTAGTAGTTACGGAAGACAACGGCTATAAGTTTAAGAATTCTAAACATAATTTGTCAAAAAAGAAATGCGGCGTACTACTTTTATCTCAAGTATTTTCTTAAATAATGACTTGTTAAAGAAGGATGAAAGATTAGTGACAGCACGTAGTGTTCTCATATTTTAATTTGAATGTTTAAGGTCATGAATTGAAAATGCATACACACAGGTAATGTACACATAGCTTTATTTATTGTAAAAGCGGTACTATACAGCGCTTTATATCGGGACCAATATGTCGTGTACCTTGCTTTTCCCTGCCTTAAATCCATCTTTTAGGTATCTAGGCCTTATCGTAGATGAAAACTTATCATTTAAACAGCACATACATAGTCTATCAAAGAAAGTTAGAAAACTGATCTATTTAGTTAAACGGCTCCGGGACTGTTCATCGCCGGATGTCCTCCGTGTAGTCTACCATGCATTATGCCAATCAGTTATTCAATATTGCATTGCTGTTTGGGGCAGCGCAGGTAAGACAATTATACTCGAAATCGAGCGCGCTCAGCGTTCGGTTATTAAAGTAATGCTTAAAAAACCTTTTAGATTCCCTACTGACTTGTTTTATAATGAAACAGGGTTCCTCAGAGTTCGGCAATTATTTATTCTCAACGCAGTTACTAGAGTTCACAAAGGGATTGCCAAGTCACCAATAAGAGATCTCATAATGAATAGACGCACATACAGAGTCCCTGTACCTCCTGTCCAGACTACACACGCTCAACGACTACCCTTTTACATTCACCCTTTTTTATACAATGCTGTTTGCAAAATTATTGATTTAAAAGCTTGTACCTTATCATTAGTCACATCAAAACTAAAAAAATGGTTTGCTACCCTTTCATACAATGACACGGAAGACTTATTTATTACATTTACTCGGCACTTATAGTTAGTCTTGTGGTCAACTATGGTTGTTATTTATTACTCGCACTCATTCATACTAACACATACGCACACACACACACACACAAACACACAACACTTACACTCACACACTCATAATAATAGCACCTTCAATACTAATTTTAATTATTTCTTTATTTTCTCATGTTTCATTGTAAATTCATTCCGAGCTCCAAGATACAGGCTTAGCCTAGTTTGGACTGTTTGGAGCTCGCCGGACATCTATGGTGTAATATGTATGTGTATATTATTGATAATACATTTATTCTTATTCTTATTCTTTATCTTTCGACTCGCATGCACGCAATGTCGCATTAGGCCTCGATATGGGTGATATAGCAAAATAAATTACAAAATGCTTCTAGCTATACAAATTTCCTATTTTCACATGGTCTTTAAGTTGTATTTGTAGCTGTTGAAGGTTGATATTATCCCACAGGACCTATTGCGAACAGCAGCGAACGAAATCTTGTACGTATGCAACCAAATTTTGCGAATTTTGGTTTTCGTAGTTATATCCCTTTGCTCTCTATCACACTTGTAACTTTAGACATGCTTTAGACGCAAGAGCATTAAAACGCCCTTGGATTACAAATTCTTCAAACATCACGACGATATGTTTTAACATTTAACCGCTTACCCTAAGTAGAACATGAACTCCGATTAATCTCTTAATGAAGATCTTAACGTTTTGTGTCCAGTGAAATGACCTTGAATAATGTCACGTTGGTATTTTTATTATTCTTTATAAAATAGCTGGCACGATGTATTGAAAGAATTTGTTGAAATACGCTGTACGGTGTGATTCATCAGGCTCGGTCATCGAGTGTACCACCTTGCCCCTGCCTACTCTTCCCTCGACGGCCTCGGCTCCCTAGGTTCCCTAAGTTCCCTTTGTCTATTGTACAGTTCAATACGGTGGATTTGGCCTGACGAAAAGCGCCGTACTGCTTTAAGGTATATGAGTACGGTGTAATTCGTCAGGCTCGGTCATCGAGAGTACCACCTTTGCCCCTGCCTACCTTTCCCTCGACAGCCTCGGCTCTCTAGGTTCCCTTAGACTATTGTACAGTTCGTTTTGGTGGAGTTGGCCCGACGAAAAGCGCCATTTAATACTGCTTTAACCCTTTACCGCATGCGGTTCCAAATTAGGAACGCGAAGAAAATACCCTCATTTCTCGACTTACGCGATATTAAAGTCACTTAGTGGGTAATGATGTAAAACTATGTACCCTACAGAACGTCTTCTGTATTGATAAGAGGTTTTATCTAGTATCTAGTCCACGGAATATTGAAATTCTCTCGGCGTTCAACGATTTTTATGCACACTCGCGGTTGTGAAGTTTAAAATTAGCTGTTCTTCGTCAAATTTGGAAGAATAAACAAAATTTAAGTGCTGGGTATTAGAAAAATGAATACAGCAACATTCTATGGAAAAACTCGTAATTATTTTCATTCAAATTATTATGGTTTTAGGCCTTTAAACTTTGTTCCAAAAATGGATCACGATGCAATACGGGCTGCAACGCTTGTACCTAATATGGAACACTATGCATTAGTGTATATTTTATCAAATTGACAAATATGGAACTTCATGCACTAAGGGAAGTGGCTATTTATATTTTATTCCCTTATAACAAAAAATATTGTTCAAAAAAATTGTATTGCGATGTACGCTGAGATTTCGTGATGAGCAGAAGATGGCATAGATCATTGGCCGGTTTGGGGGAATGAAAGACAGAGGTGCAAAATATGCAGCTTAAAGTAGCATATATATTGCAGCAAATGTGTCTGTTTTTTTGTATTAATAAAGACCGGAATTGTTTCCAGAGTTATTTAATAATACGAGTAATACCTAGGTTGACAAGTGACCTCATATATTTTTTCTTTTCTATGTGAGATTTATTCTTATGCTGTCTGTTGTTAAAATTAAACATGCCAAATAAAAACAAGTTTTTTTTTAAGTAAACTACCTTTTCATATCTATTACTGCATGTTGTTCCAAATTTGGCTACAGAAAAAAACACACGTCGCGTGACCACAAATGCATGCTGTTCCAAATTTGGAACAAGTTGTTTTTTACCAATATTTTCCACTGGGTTGACTGAAAAAATTTTTTCAAAATTTTCTTATGTTACATTTGTCGCACTTTATATCATATATTTTTTTTGGAGGAAATAAAAAATCCATGCGGTAAAGGGTTAAGGCATATGAGTGATGACGAAGTTAAGGACTAGGGGTGACGGTAAGACGGTATACGAGGAAGTTTCATTTACATAATATGCAGGATATTCTTTTAATTTCCATTATCACAAATCACAACATACTAAGAATATCACTCAAATAAAAACCCGAAAAATATTGTGAATAAGTAATGATAATGTAATACTGTCCACACATTCAAAAAACAAAACGTATGCAGTCTGACAGGTACAATAAAAATACAACACATCTCACATACCGTTATATGAGTCTAGTGAATACCTAGCCTTACAATCTTTTTCTTGGCCTACACGACACTAGCGCCAAACATTTGTGAATCGCTGAGCAATCTTGAACATTTTTTGTTGTTTTGTGAAGGAAAATTGTCTCAAGTATCCATGTGTGCACATATATGTGTTATGTTACTTATGTTGTGTGTGCGTGGTGATTTGTGTTAAATGCTGATAGAAAGAAATTAAAAATCAGGTATATTTTAACAATGAAACTTTCATAAATGAGAAGAAACGCAGTGTTTGGTGTTATCAAGTGCTAGTGAATCCGTCGGGAGGCGGTAATCGTGTACGTTTATTCGCTATTTGTGGATTCTGGATCTCGTCGACTCGATGTACCATAAACAAAAATGTCAGCGATCTTAATTTTTTGTTTCTTGCTGCATACCCGTCGTTATACCTTAATTAGATCACACGAATGATATAAAATAATGTTAGACGCTTTCTCCGGAGGTGTCGATTCGTAGAGACGGCGTACCTGAGGCAATAAATCGGCCATAATAAACGTGCGTTTGGTGTGCTTGCGACAGTCTACACCCGATCTCATTGTTTATGTATGGAGTTTAAATGAGGAATTTTTATGGGATTTTGCGGTGTATTCCCGTTTTAATTGAATATCTGGATAAAATCAGAGGTGGTTGTGTTCCTACGGCGCGGATCGTGGCACGGCGGCCAGCGTCGTTCCGTCCGTCAAGGTTTTACATATCTCTATTTATAATAATCTCTGAATCGTTTGGTGCATAATGAAATTCTCGTAATGAAGTGCCGTTCCGTGGATTGGCGGGCCATGTGCCAATAACGGCACCGTGACGAAAGGCGTCGTCGTAACGTATGTATACAAACGCGTTTTGACGCTGTTTACTCATTCACAACCATCATATGTCCTAGCTCCTACCTTGAAAGCTCCTTGGGACTGCTTTTTGAGCCAAGCTAACTGAAGTTCAACTCATGGTTGTACAAATATGTCCATAACATGTAATTAGTAATTCAAATGTCCTTTTGATGACATGAGAGATAACCACAATTGTTTGTATATTCCTTAGCTAAATTGTAAAAACAAAACAGTTGTTCTAAAGGTTTACAACATAATAATTATGATGAAGTTAATTAATGAGGGTTTTGCAATTAATTGGGATTTTGGTATTAGAACTTTCATGGGTATCCCTGCAGCATGTAAGAGAGTAGTAAATAAGTAAACAAGCCACACTATACACATTATGTATAAAAAACAGGCAACTAGTGAAAAGCATAAATAGCATAATAAACTAAAAAGCTATCTAATTCTGGATTTAAAAAATACTAACTTGACCTTGATTGTCACATTGTCTTTATATTAGTGGTTACCTGTAAGTAAAATAAATAAAAAATGTATTGTAACAACATTAACCTTACAATGAATAAAGTAATAAAGCATTTGACACTGGAATACTTATCAGGTAGGTAAATGCCTCCACTAAAGATTGACATGATACTTAATCTTGCGCTCTCGGAATTCAGCTGAGCTTTGCTACCTCTATGATCTCATCTAAGTTTTGTACCAATGTCTGGCTCCTGTTTCTTTTGCCCCTTTAGAATGTCAGTATTCCATATATCTTTATCTACCTAATTTAGCATAATATGCTAAATATTAATCACATCAAATTATTTTCCAAAAAAGAAAACCAAAAATTCCAAAAATGCTATTTTTGCTTAGAACCCTAGTTTAGAATGCAATGAAAGAAGAATTACAAATTTTTATTCAAAACTTGTTTTATTAAGAACAAAAATGAAAAAAAATCTATATATATATATATTTTTTTCATTTATTTGGGTAAACAAACAGTCACTACAAGAAAGCTTATTAGATAAGTATTGTTATAAATTGTTTACAATATGTGTGATCAACACCGTTCACCACTTATTCAATAATATAATAATATTTTCATCACACCTGCTCGTAAATGGTGATATTATACGCAAGCATACTTACACTTAAAGAGCTGTATTATTCCCATGGTTTTAAAGGATTCTCATACTACTTTACCGCCCGCGTGGAGCTCGCGGAGGACCTGCCCCGCACGCGCTCGCAGCACGTACTCACTCCGGAGTACTGTGGACTGTGCAACTACACTACCGCTTATCATTATTGTTTCTTTACCTGTATAGAGTTTATTTATTTCCTCGCAAATGTGATGAAAAACATTGTGTGTACCACGGGCAGTAAAGGGATTACTAACTCGGGTCATTTAAAGCCCTCCGCCTACGGCGTCGGGCTTCAAAAGACCCTCGTAAGTAATGCCCTTCTTACCGCCCTAGATGTACAATGTACTATTATTTGCATGTAAATTGTCACTACTGAATTAATTGAGAACACAAAATAATAATAATTGGGTAAACTATCCTCTAGTACAATAATTAATTCAGAAGAAAAAATACTGATGAATAGGGAAATGTATAGTTTTTCAGGGAAGTTACTAAGTAAACCACCAAAACCACACTTGTGCCTTTCAAAATTAATTCTACTGTTTTTTGTTTATTATTTCTAATTATGGATTCAACGTTAAATTCATCAGATTGCCATCAAAATCCTATATTTTTTTTAAAGGATAACTATCAACAAGCTACCTTGGAAATTATCCTTTAGATGCTTCATCAGGGTGGATTATAGAGGAATGGAATGGTTTATTGGAAAACGCAATCCCTCAAAGACTGAGCCACGGGACAGTTAGCATCCCCTTAATTAAATTATAAAAAAGAATACACATGAGAAATAACCTATGAGAATGTTGCTTTACTGGCTTTAACTGACTTATATTGGTTAGTTATCCATTCCTCTGCCATCTTTTTTTTTAAATTTCAAATACATGAGGAGTACATGCATAAAAATATTAAAAATTCCGACTAGCGCCGAAATCCACCATTTTGTTCAAAGTTGCAGGAGTTGCGTAATCACTTTATTAAACTTGGACATGGCCGAAATATGCAAACACTTTTACACCTTAAGCCGTACTGCTGAATAAGGTTCAAAAGAGTGTATATATTTATGACTTTTACTGTATAGTTAGAATTATCATTATTTGTGGTCATGAGCATGACTCATGATATAGGTGGACAGGCTGGAATCAAACAAGTTTGACAAGTTTGGCAAGTTTGTATTTCCAATTTTCCATATTTTTTGAGAAAATTAATGTGTTAATGAGTACCTAGTATTAAGCCTAATAAGTAACTAAAGTTTGAGATGCTATGCTGTTAGGTATCAGTTACAAATCTAACAAAAAAAACTGTCTGCATTGTGCTTGCACAGAGTCAAGGACTTTAATTTGTGACCCACTTGAGGTTGTCAGTCCTGTCTAAACTGTAGTAAATAAAATAATAAATAATAGTACATTGTGTATCTAGGGCGGTAAGAAGGGCATTACTTACGAGGGTCTATTGAGGCCCGACGCCGAAGGTGGAGGGCTTTAAATGACCCGAGTTAGTAATCCCCTTACTGCCCGTGGTACACATAATGTTTTTCATCACATTTGCGAGGAAATAAATAAACTTTCTAGACAGGTAAAGAAACAATAATGATTAGCAGTAGCACAGTCCACAGTACTCCGGAGTGACTAGGTGCTGCGGGCGCGTGGGGGGCGGGTGCTCGGGGAGCTCCACGCGGGCGGTAAAGTAGTATGAGAATCCTTTAAAACCATGGGAGTAATACAGCCCTTTAAGTCTAAGTATGCTTGCATATAATATCACCATTTACGAGCACGCGTGATGAAAATAAATAAATATTATGGGACAATCTTACACAAATCGACCTAGTCCCACGGTAAGCTCAATAAGGCTTGTGTTGTGGGTACTGGGCGACGATATATATAATAGAGAGATACATATAAATACTTAAATACATAGAAAACATCCATAACTCAGGAACAAGTATTCGTGATAAACATACAAATAAATGCCCTGACCAGGATTCGAACCCGGGACCTCCTGCTTCGTAGGCAGGGTCACTACCAACTAGGCTAGGAGGCCGTTAAACTGTATTGAAATACAAAGGAAAAGTTTGCGAAATGGGTACGTTGTATTAATTTTATCTATTTGTCTGTATACAGTCAAGTTGGCGAAGGCACGCAGGGGTATGATTAAGGAGAAGGAGAAGGGCGGCGGCGCCCGCCTTAAGGACGAGCCCAGCGATTCTGCTGAGCCTGGTAAGTACAAGACTAAATACTAGTGGCTAGTGGCTCTGTGAGCTGTAGAACTCGCGAGATGGTAGTGGTATTGGCATAAAGGTCCTAAGTGCTTTTGAGTCTATGGCGCTTTGGACCTTTGCACCAATTCCCGTCATTTTGAAAATTTCCAGAATTTCAAAAACTCAATCGACAAAAAATTTTATGTTAGTAACGAACTTGCTTTCAAAATTTCATAAGAATTTGTTGATAAATGCGACCTGTAGAGGAGAACAAATGGGCAGATACACGTAAAAGATTTTGCCCAAGCTGAAACGGTGACGCTTCGCTCGCTTCACATATAAAAACGGTTAAATTTGTGACGGACTACGCACAATGAAGGGTTTCGTACCTTCATACGATAAGAAAATTATTACTTTGTTTGCCATTTTGGCAATAAAAAGGGCTTACTTTAAAATATTTCATTCGGTGCCCTCATATAATTTTCCATCCCACATATCAATGCAACCGCGTAGCACGATACGTATGATGCGAGGGCTGTGATTTTACGCCATTGAATCTATGGAATGGGTCTTCATCTGCAGTTACATTTTTACACTTGTTAGCAAGTGCTATCTCCACCGTTACACTATTTAATTAACCGAACCGGGCGGAGGTGTTCCCCTCTTCCGAAAGACCCACGATCATGTTCATTTTACGTACTGACGTTTAACTAGCACGTTTAACGTTACGTACGAATAGCCATACATTTGAGGTGCCCCCTGCAAACATCGGCACTTTTTTTTTGTATAGGAAACGTCAGTCGATCAGTTCATGCACGATATTGCACGTTACGCACGAACAAAAATACTAGAGAACAAATTTGCATGATGATATTGATGATACAAAACGATAAATGTTTCGTACGAAAAGAGCTTATCTACTAACGTAAGCTTTAAGTGTCAAATTCATACACAGAACTACCAACACTTTATAGGCTGTTGGCACTTAATCCTTTACCGCATACTGTTCCATATTTGGCCGTTATAAGTTAGCTGTTAAAGTCACGTTAAACGTCACGTTCCAAGTTCCAAATAAGACTATATGAAAAAGAGCTGCAACCGCAGCACTGTCATTCCTCGCGTTTGCGCGTAAAGCACGCATTATGACCAATGAACGGTGTATGTCTCAAACCCCACAACACAAGTAAATTCCTAAGCATGCATGGGTGCAAATGTGCACAGTTTTGATATTGGTCACACCGGTTATTAAAATAAATAGATCTACGCATAAAACCAGTATAACGCGAAACAGTCACACAAGATAGCGATCCATTTGAACGATCGTATTGAAAAAGAACAATTGAAATGCGATGGTGAAAGCACAAGTTATCGACCACGCGTGAAATCAATTCCTCTTGATATGTGTTAGGATACGAGGCTGGATTTTATAGCTATGTTTATTTAGTTACGGAGTTTTATTGGAGTGGAGATAATGCGTTTACTTATTATAGTCAAGTCGAAAGCAATAAAATAATAGATTGTATATCAAGGGAATAAAGTAACACATTTTAGACGAGGCTATTTATTGCTCCGAGTGCATCGAGAATCAATATAGTAGTCGAGGATTAAATGGATATTTATTCCTGAGGTATACACTCTGCTCTTCATTTCTATTGTAAGGAAAATATTAGGTTATAAAGGTTTTTTTTAACTTGAAATCGTTCAAAATGAAACAGCTCGCGCGCTTGGGTTCTTTCTTTCACTTTAAGTCGAACTTTTTGAGCAAGAGTAGTGTAAAGGTTATTTTTATGTGATCTAAAATATTGATGCGATTTTTAGAACAAAAAATAGTGTACAGTCCTGAGAGAGATACCTGCAAAGGTATCTTCCGCTATGAAGGCCGCAGAGATATGTGACACGCTCTTATGGTTGTACAAATAAGATTTCGTTAGATATTTTTGCGGAAGCCATAGCGAGCGGAAGGAATATTATACTATTGCAGGTACACGAACTTGTAGATTGATGTACGGACGTGCCCGGCCAGATGTAGGCGGGCTGTCGAGCACTTGGCGCGTTCCTTCGTCTCTGATCCTTGGAAGTTGGAACTGCTGGTTACTGTCCCGGCTATCTTCCCGTACTTCATTCTTCGTATTCCCGCAAAACAGAAGGACATGATATTAATAATTAATTACATATTCATAAGTACGACTATATACTTATGGCATTGAAAAGGTCTAATTATTGATGAAATAATCCTTTCCTCCTCGCTTATCATCGGCTGTGGGATAGCTGCTTAGCCAATCCCCTTACTGGCAAAATATTGGCATTCTACCAAGATGAATAATTTTAAAAGCACGCATAATTGGCAGCGGCACCCGTATAGTGTGATTTATTGTTTTGAATGATATAATAATTGAAGGTACCTGACATCTATTTATTTGTTGTAATTTTTGGATTGAAATATATATTATAGATATAGAATATAGGAACTGGAATAACTGGATACTCAATCAGCCGAAACAAATGAAGTAGGTTGCAGCACTTTTCATATAGTCTTGTTTGGAACGTGACGTTTTGATAAGTGCCAACAGTCTATAAAGTTCTAACAGTGTTGGTAGTTCTGTGTATATGAATTTGACTCTTAATGCTTGTGTCAGTAAGCTCTTTTTCGTACGAAACATTTATCGTTTGTATCATCATCAATGCACAATGTTCGCTAATGTCATTCTGACCCACATTTATTGACGTTTTTGTTCTGCTTTGTGTGTCTATGTCTTTTATTAATAAGTCAATTAACATGACACAGACAATGACGTTATTATACTTATTATGAAAACTGACTTCCATTAATGGCCACTAGTGCCCACCAGGGTTAACCAGCTCATCGGGAGTTAGCTGTTAAACTCCATGCTTAAAAACGCTTAACTCCTGGTTTGGTGGCTAACCCCGTAGCGCTAAGAAAAGATTTTTGGTATCATTGATTTTTGAACATAACATTTATTATACAAAGGCACGAAGTTGTTGTTCAACTCTCGGGTTTATTATTGAGACCCGAGCAAGCGAAAGATTGGAAAATTGAGCCACGAGCGTAGCGAGTGGTTCAAAAACTGGAATCATGAGTTTTACTAGGGTCTCAAGGCACATGAGAGAACAAACTTTTCCGCCGAGTGTAATAGAACATTTTTCACCTTACTATCGCGACGAAAATAAAAACTACATACGATTCCAAATTTATCCAAATGTAAGTTATCTTGAAGAAACCATAAAAAACTCAATACCAATTCTCCTGGTACTTAGATGTTTCCAATAGCTTACCAAGTGTGGGAAAAACCTTGACCAATGTATATTATGTGACCTCCGGTTGCGCATATTTACTACGGTCATACAGGTTTCACTTATACTGGACAGGTGGTAAGTCATAGGAGTTAGCGCAATTTCAAATTACTTTTCTTAATAGTGGATAAAATGAGCTTTTACCTGGTAGTTTTAAAGGATAAAACAGCACTTTACGAGCTAGTGATGTGAAAACCAATTGTTCTCCAAAATAATTCAGTTAATATTTGACTGACAGTTTAACATTTTTATGCTACCATAATAATGGTTTAAGATATTTGCTAAAATGGCTAATAATTAAATTGAATACTGTAGAAACATTTTTACGTATGAACGCTCACACGCGTCGGGTGTTACAATATTCCACCATTAACAGACATATTACTGGCTAAATAACGATTTTAAAGCGTTAGAAATAATTATGAGTTAGCTTTCATTATTAACAACAGGAATTGAACGTAACCAAGTTTTGCAATTTAAACATTGCAACAGAGAGTGAAGTTTTCAGATGTACCTAATAACATTTTTACCCATTAGTAATTTCATTTCTTTTTGCGTACCTTTTGATATTTTGGTCGCTCTTAACGACGCTGATAGCCCTCGCACAGCATGAGTCAAATGTTTTTTCGGGTTGCTTACCCAAAGGGTAAAAGGGACTCTATTACTAAGACTGCACTGTCCGTCTGACTATCTGTTTGTCACAAGGCTGTATCTCATGAACCGTGTTATTTAGACTGTTGAAAATTTCACACATAATGTATTTATGTTGCTGCTATAACACCAAATACTATAAACTACTATACAGTACACTATAAATCTACTATAAAATAAAATAAATGTAAGGTACTGCCATACAACCAACGTTTGAAATATTCACACAATATTTAGTTATAAATATATTCTGTTTAAATATATATTTTACATTTCTCTTGTTCGAAAATTTCGCCTTTATGTTAAATTGTCCTTACAATCGAAGTGAAAAGCAGAGTGTAAACCTCGGGCATAAATACCCATTTTATCCTCAACTACTATATTGTTCCTCGTTGCACTCGGACTAATAAATAGCCTCGTGTAAAATGGGTTACTTTATACCCTTGATATACAATCTACCATTTTTCAACAGGCCACGGCTCCCGCCCACCGTCAGCGTCGCTGCCGACCCCGGCGGCGCTGAAGAAGGAGCCGGACGAGCCGGCGCACAGGGTCAAAATGGAGCCCCACTCACAGGAAGACTCCGGGGGAGACTTGGGGGTTGATGGGATTAAGACTGAGATTGACGGTCTCATGGACGGCGATGGTAAGTTCTTCTTTCAGGCCATGGTTACGCACAAGGCACTGGTCCCACCAAGCGCGAGCAAGCGATGAGCAAGCTCAAGTAACGAACAAAAGGCAATCGCTCCCTTCTAAATAAAAGAAAGAGATATATATTTCTAGTTCATCGCTGGCTGTTCACACTGCTGGTATTTTTCATAGAGAATACCTCTCCCGCGAAGAAAAATCGCTACTCGCTGATCACCGGTCGCCACTGGTGGAACCATTGCCTAACAGACGACAGAGAGTTACATTACTTCCATCTGGCATTGCAGTGCAGTGTACTAAAATAAATTATAGGTACATGCATTTTTTGAAACTTTTATGTCATACAAAACTAACATACGTTATTTGTCATAGGTGACCCAACAAAGTCCCCGTCGTGCGACATGCCTGGACCGGGCTCGCTCAAATCCGAGAGGCTGTCGTCAGACTCCAACGATATCTTGGACCCACAAACTGGACTGAGAGGATCTTCAGGCAACATGCAGGTATGTCACCAATGTTTATGTAATATTTTTATGTTGTGGCCTGGATACGGTCACGAATGTGCAAAAGTAAATTAAGTTAACCAACGTAGGAACGGCACCCTTTTCTGAAATAAAAGCCCCCCTTGGGGTGAAAGACACATTACATTCATCCGATATTTAAACTGCCTTTGTAGTGTATTTGTCCCTACCTGTAGGTTTATTATGTGCATATGAACTACATAAATAACTTTGTAATCGTATGTATTTACATATATGGAATACGTATGCGCTTGGTATGGCTTTTCCAACTTTTTGAATTTTCTATGACTTAGTGGGCTATAAACTACCCATGTTTAAAATTTGAAGCTTCTGGGCTTGCTAGAAGTACCTTAGAGTTTAGATGAGAGGTGAGTGAGTGACTGAATGAATGAGTGAGTGAGTAAGTGAGTGGCCAAACTAAGGAACTTTAACGTTCGATAGTTCTTAAACTATAAGTCCAAATTGAATGTTATTTAGAATATATCCTATATCCTGTTATAGCCAACAGGTCCTGAAAATTCGGGGTTCTAGCTTTAACCAGCGCGAAATTACAGGGGCTTGAAATTCGCCTGAACTGCTTCGAGAAAAGGATGGTACGGCCGTGCCTTTGTTTGCTCGACTTGTTGTGGGCACTACCGTGGCCCCAGATTTAGTCATTAGCACGAAAAGATAAAACTATAGTCAGTTTAGGTAAATGAAACATACTTTTTTACCCTGGGGCTAGGGAGGGAAACAGTCTTTGAATCCCATATATGTGTTTCTGTTGCCCTAGTATTTCAGTAGTACGTACTTATACTTTTTTGCGGTTTGAGCGTAAAACACAGTATCTTTCTTTCTGAATTTGCGCTAATGACCAAGACTCTGTCCAAAATATACTTACAATTAATTTCTGTCGTGAATCTGCAAATAAGCTTATTTTCTCTTCAGGACGGCAACCAAAACTGCCGCAACCCCAACGGGCCAGACATGGGCTCATGCCGCATGGGCGGCGGCGGGCCCATGGGCCCCGGTGTGTCCATGGGGATGTCAAGCGAAGCGCAGACCTTGCCCTCGAATGTGATTAGCAAGCAGGCTGGGAGTATGGAGGTAGAGTACCATTGTTGACTTGCTATTGTAAATCTTTCTGCTACGACATAGGACCTAGCAGTAGGCAGTGAGAGCCAGTTTCTTCTATTTGACGGGCCCTGACTTTAGTCGAATGTTCCAGAAGCACAACATTAAGCAATTCACACTTAACCGGTTACGTTCACAAGTAGGTACGATTCTTATCTCTAAGTGACGTCACTAGCCCCCACCCCGGAACTTTGATGCTCTGTAGCGTCGTCAATTTTAGTTAACTTGAAACAGGAAAAAACACGTGTCTTATAATTTTAAATAATCTAACTAACGGACTAAATAGAATAATAGTTTATCAAGCTTTCCGTTGATCTGGTGAAAATCAAAAGAGCTCGCGATTCTGAATGGAATTAAAAAAATCCAAATAAAAAATGTGAGGGTACAACTTTGCAAAAAATGGCCCCTTATATCTTTTCAAATGTCTTCCACAAAATGCGGCTAAAATACACCTGCAACTTAGGTAGTCCCCTTACTAACGCAACTTATTAACGCCAGCAGCAGAGCCAAATCTTCGTGTTCTCAACCATGATGGCGAACAAGGGAGCCGAATCCGTCATCTCCGGGCAACACCACTCCATCATCGCCTACCACTGCGCGCAGCCCGGCACTAAGAAATATCTAGAGGTTCGTTGCATTATCAACCTTATCCCTTTGTAATAGAGTCGATGATTAACGGCATGGCTCCATCATCGTATGTGTGAAGTATGGTGCCAGAATATTAGAAGTTAATGCTATTATCACCCGTACTGCGTCGTAATACGGTATAACATAAAATCTGTGGTCTGGACAACAGCACTCAATTACAGCTTACCGTTGCGCACTCGCAGAGTATCTCGGGCATTAAGAAGTATCTAGAGGTTAGTGCGATTATCAACATTATCGCGTTGTAATATGGTCCAAAGTGACGAACATCTGATCTTCTGATCAAGATGGCACCAAGAAATGTCTAGGTTTATTAGCATTACAACCTGACGTAGTTGTAAATGTGCGAAGTTTGGTACCATACCTAGACTTTTGCGCGATTAGCAACCTTATGATGTAGTAATAAAGGTAAAATACTAAACAATTTCATATAGACATCTTCTGTATTATTGAAGATGATGACTGGTTACGAATGGTTTTATGTATGTTTTTATCGCAACGCAGTTATCAGAAAACAAAACCATGTCGAATGCTTCTAACGTCAACCATTCCGCATAACGTTATACAGTGGAACCTCGGTAACACGAATCTCGAGGAATAGTACGATAGTTCATGTTAACAAGTTAAGACTTACTTTTTTATATTCAAGAGATTTCGAGTTAGAAAGCATACTTACTAACTCCATGCCGTGCAAACGAATGACCCAATATGTCGATACATATGGCTGACTTCAAATTTCTACTTCTAGGTGAAGTTGCAGCATAAAGTTTGTACGGAACCCTCGATGCGCGAGTCCGACTCGCACTTGGCCGGTTTTTTTTTGAGAGTAAAGTTTCATCAATTCGATAAAAAAACGGGATTAAACTTTATTCCCGTATTCAAGATGTCACGATTGTTATAGCATGGGAAAGTCAAATATTTCCAGTTACGGAGGTTTTAAAGACGATATAATTTATTTTTCTTGTTAACGTACGCCTTACCGAGGTTCCACTGTATTACATAAGTGCATCTTCCATTGCACACTTGAGGAAAAGTCTCAATGAGCGTTGCAAATGCATTATCTTCGCACGACCAAGCCGACCAAGGCTGCATCGGTAACCTACTTCTCGCAGGACATTTATATGTATATTTTTATGTATAGTGTATTCCACATGGGAAAATTCCTGTCAAACTTCAAAGTTTAAATTTAATTTAATTTAAAAATTAAATTATGACGTTTAACATTCACAGTCTTTCCTATCAAAATCTAGGAAAGTTAGCAAACGGACTCTATGGTTTTTTTGTATGGATGGCCCACCGCAGCAGACATACACTTTTTACTTAAAATATGAAATCCCATACATATTAAAAATGTACTAGATGGCACCTAGTGAGTTAGTTGAGGTCTAAATAAGATGGTTATTAGGCTGCTTTACGCTGTCTCGTTCTCACACCGTTGCCACGCGCGGTTCCGGTGGTATACGCTTAAGGTATATTACAAATTATTTAAAAGAAAAGGGACCTATCCTTTTCGTTCATTAACGATTCTTCTATAACCTCGAGTTTTAATAACGAACGATAGTGATGTGTTTAATGATCATTTGTAACATGCCCTTGTGTCACTCAAGGTCACACAATTGTCACATAATAGCCCTGCTATTATGATACTAATGTCAAATGTGGAATTATTTTTTTATACACTATAGATATACAGTTTAGTAGATAAACGCAAAATTATAATAAAGGTTCACTAACCTACTCGGGTATCACTATACCCGAGTTGTATTGTATTGTATCACCGGCTGGTTTCCGCAACTCGACGGCTAGCGCCTATTTTGCGTAAATATACTAGAGTTATTTTTTATTAGTTTCAGCCATGTTAGTCTAAGGTTTTCAACCGTTTTTTATGATGCGACCCTCTTAGCATGAAAAGGTTACAGCCACCTGCTGCTAAATGTAATCCATATAGGGTTAAAACATACACTTCAGCCCTGACTTTGAAAAGCACGGTTCTATACATAAATGCACAAAATATATATTTATTATTTTCTCTTTTTTAATTTGTTTAAACCTACATCTCGCAAACACTTTCATTTTATCAATTAATTTTCCAAGTGATTCAAACTCTTACTAATTTTCCTACAATTTATTTTTACAGAAACACCCACTAAAAATGGGCCAGTTCAACAAACAGAGCCCGGCGCAGTGGCTCAACAACCTCGCCATGGCCAAGACGCGCGGCGGCCTGCGGGGCGGCCCCAACATGATGGGGCCCGGCCCCGGCCCCGGCCCCAACCAGATGGGACACATGATGGGCCCCGGCGGACCCATGGGGCCCATGGGCATGGGCCATATGGGGCCCAACATGATGGGAGGGCCGGCCAGGATGGGCGGCCCGGGGAACCAGATGATGATGATGAAGGTAAGGTTTTAAAACATTGTCAATAATTGCGAAAATGCATCTGAGATGCTGGTGGATTCGTCAAGATCATTAACAAAAAATCTAAAGGATGGTTTGTATTTCTGTAGAAAAGTCGCGTCCTCAAATTATCCCTGCTGTAGTTGCGTGGCGCCATCTGTTAGTTTATTTTAAAGAGAAGTAACAACATGTCTTCAACAGATGGCGCCAGGAACACGACTTTTCATGGAGTTGTCGATACTCTAAACTAGATTATATAATTCATGCTCATGGGTAATGTATGTAATCCATTTATAATATTAGTATGGAAGAATGGAACTTCCATACTAATATTATAAATGGGAAAGTGTGTATGTTTGTTTGTTTGTCCGTCTTTCACGGCAAAACGGAGCGACGAATTGACGTGTTGTTTTAAGTGGAGATACTTAAAGGGACGGAGAGGGACATAGCCTACTTTTTGTCTCTTTCTATCGCGAGCAAAGCCGCGGGCAAAAGCTAGTGAGTGAATAAAAATAATGACATTACGTGCGCACTCTTAAAGCATATTCCATTCTTTTTATCCAGGGTCAAATGGGTCAGATGGGGCAGATGGGACCCATGGATGGGTTTCCAGGGGGCACCCCGTCCTGCGGTGTCATGGACGGCCTCGGTGCTGATGGTGAAATTCCCTGGGACACCGTGAGTACTCTGTAATCTATACTAGAGTCAAACCAAACTAAGTTGGGATTGATTTTGATATTAGAGACCTCGCAAGTGTTATTGCAAACGTCAAACTTCAATAAAATTATGATGTTTATTTCGTGGAATCTATAATAAATACGCGGAAAAAACAATTTTTTTGCTAAAATTTGGTAAATTTTAGTAGAATACTGTCACTATGACCAATTTCTAATCCAAGATGGCCGCCTTTGCATATTTTTTCATAACTCACTTAATATGGGTGATTTTTGAAGTAACATTTTTCAATGAGAATTCTTTATAATACATATAAATTGTATGCTACTAGACCACAATAATCCTGTTTAGGATTGTAAAAGGAATAAAATACGATGATTTACCTTAAATCACACCGAAAATGTACTAAAATCATAAGCGTTTTTATAAGAATAAGGACTTAACTGGCGTAATGTTTCAGTATTTAATAATGTTATTTTTTCCAGAAAAACCCCTCCGTAATGTCAAACGGCATGTCAAACGGACCCAACTCGTGCGCCGAACCGTCTGAGCCGCCGTCGAGTCAGGCCGACACACCGTCTAGTCAGGCCGACTGCACGGGGCCCAAGGGTACGTAATTCCTCCCATAATATAAAGGGTCATTGGACAAACAATGAAATTCCACATAGGACTACATCTCAGTAATTAAATGCTCTAAATGCAATATTTTACATCACGTCAGGATGTCATTTTTTCGTTACAGGATGTAACGAATAGGATGTGATTTAATTTGTTTTTACAAAAAGCTTACCAAACAAGTGAACATAAATCTTAGTCAAATCCAACTTATTTTAACTTTGACCCATTTGTGGTTTTGGCTTGTTTAGTCTTGCGTTTTCGCGTGCGTCTGTGATGATGGATGGTGCTCTTATGGATTTTCATACACTATAACGCCACTGTTGATTCTATTTTATTTCTATAGTTGACATACGACAATTTCCACATTCTGCCGCGATTCGAGATTTCGCTTTTTCGTTATATCACTGTTGCATAATAGTGCATTATGATACAAGTGGAAAAAGGAGGTAATTCGCAATGAGTGGTGATTAAGTAAAACACGACCGAAGGGAGTGTTCTAAATCTACAGAAGTTGCAAATTACCTATTCGCACGTTTTACAGTACATATGTCCCTTTGGTTTTTTGACGTAGGCATATAAAGTGCTCGTTATCATGGCACTAGTGCGGTAATGTAGCACCGTAATACAGTAAACTACTATATGAATATCACGCAAAATCTACAATGCTATCTGTCTATTACAGGTGTTAAAATTCCAGACGAGAACCTAACACCGCAGCAGCGCGCGCACCGCGAGGAGCAGCTGGCCACCATCCGCAAGATGCACCAGATCCTGTTCCCGGAGAACCCCAACCAGCCGCCCGACCCCGCGCAGCCCGCCCCGGACATCAACCCGCCCAACTCCACCGCCAGCATGAGCATACCCTTCCCGCCCATGTCCGGCATGGGCCCCAACGGCCCCATGGGATCCGGACCCAACGGCCCCATGGTCTCCATGTCCAACATGTCCAACTCTGGGCCGTCGTGCACTATGGCCGGGCCCATGGGCATGCCGATGGGCCCGATGGGCATGGGGCCGGGGATGATGTCGCACGGTAACATGGGCCCGAACGGCATGATGGGGCCGAACGGGCCGATGATGCCCGGGATGGGGCCGAACGGCCCGATGGGCCCGATGTGCGGGATGAAGGGGATCAGGGGGCCGTGTGGGGGCCCCGATATGAAGGGCGGCATGTGTAGCGATATGCATATGAGCAGAGGGTGCGGTGGGCCTATGGGGGTGAGTAAACATCTAATATTCTGTTTTTTGTTTTTAATATGACCAATATCATCCTGTTATTTTAACTGACTAGAACACTTTCTGTCTTCTTATGCAGTTGAACGACTATTAGTACTAGTATACTATTACAGGGTATTTTGAAAGGAAAGCCTTGACATGTAGCTGAAATAATAACAGAATTTAATCACAGCCGGTTTACCCATGACTGTTTCTTTACCCTTTAAATTAAGAATGAGTTTTAATGTAGTCTTTAATGTGTAAAAACTACATACTTTTTATACCTGTAATGTTATTGCTCTCATTATAGAAACTTACATTGTTTGGATTAGATATTACTTTTTCAAGTCTTGGTAATACTTATAGTGAAGTAATACATAGCGTTCGGATGATATTTTGTTTTATGCATAATGGCGGTCAAACGCATTTCTAGCTTAACTAGACCATGACGAGATCATAGACTTGTCAAGGTCACCTATTCTGATTATAGGTTATATGCATATGCTACAGGGCAACTATTTTTTGTTATTCTGCCCTGTCAGTCAGGGGAGAAATGCAGCACAGTTGGTTAGAAGAAACGTTATAGTATGTTCTACTGACATGCTTGGTCAGACCCATCATGGAAATGGAATAAAACTACCAAAAAAATTATGTTTGGTCAATTTTAATGCCATAAAACCGTAATTTTAATCCTTGTTCGTTTTCTTGTTTTGTTTCTTATGTTGTTTTCTGTGATGTCACAAATAAATGTTATTAATTTCATTTTTCAATTTGGAGGTCGCAGGTTCAAACTCCGGCTCCTCGTACCAATGAATTTCTGGGAACTTATGTTCTAAGTATCATTTGATGATTATGGTTACCAATCGTTATTCGGTGAAGGAAATCATCGTGAGGAAACCAGAATAATCCCAATAAGGCTTACTTTATTTTTTGGATCAAAAAGTCAGATGGCAGTTGTTTTCATAAAACTAGCACCTACGCCAAATCTTGGGATTCGTTGCCAAAGAGACCCCAAGCTCTCTTAGACGTGGCATAAGGAAAATTAAGGTATTTTAACAGGCTCCGAAAAGGGAGAAAATTCTATTATTAAAATAATAATTTCTGCGATCCACATACAGTAAAAACAAAACTAATGATTTTTCTTTTACAGCGCATGCCGAATCCTATGGGCGGCATGGGAGGCCCTAAACCTTGTATGATGGGTGGACCACACATGGGGCCTAGAATGATGGGTGGGCCGAGCATGAACGCCATGAACGGTAAGTTCTGAAACTAATATATACATACTTTTATCAACTATCTTTGGTATAGGCCCAAATTGTCCCGATGAATACGTGTGACACAAACATCATGGCCTAATAATGAACAGGGGACCAGGGATGATATCGCTCAAAAACTTGGTTCATCATAATAAAAACATAAAACACTCCGGGTGTTACATAATTTCAATTAATAAATGAAACTCTGGAAGTAAGTATTATTTATTTATTTAAATTATGCGAACTAGAGGGAAAACTAGATCTTGATATTAATCCGCTTTCTTTAAGTGTTTTCCGTTAAGAGATAACCAACTGATTAAAAGTCATAGGTACGGACAGGGTACAACCCTGTAGTTTAGAACGCGCACGTCTTGCAGACGATGAACGCTTTACGAATATTGATCAATGCCAACATTGCTTCAGGTGGTATAATGATGGACGGCATGATGATGGGACATGGGGACTGCGGTCCCGAGCACCACGGGATGCCTAACGGACCACAGTGCGACGAATACGGCAGGAGAAACGTGAGTTTAGACTTAGTTTGTGTCAGTAACGTGTGATAGTTTTAATGTATTATATGGACTTACTAAATCTTCTGATTTTTATATAAAAGTAATTCTCCGAAAGATCATTCCATATAATTTTTATAGTAAGATCAAGCTAAGTTTGCATCGATTTTAATATTAGACTGCGCAAGTGGTATTTTAAACGTATTTTTCTAATGAAGTTAAAACTTCCACAGTATGTGCTATCAAAATCAATGCAAAATTAGCGTAGTCAGACTCTATTTTCTAATTGAATAGAACAACGTGTTAGATTTTACAAAGTAATTTGGTTTCGTAAGCATAATAATATGAAACAAAAAGCTACGTCGGTGTGTTTTTCATAGGCTCTTTCTCGACTGTTCTGACTTTCTGGCATTTCTCTGACCCTGCAGAGGCACGTTCGCCTTTGAACGTGTTGAATACGCCAAAAATTGTTAACTGCGTTATATAAATAAACTAGGACATAATAGTGACCTGTTCGTTTAACATTTAACACGCTCCTCTTCGTTTCGCTCGTCGTCGCAGCCAAATTTGACTTGAATAATGGATAGGTTTCTAGTAGAAACCTAGTAGAAACTTTCTACTATGATATATTTTGAATGTTAACATTGTCTTTTCCTGCAGATGGGTCCAGGCGACCCCGGGGGCCCGGGCGGGCCGGGGGGGCTGCACAAGGCCGGGCTGCGCAGCCCCAAGAGCCCCGCCACCACCGGCGACATCGACTGGCAGAAGATACACCACCAGTTCTTCGACGACCCCAAGTCCATGGACACTGACTTGAGTGAGTAATATACCGATTACCGAACCTTACTTGTCTTCATACTCATTTATAAGGAAGGCGAACCAAGATTATTTTTGCTACCGTTTTCCCTGCTTATGCCACGATTCAGGGATCCTGGGGTTCGCTTTGACAACATCCCCAGATTTGGAAAGCGACTGCCACCTGACCTTCCAACCCAGAGGGTAAACTAGGCCTTATTGGGATTAGTCCCGTTTCCTCACGATGTTTCCCTTCACCGAAAAGCGATTGGTAAATATACCGTAGCAAATTTTAACTATATCCCTCTCCATCGCCTGAAACACAGGAATTCCTAGTTCAGGCAATTGTAAATCATCTGGTCTAATTATAATTATTTAGTATTTAAGAGACTACCCTGTACTAACCCTAACCCTGTACCCTGTGTAATGCTTATTACATTAAAATATTTGATTTGATTTTGATTTGACCGTACCGCGGCTAATATACCGTATGCCACCCGATCCGTCAACGTCAACCGATTCCGAACCTTTTTAAAGGCCTTCACTTGCTGCAGTCTTCCTACTTCTTACGATTACAAAACTTAAGTGACGTTACGTCGTCACACAGCGGTCCAGAAGTTCACTCGTACTACATGAATATATTTTAAACTCGTCTTCTTAAAATCACACTATTTTCCCTAGTCTTGGCCTGCCCCCGTCTCTCTGTCATCGTCAATTACCAATGTTATCACTAGTCAATGGCGTATAAAAATACTCACGTGTTTGTTATATTGCAGGTACGCAAGTAAAATCTCCGTGTTCAGAACGAGGGGGTTGCCTGCCGCCGCCGCCGTACGGTGCCTCTCCCCTCCACCGCTCCGCGTCCGTGCCTATAGGTAAGTCAACCTCATGGCAGCAATAGCAGTAACCATGGGAGAGAGCTAGACACCAGGCTCTGACCTTTCGTTCTTTATGGCCGCTGCTTTGGCCGGTTGTTGGTTGAATTCGCCATGTTGGCTGCCTAGCGCTACCGTGTGGTCTCCACCGATCCGCATCAATGCCTATAGATAAGTCGAAGACCAAGAACTGAAGACATTTTGGGTCACTGAGCCAATGACGTATGTTGGTGATATCCACCAAAGTGGGCATAGCATGAAGAACAGGGTTGATGCCGGAGGATGATTGTCAATGACAGTTTTTGAGTGACAGTCTAAAACCGTCGGTGAAAACGGCACTGTCTATTTTTTTCTTACTTTAAGACCATCATTCAGTGATAACCTCTTTATTCCAATAATCAGTAGTAGGGGATAACTAATATATGCTCGTACTACTTAACCTAAACGAACTTAAGTGGACCATAAAAACGCGCCGTAACTTGTATATTCAAAACAAATGAGAATCCAATTTTAACAATGCTTCAAACATGTGTCGAAATTCGAACCAGAGGAAAGCGAACACAAACATAGAGCATACCTGGGGGTTTCCCGGTTGCTAAAGAGCTAATACTAGACGGTATTATACAAGTTTATCTATCCCCACAGCTACCCAGTCACCAGGCCACGGCTCAGTACAAATGCCGATGTCGGCCGAGGCCTCCCGCGCGGGCTCGGGGCTCAACAGCCCCGCGCACTGCAAGCCCGGCCCTAAGCAGGACGCGCCAGGTCAGTTGATTGTCCACCTTGTGTGTGTATTTACAAGGCTTAGGTTACTTTGTGTTGGCGTGTAGGAAGAGATTTCAACAAGTTATTGTAGAGTTTATCCCATTATGTTATTAGGTTGAAAATGGTGGTCTATGATGTGAGTAAATTTTACAGTTTAATAGTCACTTCCAACGCGCCAATGAGAACTGATTTATACTCGTAGAATAAGATAAAACAGACGCCTCGTATTAAATATAATACGTATATACTGTATATTCTGCCCTGCTCGAATACCATGAACCAAATTAAAATACAACACCATAAAAAGTTAAGACAAAGTAGAGAAAAATCCTAATAGACCAAGAAAATTAGGTCATTTCCATTAACTAATTCCCAGCAAGCTAGATATCGTTTTAATACGTTCATTAGGTAATACGTGTCAACCGATTTGCACAATTTTAGGGGCTGAGCTTGATTTTTGGTAATTTTTCAGTTTTTGGAGTATAGTTTGAAAATGGTACGTTGGACGGAAAAGGCTTTTAAGTAAGGTAGCAGAGCCTAATAAGGCCCGGCTATTAAGCATGATAACTTTCGATATTTTAAACTTTTTTGAGTGTAAATGGGTTGAATTTTGCGTCCATGGTCGCGTGTACTAATAAAGTACGTCGAAGAAATAAAATGCAATAAATCATATTAAATATAATAAAAAACGAGTGGGCCTTATTTGGCGCAGATACCTTAGGTATTAAAGAAGGTAAAATTCTACATCAAATGTTCGAACTTGGTTAAGTGGCACAGCTAAAAACAAAACCGCGTCATACTTTTTTAGACTCAAGAGCCATTATTTTTTAAAATATTTGAGTAATAAAATTCTTGTCTAACAAATCTCAAAGTTATTCCTCAAAGACCTATTAGATTATGTGCCACAAGTACATGTATGCAAAAAAAAAATTGACATCTAACTACATGTGTTTAATTTATATATAAAAGTATGTAGCGGTACACAAAACACACCTTTAGCTGTAATGTCATCAAAATATGATTGATAGTTACTCCGTATGTCACAGAGGTTTTACTCATTAGCTGTGAATGGTATTAAAACGATATCAGCTTGCTGGAAATGGCGTTTAATGATCTAATTCTCTTGGCCTATAAATGAGTTCTATTGTTCTATATGATCATAATATCTAAATTATTACTTGATTGATTAGAGTGGAAAACATGGCAGACAATGTCACGGGTCATTGTCTGCCATAATCCGGTGTTAAAACAAAAGACAATTGTAACATTATTAACCTGTCATTTCTGACTCGTTTATAGGGCGTGTGTAAAATTTGAGTAGGTATAACTTTCTCTTTATAATAATTATAATATATCTGTACGCGGTGTCTGTTCTAGTGTGTACATTTAAGTCTCTTTAATTGTATTTAAGTAACCGAGTGAATTGAGCGTCAAAGTAAGAGTAACTCGCCTTATAGGTTTGACCTTTTAATTCATTCCCTTTTTACGCTGCTACACTATAGGTAAGTTTAGCAGTCGCATGTTTGGACAAGCCATAGACGTAGAGCATGCTTTTCTCTGTTAGACATTTTCCCAACCACGACGAATTTTTTTTGATTTTTTTCTGTTTTCCGTAGTTGTAATGCGTATTTTTTTGTTTTCCCCCCTCCCCCGCAATGCTTGACGCTTGAAATCCCAACGTGTGATTAACCTGGCCAAATGTTGGAACAAACGTTGGGCCAAAAGAGATACTAGAAAAGCTCGACGATGGCGTGTTTGTGCGAACGCTGCAATGCTTGGCGGCGCAACAGCAGAAGAACCAACAGGCGGGAGCGGGAGCGGGCGCGGGCGCGGGCGCGGGCTCGCATGGCAAGGAGCCCAGTTTGATGCCCGTACCGTCGCCGCAGCAAATATCCTATCTCAACCAGTTTGAAGGTAACATTTTAGCTTTGCCGCTCACAGAAATAATTACTTTCATGCCACTAATAGCAAACGAATTGCAAATTTCATTGCAAATGAAACGACCGTTTTGACTGCCTAATGTTTTTGGACACAATTTAAATGAAGTTCCATTACAATTTGATAGTATAAACAATTCATCAGTTAAGTGAATGAAATGGCTTTGTTATTTCCCAGCCGGTGTGAGTTTGATTTGCCTATGAAGATATCAAAATCTTGAAGTCTCGGAAAGTAGTCTGTAACTTAAGCCACTGGTCCCACCAGCGGCGATCAGCGAGTAGCGATTTTTCTTTTCAGGCGAGTGATTCTTTATGAAAAATACTCGCCAATAGGTTGAACAGCCAGCCAGTTCAGCCAGCGATGAACTATAAATATATTTTTCTTTTATCACTACGGGAGCAAATATCTTTTGTTCGTTTCTTGGGCGAGAAAATCGCCGATAGCTCATCCCTTACTCGCGCTTGGTGGGACCAGTGTCTTATATTATCTTCGTATACTAAACAAATACAATTAGGATTCACACAATCTCTTATAGATTGAAAGCTTTATTACCAAAATAAAATGATGTTCCTTGTTCATGTGTATAATAATAATTCAATTATTTCTGATGGCGGCTTTTCATTTCTGTTTCGCTTTGAATGTTTTTCTTCCTTCTCTAACGCTATAACTTGGCTGTTCTTATAGCCAATTTATAGTCAAACTACTTATAAGTCGTTTCTACATGTATGTGTGTGTTATTTTCGTTTTTAAAATCACCTTGTTTTCATATGGTGTTGGTTGGTGAAAATGTGCTAACATGTGTTACTTTCATTACTCTATGGCTAATTTGTCTATCAACCTGTATATGTGTAATTTTTGTATGGAAAAGGTGTTTAAATAGTTGTTTTTCCGACAGGGCAAGAGTTGACGATACAGAAGCAGCCTAATACGTCTTTAAAAGATAACGGGCCGCCTTCAAATAGCGGTGGGCAGACACCGCAGTCCAGTTCAAATCAAAAATCACCTGCTGGGTAGGTTCCATGTTTCTAAATGATCTTATTTGTCACGCTTTAACTCTTGTACTGGTGATGGTACATAGATATAGAATAAAAGAACAGAATACCCAACCTGCCGAAAAAAAATTACGCCATAAACGTGCACTTTTTCATGTTAGTCTTGTTTGGAACGTTACGTTTCGTTCAGTGCCACAGCCTGTAAAGTTTTCAACAGTGTTGGTAGTTCTGTGTATGAATTTGACACTTAATACTTCGTCAGTAAGCTCTTTTGTTGTATGTACAAAATTGTTCGCTAATGTCATTCTGATCAACATTTTTTTAAGTTCTTGTACTGCTTTGTGTGTCTATTTTTTTTATAAGTCAATGTGATGGTGTCATCTTTGTAGTCCTCCTAATTCCCCAACTTTTTGTCTATGTGGTATAGTTTTATATTACTTACTTTTCGCTTTATCACCTAAACGGAAAAGAGTGTCTACCTTTTGCCCTGATAGAGTAATAAATGAATAATAAGTAAATCGAAATGATGTGTCATAGATCAAAAGTTGGGGAATTAGTATGACTGCAACGAACGTACCATGGATTATAGAGAAAAGGAAAGGTCTATTAGAAAACACAATCCCCCAATGAGGGCGCCACTGGACGCTGTCCGCCCTCAAAATATGTATTTGCTGTTCTGATCACTGCCTACAGCGGCAAAGTATGAAATGAACCACATATTAATTCATACACTTTTTTAAACTATCGGTTTTTTTAATAGCTAGTTCAAATCATGTCATAATATTATCTTTGGCGTCGACTGTACTACTTTGACGTGTATGCTAGTGTTATTATTTCGTGTGTTCGTGCGTGCGACGTCATTACTGTAGACACAAATTGTATGTGTGGAGGCACTACGCAGAAATGGCAGATTTTTTCATATCGTCTCTGGTTGGTTTAAGGCTTTAAGATGACCCGTAATTATATGGCAACTAGAAGAGTTCTCCACTGGGATTCCTTAAGTTCTTATAGTAACATAACCTTATTTATTTCATTAAGGATGATGCCCGGCACACCAGAACCTCACTCGTCACTGTCGGAACAGCGGGCCGGCCGGTTTTCGTTAGAACAGAGTCCAGGGTTCAATAATCCTCAGACTCCAACGTCGCAAGGGAACAAATGTGGACAAGGTATTTATTCAATCTGCTAATTCTACTGTGTAAGCAACTCTAAAATCTCTAGAACTTAAGTGAAGTAAATGAACTTGGCTCGCCTTGTTTAGAGGCTACGATAGTACAAACAGACACACAGATACACACATTAACGCCATTCAAGTCCGGAGTTACGATTTATAATGAGTATAGAAAATAACATTCTCGTATTACACTTAAAAAAACCAGAAAAAAGTGCATGCTGTGCAGTACTATTCCCAATTTCTCATTTAATCGATCATTTTATAACCAACTGACCTGAAATTGGTTAAGAACTTCTGCTAAATGTAAAAAAAACTGATTGGATAGCTCTGCCCTTCTTTAACTAATCAACGGACCGCAAGCTTCATGATTCATGATCAGTGATCGGTTTTTTGGAGTCGACACGGGGTGAACGACCTCAATCATTATGTTAGTATGGATATGCCCCGGGAATCCGGGCTTTATGTTGTTAGAAAAGGCAAAAAAAAATGTGTTTATTTTATTACACTTTAAAACATCTAAGTAGCTGGTGGACACGCGTACTTACTCTCCGTTTTTTTGTCTAAATCGAACAAATGAGCACAAGTGTTTAGACTGACAGCTCATTTGCTGCCTTCAAAGCGACTCATTTTGTAACATTTGGATAAAAGTTCGACGAGTAAGGATTGCATATAATAAATAGGTATTAGCTGCATAATTTATACAATAATATTAGGTCACAGGTTATCGTATAAGTGCCAATACATAGAATCTTATAGCTCAAAGGCGATCCAATAAATAAGTATCCACGTTAAGTTCGCACGCTGTGATTTATGGTTCAATTTTTATTTCATCGACATGTTTCATGGACTCTAAGATTATCTTTTACGACAACTGTGGCTTACTCTAATTGAACTTTTGATTCGCGTATCAACGGAATATTCTCGATGGGAGCAAAAATTTCCTTAGAAATAATTTAAATTGTTTTATTTTTGAACGATTTGTTCGGTATCGCGGGAAACTGTCGTATCTATATTAACTTTTCTACTTAATATCCCGCGAGGGAGAATCCAAATAACCGATCACTGTTCATGATACACCTTCACTTCAACCATTTTACGAGTCGTCACCAATTCAGTGTTGAAGTTATAACGACACTTGACCACTTTGCCAGATGAGAAATCCCGGCCGAGCCCGTCGTCGAACCGGTCGCAGGACCCCTCGAAGACGCCGCAGCGCGACGCGCTCAGCCAGGGACCCTACGCGCCGCCCGCCTCCGGCTCCTGCGCCAAGAGCAGCTGCAGCGTCGTCAGCAGCACGCCGGGCTCCATGGACGACTCCATGGCTGGGAATAATGACGTGAGTGTTACTGCCTATTTGTAGGTCGCTTGTACTAAAAGTAGCTGCAGCGTCGTCAGCAGCACGCCGGGCTCCATGGATGACTCCATGGCTAGGAATAATGACGTGAGTCTTATTGGCTGCAGAATTCGGACAATTACATACGAATCCACGAAATTATATTTCCGTCTGAGGCATATATAGTGCTTTTCTCCAAACATGAAAGGAAATAAAATGTATTCTTGCATAAGATTTGAAAGGAAAAATAAGGTTCCCGCCTAAACTTTCTTTTAATGCACAGTTGTGTTCATAAAAAAAGTTGAAATGTCTTAAGTTTCATTAAGTCGTATCTACACGACCTTGCACAGTGAGCCGTATGCAACTCGCGATAGAACGAGACAACCAAGCATTTGATCTCCTTCTCTCTAGAACTACTACATTACTACAAAGCCAGCCCAGACGGGGCATTTTTAAGCATGATATGATCAGATTGACAATTTGATGTCAATCAGATTGTCCCGTCTGTGCAGACCGTTTGGTCGCGGCTAAAGTATATTTGGCTGTTTGCAATATTGATAGCACAAATATTTATTTAAAAAGTAAAAAACAATACAGTAATGGATTTTAGTACAACTTCCTGGCCGCTAAAACGGTAAAATAATGAATTCGATTTTTTTTAATTTGAGTCGGTACATAAGGAGGTTCTTTTCGTACCAATTTTGCTACATTAATGTGAACATTTCCGAGCATATTGGAGAAAAAGCAATTTGTAGGCCGCTTGTGGTCAAAGCCGTTAAAGCACACCGGTACTGCCGGGAGGTGTCAATTGTATCAATAATGACGTGGGTATATTAAATAATATTTTATAAGAGTCACTCACGTAATTTAGTCGTTTTGTCGATCGATTTGTTTCGTTTTTAATGAAGATCGTCAGAGGCAAGTCGTGCGCTGCGGGCTAGTGCCCTCTCTGCCCTGTTACTGCTGCGGGTGACTTGATTTAATTATTATTTAATATGATACAGTCTCACGAGAGTTTTATAGTTAAAATATTAATAGTGCGAGTATTGTGGTCTCAGCAATATTGATGATATATATATTTGAGTGTGGCTCTAACAATTAATTTTGTCCCTAACAGACGACGTTAACGGGTGGGCCGAGCACGAGCCTCTCGGGCCCCTTCCCCGGCCCCTGCAGCATGAACAGGCCCGACAACATCCCCATCAACCCCAACCAGGGGCCCAACGGCCCCATGACCGCCACCTCCTCCTTCGACCCCATCTCCTCCCTCGCGCAGATGTCGCAACAACTCACGAACACCGTGGGAGGGGGAGGCCCGGGCCCCGGGGGCCCGATGGGGCCTAACGGCAGCGGGATGGGGCCGTTCGGTTCGGGGCCGCACCATATGCAGCACCATCATTCTATGCATCCGCATGGCCATCCGCATATGATGATGAATGATTTAGGTAAGTGTCTTAGATTATTTGTAAAACTAATATCAGACATACTTATTATACTATTGGGTTACTCGTCAATGAAGTCGAAAATAACTCGTGAGTAACCCGATATAAATATTTCAGTAGAAATTTTGTTTATATGTATACATTTTGTTCGTAAAATTGTAGTGATTGAAGGTAAAGGATTAAAGTTAGAGTCAAAAAATATATTCACGCACAAGAAACATTGTCATACATTTTACAATTATTCCTTAATATGGCTAATTTCTGTTGCCTCTTTTGGAACGTTATTCATATTAGTAATTGTTTTTATAGGTTGCCACATGGACAACATGGGAGGCCCCAGCATGGGCGGCCCCATGGAAGGCATGATGGGCGGCGACTTCCCGCCGGACATGAACCTCAGCCCCAAGATGGGCGGCGGCCCCATGGGCGGGCCTATGGGGCCCATGGGCCCCGACGCCTCCATGATGGGCCCCCGGATGGGAGGCGGCAAAATGCCCCCGTTCAACGGCGCTAACGTACAGGTTAAAGCGAGCGCGCCCAACACGATACAGTATTTACCCACGAGGCCTCAGATGCCCTGCAACTCGGGCCCCCGAGGCCCCCCGAGCTTAGAGTTTCTCCAGCGAGTCACCAACCCCATGCAGATGGACAGCAGTAAAGGCGTGCAGTACTTCCCGCGCGGCATGGACATGGACGGCGGCATGCGCGGCGTCATGCGCGCGCCGGCCGCCATGCTGCGGATGCCGCACTACCCCGCCGGCTTCAACTCCCCGCCCAAGATGGCCGGCGACCCCTTCGGCAACCCCAACCCCATGTGCGGCCCCAACTTCAGAGTCAAGGGCGGCATGCCCGGCAACGTGAGGATGGGCAGCGCGCAGCCGCTCCCGCCGTCCATGGGCGGCCCGGGCCCGGGCTTCAAAGGCCAGTCGTTCGCGGTCCCGTCGACAGCGGACCCCAACTACGCGGCGCAGTTCCACAACTTCCAGCAGCAGCTGTACGCGACGGGCTCGCGGGCCGCGCAGCCGCACGCCGGCTACCCGTACGCGCCGAACAAGTGATGACCGGCCCGAGCCCCCACAGTGTGATACCCCTCGGCCTACACCACGAAAATCGAACGATTGCATATCTCCATCTCTGTCACACTCGCATATTGGAGTGTCAATTTTCGATGTTCGTGGTAGGCGTGCTGTATACCCCTGCCGGCGTCGAGGCCGACATGTACTTAACGTTAAATTATACACCAGTGAAGAGAGATCAAAATATTTTGTTAGTGATTTTCGTTCGTATGATTGTGAGATTCGTTATGAGATCGGCGATTTTTTATTATTAGTATTTCGCTTAGACGTCGTTTAGGTTTCTTGACTGAGCGTGTTTTTACGGTGGCGTATGTTTGTACAAATTGTACAAAACTCTAGGCGTGTTAATGTGTACTCTTTATCTAAATAATTTAAAAGTACAGTTTTTAGAATCGTTTTGCTGATGGCAATAACTTAGTGGTAGGTTGTTTTGCACACATGCCGGGTTGACAGCGCATTGGTTCCTTTACTTAGCTATTTTTATATACGATTCCTATGCACACAGATATCTAGTCAATTTTGAAATTAAATGGAGCCCGGGCCGACCCCGTGTAATGTAACTTTTTTGTCGACGAGTATTTTTGTACCGTCATTCATAAATGCGAATACAATTTTTGACTTGTTGCATTGTAGTACACAATTGTATACTTTATGAATTCGACGGTACGGAGTGCCCGACAGAATCATCCGTCCATGATAGTTTACAGTATGATAACATAAAGTATACACACGTAGGGGAAATGACGAATAATCCTGAAATCTGATTGGATTACTTGAGATTTCAAACTCAATTTGACTAAGGGTTTATTCTGAGATTCATATCAGAATAAATTCTAATTTATGGTTAGTCGGATTGACACAATCTGCGTGCCTGCTATACTTGATCATTCTGCGTAAATTCGCGGATGGAATTAATGTTGGGTCCAGCTCCCTCGTTGATCGGGCTACGGATCGATTTCACATTTTGGTTACTTTTAATAATTACAGAAGTACACTCTTAGTAACGGTATGTTTTGTCCATTTTAGTTCTAGATTAGTGTAATTAGATTTTTATTATTTTATTTTGGCTACATCGGCCAGTAACTTTAAATAATTAATGGGATTTGACGTTAAAATTTTTCACTGATCCTCAACTCAATTGTCTAAATTATAAGGTTCTATTTTCTTTGACTCGAAAATGTTTCACGCCTTTTGTGAATAAGCAGCTCAATGTATTTTCGATAGTTACAATTTTTGTAGGAGTCGCGCTTCTAAAAGTATGACCGTACTTTATAACTGCGTATTATCATTGTTAATGGGAAACACGGTCCAGTCAGCTGCAGAAATATCTAAACGGGAAGAGTTTAAAATGATATGTATCTACATGACAGTGTAAGAGACCATCAGAGCCTATACCACGAAAATCGAACGACTGCGGATTTGTATCTCCATCTCTATCAAACTTGCATATTGGAGTGACAAAGAGGCTGTCCCGTCAATGACAATTTTCGATATTCGTGGTAGGCGTGCAGGGCTCTGATGCCAAATTGATAGCGTGGAAAGATGGTAAATAAATTGACAGGAATAGCCGGTAGGATGACAGCGTTCCGCTCGTTTTGTTTATTTTATTGAACTCTATTGCCTAGGTAATAGGGATGGTGGCTAGCAAAATATTCTGATTGTCGTTTTATTAGAATAACCGCGCAACACATACGGAACTTGTATATTTATTAACTAATAGCATTATCAAATTTACATTGCATCATGCAGGGCGCATGTGTAGATTATTTAGAAAATTTCGCTCGCTTAGAAGAATTTCCTGCTGACTCCGTGGGAGGTTATGCTGTCCTACTTTCTGCTAATAAAAATAAAAGAGGATGCAAATAGCGAAATAGCGAACGCCGACCGTTTTCCCATCAAAACGAGCCTTCGATTAATTTGATCTGAGTGATGTTTTTCTGTCTTCCAATACCTTAATAGACTTTTTTTAAACGCAATAAGGAGTACTTTTTAGCTCCATTTAAATCTAAGCTTGCAACGCAAGCGTAGTCTTACTTTACTTTTAATAAAGTACTTAAAATCTGATGCCATATTATTTGCCACATGAATTTAATTTTCGTGATATTTTTCCTTAATTTATTTCTAAATCCGTGCGAGTATTTTTTTCGAGGTACAGTATAGTGTTAGGGCATATTGGTATGCTAGAATAGTTGCACATTGTGTTGTCACAGTGGCCTTCGATCGTAATGCCTTGTTGATGAGCAATCTAAAGCCTCGTTCACATTGTGCGCGAGCCAATGTTCGAAAGTTTGCCGCGCATAATGTGGACCCGCCTTAAACCCCAGGCGCGCGCGCCCTATTCGTCCCTCTAGCAAACATACGCATAATACTATGAAACTAATTGTTCTAAGATTATGTCACAACGCTTGATCGCTCCATGAGTTGACACTTTCAATCTGAACATCGAAATAGGTAAGAATAATTGAGTTAACTATTGGAAGTGTGTCGAACATTGGGACATTTTTAATACGCTGATAACGTGAACTTACTGGCAATGTGTCTAATCTTAAATACAATCTCCGTGTATCGATCTTGAGGTATAAGCCTTGATTATGCGTTATGAAGCAGGTTTTAAGCGCCGTGGATAAATCCCCAAATGAATGAAATAAACGTGTACTAAATATATATATATATATATCTAACGGTATGACCTTCACTACGAAAGGCGCTAATTCGATACAAAATTGAGAGATTATAAATTTCCCACGTCTGTAAATATGTTATCTGTGCTAATATGCAGTCAGTAGGGTAAACATGCCTATTGACGGCACTCGACGAATATATAGCACTTTTAACATGATAAGAATGAATCTAGTAAAATTGTGTGGGGTAGCTCATAAGTTTGGTTTGTTCAGATATGTTTACTTTAATGAAACAGTACTTTTAGTGTGCTATTTTGACAGTTGAAACGTTTTTCGTAATGCAAGACAACCCACAGGCTAAAACTTTTTTTGTTAAAAAACTAGGCTTATATTTGTATAATAAGTTAAGTTTCTATGTAATGAGCCCATGATTGCTTGGTTTTTCTGGATTTAATTGTTACATTCTAGGTAAGTACCTATATTGGTCTGACAAAATAGCATTCAAAAATTTTGAAACATTCAGTTTTCTATTTTGATGTACCCATCGTGAACACTTCAAATCAAATAAATAATTTAAAAAAATAAGGGTACTTAAATATGATGACTTGATGACCCGCTGCGTTTAATTTTGTATGCTTATATTCATATGGCACATTTGTTGACTAGTTCATGTTATCAGCTCAAAAAAGGCAGTGTTAAACATATTAGCTAAATACAGCGTCACCCTAGACCAATATATTTAAAAGTTAGTTTGTCTCATAATAATGCCGGGCGACGGTATTTTGCCGTTGGTGCAATAATTTTACAGTTTTATAAGTGACAATATTTTTATTTTTGCATAGGTGCTACTGTGGTAGTTAGACACTTGCACCTAAACGAATGCGATTAAGCTTCGAATGCGTCTCGTTCACGCTTGTTGTTTAGAAAGAGACAAAAGTTGCCGTAAAAATAATATTGAATGTAAATTAGTTTGACATAACATATATTACTGAGCCGTAGCATAAGCCGGGAAAACGCTAGAAAGAAGTTAGTTTAAAATAAATTTGACCTGTTTGACGAATGCTAAATAAGTAAACAATTGTGAATTTGAGGCGTGTATAATAACAAATTAAAAACATGGAGTAAATTATAACTCGTGAATCTAGCATTTATCTCTTTCGCTCTAGTGTAATTTGTAGATGCTTTTGCATCCATGTAGAGTAAACTACGCCATTGACGGTTCTACACCAGCAGATAGAAGTAGTGATTTTACTAAATTAGGTGCCAATGACTAGTACTTTGTCAATCATTGAGTAGTTTACCCTATGTCAAGGAAAATTTAATGCCGCTATAAAAGTTGTTAAGTACATTATCTTGCCTTTGTCTTGAAATTGCGTATTGCTTGCTAGGGGGACAGTTTCACGGTGATAAGGCGTGGCAAAGTTATAAAAACTGCACAAGAGTCCAGTAATAAACACCCGCTAGTAATTAGATAGTGTTAATTTAATTGTAATTATAATATAAGGTACAATGGTTCTTGTTTTAGGATAAGCGAAGAGCAATGATATAACATAGTTTGTGTATTAGTAATAAGAGATGAAATTAAGATGCAAACTATTGGTTGTGATTCAGACACAATTTGTTAAGTTGTTAGATTTGTCGCAGATTTGTGGAACCTTACTGACTTCATGATAGGACTCTTTATTTAATTTTGTTTTTTAGATATTTTTACTTATCATTCTCGTTTGTACATCGCTAACAATAATTGTACAGAGTACTTTTGGACTTAATTTAAGGCAATAAATGTATTTATTTTATAACTCATGATGTAAGAATTTATTCTTAATTATTATAAAAAAATATATGATATGCTTGTAAAAACACATGTTTTATTCCTGTCTTTATACGTTTTAAAGTGAATAAGTTAAATAGCACTCCCTGTACGATGTGAGTTAGGGTAAAACACCCTTCGGTCGGTACTGGGACAACAAGTGATCGGCATCTTTTTCAATAATGGTGCCGTTGCTCTCGTGCCGTGCCGACTGCCGACAATAGGGAAATTTACCCTGCTGCGGAACACATACAATTAAAGTGCATAGTTTTCTTTAAATAAACAACATAATTAATATTATTTATTGATTATTTTTTTATCTTTAATACTATCAAACTGTCATGGTTGCAAACAAGCGTACATCTCACTTGCAGTACGGACGCGGTCGACTACAGGGGTATTAAAATACCACCCCTTTTAACTCTTTAAAAGTTAGTACACTCGTTTTAAATTATCTTTAATATTTAAGTGCATAATTAATTATTCATATTTTGGTCTATGCGCCAAGTGTGTGAGAAAAAGTAGTCCATTCATAGTAATACTTTCACTATGAATTTGCAATGAATACCCAATAATGCCCTACCATGGCATAATATAAAAATCGTATGGAAACAGAAATACCAACATAAGTTTTGAGAAGCACTGATGCTGCGTAAAGCCAATTCTACATAAGTGAAAAACGCATTGCGTCATTTATTTGACACGTGTAGACCCGGTATTAGTCATAGACAATTAGTTATATGCTGGCAACATTACGCGTATTAGGGCAGTGACCCATTATATGAAAACATGTAATTTATAATAAATATGAGCTATTGAACCTTTTTAAATAGAGTGTTCTTGAAATAAATTGAAGTACGCGTGTCTAATGATTTATATTTCAGTTTCATTATTTTAGAAATTAGAGAAAGTCCACAGTATCCTTGAAGAAAGCGGAAAAATACTCATACTTCTAAATTAAAAAGTATTATGAAGTTGTCTATGGAAACACAGAACGGAATCTTGTAAAAGATTAGGGTCCGGTGAATGCGCGACCCGAGAAATGACGACCCAGGAACTCGCGTCCATTTTTTTGTACGCGTGTTCCGGGGTCGTTATTTCCTGGCCTGTAAAAATATTGGCTTCGTATTCTCGCCCTGTAAAAAGGATTTACGGACCAGGAAAGCGCGACCCAATAATCAACGACCCATCAATCAACGTCCACTATATGGACGCGGATTATCGGGTCGTACATTCTCGTCCCGTAATGATGATAAACGGACCAGCAAAACCCAGCCCAGGAAATAACAGCCCAGGAATCGGCGTCCACATTTCTGTGCAAACCACAGATTACAAACGTATGACATATAGAGTGATTTGGTAGTGAAGGGGGAACGACTTTCAGTTTACGATTCAATAATGTAAACAGATATCATATCATATGTATCATGTAATGTGAAAAATGTGTTTGTTTTGTTGTTTGTTTGTTTTGTGTGCCGTGAATGTCTAAGAATGAATACACCCACACATGACTGAAAGAGGAGTAAAGAAAACCTCATAAACTTGTTTTATTAAACAGCTAAACGACGATAAGGATATCGCTTACGAGCTGTACTGCAAACGAAAAATCCGGCAGCGAGATGGGCTCACCATTTATAAGTAAGTACTTTTGCAGCTGCCGTTTGGCATCCAGATCTCCAAGCCCGTGTTGATCGTGGTCGACAGCCTGATCTGATAGCAAGCTCGTCTTACATCTCGTTTGATGCCGTCGGTTGCAAACATGTGATATTTTAATTTTAGGTTATTCTTGTGCCGCAGATATTGCGTGCCGGCTCTGCGTTTACCTGACGCGAGTTCAAAGTATAAGAAAACCTGAGCTATCTTGACGGTGCCATGCGAATAAGGTTACCACACCTACATAGCTGATCCTTTATGAGCATTTATTACATGCGTGCCATGCCAGTTTGGTACAAAACAGATTGGAATATGACCCTACCACATCAGCCAGAGAGGGGTTTTGATAATTAATTTCATTTAAACACCATTTTTTTAATATATTTTCAGCCTTGTTGGTCTCCACTGGTCTAAACTACAGGACATGCCTTACCTAAAGTAAATTTATTTTAATTACTATGTCAAGTTAAGGTAAGCCTACTTCATGTGGCAGATGATAATCCACACCCTGCACTGAAGCTAGTGAAGTGTTTGATATCATTATCAAGAATTAGAAACACTTGTCTAATTTATCACCAAAATAATAAATAAATTGTTGTCAATATTAAGTAAGTAACATATCTGTAAAAACCACTGTGACAGAATATGAAGTGACAATGTATGGTATGACATGGGCCATTTACCATTTTTGGAAACTTTGAATGCAATAAAGATCTCTCATTTCTAATAAAACCTTGATATTCTTAACAATGATAAATTAGGTAAAAGGCAGGCAGGCAAAAACATGCAAGAATCAACCCAAATACCAAGCACATTAATTATCAACCTTTGTACCTTAAAAGAAGTTGGTAAAATGTGTGAAAACGTGAAACATTCAAAAAATTTAATAGTTTATTTACGAATTAAACTAAATGGACGTACCCGATCCAAAATAATCAAGTCCGTTTAGTTATATGGCTCAGTATAACTATTAGGATTTTTTTTTGTTCATTTTGTTATATCATATAACTAGTAGTATAACTAGGTGGACTAACCCGCCTGGACAAAAAGTATAGCCAGTACTTGAAAGCCGATTTTAGATTGATTGACGTGTAATATAATATAATTTTATCTAAAATGAAGATTGCAATCTTGTACCTAAACGTAGATATAGTCGTTAGATCCGAGCATGCAGCCCATTTCTGAAAATAGTGAATAGTTTCCCTTATGTGAAAATCATAAGTCAAAGTCAGTGTTAAAGCTGTCAATGAGTTAAATTGTATTTTCCTATAATACCTCTATTATATTGTAAAGCACAAATAAAATTTTACTTTAATTTACAAAAGTGTACTTGGTAATCAACATTTAGTTTTCCGTCAAGCTTTGCTATTCAAATCACTTGGTGACTCTGAAAGCAAGCTTATTTTGCAGTTACTTGAGAAAACATGTAGAGTATAGTAGTATTTTGCTGGTGAACCTACGTCAGATTAAAGTCTGAGCTATCGCGGTCTGCAGCAGTATTAAAAGATTTAAACACCTTAAAAAGTTAGAAAAGGAACCTGAAAGCAATAGCATTTAGATCCACTTCAAGAGATCGCGGGGGTTTTTAAAACGTTTTCCGAGTGTAACATGGAGTTGTACAACAGTTATATTCGTTAAATTATATCTTATGTTTATCACTACCTATTTAATAAGCATCCAAACCATATATATATGAATAACAGGCAATCGTGTTTATTCCTATTTTAACTGTAAAAACCTCTGTGACATAACTTATGACTAAGTATCTAGTTACTTATTGTGACCACTATAGGTCTTAAATGTAAAAAACTTGAGTATATTTTATTTTTCATGTCAAAATCAAAATCAAAATCAAAATATATTTATTAAACAAAAAAGATCAATATACAGAGGGAACAATACAATGATCCCCACACTAGGCAAGCCTGTATCGTGGGAATCAAGATCTTGTAGAAAAATCGATAAGTTGCGGCACTGAGTTAACAGATTGTAGTTTAATTACAACTATAGTTAAGTACATAGTTATAGGAAACATTATTATAATAAGTATATATAACTAACATAAACCAAAACTCGAACACAAAGGTCTGAGTCAGATACACCTACGTAAGTTACCCAACGTGATTGCGCGTGTTTGTGTGTGTGTGTGTGTATGTGTGTGGGTGCGTGTGTGTGTGTGTGTGTGTGTGTGTGTGTGTGTGTGTGTGTGTGTGTGTGTGCGATTATAGAATGTGAACGAGAGGACACGAAAGAGAAGTATGGTTGCTTCAGTAATAAGACACCCTGTTACCTAAATGTGATGGATTTTCCTTATGCATGAGATAACGGGTATTATTATCTACCAACATAAAAGTAGCCCTACGAGTGCTTAGTCTCTTGGGATCAGACGCAATAGAGGATTGACGTCTATTACAGTTATTTTAAAAAATCCTCAGCCTCATCATAATTCCATGAAAAAATGAGATTTTGTATACGTTTTTTTGCTTCAATTAAATTACAGTGCTTAATATCGCATACTTTTACTAATTTGTTGTATAAATGTGGAAAGAGAAAAGCTGAGAATCTCTTTGAGAAGGCAGTACTTACTTGAGGTTTAGGGATTCTGTAGATTCTTTTTAGCGTCATCGCGTTTTGATTTGATTGACGATGGACCATAGTGTGTGCATATAAGAGAGCACGAAACAAAAATAATCTACGGACACTTAAGACATTCGCCACTTTGAAAAGTTGGATCGTAGAATAACGACGGGGCAGACCCAGGGAAACCTTTAGGACAGCTCTTTGGGCTCGCTCTAAAACTATTAAAGTTGTTTTAGCGGAACCACCCCAGGCAAGAATACAGTAACCCAAAATTGACTGACACAGGGCTAGATATACAACTCTAAGAATATGACCCTGCGTAGCTTCCCGTAGAAGTTTCATGGTGTACATAAGTTTGCGAACTCTGGCTGCAGTTGCAGAAATATGATTTTTAAAGTTAAGATTCTCGTCTATTATAATGCCTAAGTATCTGAGTGAACTGGCTCTTTTTATACTTGCACAATCACAAGAATACGCAGTGATTTGAGAGGTGGACGGGGCTACGCATGTGTGTCTGTGGATTTTAAGACTGGAAAAGGCGGGTGGAGGACATGATGCTGCAGTCTTATGAAATCCTATGAATTTTGTTTTGTCAGCATTTAAAGTTAAAAGATTCTGGTTCAGCCAGGTAGAAAGTTTTTGCAGCCCTGTTTCAGCCACGTCCCAAGCTTTCCGCCATGACTCACCATGAAACACTAGGGCTGTATCATCGGCGTAGCACAAAATATCACAATTTTTTAGCACTAAGGACATAATATCATTAATATACGCAATAAATAGCGTAGGGCCAAGTATACTGCCCTGTGGAACGCCGAATGAAACAGGATTCGCAGCACTAGTTACATTACCTATTCTTAAACGCTGGCTTCTACTGGAAAGATAGCTAGTAAACCAATCCAGTGACACACCACGGATTCCAAATGCCTCCAGTTTCCTAAGCAAGATGGGAATCGACACCGTGTCAAAGGCCTTCGCCAAATCTATGAAGACTCCAATACAGGCGTTGCCCTCATCAAGGTGCGAAACGACAACATCTGTTAATAGTTTAACAGCCCCCTCGGTGGACTTCCCTTGGCGAAAACCAAATTGACGGTCCGATAAGAGTCGATTATTTTCCAAGAACTTAATAAGGCGTTTGTTCACTAGTCGCTCAAGCAGCTTGGAATAAGCTCCAAGAAGTGAGATAGGGCGGTAATTGTCCGGTGTATTAGTAGAGCCACCTTTATGTATTGGCACAATCACAGCATTCTTCCAGTCCCGAGGAAATGAACCCGACGAGAAACTGAGGTTAAAGATAGCAGAAAGAGGAAGAGATATAATATCACTAATTGATCTTAAAAGTCTATTACTTCACTGAGAAAAAAGTCCGCCCGAATACAGGAGGAATTTCCGTCCATATTGACTCAGACGGTAATCTACCTTCAAGAAAGGAAGGAAAAGGTTGTAAAATCTTACCCTCCAAACTTTCCCTAATAGAAGGTAATAATTGGAAGGTAACCTTTATCTTTTAAATTTACCCACTGAGTCAAAAGGGAAGGTAGTTTTTTAGAAGGTAATTCTAATGGACGGTAGAATAAGGGAGGTAAATATACCGTCTTATTTTACCCACTGAGTCAAAACGGAAGGTAGTTTATTAGAAGGTAATTCTAATGGACGGTAGAATAAGGGAGGTAAATATACCGTCTTATTTTACCCACTGAGTCAAAACGGAAGGTAGTTTATTAGAAGGTAATTCTAATGGACGGTAGAATAAGGGAGGTAAATATACCGTCTTATTTTACCGACTGAGTCGAAAAGGAAGGTAATTTACTGGAAGGTATTACCGTTAGACGGTAAAATCAAGAAGGAATTATTTCCTTCTAAATTTACTTTGGCAGGTAATTAATATCTGAGCGGAATATCCTTTCAATATATGCGCAAATACCTTCCTAATTACCCTCTATTGCAGACGGAAAACTTAGTAGGTTTATGATTGAATGGGTGGGTAAACTTTGATTTTCCTTCCAGTCCTAACAATTTCCTATCGAATATAGAAGGTAATAAGTGAAGGTAAATATCAAATCAGGAAGGAAATACACGATTTCCCTCCGAATTTCCCGCTTACCTTCTCAATTACCCTCTATTGCAGACGGAAAACTTGGAAGGTTTGTGTTCGAATCGGTAGGTAAAATTTGATTTTCCTTCCAGTCGTAACAATTACCCATCAAATATAGAAGGTAATAAGTGAAGGTAAATATTAAATTAGGAAGGAAATACACGATTTCCCTCCGAATTTCCCGCTTACCTTCTCAATTACCCTCTATTGCAGACGGAAAACTTGGAAGGTTTGCGGTTGAATCGGTGGGTAAAATTTGATTTTCCTTCCCGTCGTAACAATTACCTATCGAATATAGAAGGTACTAAGCGAAGGTAAATATCAAATTAGGAAGGAAATACACGATTTCCCTCCGAATTTCCCGCTTACCTTCTCAATTACCCTCTATTGCAGACGGAAAACTTGGAAGGTTTGTGTTTGAATCGGTGGGTAAAATTTGATTTTCCTTCCCGTCGTAACAATTACCTATCGAATATAGAAGGTAATAAGCGAAGGTAAATATCAAATTAGGAAGGAAATACACGATTTCCCTCCGAATTTTCCGCTTACCTTCTCAATTACCCTCTATTGCAGACGGAAAACTTGGAAGGTTTGTGTTCGAATCGGTGGGTAAAATTTGATTTTCCTTCCCGTCGTAACAATTACCCATCAAATATAGAAGGTAATAAGTGAAGGTAAATATCAAATCAGGAAGGAAATACACGATTTCCCTCCGAATTTCCCGCATACCTTCTCAATTACCCTCTATTGCAGACGGAAAACTTGGAAGGTTTGTGTTCGAATCGGTGGGTAAAATTTGATTTTCCTTCCCGTCGTAACAATTACCCATCAAATATATAAGGTAATAAGTGAAGGTAAATATCAAATCAGGAAGGAAATACACGATTTCCCTCCGAATTTCCCGCATACCTTCTCAATTACCCTCTATTGCAGACGGAAAACTTGGAAGGTTTGTGTTCGAATCGGTGGGTAAAATTTGATTTTCCTTCCCGTCGTAACAATTACCCATCAAATATAGAAGGTAATAAGTGAAGGTAAATATCAAATCAGGAAGGAAATACACGATTTCCCTCCGAATTTCCCGCATACCTTCTCAATTACCCTCTATTGCAGACGGAAAACTTGGAAGGTTTGTGTTCGAATCGGTGGGTAAAATTTGATTTTCCTTCCCGTCGTAACAATTACCCATCAAATATAGAAGGTAATAAGTGAAGGTAAATATCAAATCAGGAAGGAAATACACGATTTCCCTCCGAATTTCCCGCATACCTTCTCAATTACCCTCTATTGCAGACGGAAAACTTGGAAAGTTTGTGTTTGAATCGGTGGGTCAAAAAATTGATTTTCCTTTCAGTCTTAACAATTACCCATCGAATATAGAAATTCTTTATTCGATGGGTAAAGGGAAATCGTGTATTTCCTGCCTAATTTCCTGGGTAATTGTTAAGACTGGGAGGAAAATCACAGTTTACCTACCGATTCGACCACAAACATTTCAAGTTTTCCGGCTGCAGTAGAAGGTAATTGGAAAGGTAAGCGGGGAATTTGGAAGGAATCGTGTATTTCCTTCCTAATTAATTATTTATCTTCACTCATTACCTTCTATATTCGATGGGTAATTGTTACGACTGGAAGGGAAATCAAAGTTTACCCTACGATTCAAACACAAACTTTCCAAGTTTTCCGTCTGCAATAGAGGGTAATAGAGAAGGTAAGGGGGGAATTCGGAGGGAAAACGTTTATTTCCTTCCGAATTATTTATTTACTTTTGTTTATTACCACCTGTATTTGACGGGTAATGTCGGTGGACCGGAAGGAAAATCAAAACTTACCTACCGATTCAGAAAATGTTCTTTATCTTCCATCCGAAATAAGTGTTAGTCGAGACGATAATTGGTGAATTTAGAAGGTAATCGTCCATTACTCATTTCTATACTCCTATACTCGTAAGGTAATTGTTGTCTGGAAACAAAAAGAAAATTAAATAATTTGACTTAAAGGGAGGTTATCGTAATGTTATCGAACCGAGTTGAAACATGTAGAAACTTGTAACGATAACGTTTATAAATACGGTTAGTTTATTTTTAAGGTATAGGTAATACCTATAAGGTATTTTATTGAGTAATAAGTATATATATTATTACATTTGAATCCCATTCTCACTTCGGTCCAATAAAATTACGTTTAGTAACTATTCATTGACAACTACAATATTTCATAAAATCAGCTTTATTGACAGAGGTGCATTATTTTAAGCAGAGCAACACAATTATTTTAACCATTTAATTACTACGGGTTACCTACCCGAAAACAGGCATGAACGATAATTGTTCGAATATAATATCTTTTAATAAAGATATTATTTTATATTTCCAAAATATGTTAACAAATTAATGATAATAATTTTAAGATATCAGTTCTGTTCTGTCTGGTCGTCAGGTCGTGACAAGCAAGAGCACATGGACTAACATACTAATATAGATTAGATTTACATTTCTCGATTCGAACCATTAAATCCTAGATGGACCTTTGTAGGGTACGCACGAGAGCACATCACCATATTTTGGCACCGTCAGTTTTAAATTTTTACATTTTGATCATAACAAAATCATTAACTTTTTTGCACATAAGTAATTGTTGCAAATCTTCATCTTACAGCTGTACTCTGTATTACAGCTGTCAGTTCAATATACATTACCTGTGCAATTTTAACTGATATGTATTGAAGTGATAGCTGTCATACGGATCATCATTTTGCTGCGATAATTATAAATTGTTAAAATAAAATACTATCTTATCATTTAACATAGGTACACAGGATTTTGACATACTCCAGCGTCCTGCCACAAAAACGATTATCGGCTTTATTATAAATACGCTAAGCTTAACAACTAGTTGCGGAACCTGTGTTGCAAGGCCCGACTTTAAACTGGTAACCGGTATACTAAAAAAAAATGTAAAGATCACCCCATTGTGGTAGCGATCCGAGCGCCACCTTTTGGCAGTAGTTGTGGAGACGCACATCCTACTCCCAAGGCCTAGGATAAGTTAAATAATTACAAATTGGTGGTGGGCCTGAATTGGGTCATTCCAAAAAGATACCGAAGATGAAAAAGACTGACCTCTCGGGTACGTGTCTTGTATTTACAGACCGTAAAAATATAATTATTATATTACAATATAATACGACTGTAAATTAAAAAAAAATATGTCTACGGTATTTGCCGCACGACGTGAGGGTAATTTGAGACATTATTTTCACCGCCTGTGTGCAGTATGTATACAGGCTGATTCAAGAGACGTGAGCAGGATCAACACTACGGATTCAGTACAGCATAAACTATTCATTCTTACCAGATTTCGCAAGATTACCTTATCGTGAAGTTATTAGTTAAGTAAGATGACCATGATTTTAGAGAATCAAACTTTTACTTTACAAGAAGAAAAAAGTATGGTTGAATAACTTAATTACAATGGGAAACGATATACAGGTTATAATCGTTAAGTGTTTACAGGCCATAATTCCGTAAATATAGCAGATATCAGAAAACTTCTAACTGATATCGAAAGTACGTTACCCAACGAGTAAAATTACATTAATAACATTTTCTAAATAGATAAAGTAATATTAAAAATACTAAGTTAAAACGCTCCCATACATTTAGTATGACGACTTACAGGCTTAAAGAATGTCGGGTGTCGTAAGAGATAAAACTGTTAGAGATTCGTTATTTGTACGAATATTGTAATAAAATAATAATACTACCGTTTATGAAATAATTAATTTATCATTTATTCTTAAATGCAAAAATAAACTAGTCTTTGAATGAACGGTTACCTACTAAATGTATGGAAGGGTTTGAAGTTAATATTTGGGATATTTCTGCTTTTATTTCAAAAACGTTATTAGTGTAATTTTACTCGTTGGGTAACGTACTTTCGATATCAGTTAGAAGTTTTCTGATATCTGCTATATTTACGGAATTATGGCCTGTAAACACTTAACGATTACACCCTGTATTACGTTTTACTGTTTATGTGGGGTTAAGTCCTGCTCACATCCACTGAATCAGTATATGTCGCAATAATGGGTTCTATAAGATTCTGAGCCTTGGTGTGTGTACCGTAAACTCAGGTCACTATGGTCCTGGCATTCAAGTTTATTAGATTACTTGTTTATTAGATTTATTAGGTGATTTGCATGAAATGCGTCTAACTAACATTATAGGTACGATGATGTAAATTATGTATGTATAATTTGGGTCAAAATGCCTGGATATATTTTTGTTGGCAAGAAATAACCTTTTTTCTACTCGCCGACTTTAATCTGCCAATTACGAGTACATAGACAAAACTATAAGCTCATACTTTTCGATATTAGACAGTCCAACTCAACTATAATATCTCATTTCGATACGCTGTAGGCAACTATAATAGAACTTCATACAAATTTTATACTTATTTGCGATGACGCCTGGTACTTTGCCGAGCGCGCGCCTCACGCCTGCGCCGACCGCGCCGGCCTGCCGGCCATCTTTTTGTGTTACATCCTTGTTAAGTCGATGAAATTGCATGATGAAATTGTTCCTCCATAGATGATGATGATGATGACTCGTAGAAAAAGTATTGTATACAATCGTAATATAATTAAGTTTTTCAATCTCGTACCTTACTTAGGCCACTCAGCAAGCTTCGTGGCCTAAACACGGTACTCGACCGAAAAACCCTTCATTATATCACGATTGTATAAAATACTATTTAAGTATACCAATTTTTTTTTAAATTTTTAATCGTTTTTATAAAAAATAAAATAATAACAATTTATAATCTATATTTATAATCTTGGGACGGAACCATACTAGTGCGAACAGAGGCTTCACTTACTTATCGTTTACTTAGAAAGAATACCCAGGCTTTTTGACTCAAATCATACATCATACTCAATTACAAGAAACATAACACATTCCTTTGACTGTACACTGTAATGCTTTGAAAGAGACATGACATAAAAACAATGAAAAAGGCATTAAATTTTTGACCATAATTAAAAGCTGTGGCCTATTTCACCACGGCGACAAGTGCGACAATTGTCAGCATCATTATTACTGGTATTACAGGCGTCTATGGGCTACGGGCGCCGCTTACTATTGTGCGGGCTGTATGCTTGTTTACCGACCACATGTTATTTATAAATAAAAACATAATTATTACCATTAAAAACGAAAACTATTGTGAAAGAGCTCTTGACATATGTCGCAAGAAACACGAAAATATGTCACGAAATTAAAAATATAAAATATGTCACGAAATTCCGACACAGGATCATTCACATGTCAAAAACTACTGACAATTCTTTAAATCACTAATAGATCTCGTGACAATTGTAAAAAAATCTTCACCAAGAAATTGTCTTTTTAATGACGATACTTTACGATTTTACTAAAATTATTGAAGTGGTGGCAAACAAGCACACAGCCCGCGCGATGGTGAGCGGTTTCCGTAGCCTATGGACGCCTTTAACGCCAGTAATTCATTCATTTAAGGAATTGTCACACTTGTCAGCGTGGTGAAATAGGGGCCGATAGTCCTGGGTTTACAAGACAGTGCCACAAACTTATCTAAACCGGTGGTCGTAACAGGAACTACGTGTCGCCAACTTAGCGACGCAACAGCCAGTGACGGCGTCACTGTCAGTGGCGACACTGTCACCGGCACAGATGAGTTTGTTACACTGTACATAATATACATAATCCCAATTCGCCTAACTTTACAAACGTCATTATATTAGTACAAAGTATTTCTCAAAATTACATACCACAAGCCATAAGGGGGCAATTTAGTCAAGTTATTGGGCTTGCAAAATATTAAAGAATCGTAATGTACCCAAATTTTTTTTGAATTGTCTCTTTTTGATACACAGAAAGCGTTTACGTGAGGATCAAAGAAAACATTTGTAAATGTATAGCCAGCAAAGTATACTTTTTGGGTATTGCTATTGTAAAATATGTCAGAAATCTGAAAAAAGTCTGGTTCACCAGTAACTTCGTCTACACTCAGTGCAAGAACCTGGTTTATTTCAAATTTCATGCCGCTTAAAGTAATAAAGTTCACGGTAAGAAGGTTGCTCGGTATGTGGAATTCTTTTGACCATTTTTCAAATGTCTCTGAGTCAATATTTTTGCAGTAACTAGATGTTTCTATATCGAAATCAATTTTGTTCTTGAGAAATAAGTAATTTAACTGTAACTGGTGTTTAATAGCAAGAGTTTTCGGTAGATTTACTCTATTACACGAGGTTCTAGCGCAAATTTTTGAAACGCGATGCTTTGACTCATATCTCATCGACCACAAATGATGAAGAGGACCTAGCTTTTCCATGATACCAGGATAATGTGTAAGGTGATGAAATTTTGGCTTTAATTGAGAGCCACTTAAAAAAATATAAAGTCTGTTGAGCTCCTCAACCGAATCTCTGAGCTCGTCACAAATTTCTGCGTAAACGGTTTCAGCCATACTTAATTCCAATACTTTGGTAAGTAATAAATACAGTGCCCAGTGTGGGTCTTCATCTGGTACCTTATGTGACACAAAGCATGAAAAATACTTTACAAAATTCGAAGTTTCCATGGCAGACATTTTCAATTTTACTGTTGTTCTGCTCTCTAATAAAATCTCTGGAGGTTTGCAATTTGAATCTGGTCCATAATCAAATGAAATTACACGATCATTTAACTCTTTTAAAGTACAGTATTTTTTTCTGAGTAACCCATGCAAAACTTCCTTCATTACATAACGTGCTACTCCTTCTAACACATCATGCATAACATCTACAGCACATTGTTTAAAAATATCAAAACCTCGAACTTGTGTCCACACCGATTCTTCCTTAATGCCAGTTTCACTAGGATTTTGTGCTTGTAAATCTATTTTATAATTATTTTCATTTCTTAGTAAACACGAGTCTTCCACGCACATTAATTTCATTTGATTTTTATGAGCACGACAAAATCGACAAGGAAAGTTTGCTGAGAAGCTTTCTACAAAACCTAACATGGAATGAAGTCCTAGATTGTCTCCTATTAGCGCTGCTAATTCAAATCGAACACGACCTCGAAAATATCCAGGAATATCCAAATCAATTCCAATAGTAGACAAGAAATTAATTTCATCAATTATTTTGTGAAAGCAATTAAAATTTCCTTCGTTACATGTACGATCTGATGAATGAAATAAGGCAAATAGGAAAATATATTTCAATTGAGACGCGAAATTTGGAGGCAAACATGCGATAGATGCATACACTGCGCCTAATTTATGTATGCCTGCATGTGAACCGAGTGGATTTCCTGTTTCGTAGTCATCATAATAAACAAACAGAGGGAAAAGCTTTTCATTACTTTTAAGTTTTTGGGTCTTATTAAGCCAAATAGAAGTACGCATTATATTTGTAACATTTTTTAACTCTGAGCAATATGAAACATATTCATCGATATATTTTAAAACTCCTGGAATGCTAAGAAACCTATGGAGAACTAATCGCAATGGAATAAATTGACCGGTACCTAAAACTTGTTTTCTTTTATTTCTAATAAACTCATCCCTTGGTTCAGTTGTGGTTGGGTATTCCTGAGGAGCAATATATGTACCTAAGTTTAAAAAATATTTGTTCCTTTTATATTCACTAGAAAATTCCTTAACACAGTCATTAACAGAAACCATAGCTCTGTCCACCTTAGGTTTGCACTGCAAACAATCATCATGTTCCGTGAAAGTATTTTTTAATAAATTATTAACACATGATAACATAGTTACAGTTAAAGCTTGAACAGTCTGTTTTGGTACCAAAGGGTCAGCTAACAGAGAAGCAATGAGCAATGCCGTATCCGAGGTTAAATAATTATCAGCAATCGCACAACTGCCAGGTTTGTTATTGTATTCATTAGTATCAGTTGAGTTTGGTTTGTTTAATATATTTTCGTTAACACCCGAACTCTGAGAATCCAGTTGATTATTTTCAGCACTGGAAAAATCATGTGTACTTTGGACCTCTTTGTTTGAGTGGTTTCTATTTAAATGCATTCTCAGAGTATTGAGTGAATCGAAATTTCCACAACCTTGTCCACAAATATAACCGGACCCGCTTGAAAGAAGTGCGTTTACTTTTATACAGTTAGATCTCAAATGATTAATTAAAGTATTAGTATCGACAAACTGTTCAAGACAATGACCACAATGTAACATTTTATTAAGACCTAATGCAATTTTGCTAACCAGACGTTATACAATTACAGTTTAATTGCTTAAATAAAACTTGTTTAAAATTATTTATTTGATTCTTTCCTTGCCCGACTTGTGGCTTGTGGTCTATCTAATTTGAGAGACAATTGCTCGCCTAGTTCAGCAGTTGCTCGGTGGTTCCAGTCAAATTCTGTGTAAATACCATACACACCTTGCTGTATGAACTCCCATATATTATGGGATTCCAAAGGGTAGTCTGCATGCAACGAATGAAATAATTGAAAGCAAACTTCTACTGCTTCAATTATAGTGTTAAACGTATAAAGTACCCTGTCTACCACAACACATGCCTGTACTATATCATTCCAGGATGTCCCTACCGCGAGAACAAATGGTTGCAGCAAAATTGATTTCCACTTCAGTTTTGCTTGCTTTTGCTTAATGTGATTACGCTGTTTTTCGATACCTTCAGGCACATCGGCTTGTGTGTCTACTCGATATATGAAGGCATCTAGTATTTGACATTTTGAAGGCTTCCAATTTTTGTTGATCTGGTACACTCCTGGAAACAGGAACGGCAGCAGAAGTAGCAGTCCTGAATATTGTTGGTTCACGTCGTCATCTGAAAATTAAAATTGGGTAAATACAAAACAATATAACAATAAACGTGTCTAACATATAGCTGCGTCCCTGTCGTTAGGGCCTAAATTAGGGTATATATGTGACATGATCTTTATGGCTAAGGTTCTGACGGGACAACTTCACACAGATGGACGTAGCTCTAAATTAAACTAAGCTTGTATAGTCAGCCAAAAAAGTGGTCTACCACTTTGGAACTTTAATATAAAAGTAATAGAGTCGAAAAGTGGTAGAACATTTTTTTGGCTGACTACTATGAGCACTAAGCGATGTTTATATTGCTTAAATACATAGAAGAAATCAATGAATCAGGTAAAAATATCTGTAATAAACACACAAATAAATGCCCTGACCAGGATTCGAACCAAGGATCTCCAGCTTTAGAACCAGGGTCACTAGTGTCACTACCAACTGGTCAACGGAAGCTGTCAATGATTTCAGTATTTGTTGTTATAGCGAAAATAGCAATATATCATCTATGGACAGTATGGACATTTCATCTGTGTATCACGGTTTACGAGATACAGCCTGATGTTGACAGACAGACAGTACAGGCAGTAATATCTTATTATAGGCTCCCATTTTAGCACTTTCGGAATGGAATCCTAAAAATCAGACTTGTATGTATTATAAATTAACAAGCTCTCTATCATTTAGCTTACCTTGTTTTGCTAGTTGCAGAAATTGTTTCAGTTTATTTCTTTGAATTTGGGCAGTCAGTTGTAATTTTTCAGCTAATTTTATGATTTCGACTTTGTTGGAATGGAGAAATTCTTGAAGCTTGCTTGTTCCTGCCACTTCACCTTTAGCATTTAAAAACTCGAAATCCTTCTTTATCTGAAAACAAATATAATGCTTTACTATACTTACAAGTTAGAAATATAATTATAATATTATTAAGGTACTAATAATGAGCTTTTCGGAATGTATGTATGATTACTTCAAGTACTAACAAGTGCAGGTCCAATATTGGGCACAGTAAGACTTTTGTATAAAGTCAAGTAATCCCATAGGTTTCCGGGTGTGGCACAAAGTTCTTTTTTACGATATTCATGTGTTATTTCCCAAGCCTCCAATAATTCGGAAGATAAAAAGCTGGGAATTTCAGTCCTGATATAGTCCAATTTCTCTTTTAGTCCCTCGTTGTCTGTTTCTGAAATGAATTCAATGTTTGCAAACTAAAGTAACAAAATTAAATGTACGTAATATAAGTACCGTCAGCCAAAAAAGTGGTCTACCACTTTTCAACTTTTATTTCTATGGCTATAGAGTTGAAAAGTGGTAGACAACCTCCTTGGCTGATTGAACGCTATATAAATTAAAAGAAGTCAATCCTGTCAGCTGACACAGATTTAGGGTTGACTTCTTAGCTTCGGGTTACTATAGTATTATAATATTACCAGGAGGTGTGTATGGCAGGTTATTACAATTATCCGAGTCCGAGCAGATCATACGACGACTAGGTCTTGAAATTCTTTGTGGCTCTTCAGAGATGGCAGCGCGGCTGGTGTTGGAATTTCCCGTTGACAAAGATGTTGCTGGTGAAGCTCGAAGTCTGGCGTTTATATCTGTTATCAATAGCTTTCTTCTTAACTGACAAAGTTGGGTATGTAATGCTCCCGTTGCTCTTCCTTTATTAACACTTTTTCCGTTTTTTGTTTTATATTGTTCTCTTTTGAGGTAATAAAACCTTGAAGAACTTGTATTAGGAAAAAGCTTTTCAAAATAATGATTAGTCCAAAATGTGCACTTATCTGGAAGAACTTGCCTCTTTGGAGGATTTGCTACAGAAAACAAATAATTTGCAGTTACTTTTGCAATCTCTTTTATTTCACTTGTAGTTAGATTGCTATTTTCTGGAAGTTCTGAAATTCGTCTAGCTTCTGCAGTTGTGCTTTTGGTCAATAACAACCATATTGGGTTGTTCTTCCGGTCATCAGGGGTTGCTAGGAGACTAGGAGGCTGAATATTATGCAGATCATGGTCATTAGCAATATTCTCAACATTGGCAATGTCTTCTGCAATTATAACATGATTGTCTATGTTTTCTATGGACGATTCTAGGAATGTCACAACAACATCATTTATACTATCAGTGTCTGCGCTATCAGTAGCTTGGGAAGATGACGATGACAAAGGTCCTTTCTTTTTTAGTTGACTATGATGAATACCAGCAGTCTGCAAAACAATTTTGTAATGTGAAAACATAGTATAGGTTTTGTTACATATACTTACAAAAAAACTAAGTATACTTTTAAGCTCCGGACAAGATTTGACTTAAATAATATATTTAAGTTCATTTTCTTTAATTAATTTATCGTTGAATTATCGTTTACATAAATATAAACTTGATTATTTCTAAAAGTATTCATCTGAGAGAACTGTGCTCTTATAAAAATGTTATCAAATGACTTGGATCTATTTTTCCTGTGGTTGCTGCAGGGGGGGGGGGACATTTTGTACTATTGTGCCAAGTAATCATAATGCAATTTGTAAGGGTTTTCGAGACATGAGCAAAGGTCTGTAAAAAAAAAATTTGACCCCCCAATCTCCCCCCACCCCAACCCCTACCCCCGAGGACTTTTAATATGTTCATCTGAACACCACAAGGTATAACGGTACCAATTTTAAAAACTACACGAATTATTTCCCGTTTTTTTTAATTTTCTTAAATAATAAGCAGAGGCACACTATTTCATTTACACCCTGTATTAGTCAGGGTAGTATAATAATGGGTGGTAATTTTGTAACTGGCAATATTTTTATCAAAATAAAATTAATACAAATTTATTTCAAAGTAAATATTGCAAGTTAATACAAAATTAACACCCTGTATAGCAAAAAATGGAACTAGTTCAATGAAGGCAATACTTTATTTCTTGGTAGGGAAGCGAGAGCTAAAAATAGTAATAACAGTCTACATGACAAACTACACCTTTTCATGCCTATTATTGTTTGATTTAGGTCTACCTATCTACTTTTTCTCATACAACAACGACCAACCCTACTGTAAGTACTTGAGAAAAAAAGATACTAAATCAAATACAATACATATTACCAAAATAGATTTATACTTATAATAAACCTAAGTTTAAAAAAATAAAGGATATAATAATACTTCTTCTTACAAGGGGCCTCTGCGTGTTGGCTTCGGCTCCCCGCACGCTTTCCAATTTCCGGAACCCCATGGTCCGGAGATTTTGTAAATGGGCAGACATAATAATAATACATTCAGCCTATAATAATAATACATAGGTCCCAATGCTGGGCCCAGGCTTTCTTTTTATCTACAGGAGTTAACGGACTATAGTTCTCAGCCGGCACAATGCGGGTTGGCGGGCAATGTACTTATTTTATTTTAAATATCAATATATAACAGAATAATAATATTTTGACACGTTGCTACATACTCTCAAAAAACTACTTTGACGCGCTATAAATATATGGCTTTAATTAGGCTTAGTTAATTGAAATATTAACTACCATCATGCAAGCAGAAATAACTAATTAAAAATGATATCTACAATGTTAACTACAATAGAAAAAAAAATGACCAAAAGAAGATTTTCTTCTACTTCCAGATTGAACAGTAGCAGCCAGGAGATCAGACCATTTGCAAATTTTTTTCTTGTCAGCATTTGTGGTATTACTGTTTTTAATTCATGATCTGTAATATTTTTTAAGTCTTCTAAACTTGAATACCCATTTCCTGTAATTAATGTTAAGTACTGATCATCAATGAGGACAAAATACTTTTTAAGCACCTGCAATGAAGTATTAAGGATGCCTTATCTTTGTTTTCTTGAAAATATTGATATTATTATGCTCTCTGCATATTCTAGGAACTCATGAGAGCCAAAGTTAGGTCTTGTACTAGAAACAATTGGTCTAAAAAAGACTGACTCGAGCATCTTATCTGCGAGCCGTAAAATAACAGTACTTATAGATTACTATTATTGGGTTGGACTGTAGCAAAGTGGGGGCTGGGACTTAGAAAAAAATTCAGCTGAGATGTCATTATAAGACTCATTTTTAACTACCTATTGTAATGCATTTATCACGTCAAAAGAAGCGTCTTTTATTATTAAAAACTTTTCTCTAAAACCTAAAATGGCCGAACGTAATCTTAAAGTATTTCCTTCTCATTTGATGGGTAAACAAAATGGTTGATATGACATACCTGGCATATTTTTTTTCGCTACTATACGTATTAAGTTCTGTACAAGCAAAGGTCACACAAAATATTAAATTACAACGTACATTCGCAAATATAATCTCGTAAGAATGTAATATTTAAATAAACGGAATGAAATGTAATGTTAAATAATACTTTCTCTTTTGATGCAAAAACAAAATGGTGGATCAATAATGGTAGCGTATAATTTCTAAAAATCAGTACAGACTTATCTAATCTAAAGTTAAAGAATAGAAGCAGATTATAGTTAAAGTTAATACCTATTAGTAAGTAACGACGTCACACTATTTATAAACGAGATTACCAAAGTAAATTAAAAAAAAAACAGTTCAACTTACCTAAAAAGTTGTCTATAACTTCTTGAGTAGCACCAAATTCACGAAGTATTTCTTTAAGTTCTTCTAATTCTGCCATGATATAATGTAGAAAAACACAGCGAACAGGCTTATGCCAAAGTATTCTGTTTACACTAAACACCTTCACTGCATGCGCTCGCGCCGAGTCCCGCTGCTCGAGTGATGGGGTCGGTGGGGACGGGGCGGGATGACTGGTGGCACACGGGGTTGCCAACTCAAATTTTTATTTACCCCTAAAGCACAAATTGAAATCCCCTAAAACTATAGTGATTTTTCGGAAAACCCCCTAAATAAAAAAATTAATGAATATTAAATTAAATTTCTTTATTCAACATTAATTATCGACATTATTCAGTATCTCTAACATAAAGCCATTTACGCACGACCGTTTACGCCACAGATTTAGTAATTTTGGTCAGAAAGTTTGAATGATGGCCTGTCCAGGCGGGACAACTAAATGCAATTTGATAGATTGGGAGAAAATTTCGTCCCCGTTAGTATGCCTCTTCTCTTACACATCACTGTAGCGTAAATCGGAGCGTTTGAGTTCCGGTCGTAGGTATATTTCTTGCTCAGTCTCACACTTGTGAGTTCGAGCAACTGAGAGTGGAATGGACTGCAGTATCATTTCATTTTCAGTAATAATTTCGCTTCTCAACACATTTTTCGCTGTCACACATACATGGAATGGAAAAATCAAACATCCCTAAATTGACCCCTAGAAATATTTCGCCCCTAAAAAAACCTCACGCTTCTTGTTTTAGGGGGTAAACATAAAAATAAAAAAATAAAAATTAGCAAACCATATTGTGTGACATATCGAATGAAAGGGCTGCTGGACATAGGCCTCCCCCAAAGATTTCCACAATAACCGGTCCTGCGCCACCCGCATCCAGCGGACTCCTGCCACCTTCACCAGGTCATCAGTCCACCTTGTGGGGGTTCTACCCACGCTGCGCCTTCCGGTGCGCGGTCGCCACTCGAGAACCTTTCCGCCCCAACGGCCATCGGTTCTACGTGCAATGTGCCCCGCCCACTGCCACTTAAGTTTAGCGATTCGGAGAGCTATATCGGTTACTTTGGTTCTGCTGCGGATGGTCTCATTTCTGATACGATCTCGCAGAGAGACTCCTAGCATAGCTCTATCCATTGCCCTTTGGGTGACTTTGAGCCTTCTTATGAGGCCCATTGTAAGCGACGTTTCAGTACCGTATGTCATCACTGGCAACACACAGTGATCGAAGACTTTCGTGTTCAGGCACTGCGGAATATTGGACGAAAAGATGTGTCGCAGCATCCCGAACGCTGCCCAACCGAGTCGGATTCGAAGATTAACCTCTTTCTCGAAATTGGACCTACCTAACTGGACAGTTTTCCTAGGTATATATAATCGTCTACAACTTCAAGTGTAAAGTCTCCGATTGTCACTGGAGTTGGTGCTACATGAACATTTGACATGATTTTCGTCTTATCCATGTTCATCTTAAGACCAACTCGCCCAGAGGCTCTACTGAGGCTAACAAGCATCGTACTTAAATCCTCCATGGTCTCAGCCAAGACTAACTATATCGTCGTATCGTATGAGGTACTCGCCGTTTACATTGATGCCTAGCCTTCTCCAGTCCAGAGTCTTGAAAACATCCTCCAGTGCAGCGGTAAACAGCTTAGGAGAGATGACATCTCCCTGCCTGACTCCCCGCTGCAGCGGAATAGGCCTCGAGTTCTGGTCTTGGAGTCGGACTGACATAGTGGCGCTCTCGTACAAACACTTCAACACTTCGATATAGCGATAGTCTACTTGGCACCGTTGGAGAGATTGTAGTACCGCCCAGGTTTCGATCGAATCAAAGGCTTTCTCGTAGTCCACAAACGCTAAACAGAGGGGCAGATTATACGCTTCGGTCTTCTGTATAACCTGACAAAGCGTATGGATGTGGTCTACGGTACTAAAGCCTCTTCGGAAACCGGCTTGTTCGGGAGGCTGGAAGTCATCAAGCCTGCGTGTGAGACGATTCGTAATAACTCTTGAAAACAGCTTATAGACATGGCTCAGAAGTGAGATGGGTCAGTAGTTCTTCAGTAAGGCGTTGTCGCCTTTTTTGAAGAACAGTACCACCACACCTCCGCTCCACGCCTTTGGCGTTCTCCCTTCTAGTAAGACGGAGTTGAACAACTTCTGAAGGGCCGTAAGGATCGGTTTACCACCCGCCTTCAGAAGTTCGGCTGTAATTCCGTCTTCACCAGGCGCCTTGTTGTTTTTGAGCTGTTTAAGAGCCATTCTAATCTCGTACACGTACGCAGAATATATAATGCAAAAACTGGCAACACTGATTCTAATACCTACCAGATTTTATATTTCCTTCAAACATTCCCTTAAATCCCTAGAAAGTTGAAGGATTGGGATGGACGGTAAAAATAAATTCCTTCTGAAGCTGCACCTCCTAAAATGTTACCGACTAATATTTCTTTCTAAATTAGTAGGAAAATTTCGTGTTCCTACCAGTATTTGGTAGGTAATTAATACCTCCCGTTTGCGCCGATATTTGTCGGAGGGAAAGTTTATTTTTGTTGGTAGGTAATGCATTTATAAGGAAGGTTTCGGAAGGTATCTCCAAGTTACCTTCCATTAGAAAGACCTATCGAAATATGCACATTGCACTTAGAACCGATGGCCGTTGGGGCGGAAAGGTTCTCGAGTGGCGACCACGCACCGGAAGGCGCAGTGTGGATATGCCCCCCACAAGGTGGACTGATGACCTGGTAAAGGTCGTGGGAGTCCGCTGCATGGGATGCGGGTGGCGCAGGACCGGTCATTGTGGAAATCTTTGGGGGAGGCCTATGTCCAGCAGTGGACGTCTTTCGGCTGACATAATGATGATGATGATATACCGCCTGTTTATATAACCCACTAAAGTAGAAGGATTGTTATGGACGGTAACAACAAGTTCCTTCTGAAGCTGTACCTTCCAAACTGTTACCATCGAAATAAGTGACTAATGCTAGGAGGTAATTCAGAAATTCCGTCTAGTATTTTACTTTTCCTTACAGCTTTACCTACTATTTCAAAAACCTTCTAAAGTAGAAGGATTGGGATGGACGGTAAAATCAAATTCCTCCTGAAGCTGCACCTCCTGTAATGTTACCGACTAATATTCTTTTCTTAAATGGTAGGAAAAGTTCGTGCTCCTTCCAATTTTGAGTAGGTAATTGATACCTTCCGATTTGATCAGTAGTAATTGGAAGGAAATAATATATTTTTGGTAGGTAATGCCTTTAGAAAGAATGGTTTGGAAGGTATCGCTTCTTCTGTTAGAAAAACCTTCCAAAATACGTCGGTAAAGCTGGAAGGTATTCAAAAATTCCGTCTAGATGTCTACTTTTCCTTTTAATTTTACTGACTGTTTCAATTACCCACTAAAGCAGAAGAATTGGCATGGACGGTAACGACCAGTTCCTTCCAAAGGTATACCTTCTAAAATGTTACTATCGAAATATGGGGGTAAAGCTAGCAGGTAATTCAGGAATTCCGTCTAGTATTTTACTTTACCTTACAACTTTACCTACTATTTAAAAAACCTTCCGAAGTAGAAGGATTGGGATGGACGGTAAAATCAAATTCTTCCTGAAGCTGCACCTTCTGTAATGTTACCGACTAATATTCGTTTGTTAAATGGAAGGAAACGTTCGTTTTCCTTCCAATTTTTAGTATGTGATTGATATCTTCCGATTTGATCGGTAACAATTGAAAGGAAAGAAAATAATTTTGGTAGGTAATGCATTTAGAAGGAATGTTTTGGAAGGTATTGCTGGTTTCCTCTCCCAGTTACCTTCCGATTGAAAAACCTTCCAAAATTCATCGGTAAAGCTAAAAGGTATTCAAAAATTCCGTCTACTTTTAAACTTTTCCTTTCAACTATACCGCCTGTTTATATTACCCACTTAAGTAGAAGGATTGTTATGGACGGTAACAACAAGTTCCTTCTGAAGCTGTACCTTCCAAAATGTTACCATCGAAATAAGTGACTAATGCTAGGAGGTAATTCAGAAATTCCGTCTAGTATTTTACTTTTCCTTGCAGCTTTACCTACTATTTCAAAAACCTTCTAAAGTAGAAGGATTGGGATGGACGGTAAAATCAAATTCCCCCTGAAGCTGCACCTCCTGTAATGTTACCGACTAATATTCTTTTCTTAAATGGAAGGAAAAGTTTGTGTTCCTTCCAGTTTTTAGTAGGTAATTGATACCTTCCGATTTGATCGGTAATAATTGGAAGGAAAGAAAACTATTTTGGTAGGTAATGAATTTAGAAGGAATGTTTTGGAAGGTATCGCTGGTTTCCTCTCCCAGTTACCTTCCGTTTGAAAAACCTTCCAAAATTCATCGGTAAAGCTAAAAGGTATTCAAAAATTCCGTCTAGTTTTCAACTTTTTCTTTCAACTATACCGCCTTTTTATATAACCCACTAAAGTAGAAGGATTGTTACGGACGGTAACAACAAGTTCCTTCTGAAGCTGTACCTTCCAAAATGTTACCATCGAAATAAGTGACTAAAGCTTGGAGGTAATTCAGAAATTCCGTCTAGTATTTTACATTTCCTTACAGCTTTACCTACTATTTCAAAAACCTTCTAAAGTAGAAGGATTGGGATGGACGGTAAAATCAAATTCCTCCTGAAGCTGCACCTCCTGTAATGTTACCGACTAATATTCTTTTCTTAAATGGAAGGAAAAGTTTGTGTTCCTTTCAATTTTTAGTAGGTAATTGATACCTTCCGATTTGATCGGTAATAATTGGAAGGAAAGAAAATTATTTTGGTAGGTAATGAATTTAGAAGGAATGTTTTGGAAGGTTACGCTGGTTTTCCCTCCCAGTTACCTTCCGTTTGAAAAACCTTCCAAAATACGTCGGTAAAGCTAGAAGGTATTCGAAAATTCCGTCTAGTTTTCTACTTTTCCTTTCAACTTTACCGACTGTTTCAGTAACCCACCAAAGTAGAAGGATTGGTATGGACGGTAACAACAAGTTCCTTCTGAAGTTATACCTTCCAAAATGTTACCGTCGAATATTTCTTTCCAAATTGGAAGGATATTTTAGTTTTCCTTCCAAATTTTGGGGGGAAATCAATTATCACCCGATTTGGTCGGTTGCATTCGGAGGGACAGTTGACTTTTTTGGTTGGTAATGCATTTAGAGGGAAGGTTTCGGAAGGTATTGCCCATTTTTTCTGTCAGTGTTACTCCATCTTCACCAGCGGCACTATTCAGATCCAATCGATCTATAAGACAGCGAACCTCGTTGGGGTCTGTCGGCTCGATACAAAAGGATCCTGAAGAGTTACTACTTTTCGCTGTGACTACTTTCGAGGCTAAGTTTTCTTGAGTAGTACTCAATTGAAGTAATATGGCTTCAGCAAGTTTCGATCCAACTGACGAAAAATAGGAATTACATACATCAAGGGATTCTGAAACAGTTGGTTTGATCCTAAGTAGTTCATCAGATGATTTAGAAGCGACATTGGAATGGGTGATGCGTTTAATCGAATTCCATAACTTTTTAGGCGAGTCTTTATTTTCTGCTAATTCTTTACAGTCATGATCGGACTTAAGTTTCCTGAGAAGGGTCCTGTAGAAGTTCCTATAGCGAGTGTAGACTAACTTTTTAAATTCGTTTGAAGGGTCATTACGCGATACCATGTGCAGCTTATCTCTGTGCTTTGAACATTTAAGCAACCCAGGGGTCATCCAGGGCTGTAGTACAAATTTAGACCGGCTTAACCTTACAACTTTCGAGTTATTAGAAATCGCAGTAGAGACTTTTGTGGTAAATATTTCTACAGCATCGGGAAGGCTAGAACTGAGCAGGACAGGAGTCCAGTCAACGGCTTCTAATTCCGATCTCACTGCAGCAAAATCGATAGTCGCTCTAGTGCGTTCATGGTTTATTTGTTTGAGTATTTTCGGCGAGATTCCTAACATAGTAATATCATGGTCAGTTAAGCCAGCGGCACAGACAACAGCCTCAGCACGGCAGTTGCCCGATACAAAAATATGATCGAGGCATGTTTTATTATGAGTAACAGTATCAATACAAGAAAGTAAACCGTGCTCTGCTAGTAGACAGAGATATTCGGATGAGTGAGCAGCTATCCCACCCGTGTCTAATATGTCTATATTCAGGTCTCCGGCAAAAACAAGGCACGGACACGGAGGAATCGACCTAAGGGCAGAGTCTAGAGACAAAAGGAAGGGATCGATGTTGCGGAAGCTTGGTGATCTGTACACCCCTACCACCTGGAAGGTTTTAGGTACTTCTACAAGGAGACAGTTAGCATCATCGACTTCTAACTCCAAGCAACTCGGAGACCACTTGTTGTTTACATAGATTACAACCCCACCAGACTTATTTATGAATTTAGTAGTGTTGAAAGACGAGTAACCTTGTATTTGATATATAGTAGAATATTTATTTATCCAACACTCACATAGTACAATGACGTCAAAGTCAACCCCTATACGTTGCAACAAAACAAGAAAATGGTTGAAATTCCTCTGTAAACTTCTGATATTCACGTTCAATACCTTTAATTTAAATTTGGACAAAACCTCGCGGCATTTTTCAGGATACGGTAAAGTATGGCATTTAATTTTATAAGAATTATCGATTTCATGTAATAGGTTTAAGGCAGCCATGGGTAAATAGTTGGGAGGTACGATAACATGCAACGTTGGAGATAATCTGCCAAACCGGAAGTAAATAAACATATCAATAAAGTATTTAAAATAATCCTCTTACCATTCACTCGTAGTCCACGGCGTATATTTTGTATGTTTTTGTAATGTGTATGTGTAAATAGTGTGTCGTAATAAAAGTGAGAACAATTAATGTAACTTGGCAGCAAACGCGAATCCAAAATAATACTTGTGTATTTAATTGAAACTATGGAGAACAAAAGGAAAATGTAAACACTAAGCGCTATTATTATCGAGAGCTTCAATCGCATCCGTTGCGTCCAGGGACGGGATGTTCTGGTCCATCGGCACCTTCTCTGATAGCTTACGGAGGTCTTCTTCGCTGAGGATTCGTATTGCGGGGCTTCCCTTTGACGCATCTCGTTTCCTAATGTATATAGCTCCGTTTCGAGTCCAACTATGTTTATATCCGTGAGCTTGTGCAAATTCCCTGGCGCCACGAAATAAGCGGCGGTTTTCGCTCGTTAGGCGTTCATTTACGAACACTGTCCTTTCTGGCCCTTGACCAACTATATCATTACTCTTTAGGTTTCTACGCGACTTGGCTTCCTTAAGAAACTCGTCCCGTTTGACCCGCCGGGTGAACGCCACCACCAGGGGGCGCTGCAACTGCTTGGTGTTTCCCTGGTTTTCTCGAGTTTTAGGTCCAGCACGGGACACATACATTAAATCGGTATCTTTTAGAGATACACCCAGCATGTAGTAGTGAAAAAAGTGGTTTTACCTATTATGAATACTTGGGTCCTGATTATCAAAAGCTTGTAACTTGTAAAACATGTGGAAGTCCCTGTGTAATGAAAGGAATTAAGCACAGACTTTGCTTCTTTTACAAGTTACATTCTTTTGATAATCAGGGCCTGGTTTAAATTGTTCGCAGGTCACTGACTGCTGATTAATTTGAACCCGATCCATGACGCGTGCTGCTGCTGCAGCCGCCATGCTGCTGCCGGCCGTCGTGCTGCAGTGCTGCTGCAGCGCGACCATGGCCGGCTGCACGCGCTGCTGCTATTGGACGCCGACGAGACAGTGCAGTAGGTACCCTAACACTATATTACTCGCCTTGTACCAGAAACGTTACATAAGCATGATTTATCAATAATGAATTATTAATAATTAGACATCGAAGTGATTTTATGAGGCCTCGGTGGTTCTGACACGGCGCCCGCGCCTCTATGGTGAGGTGAGGTCTGGCATGCGCGGGCGCAGTCTTTCTCGACGAATGTTACACGCGGCGGGCGATCAAACTTTTTAACCAAATATCCAAAATTAAGTGTTACTCTTGGTTAAAAAGTTTGGTCAGTTCCAGCTTCAAATAGATAAATACATATTTATATAAGGTCACTGAGTTATTTGGATATTTATTTATTATTATTATTTATAAATTGCCCATGCAATTCAGAACGCTCTAGTACCTACATTAGGCACCTGCTGACTCTATCCATAAATCAGTTACATTATTTAATTCAAATTTCATTCGAATTCAAATTATTTATTTCAGACAGGACATCCAGACAGTCCATATACAATAGAAAAATAAAATTAAAATATAACAATAGATCATTAAAATATTAATACCTACTTATTTAGATGTCAAAACAGTATAAACAACCACAAAATAAAATCAAAGTATGCCAATAAAAATAAAAATAATAATGGCGTAAGGATGTGACGACCCCATCGCCCACTGGTTTCGACCGGTGCAATCAGTCAACGCAGGGCAGCTTGTGGCGAGCTGTTGGGGAGTAGCGACCCCACGCACCTGAGCGCTCCTGGGGAACTCCGTCGTCCGACCAAGTCCTCCGCCTCTGGCTTGCCTTAACCGGCCGTCCAGAGTGGGGTCGCGAGAGCTGTGTTCTCGAGGGTAGATGTGGAAACCTAAGTGGCGAGTTGGCTATATGTTTAAAGTCCAGTGACACCTCTCTACCCCCAGCCCTCATACCGGTGTTGCCCTCGAGCCATCTAAGATGTCATCTTATGTGGGCGAGTCACCGTCTGCCGGAAATAAAATTCATTACCATTTTGTTAGGCAGACGTCCGATTTTATTCTCCATAACCCAGTATTTAGTCCAGCACTTTCACCTAATAGTCCAGTATATTTTAGATTCCATTAAATCTCAATAGTCAACACCCTCGCGGGTGCTGCCTCTGCGTGCGTCCCATGACTCGGGCAGGTGCAACATCCGCCCTGTGTAACCCTTACATTTCATTAAATTGTCGAAAGGGCCTCTGCGTATTGGCTTCGGCTCCGCGTACGCCTTCCAAAGGTCCAGAACACCATGGTTCCCTGATGGGAAAGACATACAAATAATAATAATACCAAAAAATATATTAATACCATCAGATGAAGACAGGAAAAAATCGCATTTAAGGGTCAGTTGCGCTCAGACCGCCAAACGCGAGTATAGCATGCTGTTAGAATTTTTGAAGCTGCGCTCAAGAAATGCGAGTTACGACTGAGTATATTAATTATATTATTAGATATGCTTTTTGGTATTTCATCCGTTTTTCGTTATATTCAGTAGATGAGAAATTATGAGTGGTGAATGGTTGGTGTTATCGTAATAGTCAAGTGGGAAAATTCCGTACAATACAAATGGGTCAAAATCGGCATAATGCTATGCCATATATTTATTAAAAATATAAAAATTAAATGCATTTATTTCAAGCACCATGGCTCATAAAGGTACAGATTTAAATGATAAAAATAATACAATAATTATAATAAGTTAACTAATAATACTAACAACTAATACTTATATACAAATCTAGCCTATGCCAGTTTTTACATGTCTGTCGCAGCAGTGCGTTATATGGACAATCTAATCTGGCCGCGATCATCGCCAGGACGGCGTTGGAGCTCCGCACCCGCTGTACCATAGATGCGGCTCGAACGCGCATGGTGGCATGAAAGCATGGCGTGCGGGCCTCTGCAAACATGCCCGACGCACTGCAGTAGCGAGGCAGCCCCATCACCGCCCTAAAGGCGTTGTTATATTGGACGCGGAGTGCGTTGTATGCTTTCTGCGTGTAGCTAGCCCACAGGCTACAGGTGTACAGCGACGTGCAGTAGGGTGTTTCATTTTCCAAATGTTTGATTTATCTTTGACTTTGCTCGGCTTCTGGCTCCAGCTTATTTTAAACGCATATATATATACCAAAAATCAGGGAAATCGGGCAATATTTAGAGGTTGCGCACTGAGGCAACTTTTGTATGAAAAAGTTGATATTTAAAAAAATTTCAAACAAAAGTTGCCTCAGTGCGCAACCTCTAAATATTGTCAGATTTCCCTGATTTCTGGTATATATGCGTTTAAGATAAGCTGGACCCGGAAGCCGAGCAAAGTCTGAAAAAATATCACAATTTTTTTTTTACCATACAAATGTGAAACACCCTAACGTGCAGTATGCTTTGAATAAAGTTAACTTTACGCCGCCAGAGCACCGCGCGAACCTGCGAGCCAACATGTTCGCCCTCACACACAACGCCCTCCGCTCCCGCTCCATGTCTTCATCATCTTTGAGGTCTGCCGTAACCACGTGCCCAAGATACTTAACACTACAAACACAATATTGTCTTCTGTTACCGCGATTGTTATTCATTGAAATTAAACACTTTAGAACGGATTACGTAGGATCATGGTTGTTAATAAACGCGATTAATCCGTTCTAAAGTGTTTAACTACAAACACGTTCCAAACGAGTCCCACCAAGCAGGACAGGTGGTATATTGGACAGTTTGTTATCGCCGGCCTCAAATACCATGAATTGACTTTTTTTCACGTTATATTTCAACCCATGACTGACAGCGTACTCCTTACATGTTCGTAACAGCCGGCTGAGACCGCAAACTGACGCGCTCAGCAGGACCATGTCGTCTGCGTAGCTTAGATTGTTTACGCACACTCCGTCTACCTGACAACCGGCATGCTGCCTGCTGAGCGCCTCATCAGCCCGTTCATATATAGGTTGAACAATGCGGGAGAGGTTAAGCCCCCCTGCCTCACCCCGCACTCCAACCCATACTCTTCAGACAATGCACCTGCCCATCTAACATTGTTGATCTGATGTCCATACCAGTACTGCAGGATTATAATTAATTCCCTAGGTAATTTAATTAATTTAAGCTTTTCCCACAGCACTTCGTAGGACACCAGATCAAAAGCCTTTGAAAGATCGAGGAAGCAAGCAAAAACCGGGGTATCACGATCTGTATAATATCTGACGGTATGCTTAAGACACAGTATAGCACTTTCTGTGGACAGGCCAGGCCGAAACCCAAACTGGTTGTCGTGCAGGTGTAGATATTTATTCAACTGTGTATTAAGCATAGCGTCAAATACCTTTGCTATGATCGTAGCAAGAGAAATGGGCCTGTAGTTACTTCTATCAGCTAAATCACCAGTTTTGTTCTTCACTACAGGCACCACTATCGTCTTCAGCATATCCGTAGGCATATATGAGTGACTCATGCACAGATTATAAAACATAGCCAGTATTCTGTTTATATGTGAGCCGGCATGGTGCAGGTGCTCGATGCTCAGACCGTCATGGCCGGGAGATTTACCTCTTATTATTTTTTATTTTACCTCTTATTATTACTTATTGCCAACCTTTTTATTTATTTAAGCTTTATTGCACAATTACAAAAAAAGTACAAATGGCGGACTTAATGCCTTGAGGCATTCTCTACAAGTCAGTTTAGAATAAATTCATTAAAAAAATAAGGGCAATGGTTAACGTCAAGTCAAACTCAAAATATCATGCATTCTGATCCTCTCTGAATATTATAGAACAAGGACTGATTTGATCGGTGTCGTAAAAACCGGCCAAGTGCGAGTCAGACTCGCCCACCGAGGGTTCCGTACATCATAAAAATGATTTAAAATCCCCCCCTCTACCCCTTTCTTAACCCTTAGGAGTTTCGGAAAACGCGGAATATGGTTTTCTTATATATTATCAGAAAGTCTATAAATGAAGTTTCCATGTCTGCAACCTGAAATATTATTCACACCTCATATAAACTTTCAACACCTTTTTTATTCCTTAGGGGATGAATTTCGAAAAACGCTAAATATACTTTTCTCATATAGTATCAAAGAGTCTATAAACGAATTTTTAAGTCTGTAACTTACAAAAATATTCCCATCTCATACTAATTTTCAAATCCTTTTTTATCTCTTAGGGGATGAATTTCAAAAAACGCTAAATATACTTTTCTTGTGTAGTATCAAAGAGTCTATAAACGAAGTTTAAAGTCTGCAACCTGAATAATGATTCACATGTCATACAAACTTTCAACCCCCTTTTTTATCCCTTAGGGGATGAATTTAGGAAAACGCGGAATACGGTTTCAAGGGACCGTAGACCTTAGTATATAGTTTAAATTTCAACTCGATACCGCCACGCACTCCCGAGATAAAGGGTCTTGACGGACAGACGGACAACAAAGTGACCCTATAAGGGTTCCGTTTTTCCCTTTTGAGGTGCGGAACCCTAAAAATGGTGTAATGTATCTCTAATTTGTTATTTGTTTTATTTTTAAGTACGTACAAGTACACACGTACTCTAAAATCAGTATTTAAAACTATTTTCATTTCTCTTCGTTGTATAGTTGGTACTCTAAAAACATTTCGCACCGGTTGCGTAACGTACGTCTACGACTCTGTAACGTTACTTTTCTTACGAGAATGCATGCTTAACAACGCCGCAAAACGGTCATATTTACGTGCCAATATTAGTTGGGTGGCTAAATCTCGACTCGCGTTGATTTGATAAATACTCGGATTTCGGACAACCCGTTGGGCGGGTTGTTGCTGTACATACTACATAACTACAGGCGCTTACAAACAAAGTACCTCTAAAACGCCCACTGAATTGAATCCATATTGGTCCGTGTGGAACGATCTGCACTGACGGTCAGTATGACAGTAAAATCAAGACAACAAAAAAACTGGACGGTGGCGACAGCGGTTAGCATCAAGCGGGAACGGAATATCGAATCTGACTATTCCTGTCCCATTCATTTGGACTCGCAGTTGGCACCGTCGCGCGAAATCGGCCAGTTGACCTCGCATGACCAAGCTGCGATGACTATAAGAGAGAACAAAATGGTTGACCGCGCAATCTCGCCCTCATTTATTTCAGGGTGCCGCCGACCTTGGCGGGCGGTGAGACGATATTTGCTAACATTTTCCTCGTGTAAAATTACAGACTGGAGTAGCGGAGAAGATCTGTCCCTTCCGCGCGGCAGCTGCTGGCACTCCGGGTTCCCGCCGCAAACGAGCCGGGCTCGCGGTGGCCCACGCCCGGGGCCCCGCCAGTGTGAAGATTGTGAGGTGAAAGATAGACTAGACTGATTTTAAATAAACGAAACGAGCTATTACATATAGCTAACCCCTTTGCGACCGATGACCCGCTATTTTAACCTGTTAGGCGGACTCGGTCGGTTTCTGAGATATTGTTCTATTGTATAGAATTTAGTCTTTTGTGGGGTCCATTTTTCGAACGGTATTAAACTAAAATTATTAGTCCGCGAAATGTCAAATTGTATAGGTTTCCATGGCAACACACTCATACCGTAAAACCGGGTTTCTTAAGCCCTAGAGGTTAACATTGTGCCACGAATAGCGTGAATGGTCCTTATTACCTTAAGCAAGGAAAGTTATTTTCAACACTTCAACAAATTTACTACGCCGTGCTAGATATTTTATATACGAGTATACCTACACGTACGGCCGACCGGTACCGGCCGCGGGCCGCCTCGCCCCTCGCCGATGCCTGCGCGTGCCTCGCCTGGCCGTTGTGACAACGCGCGGCTGCGGCTGCGCCACTTGACTTAACGTTTTGCACTTGGAGTGCTCGTCACGGCGCCGGCGCTGCCGTATTTAAGTTAATTAATAGTACATTACCTACATACCAAGGCCGTTTAAGTGGGAAATGCCTCGGATTCCATGTAATTGTCGGCCGAGGCGAAGCCGAGGTCGACTAACATGTGATCCAAGGCTTTCCCATTTACCGGCCGAGGTTTGTATACTATTTTGAAAATATATTTTTCAGTCCTCCGGCCGGTAAGCGCCACTTTACGCAAAACTAAATTGCCGCCTGCCGGCTCCGTCGGGCAAAAAAATAGTATACAAACCTCGGCCGTTAGATGGGAAAGCCTCGGATCACATGTTCGTCGACCTCGGCTTCGCCTCGGCCGACAATTACATGGGATCCGACGCATTTCCCACTAAAACGGCCTTGGTATGTAATCTACTATTTCTGCCTTCCGGCCGGCAAGTAGCCACTTGCAGGCCGCTACGCTAAACAAATGCGCCGCTTGCCGACTGCGTCGAGCAGAAAAATAGTGTACTGACCTTGGCCAGTAAATAAGAAAGCCTCAGATCACATGTTTGTCAACCTCAGCTTCGCTTCGGCCGACAATTACACGAGATCTGCGACATTTCTTACTTTACAGGCCTCGGCACGTAATCTACTATTTCAGTCCTCCGGCCGGTAAGCGCCACTTTACGCAAAACTAAATTGCCGGCTCCGTCGGGCAGAAAAATAGTATACAAACCTCGGCCGTTAAATGGGAAAGCCTCGGATCACATGTTAGTCGACCTCGGCTTCGCCTCGGCCGAGAATTACATGGAATCCGAGGCATTTCCCACTTAAACGGCCTTGGTATGTAATCTACTATTAGTCTAGAGCCAGTGCTATTCCCGAAAAGGGTAGGTGTTGCATTAATTATATCTTAGTCTTCAACGGCCTCCTAGCCTAGTTGGTAGTGACCCTGCCTACGAAGCAGGAGGTCCCGGGTTCGAATCCTGGTCAAGGCATTTATTTGTGAGTTTATCACGAATATTTGTTCCTGAGTTATGGATGTTTTCTATGTATTTAAGTATTTATATGTATCTATCTATTATATATATCGTCGCCTAGTACCCACAACGCAAGCCTTAGAGCTTACCGTGGGACTAGGTCGATTTGTGTGAGATTGTCCCATAATATTTATTTATTTATTTATTAGTAAATATACCTAGTAGCTTAGCGAGTATTGTTCATACATACTCGTACTACTACTAGATACCTAGCAACCGAGAAATAACGATACGTAGAAGTTATCTTGACCTTTGTTCTTTCTTTGTCTGGAGTTACCATGTGTAAGAATATTCTAGGTTAGGAATTATTTATTCATCAATTAATATGAATCAGTAGTCCTGTAGAAATATTTTATTTAGATTGTAAGGTTTCTTCTGCATAAAAAAGGTGCTTACTTCTATCCTATGCTGGATTTCCGCAAGATGATTTTGCCTGATTTAGATTTTGTTAGCATTTGCTTACTTATAAATAATTAAATGCGCTACTTAGCTTATTTATCTACGGAATAAATGAACATCTATTTATAATTTTTTTCTTGTATTTTTACAATATTATTTACAAGAAAGGGTTTGCTTAAACAAAAAATTAATTTTAATTTTGCTTACAAGTACCATCCAGCATGTATTCCTCAATTCACTGCACTGCTTTTCATGTACCTGGACTGCCCATCACACGCGATGATTGCCCGTTTGTTATTAATTCCCCACTCCTGCTAGTGCTAGCGTGTGATGATTACCAGTCTAGGACGAATTTCTATTTCGAGCCTAATTTTACCATTGGACGCGTTCCAGGAACAACATAGTGGCTCAGCATAGTCCCAGCCTTTGACCTTGGACCTCGAGGCCAACTTACTGCCCGGAGCGTCCTCCGACCGCCCAACTGCTGGAGAGCGCTGCCTCCGCGTCGACCTTGACCAAACGTCGATTCCCTGCTTCAACGCGTGCCTGGCCACCTAATCGGATCCCGCCACGCTATACGCAACCGAGGGTCGTGGGGTATCGTACCGGAAGACCGTCCAACCCTCTCGTAACCAGACCATGATCTGGTTACGAGACCTTATAAATAATGTTAATCCTAGAATAAATAACCTTAAAAATAACTCTAAATACTAGGTTTCCTATTCTCTTAAACTACAACCTAGACTAATTAAACTAGAGTATTATAACTAACTAAATCTAATTAAATCGAAACTAATACCTACAATCAACTAGTGTTTGTATAATAGTTACTAAAATAAGGGTTGGGACGGGTGCTAGTTTGGGACGCCACTTGCGTGGATACACTGGCTCCATCCCACCTCCACGGTACGATAAATAGAGCAGGCGCGGCGGCCGAGTCGGCGGAGGCCCTTAAGAGGCGAAAATACAGGGGTCTTGACGCCAACTACAATTTTGTTCCTTTTGGTGTTGAGACCCTTGGTCCGTGGGGTCCAGCGGCCCAAAGCCTGTATAAAGACTTGGCCAAACGTCTGGTCGACGTCTCCGGGGATAAGAAGGCTGGCAGCTACCTCGCCCAACGCATAAGTATTGCGATACAGCGAGGGAATGCTGCCAGCATTCTTGGGACCATGCCCCAGGGGCCGGGGCTATTAGTTTTTTAGTTTAATTTTGTTCTTAGTTATTTTATTTAAGTTATTTTTAATTTGTTTTTTTTTTGTTGGAGGTATTTTATTTGCCAATAAATATAACTAAAATAATAAAATTGTTATTTTTTTTGGCTTAATTCTAATCATTTACCTCTATCATGGACTCCCCACATGTCCAGACCCGAAGGTTAACCCACTCGCACAGCGCGTGATGTGACCTGGGTCATGTAACTTCCAAAATATTTACTCGCGTCGCTCCATACATTATCTACCTATTATAACAAAGCGTCATGTTTAGTTGGGTTGTACTGATATCGGCCGATACCATGGTCGATAAGGTGCATACGCAAACCATGGGGTTATCGGAATGGCTATCGATGTTTATGGGAAAAGTCATGGTTACGCAATGTAACTAGTTTAGGCAGAGTTAATGAGCCGATAATGTTGTTTTAGTACATTGCTGCAGAGGCCGTGAAGTAAGGAATTGCTGGACGAGTTCGGAGTAGACAGCCGAGTCGTAGACGAGGCCGGGTAAAACGAGTCCTGCGATCCCTCTTCCAAAAAGTGCTTTTCTCAAACAATGTGAGGAAATATTAAACTTATAACAACGTCGTCATGGGTGCCCCGGCCGCCGCCGCTATTGAGAAGCTGGATGGCAACAATTATTTATCATGGAAGTTCGCAATGAAAATGATCCTCATAACTGAAAATTTGTGGGATACAATGAATAGAACAGAAAATTAACGTTTGACGGGCGCAGATGCCGCACGAGACGCTCGTGCTTTGGCACGCGTTTGCCTAAATATCAAGCCAACATTGTTTCAATATGTCCGTACTGCAACTACAGCTAAACAAGCTTGGAAGAATCTTGCAGACATCTTCGAAGACAGGGGGCTGTATCGGCGTGTTCTTCTTTTACGCCAGCTACACCGAGTTGATTTCAATGAACATAAGGAGATATCTACGTACATTGAGCACGTTATGTCGCTAGTTCATCAACTCGCTGACATCGGCAGGGTGGTTGATGATCAGGAGATTGCTGAAATCCTTCTCAGCGGGCTTCCCGCTGATTATGACACATTGGTATCTAACCTGGAAACGTACTGTATATCATCAGAAGAGCTAAAGAGTGACCTTGTGCGAGCTCGTCTTCTTCAGGAGGCGCAAAGGAAAACCACAACAAATAGAAGCTCAACAACAGCGTTCATCACGGGAAAAGTAAACTGCACTTATTGTAATCGAGTAGGTCACATAAAGCCTAAGTGTTTTAAATTGAAGAAGGACAAGAAGCAGAAAGAATCCAGATCTACCACTTCAGCCTTCTTTGCTCAAGACCGGACGGATGTCTACATAGACAGTGGAGCTTCGTCTCATTTGTCAAATGATCCGCAGTTGCTGTGTAACATTAAGGACTCACAGAAACAGAACATTAATTTGGCAAATAGTGAAACAATGTCTAGTTCTCAAATTGGAGACTTAAATATTTTAATTAATGGACAGGTAAGAACCTTTAAAAATGCCTTGTTTGTCCCCAATTTAACTGCAAATTTACTTTCAGTTTCAAAAATGTGTAAAGAGGGTTATTCATTTTTATTTAATAATGATGGGTGTTTTATTTATGAAAGGGGTAATAGTCTCAATAAAGCACCTGGCAACTATGTTGCTAAAATAAAAATGAAATGATGTTGTATGTTGCTATGTTGTTGAAATGTGTTAATTGCATCTATAAGCTCTCTGGGGAAGTGTCTGGGGCTGAAGGGTACAATCGTAATAGGATGCTCTCTTTGGACCTGCAACCTAGGCAGGTCTCACCGAGTGCTGCAGTGGCTGTCTCTATCCCATCTACCATGGAACTATGGCATTATCGTCTGGCCCATCTGCATTCAGCTGCAATGAGTAAGTTACGGGATGCATGTGGTGTGTTGTTTCAGGATACAAAAGAACTCAAGAACTGTGAAGCATGCATTAAGGGGAAGCTATCGGGAGGCTGAGTTATGGATGTTTTCTATGTATTTAAGTATTTATATGTATCTGTCTATTACATATATCGTCGCCTAGTACCCATAACACAAGCCTTATTGAGCTTACCGTGGGACTAGGTCGATTTGTGTAAGATTGTCCCATAATATTTATTTATTTATTTATTTTATATTTATCGGCCGAGCCTTTCCCGAAGGCAAGCAGCAGTCAAACAACACGTCCACTGGAGCTGGAGCACGCTGATGTGTGCGGCCCGATGCCAGAGACTAGCAATGGAGGAGGAAAATACCTACTGAGCTTCACAGATGACTTCACAGAAGGTTAACTGGAAGAGATCCCTCATAGGGATAAGTTCGCCTTTGTTGTATCAAATTGTCTATGTTACTGTGTTTCTTGTATTTCTTGTGTTATTGTACAATAAAGCTTATACATACATACATACTTCAGCCGCAAGAGTTTTGCCTACATCATGCAGAACAAATCACAGGTATTTGATTGTTTTAAACATTTTAAAGCTTTAGTAGAAAAACAAAAGAGTTTGCCAATCCTTTGCCTTCGTAGTGATAACGGTGGAGAGTTTACTAGTTCCAAATTCACTCAATATTTAAATGAACATGGTATTATTCACCAGACTACTATTCCTTATGCTAGTGCTCAAAATGGAGTGGCAGAAAGACATTTTCGCATTTTGTGTGATAAGGTACGCTGCATGTTACAGCATTCAGGTCTTGGCAAGCGATTTTGGGGAGAAGCAGTTATGACTGCTGTTTATTTAAAGAATAGATCTCCCACATCAGCTTTGGCCGGACGTATACCTGAGGAAGTCTGGTCTGGCAAAAAGGTCAGCCTTGGACACCTCAGGGTTTTTGGTTGTACTGCTTTTTCATTGTTACCTCAGCAGCGAGACAAATTAGATGCAAAGGCAAAGGAATACATTTTTGTGGGATATTGTGATAATTCAAAAGGCTATCGCTTAGCTGATCCTTTAGATCCCACTAATGTCATTAAGTCTAGAAATGTAGCTTTTATTGAGAACAGATTTTACAACCCCCATTCAAACCCACTTAAAGAACTTTCCACATGTGATATTTTAACTTATAATAATATTGAAAACATGATCTGTGATACTGGTAATGGCTCTAGTCAAAACAATAGTCAATTAAATTCAAAAAATAATGATGAAATTTTTAATAATGATATAAATAATGATATTTTAGACAATGTAACTAATAATGATAATGAAAATAATAATTTGAATTTATCTGACATATATTCCTCATGAATTTCAGTTGGAGACACCGATGAGTACTGCACTGGGAGCAAAGACTCCAGTACAGCTGAATTTATTTGTTGTGCATTATGATAATACACGGAGTGTTTTAAGGACGACGTAGTTTTCTTCCTCACCGTCTACCACTTCCTGCGCCGAGATAGGACTTTGATAACAATGATATCCATCATCAAAATATAATTCAAATCAAATAGGACTACCTCGAAGGCATTTCGTAACAAACAAAAGATGAATGTCTCAAATCAGAAGATACAGCTGGGGCCCGCGAATTATAGAGAGCTTGACATCCCTGGTCGTCATCATCAGGTCTGCTCCACCAAACTGGTAGGTTTTGTAAAGAAATGCTCAAGTTTCTCAAGAAAATACCCAAATTTCTATGCATGTGCCTTTCAAATTTGAGGAGTTCCTTCAGTTCCTCATGGATCCCATCATCAAAAACGGATTTTGAAAAAAACGGGACCAACCTGGAACCATCTACTTTTAGAAACCAAAAAAAAAATTAAAATCGGTTCAGTAATAACGGAGTTCGGAGGTAACATCCATAAAAATAAAAATAAAAACAGACGAATTGAGAACCTCCTCCTTTAGAAATATTGAAGTCCGTTGAAAACCAGACATACTTTTGATTGCCATATTATACCGACCGGATCGAGATATTGAGAACTTTTTTGAAACATTAAACAAGGTATTAAATAAAATAAAGACAAAGAGTAAAAAACACACTTGTGGTGACTTTAATGTAAGTAATAACTATCGTAGATTAGTGAACAATATGCCTGAATACAACATACATTAGATAATAGACCGCCCAACTAGAGAAACAAACCTAAGTTCTACTTGTATAGATTTAATTTTTACAAATAACAGTTTGACCTAAGTGTAGAAGATTTTGCCTAGGGCATATCTGATCAAAAAAGTTTCCTGTATAGTTTTAAGCTCAGGCCTCAGTCCAATATATACACATAAAAAACTCTTTAACACCTGTATACCTGCTGGTTTGTACCTAAGTACATTTTATTTAGAAATCGGTTAAAGTGTTATTTGAGAATAATTCATTCATTCTTGGTATTACCGTATACCGTAGTCGAAGAATTATTTGCAACTTGCGGAAATAATACATAGAGAAAATATAGGATTGATTGATTTATTTGAAAAATAAAATCAATTATTATCAATCCATTCATCTTATACGTTTTCCCCTCACTAGCTCGGTAATATTAAAAATACAGCCTAACAATAAAACACAATAACAACAATAAAAGCAACAAAACAACACAGTATAACAATAAAAGTACCTGTTTAACTTATTTTTGGCATGACATTAATTATTTGTTAACAATAGTACATACTCTATCTGTGCATTATGTACACATTAAGTTATCATTATAATGAATTTGTAATTTTTTAACTTAATTTTACAGCTAGTGGTATTTTATTACCTATCAGTGGCGGAGAGTTCATATAACTTGATTACTGCCGGCTTCCCTTGTGTGATCCAATCTAGTGCATTTTTCCTTAACCAGTCAAATAAAAAGCAGACTAAATCACCTCCGCCTTGCCCAAACAACATTTTGACGCTCCGCCACTGTTACCTCTATACCTAATATTAAAATAATCAATGAAAACATTTTGTTAACAGAAAACTGTTGAAATTATGTTTGCAGGTGCCATCCGCGCTCAATTTATTTCGTCTTCAGAAGTTAACTGTAAAAAAAAATATGATGAAATATGAAATGTGTTAAACCTTGTTGTAACTACGCATTACGACTATAAATTAATAAATATGGGTCATTCTTACACAAATCGACCTAGCCCCATGGTAAGCTAAATTAGGTCTTTGATGTGGGTACTAAATGACAATATTTATGTGTATACGTAATAGATAGATAGGTACATATAAATTCATAAATACATAGATAACATCCATAATTTAGGACTATTAGGACGAATGAATATTTGAATTAGAATAATTTATTGCGAACCATGGTACATGTAGATGTTATTATATTATAAAAGATAGAAACACATGGTACCCTGTCAGGGTATTTGTCGTGATAAATACACAAATAATTGCTCTGACCAGGATGCAGCGAAGCCGGGCGTCATAGATGGGTCACTATCGACTAGGCATGAGTGAACAGGGTCTCCCTCGACATCCCTAACAACGATTGTCCTAAAATCACTTAGCATTTTTGGCATAACATCAATAATAAATAACCCTAAAAACATTTGTCCTCATATCTCTTGCCATAACTATTTTATCCTAACCGGTAATAGTCCTAACAATCAGCAATCAGCTGCCCTAACAATTATTATCCATAATGTAATGATAGTCCTAAAACTCCAAAGATCGAAGGTTAAGGCAGGTCGGTTTAGGTACGACGACGAGCGAAGCGAGGAGGAGTGTTAGGTAGAACCGCGACCTAACAGCGTCAGAACCGACTTTTTTATATAACACTCTTTGCATATACTACAATTTTCTATTCATTAATTCATTTGGGCTAAGAATCGTTCAGACAAATAATGTTAGGTAATGCAATAATAGGATAAACGGCATTAAATCCTATAAAATTAGGAAAAATAATGATTAGGACATATGATCAAAAGGACAAATAGTTATTATGGAACATGACATTAGGATATGTAATTAATATGGCAGGTGACATGAGGACATAAAACATTAGGAAAAACTAAAATATGAGAGGGCAATCAAAAATAGGGCAAATGAGTGTTAGGACAAATTATTATTATGACGAAAAGTATTAGGGAACGCAAAAATAGGATAAAAAACTTTAAGGATCCCGATATAGATCCTATTGAATATTTAAGTATATAACAAAACGCTATACTGTGACAGTGACAGATGTCAACCATGCATGATATAAATTATCTATGCATTTTTGCACTCTCTCTTCTCAAATGTCATCTCCCGTGTCAAGACGTGGTTCTGTGTACTCCATAAACTCCATTTTTATATCTAAGTGTTAGAAACTCATCTTAAGTGCAAATGTCGTATTTATTATGAAAATAAACGTCGATACTTGTGCCCAACATTATTTGGAGTTTATTTCATCTTCAACGCTAACCTACGTATGCCTTAACCGGTATCCACGCGGACGCTGTGTCGGTGTCCCTGACCTCACAATAGGTTATGGGCCCAGGATTACGGGTTGCATCGAAGAGGAGACTCACGACGTACGTACATCACTCTTCAAATCTTCAAATGGCTCAAAACAATCCCGTCGATGGTGGAAACGCATCTCAATCAGGAAATGAAGCCGGCGCGGCCAACATGGCGCCGCCCGCTATTCCTGCTATCAGTGGCGGCACGTCTGCATCGTATCTCTCCAACAACAATATAGAAAAATTAGAAGGCGCATCCAACTTCTATAGTTGGAAATTCAGTATAAGGATGATACTGGTTCTAGAAGGACTTTGGGAATGCGTGACCGGTGCGTGTTCGGACGCTGCGCGCGATCAGCGTGCGCTGGCGCGAATTGCACTTAGTCTGCGCCCATCTCTATACCAATATGTGATTACGTGCACAAGCGCACGGACCGCCTGGGAGAGGCTGCAGGACGTATTTGAAGACAAAGGTTTATATAGAAGGATAATTTTACTGCGTGAGCTGCACAAGGCAAGTTATACGGATCACAACAGCATGAGTACCTACATAGACCATGTTATGAGGCTGGTACAGCAGTTGGCCGACATAGGAAAAACAATTGAGGATAGTGAGATCGCTGAATTACTGTTAAGCGGATTACCACAGGAGTTTGACTCACTTGTCTCAAACATGTCGACTGCTTGCCTAACATCTACTGTGACTAGTGAATTTGTTAGAGCAAGGCTCATGCAGGAGGAGTCCCGGAAGCTAGCGATGTGCCAACCTGACACTGCTTTTGTCTCGAAAGGCCAGTTCTCAAAAGCAAAGAAGCGGTTCACATGTAGCTACTGTAACAAGGAAGGTCATGTGAAATCTAAGTGCTTTAAACTTAAACGAGACAAGAAGACAAAAGAAGATGGTGTCAACCAGTGCATGTCAGCCGCGTTCCTGGTGTCTCATCAAGATATTTATATAGACTCGGGCTCGACATCCCACATCTTCAACAACAATAATAGCTTCAGTTCAATTAAAAAGGCGAACTCCTCAGTGACTGTTGCAAATAGTAATCAAGTGAAATGTGAGGGGATTGGTGATGTCAACATAGAGACTTTAGATCAGGTACTTACTTTGAATAATGTACTTTATGTGCCCTTTATGTCTTGTAACCTTATATCGGTTAGTAAACTAGTTAAAGAGTATAATATGAGAGTGATGTTCGATTCGGGAGGTTGTTTTATCATTGATAAAGATAATAAAATAGTTTGTTCTGCCAAAGAGGTCAATGGAATGTATAAGTTAGAAGGGCTTTGTTTTAAAGGAATGCACAAACAGGAGCACTCTTTGTTCCTGCATGATAGGCAGGAGTCATCGAGTGCCGCAGTCGTTGCTCAGGTGCCAGCTATACAGCTTTGGCATCAACGCTTGGGTCACCTTGGCTCAGGAGGTATGTACACCCTTAGGGATAGAATAGCATGTGGTGGTTGTATGTTTCAGGATGGCGAAACTCTAAAAGAGTGCGTACCATGCCTTGAGGGGAAGATGGCTTCCATTCCATATCCCAAAGGCGGTGGAACACGTGCAACCAGGCCCCTGGAGCTTGTACACTCCGACGTTGCCGGCCCCTTGCCTGTGAGCAGCTTGGGTGGTGCAAACTTTGTTGTCACCTTCACAGATGACTACTCACGAAGATCCTTCTGCTATCTGATGAAGCATAAATCAGAGGTATGTGACCGCTTTATTGAATTTAAAAATTTTGTTGAAAGGCAGACTGGTTTTAAAATTCTTTGTATCCGTTCTGACAATGGGAAAGAGTATGTAAATAATAGACTTTCTAGCTTTTTAAAAAAAGGAGGGTATTGCTCACCAGTTAACTGTTCCTTACTGTAGTCCGCAAAACGCCGTCTCGGAACGTCTCAACAGGACACTCTTTGACAAAGTTAGGTGTATGTTGCGACAGGCAGGTCTTGATCAATGTTTTTGGGGAGAAGCGCTAATGGTAGCAAATTATTTAAAAAAAATAGATCCCCTACTAGTGCATTGAATGGTAAAATACCGGAGGAGGTTTGGACCGGGTCCAAACTGGACCTTAGTCACCTCAGGGTTTTTGGTTGCAAGGCTTATGCTCTGGTTCCTAGTGTAAAGCGTAAAAAGCTCGATCCTAGGTGTAAGGAATACATTTTTGTGGGATACTCAGAGACCACTAAAGGTTATAGACTGGCAGACCCCTCAGATCCTAAGAAAGTAATTTTATCTCGTGATGTCAAATTTATGGAGAATAAGTTTTTCACTCCTCATTCAAATCACAATGTACCTGATAACTGTGATAGTAATGATATTATTTATTTTAACAATAATGAATTGAATAATAATAATATGAATGATGGAATAGATAATTTTAGTAAGAATAATTCTTCAAATGAAATCACTGAGATTAACGAATTTAATCTTGAATTAAATAACTGTGATAATGATGATGATGAAAACAATAGGGAAGATCGCAATAGTCATATTTTGAGCGATACAATTAACAGTTCTGTTTTGACAGATGAAGGGAACACCGGCAGTGACCAGGAGTACTCCGATGACTCGTCGGCGGGTGCAGCGGGCGCTGAGCCTGTGACGTCACCTCGCGCGGCGTCATCTCGAGGCGACGGGTTAGCTTCGGTATCTAGGCCCGTACGTAGTACTAGGGCAATTCCTCCAAAACGGTATGACGACTACGATTTGTCTATGCTCACTCAAAATGAACTCATTGATGAACCACAGTCTTACGATGAGGCGATGGCCAGCCGTCATAGTGAGGAGTGGTTAAACTCAATGAAAAGTGAGTATAAGTCTTTAATTGATAACAATGTATGGAAACTTGTTCAACGACCAAAGAACACAAACGTCATCAAATGTAAGTGGGTATACAGGGTTAAATGTGACTCTTCAGGCAATTTTCAAAAATATAAAGCTCGCTTAGTAGCAAGAGGGTTCACACAAAAGTATGGTGTTGACTACACTGATACTTTCTCCCCAGTTGTACGTCACTCGACTATGCGTCTCTTGTTTTCATTAGCTAACGAGTATGATCTCAACATAGATCATATAGATGTAAACACTGCTTTCTTAAATGGTGAACTTGACCAAATTATATATATGGAGCAACCGGAAGGATTTCATGATGAACAAAATAAAGATAAAGTTTGCCTATTACAAAGGAGCATCTACGGGCTTAAACAAGCTAGTAGAATGTGGTATTGTAAAGTTCACGATTTATTAACCAAAAATGAATTTAAACAAAGCAAATGTGAGCCGTGTGTTTATTATTTTAAGTCTGGCAAGGAGTTCTTAGTCATTTCTCTTTATGTAGATGACTTTTACATTATGTATAGAAAGGATAGCTCAAAAATTGAATCTGTATTAAATTTATTAGAGCATGAATTCAGCATTAAAAATTTGGGCCCTATACATAACTATTTAGGTATTAGAGTAACTCGAGACAGACAGAAAGGCATACTTAAATTGGATCAGTCTACTTATATTAAAAAGGTACTTCAAAGGTTTGGTATGTCAGATTGCAAACCGGTTGCAACTCCTATGCAAACTGGGTTAAAGTTATGTAATTCTGCTGAACCCTTGAATGATGAAACTTATAATTATAGACAATTATTAGGATGTCTAATGTACCTTTCTGTCTGCACTAGACCTGATATTGCCTATGCATGTAGTCAGTTAAGCCAATATAACAACTGTTTTGGTTCCAGTCATTGGTTAGCTGCTAAGAGAATTTTAAGGTATCTAGCGGGGACAATTGATTATTGTTTACTATTCGTAAAAAGTAGCCAATTGGATTTAAGTGCTTATGCCGATGCCGATTTTGCAAATGATCATAATGACCGCAGGTCATACACTGGCTTTGCTATCAAGTTAGGCAATAACATTGTTAATTGGGAATCTAGGAAACAAAAGAGTATAGCTTTATCGAGTTGTGAAAGTGAATATCTGGCTATATGTGATGTATCTAAAGATCTGTGTTTTATAAGGAACTTTTTATCTGAAATATTTGCGGATCTAAAGCTACATTCTATTTTGGTGTACAATGACAATCAAAGTGCGCATAGATTATTATCAAGTAAGGAATATTGTCATAAACGCACTAAACACATAGATATTAGGTATCATTTTATTAAAAACCTTGTAGAGTCAAATATTATTACTGTAAAATATTTAAATACTGAAAGTATGTTTGCAGATGTACTAACTAAGCCACTGAGTAAATGTAAACATACTGAATTCATGTACGAACTCCATGTCAGAAGGTAGAGCATGTATAGTTTTAAGTTTGTTTCTATGTAACTCTATCTAGAACTGTTGTGTTATATACTTAAGGGGAAGTATTGAATATTTAAGTATATAACAAAACGCTATACTGTGACAGTGACAGATGTCAACCATGCATGATATAAATTATCTATGCATTTTTGCACTCTCTCTTCTCAAATGTCATCTCCCGTGTCAAGACGTGGTTCTGTGTACTCCATAAACTCCATTTTTATATCTAAGTGTTAGAAACTCATCTTAAGTGCAAATGTCGTATTTATTATGAAAATAAACGTCGATACTTGTGCCCAACATTATTTGGAGTTTATTTCATCTTCAACGCTAACCTACGTATGCCTTAACCGGTATCCACGCGGACGCTGTGTCGGTGTCCCTGACCTCACAATAGATCCGAGTGAACAATGTGCTTATAATAGTCGATAGTGACTGCGCGATTCGAAAGTATGTCTTTCTCACTACTACTCACTACTACTACCTAATTCATTCTTACTTTTTTTCCATATAATTACCCATTTAATGAGTAAAAAAATAAAAAAGTAAATTCTTACTTTGACAAGTGTGGTGAGATAAGAGTTATTCTGGAGTACCTAAGTAAGTAGATAATTTGTGTTTGACATACAATAAGTGTCTAAATTCCTATATATTTTTTAAACTTCTAAGTACTTATCATCATTTAAAGTAAATATCATTTAAAGTAAAGTCAAAAAATTTGAATATACCTACAAAATAACAGTGACGCTTTTAAAGTAAAGTTTTACTTTGTAGCTTTGTACGTTACCCCGATTGACCTAAAAACACTTTTTTTTAATTCAATTACACAAAATATACAAAAGGTTGAGACTCTGGGGCCCTGGGGGGAAAGCGCCCACAAAGTGTTTAAAGAATGCAGCCGCAGGATATTCGAAGCGACGCGTGACCGGAGGGCTGGGTCATATCTAGCACAGCGGATCAGCATTGCCATAGGTACAACGTGGCAATGCTGCCAGTATTTTGGGCATGCTTCCACTAGGCAGCGATTTGGGGCAATTTTTTTTATTTATAGTTAGTTTCTTTTTATTTTTAAGTTTAGTTTTTAATTTAAAAGGAATTTGTGGAAGTTTTTTGTAATTCTAATTAGGTTGGTACCTACTCACTTGACTGAGAATGGTAAAGCTGCTACATAATGTACCTACAGTTCTGCTGAATGTGACGCCCATCGCCGCTGCCGCTGATGCGGTGTCGCCTGTGTTTACGTCGTGTGGACTGCTGTCGCTAGGTATGTCTGCATGGTGCTGCTAGGTCGCGTCAATTGACATTTAGGATCGACGAATATTACATACTTTTGAATTTTTGACTTACCTTATAAATATATTGCTATGCAATTTTGGATGTACGCTCGGCAGTACGGACATCTATTGCGCAGCTCCGGTTCCGAGTTTTGGATGCCGATTACACAATCGTCACACAATGTGTGCCCGCAGGGTATTAGCACGCGCGTTGGTGGCCGGTCCAAGCACACGCCGCAGCGGGGCGCGGCGCCCGCGGGCTGCGCGGGCGGGGGCGGGGGCGGCAAGGGGGCCGCGGCAGGCTCGACCAGGTCAGCCTCGAGGCCAACCTCGGCAGCGAGGCCAACCTCGGCAGCGAGGCCAACCTCGGCATCGAGGCCAACCTCGGCATCGAGACCAACCTCGGCACCGAGGCCAACCTCGGCACCGAGGACTACTTCTTCGGCGAATTCCGGCACATCGCCCGGAGGTACGATGTCGTGTACGTCCAGGCGGCTTGCAACTGCGACCAGGAAATGCCGCAACGTTATAAGCCCTGCATTTACGGCTCGCAGGTTATTGTGTATTGATGCCGATCTTCTTATCTGGGACTCGCGGTGGCGCACCGACATCAGTACCGTGCCCGCCAGCTGGGCCTGGCGTCTGGCACAGCAATTAGCCAGCATTTCGCCCACTCGTTCTGCAAGTTAATAAGTTTTCATAAAGCAATTTTCGAGTTTCTTGAAAAGACGCCCACATCACCATGCATGCGCCTTTCAAATTTGAAGAGTACTATTACTGAGAAATTTAAAAAAATGCAGATCTACAATATATAGAAAAAAAACAATCAATTCAGAAATTGCGGAGTTATAAGGTAACAAACATTAAAACAATTTATGAATTTAGAATATAATCCTTTTGAAGACATTTAATAATACATTACAGAAGCAATCTGGATCAACATTAATATACATTCATTATCTATATATCTACCTACCTACATAAAATAAACTTGCATACAGAACGATTAAAAGAAGAATAGGTAATTGCATATTAAGTAAGTATAATATTGTCTTCTGTTAATTAAGTAAGCAATTAATTTCTGCTTTTTTTGTCGTGTCTCTGCATGCTTAGTTTTCTCTGTCGCTAGCATTATATAACTTTGTATCCTATCTGTGAAAACCTGTAACTGGCTTCGCTGATAGGTACATATGTTGCAGATGATACCTACAGATGATGACATCTGTCCTTGTTAATGTAAGCTGTTGGTTTTCCGAATAAAATAAAATAAAATAAAAATCAGTTAACGAGTGACAAGTGAATTTTATACTTACATTCGAATACTATCTTGTTATTATAATGATAAAGTCAATCAATAACAAGTTGCACTTCAGTTGGGGCTGTGTTGGTTGAATATGGACTTTGTTTTGCTTATGTCAAGGTAGATATTTAAATATATCAAATTAATCTGTCAACCGTTAACTGATTTTAATTGAGGTGTGACAAATACATGGTCATGACTTACCTTAAATGCAATGCTGAGTAGAAAATATATTCCTTCTTCTGCAATTTATAAAACAGCAACTCTGAAAAAATCTTCTACGTATATTTTTACTACAAACAATCTAATACCTATTACTTAATCTACTTATCTTATCTACCTACTTACTTATCAATAATCTTCGTCCTAACTAAAACTATCTACTTACATACGCATCTACAGAATGTCAGTCAATTCTCCCAACCCCCACCCCATGTCAGTTGCAAAATTGAAACTATTCCCAAGCCGTGTAATTCGCGGGCTGTAATGTAGGGGGTTTTAGGAAGTTCTTATTGGGGAGGAAAGTGTAATGATAGCCCTGTAACTCACGGGTTTGGGTTTTGGACCGGCCAAGAGCATGTTGGGCCATGCTCAATGTAGGGTTCCGTTGTTTACCGTCCGTCACAATAGGCAACCATAAAAAGTGTTTTAATAGATACACCCGACCCTATCACCTCCGGAAAAATCTTAACAGCGCGAAGTAAATTGGGTTACTAATTTATACAAACTATACGGATTATGTGTATTGGGTTTTCAGGGATAACTTTTCGATCGCGTGAATCGATTTTAATCATATTTTTTTTCATTAGAAGGGAGATACGTGCGGGATGATAAATTCAGGAGGTACTCAAAATATTTATTTTTTTGTACATACGGTTAAATTACAAACTTAATGTAGAAATTATTTTGTAAAATTTTTCAAACCTCGTTCAACCAATCAAGTTCAAAATAATTTTCCAATAACGTTCTTAAGTTTTACTATTGTAATTTTAAACTCTTAGTTACCTATCCAATGATATGCCACACTTTAGGGTTGAAACGAAAAAAAAATCACCGCCCATTTTAGGTGTAAGTACATTAGTACACTAAAAAGAAATTATAAACACTTTTTATTTTACCACTTGGTTGGCGTGACATATATACATATTCGTACAAAATTACAGCTTTCTAGTACTTACAGTCACTGAGATTATCCGCGGACGGACGGGCAGACAGACAGACTTGGCGAAACTATAAGGGTTCCTGGTTGACTACGGAACCTTAAAGGCTTCGTCAGTAATTACTGAAAAACAATGCTCGATTAATCAAGCGCGCGGCGCGCGCTTGTCCCGCGTGCGATGCGCGCCTAACCTAACACGCCCCGCCCCGCTCACGCCACGCGCTAGTCTGACGAAGCCTTAAAAAGGGCTTAAAAAGTATTACTATACGGAATTATGGTACCAATTGTATTGTACCTTGTAACAAAGTCTACAGTTTTCAGTCAAAGTCAGTCTTGTAACAAAGTCTACAGTTTACCGCGTGACTAGGTCTAGACTACTTCTAGCTACTAAATAACTTAATTTAGCAACTTATTCACTTACTAGTGAACGACCACACGTTCGGTGCAGGGCCCCACATAACGTTCAATAATTTCTTGTGGTAGCTCTCGGCTATGTTGGTGGTGCGGTGCGGGCGATTATGCGCCGAAAACCCATCCGGTGTAATCTAAAATAAAAAATATAATATATGATCATTGATCACATTGAGATACTACATATAATAGGTACTATGTCCAAATAAGTAAAGTTTGTGTCTATTATTTCATCGGTAGAAGTAAGTATGAGTTTTTAAATTACAATAGTAGAACTTAATAAAAACTTTATTGGAAAATTATTTTGAACTTGATTGATTGAACGGGTTTTGAAAAATAGTACAATAGTACATTACCTAACTAGTGCGGTAAAATAAAGGAAGGCCGAGATCGCAGATTTTTGCGACCCGAGCTGCAAGCGAGGGACGTAAATACGCGATCAAGGGCTTTATTTATTACCTCACGTGTTAGGCACATCATTTTATGCCTACACTTGGGCAGAAATCGGCTTTTTCCGTACGCGTAGCGTGCGGAAAAAGGCACTTTATGGCCAGGTGTGGCATAAAATAATTTCTAAATTAAGTTTGTAATTTAACCGTAGGTATGTGCAAAAAAAGGTTGGGGTATAGCAAAGGGGGGCGCGGGACAGGGCTCTCGCCGGTTAGGACGCGTGCCGACACTGCGCGTTCTAGAGTGTTTTTGTAGAGCCCGCCGTGCTTTTTGCCACGCAAGGGCGGAAGGGCTGCACTTCCGGAAGCTACTATATAATATATATAAAGTCTAAGTACGCTCCTGATACTTAGATATTGCCAACAGCTTACCAAGTGCGGGATAAGACATGATCGCATGACCAATTTACGGTGTGACCTCCGATTGCGCATATGTACTATGGGCATATAGGACTCACTTATACTGGACTGGTGGTAAGTGATACGAATTAGATTACTTTGCCCCACATGTGGATAAAATGCATTTTTCCACGCTAGTTTTAAAGGACAAAACAGGTCTTTCCGAGCTAGTGAGGGAAAAAATATATTTTAGTCCTGCTTACTTGTATCATCCAATAATTCACAAAATAATTGTGAAAGTCTTCGTTGTAGGGCAGGTTGTCTGCTCTCGCAGCAGCGGGCAGCTCGCGGAGCGCGAGCGGCACGCGCTCCGGCGGCAGCAGCGCCAGCGCGCAGTACAACCGCACGAGCCGCAGCCCCGTCGTATTGGGCCGCACCGGTATGTTCAAAGCCTTCGCTTTGCGTATCAATGCCTGAAAACACAAACCCGTGTCTAATATTTACCTATTATTATTATTATTTCGTTTTGGACAGGCAGCTGATGCTGATACGTCTAAATCATAGTTCGCTTAGCACGGTTTCACTATTTATGATAAACCTACTATACCTACTAACAATTAAACTCTAATTAAATACCAATTTATTTACATAAATCATATATAACAAGCAAACAATGAATAAAAAACAATTTAATTTAAGAAAGCAAATAAACATTTTGAGTTTGAGTTTGAAATGTAAATTGAAGAAGAAAAGTTATAACTATGATTATTTACCTGTGTATAGTGAAAATAACACCCACTAATAGGCAAGCCGGTCACCTGGCCTAGTGCCGCTTGCAAGGCCGGTTCAAAATCCGTCACAAGTTTGTTTGGGCGAGGATGGCCCGCGAGCTCCCATACCCGCTGGAGCACCGCCGTGTATAGGTCCCGGCGGCGGTGCTCCATCAATACCACCAACGGGTGGTAGTAGTACCCATTGATACTGCCGTGGATGGTAAGCAGTTGGCACGCGGGTATGCCCGCCGGCAAGGTTTTAAAAGTTCCATCCGCCAAGATGGTATGGGCAGCTCGCAATATCTCGCCGAAGGCTGGCGTGGCCAAAATGACACCGACGCCCCCGCCTGGCGCTCGGACGGTGTCCACATACAGCCCGTTATGTTGCGGGTGCTCCTGGAGGGCGGTGGCGTACTGCTCCAGGGTCCGAGGCACGGCTGGCTGTGTGGCGCGCCGCCATTTTCGCATTGCGGAGACGACGGTGTCATATAATAAATGAGGGGCGGCATCAGGATATCTGAAATTACGGTTGTTACTTTATTTTATTTTAATTTAATTAAGTCGATGGTTACGTAAATACATGAAAATAAATAGGTTATACCTTGCCGCCTCCTCCAGATATATTGAAAATAGAGGCATTGCCTCTGTAGCAGATCGGGCTTTTAAAGTTTGGTACATCAGGTTGCTGAAAAAAAAGCAATGAATGTTTAACTATAAATTGAATGAGATGTCATATACTACAGAAAAAGTGACCATGGTCCCCGGTGAGCAGGGCAGGGATCGAACCAGCGATCTCCTGCTTTCGCGGCAGACGCTCTAACCACTCGGCTACCTGATCACGGCGGCCATCAGAGTCCGAAATTTACCTATCTAAATACTCCTATCGGCGCATAGGTACCTACTCCAATTCCTCAATGATAGTTTTTATTTAAACTGACTCTACCAAAATAAAATACAACCCGTAGAAACCAGTGAGAAAAGCAGACAGCGGGACAGATAATTTAAAGAAAAATCTTAAAATTTAAAACAACTCAATAAAAGTTTTACCGGTTCGGGATCCACGGTTCCGCTTCATGGTGGTGTTGGCCGCTCACTGCCCCCAGAACCCCATTTCTGGCATTAAAATAGGCCCAGCAGCCCGTCGCGGTGCACTTAAATTTGGTGGTCCCACCCCTGGTCCGCGCCGCCCGGTAGAAAAAACCCTCTCTATTCACCCACTGGTGATTTCCGTGGAAATTACTAATTGCTTCCATTTTAGTTTGGTTAAACAATATTAAAATTATAACTTGAAAATTGTTTGGCAAGTTTATATCTAATAATGACTGAGTGTTTAGTTAAACAATATTAAAATGATAAGTTGAAAATTGAAATTGAAAAGTGTTTGGCAAGTTTATATCTAATAATGACTGATTGGCGCGTAATGCTTACGAATTGAATGTTGAGAGAAATGGGCGGGAAACAGTTGCTAGCCCAGTTTATATAGGCAGCACCACAGATTACAAATACTACATTGGTTTGGTATTGAACGCGAATCCTGTATAAATGGTTACAACTTCTTACCTCTAGATGGCGCATTTGTTTTTCGCTTGATAGAGTCAAATTGAACCACAATTTATATAGAGATATTGAACTCATAGATGTGTTCACACAAAAAGGCCTTTAACATACGTACTTATACAATCGATGATGAGATAAGATGTTTAAAAACCTTGTATGAAATCGCATGTACTCAACTTATAAAATGTGGCTTATCTGTGGTGATGTTTTCTAATTGGTTACCTATTAACTTACTTTATAATGTATTTTGATTTTAAATATATTTACCGACGCGGTAAATATATTAAAAAATTACGCTATGTTTTACTGTACTGTAACTTAATAATACACCATACAAAATTCAATTATTTTAAATAACGAACAAACGCGAGTAGGCGTCGCGTCCAAAGCCAAATTTGACCTTGGGCTTGAATGAAAGCGGAGCGTCGCCCGCCATTTTTATATTCCATAGCAACAGTAACCGTCGGCTTAACCCTTTAACCATATTTTTTTTAAACAATTTGGAAATTTGAAAGCACGTACGATTTATATAATTTTTTTAATGAATATCCAGCTAAAGAAAGTTTTTTTTATTTCGTTTGTTATTTTCAAGTTACAAACGGCACTATATTTGCCATTGTTTTGTTGGTCACTGATAGCTAAGTACTTATAACTATAATAATAACATAAAGTACCCATTTTCATACTGTGACTGAAAGTTTGTAGTAAAGTTTAAATTTTTTTGAAAGCTAGTTATTCCAATGTTTAAAATTAAAAATGAATATGACGATTGAAATATACCTAAAAATTATAATTATCAAGATAGCCACGTCCAACAATATTTTTTTAAAGATATTTTTGTTTAAATGTAGATATTATCAAAATGTCTTAAATCTGACCTACATTTTGTAAAAACTTTTATGGGCTCGCCTGTTTTTTGAAGATTTGTAGGTACAGTCGCCACAGATATACAGGGTGGAAATAGATTTTGGGTCGGTGAGGGCAGCTACCTGATCCCGTGTTGCTACTGTTGCTAGGCGAAAATGGTCTTAGGAGACCTTCCTTCGATTTCAAATTAATGAAGATTGGAGTTTACAGATTTTGGAAAAAACATACAGGATGCGAGAAAATGGTCATTTTTGACAAACTGTTTGATGCCTTTCGATTCCATTCCTGTCCAGGATCAAAAGCTTGTATGGAACCAAATAGTTATTTATTATACAAGGGGGCAAAGTTGTTGTTTAACTCTCGGGCTTATATTGAGACCCGAGCAAGCGAAAGATTCCAAAATTGAGCCACGAGCGTAGCGAGTGGTTCAATAACTGGAATCTTTCTTAATGTTTTTTTTAATACTACGACGGTGACAAACAAGCATACGACCCGCCTGATGGTAAGCGGTCACCGTAGCCTATGGACGCCTGCAACTCCAGGGGTGTTACATGCGCGTTGCCGACCCTTTAAAAACTTTAACACTCCTTTTTTGAAGAACCCCATATTGTAGTCCTTTGGGAAAACAGTGGCAGGGAGCTCATTCCACAGCCGGAGCGTCCGCGGGAGGAAGTTAATGTCCCTTTAAAACAAACAAACAAACAAAATAACAATGTGTTATTGGATGACAGACTGTAAATTATCGAGCAGTTTCATTATGCCATCCCTGATTATCAACATCAGGTCCACTCCATCAAAATGATGGCCACAGTAAGAAAATGCCTAAGCTAATTATGAACAGCCTCTAATCACAATGAACGTGCCGTTCAAATTTGAGGAGTTCTCTGAATTCTTCAAGAACTTCATCATCAGAATAGAAATCAAATCAAAAACATGAATCTCAAACTAGGATAATAAGTAGAGCTAGGTTGATCGACAAGTTCCAATTTGCCATCCCTGGTCTTCATCATCAGGTCCACTTCATCAAAATGTTGGCTCCCTCAAAACAATGTTTTAGTTACCCTAAAACCCTTAAACCAAATCAAATCAAATAAAATCAGAATGCATGTGCCGTTAAAATTTGAGGAATTCTCTCAATCCCTCACGAATTCCATCATCAAAATAGAACTATAATCAAATAGGACTATCTTGAAGGTATTTCTTTACAAAGAAAAGATGAATGTCTCAAATCGGGTGATAGAGCTGGGAATACCAAGCAGTTCCACTTTGTCATCCCTGGTCTTCATCATCAGGTCCACTCCACTAAAACTAACTAAACTAAATTAAACTTAAAATTAATTGTGTTTGGAAAAATGACTGAAATGTGTGTGTGTGTGTGTTTGCTTTTATCAGTTTGATCTCTGTAGGAAAGGATTTCCATACACTAGCTCCTCTCTATCTTTATATTATAATCAAGCGTATTTATTTTTTATAAATAAATATATGTCGGGGTATCGGGAGGCCGAGTAGGCGGGACTGAAGGCGTGTCCGACATATTGATGTCGTGTGGGCGTGCATGTGCAGGTTATCACGAAATAGTAAACTCACAGTACAATCAAATCACTGTATTACTGGTATTAATCGTTAAACAACAAAAATATTCAATGATTGCAACAATAATTCACGATTAAGAGCCAATGGGTTTGTAAGCGACCATCTAGTCCTAGGCGCTGTCAAGGAATGACGTCCCGCGCCGCCATGACACTTACAACTCCATTCGGGTCATTCATTCGAACCCGCTCTTAAAATAAATCAACTTGTCAATATCAACAATAATCAAAACTACCCGAGTTTAACAATTTAAAAAAAATAATTAAATTAAATCTATCACGCGCCGTTACGGCCGTCCTGCATCATCACACGTCCTCGTGTGTATCGTCTCTGCTTTCTGGCTCATCTGTGACCAATAAAACCACCAATATACACACAGCTACCTGCTCGGTCATTCTGACCGTTATTATTTCCGCTTAATTCCAGCGTAACAACTTTCAAGGGTAGTGTGTACCACCAAAACCAACGTATGCACCCATTATACTAAGAAACGCCACCAAGGCCAAATTAATTACACTTAGGCCACCAAGGCCACTAATGCCACCAAGGCGAACTATGCCACCAAGGCCAACTAATGCCACCAAGGCCGAATTATGCCACCAAGGCTAATCTTTGCCACCAAGGCTAATTTTTGCCACCAAGGCTTATTTGTGCCACCAAGGCTAATTTTTGCCACCAAGGCCAGTTTGTGCCACCAAGGCTTAAATAGTAACAATCTACGTGCAACTTTGTGGCGAATAATGCCACCGAGGCTGCCACGTTCCATCTCACCCCCGAGGTCAAACAAATGCCACTCAGGTTATGATTACCAAAGTCTCACCACGCATCATAGAGTAAAACCCAAAATAACACAAACCAAAACTCCATTTAACTGTACTCACCAGCGCCAATAGGGCATCCTGACTCTTTTGAGTCTTCGGTTGTTGCTAAAGCGGTATTCAGCTCTAAAGGAACGTAACACTCGGGCATTCATCTGAGACGGTCGGTACCGTCTTTCTTTTTGACCAATAAAATAGGGCTCGCGAATGGAGAACAACTTTCCTGAACTATACCTGCATCCAAAAGGTCCCTGATTTTACCACGCACTACTTCCCTTTCTTCTGTACTCCACCGATTTGGACGTCTTTGCACAGTACGATTTCGATCAGCTAATCTAATTTCTAATTTCCCAGTATTAACGCTACTAGATGGGGTTCCGTCAACGAAATGATCTGCATTCTCTTAAAGTAAGGTAAGTAGCTGACCCCGGAAATCAGAGGGAATTTCGGTATTGATGCTTTCAAAATCTTTAACTTTGGAGCCAACACCACAAACTGCTACTATCTTTGTTTCGCTCAGAACAATCTGGCTCTCACTCACTTCTATCGAGAATCCTAACCATAACAAATCCCGGCCTACCATGACAGCTTGAGAGATGCAATCATCAGGTACTAGAGGGAATAATAATTGCAACGCGGACCCCTGTATATGAACCGTGGCTAAAATTTGAGTATTGCACTGCAAACTAGATCGGCCTATACCTAATAGCGTGATAAGGCTATGCTGCCGTTTACCGGCGAATTTTTCAGCCATACTTTCCTTAATTAGAGAGCACTCGGCACCTGAATCGAAACTAAATGAAAACTTCTCACCAGATAAAGAACTGTGTTTGTGGACGCACAGTGTGGGTTGTTGCCTTATACCAACGATTCAGCATTGCTCTCAGTCGCCTCAGCTTCTGCTACGTCAACGTGGCACAAAGGTGGCGATCAGCAGCAGGCGGGCAGCTCGAAGTAGTTTATCACAGCAGACTGAAATCATCGAATTGTATTACATCAGTTTCTCCACTAAAATATTTTGAGAGTGTCCCCGCTCGTTTATTCACTGTATCAAATACGTTCAGCTGCGGAGTAACTACCTACCAAATAAATAATCAATCTCTTTATCTTTGATTAAATTTGATACTTTAAACAAAAACAAACAACAGTTTGTTTCATTGCAATTATTAACAGCAAACTTGTATTGCTAATAAAAACAACTTTAGTGACATTCGAAACCAAAATCTGCAATATTTCGTACTATTGTTAACTACCTTGTTTTTTTTTTTCAATAAAACAATGGAACGAAACCTGTCCTTTTATTTCCCTTTGTCCTCGAGCTGGTATCTTCAATCCTAGCAGGTCTGCTCGACAGCCACGGCTAGCACCTTCCAACGCAATAGCACCACTACGGCCGCATTTACCGCATACTGTCAGTTGTAGTGCTGTATGCCACCAACGAGAAAGAGCACGTGGTGCATTCGCCAAGCGCCACTCCTTGTGGACATGATCTTCTTTATCCCACATTCTGATGTCGGGGTATCGGGAGGCCGAGTAGGCGGGACTGAAGGCGTGTCCGACATATTGATGTCGTGTGGGCGTGCATGTGCAGGTTATCACGAAATAGTAAACTCACAGTACAATCAAATCACTGTATTACTGGTATTAATCGTTAAACAACAAAAATATTCAATGATTGCAACAATAATTCACGATTAAGAGCCAATGGGTTTGTAAGCGACCATCTAGTCCTAGGCGCTGTCAAGGAATGACGTCCCGCGCCGCCATGACACTTACAACTCCATTCGGGTCATTCATTCGAACCCGCTCTTAAAATAAATCAACTTGTCAATATCAACAATAATCAAAACTACCCGAGTTTAACAATTTAAAAAAAATAATTAAATTAAATCTATCACGCGCCGTTATATAAATATAAATATTATGAGACAATCTTACACAAATCGACCTAGTCCCACGGTAAGCTCAATAAGGCTTGTGTTGTGGGTACTAGGTAGGGTTTCTGATTTCTCGGCCCATTTGTATTCTCGAGTTTCGAGAAATCTCGAGCCCAATTTCTCGAGTCTTCTCGAGTCTCGAGTCTTTTTTTGGAGGATAGTAATTTTAATGTTTTTCGTATACCACCGTAAGTATTCATTGTTAAAATATTGTTACCCTTTTAAAGCAAAACCTGTTAAAATAAACCAACCTATACCGAGATCTTTTTATATATTTCTTTATATATAACTTTTTCATAACTATGAATTGCCGATGAGGTTTGAATTAAGCATCTTATCCAGTCTTAACCTTTAAAGCACTCGTTGTCACTGGGCAAAACGTGATCTCCCATTCGATGGGCTAACAAAACGGAGTACCTTTTCCATGTGTTCCTTACACATGACATAGCCGATGTCCAGCACAGGCAAAAAACATCGCAGTCTGCCTCCATCGAATTAATATAAGCCATTCAAAAGTTTGAAAATCCTCTTATTCTCGCCAGGTAAAGCGATACTTCTCTAAGTTCTTACGCGTAGCTATTCAAATCAAAAGGTTCCTAATTTCAATAGTAAGGAAGCTTTCCCGTATCACCAGCTTGGGATCCTGTACATTATTACGATTTAACACGAGGATCAAGTTAAGTACACGACTGGAAGATTGTTACGTCGATTGTCTCAGAATAAATAAAATATAAAAGGAAAAAATACGGAATGAGTTTCAGTGTAGCTTCTTTGAGCATCAACAGAATCTTCTGTTAGGTACCTACATGCTTTTGTAAGATGTTTTTCAGTGGGCTATTTCTGAACTCTTAACAGATATAATATTTATTATAAAAATATATAATATACTTTAGATATTGCACGTTGTTTGCAGTTTCAGATTCCAATTTCTGATATAATTATCATCGTCACCGCCGACTTCATCCGAGTCTTGAATAGTTGACATTTTGGGGTAGTTCAACCATAATAAGTATAATTTTTGTAACAAAAATTGATAAATAGACAGCTGGAAAAGTCGTTTTGATGTAGAACCACGAGTTGAGCATTAAGGCTGTCACGTCCGAAATTAACTTTGATGTTCCGTCCATCAGAAGACTTGATACTTCTTGACTTCCGATAATTTTTATCTCATATAAAATGTAGCTAAAAAGTGTAGCTAGTTGTCTTGAATTCAAAAAATCGTGATTAGAAGCCCTTGTCACGACTTTAACACAGAACCAACTTACCCTACTCAAAATAATAAAAGTTCTGTGTTTATTATTCTCAAGTTAATTTTCTTTAAGTCTAGTTGTACGGGGCGAAAAGGCGCGTGCGCGTGCCCGCCGCGCATGACTCGAGAATTCTCGAGTCATGGACATTTTTTTCTCGTCTCGAATGAAACCAAAATTCTCGAGTTGTCTCGAGTTCGAGAAACCTCGATCAGAAACCCTAGTACTAGGCGACGATATATATAATAGATAGATACATATAAATACTTAAATACATAGAAAACATCCATAACTCAGGAACAAATATTCGTGATAAACACACAAATAAATGCCCTGACCAGGATTCGAACCCGGGACCTCCTGCTTCGTAGGCAGGGTCACTACCAACTAGGCTAGGAGGCCGTTAAACCAGTTATTTAACCAGTTAGTTAAAGTTTTTTTGCAAGTGAATTGTTGTAGAGCGAAAATACTTATTTTTTTGTTTATTTTATTATAGAGACGACCAATTAACTTACAAAATTGGTATGCAATTTTAACTATAAAACTCTCGTGAGACTCGAACATATTAAATAATATTTAAAACGGGTCACTCACGTAATTCACGTATTTAATTCGGGTCACGTACGTTCTTCGTAAAGAACGAAACATGTCGAGCGAAAATCGACTAAATTACGTGAGTGACCCGTTTTAAATATTATTTAATAAATTGGTATGCAGCAAATCGGGATTGACTAAATGTAATAGGGGCAACATTGTAAGTAGGTACGCCGTCCACTTTGAACAGGATGGCACGTTAGGGATTTGTGTAAGTGGGTGAATCAACTTTTAAATATCCACATGATGAAATTATGGACTTATATTTTTTTTTCTTATATTTCATATTTCATTATTTTATTTTAAAGATAATTTTCTATAAATTATGATTATGTATAGAGCAGAGCACTTTTTTTGCGAATTTAGTGATTTTTACTAAAAAAAGTTCACCAGCCCAAATCTGATGTCCCCTGGACAACCATTTAAAATTATTTTTTTAACGGTATACACGCACTTGCCAGAATTTCATTTGCCATAAAATTCAACAGGCATAATATTGTTTCCCATTATTATATATGCAATACTTATTGTCTACTATATTAGTCATGTGCCAGAAACTTTGTTTCCCATAAAATCAATATCAATAATATCATTTTTCATCATCACTGTAAGCCATAATGATCACTAGCCATAATATCATTTGCCATCCAAATTGCTTCCCAGAAAGTAGTTTAGGTTAGTTAGAACTGTAAAATTTCAATATAATAATATATAGGTACGACGGCGAGCAAAGCGAGGAGGAGTGTTAGGTTGAACCGTGACCATACAGCGCGCGAGCCGAGCGAGCGAAGCGAGCGTGCCGCGGGAGCGGCCGGCGAAGCGCAAGAACCGACTTCCATTATAATATAAAATTCTATTTAATAATATATAATTCAAAATTATGATAAGTCAGAAAACTTCCCTACCTATTCAACTCTAAGGCAGGTCAGTTTAGGTACGACGACGAGCGAAGCGAGGAGGAGTGTTAGGTTGAACCGTGACCTTACAGCGTGCGAGCCGAGCGAGCGAAGCGAGCGTGCCGCGGTAGCGGCCGGCGAAGCGCCAGAACCGACTTCCAATATATAATATAAAAGAGCAAGCAAGCATGCATGGATTCAGGGAAACACCATTATTTAGTATGGCGTTTAAATATTCTATTAAATAGTATTAGTACAATTAATAATATGGATAACAACACGTATGGCACTCGTACGTTCTGGAATCCAATAATCGGGTAAACAAAGAGTATGTCATATAATTTTTATGGTAAACAAACAGTTCGGGCAAATGAAATTCGGGCAAATAAAATTCGGGCATGTGAGTATTATTTTATATAACTTTCGGGCAAACAATAGACAACCTTTTTTAACATACTAGACATCAATTATTGTGAAAACAGTTATTTTACCTACATTGATTAAACAATATAGTTTCATGTTTTATCTATAAATATGGCAATATCGCCCTGAATTTCACAATATTTCCCCTTATCATGTCCCCAGGACAACTGTAACTTCACAGGACCGGAACTTTTCGATTAAAACGCTATATAATAATAGTAATGTAACAAAATTCCTCCGGCTACTTGGTTTTGTATTGTGCTATTGTATTTTTAAAACAATATGAACTATTCTGGGTGTTAAAACGAAAATAATAATAATAAGTGGTTTTCAATTCAGGGACAACGTAGTTGTCCCAAGGACATATCTGGTTGTCCAAAGGACATTTTAGAGCCTACAATCTTAAGGAAGGTACTAAATAAAACAAATTTATTGAAATATTAGCAAGCAGTTTGAATATTTCAGCACACCGGACAACAGAAATATTATTACAATTCTTAATAATCAACAACTTTATAAAAAATATAAGATTTGCTTAAGCAGTTCCTGAGATAGCCAGCTTTGTGACAGACAAACGGAGCCTCCTTAGCCTCCTTCCTCCAATTTGTGTACTTTCCCATTTTCCGTAAGTCTTCCTCTACGCAGTCTATCCACCGTTTTCTTGGCTTTCCTTTTGGTCTCTTTTGCTGCGGCTTCCATTTAGTTAATATCTTAGTTGATCTAGAATCTGGCATTATTTCTGAATGGCCCGCACAACGCAGTCACTGTAACTTACAGTATCTGACTATCGTCTCCTGTCGCATTAGCGCATCTGGCTCGTGATTCATTCGCAGGCGGTATGTTCCGTCTGTTTCTCTAATTGTACCGTAGATTTATCTCAGCACTTTTCTCTCGAACACGGCTAGTTTTTGTTCAATTTTCTGCGTCATAGCCCAGGTTTCGCATGCGTATGTTACAACTGGCCTTATGATACTTGGGTAGATGACGACTTTTGATCTTAGACTTAAGTAGTTAGATCCGAGAAGTTTCTGGCATGCGTAAAAACACTTGTTACCTGCCATTAAGCGAGCCCTTATTTCCTCTTCAGTTTTGTTTTGGGAGTATGGATCCTTGGTACCTGAAGCTGGCAACTTCCTCAACGGTGTTAGTTCCGAGAGAAATTTTTAGCAATGGGGCCGGTTGGCGCGTTGAGTACATGTATTTCGTTTTGTCTGCATTGACATGCGGACCAAACTTAATCGATTCTGCTTCAAGATCAACACCGTGATCGATCATTATGGTTTTGGACCTGCTGGTGATAACAATATCATCCGCATTTGCCGCTATTTGTGTGGTGTTATAATCGATCAGGCCGTTGATACCAAGTTGGCGAGTTGCAGCCTCCAATACCAAGTTGAATACTATAGACGAAAGTGCATCTCCCTGTTCGACTCCAGATTCCAGAATATACTTCAAAAGGCTCGGATACTTTATTTTGAATGGCAACTACAGATTTGGAGTGGGCTAGAGAAGTGTTTACCAGTCTTACCAATTTGCTTGGCACTCCGAGCAGTAACATGCCATACAGAATTTGAGATCGTTTGACACTATCGAAAGCCTGCTTGAAGTCGCCAAACATATGGTGTTGATTTAAATTGTATTCGTAGGCCTTCTCCAGCATTTGACGCATCAGATGTATATGGTCAGTTGTAGAGCGGTTCGGCCTGAAACCACACTGATAGTCTCCCAGTATTTACTCGGCGTATACACTAAGCCGCCTGTTCAGTACCTTAGCGAAGACTTTATATGCAGTCGATAGTGCGGTTATGCCTCTATAGTTGCTACATGTACCTTTATCGCCTTTTTTCTTAAATAGGCAATATGATGCCCAAATCCCATTCCTGGGCCATCTTTTCTCCCTGCCATATTTTTAATACGAGCAACAGTCTGTTTTCCAGCATGGGGCCACCTTTTTTTAGGAGTTCCGCGGAAATAGTATCCAGTCCTGGCGCCTTATTATTTTTAAGTCCTGTAACGGCTTCCTTGATTTCACTAAACGAAGGTGGTAAGAGATCTTCTTAGACGTCGTTAAGGTGGGTTCAGGGCTGACTTGACCGATGTTTAACAGATCTGAAAGGTATTCACGCCACCGTTTGATCACTTTTCACGCTCACTGAGAAGTTTGCCTGTTTTGTCGTGGCACGCATTTACCATGAGGGGTGGTTGGCCCTTCGATGAACCCGAACCCTTTGCAGCGTTCGTGGTCCCCAGGGTAGATTAAAAATAAAACATTAAAAATATATTTTTTCACGAAACCTGTTAAGGGTTCAAAACGTTGGGATGAATTTAAAAAAAATATACGCGATTAATCTTTTTAAATCGTTTTATACAGACAGTTTTATGTTCATGAAATACGTGTAAGCAAGTTATTAATTAAGGTAAAGATCCCCGTGATTGAAATAAAATTGTTATTGTCGATATCTTAAAATTAACCGTATGTCAAAGCGAAAGGTCCAAGATTGGGTATTTACCCTATTTAACATCTTATCACATGTATTTACCCTATTAAACATCTTATCACATCATTTTTGTCTAACGGACAACCAAAATGTCCTAAGGACAACCAAATCCGTTGTCCGAGTGACTAGTTGTCCGAGGGACTTTTCTTAAACTTTGAACCGTTCAGCAAAAATTAATGATTTGTTGTGTTTTATTTCATCCTTACCGTAACATATACATATAACAGAATCTAGTACGACATAATTTATTCAAATATATTAATTACTTACGAATTTGTGCCGGTGGTCCGATGGACAGACAATAAAACCACCCCACACTCACCAATAGTACCCGACCGACTGACGCCGCGGGTGTCGTGTATTCCAAATGGCGGCTAGGCCTATCAGATTACCAGGAAATTAAGCTTGTTGTCAAGTGCCTTACTGGGCCAACTACATTTAGATTCCGTAACAAATTTATGGTTGTCCGATGGAACTGCATGACGCGGATAATTTCAAGGGACAAAATTAAAACGCAAGAAATTCATAAACGGTTTAGTAAAAATATAAGAAATCGGTGTTTTATTGATGATACTTATCCATAAAAATGATTATTTGTATGTATATCAATCCCACAATAGTATTATTTTTCGTGATTCAAAGTTTTATGGTGCACCGTCGCAAAGGGACAATTTGACCTATGAAAAACCACCTTTTGGTCCTTCGGACAACCATTAAAAACCGGGTAGTATTGTAAAAAACAATTCAATGTTTCGTGATGAAATGTTACGTAATATTACTGGGAACAGAATGGAATGCAAATAAAGCTCATTACCTTTATATAAATTTGTAATATCGATCAGGGACTTCCCAAGTTCACCCAAGTACCTACTTTAAGGGTCGTTAGTGAAATAAATAATTTTCGCTTTGAAAGTAGTTCTGAATTATTGTAAAGCTGGCAAGTCGGATAGATATGTGGCTTAAAGTACATAACCTTAATTAAATGTCTTTGGCCTAAATCTATGAATTTAGTTTTAGCGACCCCTCCCCATGCAGTAATACTGGACGGAAAGATCTCGCGCACCGTGACCTCAGCGTGATTTCTATAAAATGGCCGTCAATCCAACTATTCCAACTTCCTAACAAAGTAAACAATCTGCCTTAATGATCGTAATAACCTAACCTTTATGTTTTGTATGTTACGATAATACAACCGTTTCAGTAGTGAACATTTTCAGTAATGTTTGATGAGGTAGTGTTAAAATATAAGGCAAAACAGTGACAAAATGATGCCTCTTGTGTAAGCACATTGATTGTAAGTTCGATTGACGGCAATTTGAGTGGAGTGCAGGCAGATGGAGTCCGGGATCATGAATGTGAGAAATAAAACTTGTTCAGATAATGCACTCGTGTTTATTATTAACATAGTAATAGTACATTACGATAAAAGTGCGAGGAGGAAATGCGCAATGAGTGGCGATAAAGTAAAATACGACCGAAACAAGTGTTTTAAATCGACATGATTTGAGATTTGAGAATTACTTACTCGCACGTTGTACCTACCGTACAACGTTTTACAGTACATTTACTTGACGTAGGCATACATATAAGTAATGTGCTGATTATCGTACTAGTGTGCTAATTTAGTTCCATAATATGTAATGTAATAGTAGTTTACGATTCAAGTGCGAAAAGGAGGAAATTCGCAATGAGTGGCGATAAAGTAAAACACAACCGAAGAAGGAAGTGTTTTAAATCTACATGAGTTGCAAACTACCTATTCGCACGTGTATCTATGGTACGTTTTACAGTACATAATTATGGCACTTTGAACTTTTAAACATAGGCACATGATGTGCTCGTTATCGTACTAGTGCGGTAATGTAGCACCATGTGTACTGTAAAGTCTCTTCCTTCTTTATTGCTTCACAGATGAAACGAAGTAAGTACAATATATATTTAGTGTAAATAAAGATAGCAACAAGCGGTCTCATCAATAAAACTTAAAATTATTTAGGAATTAATTTGTGTGTTGTGTGTGTTTGTTTGTGTATTTGTTTGTGTTTGTTTTGTATTTGTTAAGACTAAGTATCAAACAAAGTAGGTACACAAAGGTGTCGGCAGAAGGAATGAATGTTCCTGCTGTCATATGAAAGTGAAGCTGAATTACGTTTTTGAAAATTAACAAACAGACAGACTAACCTTATTCATAAAAAAAGTTAACAGAAGCTTTAGTTAAATTATGTTTTCTCCCATTCTGACAAAAGCGATTGTCAAAGTGACAGATAAGGACAAACAATCAGTGGCCTATTTCACCACGGCGACAGGTGCGATAATTGTCAGCATCATTATTACTGGTATTACAGGCGTCTATGGGCTACGGGCGCCGCTTACTATTGTGCGGGCTGTATGCTTGTTTACCGACCACGTGTTATTTATAAATAAAAACATAATTATTATCATTAAAAACGAAACTATTGTGAAGAGCTCTTGACATATATGTCGCAAGAAACACGAAATATGTCACGAAATTCCGACACAGGATCATTCACATGTCAAAAACTACCGATCTTTAAATCACTAATAGATCTCGTGACAATTGTAAAAAAATCTTCACCAAGAAATTGTCTTTTTACTGACGATACTCTACGATTTTACTAAAGTTATTGAAGTGGTGGCAAACAAGCACACAGCCCGCGCGATGGTGATCGGTTTCCGTAGCCTATGGACGCCAGTAATTCAGTCATTTAAGGAATTGTCACACTTGTCAGCGTGGTGAAATAGGGGCCAGGAGGGGTAAACATATTTATGATGTCGATATCGATACTCTTACTTTTTTGGTTTAATTGTTTTATATGTACAACAACACTTACAGGGTTGAAATCTTTGGGGGAGGCCTATGTCCAGCAGTGGACGTCTTTCGGCTGAAATGATGATGATGATGATGATGACTTACAGGATGCTGATGGGGCTGCCTCGATTCTGCAGCGCGACCGGGATGTTTGCGGAAGCGCGTGAGACTTTCTACGCCACTATGCGCAAGCGAGCTGCGTCCCTGGTGCGCAGAGTACGAGCCAGCTCCAACAGCATCCTAGCCATGATCGCAGACAGGATTGATAGCCTGTATGTGTAACGGCTGCATTGCCCATGTGCGCAGAAACATGTAGTTCATATAAGATAATGATAAATATCTTTATTTTTCAATGATAAATATCTTTACAATGCACTTATGAACGTCAAAAAAAAGCTACTACCGGTTCTATCCCTACACCACAGCCCGAGAAGAATATTACCAGCAAGAAACTCGCCGGACTTATTTTTTTAAAACAAATTACAAAAGAAGGTAGTAAAAATATTTACAATATGTCGTTCTGCAAAAAACCATATAAAAATAAAATAGTGAAACAGAAAGACAAAAAAAAATTAAAGGTTTTACACAGTATACACACACACACACATTTGATATGATTTCTTTCGTGAACTCTGTCCTTCACTCTGTAAGCAGTAGTACATTCAATTTAATTTTTGTTGATTACGTTACAGTTTCTGGTATGGGCCATGCATGATTGTCTGTTAAATAGTTCTCTACTGTGTAATAAGCCTTCGACATCAAAGATTTTCTTTTTCAAATAATTCTTAAATGATAAATATCTTTATTTTTCAATTTAGGCACATTACAATGCACTTATGAACGTCAAAAAAAAGCTACTACCGGTTCTATCCCTACACCACAGCCCGAGAAGATTATTACCGGCAAGAAACTCGGCGGGACTTATTTTTTCAAAACAAATTACAAAAGTAGGTAGTAAAAATATTTACAATATATGTCGTTCTGCAAGAAACCATATCAAAAGAAAATAGTGAAACAGAAAGACAGAAAAAAAGAATAAACAAAATAAAACAAAATTTAACGGTTTTACACCATATACACATACTAACACATTTGATATAATTTCTCTCGTGAACTCTGTCCTTCACTCTGTAAGCAGTAGTACATTCAATTTTTTTTTTGTTGATTTCGTTACAGTTTCTGGTATGGGCCATGCATGTTTGTCTGTTAAGGTAGTCCTCTACTGTGTAATAAGCCTTCGACATTAAAGATTTTTTCAAATAATTCTTAAGAGCGGGAAGGGGCAATTGCAATGCTTCATCCGGTAACTTGTTATAGAAATAAATACATTGTCCAAAAAATGACATATACTTTACGGACACGACACTTTCTGATAGCTAGCTTATTTTTGTTTCTAATGTTATAGCTAGAGACATCAGAAATTCTATTGAATGAATCTAAGTTTCTAATAACATGAATTATATTATCATATATATATTGGGATGCTACAGTTAAAATATGAATTTCTTTAAATAGCTCCCTTACTGATGCACGTTTACCTAACTTACTTATACATAAAACGAATGGCTCTCTTTTGTAAAACAAATATAGTCTGTATGTCAGCTGCCTTACCCCAAACCAGAATACCGTATGACATTACACTATGGAAATAACTATGATAAACTAGACGAGCTGTCTCAACATTAGTTAGTTGTCTGATTTTTCTAACGGCGTAAGCAGCCGAACTTAATCTATTTGCGAGTGTTGTTATATGCGGACTCCATTGTAGATTTTTGTCCAACGTTAAACCTAGGAAAAATGCTTTATCAACTACACATTCACCATTTAAAAGTATTCTAGTATCCACTGGTTTAACATTGGGCAAAGCAAATCTAATACATTTAGTTTTCTTAGCATTAAGTAGCAGATTGTTAATAGTAAACCAGTTAAGTACATCAACTAGAGTGCTATTAATTACACTATAATCGGTAGATTTTCGGTCTGCAAAAAGCACTATATCACAACGGTTCTCTATGACACAAGGTAAATCATTTATATAAACTAAAAATAGGAATGGGCCCAAAATAGAACCCTGTGGCACTCCTAGTTTAACTACGGCGCCGCTAGACTGTGATTTATTTTCAACAACAGTTTGTGTTCTATTGCTAAGATATGAGGACATTAAGTTTAAAGCATTCTCTGACAGACCATAATGCTCTAATTTCAAAATGAGCGTTCCATGATCTACGTAATCAAAAGCTTTAGAAAGATCACAAAAAATACCAATTGCATCACAAGAACTTTCCCAAATATTGTAAATATCTTTTATGAGTAGGTACTGAAGCAGCATCTGTCGTGGAACGTCCCCTTGTGAAACCGAACTGATTGCTTGTAAGCAACCTATGTCTGTTGAAGTGCCCTTGTAGATCATTTAACATTAACTTTTCAAAAACTTTACTTAGTAAAGCAGGAAGGGGCAATTGCAATGCTTCATCCGGTAACTTGTTATAGAAATGAATACATTTTCCAAAAAATGACTTACTTATATACTTTACGGACACGACACTTTCTGATAGCTAGCTTATAAATCTTGTTGTGTTCTTTAATGTGTTGTGTTTTGTGTTTGTTTTGTTAAAATTAGTAGTACCTATAGGTAATTTAATTTAAGATCATCATCATATCAGCCATAAGACGTCCACTGCTGAACATAGGCCTCCCCTTTTGACCTCCATATGTATTGGTTGCAAGCGACCTGCATCCAGCGTCTCCTGGCGACCTTCATAAAGTCATCTGTCCATCTTGTGGGTGGACTTGGCCACCGTCAATTGAAGGGGTGTTTACAAAAACAACATAAGTAACATTTTTTTTCGGATTTCCGTTTTTGATGTCATCTTGTTCAAGTCCAAAAGATTTACGAACGGTGAAAAAATGGTAGTCCAAAAACAATTATGTTTGTTAAAATATGCAATTAAAATATCCTCCATACTACTATGTACTTAAAAATTTACATTAAAAACACTGAATTAAGAGCAACAGTAAAATAAATGATATATTTAAGTATTTAGATTTAGAGAAACTTAGTGGATGTCATAAGAACATTAAACATAAAAAAAAAATATTTTAGGAAAAATAGTTACTCAACTTTGCACAAAAACAACGTAACTAACCTAAATTTTACAAAAACTGCATAAGCGACAAAGTATATTTCATATTTTTTACGCAAAATAGAAAGCAAAGTAAAATTTAACATGTTATAAGTTCTTAAAGAAAGGTTTTGATGAAACAAAGATATTTATTAACATTCTCTTTAGAAAGGAACTCGGCTTCGGCCATACTAAGGGCTATACAGCGCTTTCGATTTCCAAATATCTCAAAACTTTTGCAATCGGACATATTTATATTTCAAATAACGCATATTAATTTACACTTAGACAAATCAATACCATACAAATAATGACCCGGTACAATATTTTGTTATACATAAGGGTGTTATGGTGACAACCTTAACTGCTTGACAAGGTAAACATAAAAACTTTAGTACTATTACTATTTTTGTGTCACTACGAACGGGTGAAGACACTGGCGACACAGGAACAGAGAAGTTCTCCTCCACTGAATGTGTCACCCCCTTTGACGGTGACGTAACGCATTGCGATGGCGTCTCGACGCCAGACGACTTCACACGTTGCGGCGGCGGCGGCCGCGCCCGGCGCCGGCATGGTCACTGCCGGTACAGTAGTGCTAGTCATCTTCTGAAATTGAAGGCGAACTGATTGACTCACACGAAGACAGACTAGATTTTTTACTAATATTAGAAAGACTACTGCCAATCTACTTTTTGATTATGAAGATACAATTTTAAATTGACAACATACAGTAAAAACCCATGGGATTATTACAAACTAAAATACACCCACCATTCTGAATATCAGTTGATTTTCGTAATAAGTAATAACTTTAATTACGCAATAGTACTAATTCTTTGAAGAGGTACCAAATAGTACCAACTATAGGTACTAAATATGGTATATTTCTTTCTAATATTTTTTTGTACACTCGCCATTCTGACTCTCACAGAGACGAGGCTCGCGAGCCGAGAAACCGAGGATTTAAACTGACTAGGATAAGGAAGAGCATGGCGAAATTGACGCCAGCTTGATCACAACGTCGCATTTCTATAGGAGGTTCCAAAACTGTAAAAAATTTTAGGAACGTTTATTAGATACTATCAAGTTAAATACTTAAGTAAATTCAATAGGCTAGACGAGTAAATATTTAAATCTATTTAGCCCGTCTTTTACATACTTAATTAAAAAATATTGTACACATATTGTTTCTTTTGTTCGTCAAATCATAAATGACGAAAATACAGTTTGTTCCAGTTTCGGGTAACGTCACTATTAGGTACAATTCTTACCTAGTAATGACGTCACCAGCCCCACCGCGGACCTTTGATGCTCTTTATCTTCGTCATTTTTAGTTAAATTGAAAAAGGAAAAAATACGTGTCTAATCATATTCGATAATCTAAGTGACGGACTAATTAGAATATTTTTTCAACCTAGTCGTCATCCCTATCGGTGCAAGTATCAAAGTTCTAAACTGCAACCCCAATTTTACGATGTGCTTACTATAAACAATTATTAGGTACTAATCAAAGTAACATAAGTTTATGTGATTTAAGTATCAAGGTAAAATACACATCTTCTTTGTATTTACTACGACACTAAATAAATTCAAGTTATGGCTCTTTTACTACCTAAAATGAAGATCAAGAGTATTAGCAGTGCGCGGCCACCACTCACCGTCACCACCCACGACGAGAGGCGCGCGCCATCACAAGCAGAGCGAGACGGCTGTCGGTGCTCTCAGCCGCCCGGTCCGGTGTGGCCGCGTACCAACCGAAGTATCCTTACTGGCCGAACCACCCACCATAATAGACCTGACATTACTCCAATAGACAAAACTTGCAAATCTGGATACCTCATAGACATAGCCGTTCCCAATACCCACAATTTACAAAGTACCATAACCGAAAAACTTACTAAATAGGTACATTGAACTCAAAGATGAAATTACGGCGCCTCCGGAAAGTAATCATATTACCTATTGTCTTATCTACAACTGGGCTAATACCAAAACAGCTGCATCAATCTTTGAAGACCTTAAAACTTCCACCCAGTACATTCCACCTTCTTCAGAAAACCGTTATCCTTAATACATGCCGAATAGTTAAAAAGTTCCTACAAACCGATCAAGAATCCCAAAATACAACCAGATCAACCTCACAAACCGTCACTACCACAACCATATCGCAAGCCACTCATGTATCCTTGACTGCTCAGCCTAATATACCATTACTTGCTGAAGATATAATAATTCCTACACTTACCTGAGATGCACTTGGCCTAGGCCCGTGCATAGCAGTACGTTGGTGAAAGCCGAGAGAACAGAAATGTTTACCAAAAATAATAACAATAATATTCTTTTCAGTCCTCCGGCCGGTAAGCGCCACTTTACGCAAAACTAAATTGCCGCCTGCCGGCTCCGTCGGGCTGAAAAATAGTATACAAACCTCGGCCGGTAAATGGGAAAGCCTCGGATCACATGTTAGTCGACCTCGGCTTCGCCTCGGCCGACAATTACATGCAATCCGAGACTTTTCCCACTTAAACGGCCTTGGTATGTAATGTACTATTATTTCAGGCACTACCCATATCACAATAGCGGAAACAAAACAATATTGGTTAAAATTACCCATACTTTCATCAAAATTAAAGTTGAAGTTTTTTTTACAAAAGCAAATGGCCATCTAAGTATAGTGTTGTGGAAATTCAAGGGAAGGCCTTTGTGTAAAAGGACGAGACACAATTAACAATAAATATACCTGTGTATTACCTAGTAGTCGTGTTCGTCGATGAACAGCGAGTTGAGTGCCTCGTTGGCGGTCTTGTTGTCGAGGCTCTGCACGGAGCGCAGATAGGCCTTGACGATCTGAACGTCTGGTCCATGCGCGGCGCCTGCACCAGCATCCGCACGAGGTCGAGGGAGCAGCGGCACTGGATCGCGCGATACTACAGCTCCATGATCGCCACCTGAAACTTGATGCCCAAATATAAGTTTTTAGGGTTCCGTAGTCAATCTAGGAACCCTTATAGTTTCGCTGTCCGTCTGTCCGTCCGTCCGTCCGTCCGTCCGCGGATAATCTCAGTAACTGTAAGTACTAGAAAGCTGTAATTTTGTACGAACATGTATATTATGTCACGTCAACAAAGTGGTAAAATAAAAAGTGGTTATAATTTCTTTTTTAGTGTACCTCCCATACACGTAAAGTGGGGGGTGATTTTTGTGTGGCATATCATTGGATAGGTATTTGTAAAATAATGAGGGTTTACTAGAACAGTTTTTGATAAAGTTAATATTTTAGGAAATAATCGCTGCAGAAGTTTAAAAAACTGGGTTTTACAAAAGTAGAACAATTATATTGAGCTTGATTGGTTGTACGGTTTTTGAAAGATTGTACAAAATATTTTCTGAATTAAGTTTGTAATTTAACTATATACCTATGCAAACACTTTATCTTGAGTACTTAATTTATCATCCCGCACGTATCTTCCTTCTATTAAGAAAATAATTATTCCAATCAATTCACATGATCAAAAGTTACCCCCAAAAACCCAAGACAGGTCATGTATTATCATGACCGGTCTAGTTTGTATTTATTTATTTATTTTATTTATTTATATTTGTGGTCCAACATCGAATTTTCGCTACTGACATGCTAATTTGTCAGCATGGCTACCTTTTCCATTGCAAATGTTATATCAAGTACTCATTGTCTCACCCTGGATACAAAAAAGGTATTGCCCCTAATGAATATTTGGGTTTACAAACATGATGGTCCATCTACCAAGCGTTCGTGCCCTTGCTGATGGGACAGAATTACAACAAGAAATAGTTGATTCACCCAGTTGCTGACAATTAGCAAAGATAAAATAAGAGAGTTACTCACCTGTTTTGTTAATTTCAGTGCATATTCTTTTGTGCTTGAGCTTACTCTACAACTCTACAACCAACAACCTTTTCTTCAGCCAAATAGGTTGAGCTAAGCAGTGCACCATCTGTGCTCCTCTGCCTTCGAGATTGACATAGGCAGCATTGCCCGTGCCGTGCGGAGTTCTGTAGCAGGTAAAATAATAAAATTAACAAATATCGTGGAAAAGATCTACCTAGCCCAAAACTAAGCAAAGATTGTAGTATGGATATGGGTACTAGCCTACAATATATATTATATTACAGATTACAGATGTTACACACAAGACAATAGTGCAACTATTTTAAAAATCCTACTTATTACTATAACTTACTACAAATAATGCAGACTTTTTGAATTAATCCAAATAACAAGGAAACAAGTTGATGTTCTCTGCCAATATATTCCAAGTCCATACGGCGCGCATTACCATAGCCATGCGGAGCAGGTCGGTGCGGTGGCGCCGCCATACGTACTTATAAGGCACAAACATGCTGACATACCTCAACACCTGGCTGTTATGTATCTAAGTTGCTAGCTAGCTAAATATGTAAGTTGCTAGACACAGCTCTCTGCGCACCCGCAGTTTTTTATACCCCACCATCCCAAGCAGAAATACATTATAATGCAGGCTCTCAAACCTTATTCCTGAATAATTATGAATTACCTATTCATAATTAGGAAGGCACTATAAACTACAAGCCGCTTTTTTTTACCTCTTTGATAAACAAGTTGCAGATGTAGATCAACATGTACAACAACGATTATTGAAAATTTGGAATTCCCATTAATAAAGTAAAAAGAAAAAAGAACTTTTTTTTTTGCTAGATGACGTGCCAGAGTATAACTTTTTAGCGTTTCCCTTGAGGTTCGTGCTATCGAGGAATGTATTATCAATATCATTTTTAAAGTAACTGTATCAATAAAAATTCAACAAAGATACATAAAGGATAATTAAAGGAAATCGGTTGACAAATGCGAAGGGTAGAACAGCCTGACAACAGGACACAAGAGACGGACTCGCTTCACTACTGAACGCAAAACTAAGACTGGAGTCATAATATCATCTCTCTCACGCTCGGCAAGACTTAGCAAGACTAAAAGAGATAGCTGACTCCACTCGCCACTTAGTTTTGCGGTTAGTATAATGCTTCGTGGTAACTTGGTTATTAACGGCGTACCTATTGTGTCGCCGGTATCTTCGTCGTCACCGACTTCGACACATCGGATGGAGAACGGTGGCTTGAGGTGCGCAAAACCAAGCACTGGCGGCTTTGAACACGATGTCACGAACTGAAAACAAAACCATATCTCAATAAACTTAGTTGGTTACTAATATTGTCTTATGTTACCACGATTGTTATTCATTGAAATTAAACACTTTAGATCGGATTAATCGCGGTTGACGCGATTGACGGGAGAATTCGCATTCTCTCAGTCATCATCTTAACCCTGTGAAATCGAGTGCTGTAAAGGGCTCGAAACGTGGGATCATGGTGTTAATAAACGCGATTAATCCGTTTTAAAGTGTTTAATTTTAGTTGGTTACTTTTTTTAACATCAACTATTTCATGTTGTTATTCTGTCCCGTCAGCCAGGGGATAAGATAAATGCAGCACAGTTTGTTAGAAGAAACGTTGTTTTATGTCCTACTGACATGCGTGGTAGATGGCCCATCATGGAAGGGGAATATAACTAACAAAAACTTCATGTTTTGTGAATTTTAATACCATAGAACAGTGATTTAAAAAGTGACCCAGGATACCGTAGCCATGGCAACTAGTGACAAGAAATAGTTGATCAAATATACTGAAGAAAAAGACCAAGTCCATCGGAGGTCAAGCCGGTGATCGAACCCAGGTCTTGCTTACGCGGCTAACGCCATAACCAATAGGCCACATGATCTCTCTAATAACAAGCAAAATATTTAATTAAATAATTCGATTTATTTCTGCAAATCGTTGTACTGGATGATTAATGTTATGTGTGACCAGACTCTCGGAGCTAAATGTGTAGATAAAGAAATTATTATAGGATAATGCGCGAATTCGTTACAAAAAAAGTTTGGTTACAGGAACACGTTTTGACCCCACGGTAAAAGTTGTTAAATATGTATTTCACTGGTTTCGGATCGACAAAAAAGTTTTGACCTTATCAAACGCACAATTTAGCTTAGAGTTAGGATAGGATAGGATTCACAAGTGATTTTGTAGCCATGTTGGCATATGCAAATGGCATACATTGGCGAAGAAATTATAAAGTGTATGTCAATGAGGAATTGAGGATTACCGTGAGTCGATTTTCTGCTAGGGGCGCTAGTGGAACGTGGGTACTGCGGGAACATTTCAAACGTCAATTTGACAATTCGCTCATATTGACAGGGTCCTGTGTCAATTACGCATGAGTGGCGCCGCCTGGTGAGCGACAATACGGTAGCTCCCATTTTCTGCCCAGCAGTGGGACTGCAGTGGTGGTGGAAGTTACCTTGAGGAACATGGCGCGCTCGTTCTCGGTGAAATCTCGTTGGAGGACGTCCCACAGCCAGCAGACTACTCGGTGCGAGTCGTGGAAGCCGCCGTAGTATTGCGTGTGTCGTCGCAAGTCGCGCAGGTCTAGCGGCACGTTATCGCCGCTTATTAGACTTTGGAGCTGAAAACGTAAAGTCATATCTATATCTACAATGTTTCCTGGCAAAATTGAGTGACTGAACGGTACCGAAAATTTTCTCATCCGTATAGAAGTCGCGAGATGGTACTCGTATTGGCACAAAAGTCGTAAGCGCCTTTGGGCTCTATAGCGCTTAGGACCTTTGTAACAATTCCCGCCATTTTGAAAATGTCCAATATGCAATCATTTCACAAGAATTGGTTGATAAATGCGACCTGTAGAGGAGAACAAATGGACAGACACAAGAAAGCATTTTTGCCGAAGCTGAAACGGAGACGCTTCGCTCGCTTTGCATAATTTCCTAGCATAATAATTTGCTTGATGATTCCATTTTGTTCAAAAGTAGGTACTTCCAATGCGGCCTCTCATTGGCTTCAACTTGATGATGACGGCATCAATAAGGAACAGATTAAACTCCTCATTTTTAAAACGAACATACGTAGTGGTGTTTTCTTAAATAACTCTTGGCTTTTTATTTCACTTTCGAAAAATCACCAATTTGCAAAATTAGGTATTTACATCTTGAAATTATAGCACAGGGTTTTTTGAGAAATGTTCTACCTTTAACTTACCTCTGGGGTAGAGAACAGTGACAACCATTCTGGGTTGATAATGGTCCTAAAACCTTTGATGAAAGCGTTGGTCTGGTCTTTTATCTGCGTATGCATTCGGAAGTGTGCCATCAGATGTATGTAGTTAATCCTGAAACATACGTAACAAGTTATTTATGTTATAATCAAAGCCCGGGTGACGGGAGCCAAATTGCACTTTTCCTAGTGCTTAATTAAATATCAACTATTCTATATATTTGTTTAAATCACGAAATGTTTCTTAAAAGCAAAGCAGGCAGCAAGGCAGGGCATAGTGCACTATTAGAAATATGTTAAGGTTTTTTTCTTTTCTTTCCGTTGTTTATTGGAATAAAATATCTTAGGTTTATGCCTACATCCACTGTTCTTGTGCTGTAGGATTTGTGCAATTAAGTTGGGCAAATACTTTTTATTAATTTCGTATAAGTAGTTCTATAAGTGAGAACCTATAATTGGCTTTGTAATTCTATACTATTTATATATACATATGTAGCGCGGTTGGTTGTGTTACATAAAAAAAAAATCCTAAATCTTAATCTTAGGATGCGATTATCAAGGGACGAGTACCGTGCGCGACGACGCAGGCGACGACGCGGTAGCTGGTTTTTATTTCAATATATGAACCACTCACGATAATTTAAATTCGATAAGTTATTCATGATTGTTGCGATTGTTAAAATTATAATATAATACTGTGAAGATACTATATATATTTTTTGATTTAAAGTCATTGAAATTTCCACATGTCCATTGAAATGTAATGTTGCAAATTAAATATTGCAGTTGTTTACATATAAATCGTAAAACCAAATAGTCAAACACAATAATTATGGGCATAAAAGCATTTTTATTTATTTCCTGCTATCGTCATCAGTTACAACCAGTAGAATGGCGAGCTATCGCCCGGGGCAGTGAATTTACATACTCTGCTTAATAAAAAATACCTATACAATAATTTACAACTTACTTGTTTTCATTAGTGACCGGGATAGCCTTCCCGCCTGGCACCAGCTCGTGGGTGACGATTTCACCCAGTCTCTCTCGTCCACGGAGAAAGTAAGTTCTAATGTTGAAATATCTCCCTGGAAACATTTTTATACATTTTAAGAGGTCACAAGTGCCAGAGTAGTTATCATTCAGATGTCTAGATCTCAATATTGCCCGATATTCATACAAATAAAACTTTAAAAATATTTCCTTCAAACTGTTAAATGTGAAAATACGAGTAACAAAAAGCCTCGACACTTTTAATTATCAAACATAGTCCATTTTTTACATTGTTTTGGTCAGAACACTGAGACCTTTCATTTTATAAAAACAAATCTTAGGTAAATAGTCGAGAAATAACTACTTTTTAAATCTAGTAGAAGCTTTTATCTACAAAATTGTAGTTTAGTTCGCTTACGCTGTTTATTTTGAGGCGCTCGCCTACCATCGCCTTGGCACGAAGTGCGAAATCGGCCCAGACGGTTATAGTCTGACAACCACAGGCTGCTGTCGATTTTTTGAAATTTATGTGGCATATAAATTTAACAAAAAGGTTATAGGCTATAGCATTTCTGCACTCTTAAGTCATGTCATTTTGTGTATTGGCTATGTGAGATCCTGTGATTAGATTCTATACATTAAGCGGAACATCTAGGAGACGACTTCTAAATGTCCACCTTTGTCATAAACATTTAAGAACTGTTTTTTCGTCGGTTATAAAAGTTATCTCAATTACAAACCTGAAAATGTTTAATATAGGTAAAACTCCTATACAGGTCCCGGTCTAGAGAAGGCAGCTCGTCGATCCAGCTGTACAGCGCCTGGTTGGTCTGCCCGAGCACCTGGCTCAAGAAGAAGGACGCAAACGGGACGTCTACCACGATACCCTGGAAAAAACAGTTCGACATATTCAAGGCTTAATTATTTCTATTGTAAACTGTAAAAGAAGTGGTCATATGATGAAAAAATCCCAGTAGTTCATTCATATTACACACAGTAGTTGATTTTGACTTTTATTATTATAGCGTAGCGTATAGGTGTGCCCCTCACATCGAAATTGGCGGGAATGGAGTAGTTAAGGCTGAGTTTGAATAAAACCTTTTTGTTACAAGCGTACTGGGGACCTACCACGAACTACTCCGTGCTTGTGCCTCTGTGTATGTGCCTCTGTGTCACTCGAATATGCAAGAGCGATAGAGAGGGAAATAGACGATCGAACGAAGTCATTTGTGGTAGGCTTCTGGCCATTAACAATCACTATGACATTTCTACAATAAAAAGTACATATTAACTGGAAGAGTTCAAGTTAAAGAGATTTAAGACTTAAGAGATTAAGTTTGGACTTAGAGTCTCGGTTAACGACCAACTTTGAGCTTCGAGTTTGATGAGCCAGTTTGGGTCGGAATAACACCAGTATTGCATTCGTACCTCGTAAACGGCTTTCCCGAGCATGCGGCCAATAAACTCGAAGAGCTGCAGGTGGTTGTCTTGGAGACACGAGGTCGGCGATGGGTACAGGCGCTCCTCGCTCGTCACCCGGGAAAGGTTCAGCGACGGGTCGAATACGCGCTTTATTGTCTCCTCCAAGAACTCTGGAACAAAAATTATCCATTAATGTGTTGATCCAACAGGTAAGCAAGTTTGGGGACGGTTTGCACATTTAGTAAGAGTGCTAGACGATCAGTCAGCTCTACACGAATGTTCATAAATAGTGTAACAGCTTCAATGATACTGAATTTTATTTATTTTGCAGTGTGTCTACCGCGTGTAAAGTAGTAGGTATGTGTCGTTAAACCATCTGATCATATGCAACCGAGGTCAAAAGGAAATTATTTTATATTTATTAAACATCAAAGGATGCCGCCTTCGACGAGCGTCATTAAAACCTAGTATATAAGCCCCGTATTCTCTGAATGAAGATGCATTGTTCTGGCAATAGTAGTATTGTTATACCACCAACGCCTCTTAATTAACGCAAACATCAAAATTCAACGAGTCTTTATTTGCCTTTTCATCAATCTTGCTTATTCAAACCGCAAAGAGGGAAATAGACGAAAAGCAAGCTAATAAATGCTTAGCGGTAATACGATAGCATTATCAAATGTAGTGTATCACGTGTCATGCTATTTCAGTCAGTAACAGTACTAAAAGTGCCGAAGTCGATTGAAGTAGCATGAGAAATGGGTGAATCAACTATTAATTGTTGTTATTCTGTCCCGTCAGCCAGGGGACAGTTGCAGCACAGTTTGTTATATGAATCGTTGTAGTATGTTCTACTGACATGTAGATCAACATGCAGTGAAAGTTGCTTCTAAAGACGAATTGCGAGCCGGCACACGCGCCGCCTCCTGGGTCTCGATACCCCATGCGGCCGAACGTAAAATCCAGGCGCCAAGCCCCGCCGCGCTGAGCCGAGCGTCCGGGACGGCCTGAGCTCTGGGCCGCGAACCAGTATACGGCGTGTGGATATGGGCTGACATGGCGGTGGCGCACCGCAAGCCGGGCCGCGCTTCAGTACCGACGCCAAATCGATCTCCAAATAATCGGCTCCTATTCGTAAAACGACAAAATCTTTTCTAAGATCTGTCTTGCCTGCGGGGCACTCCGTTATATTGTAATTATTGAATAGTTCAAGTTTAGGCATTTATTTATTAAATAAATGCCTAAATTTGAACTATTCAATAATATAAACAGTAAACAGCAACTTACGCGAAAATGTTACTTGTCATTGTAAATGTAAAGCTTTTATTGTGTTGTGGCCTACACTACAGCACAGCCACAAGCTACATCACCACACAAATTGCAACATATAGGCAAAGAATGCAAAATTAATCTAATGAGTTAAAAACCGATTACTTGTGCTCATGTCAAAACGACACTACTTATATTGACAGGTCTCTGAAAAAATTAAATGTCTCTGGTTTTTGGCTTCCGATTCCTGGGCTGTTATTTCCTGGGTTGCGCTTTCTCGATTTGTATCAGCATTGCGCAACCCGATAACCCGAAGCCAAGGCGCTAAAATTCATGGACGCGCATTCCTGGGTCGTTAATTACTGTACCGTAAAAAGAGTGGATTCGGATTCTCGCCCCGTAAAAAAGAATTACGGACCAGCAAATCACAGCCCAAGAACTAACGACCCAGGAATCCACGTACATCACGGACGTCAATTGCCGGGTCGCGCATTCCGGGGTCGTTATTTCCTCGGTCGTGCATTCCTGGTTACCAAAGATTAGGCCATTTCATAAAACAAATGTATAGTAACTCGCAGAAAACATCTTTGGGACAGTTGTATTTATTTCAGCTTTGCATTTTATGTTAAATTGAATCGTGAACCGCTTTGTAGGTCCATTGGAAAGGATTCATCTTCAACTGTTGCGGAAGGGTTAGCAGTCTCAATTCTGCTAAAGAATAGATTTGCATTGAGAGAAGACGTAAGGTAAACATCGATTTTGATTTTTTCTCTAAATTAGGAAATGAGTATCAAAAATAAACCCCTACAGCGTCTAGCGTATAATAGGTTGTATTTAAAGTGTTTATAATGTATTTTTAGTGCATCCTTGTACGAAATGAAAGTTTGACTTTTGCCACATATTCTTTTGAATGGCAGCTGACGGACGTATCATCTAGTTAAGAGGGTAGATTTTGCGGCTAGTTAACTGTTTTTCCGAAGTTTTACGGTTACGTCTTGAGTATTTTATCGTTTTCTAACAGCCAAAGAAGGTTTACAGACGCTTACAAAAGGTGTAGCTTGAATTGTTTTTTCCTTAGTAAAATGTCAAATAGTGTAGTTGTCAAAGCTGGGTTGAGTCATTGTTACAATTCCCACTAGAATTCCAAATAATCTTGGAGTCCCAGGTCTGTTTACATGTCCTCAATTCCATGTGTCAACCTTATGATAATACACAAAATAATTAACTTTATTGAACCACTTTCACTTATTTTCAGTGAATATGTGTTGTTTTTATTTAGTTATGTGGCAGAATAGTTCATTGTTCCAATACCCTGTTGTTTGTAGCATGGACAAGACAATAGTTTACTTGTGAATGGTAATATTTTGCCTTATTTCCTGTTTTTAAATCTTATCTTCATTCAGTAGGTCCATTTCCAAAACAGGCCTTATTAGTTCACAGTTGAGTATTGGTTCTTTTCATGTTTACAAATTATGAATCTCAGAGAATTTACATGATTTGGCAACAATAATTAGGATATTTCATTAATGTTTCATACTTTATCTCATGATCTTTTGTTTTTCACAACATACCTCCATTTATAAAAAAAATATAGAAAAAACATTAGCATTACAAATATGTTGGTTCCATTGAATGACCTGCACAGTTATGTCTTCATTCAAGTCAGGTACTCATTTCCCTGTAGGAATCTGCATCCATATTAAACATTTCCTCACGTGATAAAAGTGATAAATGAAGTATTAAACAAGTTTTTATTGACATGTTACTCACCTAGCCTTTTAGAGATGCACAACTACAAACAAAAGATGGTAAATATTTTCAAAATTGTTTGAAATCTGTTTATCATATGGATACCTTGTACATTTAAATGGTGCACAAACATTCAAAAGTTTATGGGCAATATATGAATGAATTCATTCATAAGCACCCATGCAATTCTAAACGCAATAAATAGTACATTTGATTATTATTCAACTAAGTATTTACTGAAAATGATCCCGCTCTGAAATAAATATCTCTTTAGCGGGTTGATTTAAGTTTAGAGTGCCAGGGCTCCATATTCGTCAGTGAAAAACATCAAGGATTTCAATATTTGTGTGTCTTTGTGTTTTAAATCCTTTATGAAATGTCAAATGTAGTTTATACAATATAATTTTGGCAATGATTTATAAATATAGGTTTAAACTATAATATTGAGGTTGTGGGTTGAAAATTGTTAACTGATACAAAGTTACTCCATCACTTTATATGAAAAACCAGCCAAGTGCGAGTCGGACTTGTGCACCGAGGGTTCCGTACAAACTTTATGTTGCAACTACACCTAGAAGTAGAAATTTGACACATGTATCAAACTATCGACAGATTGGGCCAGTCGTTTCTATGGCATGGAGTTAGTATGCTAGTTTGTTTTTCCATGATATTTTTTTATATAAATAATGTTCGATTATAAATCAAAAAATTTGTTTTAGCATGTGCAAATCTAGCCATTTCTAATGATACTCCACATGACCCAGTATCAAAATTTTTAATTTTTCCCTCTTTTATTGAGCATTTTACATTCAAATAAAATTAAAATATATGACAAATGTTCTCTCAATGACTGGGTTAACTTTGTTTAGAAAACTACAGTCTGTAGCACAATACATTTTAGAAAACTACTATTTCTATGTTTTATTATATTTTATTTGGTTGCCCATTGTTGAGCAAAGGTCTCCTCCATCATGCTCCATAAACCCTTATCAGCCACCATTCTTGTCCAGGGAAGGTAGGGCCTGCAGACAGGACAATTTCATAATTCTGCCTTCATCAATGATGGCTTTTGTGGCTGTTTCTTTCTGCGTACCCACCAGTAGAGTAGTCGCTCCACTTGCCATCTTGAGTTTAATATGTCAGCATTTGGAAATATGCTATATTATTCCCATGATCAAGACAAATCTAGTGATATCATATTTTGAAATCCAACAGGGTAGGCCATGCCAAAGAATAAAATACACATTTCTATAAATAATATGGCTCCAAAAAATTGTCCTCCTTAGCAGTCAAGCAAAAAATAATTGTTTGCAAGTGTTTATTTATAGGTGCTATCTACTTCGAACAATTCCATATCAATTTTTAAAATTGAAACATTTAAATAAAAAGATTTAGCTTGGTATGGAAAATACCATAATTTGAAGTAATTTATCAGCATAGTAATATTAATATATATCATAATATTTCATAATTTTTATAAATATTGGATTGCGAATATTTGTTGACGTTTATGTCTAATGTTGTCAACATTTTAGTCATAATATTTCAACACATTATGTCACAGTATTATTTACTGTCACAGATTTTTGTAAATTTTAGTGATACTAAATTTCCCACACTATACACTGTCATGTTCATAACTTTACAATAGTAAACAAACCGTATACAGATGTTTGAGTCCATTGATAAAACATATGTTTTAATAATAATAAAACCTCAAAGGTGCTGTTTGGAAATTTTACCACAGTGAGTTTTCCTATTTATAAATATTGTCTTCTGTGTAGGATTATTTTTATATTTAAAAACAACCCGCATAAATTGAACTTATTGTAAATATTAATCAAATCAGTATTAATATGAGGTACAAGGGGCATTCAAAAAATACTTGGTATGGGCATGATCTAGACATATCTTGATAACTTTTGATTATTGGTTGTATCAAGTCACTATCCATCAATAAATTATAGAAGTAAATACAGGAATTTATATCCTTGTTTTGATGTAATCAGTAAACAGAGACCATAGGGTTATATAGTTATAGATATCGAAATCTCAATAAAAAATTGCGAATGTTTTGATGATATTAGGGCCGATGTAGTCGAAAACTTGGTATGGTTGACTTACGTTTATTATGATTGTCTAATATATCATATAATTTAGTTTTTTGATACAAGTATCTTGCCTAAGTTGAAGATGGTACTTTTTATTCTTGAAACAGTTTTTTTGTACAAATCGGTAGATTTTGTGGACACAGACTGCAAAAACATGGTTAAAAAATCTAAAACAGGTTGATGTAAGATAATCCTATAGCAGACAAAGGTGGATGTAAAAAAAGTCTTATCGTAAGATTAATAACTTAATTTTGGAGATTTCATAAAAACATAGAAGTAAGGTTATTTCGATCAACATGGCGGTTTGTTTACATTGTTAGGAAGTTGTATTGACGGCGATTTTAATAACATTCACTGGTAAAAACTACACTTCCTTGAATTTAAGTAAACCTTACAATGATAGCAATTATCTTTTTATGTCTTTAACCTCTTATACCTAGTTCAGCCAAGCAATTCAACTTGTTATACGAAATTAGTTCTTAAATCGTCGATTTAGAGTTCCATACAAGTTAGCTACATAAATTTGTATTCACCTGTATCCAATTTAGAACATTCTTACTCAGTAATACGTTTCAGGATGTATACATATAATTATACGTATTATTAGACGTGATTATAGAAACATTACTACATTAATGCTATTGAACTGATGAAAAAACGATTTATTATTATTATCACATAATTCAGTGTTATGTTTCTTATCACTATATCTGAGTAAATACTTCGGCAGATAGCGATTCGGACCGAGGTTTCCCACAGATCGTTAATGTGTAAAAAGTAGCACAAAGTAACTGTCTGGTCCATAACAAATATGGTGTGTGAACCGTCACAAAAGATATTAGGTAGTTCAATGGAAAGAAACATTTACTTTGTTTATATTATGTAAATGGGCAAAGAAGGGTTATGTTTTTAGAATGTATATGTTTCTTATATTATTATATTATACTTAGTTACTTATATTTCTATTTTAACTGATTTTTTAACTTATGTTGATATATGTTGCCGAAATGTATGAAACAGCATTCAAATTTTTCCTAAGTCCAGCATAAACATTGCCACATACAGAATGACAGTTGTATATGTAACCCCCTAATGTAAATACAACATTACTGACCTTTGTAACACATACCTTTCTAATACTTACATAACCGGCCGCTCAATCTCATAGCTTTATCAATGTTTTACTTTCTACAATAGTGAGTAGTGAGTATAGTGAGTGGCTCTTCACTGTGACGCCAATGACGTAGCCTAAAGAGGGTAAATACTACATAATTCTGGAAAACTTTATGTCGATTTTTGAAATCCCGAATTTTATTACTTCGATTTTGAAAATCTTGACCTAAATTATCAAAACTCCGATCATTAAAATTCCGAATAAACCAATACCGAATCAGTTGTTAGATGTTTGCTTTCGTGAGTCGGAATTTTAACTTTCGTGCTTTCATGAGTCGGAATTTTGATGATCGGGATGTTTATAGGTCGGAATGATAAAATTCGCGATTTTGGTATATAGCATTTATAAAATTTCGAGATTATAATAGGAATTATGAAAATCGGAAAATAATATTGCGGAATAATTAGGTGTTCACAGCCTATAGTCGTATCGGATCAATAGTAATAGATAGAGTAACGAAACTTTGATAATAAATAGCCATCATGTGTAACTAGCATTTAGTTACACATACGATTGTTATTAATGTTATTCCGTAATTGTTTTAAAAAAAAGACAACTTTTTATCGGATATTGCGGTGTAATATATCATTAATTCAATTAATTAATTAAAAAAAATGTAAGTACTAAATGTAAAGGGCTTTAGTCTTAGTGGGTTAGGTAATTTTGAAAGTTGTAAGAAATGTTATGTCATTTAAAATTGTCTTCTTCTTAAATATTGAAAAATACTACCGAACATAACGAAACAATATTAATAGCACTCTGGGAAGTGCGCAAGAGCTGCATGACCCGATCTCAACTTTCCCCTTCCGTCATCGGACGTCCAGGCGCGGGGACGGGGAGCTAATGCACCCGTTCGTAGTAAGCATTCCATTTGTCCGCACAAAACGATTGGCCTCGTCAATTTTACTGCGGACTGCCAAGGAATGGAATGCGTTCACACCTTCTGTATTACCTGATAGATACGACCTCGGTCTTTAAAGCACGAGTAAATAGGCTATTACTGAACCGGTGAGCTCCGTCTTAGAATCTGTCTTCACCTCCATCAAGTGTAACTGGAGACAATCGCCGGACAGTTTATAAAAAAAAAGTTATCTTAACTATTTAGTGCTGGATAAAAATTGAACCTATATATTATGTTTAAAACACGTTTTTTTTCTAATTGCAGGCTGCGTTGAATCCAGTGTGCGAACGTTCCTTTCTTCGCCAGGAGACACGGAACTTTCGGCGAGCGGGTCTAGGATGTCAGTGTTGAATCAGAGCGGCGAAGAACAGGTAACCAGCCTTGTCATTGGCCTATATGGGGGTCCAGGGATGTCGAGCTTCAACTCAAAGACGGAAGGTTTAAATTAAGGGGGCGGTAGTTCAAGCCAGTGTGCGAACGGTTTTTTTATTTGCCATGAGATTGGGAGCTTTCGGCGAGCAGGTGTAGGATGTCAGTGTTGAATCAAAGCTGCGAGGATCAGGTAAACAGAGGGCCTACCGCGTCTGTTTGCCTCTTTATCGCTCGAATATGCAAGAGCGATAGAGACAATAATACCACAACATTAAAGATAAGCCAAGAGAAACGGATCGAAATAGGTATTCTGGAATTGTCGATAGGTACTTTCGTTCGTGAGATAATATTAGCTTATCAACAAATCCCACTGTAATTACGTATTCGTTATAATATGTAACACAACAAAACATTGTTATTGTTCATATTTGTGATATATAAACAAAGTAATGAACTTACCTAAGTTAATTAATAACAAAGTAATTGCACTTGGTACTGCAGTATATCAAGAAAATTTTGAAATATATTTAGGTTAATCTAATCAATCTTTTATTTTGATTATTTATTTTAATAGCTTTTATCTTATAAAAATATCTTACAAAGATAATATTCCAGGCTATATTATGAAAGATATAACTTTTTTATTAAATAAACTAAACTAGCTAGCCTCCTGACGATGATGATGATATCAGCCTGACAAAACATCAAAATTTCAATTGTAGTTTGTATAGGTCACGTGAAGACAGGAGGTTAAAAGATACTAAATACAAATTTAACTCTACAAGTGTAACTAACCTTAAAAATTACTAAATAAAAACTAAAAACAATCTTAAAAAGGCCACTGCGTACAGAGGACAACAAAAAAAATGTATAGTGCTATTTTAAGGTTTTTAGGAAGCTCCCCTCTAGGACTCAACAATTCTATCGCCCTGTATTACAAATCTACTCAGATACCCAAGCACAATTAGGATTACCGCGAGTCGATTTGCCGCTAGGGGCGCTAGTGGAACGTGGGTCCTGCGGGAACATTTCAAACGTTACTTTGACAATTCTCTCATACTGACACAGGACCCATGCATGAGTGGCGCCGCCTGGTGAGCGACAATACGGTAGCTCCCATTGTTCCGCAACAGTATCTTTTTCTAATTGATACAGTTAAAAGTGACAAGTAATCTACATATATCATGGTTCATTTTTATTCGGTTTACTGGAACTACACTCGGCATAGCATTAAGCATAACACTAAGTAGCATAACCACAGATCAAATGCATAACTGATATACACGTATTTTTTTCAGGTGGAATGTCCATTATGCATGGAGCCACTGGAGGTGGACGATCTCCACTTCTACCCGTGCACATGTGGATACCAAGTAAGTTGCGTTTGTCTAGTAACTGGGCCGTTCGTCATTTTACTAAGAAACATCTATTTATAGATTTTCTGGATTTTAAACCATCTATAAAATGATAACGTTAGAAAATTAAAAAAAATCTCAGGCTCACAGAGGGTTCCCGCACAAAGAATGATCCTCACCATTTATGACCCTTCGGTACTCAGTGTGCGGCAATTATACGGTTTTCGGATTTTTTCCTGAAATTTCAACTTGAAATTTGATTTAGTGGTACGGCCAAAATAAAACAAAACCGCGTCACACTTATTTAAACATTGTTTAGACTCTGCTGACGCCTCGTTTCGTAAACCCACACTCGTGTTTTAATGCGTGTCATTATACACAATCACATAAACTACTAATTTGTTATCATACAGCTCGTCTAGATATACTTAGAAACGTTTGACTAATTCACAGCGATAATACAAGTACCATAACAAAAGAAAAGTTTCTTATCACTTCGCTATACGCGTGTGACGCGCATAGTTGTAATATTTGTACGGACATAAAAGGACTGACCCCGATGCGTCAGCGCAAGACACTTGATTTTAATGCGTAGGCCAGAACTATTTTAACGGGGTTTTACTCCTTAATAGATAAAGACAATTTTTTTCGTTTTAAACACGCTTTCTTTGAGAAGAAAGTCTTGGGAAACTTTTTTTTTAAATTAAACCTAATGAAATATGTATGTGGTTGTTTTAAATACCACTTTGTCGATTGTTGATAAGATTTATTCTAAAAAAATCTTTATGATAAAAATCTTTATTTTAAAATGAAAACAATCACAATATACGAGTACCTACACGTCGCAATGGGAATTCAAATCACGAAACACGTGTTGTTTACGAGTATATTCGTTAAAAAAATATCTACAAAAATTAGAGACAACCTTCGCAATCAGAAACAATGGTGGGCTTGGTCACTTTTTCTGTAGTATCGATGTATATCGATTTCAGTTTCATATGTGGTAAATTTTTGTGGTACCTCTACCTTTTTTGTTTAATAGAAGGAAAATCCATTATGGATATTTCTGCACCGCAGGGACAGTATATAAGCTAAGATATGTCGGACTCTCACCGACTAAAAACCCCCTGTTAGTCCTCTAGATGATCTCTACCTTTTGTTTTGGACGTTAGCAGTCCCTGGATTACTACCGTCTGCGACCCCGAGGTAGCCGTAGATACTGTAGCCGTATTCTACTGCCCGGGCTACAGGGCGCATGTCCTCTACCTACATTACCGAGTATGTAATTTATTTTATAATAAGTGTGTCTGAAAGAGTGTGATTGTTACAGATATGCCGGTTTTGCTGGAATCGGATCCGGGAAGGCGAGAATGGCCTCTGTCCGGCCTGTCGGAAGGCCTACCCGGAGAACCCCGCAGACTTCACCCCGCTCAGTCAAGAGCAGGTAAACTTTACGGAGGACACCCTTTTTGATAATATATGTGTATATCAATATGTTGTCATTTTTGTGAGGATTAAAAATCTATTTTATCTATTCTGATGTTCCACCTTTAATTGTAATGTAATGTGACATGCAACAAATGATTCTATTCTATTCTATCTACAAGGTGTAACATAAATGCTGGTGTTAAGGCCATAACCAGTCCATGATGCAAATATAAACAAAGCACCAGCATATTTTTTCACCCCATTTTATGGAATCAACTGCATCAGAGCAATAAAACAACAGAAATCAGACAGAGAATCAATGTTGTTCTTCAGATTTTGCCATTGTGCTTATGGACATCAGTGTTTCGTGTATCTGCGACCGTCTGAGATTCTGCAGCTACTTTTATGTCTCTTAACCATTTTTCCGTATTATTCAACTAAAAAAACTAGTGTATGCAACAGCTCGTGATCGGTTCTTAAGTCTCGGGTCTATTATTACAAAACTCTACTACGTCTCGTTTTTTAACAGCGACCCTTAAATATTAAGAACCCTTATTATATCACTGTTGCATAATAGTACATTACGATACAAGTGCGAATAGGAGAAAATTCGCAATGAGTGGCGATAAAATAAAACACGACCTAAGGAAGTGTTTTAAATCGACACGAGTTGCGAATTACCTATTTGCACATGTATCGTACGACGTTTTACAGTACATATGGCCCTTAGAATTTTTGACATAGGCACATAAAGTACTCATTATCGCACTAGTGTGATAATATAGCACCATATGTACTGTAAACTACTATTATGCCACACCTGGCCATAAAGTGCCTTTTTCCGCACGCTACGCGTACGGAAAAAGCCGCTTTCTGCCCAAGTGTAGGCATAAAATGATGTACCTAACACGTGAGGTAATAAATAAAGCCCTTGATCGCATATTTACGTCCCTCGCTTGCAGCTCGGGTCGCAAACGTCTGCGATCTCGGCCTTTCTTTGTTTTACCGCACTAGTTAGGTAATGTACTATTATTAAATTGTTTCGTGTACGTACAGGTAGCAGCAATAAAGACGGAGAAGAAGGCTCGCGAGCAGAAGCGGCGGAACAAGACTTTGGAGTCGCGGCGAGCGCTCGCGAACGTTCGCGTCGTGCAGAACAACCTCGTGTTCGTGGTGGGGCTGCCCGTGCGGCTCGCGGACCCCGAGGTATGTCACTTTTGAAGGGTTCTCCACTCTTTTTAGTTAGAAAACTCCCGTGAGTATCAGACATTAAAATTCTCATAGCGGGTTACTCACGTCAATAAAGTCGAAAATAGCTCGACATGTTTCGGAACAGTCCGTGTCCCTTATTCATGAGTCATGCGTCTAGCCGCGGCGACTGCTCTACGCACATTGAGCTATTTTCGACTTTATTGACGTGAGTAACCCGTTTTAACTATAAAACTCTCGTGAGACTCGAACATATTAAATAATATTTAACACGGGTCACTCTGTCGCGAGTGGGCGCTCCTGATGACGTTCTTCGTAAAGAACGAAACATGTCGAGCGAAAATCGACTAAATTACGTGAGTGACCCGTTTTAAATATTATTTAATATGTGAGTAACCCGCTATGAGAATTCTAATATGGATCACCACTCATTTATTTATCTCACCACCTTTTCGAAAAAGGAGATTCCTCCTAGTGGGCACGCTAGGAGGAATCGAAGTGGCATTTTTCTGTTCAAGGACTACACGTTTTTACGTTTTCGAACATTATCTGGCATCGTGGTTTTGGCATGATGCCGATTTTTGTTATTACAGGTTTCGCTTATGTTCCTCTTAGTTGGTGTAAAAAGCATGTGTCAACAACACGGTATTCAAATTATTTTTTTCTTGGGCGTTAACGCTTAAATCCCTCATATTGCCCAGGATACTACCTTAGAATCCATCGCTCCTTTCGGGATTCAATGTCGCCCTCACCGGAAATGTATCATTTTGATCCCTTGTGCCACAATCTTCTATTGCAAACCTTCTAGGCTTAGGAAGCTAAGGGCTTGCTTGGTAACGTGATCTGAATCATTTGTAACTTGTAGCGGAACTCTCTCTCTCTAATAAAAGGGATTGAATAGAGACTTCTGCTAATATAACAAGTTACAAGTCATTATGCAATAGGCCTCTAGCCTTCCAATCCAGAGGGAAAACTACTAGGCCTTTATTTTCCTGATGATGTTTTTCTTCTTCAAAAAGTGATTGGTAACTGTTGAATGATATTTCGCACCACATTTTTATGGCCGTCATCTCATCGCCCATCCACGACACCATGTCTCATTCATAGAGTGAGAACATCGATTCTATGCATATAACGTGATGTTCTACTCCGCCTACAGCCTAAATTATCTTAAACTACACAAAAAAATTGAAGTCTAAAAGTATGCAATACTTAAATACTAATAGGATGTATAGAAAGAGAACGGATACTACAAATCAGCTAAAAGTTTTAAATATGTGTCTTGTTTGATTTCAGATTCTAAAAAGACAGGAGTACTTTGGCAAATATGGCAAAATTCACAAAGTAGTTATAAACCAAAGTACAACGTATGCAGGTTCACAGGTGAGACATTTTAACAGTACTTTACCACTATACCTAATAGTAGTTTGACAATTCTGAAACTGCAAACCATAGCAACATATACACGCTATCTACTTATAAATAAAAATAAGTAAATAAATATTTCGGGACAATATCACACACATAGACCTAGTTCCAAACTAAGCAAAGCTTATACTATGGGTGCTAGGGGACGATATACATACTTTAGATAAATACATACATATATCCATAGAAAACGTCCATAACTCAGGAACAAATATTTGTGATAAGCTTGCCAGCAGGATTCGAACCCTTGACTTCCACGGCACGGTCATTACCAACTTAACTAGAAAAGCCGTTTTTGGTTTTAAAAAATCGGTTGTCTGTAAAGTCGGTTAACTGACGATAGTTGAACGTGACAACGTCATAAGAAAATACTGACTGAAATGGAACGCCGCATGAGTCATGTTTTTTCGTGCGTGCAGCCGGCTCCATCGAATTATAAGACGTTGTCACGTCAAAATGAGGGAACATTATTGAACTAGCGAGCGAAGTTTTCCGAGTACTGGAAGTAATCCAGCGATTATGTTTGTTTATTTGTTTGACAATAACTCGTACTGTGCTGCGTGCTGAGTAACACTTTCGACACCGCGTACCCGACACTCGGGCACTCGTAAACTTTACTCAGATGCCGGCGTACCCGGTAGTCGGGCAAGAGCTATAAACCTACACTCGACGCCAAAGTACCCGACAGGCGGGCAAGCATTGCATCTTCGCTGCCACTGATTATTATGCACTTAAAGTTACTTGGCACAGCCCTGAGCGTCCGCCGCTTGCCCGACTAGCGAGTTCGCGGCGTGCGGCATTGAGTTGCACGTCGTTGCCCGACTAGCGAGTACTGTCGGTTTCTGGGGTATTGTTCGAAATTTTGCCTGGTTGCGAAAGAGGTAATCCTGCTGGATCTTGTTTTATCTCTCCATTTGTTTTAATCGATTACATGTTGCAGGGTCCGTCCGCGTCCGCGTAATCTCTCCATTTGTTTCAACCGATTGTACATGTTGCAGGGTCCGTCCGCGTCCGCGTACGTGACGTACGTCTCGCCGGCGGACGCCCTGCGCGCCATCCAGGGCGTCAACAACGTGGCGCTCGACGGCCGCGTGCTCAAGGGCTCGCTCGGCACCACCAAGTACTGCGCCAACTTCATGAAGAACCAGCCGTGCCCCAAGCCCGACTGCATGTACCTGCACGAGCTAGGTATGTACACTTAAATAACTTGTAACGAACAAACATGTAAGGTCAGTGTTTCTAATAGGGATGACGATTAGGTTGAAAAACTATCATTCTAATTAGTTAGATTATCGAAAATGATTTAAATACTTATTTATTCCTTTTTCAATTTAACTAAAATTGGCGAAGATAAAGAGCATCAAAGTTCCGGGGTGGGGGGCTTGTGACGTCACTACTAGGTAAGAATTGTACCAAATAGTGACGTTATGCTACTTGAACGTGTTCGTCATTATTGACTTGACTTGAATATTTTTTAATAATCTAAAAGTCGGACTTAATAGATTTTTTTGTCGTCTGGTCGTTTTATGGGGTCAAGAGGGACACAAATTGTCCGTGACATGCCATTTTTATGATTGTGTTTCTGTGTTTACTTACTGCGACTCCTCGGCTACAGTTTTTGTAATTTATTTAAAAAATACATCCGTCTAATGCAAATGCTCGTCTGCGTTGAATAAGTATAAGGACAGTACGAAGCGATGCCTACTCATTCGAAAAGCAGCAAGCTGTCTTGACTCTTGAGTCTATCGATTGATTCCTCAGCTGCGTACTATGTATTTTTTTGACTTATTACAAAAACGGTAGCCCAATAGATTACAGTAAGTAATGACAGAACCACAATTATAAACATGTCACGAGATAATTTGCGTCCCTTGACCCGACCGTATAAAACGAGTTGAGTGACTAACAGAGCCTAGGCATAACTCGTCGGTCTAGAGAAAGCTAAACCTGTTCCATGTAATTATACATGGTCTGTGTAATTATATTCTCTGTTTAATTCAAAACCGAGTTTGCATGGCATAATAACTGTGATACTTGTACACAAACTACAAACTTCTTTACTATACTCTGTGAGCTTAAAGAACTGTCTTTTGATATTTGTCTATTGAAGTTTGTAGGTACAGATAAGGCTAAGACTTATCGTTTGTCAAATCTAGCGATTATTAAAAACATTATTAAAAAAACAAATAAAAATATAAAAAAAACCAACCATTCATTAACAAGTATATGAATGGTTTGTTTTTTTATATTTTTATTTGTTTTTTTTTCGCATCAGTTTACATTTAATTTTCATTTTGTTCAGCTTTTAAATGTTTCTTTTTTTCTTTTATAATCGTTTTCTATCAACTTACGGAAATGTCATATGAATCGAAACGGCATACTCGGTCACAACACTGCTTTAGAAAATTAATATGACATTATAATAAATTTTTGGGTAATAAATTGTTATCGTTAAATATGTAATAACTACGATTTAAACAAAATGTAAAGACGGTTAAGTTTTGTTCAATAAGCGTGAAAGCTCTAATACTGTAACAGGAATTTATTTATGATTTCGATGGGTCATGGACGTTAACGTTCTATGGGCGTTGACATGTGTCTAAAGGTGGTTCTTAGACCGCACAAAGTATAGAATGATTTTGTCTACATCGGAATGTTAGGTGTTACCTTTAAATACATGATGATGCATTTATGACACAGAAACGAGACAAGTGACAATCAAGTTCTCTTGGAATAGAGACTTTGTCATATCGTCGTAAGTTCTTAATTTGAAATAAATTTGGTTGTCACTTAGGATGTTTTAGGATCAATAGTGATAATTCATGCATTAGAGTTAAACATTTCCCATTGGTCAACCCAGAGTTTATTTTGGCCACCAAGCTACGTAAACGCACTAAGCTCTAGCTAGGCGCTAGCTGTTGGCTTTTCGTTGGTGTATCCAGAATATTTTCCTTCCCAGCGTTTTTCCCATTCCCAGTATGCCACGGCTTAGGGGGCCTGGGCCCGCTTTGACTAATCCCTAGATTTGGCGTAGGCACTATTTTTACGAACGCCATAAAAGTATTGGTTTATTGGGATTGACGAACATTTCCTTTACCTAGGGCTTCCATCTCGTACATTGCCGAAACCTGGTAAAAAAGTTAAAAAACCCGGACGTTTCATTAAAATCGCGGTCTCTCCCCGGACACTAAAGAAATCAATTTTTCATTTAAAAATTTAGCTTCTGCTAGGGATTGACTTGGACCCAAAAATGTCCGGCTTTACCCCAGACCGTTTTAAAAATCCAGGCCAGACGCTCCCCGGACGGGCTCCAAACTAGGACAAATCCGAGGAAACCCGGACAGATGGCAGCCCTACCTTTACCAAACAAAATTAATTGTATATTCCATTTCCTTACTCTAGTAGTTAGTCTTATTGAATGTATTTTTTTCAGGTGATCCTAAGGCGTCGTTCACGAAAGAGGAAATGCATGCCGGTTTGCACCAGGTGTATGAACGCAAGTTGCACAACCAGCTGCTCCAGCAGGGGAACAAGCCGGACGACAAGCATAGCGCAGGTTCGATCACTAAAACAACACAACAAAGTATTATAATAAGTGGATAGTAATAAAACGTCCGAAAAAATACTAACCTAAGAAATACTAAACGTACTGACGAAAATATTAACATTGCGGCTCATTTACTTACTACCAGTATTTGACACACAATACCTCTGTAAAAGACCAGATGTGTGATGGATGTGGATGACCCTTGATTCCAGGCATTTCTTGTCTCCGGGCTAGCTAAATGAAAAACTCGCGAAATAAAATAAAAAACTTTCAAATATGCTACGAAACTTAAAACTCGCGGAAATGTTGCATTTAATTTTATTCTCAGCTTGTCACTAATCAACTAACGTATTTTCAATGCTATATCTAATAATAATGTATGATCTGGCACCACCTACGAATTATCTGCTTTGTCCGAAGGTTGACTGGTAGAGAATGCCTTATAGCATTAAGTCCGCCTTTTGTAAGTTTGTATTTTCTTTTGTGCGATAAATATAAAATAAATAAACGCTAATGGCAATCAATACCACCCTTCATTTGGTTTTTTAAATTATACTGTTATGTAATTTTTTATTTTATTTTTCATAGGTAACTCTAGTACGAATGCAGAAAAGAATAGTTCGAAAGAAGGTAAGAACTTATTAAATATTTATATGTTACATATCTCTTATGATTATCCAACAAAAAAAGCTTACTAGTCTGTTTTACCCACTTTTAGTGGTAACTTGAAGTGCGGGGTTACAATAAACAGAAAAGAATTGGTTGTGTTCAAGTGTGAAATTTGTTTTTCGCAGGTAATCCATCGAACTTCATACCAACAACAGTGGTCACATCGTCTCATATAAACGTAGTCAGTTCATCTAAGTGAGTACTGCTTCAATTTTATTTCATTATAGTGAGCCAAGAGGGGCTATTTAGCTACTAATGTATTTATTTCAATTGATATTTTTTGATAATTGATTGTAAACTAGCTTGGGTTTTAATCCTTCCTTTTGGCTGGATAGCCCCTCTTGAGCTTGCAACTCAGTATTTCAGCTATGATTCATATGTGCACCAAAAATTACAACATACACAAACTAAACTTAATTTTAATTCACCTTTTTTCTGAATCCATGCTTTGTACTAATATCATAATTATCTACGGTCCTTCTTCCTCGGACCTAGAATGGTTGCGCTTGCGCGCTTGACGATAAAAGCGTAACCATCCTATCTCATTCACAATAGTTTATTTTCTGTTAGTTAATGTCACATTGCAGTAACCCAGATTTCAAATTAACATTTATAATTTACTTTCAGATCAAAGAAAGAATCGGTAAATGGTAGTAATGGTATAGAAGCAAGCAATAGTAACGGGGTGAATGGAAACGGCAAGGAGGCGTGGCCCAGTCTCGGCTCGTCGCCGCCCTCCGATAGTCCCGTCGGTAAACAATCCAGTCCCAAACCACAAGCTCAGGGTAAGTGATTCACCCCAGTCACCATCGTTTACTTTCTCCCCGGGTGGATGTAAACTGCTAAAACGGTCCAGTCCTTAAGTACAAGTTGTAAAAAAAAACAATTATAATTATGTCTTGACAAATATACTAACTCGTAGAAACATGTTAGTAAAATAAAATATTACTTGATGTCATATTGTTTAAGCTCACATTTGTCAAAGTGGTAATTAGTAATTACCATTTGTTCCAGGTAAAGCTGTAAGAAATACAATTAAAATACAAATACGAAGAAAAACTGTAAATTCTATTGAGAAAACGGGAATTACCCGAAGTAATTTTTAAATATATATATGTTATTTAACCCTAATCTTGGCAATGTAATTGTAAATGAACATTTTTTTATAAAAAGATTTCATCCGCTTTAAAGTGCTAAACCATCTTTTTTATTTGCCAACATTAGGGTAAGGCTAAATTACAGGCTGTAAAATGGTATAGGCTAATGATAATCCTTTAATTTCAGTTAAGTCACAAGAAAACGGCACATCAGAATCTTCCAGTCCCACACAAATGCAACCCGCTCAAACGAAAAGCAAAGAACACAGCGACTCCAAAACGAACCGGACCCACAAAAACAGCACAAACGGACAGCCTAAGAAGAGCAAAACTGAATCGAAAAACAAAAAACAGGCACAGGACCCCGAGCTGGAGACAGAAGAAACACAAAGCATCACACAAAGCTCAGTCTTCGAGAATGACACACAAAACTATCTAACAAACGAATTAGACGAGCTAGAATCAGACCGACACAGCCTTTTAGAAAACCATGATTTACTACACAACAGCGACCACAGCCTATTAGAAGACGACACACACAACTTACTAAATGATGTCAATAATGAAATTATGCTGCATAAACAGAGAGAAATGCTGGCTGGCTTAGTAGATAATCATATGGTGTTACCAATGAAGAGTCCCCTAAACGGATATGGGCTTATAGACAGAGATACTATGAGTTATATAGGTATGTTCTTTCTCTTTATTTTCCTAGTAGATGTAGAATTCATGAGAGGTGCTAAATCTCTTTCGACTTTAAGGGTCAAACGACAAAACTATATTATTTTCTTAAATTAATTATTCATTTAATCTAATTAGGACTAGGTTCCGCCTTGGAGACTTTGTAGCGAAAAAAAAATTAAAACTTTACCTCTTTTTTCATTGATTTCTTAATAACAATTCTATAAACGTTTCACCCACTTCTGAGCACAGTCTTCCTTTCATGCATGGGAGTAGGGTTGCCATATGGAAAAATGAAATGTCCTGATAAAAATCCTGACATCACCCATAAAGCCCTGACATTTCTTATCACAGAAATTTGGCGTAACTTGAACGACGCACTGTTGTATAGGTTTCCTTGCGTTGTTTGCCAGAATTCAAAGTATTCAAACCAGAAAAATCGAAATTGTGTATCTGCGTTTCTTTTACTCAAATAAGCAAGTACGATAGAGGGAGGTAGACATTTTCAGAACATTCAGGACTTCGTAGACTACAAAATAAAGCAAGATTATATGTTTTATTCACTGAACTATTTTCATTATGATTTTAGGTAATGATAGGCATAGTCAAATTAGCCAAGGGTTGTTGGAAAAGGAGCTGCTACTCAGGGAACGCAGCCGGAGCGAAATGCTGATGAGACAGAACGAGATGCTGGTCAGGCAACACATGGAGCCCAAGCACTATCTGCAGGGGAATATAGGACTCGACTCCAATAGTGAATTATTAGGTAATGTAAACTACGATCTTTTTATTCGGAAAAATCTGGAAGCTTAGAGGAATTAGGCGGGTCCGTGTAGCCCTAGCCCAAGAGTGCTGTGACAGTATATCGCTGCCGAGAGAAACACCTATCATTTTCTAAGTCGGATTAGGCAATGACAGTTGTTATGACGACTGGTTGGCGTAGTTGGTAGTGACCCTGCCTGCTAAGGGGTCCTGGGATTGAATCCCGGTAAGGGCATGTATTTGTGTGATGAACACACATAATTGTTCCTGAGTCATGGATGTTTTCTATGTATTTGTATATTATATATATCGTTGTCTGAGTACCCGTAACACAAGCCTTATTGAGGTTCCTGCGGGATATAGTCAATTTGTGTAAGAATGTCCTGTAATATTTATTTATTTATTATTTATGAACATAGAACGAGTTTATCGCGAATGGAGTTAATTTACCTTAATATACCGACGTTTTGACAGACTTTCATGTGTTATATATGGTCTCGGCTTGACTAATGAATCAGCGAAGTATCAATGGCGATCTTGCTAGAAATGTTCACGTACCCGGCGGAGAGTCACTTTAAATGCGTGGGTAGGTAGAAAAAGTTAGGTCTTCCCTTTTACTAAATGTTAACGGCACGACACACAACACTCACAACATCTGCGACACAACATCCGAAGATAGATCTCGCGGTTTGAACTCCTGAATCACTAGTCCCCAAGTAGGTCGTAATAAATTGAAACCATCTTCAGGATTAAAATTTCTTTCTCTATCCGGGGATAATAGTGACGTTTAGTGGAGAGTATTTTAGGTTTGTGCAACTCGATCCAATGATTGGATCCAAAAATAAGCAGGTGATCAGCTATTGCAATTGGCTATGGCAATTTTTTACTGCTGCTATGTGTTCCTTCGCCCTCTCTTGTTTGGCCAATATACGCACTTCCGTTCTTTGTTCAGTATAATGTGTACAAAACGCGAAAGTTAAAAGTTTAATGACAGTTGTCTCTCTCGACCGCGAGATACTGTCGCCGCACTCTTGTGCTAGGGCTACTGGTTCCTCATCTAAACTACGAGGTTTTTCGCAAATTATAGCAAATTCAGGAGTTTGCTTATCAAATGTATGAATTGGTTTTTAATTGGTTGTGCTATTTCAGGTGCTAATTATCATCCAAATCCCAATATGCTTCCATTCGGCATGCGCGTAGAACACGCGTCGCCGGCCCTACAAAATAACATGCAGAACATGCAAAACAATATACAGAATACCATGCAGAACAGCATGCAGAATTCAATGCAGAACAACATGCAGAATTCAATGCAAAACAACATGCAGAATTCTATGCAGAACAACATGCAGAGTTCGATGCAGAACAACATGCAGAATTCCATGCATAACAACATGCAGAATTCCATGCAGAACAACATGCAGAATTCCATGCAAAACACAATGCAAAACAACATGCAGAATAGCCTCCAGAATACAATGCAGAATAGCCTCCAGAACAGTATAAACAGTTTACAGAATAGTATGCAGAGTAGCTTGCAGAACAACATGCAGAATAGCTTGCAAAACAACATGCACTATATAATGCACAACCCACACGCGGGCCCCGTGCCCAACGGTTTTGAAGGTCCACAATCTACGGTAAGTAATGTTTCTATATACCATAGTACAATCATAACATAACTGTCATAACTGGGTCTACCATCTAAAGTAAGAGTAGGTGAAATGGGTGTTTCTGATTACACCGGGATTAAAACTCCACTATTCAGAGGCAGCGGGAGTTTTCATTTCTCCCTACAAACACTGACAAGGACTGTTTCGTCCTTGGTTTTTGAATTTAAACAAATCAGTATAACACGTGAGACTGTTTTGCCTTTTTGATATTTCTGTTCTTTTAGGGGCTAGAGCCCTTTAAATATTGCCAATATCGGCCTTATGGACTATGTAAAGAGGGGCGTGGTAGTCAAAACCTTTAAATAATCCAAAAAATAAACCAACCCAAAATAATCCAGCCGGAGTAGCGATTGACATGCCTACCCCTCAGCAGCAAGCATATGACATTTATCTGACATAGCTATTTGTACCTTACGTACGAATAGCCATACATTTGAGGTGCCTTCCGCGCAAAAATCGGCAGACTTTTATTTGTACAGACAATGAAAGACAGAAAGACATAACCCGTTCGGTTTTAAAGTTCAAAACTGATAACGATTATCCAAAAAATCAAAACAGACCATTTCAGATTTGAAAATTTCGTTACGATTGATTAAGTTTTGGAGAAGGGAACAGTCTAGTACGAAACCTCTATTCTCGACTGACCACGTGGTTGTGTTGACAGAGCGAAGGGCGCTACCTGGCGGAGAACATGGACAAGTTCTTCACGGACTTTCACAAAGCGCAGCAGATGCGGCTGCTGCTGGCCCGCGCTCCCGAACACCCCCGACAGATGGCGTTAGAACACGAGCACAAGCAGAGGTACGATAATGTTACATCTAAGGCCCCATTCAAGGTCAAGGTCAAGGTCATTCGTACATAAGTTCCGAGAAAGTCATTGGTACGATCCGGGATTTGAACCCGCGTTTTTGTTACATTAATTCCCATGCAGAGGAGATCTAAGTCATCTTCTTGTTTATATGTAATGCAATATTCATAAAAATTCTTCAGCGTATTTCTAAGTGCTCATCATAAAATTTTTGCTTAGAAATTGTGTTTCAAATACTCAAATTGCAAACACGCTATACGCGGCGTGACGACATCGGCATCAAATGTACGCGCTCTGATTATTATTCGTCTTCTTCATATCGATTTTCTCGGCCATGCAGAACAATCATGGCTGCATCTTTTAGGAAAACTTATTTAAGGAGATTTAAAACTTGTATATAACTTAATATTTCCTATGTCCAGAATGAACAATATGCGGATGGGCAGCGAGGCCCCGCGCGCGGCGGGCGATGGCGACGACGACTTAGACTTCGACCCCTTCAAGGAGACGCAGAAAGCACTCGCCGAGATGATGGAGACCGAGATGATGCAAAACACAAGCGGGTGAGTAACATAAAATGTGCTCGTCTATGTGAACATTCCGCCCACCAAAGTAAAACAATATGCGGTGTTATGACCCTCTGTCGGTTGGAGGTGGATGACTACTTGACTTCCATCCCTTCAAGGAGACGCAGAAAGCACTCGCCGAGATGATGGAGACCGAGATGATGCAAAACACAAGCGGGTGAGTAACATAAAATGTGCTCGTCTATGTGAACATTCCGCCCACCAAAGTAAAACAATACGCGGTGTTATGACCCTCTGTCGGTTGGAGGTGGATGACTACTTGACTTCCATCCCTTCAAGGAGACGCAGAAAGCACTCGCCGAGATGATGGAGACCGAGATGATGCAAAACACAAGCGGGTGAGTAACATAAAATGTGCTCGTCTATGTGAACATTCCGCCCACCAAAGTAAAACAATATGCGGTGTTATGACCCTCTGTCGGTTGGAGGTGGATGACTACTTGACTTCCATCCCTCCAAGGAGACGCAGAAAGCACTCGCCGAGATGATGGAGACCGAGATGATGCAAAACACAAGCGGGTGAGTAACATAAAATGTGCTCGTCTATGTGAACATTCCGCCCACCAAAGTAAAACAATATGCGGTGTTATGACCCTCTGTCGGTTGGAGGTGGATGACTACTTGACTTCCATCCCTTCAAGGAGATGCAGAAAGCACTCGCCGAGATGATGGAGACCGAGATGATGCAAAACACAAGCGGGTGAGTAACATAAAATGTGCTCGTCTATGTGAACATTCCGCCCACCAAAGTAAAACAATATGCGGTGTTATGACCCTCTGTCGGTTGGAGGTGGATGACTACTTGACTTTCATCCCTTCAAGGAGACGCAGAAAGCACTCGCCGAGATGATGGAGACCGAGATGATGCAAAACACAAGCGGGTGAGTAACATAAAATGTGCTCGTCTATGTGAACATTCCGCCCACCAAAGTAAAACAATATGCGGTGTTATGACCCTCTGTCGGTTGGAGGTGGATGACTACTTGACTTCCATCCCTTCAAGGAGACGCATAAAGCACTCGCCGAGATGATGGAGACCGAGATGATGCAAAACACAAGCGGGTAAATAACATAACATGTGCTCATCTATGTGAACATTCCGCCCACCAAAGTAAAACAATATGCGGTGTTAAGACCCTCTGTCGGTAGGAGGTGGATGACTACTTGACTTCCATCCCTTCAAGGAGACGCAGAAAGCACTCACCCAGATGATGGAGACCGAGATGATGCAAAACACAAGCGGGTAAGTAACATAATATGTGCTCATCTATGTGAACATTCCGCCCACCAAAGTAAAAAAATATGCGGTGTTAAGACCTTCTGTCGGTTGGAGGTGGATGACTACTTGATTTCCATCCCTTCAAGGAGACGCAGAAGGCCCTCGCCGTCGCCGGGATGCTGCAGAGCACAAGCGGGTGAGTGAGATAACAATATGTGTGCGCATATCTATGGGTCCGTGGGTGAACATTTCTGCCCACCGAAGTAAAACTAGATGTGCCTGCAAAAACTGTTGATGGATGACTTGACTTCGACCGTTTCAAAGAGACCCAGAAAGTCCTCACCGAGATGACGGACAACGAAATGATGCAGAACACAAGCGGGTGAGTGAGATAACAAGATGTGTGAACGTGACTCCTGTAGGTCCCAGGGTGAAACCCGTCCACCTACGTAAAACAAAGAGCGTCAACAAATACCCACCGGTACACGACGATTACGACCTTGACCTCAACCCATTCAAAGAGATGAGCACCCACCAAATCAAAATCCATGGATGAGTCATAAAAATCTACTAAGTTTAACTAAACCGTCATACATTCCATGTGTGACGTGACTAGTACAATAAATAATTTTTAACCTTTTCGACTTTTTAAATACGAACGCTTTCACTTAGACGCCATTTCACCGAAGTATCAAAACTGAAGCTAAACTTTATGAGCGTTGTTCTGTGGTCTGTACCATTTAACATTTTTAAAAGCATCTGACACATGCATGCAAGCATGTGTTTCTTTCCGTTTACTAATGAGTTTCTCATTACTAATCCCCTTACAGGGATAAGTTGGCCTTTGTACTTCCAATTCTTTTTAGTTGTTTTGTGATTTATTTTGTGTACAATAAAGTGGTTACTACTAGTACTAATGAGAGTGTATTGTTGCAGCGACAATATGGAGCTGGTGCGGCGCTCGCGCCTGCCGCCGCCCGGCTTCGCGCTGCCCGCGCATCAGCTGCAGCACTCCATGCATACAGGTGCCATTTTGTTATCTTATCTTACTAATATTTTGATTCGTTTTAGAAAATTTTGCCAAGAAATTGAGATAATTTCCAGGAACCAAGTCCCAGCAAGCTGGAAATCGTTTGAATACTTTCATTTGGTCCTAAATGCGTGTATCCCCTAGTTCGAACAATCCCAGTAGGTTTAACCTTTGAGAACCAAGTAACTGCCAATACTTACCTGAAAAATCATTCAGTAAAGTCCAACGCATCATTTTCGAGCTACACGCACAAAAAAATTTAAAACGGCTCAACTCCTGGCATAGTCCAAACTCGATTTACATGTACTTAGCACCAAATGAAGATATTAAAACGATTTCCAGCTCGCTGGGAATTAATTCCTGAAAATGCTTAAATAGATAATTTTCTTGGCCTAAATCTGGATTTAGCATTTTTTGGTACAAAAAAAGAGTCGTCATAAATTAAGGGTTGATATTAGTGAAAGAATATTGCTAACGGTAAGTATTATAATCGTACGCAGGCTTCAACAACAGCAGCGCATCGTTCTCCGACTGGACGGCGATGGACCCCGCCATCATGTCGACGTCCGTGCCGTTCGGCAAGCCGCCCGCGCCGGCGCCGGCCGCGCACGCGCACGCGCACGCCGCGCAGGTGCACGCGCAGGCGCAGGCGCAGGCGCAGGCGCAGGCGCAGGCGCAAGCGCAGGCGCACGCGCACGCGCTCAACGCGCAGCAGCAGGAGCTGTGGGCGCGCTTCAACTCGCTGGGCGTGCAGCCGACGGCGCCCAAGCTGGGCTGGGGCAAGCTCGGCTGGGGCGGGTTCGCGGCGCCGCCGCTCGGCAACATCCCCCTCCCGCCCGGCTTCTCCCCCGCCAAGCCGCCCCAGCATCCCGCCGAGTGCATCGACGCCAAGTAACCGTGCAATGTCCGATATTTTCTATATTATTCCTTTTCCGTTGGTGATGTGAACGATAAATCTTTGTATTAAGAGAGGATATTTTAACGAGAGAAATATGATAACGAAGGAATTTGTAAAATAAATTAACATATTTGTTTTATTTGATGATGAATTTTCTTTCGCGGGCCCCCGTTTTTATTTTATCATATTTCTTTTTCGCGCCCGATACGTATATTCATTATATGCTATATATTTACTGAAATCATATCCCTGTTATGACAGATTATATTTTCTATATTAAAATGAAATGCCAATTATTCGCTGTTCCATTTGTACCTTATTGAGCCATACTCCATGAGAATAACATTAAAACGAACGAGAATTTATTCATTCTTTTAATAATTACACCTTTCATTAGATCACAGCACACGTTTAAAATAATTTGCACCTGCAATGTAAAACTGATCGTCTTGTATAGAAAATTCTATACAAAGTGGCCCATTTTTATTGCTAGGGGGTTTATCATTTTAGTGTGAGTAAATGTGTATAGAAGCTTGTATGCTTGGAGTAGATCGTCTCTGCATACAATACCTACATGGAAATAATCATTCCCACTAAGCTTCAATGAGTTAATGACACCAAAAGCCAATTTTCGTAATTAACGTTGTAACTTTCAATATAAACGAAACCAACAAAAGGAATTGGGAAGAGAGATCCGCTAGTATTACAAGTATGTCCCTTAATGACTATTCACGTCACACGATCGCAGGCTGAACGTCACTAATAGTGTCAAATAATTTACGATTTTGCTCAACTTTTTGATACTATATTGGAGCAACTAACGAGAATTTTGTTAGTTTTTTAACAATAACATATTACGGAAGATAATTTCAATTCGAATGGTATGTATGAACTACTTTTTTGTTTTTCGATTTTTAATAATGTACCTAAATCTGAGGACTTTCGCGATTTTTGCTCGAAGAGGTAGACACTTTTTTCCACTTTCATATATTTTTTTCGAATAAATGTACATTTAGCTTAGCTAGAGCAAATTAAGAAAAATTGCCAGGTGTATTTGGATATGTATAAAATATATTTCATGAAAATAAAGATGTAAAAAAAATTAACTTCATTATATGCCTAATTCACGTGTGTGAAAATAAATTAGGTGATATGAGCATAAATAATAAAATATGAATTTACAATAACCTTGCCAAACAAGCTCTGTAAGAGTTGTGTTTTTGGATAGTAAATAATAATATATATTTATCAAAATATTGTTTTTGCAATACCAATACTTCATACTATCTTAGCATTTGCTTTTTCTACGCGTTATTTCATTATTAACGATTTTCACTTTAAAAAGTATAAGTACCGAGTACCGGACTCTTAAATGACAGGTCGCAGACGGTAGGCTATACGACAAAAAAAATCTATAGTATATATAGTAAAAAAAAATGGAAACTTATTTTTTCTTTTGTTAGTCAAATCGAAAATGACGAAATTACAGTGCGTTCAAGATTCGCGTAACGTAATAAGTACATTTCTTACCCAGTAGTGACGTCACAAGTCACAAGCCCCCACCCGGGCACTCTGATGCTCTTTATCTTCGTCAATTTTAGTCAAATTGAAAAAGGAAAAATACGTGTCTAATAATTTTAGATAATCTAACTATCGACTAATTAGAATGATAGTTTTTCAACCTAGTCGTCATCCCTACATTAGCTATTTGGTGCGAACCGTAGCGTACGTCATCACGAGATGCTGTGGCTATAATGAGCTGCAGTGGCCGCTTCTTAGGCTGGCACGATGACCTGGCGCTCTGTAAGCCTCGGTAAGTAATTTATGAATCGGGATCAGTGGCAGAGCGTCTATAAAACGCGATACCGGATTAAACAAATTTCAAGCAGCTGAGAACCTATATTATTGAGAAAAAAGCAGCAAGTTATTTATCTTATCATGGAGGTCTGGGCGCGCTGCCACGCGTTTAGGTATATGTACAGTCGCGAACCGGGATTGTTGAGCGCCTTAACTGTTTCTAACTTTGCCGTGTAATGCAAATCGTTATGGCAAATGTCAACTTTAATAGATAACATCAGTCATTTATAACACGGCTAAATTACGTAAAATGGCAAGTGGCTCAACAATCCCTGATCTCGACTGTCCCTATCCTATACGCCGGTACGGGTGCCCGCAGCTCCGTTTACTTTTGTTGCAATTTGAGATAAAGACTGAGAAACTGAGAGAGATAGATCAGATAGAGAGGGCGACAGAAAGGGAGAAAGAAAAGAGCTCCCATCAGAGAAACAGAAGAAGACGAGAGAGGTAGCGACGGGTTGGTGTCCCAGAGTTAAAAAAAGCGGGGATGCATAGAGCGAGTTACAGTGCGCTGAAGTCTTTAACATAACAAAAAGCATTAAAATCTGTTCAGTAATTTTGCTGCTAAAAGTTATCAATACGGTAATTGCTTTCGAATATATACCTAAATGTGCCTTAAATAAGTACACGGGTAAATATAAAACTCGGCAATTGTATTCAAAACTTTTAATAAATAAATTACGCAAGTTTAGGATGAGAGCCCATCAATAAACTCCCTAGGATCTCTGCCATCCCACTCCACTGGAGCACCATTGTGCCACACAAACAGCCCGCTGCCAGGCGGCCGTAGAGCATAAGTGGCGGGTAGTTTAGCCGCGTCGGCGGGAGCGATGTTGCCGGCGCCGCGCGTCATCGCGGACTGCACGTAGCCCGGGTGGACGCAGTTTACCGATATCCCTGGAATAATCGTTGAAAAAACTTAAATAACGTCCGATAATGATTATCCCATTTTTTTATAAAGAGGCTCGGTAGACAAAGTAGAGCAATGGGCGAGTGTCCCAGAGTCGTGAGTTCAAATCTCACCTAAGACGGTGACTTATTACTTTTTATGTATACAAAGGCATTTAATCAAAAATGGTAATAGTTAATAGCATTATGAGCGAGGTACCACTGCTGTTGAGTTTCCGAGGTAGCTCACAACTGTGGCGTCTTTATACTTAAGGGCCACATAGGTATAGCAATAGTAGTAGACAGTAGTGGGTAAGAAAGAAAACTGACTTCATAACACCAATCAATATGTGTCCATATATCCGTTAGGTCCATGGTAAGGCACTTGTTTACATGCTTTATTATCTTACCTCTATCAGACAATCTGCGATGTAACATGAAGGTATAAGCGTTAACTCCGACTTTCGACACAACGTACGGGGAGTTGCCCCAACCACCCCTCTCTTCCCTTCCTTCCTTCACCGATTCTACATATTTCTTCATCAACTCTTTCAATTCGCTTAAACTCATATCCTCCCGCTTTAGTACCCTCCTCAATTCCTCCGAAGGAATTCTGCTCAAATGTCCAGAGGAGCTAGAAATATTCACTACGACTCCATTGTTGCTTAGTAACGGTAAAATTTCTTCAGTAAAATTAATTAACGAAAAGAAATTCACGAACAAAGTCTGCTCTGCTTGGTAATTCTTCGATTCTGGAGCATCTTTTAGAAAAAGTATTCCAGCGTTGTTGATAAGAATATCTATGTTCCCGTGTTTCTTTTGAATATAGTCACAGAATCGCCTAACACTGCTGTTGTCTGTTACGTCCAATTGGTGGTAAGCAGGTTTTAGACCGAGATTTTTTAACTGTTTACAAGCCTCGAACCCTCTGGTTTCGTCTCTTGATGTTAAATACACAGTGCCGTCAAAATGTTCGCATAATTCTTTCACTAAAGCAAATCCGAGGCCTTGATTTGCACCGGTGACGACAGCTACTTTGTTCGACATAGCAGCAAGCTACTAAAACAATATTTTTGAAAACATGAACATAACCTCACTTATGTCTTTGCACTTTTATCGGTCCAAGAAGTTGGTAAATTGTAATAACAAAAACTGTGATAAGGTTGGTTTACATTTATACAACTAAGTACTTTAATACACAAGTTTACATACAATGGTGACCTAAAGTACTGTCAAGGACGATAGCGATATCAAAACAATTGTTTACTAATGCAAGTTTCGAATATTTCACAAAAGGTGTCGCTGTGTCTCATGATATTCCACACCCAGTAAACAGCGCCATCTAGTAACCATCCGCGCCATCTTTGTGTAAGGTAAGCTCTATCGGGTGCGGTGTGCTTGTTTGACACTATATGCGATACAAATCATTATTTATGGTTAATATGTTTTATCTTTTAATAATAGGTAAGTATATGTGTCCCGAACAACTTTATGAATCGATTCAGACCCAAAACTATGAAATGTAAGTATAAAATTGAAAAGGGATCTTGAAACAATTACGTTTACGTGTACTATCATTAACGGCCTAATATAGGTTAAACAGGAAATAAAAACCATGTAAATTGACATACAATGATATACCTACAATGGCATTTATTAAAACTTATGGAGTTCCAATTGTATCTAGAGGTTTATCTTGCAAGCACAGTCAGCTTCAAAGATAAAACCCTGACTGGAAAACCTGACTGTACTTGAGAAAATAATTCCTATTCAGCAAACTATTTAAATCTAACTCGTAGGTTAGACACGAATTTCTGAGTGAAAATCTGTGTTCTGTATATCGACGACAAGATATTAGAATTAAGATAAATAAATCATGATTATGATAATTTCCATACTTTGTAAGACTATAATACCCTAAAATAGTCTTTAAAACAGTCTGATAAGACGTGTTTCAGCGCTTAACGACAAATGTATAAATTAACATGACCAAATGTTATTAAAAGAAGATTGCCTGTAGTACAATAGCGATAAGGTTCAAATTGATATGACTTATCATTGGCTGAAAGGCGAGATTATCGTTGAATTGGCAATCAGCCGGTAGTTGTGGGCTGATAGCCACGCTACCGCCGGTGACTCAAGACGTACAGACGAAACAGGTAAGTTTACAGAAATTCATTTTATGTTTCTAATTAATACAGTTAAAACGAGACGGGTACCTACTCCCGAAATATACTGGCGTGGCTCGCGTGTTGGCCTACTCTGAGAGATCGGGAAATGCAAATGAAGTTTTGCCTCTGTGGTAATTTCGAAGTGCCGAGAGACGGGTCAAACTTTATTCACGATGGTTATTGTTTGGCATACATGATTTGTAAAACATCTTGGAATATTGGGTGGTTCAACAATTTGTCAGTTAGGTAATAAAAATAAATATATAGGTACGCGTTGCCTTGAAAACCTCCTCCGTTTTTTTCGTCGGTTAAAAACACGTGTTCTTCGCTAGGAGGAAGTCTTCTTCCTTTTCATTTTCCTTTGCATTTCCTCACTTTAGCCACGGATCAGGGAGCCTGGGGTCTGGGGAATTCCATGATTTGGCGTAGGTGCTAGTTTTAAGAAAGCGACTGACTTTTATTACGATTAGTCCGGTTTCCTCGCGATGTTTTTCTTCGCCGTCAATCCATTGGTAAATTAAATATCATATGATATTTCGTACTTAAAAAAGTTCCGAAAAATTATTTGGTACGAGCCGCGGGGATTGAACGTTGAACACGTTGAACCCGGTTAAATGGGTGACACCATGGGACGGTTGTTTTCTCTCCACCCTGATACTACACATGTTTTTCACTGTGGGTGGTAAGAGCATGCGACATTGCTGCCGGCTCGTACCAATGACTATTTGAGAACTTATGTACGAAATATCATTTGATATTTAAGTACCAATCGCTTTTCGATAAAGGAAAACATCGTGAGGAAACCAGACTGATTTCATTAATGCCTAGTTTACCCTTCGGGTTGGAAGGTTAGATGGCAGTCGCTTTCGCAAAACTAGCGCCTACGCCAAATCTTGGGATTAGTTGCCAAAGCGGACCCCAGGCTCTCAGAGCCGTGGCATAAGCCGGGAAAATGCTAAGAAGAAAAAGAAATGAAAAGATGATTATGTGTGTGATTATGAATTTAGACCATGTAGATTGGGCAATTTTGTATTGTATGGAGATCATTAGATTAAGTTCGTCAGCTTCATTTCGTTTTGTGGGCACTAAGTTTAATTCCACTGCAAAACTGAGATAGGCATTTGTACCGACATTAAATTTTGTGACCTACTGACATTCATGTGATATTCAAGATTTTTGAAGAAATATAAAAAATATACCTGCTTACTTATGAATTAAGTAGGTACCATTCACACCACCTCTTTGTCACTAGTTAGATTTAGGTAGGTACTTATACGTAGGGTATACCTAATCTAAAATTGATGGTTACTCTGAAAAGCACCATTGCAATATCCCCATGCTGAATTACTACCATTTTGTTGACTAATGTTGATCCCAATTTTTATGTAAATGTGTATCGATTTTTTTTCACTAAATCTTGTCTTATACTTGCCTATGCGCATCGCAGAGCCACCATGACATCCATAGAGACGGAGACGCTTCTGGAGTATATCCTGGTGGAGTACCGCTGGCTGCTGGCGTTCTTCGTGCTCATGCCCATGTCCTTCGCGTGGAAGGTGTGGTCCGGCATCAGGAGCTACGTGGTGTTCCACATGAACAGCGCGCCGAAAATGCACGACAAGAAGGTCAAGGATGTTCAGAGACAGGTACAGCTTATCTGGTTTTTTATTGTGGAGATACGTATGCTGGGATAGCCGAAAATCGTGATGTGCCCAGCCCATGCAATCATAAAGACCACTCGTTAGTGAATAAACCGACCGCTAAACGGCCGTTTTATTCACTGACCTTTGCGTTTAAACTAGGCCTTCATTTCAACAAGAACTGCTATGAACACTCCACCAGGATGTAGGTACTCATGGAGTGTCTCTGTCTCTATAATGCCCATGTCCTACGCGTGAAAGCTGTGGTTAGGCATCAGGAGCTATGTAGTGTTCCACATGAACTGCACGCCGAATATGCACGAGACCAAAGTCAGGGATGTTCAGAGACAGGTTTTGTATCTACAAGTTCATCTGTTTTGGAAGCTTGAAAAACTCTTAAAGTCCATGCATTTCATGAGCTAGGATGCCTAAGATGGTCCAAACATGAGTGAGATAACAGTTTGCTGTGCTCAACTCGAAACTAGACTATGGTTTAGAGTACATAAGCGTTTCTTTCTAAACTTTCACTTCAACCACAGAATATATAATAAACTAAACCCCAATATATTACACCATATTTGGGACTAATGCCTGGAAGTGTTGATCGAGATCCATTTGATTTCTTATACGAAACTTATTTTGTGCGTTTTCGTCGTGGATCCAAAATGAGAATGACACGTAGGTATGTTTACTGGTTTCAGATTAAAGCTTGGTTGGCTGGAGACCGAAGCACCCGCCTGTGCACAGCACGACCAACCTGGCAGACCATGTCCTTCCGCCAGGGCCTCTACAAGAAGACCTTCACCAACATCAACGTGAATCTAGTGGACGTGCTCGAAGTTGATAAGAAGAACATGGTAGGCAAATGCATCACAGTATTTAATTATTGTTGAAGTAAATGTTTTCCACAATTCTCACTTCTCTCTACAAAATCTTTTAAAAATGTGTCAACTTACATCTGAGTAGGTACTTACTTATTTAAATAAATTCTACTATGACTACGTACTTATAACCAAATTAACAAATTATAGCATTTATAGCCATTTATTTAGTTAAAAAAACACTGATCGGGAATGTTCCATAGCAGCATTGAGACTAACACGTCGAGGCCTACGAAGTACAAGGAATATAATTTTTGCTTATCGTCAATCGTCATTATATAACTAACAAATGCCTACTCATTACAGACGGTGCGCTGCGAGCCCATGGTGACCATGGGTCAACTCTCCCGCACCCTCGATGCCCTGGGTCTATCCCTGCCCGTAGTCCCCGAGCTCGATCAGCTGACTGTTGGAGGCCTGGTCATGGGCACTGGCGTCGAGACGTCATCTCACGTACATGGGCTGTTCCAGCACATATGCTTGCAATATGAGCTGGTGTTAGCTGATGGCTCAGTGGTCACTTGTAGCAAGGTAAATAGCTGAGCTGTTGGCACTGGTTTCTAGACGCATGACGTGCATGGGCTGTTCAGCACATTTGGTTACAATATGAGCTAGTGTCTGCTGATGAGATTTATACTTTTTCAGGACGAGAATGCAGACCTGTTCTACGCAGTTCCATGGTCTTATGGTACTCTTGGTTTCCTTGCTTCAGCTGTGATCAAAGTAATTCCTGCTAAGAAGTAAGCCATCTTTATATTTCTATGACATTGAGTTCAAAAATTAACCAACTTCCGAATGAAAAGAGGGTTATTTATTACCCAGTTACCCAAAGTGACTGGATAAATAAGGGAACTAGTTTTGCGGGACAATTATAGATGTGGAACTGCTGATGAAGAGATTGATTGAAGTGTTCTCTTAAAACTGATTCTCAATCATTACAGATATGTTCGAATAGTGTACCAGCCTTACACCAGTCTACCGGAGCTCTCTAAGCGTTTCCAGGAGGAATCCCTGAAGAAACAGCCCCACCAGTTGGTGGAGGCCTTGTTGTACAGCAAAGACAAAGGAGTCCTGATGACAGCGGATATGGTGGATGACGTAGGACGCGATGGCGTGGTAAGGATAGAGATAGATAGATAGATAGAGATATTTTAAACCAGCTGTATAAAATTTTTTGGGGTTAAAATTACACTGATTAACCTAGCTACTCCCTTATTCTTAAACTTTTTGAGGTTATGTATGGTACTTAGTCTTAGACGTTGTTCAATCAAAGATGACGATGATTTTCGTTTTCAATAGGTACTTTTTTTTTAAAGGCAACGGTAATACTAATTACTTACTTCTGAAATAACACTTGTCGGTTCTTCCAGTACAACCCTATCGGTCGATGGTACGCGGAGTGGTTCTACAAGCAGGTGGAGCGCCACTTAGACAATTACGACAGAGGCTTTAAGCAGGCGGTCGTCGAGTACATCCCGCTCCGGCACTATTACCATAGGCATACTAGGAGTTTCTTCTGGGAGTTAAAAGTAAGTGCCCTTGTTCGAAGGTTGAAAAACCTTTCATGTCAAGTTCCTATTGCGAACACGGAAACATCAAATTTACGACCGTATCTGCGTCTCTTCAGAAATACATAACTACCAACACATTTTCGATTTTTCACTGAACGCTCCAGGAGTGTAGTGATTAGAATGTAAGTACCAATTCTTAGAGGACACCATGTCATCTCCAGGAACAGTCATTAGGTTTCTGTTTTTAGTTAAGGTACAGCTCCAGAGTTAAGTGACCCCGCCCCCCCTTAACTCTCGTAAAAACTTGACTAACTTTTTTTCCCCAGGACATCATCTCCTTCGGCAACCACCCCGTGTTCCGCCTGCTGTTTGGCTGGCTGATGCCCCCCGAGGTGTCCCTGCTAAAGCTGACGCAGCCTGAAGCTGTTGGCAAGCTTTATGACAAGGCCCACGTCATCCAGGACATGCTCGTGCCTATAGAAAGCTTGGAGAGGGCTATCCAGCTATTTCATGACAAGTTTAGGGTACGTATATCCAAACTTCAAATAGTTTAAATTCTCTGCCCAAGGCAGTGTCCCGGCAGAACGACAATGCTCAGGTCAGGTCTATACCAGTTTGTGTTGTTTTTGTTGTTTTGAGGTGCAATAAAGAGTTATTGTATTGTATTGTATTGTATTGTCAGGACACGCTGGTTCAGAATGTTACCATACAGACCTTGAAACGGGCTATCCATCTGACCAATAACAAGTTAGCATGACTCCATCGTGCTTCAACTTCCTCGAAAACCTCCAGTGCTGGCACATGCCCACCTAGGTGCCCCTACTTATTGCAGTCTGATGCAGTCTGATGACTGCATCTGATGACTGTCACAGACTGCTGTGGCTGAGGACCGTCTGTATAAAGAGAAGAGGCTACGAGAATTAGAGGAGCAGGATATGCTCGTGCCCATAGGGAGCTTTGTTTGAGCTGTTTGTTTACCACTTACGTGGTATAAAAAGGTAACCAGCTGTTCCATGACAAGATTCGGGTTAAAGAGGCATCATCTTATTAGGCATAACAAATTGCACCCCTGCATGGCGGCTCATTATTAGCTCAAAGCTTAACCACCTTATTCATAAAAACTTAACAGACCCAATTAGTTAAAATATGTTTTGGCAGTTTTTAACAAACGCAAATGTCATACGACAAATTAGTTACCGGAGGTTTAATGAGCGTTTATGAATAACGGCAGTATATTCTTTTTTTGTGTTGTCCGACTGCTGGGCAAAGGCCTCCCCTCTCCTTATCAAGTATATTCTAGTTAATTTAATTCTGCAGGTGTACCCAATGTGGCTGTGCCCATTCAAAGTGCCAAATAATCCTGGGTTGCTAAAGGTCACTGGCGACTGGCAGATGTTTGTTGACATTGGAGTCTACGGCATTCCTACTGCTCCTGGATTTGAGACTGTAAGCCTTACATATTTATTATGCTTGCTCGACCGAATTTTACTTTTTCTGTGTGGTTGCAACCACACAGAAGCCCGTTTTTCGATTGTTAGACTTATTATGTAGTATAGGATCAAAGTTTACCTACTGTCAAATCTTATATTAGGTATTCCATGAGAACACATGACTTATATGAGTTATATGTCTAATTGCAGTATCTGAAAAATCGGCACACTACACAGCACATCCTCGTTTTATTTAGTGCTAAAGGCGAGGGCCGCTTTGGAGTATGTTCATACTGTAACATTAGGAATGACTCTCACTAAAACGGGACGAGACGGGGCGGGACTGGGTGGGACGGGACGATCTGTCAGTTTTTATAGAAAGCTTCACGAGACATCCGAGGGTTCCGAGCTATCGTGTGATTCTTTCAATAGAAAATTGACAGGTCGTCCCGTTCCGCCCCGTCCCGTCTCGTCCCGTCCCGGCCTAGTGTGAGTCATCCTTTAATTGTCTACTAATATCTGCGATGAAGTGATGAAAATAGAGTGGGTATATATATAAGCGCCACCTGCCCAGGGTTAACCACTAACCCGGAGTTAAGCTACCAAATTCCATACAAAAAAAACAACTTCTGGTTATGTGGCTAATCCCGGTTGGTGCAAGTGACACTAAGAAACAATTTCTGCAAGACCAGCTAGGCCTGGTTCAGATGCGCGGGGGGAATTGCCTGAGCGCGGGGGGAATTGCCTGATGCCGAGGAAGGGGAGAGGGCGGTACGGGCTGCCCTGGACCGTCTCAAAGAACGGTGGAAAGCCATGTTGGAGGATAGCCCCTATGGAACCCGCACTATAGGGGCTATCCTCCCGTCTTTGGACGAATGGCTGGGGCGACGACACGGGGCCCTCACATTTAGGGTGACTCAGGTGATGACCGGGCACGGATGCTTCGGTCATTACCTGTGTGGAATCGGGCGGGAGCCTGGGACGCAGTGCCACCACTGCGGTGCACCGGACGACACGGCTGAACACACGTTGGCTGTGTGTCCCAATTGGGACGAGCAGCGCCGCACGATGGTGGCTGAAATAGCTACGGACGACCTCTCGCTGCACAGCGTCGTTTCAGCCATGCTGTCCAGCGAGACGAAATGGAGGGCAGTGACCACCTTCTGCGAGGAGGTGGTCACCCTAAAGGAGGCTGCGGAGCGGGAGCGCGAAGATAGGGAGGATGCGCACCCACTCCGGCGTAGGCGGGTGGGTAGAAGGAGAGCGCAGTACGTGGCAGCTGCTGCCAATCGCCTTCCCCAGTAGGGCCAGTGGGCCGGGGACCCACAACGTTTGACCCTACCCGTCTGGGGGAGGACTAGTGCGTCACTAGTCCTCTCTCCCTTGGCGCGGAAGCCCCAGCACAGCTGGGGCAGCCGGGGGGGTGTCATAGTAGAGTGCACGATCTATCCCATGATACCCCCGTACAAACCCGGCAGTGACGGATGACGCCGCAGTGGAATGTTTAGTGGGTAGGGCTGTGAGAATCACGGTGAGTCCTACATACCCCCCTCCTTATGGCCTCCCCGGGCCGAGGGGGGATGCGTAAAGGCATTTCAACCACTGCGACAAAAAAAAAAGGCCTGGTTCAGACAGTAAGCTTAGTACAATGGGAGCTACCGTATTGTCGCTCACCAGGCGGCGGCACTCATGCGTGGGTCCTGTGTTAGTATGAGATAATTGTCAAAGTGACGTTTGAAACGTTCCCGCAGGACCCACGGTCCACTGGCGGCCCTAGCGGAAAATCAACTCGCGGTAATCCTCATTATCACTCCAGGTATCAGCAACACGCAGCGTCGAGAGCTTCGTGACCCAAGAGAAGGGTTTCCAGATGCTATACGCCGACACTTACACGACGGAGGAGGAGTTCCGTCGCATGTTCGACCACACGTTGTACGACAAGGTGCGCGCGGACCTGCCGCACTGCAGGCAAGCCTTCCCCGAGATATACGGGAAGGTCAACAGGACTGTCAGGAAGTGAATGAAGCGTAGTGGAATATCAATGTATTTTGTTTCCATTTTCGAAACTTATCCATTCTTAAGCAACATGAGGTTTTCTGTTTCGATTGTAGGTTTGTGTTTAATTAATGTTTACTTAAATGTTTTTGTGATATGAAATAAATAATAAAAAATTAAACAGCGTAGGTTATATTTTTGTAGTTTTATTTTATTTACAAAATTTAACAATCAACTGTAAAAATAAATATAACAAAACTTACATTGCTTAGGTACTAAACATTTAGACCTGCTAATCAGACGTATTTATTATTTATGCTTACATGTATTGTACTCATAGACTACATTGTTACATCGTTAGAGTATAGGTTGTACCAACAACAGGTCTTATAGTTCAAACCTGGAACCCGCTTTGGCAACTAATCCTATGATTTCAGATAGGCGCTAGTATTACGAAAGCGACTTTCCAATCCAGAGGGTAAACTAGGCCTTATTGTCCTCACGATGACAATGAGCCTCGCCACGGCACTACCGCGAACTGGCGCCGCTGGTGGTCGCTATCAGATACATCAGAGCGGGCTATGCCCTCACAAATATCTGAACACGCCTCTATTCTCAAGGTATTAGAGTGCTTGTTGAGATATTTTTGAGCACATTGGCCGCTCCAATATCTCATGGTGACTACAGCGCCATCGTCAGCTCCAGTTCGGCTACCTGCGGACCTCCTAGCGCACGGAAAAGGGACACGACGCACATACTGCCCGGAGGCAAGGGCAAGATATACTTAGTAAAGTGGAAGTTGGTAAAAAAAGTTTATGCTTGCTTAGAACTTTGGTGGCGAGTAGTATTTTCATCTATTAAGAAAGAAAGAAAGACGTTTATTCGGGACGCTTCAGTGTACAAAAATATAAAAGACAGTACGGTTAGAATTAGCGTCACCGAAAAGGTTTCTACTTAGCTTGATGTCAAGGTACCTTTTGCGTACCTTGACGCTGGTCTTCCGCAGATTATGTCCTGGTCTTCATGTGTTTAAGTAGTCTACAGTCCTATGTCTAGCTGTCTCGAGTCTAGTATTCGTATTGTGAAACGATGACGATGAGCCTGGCCACGGCACTGCCGGCGAACTGCCGCCGCTGGTACAGCGACATCGTGAGCTCCAGCTCTGCTACCTGCGGACCTTCGAGTGCACAGAGGAGGGACACGATGCACATGTTGCCGGTGGGCTGCGTGCTGTAACAAAAATTACGTGAGAGAAGATTGAAACTGACTGCATTACCTGCCCTGAACGTTACACCAAATGCATTAGACAGTTGCAGTTTTCAATAGCACCAGAAGTAACGAACAAGGTCCATCTTAATAATGACCTGCCACACACTCGCAATCCCATAAGACGTACTCACAATACATATATAGAGCCTTAAAAAAAAAACTAAACTAAACTTAACAGACTTAACAGTTGAAGTTGAAATTTGAAACACTAAATTCAACAAGAAAGATTTTTTTTGTACTTTATTCGCTCCCTTAAAATAGGCTTCAAATTCTAACGGCGACGAAGTGGAGGAGGTAGGCTCGTTGTAATTACAGTAGGTACTTTTTTAACTTTATGTATGTTTAACAGTCAACACAACACAACAGGTAAAAAAACTTCTATAAAACGTCCTCTATAAAACGTATCTTAATGAAACGTTTTACACATGTAAAGAGAGTAACACCACAGATAAGTACTTACTCAAAGCAACCCAAACTGGCAGGAGTGACGCCCGGCGCCGCTTGCACTCCCACGAGCCTCATCTCGAAGCTCATGAAGGAATCACTCCACGATGGCCCGTGCATTGTGAACAAGTTCACCTGGAACACATAATCAATTTAAACATACATCCAGCCGTCATATTACCTTACTTATTACCTACTGAGTGGCGTGAACTATCTGCTGGTGTCACCCAAATATACTCAGCGTATAACTTAGAATCAATTTGTAATTGGGCATCTTCTATTGGTGTTAAGGTTAATGCCAAGAAATCTCAGGCGATCGTTATTGGGAGCCCATAATACATCTCTCGACTGCCTGTCCAGGTTTTGCCCAGAATTTTCTTCGAGGGAACCCCTATTCCTTTCACTCCCACAGTAAAAAAATCTAAGTATTACATTGGATCAGACTCCACATAAGGCTACATCTCAGTAATGTTCTCAGTCAAGTGGTAGGACCGGTTGGTCTGTATTCATAATTGAGACACACGACAATAAGTTCATCCAAGTTCGTTGTAATTACCCGACCGAGTGGTAGATAGATGTTGGCGACGAACGTGATGAAGTTGTAGCTATAGCTGCTGGGCTGGTGCACGCAGTCCCAGTCAGACATCGCACAAGTTCGCTGGATGCGCGTACACCGGCTAAAACATAAAAAAATTAAACGGTGAGAGTTGAAGTAGCATTAACCCAAAGGCCACGAAAAGGCTGTCCAAGTCCAAGATGCATCGCTCGCATCGTTTTCTTCGTGGCTTATAGCATGACCTGCATGACCCACGCTAGACCGATGTGTCAATTTCTATAGACAGCATATTATATCAAGTTTGATCGGCTTGAAAAGCCCGGAGATCACGTGACATATTTCATATATACTGAGTATACTGACACATCTGTCACGGCCTGGTCCGGCCCGGTGTAGCGTGAGTCATTCTTAATGGCAGTACATTCAACTACAAAGACATGCATCCATCCAGCTCCTGCGATTCGCAGGCTGCGAGTGCATTAGTGGGTGACATAATTTTAGAAGCTACGCAATAAGTAAAAATGAAACCCAAATGTCTATGGAATATCACTCACTGCTTAGCTTCTAGCTGGTATCCCGCCGGGCAGCTGATGGTATGACAGTGGTAGCTCCCTCGCGTGTTCTGGCATACTTTACTAGGATCCGAAGACCGGGCACACGAAGCTTCACCAGTCTCACACTCATCAATATCTGCAACAAACGGTAATATTTCAAAAATATGTTCTAATTCGCATAATCTATAGAGCACAATTTTTCATCTTCGTTACACTCTTTACCAAGCAGCTGCATGCTGCAGCCTGCAGCCTGCCTGCAGCTTGCACCTGTGCTGGTCTTCTGGTTGCCGATAGACCGGAGGACACGAGCAGCGGTAACTGCCAGGCTTGTTGACGCACTCGCCGCTGCATATGCATGATATGTAGGCTCGAGGAAAAACCTCCAACTTCCACATAAGCCCTGGACTTACCAATGCAGCTGTGCTGGTTTTCCAACCGACTATAGCTCGGGGGACACGAGCAGCAGTAACTATCAGGCTTGTTGACGCAATCACCGCTGAATATGCACGACATGCAGGTTTGAGGAAAACCCCCAACTTTCACATATTATAAGCCTTGGACATACCGATGCCGCTGTGCTGGTCTTCCGAAAGACGAAAGCCCGGAGGACACGAACATTGCTAACTGCCAGGTTTGTTGAAGCACTCGCCACTGCATATACAGGATCGGGGAAAAACCTCCACCTTCCACACCTCCTGGACTTACCGATGCAGCTGTGCTGGTCTTCCGACAGCCGATAGCCCGAGGGACACGAGCACCGGTAACTGCCCGGCTCGTTGACACATTCGCCACCGCACAGGCGCGCGCGACTCCTGCTCGAGGCCGATGCGGCAAACTCCGCGCACTCATCGACATCCACGCAAGTCCTAGAAGGGAAGTAGAAGGATGTGTAGACATCTCTATGCCATAAAAATGCTTTCCGAGTGAGGTAAGATCACGTTCTTCACTTTCAGCGGTTAATTCGTCATCCACGGACAGTTAGAAAAGTTCTCTATCTTTCACTCTTCAATTTTGGTTAAAAGTCTACACTCGACATTGGCAGAATTCACCTTGCTCATAGCAGCAAGAAAAAAGCTGTGAATGGTCATATTGGTAAGAAAAAGCTGTCTTGCCAATATGAACATTGTTGAAAAATCTGGTCTATCTTATGGTGATTCCTGTCACTAGATGACTTTCATCACATCATAAACTTCTTAAAAGGTCAAGTTCATTGAAAGGCTTGGTTCATCCTGTTAGGAGCAGTGGCAAAAACCACGTAGCTGTTTCCTATCTAATTTTCCAAATACCTTAAGCAAGTTGTTGTTGCGCGCCTATAGTGTCCTAAATGGTTTACTAATACTCACTTGCCGTCGTCTTGCATCCTGTATCCCTGGTGGCAATAGCAGCGGTAGGAGCCCCACGCGTTAGCGCAGCCCTGCTGGCAGATGCCAGGTGTCTCGGTGCACTCATCAACGTCCATGCAAACCTGTTGAGAGATGTACAAAGTTATTGGCATTGGCATCACTATTTAAAGGACTTGGATCTGCTTGGAAAATTACCGCACAAATACACATACAGGTGTAAAGAACATTTTGTCTCTGCAGAATATTTTTTTGAGCTGATAAACTTTTTTTTAATTGTGGAAATCTTTGGGGGAGGCCTATGTCCAGCAGTGGACGTCTTTCGGCTGAAATGATGATGATGATGATGAAACTTTTTTTTTTAAATAAAATTATGTTTTTTTTTGTTAAATCACTCAAAGTTGATCTGATTACCTACAAACAAACTTTGAATATTTATTTAGCCGGGCTGGCAATGTCTGTCATTTTCTGTACTGTAAAATGTATGGCTTCGGATATCTGTGTGTACAGCATCAATAAATTGCTCTAACTAATAATTTATAATTTGTTGAAGATTCTATTTAAAATTGAACTGAACTGATTTATTTTTCAAATTAATGCATGTTAGAGCCGGTGTAGCTTTATTTATTTTTAATTCGACGTTGAAAAGTGCACTGTAACATGCCTACTTGAAAAATAAATATTTTGATTTTGATTTTGGCTATTTTATTTTAGATTTAAGTAGGTAGAGGTAGGTAGTTAGGTAAGTTACGCTTACTATATATATTTTGAAAATAAATGTTATCAATCAATCCGTATGTAAGAAATAGCTAAGTCAGATAAACGTCAGTTCATAATATGAGTATCATTGTTTGTCAATAATCCCGATATTTCACCTCCAACTTTAATTTTGTGCGTGTAACAGAAATGATGGGTACTTTTGTTCCAAGCCATCCGTATACTTACTTTGTCATTTGTGCGTGCGTTGCGGAACCCTTCGTTGCACTCGCAGCGGAATGAACCCACGGTGTTGATGCATTTCGACGAGTAAGAGCAAGGCTGTAAAAAAGAGAAATAACATGATATTTCTAGGTCTGAAAAACAGTTCTGATGACTTAGTTTAGATCTAAACAAGGTATTTCATGATCAAGGCTTCAGCGTAGATTCGGTGTTTCAAACTTATAGACAGACTGCCGCCATGCACCCATGCAAACATGAACAACTTTTCTTTAGTTATTTCAAATAACTAACGAAAAGTGAGGCAAATAACTTATTTGCCTTTTAATATTTTTGAATATGCAAGCACATGGGATAACTCGCAACTGATATTTTTATAACCAGGCATCCTGCATACATACATTTCCGTATTGGCACTCATCGATGTCCTCACAATCTTTAGAGCCCAACAGCTGGTGCCCTGCGGGGCACTGGCACGAATGTCCGCCGTAGAAGTTTTCACACCGCTGTTGAGCACCGCACTCTGACTGGTTCACGGCGCATTCGTCGATGTCTGAAAGAATTAGTCCAGTTTAGAAAAAATATCTAAGACCTTCTATCTAGGTAGAATTTTTCGTTATTTGAAGACGTCATGCGTCCTGCGCGATTGGCTGTCTTCTAAACCATGTGGATAAGAGTAGTTTCTACGCCATACATCCAAGAATATCAATTTTGTTATTAGTTAGGACTCCCACTTTAAGACACAGGTACCACACGAGTGTTCCAGGTAAACATATAGAATTGCCACGCGGCTTGGCAATCAGCTAACGCATCTTGTGCAGCGGGGCGGGACTAAGATGCCAAGCGGATAGCGTTATATTTCCTGGATAAGACATGCACCAAGTTGTATAGTCTAGTTGCACGGTTACACCATTATGTTATTCCATTATGTGTTCATGTGTGCAAATAAATAAAGAATATAGGTATAGGTGGGTATCAAGAGCTAATAACAGAACTCACATGACGTCCACTGGTATGCCTAGCTAGAGGATCCAATCAATGGGTTGAAAACACCTTGTCTAGACTTAAAGCTGTGGGAGCTAGCTGAGACACTCATCCAAATACATCTTGTCAGAAGTTAATCTGTATCCCTTCTGACATTACGTCATCACTGCGTCAGCTTCACGTACGCGAGAGCACGTTGGATGCCTATAGCGGGGCTCGCGTCTCTCCACAGTGACAAAGTGAGTATCCCAGACAAAGAACGCAGGACTTTCGTGCAGGATACCTGGAGCCAAAGGAACTCAGAGCACTATCCCTGATCTCCATCATCCGTCACATGGAGATAGTCCAGCAAGTTCTTGAGTAGTGCAGTAGGGGGCAATTACACTCCCTAACCCCAGACAAGATAATATGCCGGGGGCTGAGACGAAGCTTCGTTACACTACACTTGAAGCTTCGGGAGTTGAAATACTTACCCAAGCACATATTGTCTGAAGTCAGCCGGTATCCCTTCTGACACGACGTCATCACGGCATCCACTTCACGCACGCGGGAGTAAGTCGGGCGTCTGTAGCGGGGTCCACGGGTCCCATACTGAGCGCCAACTGTAATAACATGAGGTTCCCGCGAATTGGGACGGGGTCGGGGTTGGTTTTGAGTTGGTGGAACTGAAAGAATACATATAATTGTTACAGAATAATGTGCAGCTGTCAGTGTAAGTATACACTATGGATCAACGCATTCACAATTTAATTTAGAAGCTATTTGTGATTGTTTTTAGGAAAAGTTATGGCTGAATCCAGAGTCCAGCTACGCTAAGTCTGCACGCCTAGTAGGTACGTATACTACGTCAAGTAAAATGATGCTACACATTGCGCCTGCCAAGTCAATGCAGACATCAGGATCAAAAACTTTCCGACGTTCACTTTGGTATTTCCTGTGGACTACCCAAAGATTAAAGGCTATAGAGGTCCTTGTCCTTATTCAATTCTTTATTCACGAGGAAGGGCCTTTTCTATTGACCTGTAGATTAAATTGCCTCGGTTAACACTCACGTATTTTTATCACAATATGCGTGACATGTTTCGACTGCATCGGGCAGTCATCGTCGGACAGACAGAGTGGTGTTGTCACCTTCGCGGCTCGGGCATCACTATTGTGATAAAAATACGTGAGTGTTAACCGATGCAATTTAATATCAGTATGACTCATGAAAGTTTAAATTATATGATTGACCTGCATGTTGAATATCATTACTACATACAAGCCCAGAAGCTGTTAACTATTGTCCACAGGAAAGAAAACTCTATTGTTCAGCTAAACACTCAAGTTTGCTCTCATTTTTATCATACTCGTATAGGTGAATCAAAAAAGAGTACATACCTACCCATTTACGTGCGGAACGCTTGAATAATAATATCAACCCTTATAGCCCTTAACTTTTGGGTAGTCCGCAGAAAAGACCTGAAGATCGAAAAGTTTTTCACCCACCAAACTTAACTCATGGCAAAAAACTTCATAATAATCCCCTGGTGAAGGTGTAATCATTACATATTGTAAATAGAGTAAGATTACCATATGTGGGTGCCTTTTCGCACTCAAAGCCACCATCGACGTTGACGCAGCGCTCGTTCGCCACGCAAGTGTGCCGGTTTGTGGTGCACTCGTCTATGTCTGAAAGAAAATATATTTTAGCAACTCTCTCCATAGCAAACTTCGACCCCTATCTCATCCGTATCTATCCATTTCTGTTATCTACTCTTACTTCTCCATTCTCTTCTTCTTCCTAGCGTTAGCCCGGCTTATGCCACGACTCCATGAGCCTCTCACTCAACCAGTTTCTCAACAGACGTTACTCTCTACGTCTCTTAACGGACTGCTAGACTGGTGACGGAGCTAATATCATATCGATGAAGATTTTATCAGTATGAATGCCAATGTTTTGAAAAGTTCTTCATAATCAAACACAGACGGAGCCGAGCTTTCTTGAGTTTTAATTTGAATTACAGTGGCCTTACGTGGAGTCTGATCCATTGTAATGCCCAGATTTTTATACTCTTCTTTTTCCTAGCGCTATCCCGGCTATGCCACGCCTCAGGGAGCCTGGGGATTCGCTTTGGGTACTTATCCCAAGATTTGGCGTAGGCCCTAATTTTTTGAAAGCGACTGCCATCTGACCTCCAATCTGGTGGCCATGCGCCTCTCTAGCGGGTCAGCACCCCGTCTGACAGTGGCCAAAGTCTTAAACACTCTTAAAAATTGACCTTACCAACACACTGTCCCTGTCTAGAGTCGTAGATGTATCCCATCTCGCAGAAGTGCGGAGTTTGCGGTGGCCGCTGCGGTTGTGGTGATGGTTGCGGTCGGGGTTGCGGTTGCGGTCGGGGTTGCGGTTGCGGTTGCGGCTGTGCTGACGGCTGCGGTCGTGGTTGTGGTGATGGCTGTGGACGGGGTGGTGGAGGGGTGTAGGTCCATGGAGGTCGTGTAGGCGCGTCTGGAAGAAAGAAAATACTTAGTTAAAAACGGTATTTAGGTTTGAAGTGTTTGGACGCCAATGAATAAAAAAGTGTCTAGCTTTTCCTTGTCTTTTTCTTGAATGGTCATGGTAATAGAAAATCACTGTTTACTGTAGCTCTAAGTCAGTATTGTATGGTATAAATTCTTTGAACTGAGCTCGTAAACTTATCTCTCATAGGGATAAAGTTGAAAATGAAATATGCATACACTTGCCATAATGGTCTATGTAATGGTCTTGTTTCTTTAGAAATATAATTACCATACTTAATCTTAACACGTTCGCGTGCGCTACGTCATAAGACGTCAAATATAGGCATACACCATACAACACAACGTCCATATCAGTCGAAATTAAAAAGAATCTAGCTTATACAACGTTTATGAACGCCCTTTGCCCGTAGTAAATTCTATTAGTGACGTCATTGTGCTACACTATGTAAAAAAAGTAGATCGCTAGTGCCACACTACATCAAATTTTACCGCCTCTAAAAGTTAGCCGCACGCACAAATTCGAGTACCTACACGCACACTAACAACGTTCAGTGACGTTTTACTTGTTCCGCGCGCTCATACATTCAGTCGGCTTGTGCGCTCTCCGGGAGAAACGCGTGCGCAGGTTGCGTCTGGAGGTACCCGTTTCGGATAAATTATAACATCGTAAGTATTACAGACTGTTTTATTTGCGTAGTATTGTAGGTTGAGTTGGTAGGTGTGTTACCTGGATGAACCTAAAACTCATACAAGAATGTCTTTATCTGAAGGGCATTCGTCAGACTCTGATTCTAATTCTGATACTGAGAGTGTCATAGAAGATACCGAAGATTGTTTGTCCTCGAGCTCAGAGAGTATATTTGACCTTCCCGATAGGCACCATTCCAAAAAGAATATTCCTACACCATTGTCAGATTGCAAGCACCAAAACGCCTTACCGCCATCTAAGAAGCCTAGAACAGGCAACTTCGACTTCACACATGACACAGATGCCGACAACCTTTCGCTTGCGTCTGATGTGATACGAAGAGTATTAGAAGATGACTTTACTTTAGAGAACGTATCACTACCACCCGACCCAGCAGAGCAGCAGCAGCAAAGTAATTTAGATTCACCATCACAATCTAAAAGGAAGAATGAAAACCCAGGTTCAGTATTGGAGGCAGCTTCTTATTCTAAAGACACAAATGCTAAGCCTTTCTCTATTTCAACGCCAACACTTAGAAACTCCTTACCACCTCAACCTGAGGAAGGGGAAGCTTACCAAGTTGCTTCAAAATTACCGTCCCCACCGAAAGTGATTGAAGACAATCTGAACAATTCACCGCAGCCATCAGCAAGAACAGAAGACATCGAGCTTCGTCCAAGTTCGCCAATAATATCTCCAGTTCATCTAAAAGAAGCCACACTCTCCTCCGGACCAATTTCACCACCCATGCAGTGTCCCGGAGAGGGGCCACATAGTCAGGAAATATTGCCCGATTCAGGTAATCTAACGCAGGTGCTATCTTCCCAGACTTTAGGTAGCTCCGCAGATCGAGAAGATACTGAAGGTACATTACATTCATCGCCTCCTAGCGACAATGTTGCCACTCCTACTCTTCAACTATCAACACCGGCTGAGGCAAACCCACCTCAATCAGTTTCTGAACCTGGTAATGAAGTATTACCAGGATTGAGGTGGGTTAGTTAGTCCCGTAGAGCATAGATCCCGTAGTCGCACTCGAGATTCCGATTTGTCTGCTCGTCGAACCCAATGGCGCCAACAAAGTTCACCTCGACCTGACACATGGGAGACTTCAATAAGTGATATCCCTGTATTTGATTTTGACGAAGGTTCAACTGGTGTGCAATTTGAGCTTAGAAGAGATGCCTCACCTTTTGATATTTTCGAGAAATTACTCTCTCCAAATATTGTGGATTATATTATTGCTAAGACAAATGATTATGGGAGAAAATTGTGCCGTTCTAGCAGACCGTCTACCAGAACAGCTAGAAAATATACCTATAAGGATATAGATAAAGAGGAACTCTTCAAGTTCTTAGGTTTATGTTTGCTAATGGGGCAAATAAATACCCCTCAAAAGCGAAAACTCTTTACATACACCGACGTCTTATACTTCCATCCAGTATTTCTGCATGTAATGTCTGCCAGAGAGATTTGAGCAAATATTACGATGCTTATGTGTGTCTGAGCTAAATGCTAAAAAAAAAGATAAAATAGTAAACTTCATTGATGCTGTGACTGAAAATTTTCGCAAATGTTATAAACCTAACAAAGAGTTGTCGTTGGATGAATCACTTCTTCTATTTAGAGGCCGATTGTCATTCAGACAATATATTAAATCCAAAAAAGCACGCTACGGTATCAAGTTTTATGAACTAGCAACTTCAGACGGTTATATGCTTAACATGGTAATGTATGCAGGAAAGGATGACGATGACCCAACTGAGAATGGTAGAAAAACGGAGAAAATTGTCATGCGTCTCATGAAGCCATTTTTGATGAAGGGACACTGGCTTTTCATGGACCATTATTATAATTCGGTAACGTTAGCTGAAAAACTTTTGGATTTGCAAACACATAATATAGGGACACTTAGAAGCAATAGAAAATGCAACCCAAAAGATACAAGATCTGACACATTGATTTATATTTCTATACTTACCTGCAACTATTCGACTTACTATGACTCTGTGTCGTTGTTTTCGTATAAGTGTTCTATATTTCGTGGCACAACGTCAAAAACCGTCACTAAAATCTAACTTGATACGACGTCGTGCTTTCGTAACAAAACCAATGATCATGTTTGTTGATAGAACGTCAAGAGACGTTGAAATAGCAGGGACGTGATATGACGCTGTGCAATGTTCGCTGTATAATATTATATGTTTCGTGGAAGAACGTCAAGAGACGTCCGAAATTGATTGACGTGATGAGGCGTTGTGACGTTAAGTATGTTGTATAAAATATGTTGTGTTACACAACGTCCAGAGACGCCAGAACGTTTTTGACGTGACTAGACGTTGTGCTTTAGCTCAATAACTTTTGAATAATATAATGAGTACGACGTCTGAACACGTTGACGTGTCAACACGTTGTGTCTGGATTATTTACTTATTAGCCTTATTCTATGATACAACGTTATTAAACGTCGACGTTAATAAACGTTTGTGACAAATAATGTATCCTTTATCGTAAATGTCTTAGTACAAAGGCCATAGACGTCGTTTTATTTTGTATGGGGAACGATCGTGCGAAACAGTGACAACATAAGAAATCGGTTGCGCACGCGAACGTGTTAACTTAATTTGCCATAATCATTGTTTTCCAAATCTAATAATATGCTAGAATCCTCGTTTCTCAAAATATCAATAGCAAAAAAGTTAATTCTCGTAATCCGTATATGCCATAGCTCTAAACTAAATGCAATAAAGTCATATGCCGTTATCGATGTGATAACGTTTTACTCTTCAGTTCTAGTATTCCACCTAAATTGTTAATTAACTGCACTGATAGGTGCGACGACGAGCATAGCGAGGAGGAGGGTTAGGTTGACTTATTATGAAACTATAAGTAGAGTCAAACTATGCTAGTATCAGTATCACTTCCAACCAAACGAATTGTCAAACTTTACAGTGTTATTTTAAACGTCAAATTTCTATGCAATTATGACGTTTACTTAACACATTCACAGTCTGTGCTATCAATATCTATGAAACTTATTATAGCGTAGACATCTATATTAGATACCTTACGACAGTAGTTACGTACACATTTGCATAAATGATCTGGGATAAAATATTAGTATTGCACAAGTGCAACATTAAGATATTATGGAAAATAACGAGTATGGCATGTGTATCATTCTGTAAAGCAATGTTCGAGTATGTCAAATGATTTTATGGTAAAGAAAACGTTAAGGAATATAAAAATATTAGCTATGCCAAAAGAAATTCGGATAAATGATTATTATTTTAAATGAATTTCGGGTAAACAATATACAACCCTTCTAACCTTTTTTTTGTAGCTAGTTTGCGCTTACGAAAACAAAAGTAGACAATACAATACTATTGTATGCATACAATGCCTTTGTAAGTTTACGAGTTCAGAGCAAAGGATTTAGACTGTACCTAGGCTAGATATGTAAGTGTGTCTGCGTAGTAGAAGTTAAGTAGAAAACCTAAGTCTGAGATGCATAGTGGCAGTCGAGTAGACCCTTCTAAACCCCATTTTTCTTCATTTGTCTACTCATACTCAACAGTGTGCATTTAATAGTACCTACTTGGGTACTTGCGGGAAATGCTGCCTTTACCTGTGGTAGTGGTACTAGCGGAAGTGGTAGTGGGTGGTGTGGTAGGTACAGTCGGTGCGACAGCGCAGTATCCCGACGGGTCCCTCCTAAAGCCAGTTATACATTCGCAGCGATATCGTCCTGGCTCGTTCTTACACGCTTCCAGCGCACTGCAGATGTGACGTCCGGCACATTCGTCGATATCTACGAAAGATATGGTTTATGTATTCCTAACGGATAAAATGATTCATGTAAAATAAATGTATCTACATAAAAAAAGTCCTTTAAAAATTTAAATATTGGTAGAGTTACGACGTCCATAAATATCTATTTAGGTATACACGTCGAAACTTATTAGTGGGAAAGAAGGTTCAAAATTGAAAACAAACACATAATTATATATTTATGAAGACGCTTAAAGATGAAAATAATCTAATTAGTCCGTCTGTAAAATTATAAAAAAATATTTGACACGTATTTTTTCTTTTGTTCGTCAAATTCAAAATGAAGTTTAAATTAACTAACAATTTTTACCTAATAGTGACGTCATCAGCCCCACCACGGAACTTTTTAATGCTCTTCGTCTTCGTCAATTTTCAAAACATTCTCAAGCTATCTTAAAACTGAGAAGTTTATGTTTATGAGGACGTAATATTATTATGAGTCTACTCACCAACGCATTCGCCCTCCGCATTCTTCTCATACCCGTTCAGGCAATGCAGCTCATTCGGGTCAAAATCGATTGTATCGTTATCCTTGTCCTTCCCAATAACATTCGTCCACTTGTCTTTAGGCAGCTCCGACGTATCCAACTCGACTCCGCCTTCTGGATCCTTCTCTTTTTCAATCACTTCTGGATTCGTTGGACCAGGAATGTTTGCATTAGGGTATCTGATTTCAGGTCGTCTAGGGTCACGATTGTCAGTTGTTATTTCAGGAGTAGGTTGGGTCGGGTTGTTTGGTCTATTAGTGTATGGTCTAGTACTCGGTCTACCGTAAGGATTGTATTGATTAGGGGGTGGTCGGTACGGTCTGGGTGGAGGCTTTGGTGTGGAAGTGGAAGTTGTAGTAGGTTTAGGAGTTGTTGTGGAAGTAGTAGAAGTAGTAATAGGTTTAGGAGGGATGGGGGGAGTTGGTTTAGGAGATGGTTTGCTGTCGCTTCCTGGTAATCCTGGTGATCCTGAATTGCGTGTGTCATTGGCTGGTTCGTCTTCACTGTAGAAATAAAAATAAACTATTATTTTATGGTTTTTCATGTAACATTCAGAAGATTCGCTCGATTTGAGTGAAACTGACATGTACTAATGCGCACCTAAGAACTATCATTTGATGTTTTACCAATTGCTCATTGATTAAGGAATATATCTAAAGGAAATCGGGAAAATCCTCAAAAGCTATAGTTAGTAAAGTACATCCAATAAAACCTTTTTATTATAATCGCCGGATTAATTTAGAAATTTAATATAAATATAATAGAACTTACTCAGTATCGTAGTACTCGTACTCATACATAGGCGAAGCCGTGGTGGTAGTGGATGTAGTGGAAGAAGTGGGGGCTCGGCGGGTGCAGGTGAACGACCCCAGCACGTTGAGGCAGTGGAGTCCAGGAGCGCAGTTATCCAACTTCATGGCGCATTCGTCGACATCTGGCAAAAAGAAACAACTATATATATATATTTACTATATATTTATATATTTATTAACTATATATTTATTTGTGTGATGAACACAGATATTTGTTACTGAGTCATGGATGTTTTCTATGTATTTATACTATTTATGTATTTTTATATTATATATACCTATCGTTGTCTAAGTATCCGTAATACAAGCCTTCTTGATCTTACTGCGGGACTTAGTCAATTTGTGTAAGAATGTCCTATAATATTTATTATTATTTATATGCTTATACTATATACTCCATTTAATATCATCAATCCGTTACACTAATACAGGTTCCTAAAATAGATTAGCTGGTGAGGTAGGGACAACACCTAATAGAAAATTACCTTCGCAGGATCCTGATGTGGAGTCCAGCTCGAAGCCGTTTTTGCAGCGGCACTCGTGGCCGCCAAACGTGTTGATGCAGTTTTGGAATTGATCGCAGAGATGAGTGCCCTCACGGCATTCGTCGATATCTGGAAGGTATTTTTAAAGTACCTACGTTTAATACCTATGAAACTGCTTTCCACCATACTCATGTAACACAAAGGAGAAGTGTAAAGGGCTGGACGATAATGATAAATGATAAATATCTTTATTTTTCAATGCACTTATGAACGTCAACAAAAAGCTACTACCGGTTCTAACTCTACACAGATTACTACAGAAGATTATTACCGGCAAGAAACTCGGCGGGTCTTATTTTTTCAAAACAAAACGAGTCCTAGCACATCGGAATGCCAATGAACATTAAGACACCAGGAGGATACTATGCAGTTTTTTGCGGGTAAGCTGACTATATAACTACTCAAGCATGTATGTGTATATGTAAAATTTCCCAACCCTTTTTAGCTACGTTCAAAGAATATTTTTATGATATTACCATCGCATTTGTTGCCTCCAACTCGCATTCTGGTTCCTTCTTGGCAAGTTTTGGTGGTCAATCTGAAATTATAAACAAAGCTGTAAGTAATAATTACATTTATGGCGTAGGGGTGTAACGACCCCATCGCCCACTGGTTTCGACCGGTGCAAACAGAAAACGCAGGGCAGCTTGTGGCGAGCTGTTGGGGAGTAGCGACCCCATGTACCAAAGCGCTCCTGGGGGACTTCGTCGTCCGACTAAGTCCTCCGCCTCTGGTTTGCCTTAACCGGCCGTCCAGAGTGGGGTCGCGAGGGCTGTGTTCTCGAGGGTAGATGTGGAAACCTAAGTGGCGAGTTGGCTATATGTTTAAAGTACAGTGATACCTCTCTACCGCCAGCCCTCATACCGGTGTTGCCCTCGAGCCATCTTACATGTCTCTTTATGAGTGACAATGAGGATCATACAGTCTGCCGAAAATAAAATTGCTAACCATTTTGTTAGGCAGACGTCCAATTTAGTACTCTATAACACAGTATTTAGTTCACCACTTTCACCTTAAGTATAGTCCAGTATATTACCCTACACTAGCGGGTGCTGCCTCTGCGTGCGCCCTATGACTTGGGCAGGTGGAACACCCGCTCGGTGTACTTTTTACATTTCATTAAATTGTCGAAAGGGCTTCTGCGTGTTGGCTTCGGCTCCGCGTACGCCTCCCAAAGGTCCGGACCACCATTGTTCCGTGATGGGAAAGACATAGGTCAACAATATAATGCCGATAAAGAGCACCTAGCCTGCAATAACCTGGGCCCTTACCAATACGTCTTAACGCGATTCAGTTGACGACCTAAACTGTGTTGCTTCCATACAACTGAGCCTAAACTGAACCTAAACTGAATAGCGTTAAGACGTCATGGTAAGGCCGCTAGTACTTACTTAGGTAACGTGCTAATTTTGGATTTGCAGTCGTAGGCCCCCGGGAGGTTGATGCAAACTTGATTCTTCTTGCACACCTCTGAACTTTCCTCGCATTCGTCAATATCTGGAAGTACAAACAAATATCATTGCCCTATATTTTTCCCTAATATTGAAACTAGGTACTCCTGACTTTTCTACTACTGGTCTGATCTTGGCAAAGTAGCTGACCTTAAGAACACACGGTCGATTACAATATCCTCATTAGGGATGACTCATACTAGAACGGGGCGGGACGGGGCGGGACGAAACGATCTGTCAGTTTCGATAGAAAACGTCACCTGACATCCGAGGGCTCCGAGATATCACGTGATGTGATTATTTCGGACAGATCGTCCCGTCCCATCCCGTCCTAATGTGAGTGATCCTTTAGGGCTGCGTATTAAAGTTTGTTAAAATGTAGGTACTTATATGGAAACATTTGGGGTGACATGTGCCGGTACCATTTTCAAATATGATCATGTCTTTCTAACAGACCACAAGCGTAGCAAAGATGCCAATCGCTAACGCTCAATCGCGAACGAAACGCAACTGTCATTGTCGCACTAATAAAGAAGAGTGATAGAGAAAAGAGCCTCGATACGCTACGTAGCGTGAGCGTTTGGCATCTTGACTCTTTGACCCTGATCAAATAAAAAATGCATGTATCTGCACTGCATGCGGGTTTACCTTCGCAGATACCAGTAGCACTGTTGACCTTAAACCCAGGAGCGCAACGCTTGGACACGTGGTCTTGACAGAAGAAGGCGCCGTGTGTGTTGATGCAGTGCTGGGACAGCCGCTGGCAGTCGTCTAAGTGTTCGTCGCACTCATCGATATCTGGCAAATATCATGTTTAATTTAAGTATAATATAATACGTCTCCTGCAAACGTAACTTACCTAACTACCTATGCTACTACTGAGCGAAAGGCTTGTCACTCACCAACACACTCATCATTGGCCCCAGCCCTGAAGCCTTTGGGGCAGATGTCGTTCCTGCCAGCAGCAGCCGCTGCAGGAGCAGCCTCGGTGGCACCCTCTACTGCAGGAGTTCCTGGTTTGCCACCACATTTGTAGCCTCCTATTGTGTTTTCGCAGAGGTACTTTGGGCAAGGCGGTCGAGGGAGCTGGCATTCGTTTATGTCTGAAAATTTTCAGACATACATATCACAGATAGATAGATAGATAGTCACATAGACAATAATATAGTGTCTATACATTCAAAAACGATCGCTAAATAAGACGTCTTTAAGAATCGCATTCTTATTGAGTTACTACAAAGGGCTCTACTAATGTTTGGATAGTTTCAGGCGACTTTCAGCGTGTTTTAGTCCCAGACAACCAGGACAAGGAAATTAGAGTAAAAATTCTAGATCCCGAAGCAAACATCACCTTTGACTTTATAAGTAAATAAATGAAGCGTTCAGTTAAGCAGTTTTTCTGTTACCCTATAGTTCTTGAAAATCGATAATATATATAGTTTTACTTTTAGCTAAGTAACTTCCGTCAGCAGAATACACATACCATCGCAGACTTGGTTAATGACATTCTTCTTGAACCCTGGTGGGCAACCCGGAGATTCCCGTTTCTTGAGCGGAACACACTTGTAGGAGCCAGGCGTGTTGTGGCACACGTAGTTCTCTTGGGTGCACAGGTTGTCTGATGATTCAGCGCATTCATTGATGTCTGCAAAAGTTATGCAAAACATATTTTTGATGATCTGTTTCTGCTAAACCTGACTCTAAGGTAGGTGATTTTCCTAAGCGCCATGGTGTACTTATTTATGGTGTACTCATATATTCAATTATCATTTTTTAAGAAAGGGTCTTAGAGCCAAGCTGTCAAATGAGTGATGATTTATCAAGCGTGCATAGGAAGCTCGATCAGCTTCAAGGCATAGCGATGACAAATGTGGAATAGTCAATATACCGCGACTGGAGAAGGAAAACATATTGAGCTGGAGACAATAGCATCATCATCATAGCAGTCGAAGACAGCCACTTAGGTCTCCCACTCCTTCAAGAATCTCCACCAAAACCGTTTGTAAACATCTTTGTGATTCGAACGGTCCCAGTTTTGTTAGGGACTTCTCTTCTTATTTTGGCTCTAAATACTTGCTATGATTGCTCACCTTTGCAACTACCATCCTTATTTTTCCGAAAGCCGCTGCGGCACAAGCATCGGATTGAGCCCTCGCTGTCATCGCACTCTTGGTCTGCTCTGCATGATCCAGGCACGCATTTCCGAACTGCCTCCGTGGTTGTCGTACTTGTCGTTGTCGGAGCTTCTGTTGTCGTCTTTGTTGCAGCTTCCTGAAATTCATTTAATTCCAGTACCAGTGTTCTAATGTTTTAGGTGTTCTCCGAAACGCGAAGACACCATGTCTGGCTTCCAACTCATATCCAAGTAACAATGATATAAAATATTCATGTTTAAAGCGACATGAACCAAAGTAGCGTAGGTACCTAATTGTCCATAAAACACAGTGGTCAATCCCATTACAAATTTGATTTTGCTATGAAAACTCCAGTCATGGTAATTTGGTAATCAAGACCTAGGTACTATACTAGAGTCGGTACACTCTGTTTGTACGTTCTCATAGACGGGTTTGTAAAATCCATCCTCCTTCGGAAGAAAGAAAGACGTCAGCATCAGGCTGAACGGCCCTCGAGATATAAGTATACCTATAGGTACGCTTCTGTTTTTGAGAACTTTATGAAACATAATGATAACTCACAACACAGCATGTGTAGTAGATGCTCTTCCTCAGGTAAGACGTAGGTAGGACGTCTGTAGCACCAGGTGGGCCTCCGCAACCCTCTACTCCTTGGGACTCTCCCGTCAGTGCACCGAATTTACATTCCTCGCAGCACGACTGAAATATTAAGATAATATGGTATGGTACATTATCATCATCATATCATGCACTGCTGGACTATGATGACATCCTGCAAGATGTTTAACAATAATAACCACTCATTTGCTGTATGCCTGCCAATTTATGTCTGCCATGTAGATGGTAATATTATAAAGTGCTAAATAGAAGAAACTTATATGCTTGGTGCTTCAAGAAACGCAGGGAGGGAAGACGGCTTTTCCCCTCTGCCAAAGTACAAGCCCAAATGGGCATACGCGGCTCTGTGTGGTCCTTAGTCCGTCTCCGTACTCCGTACACTAAAATATATTGAAGTGTGCAAGATTTGTTAGTGTAGTTGTATCATTTTATGTGTTAGTGTCATCATTACAGATTGTCTTTTGTTCGTAGTGTGTGAGAAGTGCGTCTTTGTGTGTGAGAAGTCACGTTTCTCTCCGCAAAAGGTGACAGAATAATTTGTATGGTAAGATGTCGCTATGACGTCTCCCTTCCAACGAGTTGGAAGCCTGTGTTGCTCAAATGCTTAGAGTTCTGGGTTAAAGAATATGTCAAATATAATGCGTACCTTTCCGATTTCGGTACTTGGTATACTACATCGCTTGGCGGCCGCTAACTTTGCGCCCGCAGCACAAGCATCCTTTTGCCTGAAAAAAAATGGGTTCCTGAGTCACGCAGTAAGGTCGAAAAAATCACGAGGTATAAAACTTGGAAGGAAAGAAGTTGAATGTGATGGACATGGAAGATAATATCTTGAATATCTAAAATCTACTATACTAGTTTCTATTAGTATACTTAAGGTAACTTCTTCTCGAGATAATACTCAAGAATTGATGCAAATACTAGTTTTTTAAGCGACGGTCATCTAATCCTTAAACCCAAAAAATTCCTACTTCTCTATGACGTAATCCGTCACAAACTTTCCTTCATAGAAAAACAAAACGGTTTTCTGTAGAAATTTCGTTTTAGAATCGCATGTCGGAAAGAAGTGATTTCGGTACTGGTTTTCTATACAAATACAAAACTGGAACGGGGAATTTTTGGATTTCGCCATACAAACTCAGTACTCGGGGCTTTATCTAGTTGAACCTCCCGTTTGGAAGCTACCGAAGAAATAAAACCTACGTACTTGAAATAATCTTGGCAGCAGCTAGCCACGCTTGCCTTGCAGGCAGCCTCTTGATTCGGCTCTATGAAGTCCGGCAGCCCTAGGGCTCCACATTCTGCTGCTGATGGCAGAGGCAGCGCTGAATCCGCTCCATGTGAGCAGCACATTTCTGTCACGTCTTCTCCACCATCGGCGTAGTCTGTGAACCACAAAACATATAGTTACTTAATAAAAGCACCATCTAGCATAATGTGATTGTAAAAGCAACGATACCTATATATGTCTATATGACCGTTACCAGTGATTCTCGGGATATATGCCTTAGCATATACCCTCTATTTATTCTACAAAAAAGGGTTGATGTTTTGAATTCTATAAAACGGTATAAAATGGAATATCTTGGACATTGAAATTGAAAATTAGGATCTCATCCACTTGGAATCCAGTCATTACATATTAATAGATGGGAACGTAAGCGAATATCGTCGGGTCAGAAATCGGACATCGTGAGTCTATAATAGTGTCTGTGTCGACAGGGTACCCTAATGCGCAAAACTATTATTTATTCTGTGGCAAAACATTCATGTTGATAATCAAAACCGAGTGCGGGTAGTTCGTAAAACCCGCGCGGCTAGATGTTGATGTCAACCTCGACCAGTCTTTCTCCGGGACCACAGGGACGAAACTTCGGAAGTTAGTTTCAAAGCTTCACGCAATTTAGCCCCGTTTTAGCAAAAAATATGTTTGAAAATGTTGATAAACAAGTCTATTGTAGGTATATAAGAACACCTTAGCTTAAAAACCTTCGGGAAAATATATTCCGTGATGAACAGTCCAGAACAGAACGGTTTGGTGCGGCCGTAGATATTAAAGTAAGTTGGTCGGAGTATGATGATCGCTAAGTTGGCTAACTTTCGAGAATAGATGGCACCGCATGAAGAAAAACCCATTGGTTGACTGATTTAGCCCATTGGTTGACTGGTAGAGAATGTCTTAAGGCATTAAGTCCGCCATTTGTGCCATTTGTATTGTGCAATAAAGTTTTAAATATTATGTATTATATAACATCACACCACACGACAACGTCCGTATTGCACTTAAATTGGATAATCTGGATAATCAAAACACGTACGGCTCTATTTCTAGTTGTATTGCGGATCCAGTCAACGAGTGCTCTCCGCACATGATGCATGTAATGATGATGGGTAAGTTTAAGCAAAGGAATAAAGGATGACTCACACTATAACGGGACGGGACGTGGCGGACGGGAAAGTCTGTCAATTTCTATAGAAAGCGTCACGTGACATCCGAGGGCTCCCAGCTATCACGTGATTCTTTCTATAGAAATGGACAGAATTTCCCGTCCCGCCCCGTCTTACTAGCACGAGACGCATCCCGTGCTAGTGTGAGTCATCCTTAATACTCAAAGACGTGTAGGTAATGTAGTGCAATTTATTGTACCTAGGTAACATAACCTACTTACACAGTATATACAGGTTGTAACCAAAATGCTCCGTAGGTATACCTAACAGGTATTACCTATTTACGCAAGAACGCTCGGCATTTTAAAAAGTTTCTACCATTCTACACAGTTTACAGATGTCATTGGGGCATATTGGGTGCTTTGCAAAGAATATAATAAATACTCTAAGAGCAGAACGACGAATACATACAAAAAACGCCTCTTCCAAAAGTTCGTTTATACTAGGTACTAGCGACATCAAAAAAACGCAGTGAACTAAATTTGACAACTTTTTGTTTGCCTATGAAGCACTTTTCTTGACCCCCTCTCCCCCTTTAGAACCTCACGTGATTTATGCACAAGCCCTCATTAGAATAAATAATTAATCAGCTACTGATTTTTTCATTCGATCAGATCACAGCGATGTCATTTCTATTTCTATCTTTGTCACGTGTTTGCTATGATGTCCACTTGGTTGATAATATCTATACGATGTAACCGCAAGTAATGACACTGGACCTTGCTTTAAAACATTTTCCTTAGATGATTCGAACGTGTTTAAGTGGCATTTCCAAGCGAATTTCGATGGAAATGGAAATGTTCAATATGACATGAACATAATGACGTAAGGGATATGCAGTGGATATGTCAAATGTCAGTTTAGTACGTTCGAATAGGAACTTAGATTTATGTTGTCACGAGAGTTTGTGTCTATGTCATGTAACAAGTTAACAACATTGCATGGTAATAACCGTATTAACGTTGAAAAAGTCAGGAAAAAACCAGCTTTTTTTTCCCCAAACAACTCGTTTTTTTCGGATTCTTGGGGAAAATTCAATGTTATTCTTGGCATAAAAGTGGCACAGGAATTTCCATTTCGTGGTAAACTGGTATTAGTGATGTCTTTTTTTTACCACGAATAAATTATTTTGTAACAATTGCATTTGTTTCGGTGCTTTCTAACTACATCGAGTAGTAATAGGTTGACTGCCAAATTGTAACCACTGACTAAGGTCAGGGTGGCTATAGACCGCCGGGAGCTATATGTTGTTTATTGGCGACCGTGGCGGTAAGAGGATAAAAGATATATGCAAGCTATATGGATAAAGTATCTCTTTCTCTAGGGCAAGGGGTCTCTTTCTTTGGCGCAGTATGTTGGGCATCTTTTGGACATAGCGCAAGACTAATGTATCAATTCTCAATGAGCTCCGCATTACCTCGCGGCTTTCGGACACATGATTCCAGAGAATGATGAAATTGATTGGTCTTTTAGCCCATCAAGAACCCTTGAACTGCGAGAAGATCATCATGGTTGGCTAGAGTAGAGGTAGGGGACCTACACGGTGGTCAGATGCGATTCGCGACGCCCCAGTTTAGTTGTTATAGGTATACCTGGCCTAATCGTCTTTGGCATTTAGACTGTTCCCGAAAAAGGTTGTGTTTTCAAGATAGCATTTGCGGCGAGGAACATTGCGAATGACATTTACGGGCATTTACGTACTCTTTACGAGTATTGTTACCCGCGACTCTTTGTGCCAGAGTTTGAGGCACTTGTTAACCGACTCGACTTCAAAAAATCCGGTCAATTGCGAGTTGGACTCGCGCACCGATGGTTACGTACAAACTTTTAGTTGCAAATGCACCTAGAAGTAGACATTTGAAGTCAGGCCCATTTTTTTGCACGGCATAGAGTTAGTTAGTAGCCTTAAGTAGGTAAGCGAGTTTGTTTTTCCTTGATATTTTTTTATCACATAAACCGATATTTTTTAACTTTATTAAAAGATATTTTAAAACTTATTTAAAAGGTACTACATCATGATATCATATAAATTAAAAGAATAATAACAATCCAAGGCGGTTTGATTTTAAATTTCGTGCAGTAAAGTTTTTTTATTTAAAAGAATGGAGATGGATCAATATTACACTTTTTCATTTCTCATGCTCTGAAAGTGGGTTTTTGTTTATCTATGAAGCGGGTGGAACGATGCATCGCGACCCTGGCCGAAACATTCGGCCGGACTGTACTTACAGGCGCTATTAAGTTAAGTATATTGCTTACGTGTAAGTGTGTAAGGTAACACGACGTGTTTATTTTTCCTCACATATTGGGACAAGGGCAAAAAATGTAAGCGATGACTTAAGAAAGATTCTTCGTATTAATTCATAATGGAGCAAAAACTTGTTCGTTCTTGGAAGTCAGTCATTATTAAGGAAACTTTAGTAAGTAGGTATATATAACTACCTCTATAGTGTATCCCATTATGCGGACTTATTGTGTGGTCCAAGATTAACGGTTAAAACAAATTTTATGGTCTCACAATTGAAGAGTAATAAAAACACTTCGTGTTAAGTATAAAATAACTCAAGTTACTATTTTTTAGTTTTAAAGCAGTAATTTTGATCATGTTATTACACTTTTTATGAGTCCTCATAAACTCCCATATAGTCTCAAGGATGACTCTCACGCTAGACCGGGACGAACTACCTCGAACATCGAAAATTGGCATTGACGGGAAAACCTCTCTGTCACTCCAATATGCAAGTGTGACAGAGATGGAGATATAAATCCGCAATCGTTCGATTTTCGTAGTATAGGCTTACGCCGTAACCGATATGTCAATTTCTAAAGAAAACATCACGTGATCTCTAAGTTTTCCGAGCATATCTCGTGACGATTTCTGTAACAAAAGTCCCGAACTATACTTCAACAGTTGATAATGTCAATGACCCTGAGTGCGATGCAAGTGAAAAATTTTAAAAATAAAACTTTTTGTATGGAACTGCTGATCGACTGAATACACCTATGTATAAATAAATAAAATAAATAAATAAATATTTTGGGACAATCTTACACAAATCGACCTAGTCCCACGGTAAGCTCAATAAGGCTTGTATTGTGGGTACTAGACGACGATATATATAATAGATAGATACATATAACTACTTAAATACATAGAAAACATCCATAACTCAGGAACAAATATTCGTGATAAATACACAAATAAATGCCCTGACCAGGATTCGAACCCGGGACCTCCTGCTTCGTAGGCAGGGTCACTACCAACTAGGCTAGAAGGCCGTATCTCCATACAAAGTGAAAAAGTTCGGAACTTTTCTTACACTCTGTATAGGAATCGGAGAATGATCGGTCAAGGCCCGGTCCGGTCTAGTGTGAATCATCCTTTATGCCCACTTGCTTGTGTGACGTCATCTCCTTTAAGATATTTGAATATTTTTTATTGTTCTCTACATAGGATCTCTATACAGGATGCGATTTCATCATAGTTTAAATTAAAACGAGTCAGCCATTTGATTGGCCTCGTCGTTAACACCTCTTATTAATTTTAGGGCAAGCCTCGGTGATGTGTTGAAACTGAAACCACAAAGCACCTCCTTGCAGTTAGTTGGTCTGTGATTGTAATGTTTGTTCTACATAACCATTGCAAGGCTTGCAGGAACTACAAATGTATAGTTATTTATTTGTGTTCGAGCTGTTTACTGAAGGCCTAGTATAAAAATTGTACGACATTAACTTCTCGCGTTAGCGTATCGAGGGGTCAAAACATGCATAATTTGAAATCTCGATACGCTAACGCGATCGAGAAGTAAGTGTCGTACAACTTTTATACCAGGCCTTCTGAACAATAATATACTTACATTTTGGAAGGGTGCAAAAGTATCTTCCGCTATGATTTATACACCCAAGACACACAAATGATACAAAATTGACACGGTCTTATGGCAGTCGGTACAAATAAGAATAAGAAAGATAGTGTCAGATATTTTTATGTGCTACGAGTGTGTGAGTGTGTGCTCGTACATAGCGGAATATACTGAGTATTGCAAGTGACTGCATGGGCAATTTATGAATATGAATTTCGGAATTTTAAATATTCGTGCTCTCAATAGTCTATTGAGTCGGAATTTTGATGATCGGAGTTTTATTATGTGTCGGGATTATAAAATTCGGGATTTCATAAAATGTCGGGTATATATAAATCGAGATTATGAAAATCGGAAAATTATATTTCGGAATATTTGGGTGATCCCGTTTGAAAGCCTAGATACTCTATTTATAGGCTTATACAATTAATTGGAAACATTGTACCTAATCGTGCCCCATTTAACACCATATTAGCATAAAAGGTCATGTGCTGCTGCATCATACGTTCTCTTAGGACCTTCTTAGACCGTTCCATTCTTAGGAGCTTAGACGCTGATCCGATTGTCTTAAGTTACTATGGGTGCGGGTCAACCGGCCACTTTAACGTGTCATGTTAAATGTTTACCTACGGTACTAGCTAATATCATTTTCCTCGTTCTAAATATTATATAGAGCCAGTACGCAATTTTATCATTGATTGGAAGCTTTTTGCTATTTTTCCAAAACAATAGTGTGAATTTTAGTGGAATTTATTTTAGGGCAATATACTTTAAAACAATAAATATACAATTAGATACAAACGTTTTGGTTAAAATTTGATCAACCAACCCCGGTCTCCCCTACACACGCAAGGATACGTTGGTTGAGATTTTATCATCTTTCTTTTCATGCAGCGAGACATTATCTCCAGTTTTCTGATTTTTTAAATATTTTTTATGTCGAGTTGGAAAACACTGCCATAAAAAAATTGGGAGTTGCCGCAATTAGGGTATGATTACCCTAATTGCGGAACCTCCTAGTGTTTAACCCATCCTTAGAGCATAGATAATTAGGAGTAGGCTTTCAATACAATGTCCACTCTACTTTTATGTTTAAGCGATTATTTCATCAAACTGATTGGACCTTTACTATTTTGATTGTTGTATTTACCTCGAACATTTACATTCAGAAGTCACCAAGTAGGCCACAGAAGTCGTTTTCAGGGTTCCGTACCAAAATGGTAAAAAAGGAACCCTTATGGTACGACTCCGTCTGTCTATCTGTCTGTGTGTCACATCATTAAATATCTCAAGAACTACTTAAGCTACCGATTTGAAATTTGGAGTAGATTTATTTTCAATGAAAAATGCCCGATAAAAGAGGGGGCAAAAATTAAAAGTTTAGTTACTGGGTCATGTGGGGTCATTCGAAAGAGCTTGATTTGCACATTCTAAAACATTTTAAATTTTTTTTAATTATTAAACAAAATGTAAAAAAATACTATTCCCCCTTTATATCCGAAGTTTATGAAAATAAAAATATGTTTTTTTTACACAACGTTAATATTATCCTAAATACTACTGGAAAAATGTAAAATTGAGCCTAACTTCATTTGTTTTTAATCTTTCTGAACTAAATTTGTACCTAATCTAACCAACTTTGGTTAATTTTTTTTCTTTAAATTTATAAATATGGTATTATGCTGCAGGTACCGTCTTATAAACAAAGTATAAAAAATTGGTTTACCTACGTGATAAAAAAATATCAAGGGAAATCAAACTCCGTCCAAACTAGTGATAGTGACCCAATCTGTCGATACATGTGGCTGACGTCAAATTTCTACTTCTAGGCGAAGTTGCAACATAAAGTTTGTACGGAACCCTCGTTGCGCGAGTCCGACTAGCACTTGGCCGGTTTTTTAAATACTTATTGAGTACCTATTCGAAGACAAGAGTTGTTCAATGAGCTGCAAATTCCGGCAGACGACAAGGACGCATGTGCGTCTTGTTGACATGGTCGTGACTAGCATCGATATAGTGAATCTTTAAACAAATATAGTTGTCATCTTGATGAGTCATTTTGTTGCTGTTTTGTATTTTAAGTAGGTGAGTTATGTTGTTCATATTTCGTGATTGTAATCGGATTAGTTACGTATAGTTGACAATACCAAAAGGTTAGGGCGTCTGCCGCGAATGCAGGAGATCGCTGGTTTGACGTCAGCCCTGAGCACTGGGGGCCTTGGTCACGTTTCTGTAGCATATGACAACTCTTTCAATTTACTCGTATAATCACATAGGTACTTATCATCAGTATCAGAGTATGTGGGCAAAGAAAAACGTTATATCATTAGTGCCCATACAAGCAGCGACTTCGCATTCTACACATAGTCTACATACACGCATGTAAGATTTCCGAATAAATGTAGTTCGATTCATACTAAAAGTGTCACACTCAAACCCGGAACCAGGTCACCAGGTCTGGAGCAGCCTAGGTCTCTAACTTAGCCTAATACCTAATCGATCAGTCTAGCGGATTCGAACCGACCCGATGACCTAAAGATAAACTCTCAATCTTGATTTGCTCTGCATTAAGTACCTAGTGTGTTATGATCTTATGATGGTCATAAATAAGGGTTTATAATTACGTTTCAATTTGGAGAGCTTGCTAGCCTCTTGCACTTATATACTTATTTGATAGAACGAGACTATCACTGTGCCAGTCGATCAAAACGTTAGACTAGCAAAATAGTATAAAGTTGTAAACTAATTTAAGGGTTAAAACTATTTAGTAGTTGGTTTGTCTTCATTCTTGTACCTATAATGTGTTTTTATTCTTAATCTTAAAATAAAGTTTTAAATCGACCAACACAACAGTATATTGTTAATAGGATAAACTTTATTACTAATGGGCGGATGGATGCAAAACAAACTTTACGGTATTGCCAAACTTTGACATACCTAATTATAATAATATTATAAGTTGCACCTACTTATTGTAATTTAGGATGAATACGGTCTGATTTGTACTTTAAAATAACACTAATTTTAATTAGAGTGCTCATTTTAGGTAGAGTGCACATTCAAATATTAGCAGGATACATATTATATGTATATTAATTCTAATAATTGTAAGAATTGAGTGATTATTTCGATTTCTAAGTCAGTATTGTTTTAATTTGAAGTTATGAATAGTTACAAAACGATGATACGCGAATTATATTTCGTTAAACCACACGTACGTGAATATTTAAACAACTGGCAAACCCCAAACTGCCGAAACTCACCATCTTGTCCGTTAACGAGACAGCTCACGCAAAACACAATTAACACTAGCAACTTCATTTTTAACACAATATCACAGTTTAATATTAACACATATTTTCAAGAGTAATAATTATATTATTGAGATTTGAAATTATATTATTTTATGCACATGAATGAAGATTACGCGCGCCTTCGGTGGAGTTTTTCTTGGAATGGCTCGGGTCATAGTTGAGGTGGTAGTGATAAGATCCGCGCATGTGCGTTGCGAACTATAGTAGATAGTGCTCATCGCTTGCCGCAGTCGTGCCCGCAACCAGTTTAAGTCTGATCTGTGTGCTTACCATGAGTTGTATTCGATTGCGATTGCGACATTCGAATACAACTCATGGTAAGCACACTGATACACGGAACTGACACATGATAGACGGAAAGCTAGTTCATGTTTCTAGTGTTTCTGCCATGATGATACATGGAGCTACCTCGTTTCAGAGAACTGTTAAAGATTTGGAGACCATGTGGAACCTGTCCTAGTTTCTGTAATGCGTGCGTAGCCAAGATGCCAATTGCTAAGTCCCAGTCGTAAACGAAACGCAACTGTCATTGTCGCACTAATAAGGAAGAGTGATAGAGAGATAACAACAATACGCCAGGTAGCGTGAGCGATTGGTATCGAGGCTTTAACTAACTAGAACGGGCTTTGGTACGAGTAGTTACCTACCTGGTAAGTAACTATTTTCCGGGACGAACTCTTAGTTTATAGCTTTTGTCCGCGACTTCATGTGAGACTAAAAACTACCCTATGTCCTTTCCCAGGATTCTAAATAACCCCATACCAAATTTTATTTTGATCCGTTTAGCGGTATTAGCTTAAAAAGGACAGACAGAGTTACTTTCGCATTTATATTATTCATCATCATCATCTGCCATAAGACGTCCACTGCTAAACATAGGCCTCCCCTTTGGACCTCCATATGTACCTGTTGGAAGCGACCTATATCCAGCGTCTCCCGTCGAGCTTCATAAGGTCATCTGTCCATCTTGTGGGTGGACGTCCTACGCTGCGTTTGCCAAGCCGTGGTCTCCACCCAAGCACTTTTCGACCCCATCGGCCATCTGCTCTGCGTGCAATGTGGCCTGCCCATTGCCATTTCAGCTTGCTAATTCGGAGGGCTATGTCGGTGACTTTAGTTCGTCTACGGATCTCCTCATTTCTGATTCGATCACGTAGAGAAACTCCGAGCATAGTCCTCTCCATAGCATCCTTTATAATATTAGTATGGCATTATGGATATTAAGTAGATCCTTTTCGTTCTTTGCATTTGTAAAGAGGCACGAAATTTTCAAAGGAGCAAAAAGGCCCTTGATTAAAAGTTTGGAGGCCGGTGGCTTAGCACGTTGCCACAATACGTAAACCAAAAGGATAGGAGGTACTTACTAACTTTGATTTTTAAAATATTATGCAGATGATTCTTAAACGATGGTTTCGAGCTATTGTAGAAGAAAAGAACGCGTTCTGTACCATTTTTGTTGCAGATCCAAAAACAGCACTCCATAACGCAACAAATTTGTTTGTGACCGATCTCGAGCACATTATTATATTGGTATGGTACCTATACTTGAGGCGATTATTCGGTAAACGATGGGAGTGCAACACTGCTCTGCTTATTTAAATAGACTTATGTTACTCGTATTTATAAATTATGGTACCTACTTTCAGACCTTTCGTGAAGGGATATAAATATTTTGTACAGTGAACATGTAATGTAAACATGATACTTTGCTCAGATTCCATGGAATTGATAATTAGAAATGTTATTAATGTAATACTTAGGACTTAGGTATTACATGGCAAACTTATTGTTTAAGAGCGGACTTTACCAGCGATGTTAAGCAACTGGCTCAACTACCGACTTAAAAATATTTAGGTACATTATCAGTAAGATGCAACATGCTCGCTCGCAAATTTGGCAGGTGCTCGGACGAGGTCAAGTTGACGCTCTTTAGAGCATACTGTCAGACCTTCTACGCAGGCCAGCTCTGGACCAACTTCACTAGGAAAGGAATCAACACCCTAAGGGTCCAATATAACAATGCCTTCAGAATCCCGATGAAGTTGCCGAGGTGGTGCAGTGCGTCGAGTATGTTTGCGAAGGCTCGTGTTCCCAATTTCTTTGCCGTCATCAGGTCTAGAGTGGCTTCCTTCTAGAGTAGGCCGCGCAGCTCTGAAAACTCTATCCTGGCTGCAATTAACGATGACTTGAACAGTCCGATCCGCAGGTTTTGGCTATCTCTGCACCAAGATGCGAACCGAAAATAAGTGATACTTTTATTTTTGTATTATACACTTATTTAGATTTGTATAGTGTCTATATTTTCAGTATTCTTAATTTGAATTTAGAACCCATTGTATTGTTTTATTGTTGTATGTTTTTATATGGGTGCTTGCCTGAAATAAACGTCATTTATTTAATTTTATTTATAATACATAAGGTAACTTGAAATACCAATCAATTAAGTGAGCATGGACATTTAAAATATACTAAGTATACTGAGTTATGTTTATTTATCTTGTTTATTACTTAATTCTTGTGAATTTAGGTCGAGGTCGAGCGATCTTTAACCGTAAACAAAGTTATTTAAACGAAAATAACTCGTCAAAACTATTTCCTTTTGATATTTGAGATAACATCTAGTGTTTTTAGGACACACTTTGCAGAATACCTGAGGTAGGTAAGGTAAATTTGCTAGAGCTCGACACTGTCCCAATACATGTCGTCTTTAAACTTTAGACTTGACAGACGGGTGTCATCTATTGGGCACTACCTTATCGAGCACTCAAGCGTTTACCTCACCTCTACTTAAGGATGACTCACACTAAGCCGATCCGATCCGATCCGCGACCATATGTCAGTTTATATAGAAAGAATCACGTGATAGCTCGGAGGTCACGGAGGCCAGGATCGTCCCGGATCGGATCGGTTCGGATGGGTGTGAGTCATCCTTTACCCATAGTCTCCTCCTCTTCCTAGCGTTAATCCCGGCTCATGCCACGGCTCAGGGAGCCTGGGGTCCGCTTTGGCAACTAATCCCAAGATTTGACGCAGGCGCTAGTTTTACGAAAGCGACTGCCATCTGACCTTCCAACCCAGAGGGTAAACTAGGCCTTATTGCGATTAGTCCGGTTTCCTCACGATGTTTTCCTTCACCGAAAAGCAATCAGTAAATATCAAATGATATTTCGTACATAAGTTCCGAAAACTCATTGGTACGAGCCGACGGGATTTGAACCCGAGACCTTCGGATTGAAACAAACCACTGGGCCACCAACGCTCTTCCCATAGTCTCATTTTATCAATATCAAATCCATATATCGCTATTTGGAGTAATAAATTCTCATTTTCTATGCTCCATTGACAAAGACCCTTGCTAATAAGTAAGTATTTTAGAAGATATCGTGAAATTAGGAGAACCGTTAGGTCAAGTTCATGCCGATAACGATAATTTTACACAATAATAGGTTCATTCATGTGTTTAATTTTGCTTTGACTTATTTAACGCACATTTCTCTTTTTTCTGTAATATGACATCTCTTTCAATTTATAATTTATATACTCGTATAGTAATGTGACTACTTAAAACATGAATCAAAATATTTATTATAGTACCTATATTTTCGAGCTTTACAGATTTGATTGAGTAGCTGCCATAAGGCAAAAGCATTTCCCATTCCCGTGGAATGCACCAAATATTCTATTCCAACTTATCTATGAGCGTTGGCGGCCCAGCGGTAAGGGCGTGCGACTTTCAATCCGAAAGTCGCGGGTTCAAATCGCTGCTCGTGTCTATTACTGATGTACCTAATGAGTGTAATGAGTTAGTCGGAACTTATGTGCGAAATATTATTTGACATTTTCCAATCTCTTTTCGGTGAAAGAAAACATCGTAAGGAAAGCGGATTAATCCCAATAAGGCCTAAGTAGCTTACCCTCTGGCTAAGGTCTGATGGTAGTGGCTTCCGTAAAACTAGCGCCTAAGCCAAATATTGGAATTAGATGCCAAAGCGGAGTCCAGGCTCGCTGAGCCGTGCCAGAAGTCGAGAAAAGGCTAGGAAGATTAAAGAAAAACTTAAAAGTAAAGACAAGTTTTTACCCTATTGATTTCTGTTAAACTTATTCGTCAGAGCCTCCAAGGCAGACAAATGATTCACTAAAACACTTATGCAAACATTTTGGACGGTTTTACCTACAAGGTTTTGCGTTGAACGGTTCCTTGTTTTACATCTGACTCTGAGGCGATACAGTTCGCAGAATGCTGATGCTGACGTAACGTTACTGATTCATCGCGATCATTTATACATTATGAGACAATTTATTATGGGACAATCTTATATACAATCGCGTTCAAAAATTCATGGGCAATTTACCAACTAATTCATTCATAAACTGCCGACGCAATTTTGAACGCAATAGTAGTCCATTTGTCCTATTCCAAAAAAAAAGAAGGTTTTTTCAGCTGAGCCCTTATGGATTTGCGTACAACAAAGCAATTGTATTCAAAAATGGCATTATCTGTCTACGAGGCGAGGGCTGCTATTTATATATCCGGAAACCGGGATTACAATCTTCTTAAATAGTATATTATTCAATATTTACCATGGAGGTCATGGTAAAATTTGAACTTTTTTAAGTACTGGCCGGTATATTTTTTTTTCTTATTAACGGTAGTGTAACAAATGGTGGCCTGCTTCTTCGGTATTAATGGCCATGTAGGTACAGTGCCACTAGAAAACCGTAAAACGGTTAATTCAGATTGGTACACGACCGGAAGTATTTGAACAAATTCGTAAAACTAACCAGCGACGAAGAATCATTCTTCTGGCACCCAATGATTTTTATTTATTTCCCAATATAAAAAATTAATTACGCGGTCAACGATTTTCGACCGCTGAAGATGCTGTCGACGCATTAAAACAACACGTTATGGAGGTACCTCAGGCGGAGTGGCAGAAGTGCTTCAAAAATTGGTTCACACGAATGCAAAAGTGCATAGATCATCAAGAGGAATACTTTGAAAAACAATAAAACCATTTTCAGCCGTGTACGTTTGTTTGTTTGCGGATATATAAGTAGCAACCTATGTATGAGGCGCCAGCGCCGAATATGCAAAAAATAGAACTACACTTAACTGTTTTGCCATTATCAATTCTATTCCCTAAGAAAAAAGATTAAAAATACATTATTTCTTACGCACGTGCCATATTGCTCTCAGGTAAATTCTAGGGATCAGCTGCTAAATATGTTGTAATCTAGTTCATATTGAATCTTATTGCCATAGCCATGGAGTCGTAATTCAAGAAACTCTTAACGTGACCGAACCTTTTTTTATGCAGACAGTGGCACTTGCGGTCTAACAATAAACAAAGGCGAATTGGTGAGGCTCAGTTTGAAAGCGAAATACGTATAGTATTTGTAACGATATATCTTAGCGATTAATCAGTGCAAATACCTGAACACGCCTCTGTTGTCAAAGCGATAGAGTGCATGTTCAGATATTTGTGAGCACCTCTGCAGTTCCGATATATCTAATGGCGACTTACCATCGGCAACCTTGTTGACTGACCATTTGTAATCCCTATCAGGGATGTTGCGGACGCTGATTTTAGACATCCGCGGATGCGGATAAGGCTCACATCCGCGAAACGAATGCGGATATAAGATTAAGTACATAAAAAACCCCAAATATTAAAATTTTGTACCGTTTATTCGAAAAAAAGGAAACAAACTCGTTATTTCATTACGCATCTACGCGCTATGTTCGCTACAGAGCGGAAAATGCATGTTATTGGCTACGAAAAATCCTTAGAGGTGAATGAGATATAGCTATAATAATACCCAAAAAATATCTGAACAAGCTTTCCAACCTCGATTTGCTCCAATAGAGTAGTAGTAGGGTGTTGTCATAAGCATAAGAAGCGGAACATTCACGGAAAGCGAACGGAACCTTAACCCAATTGAAATAGGGTCGAAAATTACGAACTAGACACTAAATTCTTGACTGTAAGTAGCAACATTCTAATAAAACAACGGAATAAATTGGAATATATTTTTTTATTTTTCAAGCACAAGCATTTGTTACACTTGATATAGTGTATTTACATGTACAGTGCGCTACATTAGTAACTGATTAATTCGGAAGATCACAACATAACATATAACTACATTCTCGAAGCCTTTCCGTGTATACAGTTTACAATTTATATCTAAAACATATTTCATATAGGTATTCAAAACAGTCTGAAAGCATATAGAAAATTAAGTCGGCAACACTTGGCATTTTTTGCTTACATGGTTTTGGGCCTTTTATTATTTTAAACCAGATTTCATTTCAAAAAACCTGCTTCTTGGATGCAGGACTGCACACTACTGCAGGTCTAAGATGCCAAGCGGATAGCGTGATACTTGTTATATAAGACAACAGTTGGTGACCATTTTATGACTTTCTGGTATACACATTTAACAGCAATCACCATCGCGCTATCCGTGCAATTAGTCTGTTTATCAACTTCAGAGCATTATCAGATGACATTCGTGGACAACCATTTGAGGCCTGCTAAACATTATGTGGTAGCTCTGGTCCAAACAATATTTGATATCAGTTACCCCGTAACATGTCGCACCGTACGCTGCATTTAGTTAAGCTGTTAAACGGTGAAGTTTAAAAACGTATTTACTTTATTCAACAAGAATTTCACAAATGCGAGTAGCCGACCTAAAAGGTATCAGATTGCTGAAATGGTGTCGTTCCGCTTTCTAAAGCTGATATGTGTCCAATTATTGACGATTGAATAGTAACCTAGCAGATAAACACATAAGGTATTAATTCATTGTCGCACATATCAGATTTGGTAAGCGCAACTACGATCAGGCTCCCGGATTTAAATGTTGTTAAAAATAGGGATCATACTTATCACTTTTTTAACTTTTACCATTATACACGGTGTTTTTATAAGATAATGCCATTTCCCCCCCTTTTAACGTCCGTGTATTTAGTAGAAATTGCACATACAAACTTAATAACCTCCAAAAACGCCTATAAATAAAATTATATCTAAACAACAGATGCAAAACAAGTGGTATGACTATTCTGGTCCCTTACTCTCATATCATCGCACCAACAAATATAAAAAAAATATGTCAATAAAAATATTAGGTATCTTATAAATAAAAATAAGTCACTTTAAGTGAAATTGCGAGGGATTAGACATGATTTATTTATGAAAATATAAATGTATATGTAATAAAAACCAATAAACTGATTTTTGTATTGATATCTACGTGTTGAATTCACAAAGTATGTCAAACGCGTAAGTATACCTATTTACGATGAATTCGTCTGGATATTTTATATACTCCTCATATAGTTGTTATGTTTGTAATATTTTGTCCAGCAAATAAATCTAATCTCACAATAATAATGCGTATTCATAAAATCATATAAAAAAACCATATATATAAATCATATAAAATAAAAATATAAAAAAGTAGAGGTCGATTCAGTAAAGCTGGGATGAGCTGAATAAGTGACAGAAAATATTTGCTTTTTGCATGACTACCGCCGCCCTAGCGGGAAGTAGCGATAGTTGTTTGTTTGCAGCAATTAAATTGTATGAACTTTTAGAGCGTTATTCATAGACGCAGTACAGATGAAGTGCATATGTTTTGTCCTCTTATATTTATACAAGACTGCAAGACAGTGTCAGCACTAAAAGTACCGAAGTCAATTGTAGTAGCATGACAAATACAAGGGCAAAACATTATTAAAATTTTCTCATGCCGTGCTCTGTTGCAGCGTCTATTTTACCATTTTTACCCGGCACGTACTACGCGCATACGAAGTAGCCGTCAAGTTTACTTAAACTATCTAACAATATGGGGTATCTATCAACATACAAGGGAGCATATGTGAACTCTTGGGGACAGCACCTGTTAATTAGTTTTCAATCTGGTCACAAGGTGGCAGCTGCAAAGAGCACGGTCCCTAATGTTCCTAATTTAATGTGTTTATTGGAAAACAACATTCTGACACATATTGTTACGTTTAATTCAAGGCAGCTTCAGTGAATCGATTTGCATATAATATAAAAAAGAATACCATCATAATACGATATCGGTAGATCGGTACTGCAATATACTACATGACGTTGTCTAAATAGAATTAAAACAATTCTTAAACAATCGAATAACAATAAATCACAAATTCTTTACAGCCATTCAATTTTGTGACTAGCTTTTTGAGACATGTAATCACCGAAGAAAAATATGGTTGTTTTTAACGTCGGAATAGATCTGCACAATTTATTTGTTTTTAAAATTCATACTATATTACGCTGATAAAAAAACCAGTTTTGAGTTTTTGAGTGTACCATACCAGGATGCAAAGCAATGTTTCAAACAATGACATGCCAACTTTGCTAGTTTCTAGAAGATAATGTAGATAAATACATGTCTTCGTCACAGGAATATGAGAATTGATTTCAACTAACTAGTTTCGCTATAAATAAAAAGCCTGTAGTATATTGCAGTCAGAATAAGCACCTTCCCGCGACTCGCTACTCTAACATGAACACCTAACAGCTGCTAAAGCATCCACAATACAACAACAACACACAGCGTTCACGTAAATCTCACTATTTAATTTTCAAGACACCCTGGAAGGTAATTTTTTGACAGTTTATACTATATACATAAGATGTTCGACCTTTAATCGTCTTTTGCGTCACTCTCGCTTGTTTAAAATATAGAAAGAGCGTGACAGATATATTTAATGAGACGGGAATTGCTATCTCCTTAACTCCTGGGTGCTTTAAAAATTTAAAAGTAAAATAATTAACAGTAAACGCATAAAAACAGAACTCTACAAAGATGGCAGCGGCACCGTAAACGGTGCGCGTACAAATCTGATATGACACTGTAAATTCGTAGCTTACGGAACTTCATAGGCTCTTGATATAAAAAATATGCGATAGGAATGATATTGGAAAGGTTTACCACACCTGACTGTTACAAATGATGAAATACGAACTGTGAAAAAAGATTACGGTATAAATAAAATAAACACTCTAGTACGGCACCTATTTTCGTCACTGGAAGTACCTACATCACGCAATAATAAAAATATAGCTGAGTAAGTGTTGTATTTTAAATTTGCCACCTTTTTGTGACAAAAAATAGAAGGAAAAGTTACATCTCAGTAAGTACACAGCAAATAAACGGGGGATTATTCAAAACATTTGTTCATATAGTCAAAGAAAAAATAAATTATTGAGCAAAAAAAGAATCCGTACGCGATGCCGTTAATAGCGATGACTAGTCAGGGGTGGTGAACCTGTTTTTCCAACTTTATAACCGTAGTATAGTAACATTTACATACATTCGAACGCCTAACAGCACATACACTGTAAACATTTAACTATTTATTTCCACCTAATTTATAACGCAATGTACTGTTTATAGCTCTTACTAACAAAACACAATATAATAGAATAAATCGATCACTATTATTACTGTCAAATCAAAAATAAAGAGTATTAATGTGCATTTTATTAATCTTATGGCGATTTCGCAAACTAAATTAAACTTATAATTAGTCTAAAAAGCTTTAAAAAGTACTTAGCACATAATTTCTTATAAACAAGATTTTATATTGCAAATCACTTAGAAACTACGTTTTATTCAACAAAATGTCAACGAAACGATCATTATCATGAATACAACAAGTCGCTCAATAAAAGCTAAAGAAATGGCATTTGAAAAATCACTTAGTAATTTTATGTAATACAAAAATATTCTTCTCTTAGGAGACTACGGCCAATTGATTGTCTAGCGGCGTTTTAAATATAAAACGATAGATAATCTTAAAACTCTAGAACCAAATGGAATTTGTTCGAAATTTGAGCACTTATTAGCGCCATAAAAGAAAGACTGCTTAATCTCATATTACGCAACCATAAAAGCAAACTTAATCTGTATACCTTAAAGTAGATAATATCTTGAATACACGCGAAAACAGCCAGATTTGATTGCAAAATCCTAAAAAAAATCTTTTAGAAATAAACCTTTAAACCTATGCAGCTGCTAAACGCAGTCTGTAGGCAATCAATCGACCTAGCAGTAACTATGTGTAAAGGTTTAGGCTCTGATGTGGGGTTTTACAACACAGATTTATATACTCTCTATACACATAACAAGTACATACATTCGTTTAGTGGCTAAAATAACAAGTTATTGAGAGCTAGGCCATTGGTGTAATGGGCCTCGCCCGTACACAAGTAGGTATAAGCTTAAGATAGAGAGTAGCGCGTGACACAAGTAGTCTTGACACTGATGACGTTAAGAACACCTTTCGTCAACGTGAGATGTCGAAGGAACCTGATCGATAATATTCTGGTGTCATCATCGATCGAAAAGTCTGAATAGATATATTAGATATACATAAAACAACCGTTATAGACACCAAGGAAGAACCCGGATTATTGAGCTGAGGTAGTTGGGACCCTCACTCAGACTGTTAAAACAGAGAATAGTTCCAGCCCCACAAGTTATTTTTAAATCTCCTACTCTTCAGGAGTCGTTTTTTCTGTACAGCAGAAATTAGGTATCTTCCTCCTTGTGTAACTCTTCCATCAACTGCAGTTGGGCATTATCTTTGTCAGAAATCGCTTGGGAGGCGCTCGAGCCATTATATACTCACATGCTACTCGTACGACTAAATAGTGTTTCAAATGACAAAATATCTAGTCTGTATTTCTATGTCTGTTGACAGAGCGACTGACACCAGAAATTCTAAAAGATCATATTATTATAAGAATTTATGTAAATGTTTACAAGATATATCAAGTAGGACGGAAATGCTCTTGAAAATAAATCCAAGTTAGTGATTATCAATTGCTCAAAGTTAGTCACTAAACGAATGTATGCAATCGACGCTAAATGTGCTAAGCACATTCCTATATAGAATCTGAAGTGCAAATACAACTACATACTAACCACATCGAGATCATTTCTTCTTTACCGTCGAGCTACTTGTACAAGTACTCGAGCGAGTCTGCACCCCGTCTTTCTTTAGAAGACTCACCCCAAACGCCGGGCATTTCTTCCTTAGCGCCTTTATTTTGTATAGTTTATTCCCTTGCGAGTTGGTGGTCTCTTCAAAGTTTTCCGGAGTGACATCTGCAGTAATAATGGAATTTGAAATGCAGTCCATAGGTTCCGGGCTGCTGGATTTATCCCGTTTTCGCCTAAACCGGAACGGAGTTTCCAAGGAATCGGCAGATATGTTGGTGACATTCGTATCACTGGAAGACAAGTCTTGCGTGGACTCTAAGCTACTTTTGCCCACGTTATTCTTCGGCAGTTTTTTCCTTGAACTAGAGTTCGAACGCACGATTAGTTTCTTTCTAGAATTTACATTTGTTGGCGTCGTTTTGGCAGCAGCTTTTAGATTCGGCTCAGACGGTAAGCGATTTTTACCGTTCAAATGACAGTTTTCTGTCAACGCAGATAAGGTTGAAGTTACATTGCTTAGTGTGTTTACGACTGTAGTTTCGTTATTGGTTATTTTTGTGACTGTTTTTCTAGTAAATGTTTTTAGCGGGCTGGTTCCATGGGCATAGCCGACTGGTCGAGCTAAATTCGCTCTTTGGCCGTGGAAGCTGCTTTTACCCGTGAATTGCGCTTTGACACCGGAGATTTTCGCTTGAGAATTGGCACTCCTAGTTGGCGGGAACGTTGAAGTTTTAGCTGCATAATGTGACTTTAAGGTTGAGTTTAAAATCCTTGGCTGTGCTGTCTTTAGATTAGTATTAGCTGCATTTCTGATGTTGTTTGTGGGAAGCATGTAGTTCAGCTTGGGGGTGAAAACGGTCTTGGTGGGAAGCATTGCGGTGGCTGTGGTTTTGTATTTGCCGATGACTGCTGTGACATTGTTTTCGGAGTCTGTCTCGTTTGCATTGAGAGCGTTTGCGTTGTCAAGCTAAAAATAAAGAAACACAATGAGCAGGTTTTTAAGTCATAAAATTGAACATGTGTTCGTGGTTATATTTTAAAGGAGGCAACTCGTAAAAGAGAATATTCACATAGTAATTGCATGCAAATAAGTATTTAATACTCCTTGTTTGAGAGATGTCTTTAACAGTTCGCCAAATCAATGAAGTGTCAAAAGTTAAAAGTGATTTGTTCTTTAGCTCCCTGTCTTATTAATCTCTTTATACCAAGGCCTTTTAGGTCATGGTGTAAGTACCTTCTTTCAGAAAAATATATCAAAAATTTGTCCTTAAAGTGTGATGTGAGAAGTTCCTCACCTTATTATTAGTATTCTTATTATGCAGTATTGTCTGTAGAGAGACAGGCTTTTCCTCCGGCGGCAGGTCGCAGTAGATGCCTCGCGTGAACACGGGGAACGCAGTGATGTTGTGTCGGCGGCGGTACGCCTCGCCCTCTGCGAGCATTCGCGGTTGGACACTGGAAAAAAATTATAAATATATATATATACATCACTACATAGTATAAAACAAAGTCGCTTTCTCTGTCCCTATATCCCAATGTATGCTTAAATCTTTAAAACTACGCAACGGATTTTAATGCGGTTTTTTTAAATAGATAGTGTGATTCAAGAGGAAGGTTTATATGTATAATAATAGCCCATGCGAAGCCGGGGCGGGTCGCTAGTATATGTATATATTGAGTAGGGCACACAGCAAAACGAGCCGATTTTAATGTTTTAGATGTAAATCAAGGGTACAAAGTAACCCATCTTAGCCGAGGTTATTTATTGGTGGGAGTGAAACGAGGACCAATATAGTAGTCGAGGATAAAATGGGTATACCCGAGATATACACTCTGCTTTTCATTTAAATTGTGAGGAAAATATTAGGTTTTATTTCAGTTTAAATCGTTTAAAATGAAACATTCATGCTCGGGCGCTTGGGTTCTCCCCACCGCGCGCCCCTGGCATGTGGCTGGGGGCTCTAGATCATAAAACGCGATTTTATGTCACTTAGCCTCGACTTAAAGTCGAACTTTCGAGCAAGAAAAGTGAAAAAATATTTTAAAGCGATGATAAACACGTAAATGGAATGAAATTACTATGAACAAGTAGAATCCTCGCACTCGAGAAAATTAATCATGTGATTATTATCGCTGTTGTCTACCGACTTTTACGGAGGCTCAGGTATCCTCGAGTCCGCCTGGCACCCTAATTCTAAGATATTGCATAAACACTATTTAAGAAAAGTGCACTAAAGACAAATAAGACAAAAATAAATGTTATATGAAGCGTATGGCATTGACCGAAGAAAAAAGTCAAATCCTCAGCGTCTACTCACTTCTCTAGGAACCACTGCTGGTGGCCAATGACGGAGCCAGGACGGCAGACTCGCAGCCACGCGATGGCCTCTCTGGCCGTGAAACCGTGGTGCTTCATCATGTAGCAAGCGATTAATGTCCCAGTCCGGCCTAAGCCCGCTGTAAATAAAGAAAAAAATAGTTAGTAATAGTAGATTGTTAACCAAGGGTTGAAAGTGGCCTATTACAGCTGCGATATGTTGGCGCTCGAACGAAGTGAGAAAACCAATCGACTTTTCATTTCGTCTATCAGGAGGGTTAAAGACTACAAATACATTTAATAAAATAAATTTGTTATCGAAGAAAGTACCAATGAAAAAAAAAATGAAAAATACATGTATTGTTTGAAGCAAATGTGTACCAAACATTCCGTTAAATAGACTGGCAATCGGCGATTTTGTCCAGTCTTTTGTTTATCGAGTCGGGAGTAAAATTAACTCCGTTCATTTGATTAGCTTGACAAATAATATTTTTAGGGGGCCACTCCATACATTTAACTAAATGTCTAAATAATGTTTTTGGCAAATATGTACTCGTGGCATATCATCTGACAGGTCACACCTTCCTGTTGAATGAAAAGTACAAAAAATGTGGGAAAAAACAGGAAGATGGATTATCAGACGAACTTATCACGAAAATTCTTAAACCATAAACCATAAATTATTTTGAACATATTTGGTCCAGCCGCTTTTAAGTTTTTGCCAAAAACCTTTTATTACAAAAGGACGTAAGTGCCTTGATATAATGAAGGCAGTTACGTCTTTTTGCGTGCTCATTTTTTTCAGCGCTGGTACGGCCCTAAACTATGCGTGGTCCACACACGCACTTGGCTGGTTTTTATATTTCTTATCACGTGTTATAACTAAAATATCGAATTCTATCATTCATTCATCCATTACTAAATTGGCCATAATAAAGTCTATCACCGACAATAACGACAAAACCTTTATCCATTATTTATTACACAAAAGAAATGAGAGTTGAAATAGCCACTATAAAACGACGTCATAGTAAACGCTCTTCTATTTGATGACATAATAGTGATACTAGTATAGACTTTACTGCTCTTGTTATAAATGCTTCTTTTTTTACTAACCTTTACAATGCACAGCAACAGCCCCCTTCGCAGCTTCCGATATCCTTATAAACCGGTTCACAATCAGATCCGAAGGCACCGACCCATCCACAAAAAACAGTTCCCGATGCTCGAACCCATGGGCCGTGAACTGTCGTGCGTCGTACGACTTCTTATTCAATCGCACGATGGTCGTGACGTTGTGACGACGGAAATAATCGTGATAGTGTTCTGGGCTGTGGAGGGGGTAGCCGCGATCGAGGCGCGAGCGATGGTGAGGGCCGGAGAACGCGAGCATTTTGCCGGGGACTATCCAGTTTAGGTCACCGTTTTCAACTTTCTGGAAACGGAAATTAGAGGTTCATTAACCACTTACAGAATAATTGTTTGTTATATGGATCCACTACTGCAAACAATAGGAATAATAGATTGGTATGTATAAACCGGCACCTCATGAGAACTGGCATGTTGAAGCTAGATTTGTCTATGATTTGGGCCTATGATTTACGAGTATCTAGGTGAAGTAACAAGGAGATGTAACGTAACAAGTGACGTAACAACGAGCGCTGGGGTGGTGGCCATTGAAAATTGACAGTTGGAATTTGATCAACGCCCTGTTGGTTAGTTGAAGCTTAAGAAAAAGGTACATTATACGTTACGTTAAAACGCGTAATATTTATTATGTCCCATTATAGTAGAAAATGAAAACCATATGTTTTGCAGTTGCTATTACTGGAGATGCACATAACGTAGATACGATATATTCGCAAGAGTTTGCTAAATTAACATTCTAAACTATGACTCACTAGTTCTAATAACTTGAAGAATCTAATCTCCGAGAACACATCCGACGCCTTATCGCAGATATTCTAAACATCTTCAAACAAAGGTGAGCTTTGTTTGAATACCTACTGCGTTGACAGTTTCAAATTGAAACATTCTCGTTTTACATTCGATATAGTTTAAACGAAATAGAAATTGGCAATCTAAAGCATGCATGCACCTTCTATGCGGTCTCCAAGGTATCCCGGTACGATGATATTTTCACTCCTTTCGACGTCAACGACGGATATTTTCGCACTGCACCGTCCAACAACGAGTTAATCCGTCCACAGAGCACAAACCAACCTAGACCACCACCGAGGGTAAGCCGCTAACCCAGAGTTATACAAAAAACGCTTAACTCCGGGTTATGTAGTTATGTCCGGGTCGTGCAAGTGGCCCTTAGTGAAATATTAAATAGTGCAACGCCGTAATATAAGACATACAGCAGTATACATTTCCTATTACAAAATAAAGAAAAACAATTATCCTGTTCACGGTACCAAAATGTAACTCACCTCATAGAACAAATACTGGTCCGCATCAAAATGCTCAAAATGAAAGAACCCAGCATCATGAGCCACCTTCATGCCATGAAGCACGTCCAGGAGAGATATGTCGAAGAGTGGAGGGCCCCCAGAGGCGTCACGGAAGTTCAGGAGAGACCATTCTGATCCGTCTGTTAGCTGCTTGTAGACTGCGCCGGGGGACCCATTTTGATATATTATCTGGAAATTATAATGACATTATTATTAAATTTATTTATTAAAACACAATTGAGTACAATTTTTCAAGATCAATGCCATAAGTTGTAGCTATATGTTATCGCATTTGCCATAAGATAATAACTGATAGACTGTAGACAGGTTCTCATGGATATCTGAACTTGTACTGTAACGTTTTGCCAATAAAAGCGCGCTCAAAAATAGAGTCAGATAGAACCCTTCGGTAACCCTGCTTGAAGGCCTGGAATCGATTGCTTTCTTTCTTTATTTATACTACAACGTCTACAGCCTTAATCTTCTGAAATATGTCAATGCTTGGCCAATTAATCCTAGGTCGATTTGTGTAAGATTGTCCCACAATATTTATTTATTTATTTCCCACCGGATATAAATTAGCTTCTGATGGAGCCAACAACCATATATGCATACAATACACATTTTAATGCCTAAATTGGAACAATAAACAATAAATACATCAATATATATAAGTGGAACAACATGAAGTTAGAGTACCGGTCAAATATCAGATATACGCACGATAAAACAATTAGCACGTGTACATGAACGCCTAATGTGCACATTATGACAATCAATAGACGGCCCAATTTAACAAACACGTCCATATCAGCTACCCGTTATTGAAGCGCACATTTTCATTAAATTAATCACCTATACGTTTAAAGCCAAAATAGACTAGACCTTCGCGAGTCTTACAACCAAAAGGACGTAAGTCTGTAGGGAAGCCGATGTTTTTCGTCATTTGTCAAATGCGAATATAATTGTCTACGGACAATGCATTCCCACGCGCCTCCATTATCCAATAAACAGCGAAACGAGAGAAACCAGTCGGTATAGGTAACGCACGTGACATCTATGGACACCAATCGAATCTGCACCTCACCTAGCTACTCTACAGTTCAATTTTGATTGATGTTGTCAATTGTCATTAACCTCCTAGTCTAATTAAATTGATACCCTGTACCGCTTAGTTGAAAGTATAATTTCGTCTGGCGTTTAGTTTTTTCAATATCTAATTAACAAATGAGATATGTTGTCAAGTTGCTACCGTCACAGCCTAGTTGTTGGGAAAATATGACTCATCAGTTTTATATAATTTAAACTTTCGTGAGACATATTGATATTAAATTGCAACGTGAAAACGGACATATTGATATTTAATTGCAACGTGAAAACGGACATATTGATATTTAATTGCAACGTGAAAACGGACATATTGATATTTAATTGCAACGTGAAAACGTACAACGGTTAACGTGAATGTGTTAGGTGACGATTTAGTGGACACGGTTAGTTCGGTGTGCTTGTCGTTGATCCCGTCAGACGATCCGACAATTCAGACTCCCGCAACAACGGCGCCGGATTGCGCGGATCACCCCGCTCCCGCTTCGTCGCGCGCGAGCCGATACCTACGGCGGACTGGGGCAGTGATGTCCTAGCCGCGAAGGTGATAACACCACTCTGTCTGTCCGACGAGGTCTGCCCGACGCAGACGAAACATGTCACGCCTATTGTGATAAAAATACGTGAGTGTTAACCGTTGCAATTTAATATCATCAGTTTTAATTTTCTTTACTTAATAAATACGAGTATTGCCATACTACCATACTATCACTATTCATAAACTGCCCATGCAATTTTGAACGCGATAGTACAAAGTGAGTAATTGCCGGGTGCACTTTACTATTCTCCGCGAACCGCTTGTATGGATAGTGCTCTTCAAAAATTTGATACACATTTACACATTTTTGACAGATTATAAATGATTTTGAATAAAAGTTATTAATATCTAATTATTTTATTACATAAAAATAGATTAAAGTAGCTATAAAGCCAAGAATAGCACTTCAAACGAATCACGCTACTTTCACAAATATAGAATGTGTACTTTTTCATCCGCGCTTTATTGCTCTTTGTTTATTTCTCAAGCTTGTGTGTACAGTCACCTGCAATAGTATCTTACGATATCAAGGCCGCAATAATATCTGACACAATCATATTCGTACAGCCATAAGAGATACTACGAGTATTGCCGGTTACTGTATTTTAGAAGAAATTAGGAATTACCTGATAGCTCCCAATAAGATACGCTGCGTTGAGCCTAAGTGTCTCATTGTTGCTAGTGTAATACACAATTTTTTTCTTCGGGTTTTTCTCCAGTTCCTCGTTGAGCCTGTTGCAGAACTGGTACAAATGGCACAGGTGATAAGGTCCGAAGTCGAAGTAGAAGTTCTCGTACTGAATGTCATCTTCTATGTGGAAATACTTGCTGTTCCGAGTGGGCTTCGGTTTGTAGCCCGTTTTCAGGGTTGCGAAGTAGAGTCTATCTGGAAAAAGATGAATCGGGTTAGTTATCAAAGCCATACATGATGCCCCACGTTGGGCGCCAATGTGAAAGTAAAGTGGGATGGGACTACTTAACACAAGAATTCCAGGATTTACATTAAACATATAATACTAATAAAATTACACACCGCATTGACAAAATCAGCAATATCTCGGAATCCATAAGCGACAATGTGGTACCTTCGCCGTGAACGACACATATGTAATTCCATACATTATTATTGATACAATACATTAAATATGTGGGGTAAGGAAACAAACGAGTTTGAGTGCGATTCGCGTAGTCCGTAAAGAAAGGGTAGCCATTTAATGACATTTTACGGAAACCATTTCCTGCGACACTGTCTCGCAGCAATTTTGTGAAAAATTGCCATTTCTAAAAATATACTGTAAGCTGGTGAGAAATCCGGGATGTGAGGTATCTTATAATATTTTCCATAAAGGACAATATCAGCCATTCAACATGGTCCACTATCGGCTTAAAAATACAGCATAATGTGACAATGACAAATGGATACAGTAAAGTACCAACCAATGAAAAAGCCCTTCAACCAAGCGTAAATAATCCTACTACGGCCTTGCTCACATTGGCGTGAATAATACAATACGGATTACACTTCGCGAACACAGCTTTAGTTTACAAGTTTTGAATTATTAGACCTAGTTACATAATAAATCATTATTTACGGCGAGACGAGACTGTTAACACAAGGTTTGCTGAAATAATAAGGCTCTCCTGACAAGTACGTATAATGGAATATTTGTACCTGCCTCCTTAACACTGAAACACACGCAGACACGTACACAAACAAATACATGTATGTATAATCGCATTTCTGACTAAAAGGGTTTCCTTTTAGAAAACTATTTTAGTCAAACGTGCGATATTTAAAGGATACATAAAGGTGTTCAAATGCTACCAGAAATATGCTCATGAGGCTTAAGTCGGACAAAAGGAAAAACAGTAAAACCGACAATAAATTGGTAGAACCAAGTCCACACGTTTCCACTCAAATGGGCCATAACACTTGAGAAGGTTCCCTAACGATCCTAGACATAATTCGGATGGTTGGTCTGACATTTACACCCTCCTCTACTTCTCTTACGCGAGTTACGCGTGGGGCAGACTAATATTAAATATGATAAGGCTTCCAAATACCGGACCTTTCGCGATATCGGTATTAATACCGGAACGGACGACTTCAATACCGGGATAAAAAAAAATGCAAAACAAAGGATTTTTGAAAGTAAAACACTTATCTTTTAACACTTTAATCTGAAAAAGAACTTCTCTAAATCTCTTGCCAAGAACAAATAGTATAAGTGCGTTATTAAAATACTTATATGCGCAGCGCAGTCGTCGCCGCCGGACTCATGACTAAGGGACACGGATTGTCCCGAAACATGTCGAGGTATTTTCGACTTTATTGGCACGAGTATCCCGGTAAAGTCCCGGATACTCACGGGAGTTTTCTATAAGTGCGTTCTCCAATTACAGATAGGTTTACCGATCTTCAGGTCCGGTTAAATTGACTTCCGAGAACTAGACTCGCCTGCTCAACGGGAGTACATGGCTAGGGCCAGACCTTGACCCAAACAAATTACAAGGCAGAAGCACACAATTCGCGAAAATTAAGGTACCTTCAAAGAAAATTACTCGGCTTAATTGGAACGAATTGGATAATTTTATATTCGGACCGTCGAGTTGACAGGGAAATTCGTTAATTACATGAATGGAGTTCTGGAAAAAGATGATATAGGGGTTTTCGTCTTATTTATTTATAGATGTCCACACAATTTACTACGTATTTAATTTATATATTTTTACGCTAATTAATTGTTCAGATTTATAATATTTAACGCTTTGTTTACACGATACGTTCGTCGTATTGAGACCTTGAGACTAATATTAATTAAATTCAAATGAAACGGCCGCGTAGCTATGACGTGCATACTCAATCAAGTTTGAAGATTAGTGTCAAACGCATTCAAAACATGTCACACAAATTTTGACGACTCGACTTCGAAAAGGGAGGACGTTCACAATCCTACTGCAAGTATTGTTAACCTTTTGGCCGCCGGACCCTGTTCGCCAAGACGCTCACTCACACGCCAGAGCAAATTTTAAGTAAACAACTAATAAAAAGTTTAGGGATTGCAAATAGTGATATCGATATTCATAATTAAAGGTGGAATTCTTCTCAATTTGCCTTTTTTTATTTCCAAACTTAGATTTCTCTCAAAATTTCTAAACTAAACAGATTTACTATACAAGAAAATGTTGAAAATAAAGGACTTTATCATGAAAAACAACAACTAAACATTATCGAATCATGAAGTAATATCACCGCACTAGTCTGTACGAGTAGTCTTCTATACATGTCAACGGCGCGCAGGGCACGTCTTTAGTTCCGACTGACAAATACTGTTTACGCGCGAGTTAAGTAATAATAGCGTCTGAGTCAACGGCATAAGCGCTTGTCGGTACGTAAACTTTATAAACCATAAGATTAGGGACGCGCATCGTGTCTCGATAAATTTACATACTTACCGGAGGGTTTTCGGAGAAAACTAACAGGTGGATTTAATAATATATATATATATACAGTATGTATCAGAATGAAAGGCAAAACAAGAAACCCGTTAATGTTTAGATCATAAATATGAGCATGGTACTTACCTAATTCATCAAAAATACGACAGGTTTTACGTGAGGTATAAAAATATACATTTATTATTATTGTGTTGCACCTCCCCTGTATTATTTGTTTACAATCTTATAAATGACATTTCTTAAATTACCAACTGACAGACAGGCGTCAAACCTTGTTGAAGTTTGGATTTTTACCTAGTTACAAACAAATAGTTAACAAAGCGCTTGCGCGTTGCCTATGACTACAGCCATTATTAAAATAATTACCTAGGTTACTTATAAACAGAACTCAAAGCGCATGTGTATTGACATAACAACGTTAATGTTAATTAGTTGCCCCTAGCTACATATCAACAGTACGCAATACGCATGCACTGTCAAAAATCAAAAACGTAAACAAACCCTATAGGATGTTACAAAAACCATTAACCGACTGCAAAAATATGGTCTTCGAGTAATTCATTTAGTAATTTTATGCCATAAAACATGTATTTAGGCACGTGAAATGCACGTCATTACATTGTACTCGAGTTCCCCGTCAACCAGTTTTAAGGTTTGCTCTTCGTTGTGATACATACTGTATATATCGGTTATATATATATATATATATATATATATATATATATATATATATATATATATATATGTATATCGAGTTAAAATGTAGACCTCCGCTGTCACTGCGGTCAATAATTTATTCGGCAAATAAACCGCAATGGACAATTTACTGAAGAAGCTGCCTAAACTTTATCCATTATTATGCCTTTTTTTTCTACATATACCTACTTACTACGAGTAGTTACCAACAATGACAATAATTGGCAATTAAATGTTTGAACGCTTAAATAAAACCAGATTCGTGAAAACATATTCATTTTAAAAACTTGCACATCAATTGAACTTTCCCATCCCTAGCTGTCTTTTATACATGCCAACGGCGACAGTGACACGGAAAAATGTAGAAATTATAAGCATATTTTTTAAATCCTTTATTATGAAACAATGGATTCATATACCTGCTTAAAAAGTAAATGTATGAAAAAACAAAGGGTCAACAAGTTGACACGAGTACAAAATAATTTTTAAATTCTATTATTTTACCATTTAGTAAGCGGTTGAAACTTTGTCTTGTATACAAGACGACGGCGTTAGTGTATCGTACTATCGTTGTCTTGTATAGGTGACAACGGCGGTCAAAGGGTTAACATAATTATACGGTCTAAAAGTCGAAGTTTAGTTGAGTTTCTAAGTTTTAAAATACCCAAAAGTAGAATCAATTAATTTACTCAACTAATAACTAATAATATCCCAGCAACCTTTTCTCTAATCAGGTTTTTATTTCTCTAAGTATTTACGTCGTATTTTACGATGTCTTTTAGTAAATTAGTCTTTATTAAAATTGTCAGTCCCGTGCTTGCATGTAGGTATAAAATACTGATACTTGATATTATAACCAAAAAGCTTACTGCTATTCTCGAATCAAGCAGCCTCAGAAGATAGCCATCAAAACAAAATGACATTTTCAAAGCAGCGGACGGAGACAAATTCTATGCGCAGCATAAAATGCAAGCACCAGTAATTTATGGCTATGTCTAGGACAGTCATCCTCCATTTTATCACGTATAAACAAAAAAACCCGAATACGTCTCCTTTCTACTTTAGCGGAATGCGGTATTATAGAGATCAAAAGAAAAAAATATTTTCACCAAACCCGACCGGAAAGGCTCTCTTTATTAAGAGCTCGGTGGGACATATTTTTATTTAAGTTGAACTAATACTACCACCACTTCTTTTACACTTGACTGTAGGTCTTGTAGACGCATAAAACCAGAAGGCCGTTATATGAAACTAAAATAAAATAGTTTCCATTTGAAGTAGGTACATTCACCAGCTCATGCAAGGAAAATCACTGCAGTTTTGCTATTTTTATTAGTTCTATTGCCTACATGGTTTGACGTGAAATTGGTACCTACTATTGAAGAAATAAAAAATTCTACAAGCGTAGTCGTATCTTCTTTACTGCAAATTGTGTACGATTAACGATTACGATTGATTTTGCCACGTGAAAAAGGGTTAAACATAAAAAGTTGTGAATGTCTAAGTCATGTTCAACTCAGGGGGGTTCCCATATAGTACAACAAACGTGATTTTTTTGCCGTTTTTATAAATAATGGTACAGAACCCTTTGTACGGTAGTCCGACTTGCATTTAGTCGATTTTTATTAATTACAAACTCTCTAATGTTGAATGATAAATATCTTTCTGTTTGCACTTAAAAATACAATTTCATGTTGCATCTACAGAGTGGTTCACAACAGCTTGTTATAACTTAAACAGTCACTAACTTTCCATGAATTTACCCGAATACCCTTCAACTATCGCTATACGGCTGAATATTTATTACCGAATCTAAACATTCTAGACTCGAGTTCTCGTAAACATAGGAATCCAATATCGATAAATCACTAGAGGATTGCAAACATGTATTTAAAAGGATAACAGCCTTGTGTCATGCGAAATGTAATCTAATTTCATGTTCACGAAATGAAGTCTGTCTTGAATAAGCGATAAGCCCCCCAAATACGTTTGGGCAATCAGTTGGATCTGCTTAGCGGGCATGTCCGGTCAAAATTTACTCACATTTTGGCAGATACACAGCACGCGTACCACGAACATCATAAATTGACATTGACTGGAAAACGTCTTTCGTCACTCCAATATGAAAGTGTGACAGAGATAGAAATACAAATCCGTAATTTCTCTTCTGATTTTGCGATTTAACTGAATGTATGTATTTCGATATTGCATGGATATTTCTTCTTATTTTATTAGTTTTAGTACGTTATAATATAACAATGGTACAAATGCCAAACGGCAAAAAAAAACGAAAACAGATTTCGATCAGTAAACAACCACTAAAACCATAAATATATGATTGTAGGATTTGTAGGACAAGGTCAGTGTAGTCCCTTCAGGTCCATCCCAGCGGCCCAATTACCATTAGGTACGGATAGAATGGTTCACATTTAGCGCCCATCATGTCATGCGTTACTCGATCCCACTTGCATTGTTAGAACGTGACGGCTACGATAGACGACAAAAATACTACCATTTTAGACTACCAGGTAAAAGTGGGTTACCGAACTGTACGGTCATCAAACAAATGTTTAAATTTTTGCACCTTACTCCTTTTTAAGGCGAAAAGTGTTGGTATACTTATATGAAATGATATTTAAAACGGGTCACTCACGTAATTAAGTATATTTTGGCTTGACTTGTCTCGACCTTTACGACGATCGTCATCAGGAGCGTCACCCACGACAGAGGCAATTCGTACGCTGCAGGCTGGCGCCCTCTCTGGCCTGATACTAGAGGGTGGCGGTAGCGGCGCGGGGGACGACACTGTGGACGAACTACCCCCGCTCTCAGTCTTCAGTGTAGTTTTTATCAACCGGGTTGCAAGAGTAGGTACTCTTACATTACCATCGTCTACACTGATAATTGATCATTTCTAAATTTTATTACGGCATAACATATATCAATCGTCAATTAAGGGTGATTATTGCTGTTAGCACTTGTATGAGTTGAACGAGTAATAATATGGACATAGTTATTACTAATATGAGTAATATGTTCAACACACGGAAGAATAACTAAAGCATGGAAGTAGTACAACAACTGTCAAATGTCACCAATTTGGAGCGGCCTTGAAATTGGCAGTGGATCTTTGAAATGTCGTAAGTCTAACCTTTTAGCACGCCTCTTACGACATTTGTGAAATACAAAGTCAAAATATGCGACTAAGTTGTATTGTAATGCGGCTCATGCGGCATTGTTAGTATTGTTTTGTTACCGACTACCAAATTACAACTACAACAATTTTTTTGGCTGCATGGATGAATTGAGTCAGAGAGAGGACAGCAATTCTGTGACAACCTACGGAATCGAAGAAATAACAAATCTCTCTTGGACACTTTATTTACTTGGTAAGGAAGTAAAGGACGGGTTTGACGGGGGACTTGGATCAACATAATGAGAGAAAATAGAAAAAAATAGCAATAGGAAAGAGGTTGTCCTAATTTTATAGATAATACCGAAAAAGTCCTAGTTTACATTTATACAAGAAAAATATATTCGCAACCTTTGAAGGCGACATTTATGTGTCATCGTGTGCATGAACTACGTAACTTACCGCTCGAAAAGATACAGTAAATACTGTACCTAAACATATTTCAAAAGGTCAAGGGTAACACCTACTCCAGTACACTTATGTTAGAATAGTAAATTATCCACTTGTAATACCTGACACCAGAAACTAGCTGGTAAATAAAGACTGCTAAATATGGTGGATCTCCTAGGTCCTCATTCTTTAAATTTATGCTTTAGTAGGATTCACCCCTTTTATGATTTTTTGACCCAAAGAGCAGTGCTCGGAGTTTCACTACGAGATCGAATCAGAAATGATGTGATCCGCATAAGAACCAAAGTCACTGACATAGCTCGGAGAAGTCTGAGAGTCGCTAGACTTTAGTGACAATGGGCGGGGCATATAATGTTAGATGCGGGCAACACAAAACCGGTCGTTGTGGAGATCCTTAGGGGATATTTCCATAGGCTGATGTGATGATGGCTTAGAAAAGAATATTAGCCTATTTTTATGTGATTTTGTATATTTTGGCATTACATTTATGGGTAACTGTAGACGACGTTCAAGTGATGTGAGCTGCATGAACTGTCTAACTTATCACATGAAATATGCAGTAAGTGCCTTTCAAAAGGTCAAGGGTAACAACTATCCATGAACACTTAAAATAGTAACTTGACACCAGAGACTGGTAGGGATTACAATTATTTCTTCAATCTAGTCCTAGCTTTTCAGTTATCATAATTAATAAATCCAACTTATCAGAAATTCCTTTTCTTTTGAGGTTTGTCAAGAAGATAGAGACACCCAGTAGGAAGGTCTTCCTTGAGAAGTTTTCGAATCAAATTTTCAACTTTTAATAATCTATAAGACGGATTAAATGTATTTTTTTAGTAGTCTAGCCTACTGTGAAACAACCTCCTCTGATGGAACGACCACTCTGCTCTCTAATATTATTGTAAATATGTTACTAACTAAGTTGACTACTGTGCCAAGAGTGTGACGACAAATAAGGATGAATAGTAGTCTGAATTATTATTGGTCTTTTGGACTGAAATAGAATAAAGCACCCACGCGATAAGGGCGGTCCGGTCGTAAGGCTTGCATGCCATGTGATGTAATAATGTTATGTGATGCTATAAGCGGCTTAGGTACACGTCTAGTGTTTTACTTTGTTTAGTTCCGCATTTACGTACACGTATAGAATTATATACGTGCGCGTAGGGTATGCAAACCGGTTTTTAATTGTATGAAAAAACCGGTTAATAACCGGTTATTAACCGTAATTTCATAAAAATAAAAACCAGTTCGCACACCCTACTCCTGACCTATTACGGCCACGGCGACTGCTTCGACTCTTGTTGACGTACAGTCGTGAACCGGGATTGATGAGCCTCTCGCTCTCGTGTGGCTTACGTAGCCGATCTTGTTTCTATAGACCCGAGCGCACGGCGGGCGCGAGGGGACACCTTCTTCTTAGCGCTTTACCGGTTTATGCCACTTCTCAGGGAGCCTGGGTCCGCTTAATCAACGTCCGGCTAATTATACAAAAGCGACTGTCATCTGACCTTTCAACCCAGGGAGTACATAAGTTCCGAAAAACTCATTAGTAGCAGCCGGAGTTTGAACACGCGACCTTCGGATTGAAAGTCGCACGCTCTTACCACTGGGCAACCAACGCTCTTACGCACGATAGGACACCATTAACATAATTAATAGCTGATCAGCGCTTGTGGTCGGGCTTTCAACTCGACAAAAGGTCGTTCAGTTCTGTACGAGGACGAGATCCAAGGATCCACTCCGCAGAGCGGTTGACGGCCTGCTTCTCCCACTCTGTTTCACATTATGTACTCGAGGAGTTGCCCGCCTTGGTTTCGCTTGTCTTTCTCCAACTCCAATACTTAAGGATGTTCTTAAAAAGTTAACTTATTATGTACGAGGGGCACACCGATCGGAAATCGGTATTATATTTTGAACCTAGTTAATAAAACACCTTTTTTTTTGCGTGATTACTGGACTAGGTTTAAAATATATAATTCCCGAACATTTCAGTGTGCCCCTCATATAAAGTTTTTAAAGTAACATCGCGTTGACCGCTTAAGTAAAGTGAGGGTAAGAAAGCTGCAGTGCTTGCATGCACATAGTAGAAGGGTTATAAAGCTATAATTGCCTTCTTCCGGACTTGATGCGGTGTTGTTCCGCCTTACCGACCAAGTTGCAACATGGTAGCGATTTTTTAACCGAAGGGAAGGTTTTTTATTGAAAACTAGCATCTAATCTTGACTTCTAACCTGTTATCACGTAAAACTCTTTTTTGTCATAAGTTTTAAACCTCAAACTGTGGTTCATCATCAGCATTATCAGCCAAAAGATGGCCACCGCTGAACATAGTCCTCCCCAGAGAATGTCGTGATCGGTCGTGGGCTGTTCGCATCCAATGGATTCTTGCGACCTTTATCTGGTCATCAGATCGTCTTGTGGGGGTTCCCACACTCTGCGTCTAACAGTGCGTGGTCGCCACTCACTCTTGTCCCACCGGCCATCAGTTCTCTGGTCAATATGTCCTGCCCACTGCCTCTTCAGTTTGGCGATTCCTTGAGCTACGTCGGTGACTGACTGTAGTTAGTACTAGTTAAATGTCAATAAAATAGTGACAACATAAGCTCTTACTAGAAGACTACCTCCAAACAGTCCCAACTACCTAACTCCTTAAAATCATCTCTTATTAAGTACAATTTTTCCTCCTCAACATTGATTTATAACAAAAAAATTGTTTCGATTAAAGCTCTTAATAGAAAAGCGCGTAACTATTCCACGAAACATCTCAATTATGATACGCCCGAATCTATTATTATACGCAATAAATTATTTATTGAATGGGCTGCACCTGCTACCAATACATCCCCGTATATTATTACACGGCGACCTCGATCGCCTGTCGTCACGCATGGTTTAGGTTTGTCATTGTGAAAATAATATTGTTTTGGCTTCTCATTGATGTCGCCGTGTCGAATCGATATTGGTGCAAATCACCGTGTCGCCGTACTAAGGGATCATACTCAGATTAAAACATTTAAATTTATTTAGGTAATCAAAATTATTAGAAAAATTAAGTTGATTTTCATTTGTTTCACTTTTTAAGGAATGATAAAGAAATTCCAACGTAACCTCAACCGTCTTTACTTTTAGGTATTAAAATCGGATGTTTGGCCAATCACATAATTCCATAACATGACAATGAGATGACGGATCTAAGATGGCCAAATTGCCAAGCCATGGTTTCGTTTTTTTTTTAAATATTTAATACCTAAAAGTACAGACTATGGGTATCCAGGCTTCTTATTCATAATTTATAACTTACAGAAAATGGAATATCTCCCTTAGGCATCACATCGTGTGAAGTGTAAGTGTGTATGTATGTCTGTGGTATCGTAGGACCCGAATTTAAACTCGTTAAGGCCGCTCCACACAATGGGCCATGATGGGCGATAATAAGGGACACAGTTATGAGTAAGAGGGGTTACGCTCTACTCCCATTCCGTTCTGCTGTATAGCTACTTCCCGTATAATGGCCCATTGTGTGGAGCGGCCATCTTCATCTCAATTTGGACATAGTTACATGATCTCAGAGAATATTGCATCTACATCCCGCACATTTTGGCTACACGTTAATTTTAGTAACACTTTGTATTCCATTGTTATCAGGAGTCTTAAGGTCTCGGTGCACGGTGCACGGGTCATTTTTCATACACAATTTCAAGCTTTTATCGCTGACTATACTTTGGTACCATAACATTCAAATTCAGTAGCAAGATCTGAGCCTAACAAACACACAAACACAAATACTATACTAATTGCAAGTTAAATAAAAGCTTGTCATTATAGAAAGTGATCATTGCCATATTTCTGTTTTTTCATATTTCCACACAAAACGAAAACTACGAAAATATATTCTGAATCCTAACAAAAACGCACGTTTTTGTATACGCGCAAATGGAAGAGCACGGTAGGTTATATTCGTTAATAATAATTTAAAAAGTTTCCTAAATATCCTAAAAACCTGCAATGACTTTACTACCTACGAAAATGTGCTACGCAAATCTACACATCATTAATTATTGGTATAACTTATCTTGAAGTATACGAATGGTAGTACCATGGTAGTAAAGCTACAGGATTAGCGAGAGTACGTAAAGGTCATAAAAATGTAATTAAGTGGGTACACAACACAACGTGGATGACATCAGAGTTATTGCGCATCAGCTACAACTATACGAAGGACATTTAACAAATAGAGTCGATAATTCTTCAAAACGCGTTTAGCCCATTGGCCCGTGGTCCGACATGGTGTTGCCGACCGGTCGCTGGATGAACTTCCCACTAAAGTCAGAGTGACCTTGGACCGTCGGAAAATACGAGTATGTACGCAACCGGCACTATACTGCTATTTAAAATAAAAATTTATGGCAGGAGTACCTACTTCGCAGGGATTTGCGAAGTAGGTACTCCTAGGAATAAAAAAAATGTTGGTTACTTTAGCTACAAAAATAAGTTTGAATGTAAGTAGTTGTCATCATGATAATTTTAGCCGAAAGACGTGCAGTACTGGACAACGATGCCCTCGAGAGCCTAAAGCACTATTGAAACTAAACACTTTAGAACGGATTAATAGCGTTTATGATTTACAGCACTCGTGTTCAAAGGGTTAAATGATGACTGAGAGAAAGCGAATTCGCATGATAAACAATCGCGGCAACAGAAAAATCATTTCCCGCTACCCTAAGCATTTGCATAATTTTTTTAATTTTTTTTTCAGTTTGAAATTTACAAGAATGTTATGAAGAAACATGATATATTTTTCACGCATGGGTATTCCCAACCCATGTTTTCTCCAATATTTAATCGTAACACGTAGTTGCATAGTTTATTCGGAAACCAGACTCCCTGTCTAGTAATGTTTAAAGTGTGGGATTTCAATTTACATGTCTAAATGTCATGGGCAAACTAAATACAAATTGATTTATTACGTAGGTAACTATACCAGAAACTCATCTCAATAGTAATGTTAGGTCATGGACCGTGGTCTCAATCAATATCCAATGTAAATCTTCTTCTTTTTCGTAGCGTTTGTTAAAAATATAGATTAACAAAATCAATGTCTATGTACTACTAGCGCCATCTGGCGATACATATTATCTAACGTGTGTTTCTAAATAAATCAGTCAGTCTGTTTACTTATTTAATCGTATGGCAAAGTTACACGTTGAATACAATTTACAAATATTTTTAGACCCATTAGTCTGTTGAAAAACTTGAAATCCAACTTAAAGTTTTACTAGGTTATGAGCCCAGCACGCTTCCAGTGCACTTTATATACATATAAGGTATAGGCATGGCCCATGTTCATCATCACATTAAATGGGATGACGGATAGATGCAAGCCACATCGTTCAGAGTCAGTGTGTGACCTAGACCATAGGGTAAATAGCCATCAGAAACGAGGGTCGCAGCGCATTACAACTTTGCAATCGTAACAAGAACTTACACTCAAAACTGACGTATTTTTTCGCCGCATTTCGGATTCAATTGCTCACAATCGCGGCTAGAGTACATTCCATGCAAATTTTGCAGGGAATTTAGATAAGGGACGCTTGCGCATTCTATAAAGACTAATACTTACTATTTTTCGGAGCAACATTCAGAATGATATATATAATGGTATCCCATTGGGGTATATAACCCAGTTTTACCCTATTGGCATCTCTATTTGTGGATTTTTGACCTTCGCGCTTCTCCTTTCCTTGGAAAATCAGATTATGCACGCCACCTATGGCGTTAATAACGCAAGAACGCAACTTGTTTCCCTCTATTCAACCAGGCTCCCCTATTTCAGAATTTTCACTTCTCTTCTGTGATTCGTTTAGTATTTTTTCCGAATTTAACATGGTGTTGTACAAAACCACAATAGTAATATACATATTTTATGTTTATCGCTATTAAATAAGCTGCCAAATCACATGTATGAATAATAGGGAATCGCTGCCTATGCATATTTAAGTAATCTGCGAGTCATCTTCATTCATTCACTAATGTCCAAAAAATACTTCCGTTGTCACTACGACCATTGTCCAGATACAATACAAATTAGTACCAGAAAGGCTATAATGGTCCGCATTAATAGCACGCCCACCGCCCGCCCTTGCGGCACACCTTTTTGCATGTCGGTAGGTATTGCCCGTTTATTTCTGATAGCTACGCGAATGAGTCGAGTTGATGATGTACCATTCTCACATTAGATATATACATGAAAAACACGAGAAAAAACACAACGTCACAGCGTCGAATTTTCATATTTCTTAATTAATTTCATATTTCTTTTGACATACTAGATTAACACTGAAATCCCGCATAAAAATGTATATACCTACTGCATGTGTTATTGTAATTGTACATAAATAGTATAAGATTTAATTTTTGCATGCCTTTTCGGGTAGAACATAAGCAATGCTACTTTATTTTATAAGACCTTATGTAACTATGTTCTTGCAAAAAATAAATATCATTTTCAGTCCTCCGGCCGGTAAGCGCCACTTTACGCAAAACTAAATAGCCACCTCCCGGCTCCGTCGGGCTGAAAAATAGTATACAAACCTCGGCCGGTAAATGGGAAAGCCTCGGATCACATGTTAGTCGACCTCGGCTTCGCCTCGGCCGACAATTACATGGAATCCGAGGCATTTCCCACTTAAACGGCCTTGGTATGTAATGTACTATATCATTATCATTTCCTGCATGAAAATTCTCGCCTGCCGCTGCTGCTGTGTCGGCCGCGACATTTTCTGCCAGTATCATAAAGGGAATAGAAGAACACCTCTATTTACGTATCAAGACCACGCTGACACTCGGTCGCACCTCGTACTAGCTTGACATAGCGAGCGTTAGCGCTCTGCACCTCAGTTTAAAACACATTGAGTGCCAGTGAGTGCTACGCGCTACGCTCGTAGCCGATTCCGTGGTTTTCCTGCTTTGCAGCGGAAAGCGACCACCCACAGAGAACTCCCCTAGCGGGTTCCCGGCACTCAGTGTGTTAAAGTACTGCCTGAAGAGCTTGCCTGAAACCCACGAGCAACACTGGCGTCCAGCATGTTGGAAGGGAGACGTCAAAGCGTACCGTACAAATTATTCTGTCATTTTTTGTGGGGAGAAACGTGCACACAGACGCACTTCTCACACATTACATAGAAAAACCAATCGAACAATGACTACACAAACACAGAAAATGATACAACTACTATAACAAATCTTGCTCACTTCAATTTATTTTTGTGTAAGGACAGTCACACACAACACAAAGCCGCGTATGCCGATGCTTCTCCCTGTGTGGCTTAAAGTCTTAAACCCCAGGCTCGGTAAGGGAGCGGAGCGGAATGGCGCTAGCTACGTCAAAGTCACAGTGACACTCGACCGCGTCTCGTCGCGAGCCTAAACCAATCGCTCTTTGCATTTCAGTTCAAAGCTCTAGTTCGTTAGAGCCATCGACTCCCTCAGTGGAATAACGAAAGTTACGTAACTCAAGCCCAAGGTCACGCTGACACTGGGCCGCGCCTCATCGCATGCCTGAATTAATCGCTCTTCAGTGCACTTCAGTTTAAGGTTAGCTTGAGTTTTGAGGTGGATGGTAATTAGCTGTATGTAGAACATTGTATCACTGGAGCAATCAGTTACACTCAAATGAACATAAGTAGACCTTACAATGTGATTAGAATCAGCGTACGATTCGTCATTACGTAGTACTAAGTCATATTACTAAATATCACTTAAAAACATTCAGTTAAAATATTGAAATTATAAACGGCAGGATAGCATTGTCACCGTGTTGTGAGAGAGAGTCGCCGATGAGACGTGTTTATAGTTACATATTTTTACACTAGACTATCTCTACTCAAATGTGGAGCAAAGAGATCGAGATCTGGACTGAAAACAAAGCTGTTGTAAGTACCACTTGTACCGAGGTAACACATTCAGCAGTAGATATTCTGTCTCAAAACGTTTGGCAACAGTCCTACCTACTAGGCTACTACCTACTTAATATTTAACTTTTAATATGAATGTTTTCATAATTTGGATGTTTATTCCTTCTTCATTCAAAAACAGCAGATCCAATTTCGTTGCAATTTCGCACATCTTAAATTTATAGTTTACAACCTGTACTATCTATTACTATACCATCTAAGGGCGAAAGTTTCAAAGACATCAAAGACGCAAGAATAGTAGATTCGTACCGAGGCCTGTAAAGTAAGAAATTACTTAGATCTCGTTTTATTGTCGTCGAAAGCAAAGCTGAGGTCGACAAACATGTGATCTGAGGCTTTCTTAGTTACTGGCCAAGGCAATTATTTTGCTTGACGCAGCCGGCAAGTGGCGAATTAGTTTAGCGTAGCGGCCTGAATTTGGGTGCTTGTCAGCTGGAGGGCAGAAAATAAAATAATAATGATGCAAGAATGTCAGACTAATCGAGCCAGCCCCAGTGTAAACAAAACATTTTACTCTGAAGCATTTTTAAGCAACTAAGTATTTCACGGCACCACAGCGCACGCACTACGCCCCAGCCATTAAAACTTAGCGAACATTTAAATGAACACCGATGGTAACCACGGATAACGTTACGTCATTAAATTTACGGCCCCTGAAACTGTTGTTGAAACTGTCTGTAACAGAGTAGCGTGAGAGAGAAGGCAGTTCAAGTTTAAAACGCCTAAGAAAGTGGTCTTGAGCGATCGATCGCCAAATAAAGTCTACAAACAGTGTTAAGACTTCTCGATGAATTTGATTTATAAACAGTTTACATTCAACCGCAAAATTCACACCTTAAATGTCAGCAAGCAATGGGATAGGGGTTTTAATTCAGTATAAAAGAACGTACTAAGACACACGCGGACATATTCACCGGCAATAGCTACTACTAAAATAACAATGCTGGATGAAACTTCAGACAAATCCAACTATTGTATTGATTAGTGCTCCCACTGCTGCCATTACCACCAAAACACGGCAATTTCGTTTGGAGATTTGATACATTCAGCGTTTTTTACATTGATATGTACCATCTTTAAATTGTTGCTCCCTGAAACTGATACGCTATCGCTAACTTGTTCTTCAGGACAGACAGAGACAACAGATGTTTAGGGGCTAGGAGGTATCAAGTTTTTCACGCTACCTATCGAAACTTAACCAATTGTCTTGTAATTTCCAAGTTTTTGTACGAAATGGCCTGTTCAAACGGAACGATAAGAACTTTTATGGAAACGCTTATATCATCTCAACTAAAGTAATATGAAATATGGAAGTTTACCAATTCTGTTTTGTTTCAACATCTGGTCTCACTTTTTGTGAAAATTGGTCTAGTGATCTATCTATGCATTTCACTTCATACGATTTATTCGTCAGTTTGCGTACGGAATGATTTAATTCGTCCATCTGGCTGTCGTCGTCGACCATTCCGTCGGATTTCCATGGTATTCTGATATGTATGTATGTCCGCCGGGCATCCGCCAGACAATTTTTCATCAGGCGGGAATGCGCGAACGTAAATGGTCAGCAATTCCCTTAAATATTGATTTTTCTGCTGGTATGAAGGTAATTACAGCAATATGTGTAATAGTGTGTACACCTGTAAAGGTAGGGTTCGGTGTGACTCATTTTTATGCAAATGTTTTATGCAATATATATATATATTTCATTCATTCATTCAATGCTTGCCGTGTATATGTTTATGCTTTGAGTTCAACCTGTTGACCAAGGGAGTTGTGTAACCAATTTTTTTTTGTCTTAGAACGAATGATCTTTGTGTTCAACTATAGCGTTAAGATTAAACTAACTGAGCTGATATGTACCAATACCCCTCGCATTCACGGAATTCGATTCCCTCGGCTTGCCGATTTCGGCACAACTTAGTTTATTCGACAATAAGAAAAAGCAAGCCAAATTAACCAGGGTTTAGTTTATCCAGCTGATCTGTTCGACGCACCGCCATTGGTACCTTATTATAGGCCTTTATCATGTTAAAAAAGTTTGGTTAGAAAATCATTTATTTTTAAAGGGTGTCAACGTTTTTGAAACCATTTCTTATAATTCAAGTCGCAATAAAAGCTCAGGCTTGCCCAATGAATAAGTTTAACGCTTCTCGGCTTTAACCTAATTCACTTTCCCTCTGAAATCTCTGATCCTTCCCCACGTGGAGCTCAGTGATGGAGCAAATAATATCCGATCAAAGTTAATTTACATGGAATCGAGAGGAAAACTCAATCATTGGAAAAATCTACATAAATAACGTTATGATAGAATACCTATTTATAGAAGCACTCAAAATGATAAAAATTGCGGAGACTTTACAAGCTTTTAGTGGAAGTATTCGGTATCGGTAAACATGGTACCTTTTTTATTCAAAGAAAATGCTTTATGGATCCCACTTGACTATTATTTTGATAGAAATGTCTGCGAACGAAATCAAACTTCTTAGAAAGAAAGGAAAAAATTATAGCCTCGAGCGGGACTCGAACCCGCGACTCTGGGATACATGCCCATCGCTCTGTCGACTGACTACCGAGACCATACCCGGGGCCCCTAATTTCACCATATCCATATCCCTCGTATGCGCCTTAGGGGATACGAGCGAGCAAGTTTTTTTAGTAAATTGATTATGTGAGCCTGCTCTACAGGTACGTAGTTTTTTGTCGTTTCGTATTCTTATAAATCGTTCCACTTCCGATTTATTGATTGACATGAATCCATTCAGTATCCACGCGTGTGCAGTTCTGATGACAGGGCAAAAACGCCGCGACGATCCAAGAACTATTAACGTACGAAAACGTGGGCGTTGATTGAAAAAGGGGGCCGTTGATAGGTTCGGTTACCTTAAATACAGTGTGCGTACCATGAGTTGTTTGTGACTGCGGCATTCGAAAGTATGTCCGTCTCGCTCCTACCACTACTCTAGCAGAAGCGAGACGGACATACTCTCGAATGCCGCAGTCGCAATCAAATGCAACTCATGGTAAGCATAGGGAAGTATCGGTACCATGAGTTGCTCTCGCTTTCGAATCGCGATTCGTAAAATCTTGTAGGTACTTTCTGAGAGTGATTGGAACATTAAACTGATATCGTGCTAAGTCACTATCCGGTGTTCGGCCGGATAGTGACCGGATATCCGTTGCATCTTTACTTACAATGGCTAATTGTGCATGTTTTTAGGAAAAGTACTAGTAATTAATACTTGTTGGTACCGTTTTCCCGTGTTCCGACACGTTGGACTGACCAGATCCGCTCCACTCTCGACGCCACAGTACACATGGCTGCAGACAGGAACAAATGGCGTCGGATTATACGCAGCAAACTTTTTCCTAGAGGAGGTCACGACCCTCAACATTGAGGAAACCGACGCGAGGAGGAGGAGGTACCGTTTTAGCATATAGACTAGTCATCAAGCTGCTAAATATTGAGATTGTTGGTGGTTTTTGTCTCGTCGTTCGTTGGACCGATATCGGCAATTAAGTTTAAAAATGTGTTTTGTTCATAGAGTTAACCATTAACTAAGCTGAAAAATATTCAGGTTTTATTCCAGAGATGTTTATTTTTAAATGATATTGGACTAGTTTTCCCCGGGACATCCCATCATCGGTCCAAAAAAGATGTGTTTTTATTTGCCTATTATTTTGAAACCGATTACGATATCTTACATGAAACGAAATTAAGAGTAGGACTTTGAACTCATTTAGCGGCCCAACTTATACAGATATCAGAGAAATATAAAAAAAACTGCAAATAGCTCTTAAATGTCCCATGATCGGTACAGTTACTATAGTATGTAGTTATAAATGAAAGGAAATACCTCGATAGACATCACCAACTTTAATGGAGGTGTTTGAGCAGTTAATTACTGAACAACGAGTCATTTTCTGTTGTTCTGTGGCCTGAAGTTCGCGGCGTGCAATGGAGCCGTTTTGGCCTCCTTTTACCACGCGAGATGCTTACGCTTTCTGGTTCTATGTCGATATAATTCTGAATATAATAGATATCTCCAAGCTTGGTGTCATTGGTTTTCTGCTTTGATCTGACGATATTCATGTGAGACAGAGGGAACTCCTCAGAAAGGTACCTACACTAGATAAAGGGACAAGGGACCACCACAGTGATTTAGGTGTTCATCATTTCAGCCGAAAGACGTCCAATGACCGGTCCTGCGCCAACGCCAACCGCATCAAGTGGACTCCTGCGACCATCACCAGGTCATCAGTCCACCTTGTGGGGGGCCTACCCACGCTGCGCCTTCCGGTACGCCGTCGCCACTCGAGAACATTTCCGGCCCAACGGCCATCGGTTCTACGTGCAATGTGCCCCGCCCACTGCCACTTAAGTTTAGCGATTCGGAGAGCTATATCGGTTACTTTGGTTCTGCTGCGGATGGTCTCATTTCTGATACGTCTCACAGAGAGACTTCTAGCATAGCCCTCTCCATTGCCCTTTGGGTGACTTTGAGCCTTCTTATGAGGCCCATTGTAACGTATCCCAACCTAACTAAAACATTTTCTATCAAAGTCCACGTATTGCTCCATCGTAAGTATCATAAATCATAACACATCTTCGCCAACAACCCTGTAATCCGACAAAGAACACGACATAACCTTTTTACGGCAGCGTTAATCGTAACATCCATAACTTACGAGCCAACGAGTTATTTAAAGAGCCATTTACGTTAGGCTTTTCCGTTAAGCTACTTTATTCTGAAAGAGCTCAAGAGCTCAATGCTTACGACGTCGAGGATTACACCTAATAGATGGGATGGGATGCTCCGCTGTAGATTAGATTTCCCATTGATTTAGTCACGTCGTTGTTCCCAATTTTACGACAGGTGAATTATGATCACACGTCACACTTATCTCAAGATGTGTATGGCTCTTTTTTGTGTAAATTCAAAAATTGACGGTTATTTTATACACTTGTAAAGCATGAATTAAATCATTTATTAAACATATTAAATGTTTTGATTCATGTTTTTAAGTAGTCACACTACTATATATAAATTATAAATTGAAAGAGATGTCATATACTACAGAAAAAGTGACCAAGGTCCCCGGTGACCAGCCCTGCTCACCGGGGACCTTGGTCACTTTTTCTGTAGTATATGACATCTTTTTCAATTTATGGTTATTTTATAATTTATTAAGTACTAAATATTGTGGATACGATTGCAATTAGTTTCTTGGGTTGGGGCATAGCGCAGTGCTTAGCAAGTACAAAATTAACTATTTGTACTGCAGTGGCGTAGCGACGGTGTGTTGTATGTGTGTTGTCCAACGGGCAGTGGACGGTAGAGAAGACGCTACGAAACGTCGTAATCGTAAATGCCACATATTGCAGTATCTTTCAGAGGTATTCTACGACTGCCGTGCCAATTCAAAAAGTCATATCTCCATACAGGCCTTATTCAGACATTCAGTTTTTACCTTAGCCAAGTAAAGATTTAAATACACTTATATCCTTTTTGTTATTCGCTCAGCTCAGATTCGCATAGGAAATAAGCCAATATTGATTGGTGTTTCGTTCGCTTGGTTATATGTGAACCTGTTTATATGTATGTAATTTGGTTTTATGGTAAAATAACGAAGTTTTTTCCAATACGAGAGCTGGAGTAACTTGCTATCGGAGTTTGAAGGAAAGTCAAAGGTTAAAAAAAGTCTGGGAATTCATTAAAAACCGTATTTATATGTTAATAGCTACTTTTGTAACGGTTTTCGCGAGAGAGGATTCGAATAAAGCACGTTACGACACATTTTTTAGTTTTTAGAATCAACAATAAAGGGCAATTAATAGCTATTAACAAAGGTGTTGCAAATATTTTTTTGCTTGGAGTCCACTTCGGTGTATAAATGTAATGTTTGTTTCGCATGACCACCTTCTGTTTGTTAATGTTGGAAAGTCCAGTTATAAGAAAAGCACTAACTGCCTACTTGACGAAACCCAAGTTGCGAACTTGAATTTGTCAACTGTAGAATTCATTTACTTTGTTCAATAGATATATATTTACCTAGTGGTTCGCTCCGAACGTGAACTTGCGACCCCTATAACTCATATTCGAACTTAAACATTATATTTATCTCATCTAACCACCTGCCAAATTTTACGACGATCCGATCAACGATACTCAACAACGAAAATAATATTACTTTGCTATTCCGCCAAACGTGCTAGTCTATTTGCCAACCCGTTATACCTACTTGCGTATTTTTTGCATGCAATTAATGTTCCCACCCTCCCGCCGCAAAAAATAAATACGCAAATAGATACAACACACCACCACCAATAACACAAAACTCGACACGTGTTTCGCCTCTCTACGAGGCATGTCAGATTCCGAGGCCAGTTAGATTCACTTGTCGGACGCCAGTACGACAAGATCTCCTGTGTCTCCTGAAGATGCCTCGTAGAGAGGTGAAACACGTGTCGAGTTTTGTGTTATTGGTGGTGGTGTGTTGTATCTATTTGCGTATTTATTTTTTGCGGCGGGAGGGTGGGAACATTAATTGCATGCAAAAAATACGCAAGTAGGTATAACGGGTTGGCACTAATAGACTAGCACGTTTGGCGGAATAGCAAAGTAATATTATTTTCGTTGTTAATATGGAATTCCGCAACGTAACGCCTGATTCAATAAATTAACGATACTCAAGTTATCGTCGAACAAACATACGTACGTCAAACGACGGGTTGTCCAAGTAGATTTGGAGAACATACTCACTTCGCTCGTTCGATTAGTATCCGTCCCTAGTTACTTGAGATACGAGTGGAAAATATGCCTTAACATAACTTAATCAAAATAACTCGAGCTCCGTAAAATAGATATATCTATGGTCTGAACTAAGAATGGAACTGAGATTTGCTACGTTAGCGACACTATTGATGGCCTTAGTAACCCAGTCATTGAACTGACAGTGTGTGTGGAAACTTTGGTTATTTTAGAGACAATTTATAATGCCTGATTTTTGATCGTAGGTAACGGGATGTCTACCTAAGTACGTAATAAAATCCAACATAATATATTGGATAAAGTTACACGCTAATTGTCACAGATATGTAGTTACACGCATGTTTCAAACGTTATTGTTGTAGGATTTTTATGTTTAATATATTTTTAGTCGTTTAAAATGGGTCAGAACAAGTTTAAATTTAAGAAATTGGCATTTGTAAGTTTTTTTACCATTTACTTACTTCCGGAAGAAAAGTTTGTAGGATTTTTCCATATACTATCTATAAATATCCCATCAGAGTAATTTGACCAAATCGGGCTATTATAATTTATGTTTCGCAAAACAGTACCTTTCCTTGGTTATTGTTTTTTTTCATTGTATATTTTGTTGTAGTTAGTATTGTTCGCAATTTCCTTAATTAAATTAAAATAAAGATTCTACAGATAATTATGTTACAAATCTGAACAAGATATGCAAAGGCAATTTCACACTGGATCGGGCCCAAGTGAACCGTGAAGGTCGGCTACTCGACCAACTTACAAATACAGTTAGAAATTGCGACGTTATCGAAGGTTTCTACAAAAATTATAAGAGACAAACTTATTGGTGCACTTTACCAGTCGCAAAACTAATTTGGTAGCGCTGTATGATGAATGAAGATCGTAAGTCGATGGATTTAGGGTCATATTTGATTGGCAGGTAGGTTATGGATTGATGAAGTGCTAGGTTGGCTCTTGTTTTTAACACCTACACTGGCTTAAATTATTGCGTGAATACCTACTGTGGCTGGTGGTCAAAAGTAAGGTGGTTTTTGTCTCACACACATTTTTGGCACATTACTAGTGTCACAAGGAAGCAAAATTACATATTTCCGTGCAATGCGTGGGCGTGCATTGAATCCTTAAAGGTAGGATTTCATCGTAGAACCCCGGGCGTAGCGAAGATTTCTTACTTAGAATCCTGAGTGTAGAGAGAAATTCAATACGACGTGTTTCACAATTATTCCGCATTAATATTTCCAGTCTAATTATTTACTCCAATAATTCAATATTAGCTGAGGGAGGGAAAGACAGACCCAAGAGACAGGAAGTAACATAATCAATCAGCGCCCACATAGGTTTGCATTGCGGTAGGTAATAGTCACAAGTCTACATTTTTGGCAAACTTTACATAATACAGGCTCAGTGACATTTTTTTAAATTCATAGTAGACATTGTAGGCAGGCCTAACAATACCTACCAATAGGGATGACGACTAGGTTATAAAACTATCATTCTAACCCGGGTGGGGGCTGGTGACGTCACTAGTAGGTAAAAATTGTACAGTCAAGTGCAAAAATATGGTTCGACATAATCGACTCATAAATATGGTACTACGCTCTTATTACACCGGCATAAGGTGCTATGGGACATATTTTTGAGTAAGATATGCACCACCATATTTTTACACTTGACTGTACTGACCTAATTATTCGAAACTTGAACGCACTGTATTTTTGGGTTTGACGAACAAAAGAAAAAATACGTGTACAGTATTTTTTAATAATCTAAAAGACGGACTAAATAGATTTTTTAAGTCGTTTAGCCTCAAAGAATTGACAAGTGCCATATAGTCTGGCCAGCTAAACTTCGCAATAACAATAGGAAAAAACTGTCTAAGTGCGAGTCGGCCTCGCGCACCGATGATTCCGTACAAACTTTGAATGTCAACTGCACCTAGATGTAGAAATTTGACGTCAGTCCCATGTGTCGACAGATTGGGACTATTGCACGGCATAGAATTAGTATGCGAGTATATTGTTCCTTGAAAAATTGTTATTACGTAAACCGTTTTTTTTTTACTTTATATAAAAGTATTTACAGATATGATGGCGATAGTGCATTAAAAGCTCTTCAAAAGGACTATTTGCAGATAGTCCTTTTTGGATTGACTTAAGAAATAAATACAGATATTTTATTACCTACCGCCATGAAACTCGACGGAACTTACTTTTTCAAAACAAATAGGTTTTTGGTACTTCAATGGACGACTGTATGACTACCCACATACTCGTACGCTACGTGATTTTATGTGACATGACTAACTGCTTGACCGAGAAAATTGCATCAGCAATACCTATTCAACAGAATTTGCCAAGAACTTTAAGATTGCAGTTTATTGTTAAAATTAAACATAAGAATTTAAATATGATTGTTTAGTATGAAACCTGCATGAAATGTTACGTAAAAAATATGACGTAGAGGGGCAGAAAATGTTTAGGTACATACACATTTATCATGTGCAAAATATTTGGGTTGCTGACTCATAATAATATTTGTGTTTATTTAGCTCATGACAAAGGGGCCAAATATTCATACGTTTAGTTTATTGAATTATCTCACGATATACAAAGTCAACTACACATGGTACCTACGTTCTCAGGATTTTATAATGTCATTAGTAAGTTTTTTTGTATTATGTTTTTTGCCATAGTTCCTAATGCTTGTTATGCCATCAATCTATGCGGCGTCTTTAGAAGTAGCGGTGGTTTATTCCCTGGTCCCTATAAGACAGGTTTACCTAGTTTAGGGCACAGGACAGTAATCCTAGGCTTAACTTTCTATAAAAATTAAGAAAAAAAAACATGTACAAACATACAAGCTGTAATTTAGATTCCCAAATAAATCATTTTTCATTTTCATAGGAATATGGATGTGTTGCAATGTATTTGGTAACTCCGGCTATCACTAACAAATTTATGCTAACTATACATATATGTAAGTCATTTCTGTTTATTGTTCTACAGTCACCTGTGGTATCTTCCGCCCAAGCTGAAAGGAAGACATCTCGCTCGCTTTGCTCACTTAGTCAATAAAACGGAGACGCTTCGTTTCCGCTCGCTTTGCTCACTCAGTCAATTAACTTGTCACATATTTTTACGGCGTTCATAGCGGAACTACAGCCCTTATTGCAAAAGCATGTGCAATTTTTCTGCCTTTTAAATAAAAAATAAATAAATTGCCTAACATTAAAACAAGGAGGTTTCCCCACTTTCTTTGCATCCATTGGGACACCAGGCTAATGAAATTATATATTCCCTATGTATTTACCTGAGCACCACAAATGTTTACCTTAGATTCCAGTGCCTTTTTATCCCCCACCCCCCGAATGATAAATAGGTTTATACCTGTTTTTCATCATTTTATTAATAAATAATAGTAAGTTACCTTTGGATTGGGCACATCCTCAGGAAACCTGATAGTCCTGATACCCACCTATCAAAGATTGCCCTGACGTGGAGGATGTCTGGCAAACGGAAACGGGGACGCCCCAAATCTACCTGGCGCCGCCGTTCCATTGAGCAAGAGATGTGTGCATTGGAGTTGGACTGGGAGAAGGCGACCCAAGTCAGTCAGTTCGCGCAGGACCGAAGTCAGTGGAAGAATTTAATTCGAGCCCTACACCCCAGCAGAGGGTAAAAGCCTAAAAGGATGAAAAGAAGAAGTTACCTTTTATAATCTCCGTAGATGATATAATGACATCACTTTCATCCATTCTCACTTTGTAACACAGGAATGCGGCTGTTTTCCTTATCTTGATGCTTTCTTGATCAGTCCGCAGTCATTGCTTTGAGTCTATTGATTTTGGGGTTTCATATATGGTTGATTGATGATTTTATCTGGAAAGAATTTTAAATAATTCATGTAATAAATGATTTAAAAAAGCATGACTGTGTGTGTATGTGTGTATACTTAGTTTTGTATAACTTATTGAGAATTAATTAAACTTTTGATTGATTTAACTAACATATTTTATTAAAGATATAATTTAAATGTATAAATATTATTGTTTAATTTGTAGAAAGATTTGGACATTAGTTTTTATTAATTTATTTATTGAATTTACAATATTATTTACATTGATTACATTAATTTTCTGGATTCAAAACACCCATTTGCAACTTTCAAAATTGGGTTAAGTAAAAGAGTTATTCATGTATTCTATGTAATTCTAACACTAATATGTATAGGCACAATGTTCTGATAAACTGGTTGAAAATGCTGCATGGCATAAGTACGCCTTTTGTACATTAAAATTATAATTTTTTTGCAATGAAGTTTAAACTGAATAAAATAAATTAAGTATAAATCGGAGCAGATTGCAGTTTCCTTATGACATGTTTGGGGATGAAAATAGTGCAAAATACCTAAATCCCGACATATCTTCATATATTGTATATTGATAATAATCATTTTCATCTTTTGTATCAGTGAATGACGCATGTTTCATTTATTCATATAGTATGTCTTTCATTCAAGTTTTAGTGTCTAGGTAGTATTTTATATATATCATTCTAGTTTTTTTTTCGTACCAAATGTAAAATAAGCAGCTACTTTAAATAAATCACAGGTTTTGTAGGTTGAATACTGTGTCCAAAAATCATTGCATTATTCTTTATACTTTTAACAATAAGTACTCTAATTAGCTGTGTTTAACCATTTGCGTCAAATCTCCTGTCAAAAATAAATCTAATAAATAAAACAATCCAAGAAACAAATGAATTCATTTTAAATCTTATAGACCTATTTTATTAACTGTCCTCCACATGTAATAAAAAAGTTAACAGCAATATTGCACTGATTACATTTTTTATTATCAGTATTGTGTATGTTTAATTGAAAAATCAATCTGTACACAGTTTACATAGAACTCAAAGACTTATATAGGAGGCTTGTAACTAGATGTGTAACATTAAGTCATGTTTCCTTAAAAGACAACTAGTTAGAAAGTAAGTTTTTTGCGAACAAATATTGAGCAATCAATGCAAACATATAACTTGGTATTTTATGTCAGAATAACAAATCTATAATGAAACCATAAACTTGGATTGAAAGCAAAAACTCTCAGCGTATTTACATGAACAATATAAATAGATTTGCTCTTACCAAAATATTCTTAACAGATAAACCAGGACTTCGGCAAATAACCTTGATTGTTGGCACCAAACAACTCGCCTTTACAAATATTTCTAACTGCCGACGCGGCTATTTCAAACCAATTAACACTTCAACTTACAATAGAACACACACGGAAAACTAACAAGAATCGGCCGAGTAGTTTCTTCGACCACATTTCTGGTCCATTGTAAGGATATACGTAGCAGTTGCCATCAGAGGCTTCGCGTAGGAGTCGGTTTATTATGGCGTGGGTCGATCTATACTTAAACAAAAGGCCAATATAACGCGCAAATCCGCGGAACCTTCAGTCCACTTAAATCTTTAATAACTCTAGCTTCACATTCTATTCAGAATCCAATAAAACACTCGCGAGATCGAGCGGCGTAACGCTACAAGTATACAACAAATGATAAGATTGATAACATGTAAACAGAAGCATCGGTCGTAACAAAGAATCACAACAATACAATTGGTTATAATGACGCAAGGTCACGGATTCACTATGTTCGTCGCGAATGCAATATATTTCTTCGCCATTACAGCATGACGTTTGTACACCGGAGCCGTTGGAAAAACTTGCTTTGTTTGACATGTCAAAGTCAAATTCGTCTTGGCAACTAGCGCCCTCTTGCTTCTCCATGATTGGTTGATATTTCAACAGTATTAATCGCGACCCTGAGTTTGTCTATGCCTATTGAGCTGAAGTTCGTGTTACAGCAATAGATGGCGTTAATATCAACCTAGAATTAAACTTCACAAAATATGAAAAGATGGCGTTAAAACTAATTTTGAAATCAAAGGTTCTCTGGTACTCTAGATGACGCTAGTCACAACCCTATTTTCTATCTTTTCTGACTTTTTGAGTTATCAACATTTTTCTTTTTATCTTACTTTAATAGAATCTTCACTCGTGATCACGAGGTTCACATCATTACTTATTAGTTATGTTTATTAGTTACTGTTTTCTGTTTCTGGCAATATTTCGTAAATAAATAACTAGGTACTTAACTTATTTTTTTTTTTTCATCATAATGTATATCGTGACGTCACGAATGTGTATTTTCAAATCTCGCGAGAGTTTTATATAACGAACCAGTTCCGTTAGATAAAAAATAAATAAAACTGATGCAAGTATTCAACAAAATATATATTTCTGTACATTGGTCACATAAATCAGATCGATTTTTACATCTCAAAGGTGTTATTTTTTTTTAATAGGAGCATGCTAACGTCAACGGCTCAATTTTTGGCATATTCTAACAAGCAGTTACGGCTTAATTGTTTAGTTGTTGATTGACTACTTTACATCTATCGGCGGCAGCCTTCACTGCACCGATGACGGCTGATCGGAAACCTGAAAAACAATAAGTATTTTTAGGTAAATTATAACAGTTAACACGTCTCCATATGATTTTAAAAGGGGTACATGTTCAGAAAAAAAAACATGCTTCGTATTTGGCAGCTGGCTAAATAGCCGGTCGTATACGTCCGGGCAATCCATCGGTTCTGCATAACGGGTATGTCCGCAAGCCATCCGCTGGACAAATCCTACTAATACATATTATATTATCTTTTTGTATTTTTACCACATTTCACGCAAATAAATTTATTATTTATTTATTTATTTATAAACCGGAAAGTTTGTAATAATTTACAATAATATAGCTTATAGGTACCTACATCAGAATAACACATAGGCTACAATTTATAAAGCTATTGCGCAGACGAAGTCGCAGGCACCAGTTTGTCCACCATACATTGATTGGCAGATATAGGTATGCCCGAAGCCCCGAGCGCCGAACAGCTGGCGTTATAGATTGCACTCTGGTTGTTAAAAGTCAACGCTTGACAACTCAGGCCACACCCTCTTAGCGTCATCTAGAACCTTTTGGCCGCCGGACCCTGTCCGCCAAGACACTCACTCACACGCCAGAGCAAATTTTAAGTAAACAAGTAATAAAAAGTTTAGGGATTGCAAATAGTGATATCGATATTCATAATTAAAGGTGGAATTCTTCTCAATTTGGCTTTTTTTATATCCAAACTTAGATTTCTCTCAAAATTTCTAAACTAAACAGATTTACAATACAAGAAAATGTTTGAAATAAAGGACTTTATCATGAAAAACAACAACTAAACATTATCGAATCATGAAGTAATATCACCCCACTAGTCTGTACGAGTAGTCTTCTATACATGTCAACGGCGCGCATGGCTCGTCTTTAGTTCAGACTGACAAATACTGTTTACGCGCGAGTTAAGTAATAATAGCGTCTGAGTCAACGGCATAAGCGCTTGTCGGTAAACGTAAAGTTTATAAACCATAAGATTAGGGACGCGCATCGTGTGCACGAAAGGCAAAAAAAGAAACCCGTTAATGTTTAGATCATAAATATGAGCATGGTACCTAATTCATCAAAAGTACTACAGGTTTTACGTGAGGCATAAAAATATACATTTATTATTATTGTTTTGCACCTCCCCTGTATACAACTGTGTACTGTGTGTGTGTGTGTGTATTTGTTTAAAATCTTATGAATGACATTTCTTAAATTACCAACTGACAGACAGGCGTAAAACCTTGTTGAAGTTTGGATTTTTACCTAGTTACAAATAAACAGTTAACAAAGCGCTTGCGCGTTGCCTATGACTACAGCCATTATTAAAATAATTACCTAGGTTACTTATAAACAGAACTCAAAGCGCATGTGCATTGACATAACAACGTTAATGTTGATTAGTTGCCCCTAGCTACATATCAACAGTACGCAATACGCATGCACTGTCAAAAATCAAAAACGTAAACAAACCCTATAGGATGTTACAAAAACCATAAACCGACTGCAAAAATATGGTCTTCGAGTAATTCATTTAGTAATTTTATGCCATAAAACATGTATTTAGGCACGTGAAATGCACGTCATTACATTGTACTCGAGTTCCCCGTCAACCAGTTTTAAGGTTTGCTCTTCGTTGTGATACATACTGTATATATCGGTTAAGTATATATAATTATATCGAGTTAAAATGTAGCCCTCCGCTGTCGCTGCGGTCAATAATTTATTCGGCAAATAAACCGCAAATTTACTGAAGAAGCTGCCCTAAACTTTATCTATTATTATGCCTTTTTTTTCGACATATACCTACTTACTACGAGTAGTTACCAACAATGAAAATAATTGGCGATAAAATGTTTGAACGCTTAAATAAAACCAGATTCGTGAAAACACATTCATTTTAAAAACTTTCACATCGATTGAACTTTCCTATCCCTAGCTGTCTTTTATACATGCCTACGGCGACAGTGACACCCAGTGGTGACACCGAAAAATGTAGAAATTATAAGCATATTTTTTAAATCCTTTATTATGAAGCAATGGATTCATATACCTGCTTAAAAAGTAAATGTATGAAAAAACAAAGGGTCAACAAGTTGGCATGAGTACAAAATAATTTTTAAATTCTATTATTTTACCATTTAGCAAGCGGTTGAAACTTTGTCTTGTATACAAGACGACGGCGTTAGTGTATCGTACTATCGTTGTCTAGTATCGGTGACAACGGCGGTCAAAGGGACTGGTAAACTGGGGCTCTACTATTAGATTTCATAGACTTCGCGCCATTATTAATTTATTTACATTGTAATATGGTACATATATGTATATTTTCATGTTATTTCATTAAAAAAAAACGATTTATTTTCATTTCGTTATCTTTGCATAATACAAGATCATTTTAACTACTTTACTAAGACGTGAACTTATGTAGGTACTTATTTTTTTTTTAATTTAAATTAAACTGAACTTAAAGGTGGCCTATCGGGAGTTCAAATTATGTTTGCCGTTTATTTAAATCATCCGGCAACTTTCATAATTTGAACTCCCGATACGCTAACGCGGTCGAGGAGTTAACGTATCGGGAGTTCAATTTATGTTTGCCGTTTATTTAAATCATCCGGCAACTTTCATATCTTGACCCCTCGATACGCTAACGCGGTCGAGGAGTTAATGTCGTACAACTTTTATACTAGGCCTTCTGTTTACCAGTGGCGGGGCGTTCACAGAACTCGATTCCTGCCGGCTTTCCTCGCGTGAACTTATCTAGCACATTTTCCAAGAAAAACGAGGCCAAATAGGCTCTGGCTTTGCCAAAGTATATTTTGACGACCTGCGACTGCTGTCTACTAATTGAATCTTACCATTCTGCTCCAAGTGATATGTTCCATCAGCAGTGGAGCCAGCGGGGCTGGTCACGTTGTCCTTCAACTGTGCTGGGTGCCCGCCATTGCGGACCATAGCAGCCGAGCCGAGCGCAGTCTGCGCGGCAAGCCGGAGCGCCAGGTCTCGGGGGAGGCCGCAGCGCACGCCGCCGTCGGCTAGTGATTCTATCATCATGTACACCTGGAATGAGGGGTTGACTATTAATCTCTAGTTCAACATTGACGCTTCATCGGACGTAGAGATCTCCAAAAATAGTTTAACACGTCCACTGCGGCATGGGGTCGAATCGACCCCACACAAGTTTTTTATAACTTGATAAGTAATGAGCAGTTTTTTATAAATCGCAATTTCATATAACCCCCTATTTTTCTCACGGCACTTGCGATAATTAAGCGACCCACTGATGCCATTATAAATCTTTATTTATTTATTTTCGATAGATATTTTTTTGAGTTTTGAAACAAAGGAAAAAATAAAAATTTCTATTGTTTACGCAAGACTGTAAACTTTTACTTTTTCCTTCATTTTTAAAACTAAGTATCGTTAGCAGACGTAAGCTTTATAATAAGTATAAAATTAATTTTAAATGCTCACCAAGAAACGATCTAAAATGTGTGTCTCCCTCCCTCTCTGTCACACTTGCTTATTGTAGTGACAAATAGGTTTCTCCGTCAATGCCAATTTTCGATGCTCGTGGTAGGTCTTAATAGAGAAGTACTTACATAAGCAGGCCCACTGCCACTCAGCGCCGTGACGGCGTCCATCTGGTACTCCGGCACCTCGTCGCAACTGCCCACGGCCCTGAACAGCTGGGCTGCCAGCTTGGCGTCTTCAGCGGTGGCTTTGGCGCCGCGGCTGAGCGCGGCAGCGCCCTCTTTGACCAGCGCCGGCGTGTTGGGCATTACTCGGATGACGCGCGCCTCTGCAGGCAGGTTCTGAAAGGATGAAATATGTATAGCAGAAAAAATAAATATTATACTTACATACAATAATATGACATAAATTGTCATAGCCGTGGGGCTGTTAGGCATATAGGTAGGGTGTTTTATATCATATTATGGAGTAAGCTCCATAAGACAGGTGTAACACCAGCCAACTGGAAACCTAAGATACCCCATATGTATAAATCATACTGAGCAACATTTACTATAGGATCAACATATCATATCACATCAATATCGCAGATAAATAACTAAATACAATAAATAATTAAATCACAGATAAATACCCTGCCTACAAAGCAGGAAAATCCGGGTACGAATCCTGGTCAGGGCATTTATTTGTGTTTATCACGAATATTTGTTCCTGAGTTATGGATGTTTTCCATGTATTTAAGTTTTTATATGCATATTATGCATCTATCTATTATATATATCGTTGTCTAGTACCCACATCACAACTATCACAAGCCTTATTGAGCTTACCGTGGGACTAGGTCGATTTGTGTAAAATTGTGCCGTAATATTTATTTATTTAAATATTTGTGATAAACACACGAATATTGCATTTACTAGTATTCGAACCGGGACCTATTAGCTAGCTCCCTAGGCAAGCTAGGTCACCACTGACTGTGACTAGTATAGGAGCCATAGGAGGGTTATAAAACTTATGAAGAATGAAAATCATCCGATATAGATGTCGCTAGCTCCGCGCGGACGGTTCGGCTGACTCGCGCTGTTAAGATTTTTCTTGCGATATCAACCTAGCGCCCATGTAAATATCTGTAATATCTGTTAAGTCAAAGTCAAATATCACAATTAGATTCTATATTTTTGAAACTCCTGTATGGCATTTGCTTTTGCCGACAGGGAAATAATTTGAATACTTAGATTTTCTAATTGTTGTTGATTTATTTAATTTCATGGATTGAAACTAATTCTATAACTAAAATAATGCTAATTGTTTGGTTTGTTTCTAAAAGCCTATTGTTATCGAGCGAATGAGAAATATCGGCTGCTTATTAAAAGTAAGATTTTGCCTCACCTAAACGGCGAAAACTGGTCACATTTTGCCGTTAGGTGATAAGATAAAGTAAGTAGTATAAAACTATATCATACCTATAGACGAAAAGTTAACTCCTTAATGGAGAATTAGTAGGACTCCAACGATGATTTTGATTATAGAGAAATATAAAAGTATATTAGAAAACACAATCCCCCAATGAGGACGGTCTGCGTTGGCTAGATTGCAGGTACCTTCTCAATAGTGGCGGTGGACACTCCCATGGCCACTGAGATGAACAGCTTCCCCTTGGAAGCCGGCAAGTCACGGACATCGCGGAGGGCCGGCCCCACCACTTCTGGTTTCACGGACACTATCACCACTTCGGAGCGTTCCACCACGGGCTTGTTTTCGAAGATGGCTGTAGCACCTAGACCCTGGAAGAAAGTAATAGCTTACTATACTATAAAGGAAATAATACTAATAATACTGTAAGGGTTAGGCGGACCCTGGCGACCGTGGTCACTTTTTCTGTAGTAAATAGGTAAGTATATGACATATCTTTAAATTTATACTGGAAAGGTTCACTCGACCTTTACAGCCTCTTTGGTTTGATGGAAGGACTGGCACTATGGGTATTCAAATTTAGAATGTATGTTAAGTTTGTTGTATCTGTCACTCACTGCGTTACGAGGTCCGTTCGACCCAGTACAGTGTAAATAAGGAAATAGTAGGAACAACGTGAGACGCTTTTAAGGCACCTCTTTCAAATGGTAAGTTGGTGCCTAATTAAAAGTAGATATTGAAAGTAACAATAAAGAAAAAAAATTTTTTTAAGCAATCGCGGTTATTTGACACAATAAATAAATAATATAAATCCGATAACTCTGATAATGCACGATATTAACTTAAGCTTGTTTGTTGTTTGTTACTCTATTTTAGTCCGATAATACTTACGCGTGTATATTAATAACAAATGACAGTGATGGCAGTATCTAAATTTTCATCACACCTGCTCGTAAATGGTGATATTATATGCAAGCATACTTACACTTAAAGAGCTGTATTATTCCCATGGTTTTAAAGGATTCTCATACTACTTTACCGCCCGCCCGGAGCTCGCGGAGGACCTGCCCCCCACGCGCTCGTAGCACGTAGTCACTCCGGAGTACTGTGGACTGTGCAACTACACTACCGCTTATCATTATTGTTTCTTTACCAGTATAGAGTTTATTTATTTCCTCGCAAATGTGATGAAAAACATTGTGTGTACCACGGGCAGTAAGGGGATTACTAAATCGGGTCATTTAAAGCCCTCCGCCTACGGCGTCGGGCTTCAATAGACCCTCGTAAGTCGTAAGTAATGCCCTTCTTACCGCCCTAGATGCACAATGTACTATTATCTAAATCTAGTACATCTACGGATTGCTATAAAAGTGCATTCATAGCTTCGACTTGCGTGACATACGTAGCTCACTCGATAAATTTTGAGATGCTCGAAATTTGAAAATGGAACGCACCCATGTTATATGTTTTTAAAAAGCAAATTTATTTAAAAATAGAACACTAGTATCCAGTACACTCTAATTTCAAAAATAGATTAGTTCCAGTTGTTTTGCTACAACGTTTTCCGTGGGTTTTCTTGTTGAAACGATGGAGCTGAACCGCGAACATTTTCGTGCTATGATATATTACGATTTTAAATTTGGTTTAACCAAACAACTGACTTTGCAGCGATTACAATCGGCATTAGGAGACTCTGCTCCATCCCGGGCAACTGTGTTTAGATGGTTTAGTGAATTTAAAAGGGGCAAAACCAACCTCGAAGATGAACACAGAAGTGGTCGCCCTCAAACAGCAGTAACTGCAGAAAACGTATGGACTACTGAAAGGTTAGTGCGAGAAGACCCACGAATTACATACACGGACATCGAGAAGATCCTAGGCATTAGTTCAGGGAGTGTTAATATCATCCTACATCAACATCTTGGAGTAAGGAAGCTTTGTTGCCGTTGGATCCCGCGTTTGCTCTCCGGAACTGAGAAACAGGCTCGTGTGGATTGGTGTCATGAAATGCGTTTAAAATTCGAAAACGGAACATCAAGACGTGTTTCTGAAATCATTACTGGTGACGAAACATGGATTTATCAATATGATCCGGAAAGTAAGCGGCAGTCGTCAGTATGGGTGTTCTCAGAGGGCAAGTTACCAACAAAATTACAAAGACCTCGAAACGTAGGCAAAAAAATGGTGGCTAGTTTTTTTTCTCGGGGGGGACATAATCTGTCGACTTCAGTGCTGGAAAATCATAGGTCTGTTAACTCGGAATGGTACACTACAGTAGCATTGCCGCAAGTTTTCCAAGCAGTGCGGGAGAGGAGACCAAAGGCTGGACTTCGGGGATTCATGCTGCATCACGACAACGCCTCTTCACATACGTCCCTCAGAACAAAGGCGTTTATTGCAGAAACTGGGGTTGAAACCTTGCCTCATCCACCCTACAGCCCTGACTTGGCTCCCTGCGATTTCTTTTTGTTCCCAACAGTAAAGGAAAAAATAAAAGGCAAGTTTTTTTCGAGTGCCGATGAAGCCGTGGCTGCCTATGAAGGAGCGATTTCAGACCTATCCGATCAAGACTGGCAAAAGTGTTTCCAAAGTTGGTTTAGACGAATGGAACTTTGTATAAAGAACGATGGAGAGTATTTTGAGAAAATGTAAAATAAATAGTGTTTATATCTTCAATAGTTTTTTTGTATCTCAAAACTTTTCGAGTGGCCCACGTACATCCATTTAAAACACGTTTACATACTCATAAACTACGTAAACCATACAACGTAGTATGCTTATCTTACCCGTATGCCTACGTCTAATGATAATATTGAACAAAGTGTAACTCTTCAGTAAATTATATCAACTCTCATAATCTTACTTTATCCGTACCTACTGTAATAGTAATACCCACTTGTACAAAAAGTATGCTTTAGAACGTAACCGACATAATATTTACACTCAAAAGCATACTTTTGAGTAAGATTAAGTAAATAGCAAACGTTTATCAAAAGAACCGATTAATGTAAACACATGTACCACTTCAAAGATACAACAACACTAATAGGTATTCTTGAGTATGTATGTACATAAGGGACGGTAAATACGCGAGGCACAGACAAGATAACCTAAAGACGTAGCATAGCCGGGCGACCCCCTCTGTCACGCATACGGTGAATTCACTCCATATTAGAGACACGCCCCCTTTGCTAACTTTAGTCTGCGGCCGTCGTTCGTGCAGGTAACATTGTGGTATTACGGAGGTTTTAACGTGATTAACGACATGCAAAATGCATTATTGTTGCGTAAAATTGTGTGGCAAGAACACAAAAACATCTGGTGTACAAAAAGATGGTATTTCGTTTCACAGGTAAGCAGATTTTTCTAAATTTCAATTAAAATTAAAAATTGTTCAAGCGTGAAATCTAGTGAACTCGTTGATGTCTTTTTACAAAGTCTCTTTCTAATACTTTGCTCGAAGTATAACTCTTTCCTTGTCTAGCGTAAGGAGCAACGTATGCCCCAATTCCGTCCGAACTAGAGATGTCCATAGTGTCTGTTTCTTTACTATCGATAAGGTAATTACGGATAAATTAAAAAGTCTTTATTCTCAATCGTAACGAGCAACATACTCCACGAGTCTATCCGAACTAGTGATATCCATATTGTCTGTTTGTTTATTATCGATAAAATAATTACGGTTAAATTAAATAGTATTTATTCTTAAATGAATTAAGTTTTTGTGTAGTGTTCTTAAAGTATAACTTTAAATATTTCCTCTGATTCTATGTTGTTAACTAAAATGTGTATCCTCTCTTTAAGGTTTCCGAAATGTCCAACCATGAAGGAAATGTGGATGAATGCCACAAAACGACCACATGATTGGTTTCCTGCTCCAAGCAGTATCATATGTTCTCGGCACTTTAAATCAGAATATTTTAAATTAACGAAAACGAATAATAGACGAATGTTTTTGTTGGTTGGCAATTATTTAACTGTGAGAGCGATAGACGCTTTAATTCATCGATACTTTTATCGATATTCCGAAGTCACTCGCGGCCAGCGGACATTTTTGTTTCACGCCTCCTTGACCTTGAAACGACTAATCACAGCACAGTAAGTGGACGTTACGCCGCCCGCACCCCTGCATTTTTGGCAGCGTCTGTTTGAATGAAATAATCGTATAAAGCTACGTCTTTAGGTTATCTTGTCTGTGACGCGAGGTAACTGCTATAGTGCATCTTACTTGCACCAGTATAATCAGTGCGACTGCGATGCACTGAGTGAGTCTATCTATGCAGTCGCCAGCGTTTATGGTTATGGTAGGCGTAAAAAATCTACTTTATTGAAGTGTTTATATACGTAACTATAGGTATAGTTTCGTGTATTACGTATTTATCACATGGGATAATATACAAATAATTACTTGAACAAGTACACACGTAACGCATAACATTTGCAATAAAATACGTATGTTGTTTACTTGTCTATTAGATAGCGAGCATAATATACCGAGAGATAGTCCTAAGTTTTGAGAAAAACGAATCTCCTCTAGATTGTCAAAACATACTATTTTTATTGCCAGAACTGGGTGTCTGGCAGCTGCTTATGGACGTCTTCGGCGATATAGTTTATATTTTGTAAAGTTTTTGAAATCCTTACCTTAAATGCTTCAGCACTGGCAGTGTCAGCAGGATGAACGCTGGCTGTGATTTCCTCGGGCTTCGCTAACCCTAAAAATATTCATATTAATTAACATGACATATCAGAAATGTGAACTTTATCAGATATACTCCATAATGTCGTATACTGAGAAAATTCTGACCTTCTGTTCATTTCTGAACTCAAGTGGTGAGTATTAACGCGTGCCTACCAAAATCATCAATGATGATGACCTGTGACTCGTCATCATAGTATAGCTTCAACTATAATCGAATGATGTAGTAATGTAGCTACCTGCAGAAATGAACCCATTGGCCAGAGCAAAAGCCAGGCGGCCACCTCCAATGAATCCGATCTTCATGGCTTCTGTTACTGAAACTGAAAGCAACAACTGAAATTAGTTTAAACGCAAGGCAACAAACCGATTACCTACTAATTTTGGAAGAAAACAAAAAAAAGCGACCCTATCATTGATTGATTTGTGGCGACATCTCAAAGTGCCATTTTTAGTCCTCACACGATATTCTCCAGATTCATGTTTTCTAGATGTGTAGAGTTAGGTACCCATTGACTTTAACAGTGTCGTCTAAAAGCCAGTTAGAACGTAAAATTAATTTAATAAAATGGGTTTCGAAGACCCACAATAAAAATTATATCCTCTGCTGCAGTTGGGCAATAGGATAGGATCCCACTTTCTCGCACACTTACCATCACAAATTACGCTTTTGTCATAATTGAATTGTCATTCAATCTTTGTCGACAAACAATGAAGGGAAGTGGTCACTTAATTCTTAGGCCTTTAAGACTCTAATCCAGGTTTACGCTATTCGACTTGCGATATCAGTTACAACTGTTACAAGTGGTCACTTACATTAGTTAATAATGGCGTTAATCATAAACGCACATCAAACACAATTTACTTAGCTAAATGATTATGCATCAGTTAGACATTTGCGTTTGTTAGAAAGGGAGAAAACTTATTTTAACTAAAACGTCCGTTTTTAATGAATAAGGGGGTAGGTATTCATTTGATGTACGTATATGTATTTTACTTTATTTTGATGTAGAATCAGTCCTTTTATATTACACTACATTTTTTTGTGCGACTTTGAGGTAGACTCAAGCTATATGTCATGAAAGTATATGGACCGATGTATCAATTTCTATAGAAAGTATCACGTGATAGCTCAGGAATCAAGCTTACTGTGATCTGTGCTGCTAGGTCAAATTATGTAACAATCATCATCATATATTCCAGGCTCATGTCAATGCAGCGCGTTAATTCCGTTTCTTTGTAATTGATTTAAGCTCATTATAAATATATAATGTGTGACATTACGTTAAACTTCTCTCTAAATTGGCCCAAGATGGTAATGATTAATAAAAAAAATATATATTTAAGTATAATGTAAATACCAAATGTATATAAAACTCTCGTGAGACTCGAACATATTAAATAATATTTAAAACGGGTCACTCACGTAATTTAGTCGAGTGGGCGCTCCTGATGACGTTCTTCGTAAAGAACGAAACATGTCGAGCGAAAATCGACTAAATTGCGTGAGTGACCCGTTTTAAATATTATTTAATAAATACCAAATGTATTTCCATTTTTCTATAAAGATCGATTTTGCTAATACGTTCGGCTGTATTAGCAAAATCGGTATGCAAAAGCTGTATTTATGATGTAAAGTGATGTAATAACCAGTAAATACTTGTGACTAGGGCTGCCATCTCGTACATTGCCGAAACCGGACAATAAAGTTGAAAAAACCGGACATTTCATTAAAATCGCGGTCTCTCCCCGGACACTAAAGAAATCAATTTTTAATTTAAAAATTTAGCTTTTGCTAGGGATTGACCTGAACCCAAAAATGTCCGGGTTTATCCCGGACAGTTGTAAAAATCCGGACCGGACGCTCCCCGGACGGCCTACAAACTAGGACAAATCCGGGGAAACCCGGACGGATGGCAGCCCTACTTGTGACTGAAATAAACATCGCTACACGTGTGTGTACGCAATTACATCATACTTACTATATTTATGTGGCTTTAGATATTTTTCCTAGACAAAAGTAATCATTACAGGAACACATAATATTCACAAAACGAAGACTGTCTATCATACTGAGGTTAAAATAAAAGACCTCTTTTTGAGTTGCTTAATAAAATATAGTTAAAAATTATACCTAGTATAGTATTAGCTTTCGATTGTGGGCACTTTAATGAAAACAGTGAAATATGTAGATTAATATCCAAATGTAATAAGCTAATAAGCCTAGGAAATATAGAATCTACGCATTACACTTTACAATTAAATATTAAGTATTCTTAACTTTTGAGTTTACTTGTTCCCGACTGCTTTAGACTGACAGATGTAGATCTGTCGTATATCATTTTGCACTTTGTCCCCAATCCCCATCACTATATTCTGCATAAAAATAATAAATATAATAAAAAAAACGGGAACACAATTCAGGAACTTACGTTTTTCGCGATGAAGACTGTTCGTCTCTTTAGATCGTGAACGACTACTCTTATCTCGACTATTCTTATCTCTAACACAATACACTCATTCTTTGAGATGGAGTCATTAAAGACCGTGACCTACGGTTCAATTATTTAACAGATTGTAGATCAAAACCATGAAAAACAAGCATGTCCGTTTCAGACGTAAACTTTTTATTTAGATGGTTCAGTTCAGAACAATTTAAAAAGCCCTTGAACCTGTAACAAAGTTCTTACAGAGCTTACTGATTTATGTCTGTTGGACTAGGTCGATTAGTGCCAGGTTGTGTGCATTTAAAATATTTATACATGAATTTTCAGTCTTGCTCACGGCATGGGAGACACGGTGGGACAAAGTATATTTTACAAGTTATATTATAATACGGATCTCATTAGGGTTGTTTTGCCCCGAGAATTATAAGATAAGGTGGTCCGTGATTTATGGACGCCACTTCAAATCACTGTTTGCAGTTTTCAATTTGTAGAACGAAATTCCAGATCCAAATATGCGCAGGTACGCTTTTTTACGAAAAAATATCCGCTGTCTCTTTTACTTTATTATAAAAAGGAGACAGAATTAAACGTACTTAATTTAAAGTTTGAATCTTGCATGAGGTCAAATTGACCCAGCACCGCAGAGAACGTGTTAATTTAGTTTGAAATATTGACACTTCTAAAGACCTATGCCAATGACTTGAGTACCTACCTATGACAAATGGGTCAAACAGAAAACGATGTTCAGAATCTTTCCAGTGGACTTTTCAAAAGTCAAGGGCTATGACGGTTGATTTTCTAATTTAACCCTTATTCACATCACATCACACTAAAAAATACTCCTTTTCTATAGAATTGTATCATGACGATATGCACACAAGCTGTTAGCTTATTGGCCACAGGAAAGATTTACTCTACAGTTCAGCTGAACACGCACTTTTACTTTCAATAGTTAACTGTTAACAGTTTCAATAGTTAACAGCTTGTGGACATGTAGTAATTATTTTTATCATATAATAAACTAGAAAGGGAGTACCCCTTAATGTAGATAAGGCTTAAATAAGAAAATCAAACTTTATAGTCTTGAATAGTCCACAGAAAAGACTCCGAACATAGTTTTGTGTTGGCCCCAATTGCTAATTAAAAAGTGATTAATACAATACAATAGGTTCTTAAATGATGAGGTTCCCGCTACAGTACAGTGAGTGAGTAACTTGAGTTAGCATCTAAACTAAACTCCTATGCTACAATTCATAGCAATATCATTCAAGCACGCAATCCCTATGATAAACATGAGGCGACTGGCATTTGCTGGCCATATTTATTTATATTTCTTTTATTTACATATAAGTTCACAGTTTTACACCAAAGGACTTATGTGGTACCTTAAAAATTAATTTCACAAAATAAAATAAAATTAAATCACTATTCTAACTAAAATGAGATCAATAATTCGATTAATACTATATAATATTATTGATACACCCTAAAATTTTCCTATAGAATGCACCCTGTATCAGCATAAACATCTATATCGTCCGACTCTACTAAGATGCGGTTCAGACTGTTCTGAGTAGGTCTGGCGGTGGGATCGTTGCAAGCCGTTGCATGCAGCCTCGCCGCGTACGAGCGTCGTGGACCGCGAACAGGCGGCGCCGTCGCCGTGCTGCCAGCGCGCCTTCTGCGCCGGCCGCCATGCCCGCCGCCTCAAGTCCTCTGTAGTTGCTGTCGATCACTGTCGTCCCTAACCCGATATTAAAGTTTAATGTCGTCGGCAAACATTAAACATTTGGCCGTGCTGATAATGTTTGGCAAATCATTTATCATAATTAAAAGTTGTATTTATAATTATATACCGCGCTCATCCGCCAGATCTGCCAATAAATATGTATGGGATATTTGTCTGGCGGATGCCTGGCGGACATACTCAATTACTCACTATGGAGATGACGGATCACCCGAACGTATATGGCCGGCAATTATCAGGGATAAGGAGACCCGATGGGGTGTCCTTGGTTCCTTGGCGTTCGGGTCGGGTGCTAGTGTGGGATGCTACCTGCGTAGACACACTGGCACCGTCCCACCTCCATCCAACTAATGTAAAAGCGGGCGCAGCGGATGAAACGTAATAATAATTATAAGAGCCTTGGCAGAGAATATCATTTTGTACCATTTGGGATCGAAACTCTAGACTAATAGCCATACGGTCCCAGCGCACGCAAGTTTTTTTTTGAAATCGCGAAACGTCTGGTTATTGTAACTGGTGACCGAAGAGCTCTGGTGGCTTCCTCGCAAAACGTATTAGCAGCTTGTACTGTATATAATTTGTTAGTTATCTCAAATAGTTATTGCAATAAATTCTTTTTATTTATTAGATTTATTTTTAAATACTTTCTTTATTTCATTTGGAAACTTCCACTGGACACTAACCGACATAATTATGGACTTAAATTACCTATCGAAGGTAGTATCGCAAGCTTTTACGCGTTTGTTTGTTTTTAAGCTAACTGCTTGCATATATTTAAATGTAAGGTATGTACCTCTCTATCACGTTGTATAATTCATATAAGGCTTGATTGGGTTCAATTTATTGGCACAACCTTGGCTGCCGGCCTCAATGAATGCTAATAAAACGTGCTAACGTTCGCTGCACCGATGCACGATGCACTTGTGATGCATGTAGGTAGGTAGGTACATTAAAAGTAACTCGCAAAGGTACTTTTAAAGCGGAGCGGAGTTAAGAGGAAAAAGGAGCATGGGCTCAATGCTTGGGCTTGATGCTGCGTCAGTGGAACACAATGCAGCTGTGGGGCCGGGCTCTAAGATCGCAATGAAAGGTATAAAACACTCGTATACCTTCCATTAGGACTCCTAACATAAAACCCGAAAAACTACATAGTATTCTTGTTCTCACCTGATCAAAATTATTCAAGATTGACCAGGAAAGGAGGCATGCTTGACTGGGCTGAATCATTATGCTTATGGAAAAACGAAATTTCCTGATAACATTTCTGACATTTGTTATCACAGGTAGAGATTTGGCGTAGCATTCGTAGCTTAAACGGCGCTGCGTGAGTTTTGTAATAAATGAAACACTTCACAAACTCCAGTCCAATCCTAATAAAGGATCAAAAATCATGATCATATGGCAACCTTATATGCGTAGGTACTTGTAGTTATATATATAGGTATGTAGTCTACATGTGATGTGACCCACTAGTTACTAAGCGATTAGTTAGATAGATCTACATGAGCACTGAATGGCATAAGTTCACAACATGCGTCATTGAGTGTTAAGTGTCGGATTACCATAATCAATTCTGTTCGCTAAACCTAGTCATATATGATATCTAGCTATTATACAGGATGTAACAAAAATGCTGGTGAGGGTGTAATCTGTGTCGTATTCTGATTAGGAAAACCTAAAATTTTTTTACGCATCAAATTTTTTTTCTTTTTTTTTCCTACTCATGCCAAAATGCTGATTACGCCCCGCCTTTAACGGATTACAAGCATCTCATCATCATCATTTCAGCCTGTAAGCGTCCACTGCTGAACATAGGCCTCTCCAATCCAACTCCAGCGCGACCGATCTACAGCCACCTGCATCCAACGAGACCCAACGATCCTCACCAGGTCGTCGGTCCATCTCTTAGGTGGCCGTCCCACACTGCGCTTGCTAGTATGTGGTCTCCATTCAAGGACTTTTTTGCCCCATCGACCATCCGATCTTCACGCTATGTGGCCGGCCCATTGCTACTTCAGCTTGCTAATCCTACGGGCTATGTCAGCGACTTTGGTTCTTCTACGACGGCTCTCCTCATTTCTGACTCGATTTCGTAGAGAAATACCAAGCATAGCACTTTCCATTCCATAGCTCGCTGCGCGACATTGAGCCTCTGAAAATTACCTTTTGTGAAGCACCACGTCTCAGAGCCTTAAGTCATCAGTGGTAACACACATTGGTTGTACACCTTAGTTTTCAGGCACTGGTGGATTTTGGAGGGGAAGACGTTTTGTAATTTACCGAACGCTGCCCAGCCGAGTTGGATCCGTCTATACTGACGTCTCTCTCAAAGTTGGACTTACCTAATCGGACTACCTGTCACAGGTATACATATTTATTTATTTATTTATTTATTTATTTATTGAACAAATATTCATTAACATTACAGTTATCTTATCACCATTTCGCTAATAAATTAAATATAAATTAACATAAGCATATAGACCTAAACCTAATATTAAATGTGACATTCACAAAAATTTAGAAAAAAGGCGTGTAGTTCACGCAACTTTAAAAAGAACAAGTCACAGTCCGGTGCAACGGATAACAACTTGTTTAGTAACTCCTGCGCGCGGACGAGTGGAGAGTGCTTGTGCGCCACAGTATGGGCTGTCACCTCCGCAAGGAGACAGTGACTACGGCCTCGGAGGTATTTATCAGGAACAAATATGTTACACATACTTGCAATCAGGTCTGAACAATCAGACTCCCCTCTTAGAAGTTGGCAAGTTGTGGAAAGAAGCTCAGTATTTCGCCTGACTTCTAACGAATTGAAGCCTAACATACCGAGTAGGTATTTAGTAGGGTAGAGGAAGGGGTAGTACCCGTACCTTTTTCTATATGAGATACGTAGAAATGCTTTTTGAATCTTTTCTAAAAGAAGGATATAAGATTTTTCATGGGGGTTCCATATAATTGAGGCTGATTCAATTTTGCTTCTGACCAAGGCTGTGTATAACATGTCGAAGACGGTAGGATCACGAAAATCTTTAGTATTGCGGGTAATAAAACCAAGCCTTTTGAAGCAATCTGTTGCAAGTGATATGATATGCTGGTTGAAAGTAAGCTTAGAGTCAAAGACAATACCAAGATCTTTAATGGAATTTACGCGAGTAATTGCCGAGTTTCCCAAGGAATAGATGTAGTGCAGAGGACATCGATTACGGGAAAAAGTCATAACACTGCATTTTGTTAGGTTAAAAAGCAATTTGTTATTTAGACTCCAACTGTGTACAGCATTAATATCATCTTGTAGCAGGGCGCAATCGGTAACATCATTTACGAGCCGTATGAGTTTTAAGTCATCTGCGTAAAGTAGGCATTTAGAATGGCGAACTACAGCCTCAAGGTCATTTACCATTATAATAAAAAACAGCGGACCAAGGATAGAACCTTGACTTACGCCAGAACGGGTATGGTAAGGAGGGGAAACATAACAACCGTGTCGAACAAATTGTTGACGGTCACTGAAGTAGTCAGCAAATAGCCGAAGGAGTTTAGGAGTAAAGCGTTTTTTTTTTTTTTTCGTCAACAACTTCAAAAATATTACGTGGCATTCGCTAATAAAAAACTATTTAACGTGAACCCTGCGGGTGCTGTGTCGGGAGTTCCAGCACCCGCTTAAATAGGTTCCGAGCTGGATGACCCTTAAGTGTTCCGAGGCGCTGCCCGTGGAGAAGGCTGCTTGGGCAGCCCGTACAAAAAGGCATATAAAGGCAACCTGGCAGGGTGTCGGAGGTTTTGCAATCGCGTTCCCGAGACCCCACCCCAAGGTGGAACATCTCAGGGTTTTTAGTCTGTGCGAGTCGGACATACCCACTCGGTTTCCACTTCGGCCATAACCATAACGGATTTTCTCTGTAAAAAAAAGGGCAGCGACGCCTAGATGGAGAAGTCAATATGCAAGGCCACTTACAGCTCCTCTAAGCTTACTTCATAGTGATTTTTCTACTTGCAACTACTTTAACTACTATAAACAACAAAGGCCGTACTCGGACTATTATATAGGCACATATCAGAGGATATTTATAAAGTGGACCTTGATCGCATTGACTTATCGACACTGTCTGTTTATATTCTAATCAGCTGTTGTAGGTATCTATTTACTTCATTTACGTGCTGCATTGTAGGTCATAAGCATTTTATGTCACTATCATCACGATTGCTGGGTTCAGATGATTCTTTCAAGAATGGGTTTACAAGGAAAAAAACATAACCCTTAAGGATCACTTCGTTGTCTATCCGTCTGTCCGTCAAGACCTTCTATATCGGGAACGTGGAGAGGTAGCAAGTTAATATATTTGCCGCGCACTGAGAGTTACGTACCGCCAGTTCTGTCAAGACCCTTTATATCGGGAACGCGTAAAGGTTAGACGTAGGATCTGGATTGACGATAAATAAGCTTGTATGGGTGTGAGGGAAGTATCCTTTGTGCGAAGCCCTCGGTGGGCGAGTCCGACTCGCACTTGGCCAGTTTTTTTTCACACTGACTGAATGTGAATTGGAACCCTCCCATATTTGGATTTTTTGCCGATGTAATAACGTTGTTGGTATCCCTAATAACTTGAAACTTTCAGTCTGTCAGACATGTCAGAAACGCGCAGTAGTTTCGCTGGCGAATATAGATAATGAAAGCAAATGTTGACTGTACATCTACAAGAAAGAACAAAAAGAAAGTACCTAGGGTAGGGGAACCAATAAATTAACGATTAAGCGACTCACCTAACTTGTTATCGTTTTATTTTTACAGTATGTTATAACCAATTTTCACAAAGATTTATTTTGTTATATTATACTACATATAGTCTAGTTTAGATTAAACTATTCTAAAGCGTCTTTAAAGTATCCCTACTGTATTTGATTTTACCAAAACTCCATTACAATTTGATCCCTAAATATGTATACATTTCATACCTCACCTACCTGTTATAATCAGAGTGCAGGCTCATACAGGTCATTTTAGAGCTGCACTGCAAATTAAATAGCACACCGTATGTTTGACCATACTATCTGTTCGTTGCCTAAACAAATATTTTACTTCCACACAAGTATAAGTACTTAGGTACATAAGTACAAATGAGCGAAAAAACAAAGAAACTGTATGTATGTTTCGTTGTACACACAGTATCGTAAATTTAACATAAGCCCTGTCAGGATAGCAAAGATAGTCGAGGTTATTGGACGAAATACGATACACAATCTAAGGTGTATGATAACTTGATAAGATAACTTAAAGGAATAATTTGTTACGAGCTACAGAATTGTGTATGTAGATCAGGGTAGGCGCCCTGAAGCCCGCGGGCATTAGAATACGGCTAGACGGCTATGTTATACTCCTGTCTGTCGTAAAAGAGGCATCTTTCCAAAACAAAAGGCCAGAGGCGTGCCACAAGGGCCGCTCGTCTTACGTTTCGTCGAAGACGACCAACAAGGAGGTTTTAGTCGGTGAGAGTCCGACGACATAGCTTCTGCACTGTCCCTGAGGTGCAGAACCATAAAGGATTATACTTCCGTAAAGAAAAAGTTAGAACTGGGAGACATTTTTTAAGATTCACTAAATTCACAATTCACTTTAAGAATAGTGGAATTTTTTAATGGAATTGAAGTCATTATAGAAAAAAAAACACTTTTCCTTTCTTTTTAAGAAATATGTTATTACCTTAACCTAATCCGAGTGAAATATGCACTTTTCAAATAAATAATAAAAAGTTAAAAGAGGAGGAGTATAAGTATAAAAAAACCTTAATGGTATGTAGATACCACTCAGGCAAGGCACTCACCAGAAAAATGAAGCATTTCGCTTAATCACGATTTTACACTAACTGTCCCGATATTATTATAAAATCTAGTGCTTGCGTATTTATTTTTCTGTCAAGTCAAGTGACACTGAATAAATATTTGTATACCAGTTACTAGGAAAGTTGTAGCCTATTGTCAGACCTGCAAGAGTGTCTACATACGTCTAAGTTTTGGGCATGCGCGCGGACCTTCTCCAGAAATACTTCATAATATTGTGAAATTCATAGAAATCTGTACTTTAAAAGTAAAACAAACATCACGCAGGAGTATCTGCCCCGATACATGTAGGACATGTTAATGGGTAATTATAGGCTGGCGAGGAAGTACCTAAACTAGTTAGGTAGGTATGCTAAACTTTTAAATCACTGTGACCAACGGGGCTAAGATGCCAAGCTGATATCCTGATAATTGCTGGATAAGACGATAATTTGTCGGCACGTTCTGACAATTTCTGATAATTTTAAACAGTTCTGTCAAATGTCTTTGCATTTGGTAGCTGTCACCGTCGCGCTATCCGCAATTTATTAACATATTATCCTATGACATTCGTGGATAACCATCTTAGGCCCGCTGGGCGTTTTTATTTTTTGCTGTACAAAAACCATTTTTGAAAAATTTAAATATTTTTAATTGTTTTCTATTCAGAATCGCGAGATCTTTCAATCCTAGTAGAAGAAAAAAATACAAACAAATCCATACAAATTTCAAACTATCCGTTAACGCTAACGCCATACTAAATCAATGAAATTATGGTGGCGAAATGGAAAACAAATCTTGGGACACTTTTTTTCCCCTGAAAGAGCTCGCGATTCTGAATAGAAAACAATTAAAAAAAATTAAATTTTCCAAAAACGGTTTTTGTACAACAAAAAATAAAAACGCCCACCTACAGTGGCCTAGCCTAGGGTTCTAATTTGTTGGCTGTCTTCTTTTTATATCTAGCGTTATCCCGGCCCCTGCTAGGGTCCGCTTTCTTACATCCTCTCCTCTACTTTGCACGATCCTGGGCGTCTTCCCTTGTAAGACCGTTTACGCTCATGTCGGCCTTCACGACATCTATAGCCATCGCTTTTTTGGTCTGCCGCGGGGTCAGGGTCCGTCAAGGGCTAGGCTAAGGCATTTGCTTCCTACGTAGTCGGGTTCCCTGTGCGACAAACGTGGCCGAACCACCGAAGGCGACATTCTTTGAGGACTTTGAGCTTCTCCGCTACGTCACGGACTGCGAGGCTGCCACGGATGCTATGCTATGCTCACTCACTAACCTAAATGTATGACTATTTTTATAATTGTATTTTTAGTATGTATCCAAAAATCCAGCGACTGTAATGCAATACGATAAATAAATAAATCGTGTAAATAATTACAGGATGGTGTAAAACATACCTAAGAACTAAACTATATTTAGTTTATGCCAAATTTTTCAATTAATCTACAATACTTATTGAGTCAATTAAACCTTTCTTTTAAGAACCACAGCGTATGAGCACGAGTTATAAATTATAAAATAGGAAAGGCTAATTTATTGATAACGTTCTCCTTTTATTTTTTACAATATATTTATTTACATACAACTTAAATAACAAGAAAATAATGACTAAAAATAAAATTAAATAAACAAAGAAAATACATTTAAATTTAAAAAAACTAATACAACCCACACTACATAGTACCCGGCTCAAAGGTTCCCATAATGCCTGCAGCATTCCCCCGCTGCACAGCAATGGAAACCTGTTGAACCAGGTACGACCCTGAGCGAGGGTCGCAACCCCTTTCTCGGAGGCGTCGCCCAAGCTCCTTTATCAGACGACGAGCCTCCAAACCCCAGGGCCCCGCCGTCTCCACCGCCACCGGTACAAAGTCATACCCTGATTCCAGGGCAGAGTATTTGGTGTGCTTACTTTTCGCAGCGAATTCGGCTGCTGAGCCAGCACACCGTATGGTCCGCCTCAAATGGGACGTCGCAAATGTGCTAACACAGGTTGCATCCCACAAGAGGCAGCGTCCTCTCCGCCATGGAACCAGGGTGAGCCCATCAGGTCGTTTGCCGTCCGTGCGACTCAAGCCCGGCGGTTCCAGGACGCACGGCACACCAGCCGAAACCATAGCCCGCCGAATAATTTCGTTTAAGGACTGGTGCCTCGGGAGTCGACCAGCGCATCTTTGGCAGCTTAAACCATGGTGACCATTTTCGGCAACCATTGCCCCGCATCTGCAGCGATGAGCTTCGCAAACCTTAGTCCCCAACCGGAGTGCCACTGCTATCCTCAACGAGTCGTTGTCCAGCAGTGTACCCAGCTGGGGCGAAGGCAGTGCGTGTAGCCAGGCCCCTGACTCTGGCTGTGTGAGGGCCTTAAGGCGCGCCAAATCGACTCCCGAAGCGCCAGACAATAACATGTTGTGGATGCCCCTGCTCCAAATGTCATCCCATTGCCTGTGCACGGTGGGATCGTATTTATTGTAATTTATTTCTATTTAAAAAACTATTACATATTAACATATATACCAAGAAGCGAAACTGATTCCAACCGAACTAAAAAACTTTTAAATTCTGCTCTACTTTTGTTATGTTCCAGCCTAAAAAACCAATCTTATTTAATTCACCTCTACATTAAATTAAAAAATACTCACATTTAATCATTTTCGAAATCCCTTTATTTGCCACAATCACGACACAACACGCACCAGATTTCAACTAAACCTAATTTATTAAATTACTAATAACAATATAACTAATGATAATGACACGGTTTACTACCAACTAGTAATCGAGGTAGTGGACGGAGTAGTGTTGCAGCAAACTAAACGCATGCTGATAGTTGATACCTTTGTATAGTCAACTACAGACATATGTATCCACCTTTTCACCTTATTGGATTGAAATAAAGTCCAAAACTGGATATATCTCTTCGTAGTCCACTGTATAATTTATTTATACCTACTGCTGAGTCACTAATGGTTATGCGGAAATATTTTATCTTCGTAATTATTGCAAATAAATGAATATAAGGAATTAATAAAGGAATACGTGATCTGCAGTTTTCTTAGCTTGTATTTTTTTTCAGAGAATACATTGAATTTTTCAATTTTCGACACGTTACAGGATAGTCCATGCACTCGTTTGCCTCGTTCTATATTCTAAGATCGCCCTGTAAAGGGTCACCGAAAGCATTTCGCTCGCGACTGTACGCTAATGTACTGATAAAACGCGTTATCTTTTAGTTGGACGGGAAATGTGTGGATGCGGACCCAGTCCATAGGTCATGATAGGTATGTTAACTCTCACATAAAACTTGTTTATATTGTTATTTCAGGCTGACTAATGTAAGAGAAAATACTTATTTCTAGTGCATAATTCGTTTACTAACAATGGATATGTATTTGTAGTTATTAACTTACAAATTGCATTGCAAGTAACTATGCTGCTTCTTGAAACTTTTGTCAATAGAAAATGTATGAGAAACTAATATTTGAGTAATTTCAACATGACCAGCAAGTCTTCGGTAGTATAGTGGTAAGTATCCCCGCCTGTCACGCGGGAGACCGGGGTTCGATTCCCCGCCGGAGAGAACACTTTTGATATTTTTGTTTTATTTCTTATTACTGTGTACAAGTCATTCCTGTTTTTATTTATTTTACTCTGAACGTAAATTCTACAATATTCATTTTAAATAGAGCACATAACGATTTATATTCTTTACAAAATGTGTTTTTAGAAGATTAAAAACATTTTTGTTGTCAGCGCCATCTATCACGCTTAGTAAACAACACTTGGTTAAGAAAGAGACACCTAAACTGGCTCTATGGTGATGGGTCTCGAATAATACTGCATATAACTTTATAATATTTCACTGAAATAATAAATGTTTGTTAATTTATAACTAATTATGGGGAATTGGTAAATATTATTTTTAATAGTTGATAATGTTGAATAGTGAATAAATCTAAATAAACCAAACGTTCTAAAGATTAAAAACACTTAGTGTCTATGGATGATTTGTCAATGTCAAATGAAATAAAGCGCGAAAATGCAATTTCTTATTGTGTGGTGTGGACTGTGGGCAATTTCTTATATTTTGTTTGGTGTATTATGTTGTATTGTGTCTTAATTATAAATAATTAAATATAACTTTTATTTTTTCTTATTTATAAAGTTATACGTGCCATGTATGTAATGAAAAAGTCTGTGTTAGACAATATCTTGCCAAAATACCTATAATGTAAGTTACCGTTTGTTTTGTAAGAAGAATCGATTTTTTACCCGCGGTGTAATGTATGATTGTTATTTATTTCGTCTTTGTGTATGAAGCATTGAGACTTGAATAGCTGCTCAAGTGCTCAAGCCTGTGTACATTTTATTTTGCTTTAGTTTTTTATCACCTTTTCTCTCTTCCTTCAGTTTATTCATACTATTACTCCATTTCACTCGTGTGTGCATTCGTTTGTTTCTCTCGCACACTCGTACTCTCTCGCACTCGCACCCAAAACCCAATGCGTTTCACTGCGTCGCGTTGTGACGGACGAACGGCGACGTGCGGACGTTTGTCTATGGAACAGTCGCTCGCGGTACGACAAGCTCGTATTGAATTTGTGAGAACTAATTCATGTGTAGTGAAATAAGAGAAATTATTACATTTCTCGCATGAGAGTGAATAAAATAACCGCTTGAACATGGCGTTGGAGGGTGTTAAAAGTGAAAAAAGTGAGGAAAACAACGGGAACGTCCCGGACGGCAAAGCGAACGGGGTCGACAACAAAAGTAAACAGGTACTAATAAGAGGCATTTTCCGCGATTTTCGCACGTTTTCCTCAAAAGTTTCTATTACAATATAGTTATTCAAGACTGAGGAAAATCCTTGCGCTTTAATAAAAATTTTTTGGGTGTGATTCTTTGAGTAATTTATAAAAGGAAGACTGCAGACTTTCGGATTTTCGCGCAGCGCTACGGACTAGGTGTCGGTCTAAAGAGGGATGTGACCTATTTTGGGCGTATGCGGTATTATAGGCGAAGCTGTACTAAACCATACTGACCAATATATAAATAAAGAATTTTATGATGCAGCAGCAATTTTTAGTTGTGCGTCAGCTCGTCGTATTTACGAGAGCGAGTTGCGGAGCAAACAAATTGATTTAGATCATTGATAGGTAAATTGCTAGATTGTATCACATGAATAGATACAGGCATCACATGCTCTGTTATGGTTATAGATGGCTATGTTATGTTATCTTTTGTTTGACCTTGGGAGATAATGGTTATGCAGATATTATGATACAATACGTAACTTGATACCGGGTGAAGGCTTCTAGTCGTGAAGGTGATACACCTTGTTCATTTTTTTATCTCGAATATCTATTAATGTCTTATATTAAAATCGTGATTTTTGATTATTCAGAGCATTAAAACATTAAACACACAAACATTAAAGATTAAACATTAATTAAATTATTTTTTAAATCCTTTGTTTTTATAATCTATTGCTTATTTCTAGGTCAGAAGTCAAAACAATGGATCTTTTCGAGATAAGGAACCAATTAGAAGGCAGAAACTGTTTTTGAGACACAATTTACTTATAGGAATAAAAAAAGAATGCCAGTTTATTAAAACTAAAACTTTATTACGATAATAAAGTCCTTTAACCGTAATAAACTTACGATGAAATTTTGGATCTGTAGTATAGGTATATACCCTTACCCTTTGATGTTAGGTCACAGCCATCACAGTTTATCACAAACGTATAGGTATTTTTTTCAATAACTACAGACTTACAGGAAACAGTTAATTACTGAACTTTAAGATAAGGACATTCTGCTTAATGAATTGATAAAAAAACAAATAAAGTAGTTCAGTGAAGTGGCAATATGTGTGGCATTTTCAGGCTAAAGGAACCACATTGTTGTTTGTTGATAAGGTTGATTTTTAAGTGATTATTTATGACGGTAGAGCCTTATCGATAACTAACAATGTGGTACCTTTGGCCTGAAAACGCCACATGTAAAGTCTAAATTAAACAAGACACCTGTATGTTGATAAGAATATATAATAATAAAACAGGATTTGAAAATTAATAACAAACTTTCAACTTGTTCTACTGCAGTAGAAGTCATTCATCATCATTAAAACAAATGAGAAAAAGTTTAGGTAAATTACAATTTTAGAGCATGAATCAAATCATTTATTTATTTTAATAAAAGTTTTGATTCATGTTTTTAAGAAGTCACACTAGGTACTATATCATATAAATTATAAATAGAGAGAGATGTGAACAGAAGAAGAGATACTACAGTAGTATATGACATCTCTTTTTATTTATAATTTAAAAAATATATTAAAATTACAAATTCAAAATACTCTACATCATTTTATACTGGAATACAAGAAAAATAGATGAGTTCTAAATGTACTGGTACTGAGATTGTATCGCTGAATGGGTAATTCCCAGTTCCAATACAGTATTTGCAAAGAAAACCAGTTCCTGGTGTACTCCTTAGTTAGAAAGAATACATTGATCGTATTGCTTGATGGAACTAATTTTAAAAATACTTTTACTGGTTCAAGATACAGTAGCCATCAGATATATTCAGAGCAGCCAAGGTGCTCATATTATAGTTGTGATCATATATTTTAAGCACCTTTGTTGCTCCAATATCTAATGTTTTGAGATAAAGGGAGCAAAATCTGTATACTGTGGTTCCAAATAGGCAATAAAAGAAACAAGCATAGATAGACAATTCAAAAGGTGGGCCAATGAAATCGAAGTCATTTTTTTTTAATACATGGAAAACCAACAGTGCTACATGTGTATATATAAATAATGTCTGGAAAGACTAAAACATGTACCAGACTAGTAAGCAATAAGAAAGAGTGGAGAAGAATGAGGGAGACCTCTGCCTGAAGGTAACTACACAGAATCTGTTACAGTAGATTAAGTGAAACTGCAACAATAATGAAAAAAAGTTTTCTGCTAAAATGATAAATAAATAATATCATGGTGACTGTACATACAGTCAGCACCAGAAGTAGAAAAACTGACTAGGAAATTATCCTGGCACAATCTATTGTTGGAACAATAAGAGTGACAAGATCATTTTAAACATCTCATCTGCACAGTTACTTCTGCTGCTGACTGCCCTTATTGACAAGTGTCTTTAAACTAGGTGTCACTTTACAACTCCAATGACAGGTGTATTGATTAACATCACTTCAATTTTAATTGAACTCTTACTGTTTTGAATTACTACTTGATATCTGTTTTAACACAAAACTAATAATAGCTTTTATTGACAAGTGTCAGGAAACTAGGTGTCACTTTTCTGACAAGCGTAGGAGAGGCCAGTTTAATTGACCTGGTCTAGTGACCCAATTAGGCTTCTTTTAATGGACACCCACTTGTCAGGCACGGAACGGGATGTTCAATGTCAGATGTATTATGTAATGGCTCATAATCATGACATCAACATTAATAATATTACAAAAATCTGTAGACAGTGAAATGAAATGGATGTCGGCTAGTAGCTACCTACACATAGTAACAAAGTACTAATTGTACTGACCTATCTATTTTGATATTTTATGACTTTAAACTTTAATTATTAGAGGTATAAAAGTCATATTACAGGTTGTTATGTAATTTTTTTTTATAATATTCCTAAATATTGTGTATGTGTAAACGTTTAAAGTACGGGTTTGTCAATATTTTTGTTACCCATCATTAATAAATTCTGGATCTAGAAGAAGTAAAAAAAAAAGTAGAGTCAAGTCAATATTGTCAAATCAGGAGCAATCAAAACAATAAATTGATTAATGTTTAAAATATCTTAGTGGAAATGAAAATAGATATCTGTCTCTTCTGTTTGGATTATTTGATAATTTATGCTAAAATGTAAAATTGTGTGACCCTTAGACTAATTGTCCCACTCTCAGACAACACCCTGAATACCCTGGGTCAGAAGGTCAAATGGTTAATCAAAATGTGTCCACTTGCGCGAGGACAGGCTTTATTGTGATTGCGATGACATCACTCCACAACCTTGCGAATGCGAATACATACCTAACCAGTTATTTTACGATCCTATTGTACAAGAACAATCTTTACTTAAAAGCGGTTTTAAGTATGACTAGGTTTTTCCTATAAAGAAATACAGGAGACTTCTTGCAACCAAATTCTTGAGGCATAAAACGTTCCATTTTAACAGAAGTTGGGGATTATTCAGTCCACGTACTGGAACGTTGGGCCGACCATTGGGACATTGGGTTGGGAGTTGGGACGAGCGTTGGGGCGTTGGGAAGGTGTTCAAGGTGGTCGGACGACCTGGTCAGAGTTGTAGGTGGCAGGGAGCAGGGACTCCGGGGATATCTGGCCAATGTGGAAGTCTATTGAGTTGAGGAGGTGCTGGACACAGCCAGCAGTGGACGTTCCACGTCTGAAATTATGACGAATGATAAGAGATTATTATAGCAATTCTGCTTTCATTGAAGGCTGGACTAGAGCTCTGAACAGCCTACATCTTGTGTGTTCATCTTTATCAATAAGCTTCCTTCAATAGTTGGCTGTTTTTAGTCTTTGGCAGATGCTAGCTGGTCTTGGTTTAAACACTTACACATACACATTCCTTCAGAAAGTTTGTACCTCGGTTAGGGTTTTAAAAAATCTGCAAAACAATGTCTTGGTTGTACAAACTTTATCCATAGAATATGAGCTGCAGCAGTGGAACTTGGGCAAAGTTTACGAAACTAGGGCTTACCAAACACAGCACTGATGCTGAATCAGTGTATAGTGTGACCTCGAGACTTAGCAATGAGGCGATGCCTTTGACACTCTGTAAAAAAACCTTTAAACTAAGTGACTTTACAACACTATGCTATCATTTTATAGGCTCTATCAGCAGTTTGGCTTTATCAAATGACGTTTTGCGATAGCAAATGCATGAGCTACTTACTGAAAACAGAATTTACTTCACCAAACAGTATGCCATTACTTAACTACCGATGGCCTTAGACAGCAGTTACGGAGTTACAAATAAAATACTCAAATTATTTCTATTCAAGTGTCCAAAAAGCATCATATCCAGGATTTCAATAGCGAAATTAGTAGTGGGGGGTTAAGAGGATCAACCCTCCCCAAAAGCTAATTTTTTTAAGCTGAAAGACCTCGATGAACGTACAACTAAATCGCAGAAAGCCCCTCCCAATCCAAGGTCTGGATTCAGTAAATTCAGTTACCCAATTGAGGAACTCCTCCTCCTAAAGTAGTAAAATTTACGTTTTATGAAATCCTTCATTGCTATCATTTCATATTTAGACACGAACCTGTTTAAAAGTAACTGTTATTTTTAAATTAAATTATGCTATCTCCAGTTCCACTTTTATTTTTCTTTTCTATAGATTCTACGTGCGGACAATGTAATTATAACTCTTATTGATTCCAATACTATCTCTTCATCAATATAATAATAAGGGTATTCAATGGTGCAACTTCGAGTAGATCCTTTACTTCGCGCTCGCGCTGCTTTGATTGGAAAATTAATTCTTCTATACTTCTAAACCATCCTTACCTCGCCACCCACTTTGCGGCTTAAGTGCAAACTTTCTAAGCTCTGTGAAGTGCCTTTGTTGTGTCTTCATTTATTTTAGAGTAGGTATATTATGTTATTTAGAAACTTTGACGAGTACCTTTTGGTTATGTGCAAAGTGCGTTGACTTTGGAGCCCAATTTGTTTGTACTTGCTTGTTGATAAAGTTGTATTCGGGTATATTGAAATACTTATATCGGGTTACTCACGTCAATAAAGTCGAAAATCCACGAGTCATGCGTCTGGCCGCGGCGGCTGCTCTACGCACGCTACTTTATTGACGTGAGTAAGTGAGTAACCCGATATACGAGTAAATATTTTAATATGTCTGATACTCACGGGAGTTTTCTAATTAAAATTGTATTCGGGTTATATCGAATGTCCGAAAATGTCGAAAACTTCTGAAAATATTAATAAGAGCCCCCCCCTTCGCAATTTTCGGACGTTTTACGATTTTTGAAATAACCTACCCGAATAATCGTATATTTTATTTGTAACTTTCAAATAAGTAAAGGACTCCTAAAACTATCAGATGGGAACCATGGTCTCACACATCTGAATTTCTGCATAAGATTAGTTATAACTTATAGCATAGTTGTTACTTGGGTGCAGTGACATGCACAATTTACATAATATAGGTATAAATACGCCATACGTGTCTTAGCACTTGGCTTGAAAACTTTGGTCTCACCCACTATTAGAATGGGCTTGCTAAGTAAGTATAAAAGTTTCCTTGCCGCGAGCAAGATGCGCTATTAATTCGACATTTCCGCAAAAATATATCATTGAATTTTGCAAGAATTTGCGACATTTAAAAAAAACGCTCTGAAATTTTTGTAACAATGTAATGTTTACGTTCGTGACTCCAGTTACTACGAATGCGTCACGCGGAATCACCTCAAATCGCATTTTACTAGCCAGATTAGGATCACTACAATGCAAAACGACCTTGCCACTTGCCTCTTTCTTGTCACACTTACCTATTTAAGTATTTAGCATATTTTGATGGCTAAGTGTACGTAAAATACATTACATTTGCTCATTATTTACCTTATTTTTGGTCAATTACGTGCATAAAACGCAGGCCTATTTTTCTATATATTACCTACTCATGTTAATGGTCCTTCGATTAGATATTAAACACATATAATTTTAATTTAAAACATTTCAGAAGTTATTTACATATGTCGGTATCCTTCAGAAATATTAAATACTTCTTAGTACTGTAACTTATAAAACAGTAATGAGATCAAAGTCCTCTAGCTTAATAATTTTGCACTTGCTTAAATTCTCGGCGGAAATCAGTCCAAGAAGTACTTTACTTAACGTGATTTAATTTTAAAATATCGTAATCCCCACTGTGTCGCACCCTGTTCACACTTCACACCATCAGCTTAAATTATGTAACCTGCTTGGGACCGCAATCGGATTGTCATATTGATGTATAAAATAAATTTATTTTTCAAGTTTTACAACAATACGTAACAAAAGCACGAAGTGGATACGATAAATGAAGTAAAGATACAAATCCGTACTTAGGTTAGCCAGAAAGTGCATCACGGGACAATGATTGCAGACATTTTGGACGCAATTGCCACGATGAAGGGTGACGGGGTCGCTGGTCCGACGCGGTTAGCCAAACTGACTGTATCCTCAATAGTGATTTGTACTGGGTTCGCATTGCATGTAAAACATATGACTCAACCACCAATATAAGTAGGCATAATTACGTACAGTCAAGTGTAAAAATATGGTGGTGCACATCTTACTCAAAAATATGTCCCATAGCACCTTATGCCGGTGTAATAAGAGCGTAGTACCATATTTATGAGTCGATTATGTCGAACCATATTTTTGCACTTGACTGTACATATAGTTGTACAAATGCTAGTGGCAAAATTATTAAATGAATGAACTTCGGTGTATGTTGGATAATGGGAAAAAACTTCGTGTTAACTAACACCAACAGCTTTGTCTTCGGTAATATAAAGGCGTGATGGTGTACTCGTAGTAACAACGAACGAAAGGACGTCTGTCTAGCAGCGTGGTGTAAGTAGGGTTGTCTAGATAGTCTAGATACATAATTACGTTGTATGTATCTAGACAACCCCACTGCCTGCATCGCTTAGTGAAGATAATAATAATCAGGATACATGAACTCCACTAAAACACATAGATACCAAGCACAAAATAATTCGTCAATTATCTGGAAAAAAGTATGATCTATTCGAAAAAAGACAACTCGCTCAACATAAACCAGTTTATTTTCTAACGTGGAGAAAATAAACTGGTTTATGTTGAGCGAGTTGTCTTTATGCTATGGATATAGCAACAGAATTGTTATAATTTCCGGCTACTGGTGCGGGCAGGGTCAAGGTTGAGCCTGTTGACGCTGCCGAGGCGTGGTGGCGTTCAATAGCAAAAAAACATAATTTTGGGTCGTAAACACCTACTTATTTAGTTAATGGTTTAGCAAACCACCTTTAAGATGGAACGATGACATTTGACAACAAGCTGATTACAAATGGATCCTGATGGCAATAGATCGTCAATAATCAATATCGTCATCAGGGCATGGAAAAGTGGACAGAAGTACAGGAGGATTATTTTCGAAGACCTTAACGGTGCTTTAACTTGATAGATGGCATTATTATATGTTTTCGCTTAGCTTTAAGTCCAACGTAACAGCTCTCACGTCCAATGTACCTCCTATATGGCCTATATGGGTATCTACTAAATACATATCTTCATCCGTGTACCTACACTGTGGTTAATAACCCCGTGGTTGCGACCACGCGACGTTCGGCAAAAATTAGAAAACCAAAGATTAGAAATAATTTAAACATATCCAAAAATAAAAACAAATTAAAACACCTATTAAATCACTTCACTTACTTACACTCACTCACTGAAGTGAGTACTATTTCTGTACCACTATTTCCGTAGTAATCCTTAAAAAATATAATAAGCTAGCGATATAACTACACTACAGGTGTTTTTTTCACTAAGGTCAGTTATATTTATGTAAGAGCCTTTATAAAAACATCCCACATTGTCCAAGATCCTCTATTTAGTCATTACACCGTGGGTGGGCGCTGTGGCCCTAAGCTGGGCGCAGTGGGTAATTCTATTTGTCACCAATTAATCCACTCCGCTCACGAAATATGAAGTCATAGAGTACGTCTATCGTAGTTTCCTCAGAAACTCGTGGCCTTGAAACGGCACATGACGTCAATCCCCAAGAAGGGATCGAACAAAGGACCGTCCAAATTACGAAGGGCCATGGAAATTGAATGAAAACGGCGCTTTTCCTTTTCTCACATACGCGCGACAAAGGCAGGGGAGGTCTATTTTATTTGGCGTCTGAGTTCTCGGAGGGGCGGAAGATTAATGCTATGTAGGTACTTGTTACTTACGTGGTGATATTTATGAGGTGTCTAAAAGTGTATGCTGTAAACAACAGTGGCACTGGCAAATTGTCTGGCAGTTTTTCTGTAGTATCTGGGGTGGATGCCGTAAATCAACTTTTGTACGAATATTGATGCATTACCTTTAAAATAAATTGCCTTGGCATAATTTGCAAGCCAATTTATTTTCACAGTCTGACACTATTGTTCGTAACATATTTATTTAGAATATGAAAAGAGCGTCGTTGGTCCTTTCAACATAACGTACACCTCTCTTCGCGCTAAAATTACGTGTTTTCCGATCATATCGATCTGGTGATGTATGTTTAATACTCGTGCCTTACGAGAACATTTTATTGCCCGATATCGGATGAGACTATGTGACTCCGACATTGTCAATATATTGGTAGATGTCCTCGATAACAGTTATCGGTTGGGGCAGTGACTATGCTTACTCGTAGACAATACCTACCATATTTATTATGACCACAGGAAACTAACAAGCATTTATGCAGTTGCAATTATGGTCTAATACATTCTGGTGGGCACTTTATTTATCCCGGTACTGCCTCCGGCTCTTAACATCCTAGTGAATAATGTAAAAGGGCTCTTATGCGGTTAGCCAAATTTGATTATTCCGCTGGTAAGGTTCAAGTTTAGTAACGGAGTCAAGATCCATTTAGCGGCAAATTGGTTTAACCACCCTAATTAGTTCCCGAGCTCTCACTAATCTGGTTTAAAGTGTAGTTTCGCAATGACTTTGTGATTTAATTTGATAACCTCGGACAGAGTAATTGATGCTGTCGAGATTTGCCGAAAAAATGCCGAGTAAATTGACTGTTGTACAGCTAACCATTGTTACTACCACGTTATATATTAGGTACTACTTTATCCTCTTGTATTGAAGGTGGCTCAGTGCTTGGTTAACAGTTTTCTTATCCCTTCCCTTCCCCCATTAGAAAGTTCAAATCTAAATTCCATCCTTTTAGATACGTGGACTTCAGGATAACTTCGTTTAAACAACTGGGAATATTTGGATACTATAGACAAGAATAGTTTGTTTTTAATCAAGAGATAGCTAGTAGTAACAATTATGTGAAATAGCAATAATAGCATTTGGTTGTACAGGGAAAAGCAAAGATCGTTACGGCTGCTTTCTGATATTCTGACTCTGCGCCTCTGCGAATGCGGAGTCAATGCAGTATGCAGTATTGTTATCTACGTAGCGCTAGGACGCACGCGAGCGGGTCACTCCTCTGCATTTATCAAAACACGCTACCTTCAGTGCTGTGAAGGCTGATGTGTTGTTCCTTAATGCTATGTGCAGATGCGTGTCAATACTAAGTGTCCTTACAGGAAACTATGAACGGAGAGGGAAGGTTCACTGAAAAAGCATGAAAAATTACTTGGAAATAAACAGTTCTTCGGTACGCCTCGTTGTTTAGATCCCCCCATCCAGCGAAGGACTGACTATGAAGGAGAAACTAATGTTACAAAAATACTCAGGCATCGAGTAAATTTTGCATATAAACATAATCGTATGGCAATCAGAGAAACATGCGTAACGAGAGATCACATTTGTGGCATTCTTTCTAATCGAAACGTAACGCATGCATCACTTTACAAGTTTTACAACGCGGTTTAACGTCTATAGAGAGCCGTTATGCATTTGAATTGATTCATTGAGACCGGCGCGTACGCACGCTAATCGATGCGCCGACAATTTGTATCTATCTTGTAGATCGCACGCGCTGCGACATCAATTTAAATGAGTTGACATGTCAAATATTTATCTTGAGCTTATATTGATTTGGAACTCTTATTGAAAAAATCGTGTCCGACTGTATGATGCCAGTCAACTGACCCAATACTAAGAATAAGTTTCGGTGTAAAAAAAAACTTGTTTTTGGTTAAAATGGTGGAGGAAATCTCTTTAAAAATAACATTCGGACATTTAAAGATTTTTTAATTTATATATTTACCGGGTGTTTCCTGTAATAGGAGCAATAAATTCAACCGTAGGTAGTACTCCCCAAACTGAAAGTTTGTTTTGATATTTATTACACTTTATATAGTTTGTTAAAAAATGCAATGTCCTGCGAATTCGGCCATTTTTGAACTATGACAAGAGACGTCAATTAGGCTGATACTCGTACTTACTTAAGTGTACATTAAAAATAAAAAGATTCTATGAAAATGAGAAACCTATAGAATACATAATTTTTAAAAGTCTTTGAACAAAAGTTTTTATGTTTGAAGAGCACTACCTACGATTAAATTTGTTGCTCCTATTACAGGAAACACCCGGTAAGTATAACTTCCTTAATAAACAACGCAAGGTAACCGGGCTATGTATGAATTGTGGAGGCTCTACGAGGCTGACATGGTAATATTGACAAAGTTTCCATTTAAATTATAGATTTTAAAAACCCTCCGGGTTGGAACGTCAGATGGCAGTCGCTTTCGTAAAACTTGCGCGCCAAATATTGGATTAGGTAGCCGGGAAAACGCTAGGGAGAAGAGATAAATATACGATCTTTTAAACATCTTATACAAAATCATATCAATATATGTAGTCTAAATTTACAAAATGCTATTCCAATTCATTAAGGGGCCTTACACCCTTGAAAAATACCAAATCAAATTATGACGCAATCGGTACATACATATGTAATTTTAACCAACAGATATGATAAATACCTATATTTGATAATGATCTTAATTTTAGGTAGTAAAAGAGCCAAAACTTAATTATTTCGTGTAATAATTATAAACGCCGAAATAAATATTTTCTGCTACAATTTGGTTCATTCTGAGTGGTTTTTGAAGTGAAATTTCTCAATTAAAATTAACTGCAATACGTATAAATTGTATGCTACTAGACCACAATTGCCCTGTTTAAGATAGGTAGTAAAAGTAAGAAAATATTAAGATTTACGTAAAATCACACCAAAAGAGTAGAAGAGAGAATGAGAGAATAAATAAGGACTCTTCATTCTTATTTTGTAAATGCTTTCTCAGCAAACTGAATGAATAACAATGAATCACTCTAAATATTCAAATGTCTTAATTAAACTAATTGTCTTGAGATTATCATAATTAAACATGCAGTTAGTCAAATTGTTCTTAATCGTGTAGCATAGTAATCGCTTGTTCCACAAACGCAAACAAACAATTCTTTTTGTTTAGTCCGTGTTAGCTTTCTCGAGTTACGTCTATAAATATGTATATTATTGTATACATATCGGAACTTACAGTTGGATACAATATTTATATATGTTATGTAGCTAACCGTACAAACCCGGATTGGATATCCCTGGGTATAATAACTGGAAAAATTTGGGACTTGGGACTGGTGAGCTCTTTTATTTTTGGTCGGTAATCCTACTCATTCCTGTCGTTGTTTCAATTTATTTTCTTAAATAATACCTAAGTTTGTACTTTGCACTATCGACACTAGTATTAACACGATGTACAATATACACAACGCTTAATATACCTATTACAAAAATTCGTAAACATTCCTAAGCATTACCTTTAGGTAATACACACATACAATATAGGTATGTTACTATATTATACCGTAGAGTTACGGCAGTGATCATTTAACCCCATAGCATAATTTTATACGGCCTTCTCCTCACTATACTTATATATACAATCTAGGGCTCTTTGAGGCACGAGAGTGTTCTTCTTTGGGCGTGAACTTGACATAGTGGTCGTGGTCATCACGACGAGCTTCACAATGCGGGAGGATTCGTGCTCTTGAAGAGACTGTTTGTGCAAGAGACTGTTGATAAACCAATAAATTTCACCTAAGGGTGAATCTGACCTACCATCAGATGAGGTAGGTCAATCACTGGTAGAACTGCTATAAAAAAAGTATACAGATACGTATTTCTATATTAAACGGTAACCTTTGGCCTTGAATCGATCGATGAGAGCCACGCCTGTACAACAGGTGGTTTATTTTGGTTCTAGTTATCTAAACAAGCTGCGTAGATAAACGTTGGAAGTTGGAAGCGATATAATTCAAGTCCCAGTGGATTGCTTAGTCGAAACAATAAGTCCCTTGAGGTGATCTGTAGAGGACGCAAGGACGACGTAGCTTTGAGAACTGATGCCAGGTTAGCAGCAGTGACTTGAGTAGGTACATTCACTAAAAGGTTCCAAAATAAGAGTTCTAGTGGCGTTGCCGATCGATCGATTTCAATCACGACGTGCAGCCTCACAAAGTGTACCCTTGAATGACTAAATGACTTTTGCCACACCCGAAGATTACAGGAAACCGCTGAATGATTAGACTACGACCAGCGTCGGAGAGGCCCCTTCAGACCAGGGACCGGAAAACCCCTCTTTAGGCTTAAGCCTATCGAGTTGGTTACCTAATCATATCTGTTACACAATGATACTGTAACAGCAACATTCAGTAACCGAATACAAACGGTAAGCGAAATGTTGCTGTAACAGTAACCATAACCCGGTTAACTGCAAAACCCAATCCCGATAGGGTTTTTGTTTGGGGTTTTCTTTAGGTTACTGTTAACCTTATTATAACAAACGAGTATACTCTTTACGTGTAAGTAAATTAGATTCAATATCTAATAACAGTAGAGGCTGGCATCGGCAAAGACAATTCCGTGTCAACAGTGAACGATAGAAATGTCGTAAAGGACATATAAAAACCTCGTACTTAGGACATTTGTATCTTGCACTGTTTTTTGGGTCCAACAGGTAGAATAACCCAGGTTTGTTTCATAGTTGTCACTTCAATCAATTTTGAACTATAAGCCGTTACACTAGAGTTGTATTAATAATAACAAGCGGTTTCTACGTCTTACACTTTCAAATTAAAGCGAAGACGGCAACGCGACGGCACGTGTTAATAATTTCTTATTTTTCTTCAAATACACAACAACCCGTTAGATTGAACTAGCTTATTTCATCAAATAAAATGTCATCATACCTTACAACTTCAATTCACGTTATAATAAATAAAAATACTTCTATTAATTACGTGAATTTCTTAAGCTTTCGAAAATTAAAAGTGTAGTACTAAACAAAATTGCAATTAATGAAACTGCAACATCATTACGTTTGCTTGCATGTTGTGATTTAAAGTTATTCGTAGTGTTTATTTTGACGGATTTAACTTGTTCAACGAATTTAGTGAATATCTCTTACGAGTCTTACGACTAACGTCGGTAGGTGATATTTTGTTAAGTTATTTAATCAAAACATTCAAAACCATTGTAGTAGGAACAAATAGGAATAAATCGTCTAATACCGCACGTGCAATGATAATTAAACAACTTAGGTAGCCAAGTTTACAAGTCGGGCTCGCGTGTAATTTAGATCCGAGTATCCGTGGTACTCGTAGAAACAGATCTTAAATACACGCGGACCTAACCCATCCTTATCCGTTACCATAACGTTTTAGGGCATTTTCAAAAATAGGGTACCATTTTCATTTCTTTTTGAATATAGGAAGTTTTGGGTTTTTTGTAACCAGAATCACGAGTACTATTGGAAACAAGAAAAATAGTGTCCCGTTTTTTTTGTCAGCTTTGTAACGCATTTTTTTCATACATTTCGTATCGGCCGTTACAAACCTGACAAAAAATTTTTTTTATGGATAATTGAGGACCCATTTTCATTAAAAGGATGCACTTTTTTCTGAAAATGCCCTTTAACGCAATTCAGTTAAGGTTCAGGTTCAGGTAAGGAACCTGTATTGAGTTGTATGGCAGCGACTCAGTTTAGGCCCTAAACTAAATCACGTTAAGACGTCATGGTAAGGCCCCTTGGCGTGTAAAGTAACAGTGCATGATAATTAAAATAAAAAGTAGGGATACAAACAAAAAATTAGACATACTCGTAGTACATATTATGATCAATGTGAACAACAATCAAAATACAAAATATTCAGCAAAAACAATTCTACAACGATAGTAAAAAATAATATCACACTTTTGTCTTAAATCTTCATAATAGGTAGGTTTTCCCATCACGGAACAATTGTGTTTCGGACCTTTGGGAGGCGTACGCGGAGCCGAAGCCAACACGCTGAGACCCTTTCGACAATTTAATGAAATGTAAGGGGTACACCGAGCGAATGATGCACCTGCCCGAGTTATGGGATGCAGAGGCAGCACCGCCAGGGTGTATAGACTATTGAGATTTAATGGAAACTAAAATATACTGGTCTATTAGGTGAAGGTGGTTGACTAAATACTGTATTATAGAGAATAAAATCAGACGTCTGCCTAACAAAATGGTAATAAATTTAATTTACGGCAAACGGTGACTCGCCCACATAAGATGGGCCCCCACAAAAAGCGACATCTAAGAGAGCTCGAGAGCAACACCAGTATGAGGGCTGGGGGTAGAGAGGTGTCACTAAACTTTGAACATATAGCCAACTCGCCACTTAAGTTTCCACATCTAGTAGGTAGGTAATTATTAGGATTAGCTTTTGGAGCCGACGTGCTCATATTAACAAAGGCTCGTTTATAAAACAAAAAAATGGCCTTGCACGTGCAGACTACGGATAGGTATGAGTTGTTGGTAAGGGTATCGTTATAAAAATTATGGCAATTTAAAATGATAATATTGAAAGCAGCTCTAGAAATTCCTGCTTCAAAAACTTTACTTGCATTGTTTTTACTAATTACTCTCATGAGACAATGACATTTAAGTGCACAAAGATGAATACCGACCGAGTGCAGGCTTATTGTTATTGCCCTTATCGGTTCCACATAAACAATGAATCTCGGCAATGTCTAAGCCGCGATGCGTTATATTATCTTGGTCTGGTATTTTACATTAATATTCTTACAATTTACGTAATCCAGTCAAATTATTATTACACATATTTTGAGTTGATACTTTGTATCCCGATACCTATACCTACTAATTGGTGTCACGGTAAACACTTCCGCTTTTCTATGTTTTCTGTGTGTATGTACACGAATGCATAGAATGAGCAGAAATCTAGATCCTGGATGGCTTTATGGATCTAGGGTGCCATGAAACATTGCTATTAAAGTAATATAAATAGTTAAATACGGTATAAGAGGGCAAGCGTACTGTTGGCTAAAAAGCTATCTCAATGGGCAGCGACAATGTGTAGAAGTTACAAAAATAGTTAAAAACCTTAACAAAACGTATAATTCGCCGTTCATCATTAACACATGCGGCGTGCCATCGGGTAGTATACTAGGGCCGTATTTGTTTTTACTTTACATCACCGATTTACCTGGCGCCACACAAAATGACACTATACTATTTGCAGATGACACAACCATAGTAATTAAAGAAAATACAGATGGTTCTCTAAGAAATATTATTACATGTACCTACATTAACAAATGTAACAAATTGGTTAGAAAATAATAATCTCAAAGTTAACTTAACCAAAACACAACTGGTTTAATTTCAAACTTATAATAGCAAAACCAATTAGATTATCTGCCGATTTTAATGGCGTAAGTACAACTTAATGAAACGGAAAGTGCAGTTTTTCTAGGAATTAAGAATGATAAGTTTTGTAATTGGAAAGCCCATATTAATACCCTTTGTAATAAGCTACATCGATTTAATTATATTTTGTATCGTCTGCGAGCAACCGTCTCTGAGGCGGCAGCAACGGCAGCCTATAACGGTTATGTATCGTCGCAAATCTGTTACGGAATAATAATATGGGGCAACTCATCAGATGCTGATAAGGTTTTCTTAGCCCAAAGAAAGTGTTTACGAGTAAGATCTTTGTGTGGAGCATATTACCTAGATAGTTGCAAGCCATTATTTAAAAAAGTATACTACCCTTGCCATCCTTATATGTATTTGTTATGTGTATATTCGTAAAACATAATATAGAATTGTTTAAAATGAAAGGAAGGGAAAAACGATATAAATACGATCTAAATACCGACACATCAGACATTAAAACTATTTCAAAAAATACGTGTGGCACTCGGGGACTGCCGCGGTAAAGCTATTGCATATCATTTTGTATCAACTTATGCAATTATAATTATTTATTTATTTTATTCATGCAGTATTTCTTTTTCTTTGATATTAATTCAAGTTACACTTTTTGAGCGTGGTGACCGATAAGAAAACAAATTTTTCTATTATTTAATAAATAAAAAGTTAATATTGTTTAAAATGTTTTTATTATTTTACAATACATGTGGGTTTTATTATCTTACAGTAGCTGTTGGTTATTCAGGAATATTTATCATTAAAACTATAGGTTTATGATAACTGAAATAAGAAACATAAGTTTGCGACTTAATATCCTCTAAATACCTAGAAAATACCGCGTCAATGGTGGTCCCATATTTTGTTGTAGACTCTTGTGGATCATTATTCATTTTCAAATTCAATGTTTTTGATAGAAAAGTTGTCAACAATATTTTACAATACATGTGGGTTTTATTATCTTACAGTAGCTGTTGGTTATTCAGGAATATTTATCATTGAAACTATAGGTTTATGATAACTGAAATAAGAAACATAAGTTTGCGACTAACATATTTGATTTTGGCGGGACTAAAATAATAGTGTTTATTTTGACGTTTGACATCGCCGTATCTCTGGTAATAAAAGCTACTGTCCTCAATATTTTGTATAGAATATGACACTTAGCGACATTCGTTTGGAGATATATCCTTTCCCCGATAAAGAACTTTGTAACAAAGTGAATAAAGTCGGTTTCGGTCCGTCGGAGGTCGGAGTGGGGAGCGTCAGGTTTTTTTTCGTTACGGAATTTCTGGATTCAGTCCCCGCGCTCAAGGCCCGCGATAGAAGCTATGCAATAGCTTAAAAAAAAATTCTAACTCTATGGCCATCAAATTATATTATAATTATTCTTCCTGTTACATATGAGAGTTCTTAAAGGAAATAAAATCAGTAGAAAACTCTTTTTCATTGTTAGATTTTGTATATAATTAGATATTGTTATTATAATTTTAGTATTATAAATTTACGAAAACGGGGCTTAATCGTGTATAAACTTTGAAAACAAACCTCCGACGTTTCAAGGGCGACATTGCCCCCGTGGTCCCGGAGAAAGACTGTAATTTTAGTAGTATTTCCGTGAATATACCTACTTAAAAAAGTTATACCCAGAGTATCTCGAGATGCGATATTGTAATGTAATAAAATAAATTATAGATGTTTAATTACTCATTTATTGTCGGTACATTTTCAAATTAATTTAAACACATTACAGAAGCGTCTTGTCACACACGATACCGGTTTTCTGCTCTGTTTGGAACATGCCATTAGGCCACGTGTAATTAAGACACGACTCGTGTACACGGAGCCACGTGTCAGCGTGTACTCTTGTAATCGGGAGCCCTAATCTCAAACTCGTACGATTATACAAATTTTGCTCATTACTACGATAATACGAGATACGAAAAAATAATATAATAATAAGTATCCAATATCAAAGTATGTCATAATCATTTGGAGCACCGCTTGCTGCACTTGCTTACAATTAACTCAAATACATACTTTTGTTTTGCCAATGGTAGCAAATAGCGGTCTCAAGTGAAAACACGTCAGACGTCAGCGTGCGTAGCCAAGATGCCAATCGCTCACGCTTAATAATGTATCGTAGCTACCTCTCTCTATCTCTCTTTCTTATTAGCGTGACAATGACAGTTGCATTTCATTAGCGAGTGAGCGTGAGCGGTTGGCATCTTGGCTACGCACCCAGGTAAGAAAAGAAAGTAATTGCCGGCAAAATCGTATTAAGATTGGTAATAAACAAGACTTTTATTGTCGCATTATCACTCTTGACGCATATATGAGAAATTAAGGAAAGACAAAAACTATTCACCGTTTTATAATGTAAACAGTTTGAAATCACGATTTCCACTTGAAACTTATCTGCTATGAATAGCATTGTAGTGTCTTTTGTTAAACCCAATCGCTAATTACCTGCAGAAAATGAAATGCAGTAATACAAAAACCTGTAATATAAATTACAAATTTATTGTCTTAAGAATAAGGGTCAAATTGGAATAGGACGCATTTCACATAAAACCTTTTAGAAATGAAATATGATCTGACCACCTGGGGACAATTGTATAATTTATTTTGTAACTTAAAATATTAGCGGAACTCTCTTTCTAATAAAAGGGATTGAAAAGAGACTTCCGCTAATATTACAAGCTACAACTGATTATGCAATAGGCCTCCGGTAGCGTGTTTTGCAAGTCTTAGTTAGAGGGTGGTATTTATTATATTATTTTTGCTGTAGTTGAGTAGTGTATGAACTAAGCATGGATTAAAAATTCAAGAATCCAAATGCATTAAAAATCCAAAAAGTAGGCCAGTTGTCGATTGTAAGAAATATCGGGAATAGAATACAGTGTAGCTAACGTTGCCGGTACTTGGTAGCGTAGCGACTGAAGCTTGCACAATATCCTCAAATCGATAAGAAATCTGTTCCCACTTTTTTTAATATCTACCTACGTAAGTTGCAAAATTTAACACAAGCTACAATAATCAAATCAACTTTTAATTATGAAAAATAAACAGACACCTGGTTGACCACGCCTCGGTTCTTAATTTCAAAAGGTTATACGTTGAGTGCATGCTATAACAATTTGAACTTTATTGCCAAAGGAATACTGTTGTTATTAATAAAATATCTCTTGTTCTTTATGGTACTATTTCGTGCAGGTAATTAGCTGTTGGTTTTACAAAGGATAACAATGTCGAGATTTTAAAAAGTTTTAACTTTACCGACAGCCGTCACAAGATGTACTCACAAAATAGCACTATTTGCTGAATTTTATCGCTTCGTAATCTGAGACTAATAGTTATGTTTTGTTTTTAAATAATATCAGAATAATTGCGCTAAGTTACCCATGTATGATGATTATTTATGACTCTACCTATATTTGACTGATTAACTACAAGAAAAATAAATAAACTTGAGCATAGTAGAAACAAACGCTCACGCCGCTTTCATTTCTATGTATGATAATAAAAATGTTAGGCCTAAAATGTTAGGTTATAGTAAGGAAATAAAGAAACGATGCCACACTAAGAGCAAAACAAACCTGGTTCCACAGCGAGCGACAACGTCCTAACTCCTAGCCATGGTCATTCAATATTAAGTCTAATTCCTGGGCGTATAAAGATTACTTTCGTTTGAACTGTTCAAAACAGAATAAAACACTAACAGAATTCATTGGGGTTAGTTACTGGTTAGAGGTTAATTGGGGTTAACTGGACCGATAAGGTTTCCGAATGATTAAGGTTTCCGTATCATGAGTTAACCGAATTGGAGGTGTTTTGAAAACAACCTTTAAAATAACCTTATGAAAAACCCGGGTTATGGTAACCGGTTCCGGTCCCTGCTTCAGACTGATAAAGCAATCATTTGTCAATGAAGAAAGAAAGAAACAAACAAGTCTTTTACTAACTGAACCTGTATGGGCTGCGCCTTTTTACTGTTAAAGCGCACGCTTACCTTATTACAATACCATACCATCGGACCCTCCATTCCGATGGGTGGATATGGATGAACCCGTTCCGTTCTTTAATTTCCGCGAACGAATTGCATACCGGATAACTCTTTATCATGAATTTGTTGTGCATTCATTTGCATACCGTATACGCTGTTTAAACCGGAGGGATTGGCGTTGCAATAGGATCACATATGGACAGTTAAGTGTTGGCGAGTGTACTTTAGTCAAAGTGATTTTTATAACGCTCGTTATTGCTTTTGCCTAATCATCATTTTAAAAGGTTCTTACGCAAAAGTCCTTTTTATCCACTTAATATGGAATTACAATAATCAATAGATTAAATGCTATTTTTTATAAAATTCTTGTGCTTAGTGAACTCGTCTTGCCCCTTCCATGTACGAATGCAAAGTTATTTTACATCTCGTGCTTTAGTACCTACCCTCCTGATGTTCTGAATTCAACATTTTACGACTTCGCTTTCAATATTATAAAGGACGCGAAGCCCTGCATACCTAATAACTAGCTTTTCTACCGTATGTAATGTTAGTACCTTGTTTAATATTTAGGTAGGTAGAAGTAGCAGATCTTCAACGTACACTTCTACAACTACAACTTCAAATACATGGGCTTAATTAATGATTAAGACCTGTAGGATAACGTTTTCTATTAGTCTAAATCAGGGACCGGAACCGGTTACCATAACCCGGGTTTTTCATAAGGTTATTTTAAAGGTTGTTTTCAAAACACCTCCAATTCGGTTAACTCATGATACGGAAACCTTAATCATTCGGAAACCTTATCGGTCCAGTTAACCCCAATTAACCTCTAACCAGTAACTAACCCCAATGAATTCTGTTAGTGTTTTATTCTGTTTTGAACAGTTCAAACGAAAGTAATCTTTATACGCCCAGGAATTAGACTTAATATTGAATGACCATGGCTAGGAGTTAGGACGTTGTCGCTCGCTGTGGAACCAGATTTGTTTTGCTCTTAGTGTGGCATCGTTTCTTTATTTCCTTACTATAACCTAACATTTTAGGCCTAACATTTTTATTATCATACATAGAAATGAAAGCGGCGTGAGCGTTTGTTTCTACTATGCTCAATTTTATTTATTTTTCTTGTAGTTAATCAGTCAAATATAGGTAGAGTCATAAATAATCATCATACATGGGTAACTTAGCGCAATTATTCTGATATTATTTAAAAACAAAACATAACTATTAGTCTCAGATTACGAAGCGATAAAATTCAGCAAATAGTGCTATTTTGTGAGTACATCTTGTGACGGCTGTCGGTAAAGTTAAAACTTTTTAAAATCTCGACATTGTTATCCTTTGTAAAACCAACAGCTAATTACCTGCACGAAATAGTACCATAAAGAACAAGAGATATTTTATTAATAACAACAGTATTCCTTTGGCAATAAAGTTCAAATTGTTATAGCATGCACTCAACGTATAACCTTTTGAAATTAAGAACCGAGGCGTGGTCAACCAGGTGTCTGTTTATTTTTCATAATTAAAAGTTGATTTGATTATTGTAGCTTGTGTTAAATTTTGCAACTTACGTAGGTAGATATTAAAAAAAGTGGGAACAGATTTCTTATCGATTTGAGGATATTGTGCAAGCTTCAGTCGCTACGCTACCAAGTACCGGCAACGTTAGCTACACTGTATTCTATTCCCGATATTTCTTACAATCGACAACTGGCCTACTTTTTGGATTTTTAATGCATTTGGATTCTTGAATTTTTAATCCATGCTTAGTTCATTCATACACTACTCAACTACAGCAAAAATAATATAATAAATACCACCCTCTAACTAAGACTTGCAAAACACGCTACCGGAGGCCTATTGCATAATCAGTTGTAGCTTGTAATATTAGCGGAAGTCTCTTTTCAATCCCTTTTATTAGAAAGAGAGTTCCGCTAATATTTTAAGTTACAAAATAAATTATACAATTGTCCCCAGGTGGTCAGATCATATTTCATTTCTAAAAGGTATTATGTGAAATGCGTCCTATTCCAATTTGACCCTTATTCTTAAGACAATAAATTTGTAATTTATATTACAGGTTTTTGTATTACTGCATTTCATTTTCTGCAGGTAATTAGCGATTGGGTTTAACAAAAGACACTACAATGCTATTCATAGCAGATAAGTTTCAAGTGGAAATCGTGATTTCAAACTGTTTACATTATAAAACGGTGAATAGTTTTTGTCTTTCCTTAATTTCTCATATATGCGTCAAGAGTGATAATGCGACAATAAAAGTCTTGTTTATTACCAATCTTAATACGATTTTGCCGGCAATTACTTTCTTTTCTTACCTGGGTGCGTAGCCAAGATGCCAACCGCTCACGCTCACTCGCTAATGAAATGCAACTGTCATTGTCACGCTAATAAGAAAGAGAGATAGAGAGAGGTAGCTACGATACATTATTAAGCGTGAGCGATTGGCATCTTGGCTACGCACGCTGACGTCTGACGTGTTTTCACTTGAGACCGCTATTTGCTACCATTGGCAAAACAAAAGTATGTATTTGAGTTAATTGTAAGCAAGTGCAGCAAGCGGTGCTCCAAATGATTATGACATACTTTGATATTGGATACTTATTATTATATTATTTTTTCGTATCTCGTATTATCGTAGTAATGAGCAAAATTTGTATAATCGTACGAGTTTGAGATTAGGGCTCCCGATTACAAGAGTACACGCTGACACGTGGCTCCGTGTACACGAGTCGTGTCTTAATTACACGTGGCCTAATGGCATGTTCCAAACAGAGCAGAAAACCGGTATCGTGTGTGACAAGACGCTTCTGTAATGTGTTTAAATTAATTTGAAAATGTACCGACAATAAATGAGTAATTAAACATCTATAATTTATTTTATTACATTACAATATCGCATCTCGAGATACTCTGGGTATAACTTTTTTAAGTAGGTATATTCACGGAAATACTACTAAAATTACAGTCTTTCTCCGGGACCACGGGGGCAATGTCGCCCTTGAAACGTCGGAGGTTTGTTTTCAAAGTTTATACACGATTAAGCCCCGTTTTCGTAAATTTATAATACTAAAATTATAATAACAATATCTAATTATATACAAAATCTAACAATGAAAAAGAGTTTTCTACTGATTTTATTTCCTTTAAGAACTCTCATATGTAACAGGAAGAATAATTATAATATAATTTGATGGCCATAGAGTTAGATTTTTTTTTTAAGCTATTGCATAGCTTCTATCGCGGGCCTTGAGCGCGGGGACTGAATCCAGAAATTCCGTAACGAAAAAAAACCTGACGCTCCCCACTCCGACCTCCGACGGACCGAAACCGACTTTATTCACTTTGTTACAAAGTTCTTTATCGGGGAAAGGATATATCTCCAAACGAATGTCGCTAAGTGTCATATTCTATACAAAATATTGAGGACAGTAGCTTTTATTACCAGAGATACGGCGATGTCAAACGTCAAAATAAACACTATTATTTTAGTCCCGCCAAAATCAAATATGTTAGTCGCAAACTTATGTTTCTTATTTCAGTTATCATAAACCTATAGTTTCAATGATAAATATTCCTGAATAACCAACAGCTACTGTAAGATAATAAAACCCACATGTATTGTAAAATAATGTTGACAACTTTTCTATCAAAAACATTGAATTTGAAAATGAATAATGATCCACAAGAGTCTACAACAAAATATGGGACCACCATTGACGCGGTATTTTCTAGGTATTTAGAGGATATTAAGTCGCAAACTTATGTTTCTTATTTCAGTTATCATAAACCTATAGTTTTAATGATAAATATTCCTGAATAACCAACAGCTACTGTAAGATAATAAAACCCACATGTATTGTAAAATAATAAAAACATTTTAAACAATATTAACTTTTTATTTATTAAATAATAGAAAAATTTGTTTTCTTATCGGTCACCACGCTCAAAAAGTGTAACTTGAATTAATATCAAAGAAAAAGAAATACTGCATGAATAAAATAAATAAATAATTATAATTGCATAAGTTGATACAAAATGATATGCAATAGCTTTACCGCGGCAGTCCCCGAGTGCCACACGTATTTTTTGAAATAGTTTTAATGTCTGATGTGTCGGTATTTAGATCGTATTTATATCGTTTTTCCCTTCCTTTCATTTTAAACAATTCTATATTATGTTTTACGAATATACACATAACAAATACATATAAGGATGGCAAGGGTAGTATACTTTTTTAAATAATGGCTTGCAACTATCTAGGTAATATGCTCCACACAAAGATCTTACTCGTAAACACTTTCTTTGGGCTAAGAAAACCTTATCAGCATCTGATGAGTTGCCCCATATTATTATTCCGTAACAGATTTGCGACGATACATAACCGTTATAGGCTGCCGTTGCTGCCGCCTCAGAGACGGTTGCTCGCAGACGATACAAAATATAATTAAATCGATGTAGCTTATTACAAAGGGTATTAATATGGGCTTTCCAATTACAAAACTTATCATTCTTAATTCCTAGAAAAACTGCACTTTCCGTTTCATTAAGTTGTACTTACGCCATTAAAATCGGCAGATAATCCAATTGGTTTTGCTATTATAAGTTTGAAATTAAACCAGTTGTGTTTTGGTTAAGTTAACTTTGAGATTATTATTTTCTAACCAATTTGTTACATTTGTTAATGTAGGTACATGTAATAATATTTCTTAGAGAACCATCTGTATTTTCTTTAATTACTATGGTTGTGTCATCTGCAAATAGTATAGTGTCATTTTGTGTGGCGCCAGGTAAATCGGTGATGTAAAGTAAAAACAAATACGGCCCTAGTATACTATCCGATGGCACGCCGCATGTGTTAATGATGAACGGCGAATTATACGTTTTGTTAAGGTTTTTAACTATTTTTGTAACTTCTACACATTGTCGCTGCCCATTGAGATAGCTTTTTAGCCAACAGTACGCTTGCCCTCTTATACCGTATTTAACTATTTATATTACTTTAATAGCAATGTTTCATGGCACCCTAGATCCATAAAGCCATCCAGGATCTAGATTTCTGCTCATTCTATGCATTCGTGTACATACACACAGAAAACATAGAAAAGCGGAAGTGTTTACCGTGACACCAATTAGTAGGTATAGGTATCGGGATACAAAGTATCAACTCAAAATATGTGTAATAATAATTTGACTGGATTACGTAAATTGTAAGAATATTAATGTAAAATACCAGACCAAGATAATATAACGCATCGCGGCTTAGACATTGCCGAGATTCATTTTTTATGTGGAACCGATAAGGGCAATAACAATAAGCCTGCACTCGGTCGGTATTCATCTTTGTGCACTTAAATGTCATTGTCTCATGAGAGTAATTAGTAAAAACAATGCAAGTAAAGTTTTTGAAGCAGGAATTTCTAGAGCTGCTTTCAATATTATCATTTTAAATTGCCATAATTTTTATAACGATACCCTTACCAACAACTCATACCTATCCGTAGTCTGCACGTGCAAGGCCATTTTTTTGTTTTATAAACGAGCCTTTGTTAATATGAGCACGTCGGCTCCAAAAGCTAATCCTAATAATTACCTACCTACTAGATGTGGAAACTTAAGTGGCGAGTTGGCTATATGTTCAAAGTTTAGTGACACCTCTCTACCCCCAGCCCTCATACTGGTGTTGCTCTCGAGCTCTCTTAGATGTCGCTTTTTGAGGGGGCCCATCTTATGTGGGCGAGTCACCGTTTGCCGTAAATTAAATTTATTACCATTTTGTTAGGCAGACGTCTGATTTTATTCTCTATAATACAGTATTTAGTCAACCACCTTCACCTAATAGACCAGTATATTTTAGTTTCCATTAAATCTCAATAGTCTATACACCCTGGCGGTGCTGCCTCTGCATCCCATAACTCGGGCAGGTGCATCATTCGCTCGGTGTACCCCTTACATTTCATTAAATTGTCGAAAGGGTCTCAGCGTGTTGGCTTCGGCTCCGCGTACGCCTCCCAAAGGTCCGGAACACAATTGTTCCGTGATGGGAAGACCTACCTATTATGAAGATTTAAGACAAAAGTGTGATATTATTTTTTACTATCGTTGTAGAATTGTTTTTGCTGAATATTTTGTATTTTGATTGTTGTTCACATTGATCATAATATGTACTACGAGTATGTCTAATTTTTTGTTTGTATCCCTACTTTTTATTTTAATTATCATGCACTGTTACTTTACACGCCAAGGGGCCTTACCATGACGTCTTAACGTGATTCAGTTTAGGGCCTAAACTGAGTCGCTGCCATACAACTCAATACAGGTTCCTTACCTGAACCTGAACCTTAACTGAATTGCGTTAAAGGGCATTTTCAGAAAAAAGTGCATCCTTTTAATGAAAATGGGTCCTCAATTATCCATAAAAAAAATTTTTGTCAGGTTTGTAACGGCCGATACGAAATGTATGAAAAAAATGCGTTACAAAGCTGACAAAAAAAACGGGACACTATTTTTCTTGTTTCCAATAGTACTCGTGATTCTGGTTACAAAAAACCCAAAACTTCCTATATTCAAAAAGAAATGAAAATGGTACCCTATTTTTGAAAATGCCCTAAAACGTTATGGTAACGGATAAGGATGGGTTAGGTCCGCGTGTATTTAAGATCTGTTTCTACGAGTACCACGGATACTCGGATCTAAATTACACGCGAGCCCGACTTGTAAACTTGGCTACCTAAGTTGTTTAATTATCATTGCACGTGCGGTATTAGACGATTTATTCCTATTCGTTCCTACTACAATGGTTTTGAATGTTTTGATTAAATAACTTAACAAAATATCACCTACCGACGTTAGTCGTAAGACTCGTAAGAGATATTCACTAAATTCGTTGAACAAGTTAAATCCGTCAAAATAAACACTACGAATAACTTTAAATCACAACATGCAAGCAAACGTAAAGATGCAGTTTCATTAATTGCAATTTTGTTTAGTACTACACTTTTAATTTTCGAAAGCTTAAGAAATTCACGTAATTAATAGAAGTATTTTTATTTATTATAACGTGAATTGAAGTTGTAAGGTATGATGACATTTTATTTGATGAAATAAGCTAGTTCAATCTAACGGGTTGTTGTGTATTTGAAGAAAAATAAGAAATTATTAACACGTGCCGTCGCGTTGCCGTCTTCGCTTTAATTTGAAAGTGTAAGACGTAGAAACCGCTTGTTATTATTAATACAACTCTAGTGTAACGGCTTATAGTTCAAAATTGATTGAAGTGACAACTATGAAACAAACCTGGGTTATTCTACCTGTTGGACCCAAAAAACAGTGCAAGATACAAATGTCCTAAGTACGAGGTTTTTATATGTCCTTTACGACATTTCTATCGTTCACTGTTGACACGGAATTGTCTTTGCCGATGCCAGCCTCTACTGTTATTAGATATTGAATCTAATTTACTTACACGTAAAGAGTATACTCGTTTGTTATAATAAGGTTAACAGTAACCTAAAGAAAACCCCAAACAAAAACCCTATCGGGATTGGGTTTTGCAGTTAACCGGGTTATGGTTACTGTTACAGCAACATTTCGCTTACCGTTTGTATTCGGTTACTGAATGTTGCTGTTACAGTATCATTGTGTAACAGATATGATTAGGTAACCAACTCGATAGGCTTAAGCCTAAAGAGGGGTTTTCCGGTCCCTGGTCTAAATATAGAAAAGCCGATGAGCCCGATGAGAATCGGATTCCATGGATTCTTCGACATTGGCCCGTCGTTCTTTTTTTAAATGTTTAAAAAAGTTCGCAAAACACTCATACATGGAACATGGCAAATATGGTGTGTGACGGAATAGCGTGACAAAGGGGACATAGCGTGACCACAACATAGCCTCGCTCGTATTCACACAAGTCTCTAAAAGCCTTCGTCATAAATATCACTATTAAAGATACACCACTCACAAGCTCACCACCTAATTTTGTTTACCTACATGTTGCTACGTTTTTGATATCGGATTTAGGGAAACAGTGTGTGTAGCCAAGATGCCAATCGCTAAAGCTCAGTCGCGAACGAAACGCAACTGTCATTGTGACACTTATAAGATAGAGTGATAGAGAGAGATAAGTACGCTCAGAAACGTATAAAGATATTTATTATTTATACGTTTCTGAGCGTGAGCGATTGGCATCTTGGCTACGCACGCTGTAGACCGAGCTTTACAAAACAATCTACAATTATTAAACATCTTATCACAGTAGAGCTCAAAATCGAAAAAAGAACACGTGATCTTCATAGTAAAAGATCAGCTCCGTCACTCATTAGACGCTCAAACTCGTCCTCGACGCTGGAGGAACGGATCAAAACGAAATGAAGAAGAAATCGCGGCTGAGTGTCATTTCAAAAATACAATAAAGTGTCAAATGCTTTTTTAAAGCAAAATCTTATAAAATGAGAGCTGCCGTCATAATTTGTCCGAAGTGTAAGTGTTAAGTAAACGTCATAATTTCATAGAAGTTTGACGTTTGAAATAACACTTTCAAGTTTGACAATTATTTTGCCTGGAAGAGATCCCGTGGTTTGATTCTAGATCTGAACGTGTATCCCTAATCCCTAGCTATAAGACGAGTAAGGCGTAGCCTGTCAACCTCACAATTTTGTATTTATGTTTTGACATACATTTCATATAGAACAAGGGTCCATCTTAAGTGTTATCTGCGTCTCGGTTGATGGATGTGCACGTAATTAACTTTTCAAGTTCTTGCTCCGGCGCCACGCCGCGCCTAATGGGGTTTGGCTAATTTAGTTTCTTTTACAAGTGAGCACTTTGTTTACATTTTTCGATCGAGAGAATGGGTTGATGTTCTCATTAACTTGCAATCACTTTCACCATTATTAGCATTGTATTTGTTAGATAAGTAGGCAATGTCGTAAAAGTATCTGGCTAGGTACTTTATCATGAACATTAAACTAGACATAAAGCATGCGAAATTTCGTTGTCAATCACCTGACGACTAAAGAGAGAAATCCGTCAGACGTGTTAACCTTTTTGATACTTACGAATATTGTATTTATGCAAAAAAAGTACTTTTTATTCTCTTGACATTTGACTTATTGGCATAGTTACCTTATGTTTTTTTTCGCTTGTGCTAATATATTATATACCCTGTATATTATATTCATACAGTACATTGGCTGATGACATTGCAATAAAATATTATATTTGACATCGTCGAAGAGCCACAGAAAAAGCTCTACCTGCATTACGAAGGCCTTGAGAGGCAGTTTTCGATTGAGATTTCATGTGTTCGAGATTCCACGCAAACACTATGTATATGAATCGATACTGACAAATGTCAAAGTTATTTGATCCTTGTAAATATGTTGTTGGCTAAAGTTATAGATAGACATGTCATCAAAAATAAACAGGTAAATCTCCTTAGTATTTAAGCTAAGGAGATTTACCTGCTTTTCATACATTTTTGAAGAGTTTTGAGTGACAATTCTTCTTTAGATAGATACAATTTTATTGTTGAACAAATGGAAATCGGTTCTTAATTTTCTAGAGCTGTATTGAATACATGGAATACAAAAACCCTTTTACAGATATTGTAGGTAGTAGGTACTTATGCCTTTATTAAAAATATTGTTTTATCTACGTATTATAATTCTAGAATTCAAATAACTTGAAATAACTATTAAGTCTAGATTTCCCATCAACTTTGATTTATCGTCTCACGCCCCAGAGATCATGAAACGTAACCTGAGCCGCGAAAGAATGTATTTGCGGATACGTGATTTTGAACTCTTAATGTATGTCGACAGCCTGGTTTGAACCGGTTTGATAGGTTTCAAATATCGAGTATCAGTTTTGGTATCATAATGATGTCGGATTGTCAACAGCGCTCAACTCAACCGATTGCAATTTGTTTCACTTTTTCCGCGAAGAAGTCTTCGAAAAACAGGTTTTGTTTAATCCAATATAAAAGCTGCACAGCAAGCTTAAGCGACATTACAGAGTACAAAACAGTAATTGCCACGATTCTCTGGATTGTTATAGGCAATTGGGAGCCTATGGGTAATTACTAATGTACATGAGGTGGACGGACAAGTTTTTTTGTTTCTAAGCAACCGCAGCGATGCGGTCTGCAGAATTGTTCAGAGAACAATTTGTTCCAGTGTTTTTCTCTAGTGTTATTTGACCCGGGGATAGTAACAACTATGCTGAGCATGAAGTAAAACGTGTTCTGGTTTATAGTCTTGATCTGGAGTGCCGTATTCGGTAAGGTAATGGAAGATGACTTATTCTGGCTGTGTAAGAGTGTATTGCTGATGGCTGCGCGGGCGCATAAGATTCGAGTTTTCATAAAACCAGTATAATATGATTTTGATTACCTACTTACTTTATATCATAACAGTGGGCAAAAAGCTTTTAGGTTGTCTGTCCTATATGCAGCAAAGCAGCCTCTAAATGATTTCCATAAAAATCATAAGCGTGATAACGATTGCTAAGAATAGATACGCACAGGAAAGTCAGTAGCCTTCGCCGGTTAAGGCACAAATGTAGCTTCGCCGCCAACATTATCCTGAAGGCTCTACCTAGAGTGTAGAGCACTGGCATGGCAACCTTACTCACCTATAAAAACGAGACTTTATCTCTACCATAAGTTGCTATACATTTCGACACGTTACATCTACAGTAACTCGTGGTAAGCACACTGTGTTCAGTGTTGTTATAGTTGTGGTCTTCTGCAAGATAGAGGGTTCTTATTTGAACTGCTCCAGCTTCGAGCAAGAGCTATTTTGGGCTAATTTACTTCTCTTTTTATCAGGAAAGTTATACTGGTCTGTTTATGCCTTGGACTCGGCTGTGGCCATAAGCGGTTGTAATCCCTGGTTCACTTGTTCCACCATCGGGAGGTGGCGGGGCGTGACGTCATCAGATGGGCACCCGAGTGTGAACGAAACAATGGCATGTAACTCGCCGGCCCCACAACTTCGTTTTGTTTATGCTTTGCTTGTTAGCGAACGGGGTAATTTTATGTTCTGGTTATAGGATTAAATAACAATTCTTACATAAAACTTACACATGTAATCGTTGGAAGACATAGTAACAGTGAGAAACTGTGTTGGTTTGGCATGTGATTTTGCGTTATGTTGCTGATGGTAAAGGTAATGTTACCGGAGCTCACGAGTAGGTACATATATACTACTAGCCACAGACCAGAAACATACTTCTCCGTGCTGCTGCTGTCCAGCTGTTACAATTCTGGATGTCAAGGAATTCTTGTTTATTTAAGTAAAGGGTTGGCAATCTGCGTCGAACACCATTAGGATTCCAGACGAAAGTTTGGCCCAGAAACAATATATTGAAACAGTATTTTGACTGACACATGAGACTCGTGTCGTTTTGATGTAACTTGTCAACAAACAGTGAATTCTTGTATATTTGTAATAATTGTAAGTCAAACATCGGGAATGCGCTTCTAACACCGCTGGCCCTAATGTTATCACAGTTACTTAAAACGAGGCTCATGTGGCTTTCATACCAATCACCATCTTAAAAAGGTTCAAAGTGACCCAGAATTAAAATTGCTTGGGCTTTCTTTTCATAAAATGCTCGCCTCTCTCCGGCCAACAATGCGGGGAAGGAAAACGTAAGAACCAGCCAGTCATTACGTAAGAGGTCAGCCCGAGCCTTCGGAGAATATTAAAAACGAAAGCCGGCCGTTAATGAAATTACAGAAAAAATGTGGCGGCATAGCAATGAAGACGCCCAATCCGATCTTATTAGGGTTCCGTAGTCAACTAGGAATCCTTATAGTTTCGCCATGTCTGTATGTCTGTCCATCTGCCGTCTACGTTTACGTTACTTAGCTCAGAGACCGCCAGGACTAGAAAGCTTTAATTTGGTATGAATATATACATAATATACATATTAATGATGCCGACAAAGTGGTAAGATAAAAAATTGAAAAACTTTTTTTAGGGTACCTCCTATATGTACTCCAATACACGCAAAGTAGGGGTTATTTTTTTCGTTTCATCCCTAAACTGTACAGTGTTTGAAAATTATAGGGGTTTGCTAAAAATATTTATTCATATAGTAAATAGTTTTTGAACTAATCGCTCCGAAACTAAAAAAAATGTGCTACCTTTAACTTTTGAATACGATGTCCGCCATGACCAAAAATAAAATAAAAAACATGAAAATAGAGCACTATGAAGACTTTAAAGGAAAATATTTTGAAATTTGTCAGTTAAGGAAGAGTTTAAAAAAGTTCAAGCTCTGTTAAAAGGGCGTACCGATAAGTCGTAAGAGCTGCAAAGGTACTCCTTTTTTTGGGGTTCCGTTGTCAACAAGGAACGCTCTAAGTGACCTCTTATACTAGAAAGCTGTAATTTGGTATGAATATACATATCAATCATGCCGACAAAGTGGTAAATATAAAATCTAAAAACTGTTATTTTTAGGATACACAGTAAAATACACGTACCTATTAGTGGGGGTCATTTATTTTCGTCAGTTATTTTCGTTTTAAACGTAAACTACGGAACCCTACACTGAACATGGCCCGACATGCTCTTGTTTTCCTGTATCTTCACCTTAACCAAATAAAAAGAATGAATCTTGGCCTTCAGATTTTACGATCTACATTTCTTATTTGCGGAATATTTTTCCTGACATTGAATGTTATCACTCTAGATGGATAGATAAAGTATCTTCGCATTGATTCTCCTAACAATAGTTGAAGTGAATGCGCTCTTCCTCCTCAACATGGAAACTGAGCAAAGCTATGCTTTACAAAACAATTACGAGAACACAACCTGATAAGGAATTTTAAGGGCGGTAAGATCGTAATGAAAGGACGGTACGATATCCTGACGAACTATTTGTGCCTAAACGTGTAAATTCTAACACAAATAATGCTGTCCAAGCCATAAACATCCAAGTGTAAGTACAGAAAGGTATATCTATCAGCGGCAAATCTTCGCCACGCACGCAAAGGGCGTGTCCTCGGCGTCGGCTAATTTACTCCAAACCTAGCGTGATTAAATGATGTAACACAATTGTCAGCCGTCCCCTAGAGTAGTGCGAAGTTGGTTGGTCTGGTACCGCGAATCCGTACGAAAATAACTTTATGGATGGCTTTAAAAATGCCATAAAATGCGACTATACGTGTTAACGTTGCGGGCTTAGCAGCTTTAGATGTGAAGTGCTCTATGCGCAGTCTTTAGATAAAAAATATTGTTTCCATACTTGTTCTTGCAGCGTTGAAGCTGAAATGTATAGGTACGTACAGTCGACACCAAAAATATGTTTACACTTCAGCACCTTACTCCCTTGTAATAGGGTGCAAAAATGTAAACATATCTTTGATGTCGACTTTAGTACCACTAGGTATGGCTTTTGTCGTAAAAACCCCAATTTGATAGCTTTGAAAACAAATAACTGGATTAGATTTTCCAAGTTGATCACTTTTATTATGGTTATCACTTCTATGCTATGGTAGATAGTTACCTGTTATTAACCTCTGTACAGATTTAGGGCTGTGACTTATAATATGCTTTGTCAAACATGGTATATTGTCAAGGCTTTGGAAAGATAAATCTTCAGGACTTGCTTCTAAAAGTTACGTACCCTTAACTTATTCATAGTTTTACCGTTATAATTTGAATTTAACCCCACCATGACGATGAAGGCACCACCATTCAGTGTCCTGTCCAAGAATCTCATATCTTGTAGACTATTGAAAATGATAGCATCATACATGCAGCCCAGTAGGGCAGCATCAGCAACGGTACTAGCCGGAAGGCATTACGTGACCGGTAGCTGCAGCGTGCACCGAGACCCGCCATTATACTGGATGAGACTGCATTAAGCAGGATGTACTTTTGTATCTCGAGTCATCTACCTATTTTGTGTCTATTTGTGTTAAAACATCGTAAGATCTAAGTCCTATGTGTAGGACGATATGCCATTACAAATCCATAATGTCAACATTTTATTAATATTAGGTAAACTTTATTTTTCAAAAGTGATATCCTATTTTTAGTAAATTGCGGCAATTTACCAGTTATCCTAGAATATAAACAATTGAAGCAACAATATAATTATTATTGGGGTTAATGAAAGTAACGTGAAGACGTCTCAAGGAGAGATTTCTCTGACTAAATATCACCACCGTCTAAATCAGGGTTCATCTAAAAAATGTGACGGGGGTCCCATTCTGATGTCAATTTTTATTGAAAAAACAACCAAGGTAGAGCAGTTTCCTGGTGTTAAAAGTTGTTTGAGTCGTTTCTCAGGTTCCATTTTTAAATTTTGTGTAATTAGTCTAATTAAGTTTCCTCACTGGTAAAACTTTCTTTCTTTGATGCTACGATTTACCGAAAATTAATTCAATAAACAAAATCGTTCCCCATATTACAAAGGCCTCTCAGATGTGACAATAAATAAACCAAAAAGGTCGACCTTTGATCGATGCCCTTTCTTATAATGCTTAACTAACCTGATCCAAATTAAATAGGCTATAAACTATAAATGAATGCCGCCGTATTATGCCGTGTATTAGTATGTAGTTGCCCAAGCGCGTGTGAGTCGAGATATCGGGCACCAGAGGAACATCGCTTCAAGATCTGTAATAACAATCAATCTGTTTACTGTTGCTTCGTCTTGAACCTTAAACGCGAAGAGACATACGTTATAAGATATAAGAGGCATACTTACGTCAATTACCTCAACCAAATTACCTACCTGTTGAAGCAATGTGTCTATTTCTCTAATCTGTTCGTTTCGTTTTAACACGTAGGTAGTAAATGTCACCTCCAACATTAAATAAGAAAGTTTTGATTTTCGTTATTCACGGATTTTGATTTTTCTATGTTCTGGTCTGTTTTATATTGATACTGACTGAGCCAAAAGACTCGCATAACAAAACTATATGCATAAATTGCATAATCCGTTGTTACGCTGTACGCTGGTTGTGCAATGTTCATCTCAAACATGTTTAGCTAGCAAACAACACCATTGATCCCCATCGTGACTCCGCATGAGATGGGAAGTTTAAACTATTCAAGGGTTTAAACTAAACTATGCTGTGGAGCATTGTATGGGATTTCTCACGCACGGTAGGATTCACAATGCCTATTCGTAGCTATTGTGTATAGTATATCGTGAGCTGAGCATTCTTTAACTCTGAGGGCCTACGAACCACTTCTTGTCTATTTCCTTCTCTCTTGCTCTTGCATATTCGAGCGATAAAGAAGAAACTAGACGAACGAACGAAATGGTGCTTAGTAGGCCCTCTGGTGTCGAACTAGCATGACATGAGTAATTGAGGAAGCTAAAAGCTGCCTTCAATATGGAGATATACTAGTGGGTTTCTCAGAACTTGGATAGCGTCGACCGTAGGGTCAAAAAGCGTAAGTTGCGTGTGTCCCTTGCGCCCTTGGAACCTACGGTCGACGATAACTTAAAGTGTCCGTCCTTTTGTTATCACGTGGGTAAACACATCTATTATGCGCCCAGCTTCGTAGGTGCAATGACATTAACCCTGCCAGACGCGCCGTCGCCATGCAAATACACGAAGTTCATCAAACATGCTATCGTGTTCGTTAATATGATGAGCATTGTTAATCCTGTTAAAACAACAGGACATTCCACAATTTCCATAGTTGCTCTGTATGCCAATTTAAGTTGTTATGTTTTAGTGTACATTAGATTACGAATTACGTTTTTTAATCTGGATTTTAAGGAGCTTGGTAAACGATCGTGTCGATCCATAGCCATACGGTGGCTTTTATAGAGGAATTACTTTCGCGTGAAACTATTTGCGTACCGGTTAAAACCTGTTTTTAATAAGTCGCGCCGAGTGCATACTGTTATTTACATACAGGCGCCTTACGTTTATGTTACCTCATGTAAAAAAGGCGACCCATGAACATGATCGATTGTTGCAGATATGAAAAAAGTGTTTTGGCTGATGATCACTTTGATTTAATCATTCCACTATGTACATAATACAATACGACATATCCGCGTGAACATTTAGAAATGTCCTCATATTCATTAATATATTCATTTCTTAAATAAAGTGCAACACTTGTTTAAAATTCTGTAAGTAAATGGAATTTGAATGCAATATTCATAACGACGGCCGGAAAATTTTTATAAAAATTTGGTGAAACGCAGCCTTAGTGGAGTAAATCTTAAGAGGTAGAGTTCGACTAAGGTTGATAAAAATGATTATCTTATCTTTGCAAAATACTTGTTCAACGTGACAGTTAAGATGAGAGTAGATGCATGGAAATCTCAGTTCCTCGTCCTCTGTGCGAGCGACTGAAGCTCATTGTTTGTTAAAAAAAACTTAGGTTCTTGATTTTTGATGTCGAAAAGGTGAGACATAGGTTTTTCTCCTTTCCTTCCTTTTTTTGTTTCATAAGTTTCTTCTTATCTTCAGCAACACGCATCGGATAGATTCAGGAAGTTACTGCAGTTGTATCTATTAAGTTCTGTCTTAAACGAATATTGTTTATGCGATATTAACTTTTATTGCATCAAGTACTTAGTTGGGAAAAGACCGGATGCTTTATGCAGCATGACTATGTTCTAGAAATAGTTTAAATTGCCCCAGTTAAATCCACTTGATATGAATTCAACCGGAAATTGACCAAAACTATTTCGGTGGGTGGATAGCCGCGTGTGAATATAAGCCATAAAACGGGTATTATTGTGCTGCTATATTATGTGTTTGTGTTGTGTTACCATTGGAAGTGGTGTACAAAACAAAGGTGATCGGTACAGTCAAGGTTTTAAACAAATATATACTTAAATAAACATCTGTACTTGCTCCGAAAAATCGATATCTTTGAACTTGACTGTATATAATATGAAATTGACTAAACGTCATCGTGTTAGCGCGTTAGTAATAGAATGGGACAGCCTGATTTGTTTCCTTTCGCTGTCAAACATCGGTTTTGTTAGGGTTAGATAGTGAGTCGCTCGAATATTGTTAGAGACGCAGATAGACTTGAATTAATAGTATGGAAGGTCTTAATTATTAGACGATTTTCTATACAAAAGTAGAAAGTTTATTGATAAGCAACGTCTGCTCTAATTAGGGTACAGTCACAGGCTCGAAGTGAAAACACAACGGGTTTCGCCGCTCGCTGTCAATTAGGACTTGGATCTGATTTCACTAATCACGATGATACGATACAATCCACCACAATTTCAGAAGATACCTATTAATGTTTATATCATTCAACGGCAATTATTTCGTAATATGTAATTCTAATTTCGTAAATAAGCTCAAAAGCTTTCTACTTACCAAACGCCCATACACTCTACAAGAGTTCATGAACGATTAACTAAATTTCAATTGTTATATATGTATGCACATATGATTATGTTACACATTGTACTGTTACATTCCTATATTGTGTATTTGTGTTCTTAGGATAGGTTAGAATTTGTTGCTACGCCCTGGTAGGGTCCATGTTTGTACTGGTTAAATTTAAGAACACCTAATGTATTACCATGGTTGCAACGAATAAATGATTATGATTAGGTTGTCATAAGTCATAACCATAAACATGTGATATCTATTTTAAGTTTTTTAGAGTATGCCTATCATATTTTACGTTCTTTTCATGTCCGTGAGTCTGTCCACCTGATATATCCATAGTCTATAAACATCTTAGGGCTGCTGCTTGCTGACTTTAGATTACCTGTAACGTTTTCGATGTCGTGTTTTGAGCATATTAAACGTTAAGATGCAACTCTAATTTGATAGCGCAAATACGCAGTGACGCTTGTAAGCTTAATCTCAGTTAATCCAACCTGAAGGCAATAAGGTACCGCAAAAGGTCATGTTAGGGGGTATAATGTTATCTCGGTTACTATTTAAGCCGGCTTGAATATAAGTCATGCGTAAGAGTATATCGGTCGTGTCAGAGCTGTAAATAAACGTGTCGCAATCGCGTACGAAATTAATGCATGCATGTTGTCGTATCGATGTACAGTGTGCGTACCATGAGTTGTTTTATATTGCGACTGCGGCATTCGAAAGTATGTCCGTCTCGCTCCTACCACTATTCTGGCAGGAGCGAGACGGACATACTGTCGAATGCCGCAGTCGCAATCGAATGTAACTCATGGTATGCACACAGATCAAGATTATCTGCGACCTTAGACGCATGGGCATGAGCGTAAGAGTGATTCGAAAGTATCTCGCGGTCAAGAAAGACACTTGTCCTTTTCTAACTGTTTGGATTAGAAAATGATGGTTGTTTTTCTAGACATACTGTCGTCGAACTCTTGTGCTGGGCTTGCTGCAGTCATTTGAACCAAATTATATGACACTGACACAATTTTATTTGTATACTAATTATTATAAGATCACGTCACATATTTTTGCGACCTTTGGAGCGCAAGATGTCATTGCAGATGACTGCATGTACCAACACATCATTATATATCTCATAAACTGCTTGTCTGGTTAGGTAATTTCGGGTTTCGGCACGTTTTGATATACCAACGATAGTCCTTAGATAGGTTGACTCACTAGGTAATTAGGTACTTTATGATCAGTGCAGTGCATTTTTTCGTGGATTTTAATTAATCCGAAAGAGCAGAGCGGTATAAGACCGGAATTATTATCTATTGTATTTACTTTTGGACTTTATCGCAATGCCATAAGGCAAAAAAGTGGATAGATACACCTATTTGTAGTTGACTGGACTGGACCAGTAAGAGGGCCAGAAATATAATAATGAAAATTAATATCGATTCCCTCCCGGGAATCGATATTAATTTTCCCTCCCGGGCAGTCTTATCCACAGAAATAAATAATATTCCTTATTTATATATTCCGTGGTCTTATCATTTATGTCCTTACCAATTACTTACTTCCAGGTATTCTGATGCAGAAGTTGATTTAGTCACTAGCCTCACTAGGCCCACTGGCCTTACATTCAATGATTGCAGGATGTTATTGCTGGGGACAGCTAACTAAATTCGCTTCTAGCAACCAAGACGGATTGGTAATCGCGATTCGTCATCTTTCACGTGTTCGTAAGTTTAAAAAAACCTAAATAAGCTGACAAAAGAAATTGGTCGTTGGAGAATCAGATCAAATAGTGTAATCTGCCTTGAATAGTGATTTTGAATTAGTTGATTGTAGGTAGATGAATCAGATAGTTAACTTCACCCAACGAAGGCCTCTGCTCCACCGATTCCGTCATAGTAATAGTTAGGTACGTAATTGCCAAGCCATATAGGAAAATTTAACATTGGACAGTTCATAGCTTAAGCATTGAACACCCAAATTAGTATATGTAAACCCTAAACAGCTGCAGAATTAATAGTCGTAACTACTAACAAATTCTGCGGTTTTGTTTCTTACGTGCTCGTTTGTCCTTATGAGGAAATTAGGGGCTTGCTAAGTTGTTATGTTGATAAGGGAGTTATTGTGTATGATTTACGTTCCTTATTTCAAGCCTTATTATAATATCGTACCATATTAAAATACTTTTATAAAAACTGCGCGAAGAACAACCGTCGCATCGTCGCAAGCGCATCGCGCGCTCATGAATAAAGGTCGCGAATGGATCCAAAACATGTCGAGCTAAGTATTTTTAACTTTTATTAGACATGAGTAATCCTATATAGGTATTTTAATATGGCTGATATTCACAGGAGTTTCTTATTTTAAGTACTTTACCAACAGATAAGTAGTGAATAAACTAGGGATTATGACAGCGACTGTGGTTTTGTTTCTGCTTAATATTAACAGGTAATACAAATATTATCGAAAATAAAACTGTGTACTAACCTATATTATACTAAAATTTTCAGAATGTTTGACTATTTCACTCTGTCACTGGAGCATAGCAAATCGTAACTGGTATTTTTAATGAAACTATGGTTGTTTTTATCTAATGGTACTGACAAAACAGTAATTAATAATATGTTTATTTTTACAGGTAAATACTACGTAAAGCAAACACGGAAACGGTTCCCCCAATCGTAAGTTACAATAAACTCTACTTTTGAAATCAGAACAACTTGCAGATCTCATTCACAACTTTATGTATCGCTTGTCTATTCTAGTATGGTTAAAGCTGTCTTACTTAAACTAAATCAAGTCTTGCTAGGGAGTCAACGAAATTTCGTCTTTCGATGTTTTTGGTACGCCCTCAGGCCTCAGTACCACGAAGATCGAATCGAAAATGTGTATATCCCTCTGTCACACTTGCTAATTGGAGTGATAAAGAGGTTTTTCCGTCATTGCCAATTTTCGATGTTCGTGGTAGGCTGCAGCTCTCTAATCATCTGTGTTAATTCCTAAAGTGAGTGCTATAAATAAACATCTTCCATTTATTTGCTCGTTGCCGACTTCGCTCTAGACTAAGTCGAGGCAGATTTGAATAAATTAAGATAAGTGGCAAGGCCGCCCACACTGTTTCTAACTAACAGGTATTCAGGCTTCTAATGTTATAGCTGTATCCAGTTATTTTGTAATATTGTGAGTTTATACCCTAGTACTTACTATGGATAGTTCCAAACATCCCAATGCTCAGTATGACTTTAGTAAAAACTGTAAGAAAGAAAACAGGCCAAACGCATGTCACGCCATCGCCATACTCTGTTTCATGCTACTCCAGTCAGTTGAAGAATTGTAACACTTCGTTACCAAGCCCCGTAATTACCGGGTATTCGCGGGCTTATGGGGATTCAGGGTCGCCTGATTAGCGACAAAGCGGTAGCCCCATTGGTGAAGACCTAAAAGTTAAAACGGCGAAATTAGTTCCCGAAACAACCAGGTGTGAAAAGTGCAAGTGCACGAAACAGGTGCGCTGCAGAGCCGCTCTATGGTTTCCTTGGTCGTAAAACTAGCATTAGTTTATAGGACATTAAGAGTAGAGATGGGCAACTACCCGGGTAAATACCTTCTTGGGTACATTTACCTTAGCTACTCACGATTAGATAATATTGGATATTTACCCCGTAAATAAAGAGTATTTATCCGAGTAGTTACCCATCTGTACATTGGAGCATTGAAATTGCTAATTGGTAGCCGATCTATAGACTTATCTAAAAATGTAATGCCTAAATAAGTTGCGGAAAGCTTACAAATTGTTGGAAAACTTTCCGGGATATAAAAATATTCACTAGAAATTAAGTAAATTATCATTTTGGACATATACCTAGTTTTTCAATTGTCGTACAAAAATGGAAGCAATTGCCGAAATTTTGTCATCATAACGAACATAATTTTTTAAACATTCTGCCGGCACAGCAGTCGCTACTCGCTAATTACATTCAAGGCTTGGTTATCAAAAATGTGTCAAACCGGAATACCGATTTCTTGGAAAAATCAAGAGGAGCTCGTGGGATGATTCCGTTACTAAAATGCCTTGGCTTGGCACTTTGAATATTAATTCGTGATGAGATTAATACCCCCACCCAGTGTTAAGAGAATAAAAAACATGAAAAAATTTCGTAAACAAGTTCAAGTTTTGCACGCAAATTACGTGTAACGTTCTTGATTATTGTAATTTTAACATTTGTCGCCATGGTCGTTCGTCCCTTTCTAACAAGTATGTAAGCGAGAAGTATAGCCATAAACGATAGAGCATATAACCCTGACCATACTGTGCAGGTAAGTTAGTTATACTTTAGTTAGTTATAGTTATACTAGAACTTTGTTGGGAGTGGAACCTGTATGATGCCAGCCTAGGTTAGGATTGATTCTATTACTAAGACCGGTTCTTTTCAGTGTCGACGGACGGAGACGACTTGGAAGATTATAGGCGTAATGAAATTGAAAATATTGAAATAATAACGTTTATAAATATCGACTAAACTTTATAAACCCCTGTCACTATTAAAAGTCAAATACATAGATCTGTTAGTTCCTTATTGGCTATATTCTTGCGTGGTGATGATAGTGGAAATACTGGAAATAGAAGAACCGACAGCGGACGGCACGAGAAAAATAGTTTTTTTTTGTTACCTGATTTCTATAGCATTAACTTTTACTGAGGTACTTATACGATTTGATTGCTGTCAACTGTCTGACTAAATTACGGCATCTACCTCTGCCTACCAGAGCAGTGCCGTAGTCATGCACAGACCAATGGCGTGATTGTTTGTCCTGATCTGTTTAGTTTGACATTTGCCTTTGTTAGAAAGGGAGAAAACATAATTTAACTAAAGCATAATTTAACGTGTGAAATTTGAATGTATTTAGATAAAAAACGTCTATTATACTAATTAACTTTTTTATAAATAAGGCGGCAAGTATGTTGCTATAATTTATCCAACCATAGATAGCGTAAAAACACCTCACATTGTATTCACATCATTACAATAATTATCATGTTAGACGTGGCTTTACCCGATGAAGCATGAGCAATGCAATGACACGTGCAACCGTGCGTTAGACCGTGCCGACATAAACCGATATTCCATTCTTTTGTCCAACACAGATGCAGCTGCTATGCAGTCGTTAATACGTGAAATTGCCGATTGTCTATGCTCCACATCGGGATTTGTTGAAGTCTGATTTATTGCTGTCGAAGAAGAACAATGATAGTTATAGTTACCCTAAGGTCTAATTTAATTCCTACAACTCTTTAAGTATTTCGAACATTTACTTAGTACCTAACATACTCTTTTGAGGTGTAAAAATATGGGTGCACATATCTTACTCACAAATTTTGTTATAGGAGCGTAACATAATTATTTGGGCCCATTTTTATTTTGTTGTCGTTTCCTTATTCTCTTCAGGATATACCCGATTTCCCAGTATGTCCTACAATTTTTTCAACTGAGTTACGAAATCGTATGGAATTTTCGTAACTCAATGGGAAATATAGTACAATATTTTTGTCGCACATTAGGATTTGGTATCTATCTAGCGTAGAATAAGAAATTTTATTCTACCTACCTACCAAATTTCATTCAAATCTGACGCGAAAAAATGGACAATAAAAGAAAACTCCTCCAATTTATGAAACTATTTAGTCATTACATATTTTCTAGGGAATGCATCTGTTAAGCGATTTTGTATGAATAAACCGCGGTTACGGTTAAAAACTAGTTATACTTATACAAAAATAACCGATTGTATTACCTAATATTTTGCCTCTACTGAAAACGTGTTATTTTTAAATTGAATGTATTTTCCAAGGTTTTAACGTTTAGACGAAATTCCCTTAAAAAAATCTCTTTGTTGCAACCAACGTTAGATTACCTAACTTACTGTAAAAATGTAATGAATGATTGTTCTTAATTGCTAATTTAATCTGTTGTGTATTTAAATATTATTTTATTCTAGCCTTCAAGATAAATGCCAGCGTAATTAAGAAATCGGCCAATTATAAAGGCATTTTTAAAGCCCGTTATTATGTCAGCGAATAACTAATATCTTCTATTAAACTAAGTCCCTAGCGGACGTTTTATTCCAAGAAAAATAGCTCTTATTTCTATCCCTTGCCAATAACGCAGTGTTACAAAAACTAATATAGTGCAACCCTGATCTTTATAATAACAATGGGCAGACAGAGGCCATATTACACGGGTTTATATGTTAAGGGAATAACAGAAAAGCTACCAATTTGTCACAGGCCTAATCGGGATAAACAGGATCGTGACACGCAGACGAATCGAAATAAAAACACCTTTATGTTATCTTATTTTTATCTGACCTGTTTGGAAATGTTCGAGAACAAATATATTTATGGAGGAAATTGGAATTTTGTGACACTGTCGGTGTTTTTGTTGGTTTTGTTGTTTGTATCCTATTGTGTTAAAGCGTTTGAAAGCGGCTTTGGAAATAGGTAATGTTAGTTACGTAAGCTGAAGCTAATTAATTATTATATAATTAAAGCAGATATTCACCAGTAGCTGTGCGTTCATATAATTCGATTCCTGATGAATTCCTTGCGTTGCATGCGCCAATCAAGCGCATTTTTCCTTAACGACTTAAAGAAAAAGCTGGCCAAATCAGCTCCGGCTTGCCCAAAAAACATTGACGCTCCGCCACTGATATTCACTGACTTACATTGTACTTCCAGTGAAAACCAAGATGCTTACGAAATGTGCGTTATACGTAGTTATACAGAAAATACCTATTATTATGTACCATTATGTACCAACAATTCATATTTTAATTAATTTTGTATTAATCAGAAACGTTTGCGAACTAAATTTACAATTTTATAATTAACAGAAAAAATGAAAAATTCCCCGCGTTGAGCGGGATTCGAAGTATTCGAACCCACGACCTCTCTGAACACCGGTAAGAATCTGACCTCATATCTTATACTAAGTAACGCCTATTTACAGATAAATTAAATAGAAAACACTACCAAAAGAAACCTGCGAAGCATAACAATATCTACTTTAAGATAATGGACATTGGACGGTTAATCTGAGAGTACCCGATTATTGGTGCGAGTAGCTTAAAAGTTAATTCTATCCTGAGAGCCTGGGCAGATTGTACCTTTTTGTACCATTTGGGGTCAAAACTCTAGATCCATGGGGTCCCAGCGCACGCAAGTTTTTCGTAGAAATCGCGAAACGTCTAGTTGATGTTAACTGGCAGTAAGTCCGCCGTTTGTACAAATTTCTTGTGCTTAAAAGTTAAAATAAATAAACAACAAACGCCTAAGTGTTGACTATGATCTGTTCGAGACATTACTGAGTACTTTGACCTTTGGTGATGCAAATATCCACTTTAGCTCAGAACCGGCTTTTTTATGTCATAGGCTCGCGATTTTGTATGCAGATTAAATAACTGACTTATTTATGTTGCCTCTTTAACTTAATAATTAATTTTTGAGAATAAACCTACTCTGGCCAGAGTTTATTTTGAAGATGGCGCTTTTCTATATTTTTGTCCACCTTAACAAATTAGTTTTCTTCGAAAGTAAAAGGTACTTACTCTTGACTTAATTAAGGAAGAAATCACGATGCATAGTGTGTTTAAAAAGGAGCTCTTTCGGTTTCTCAGACATTTTATCATGAGATCAAATCCTTTGGTACTTACCTATATACTTTGGGAGTTTTGGGACAAAAAAAATCGAAATAAATCCACTACTTGCAGGCTAGACGACTAGGATTTTTCATTTATTCCGACTGTTAGATTATCAAAAAATTACTTACGTCAATTAAAACATTACGAAAATATAGTGCATTCAGGTTTCGCGTGACGTCACAATAACAAATTCACTATAACTTTATCTTCGTCAAGTTTAGTTACCTACTACTAGCTTGAAAAAGGAAAAAATACGTGTATACTAATTTTGGATAATCTTACTGACGGACTAAACAAAAACCAAACATTCGAATTAAGAACCTGAAGATTTGCATTAAAAAGTCAGTAGGAACTTATTTATTCATGTAAAGTTTATCAACTAATCAGTCTAATCATACTTATCACCCAAGTCCGTGCACAGTCTAATGCCATTGCCTACTTACGCTAATGTATGAATACATAATTTATGGAAGCGAAGTGAGTCTCATCCTCGTAATAGTTTATTTGTGGCGTGTCGCGGGTAAAGATACCTTATGTCAAGTCGGCGCTTTCGTTGTGAAACATCACAGGAGCGCCGTTAAGATTGCACAATTGCGAGGCTTCTGGAGCGATTTTGGACCCCGCGCTACTCCCCCTCTACAAAAGAGAGCGGGATAGATTTAATTACAAGCAAAAAAATAAAAATAAAAGGTGATATATACCGAGTAAGTACCGAATGTATATTTGCTGTTTACAACTAAATTACATTTTTATAGATAAAAGCTTTTACCACATTTAAGTACTAGTTGACTAAGAATCGTTTTTATAAAGTCAACGGTTTGACCAAAACATGTAAAAAAGGAACCAGGTAGGTTCCTCAGATTAAAAACAAAAAGTATCGGGGATTTGGTTACTAATCGTGTTTTCACGTTTAAAAGTTTCAAGGAAATATGTTGAAGTTTTATTAATAGGAATATCAGGTACCTAGTTGTTATTAATATTGAGATCAAGACCTGGCCTCTTTATACCGTAAGCGCCGATAGGTCATAATTCATAATATCTTAACCGCTTAACGTCACCGATTATGTCATCCACGTAATAGTTTAGTTTACCATACTAAACGTAGCGTCGTGTCGTGTCGTGTCATAACTCGGCAGTGACCGTGGAGCCGGTTATTTGGAGAATTTACATCATCTTAATGCATTATTTTAAAGTTGTGATGTGATGTGCATTAACGTTTGGCACCGATGCCTGCGTACAAATATTGGGTAATGTAATTGTATAGAATTACAGTGTTATTCAGCGTGCATAATAGAATTACATATATTGCAGTTGACTGGTTTTTTAACTGGGTGTATATCGTTATCACATCACGTAGTTATAATAACTGCGGCGGTGTTGGGTAATGAAAAATCGTCGTTCGTTAACAACGGGCCTGAATGGACTGATTAAGCGGGGATTCGTTTAGTTTCTTTTAGAATTCGTGTGTGAACTGTGCACTGATGCAGGTGGGCTGATCAACTGTTTGCCATGGTTACTGTCTCGTGAAGTCGTGACTCACTTTGAAAATCACGGTTCCCTTTGCCTTATGGACCATCTATGGCCAAGCATGTCAGTAGAACATATCTACACTACGTTTCTTCTAACATACTGTGCTGCATTTGTCCCCTGGCTGACAGGACAGATAACAACAAGATTCACCCAGGTATAGGTAGGGAATGTAAGTATTTTAGAACCTATGAAACCTAAACGTACCTAGTACCCACTTATCTCATTCAAAAGACTCATTCATAAGCATGTGGTGAAGTACCAGTAGTAACTCTAAATAGTTTTTGTCAACAACTTACATCTAATAAGTTGTAAAGACGCAGCTCCCGAATAAAAAGTAAACATGTGTACACTTTTTCACATATTTTAAACGCGCTTAGGGAACAGAGAGTCCAAGGAAGGCTCTCCAGCGACCACTCATACGCACGGATAACCCTCAACAGAGCGGCAACATCGCCAATCATGCCATGAAAGAGTTTACTAAAATAGCTCCTTCTGCTACCCTACTTAAGCTGTTCTGTTAACATTTTCCTGGTGATAAAATTTTAGAGAAACTATTAGCAAGCTACCCTTATTCTAAAATAAAATGGAAAACCTTCAAAAATATTATAATCCTAAAATATTTAACTTATACTTAATACTTATGCACTGTTTGTACCCGTTTATCTAGAACATTGCAGTTATCTAATGCAGTGTGCTAACGAGTGGTATTAATCAAAGTATTGTATTAAGTCATGGGAAGATTTTATTGTTATGTAAAACAAACTGCACTTAGGTACGTTAAAAGTGATGTCATTCGATGTGAAACGATTTTCACAGCGAAAACATTTTCCGCAGTGCGAGTTGGACAACGTTGTACAAGTATTCGTCTATGCCTGTCTCGTGCCGGCGCCGGGCTGTGTGCTTAACATATAGCGTTAAGATTAATAACGAGCAAGATGATAATACTATCCAATCGCGCAATCCCTATCTAATATGGTTACGTAGAATTCATGGTAAGTATACTGAGCGTCCACCGGCGCGTTCGGCGCAGCCTCAAGCGAGTCCTCGAAGTGCTTGCTAGCTTTTGTTTTGAGCAGTGTACGACATACCTTACTGTCGGATGCCACAATCGAAATCGAATCGCAATCGAATGATTCGAATGCAACTCATGGTAAGCACATAGCGCGCATTAAGGCTACACCGAATACATTTGTTTTTTGTTTTAACATGGACATAGCTTTGGACGAACCGCTGGACGCAATGCTCGTCGCGCTGCTTGAGTCCAGTCACTTTAATTATTTTAATTAGTCTCTTCTATTCGCATCTGCAATAACAACTCAGGGTGCATGAACTTTGGCATTTTCTTAGCGAGAGTGAAATCCCGTATGTTTTTAATACTGCAATATCTGACGAACCTTGTAAGGTTGTGAACCTTGCTTTAGTTTTTTTTGCATGTACAGTACAGACGCGTTTAGAAGTGCATGGACAGTTACGAATGAATTCATTCGTAAATTATCCATGCACTTTCGAACTCAACTGTACCAACTCGGGAGACGGACGTAACGCAACATGTGTGCAGAGCAGAATAAAACTACTGCGCTGTGTTGTCTTTTGCTTTTTTTAAATTGTATTTCTTGTCATAGCGCTGTGTCAGTTGCATTGAAACTTTCCCCAGTTAGTAAAGAAAGTTAGTAGGTATAATCTTAGGTACATATAGTCAACCAATTGGAACTAGGGCTCGCGGTCGTGTCCGTGATTCGTGAACCCGTAGCCGTACGCCCGGGTTCGTGATTCACTGCTACGGTTTTCTGGTCCGTTCCGCACGTGAAGTTCGGCTACGTGAAATTAGGGTACGTGAATCCGTGTAGATGCGTGTAGGCGTGATCACGGCTTCACGTACTTTAAGAACACGCCCGTTCGGTCCGCCCGCGACCTTGAGTGAAGATACGATGCGGTCTCTAAGAGCTACGAATAAAAATGTATCGTGTGTTTTTTATTCATAGCTCTAATTCCGTTTCATTACTTTTGAATTAAAATTTATTTCCAATAGTAAGGCCTTTTAAATATTAAGTAAGTAATAAATGAAAAGAACCAAATAATAAATACATTGAATAGCTACTTTAATAAACGGGTTGCTAAAATAACCCAACTTCTCTTCATTGTTAAATAGTAACACTAATCATACATTAACAATAACAAAACAAAAAATAACGAAACATCAACAAAAATAACTTTAAATTCACAGCTGAATTATAAATTGAAGATTTGTGATGTCAGGAGTAACTAATGACAATGAATGCGAAAGCAAAATTCTAAACTCCAGATTAAATAAAAAAATACCACGAATTTGTAAAACAAAACATCGCGGTCACTTCTTTCAACTTCACGAACAAAGGGTAAAGCCCAAAGCTACTTATGCATATTGTTTGTTTCATTGTAATAAGTCGCTTGCAAATCTTATTATCTTTGTTTGCACGTGCAACTGCACTTCTTATCTACAAAAAAAACCCGGTAGGTTGGCTTAGCTTGTTAGTCATACAATAAAACACTCTAATAATAGTACCTATGTCATTATTACCTTCAATCTAGAAATAAATAGTACTCTTTAATGTGCCGAAATAGTCCAGAAAGCCTAGTATAAAAATTGTACGACATTAACTTCTCGACCGCGTTAGCGTATCGAGGGGTCAAAATATGAAAGTTGCCGGATGATTTAAATAAACGACAAACATAATTTGAACTCTCGATACGCTAACGCGAACAGCGCTGGCTATATGAGCCCTGGCTATAGGAGCCCTAAGCTTAACGAATATTCATGTTAATTCTTTTTCGCCCATGAATACTTGGTTAACATGTAAATCTGACATTTTGTTTTATGTCACAGATATAATTTGCTTTTTGAGTAATTAGATAATGTGTGGTAAATATTTTCATTTTGGATTGTTTTGAAAAAAAGAATATTCGAGACTAAACGCGTAACTGTGTTGTATTTAGGATAGTATTTTTGGTGTGGAAACGTTGTTTGTGTCACTTCCGTCCTCTGTAATCCTATGCAATGTCACAGTATTCCAAATCACTCAAATAGTACATTGTGATACACGTGTGCTATGATGGTCATTATACACGAGTCGATATTGTGCGCGCGAGCTAAAAGCGAGTGCGCAATAAGGAAGCCGATGTGTACACCATGCACACACGTTTCATACGACATTTTTCAACACACTTGTAAGTAAAAATCAAAATTTTATTCGTGTTTATTAACTTTTGTTAAATACGTTAACTTAATTGTCAGAATGCTTTAATTATAAATGGCATATGAGTTTGACTGACCTTTATAGACTACATGAAGCTTCTTGCGATGCCTTTTCGACGTCGGTTGATAACAATACTTTATATTTTCAACTAATAGATCCACTTAAGGCCCAAACATCACAAATAAGTAGGTATATTTATCACTACATCAACTAGATTTTCATGGTAACACTCGCGTTTTGCGGTTCCAGAGATTTCATCCACATATTGTTATAGTTTTACTTCTAATTCTCTTTTTTGTTGCATTTTATCATAATAATTAAGCGAGAAGACGGTCACAAATGTTTTATGTAAACAATTTACCGCGGCGCGCCATTGGAGCGCATTTTTTTCGAATCGCGTTACACGCGCATATTTGAAGCAAAGGCCCGCCAAACAGCCAAAATAAAAAATGTTGTAATTTATGTTTAAAGCACTAATTATTGTAAATAATGAATAATTTAATAAAATTGTACATATATCATATAATTCTGAAAGTTTTAATCCATGTATTCAACTAAATATAATAACAAAATATATATATATATATATATATATATATATATATATATATATATATATATATATAATAACAAAAAAACATAAGCTATTATGCGACTAAAAATAGTGTAAGTACTTGTTTGAAAAAAAAAACCTTTTTAATCCGACATAATTTGAATGTATTGTTTGCGTACGTAACTTAGTCTTGTAGGGTACAAACTGAATTTGATGGGTTTATCTCATTACCACACTAGTTCAATAATATAATGAGAAAGTACGCGTGTTTAATATCTTGGATTATGAGCCTAAAAGTGGTAAGATAAGAACCTCGTTACGAGCAAGTGTGTTGAAAAGATTATTCGAGTTAAAAAGAATACCTAAGTTACCACCAAATACCTAACATGACACAAATTATTGTTATTAGGACTGAGAAATGGTTTAGAAACTATATGTTAAATAAGCAACATGAATATTCTTAAAAACTTGAAAAGTGATCGCTGTCGGACTAAAAGTCCGAAACTGATAAGAACTGCAGCTGCGTACTTTTTTTTCTGTGGCCCCGTACATGTTTTTGTTGAATTTGTTTACCTGTATTACCTTTATCATACCTACCGATGATTTGCAGAATTTTACCCTTTTGTTTCTTAGGATTAGGGTTGCCTTCTTTATATTTAGGCTTCGTTATATTATTTGATAGTACAAAGGTTTTACTAGTACGTTTCATTCATTACATTAATACTTAACAGAAAAAAAGTCTCTTGATTTAATAATAACAACCAGTAGCACAGTGTTGCTTAAGTTCATAATTATAATGATATCTACTAGGGAGTTTTACACCTTATATTTATATAAGTGCAATTCAACGGGCATGTCGCTAGTTTTGACTAAAATATATAGCTGGTTATACATAAAACAGAATATCCCCATAAATTACTTAGATATAACTATTATATTCATGCAAAAAATAAAATCTAAGTTTAATTCACAAGTAAATGTTTGTCCGTTCGTCCCGTATTCAATATACTAAGTGGTAACTCAATTCAATAATACCTTAGTCCTTATTTATTTATCTCCGGGGCGTGTCGAACCTACGAGACGTGCGATAAGTACCCAACGGAACCGAGCCCGAACCTCCGCGCACGAACGCAGTACGGGCTACGTATCATGGCGTGTCACGGCGTGTCACGTGAATCCGTACGCGAACGTACGTACGTACGTACGAGGTACGTACCTTGGCGTGTTCGTGAAATTCGTGATCTTAGTACCGCCGGGCTTAAGAACACGTAGCTACGGATCGGCGTACATCACGGATATCAGGAGCCCTAATTGGAACCTTAGGCCAGTGTAGGACTATGTCATAGTGACGCTATCAATCAGTTTGTTAGAAATCTCTTACTGCTTGTAATTTTGACATGGTTCTAGAGTGGCTTAGGGTTCCAATTGGTTGACTGTACATACAGTCGTGGCCAGATAATTAAGGACAAGATTTTTTCCTAACATTTAATGCCTACAAGTAGGACTTTGCAAATTAAATGAAAATTTGAAAAGTAATTAACGTATATTTAATAAAATAATATTGAATTAAACTTTTAATGTTTATTTACCCAGCCCTGCTCACCGGGGACCTTGGTCACTTTTTCTTTAGTATATGACATCTCTTTCAATTTATAGTTTATTTATTGTTTATTAAATTAATCTTGCTTAAACTGGAAACCTGCATAGGTTTGTGACGTATTAATTGGCGACTGAACGGAATGGCCTAGATGGAGCTATCTCGAGCTTGCCAGTGACAGTTAATCTGATTCGGGACAAACACAAACGTTCCGTTTAGATATAGCTTCTAAAAGCGGCTTAAGCCACTTTTAAGGATGACTTACACTAGGACGAGACGGGACGGGACGATCTGTCAATTTCTATAGAAAGAATCACGTGATAGCTCGGAAGTCGGGGCCCTCGGGTGTCACGTGACGTTTTCTATAAAAACTGATAGATCGTCCCGTCCCGTTCTAGTGTGAGTCATCCCTTAAGCTCTTATATTTTATAGTGTATAAGTGTACCATGAAGTTATTTCCACATATAAGGAAAATGGCTTTTTGTCCCCTGCTAACAAGGATCAAAGTGGCACTTTTCTGTTAAAAGAGTTTTCATAAGTTCTTTACTTTTTAGTTTGTGGTTTGGTCATTATATGGGCTGACATCATCCACATCATCCACGTCATCGCATCATACCACTACCGCCACTTACTGGAAAACGTCGTCGTTAAACAAGTGTGATGAAAAACATTGTGTGTGCCACGAGCGGTACAAGAAATTAAGCCCTCGCCTACACGTGTTTGTATAGAGTCTTGTTTGCCACCCTTAATACACAATGTACTATTTCCTGGCTAGTGACACAATCTACTATTGTTCTGTGTTGAATTCCTGTTGCTACTCGATTTGTTTCACATATCGCTCACGTATGTTTCGTCTGTGTTATATTAATCTGAACAATGTGTATCGTTTTAAATTGAATGATGTTCATATTTAGTATTGTACGAGTATGGTTGGCTAGTGGAACTGGTGGTTTAAATTGGAATGTAAGTTAAATTATGTGATAAAACGAAATGGCCTTTTGAAAATGTGTTTATAACAAACCGGGATCACTGGAGTTTTTAAATATTTTAAAGGAAAAAATGCTCGTAAGTATTCTAGATGAAAATAAATTATTTTCTCGTTTTGATAATAAAAGGGTGACAAGGATAGAAAACTTTTGCACTTGGCGCACGGAGAAAACAGTGTAATAAGTTTTTTTTTAACTCGGTAATAGAAAATTGTGTTCTTTACAATATTCTACTATTAACAGCAATATCATAATTCGTTTGCAATGCGCGCTGCGACGTAGACGCGTTGACGAGTAATTAAATTATTAATTGCGAAATTAGCGCGGCGCGGCCGCCGCTAGCGAACCGACGCGATGAGTGTCTCCGGACAGAGCCAACCCATCGAGAACGAGCTCCTCGCCTTGCTGCAACAGAAGCTGCTGCTGGAAGGGATGATGGACGTGGCGACAGCTGTCCAGATGAATTCGCGGGCGTCGAGCATAACCGTTGAAGACATCTGTGAAGCTAAGCAGGTGCTGTGTCAGTCCCTTGGGATTACCGGCACATATGTAGGTACCTCACCGAAGAGGGGATGTATAAATTATAATTATAGTGCTAAGTTTTATATGTTTTGGTTTTTTTAATGGTTGCAGTGCTTTGGTTTTTACTGTTAGGTAAACGGTTTTTTGAAATAAATAAATAATTATGTTGTAAAGAGTATAGTTTTCTAAATGAGTAAAAAAATAGTTGTCACTTTTAATACAATAAATCTGTTAGGGAACTTGATTTCTTACCCGACCAATCTACTTAGAAATTGTTCAATTAGTTCTATATTGTTTATATTATACATTTGCAGTCTTTTTCCTACTCTATGGGCTCTCTGGCTAACTATACTGACTATATAAGCCGCTTGGTTAGTAAATAGCTGTAAAAGCGTTGTAAAACCGATAGTTTAGTATATGACTCTGTAAATTCTTGTCGCTACGGTTTTAAACTCATTAGTATACGTTAGTATCGTCTTTACGTTACCTGTTTTTGCATATCTCATTTAGATATTTCGCTTCGACGCACAGGCTAGATAAAGGCACGATATTAATGTTCGTGTGCATTTAATTTAAATACATAAATGCTGCTATAATAGGCGTAGTAATATTTTATTTTAGAAAGAGACTGCTTCCCGATGGGAAACTAGGCAATAGTAGATTGTGTCACGGGGGATAAAAATCATATGTTTCCTGCCCGGGCGTTTAATCCCGAAATTCCCGAATTGAAGCGATTGGATTCTACAATACTTCATAAGTAAAATCCTGAGCGTAACGAAGGATTCAAGCGTTAAGATGAAAATAATTTTGATTCAGTGTGACAATATTGCTTTACCAACTATCAGCAAAAAAAAACCTAAAACAATAATAGCAGCATCATACCAACACCAAGATGCCACCAGACAGGTAATACCCAAAAAGTAAAACTTTGTTGTGCTTGAACAGAAAAGTGCCGCTTTGATCCCTTCTAACAACGAAGAAAAAGACCCAAATAACTGCTCTGCAAAGTGACCATTGTTTTTGATAGTCAAAAAACTAACTGCAGTTGACTACAATCAAACACCCATAAGACCATAACCGAAACATTTAAGGTCTTCACTTCGTTGTTCGGCTTTTACAAACGAATCGCTATTCTAGCTGCATGTGTGCTTATTTTTAGAAAACCACCACTTTGCCGGTTAATAAGGTTTATTTCTAAATGAATCCTTATGACATTATCGACAAATTCAATAATCGCCAATAACGACGTAATTTGACTAAAAACCTAGCGAATCGTGATAACACTGTTTGCATTAGTCCATAAAGAAAGGCCATGCGGGTGGCTTGATGCAAATGTATGAGACAGACTTTTGTAGCGGTCGTGCATACAAATGAACGCGAAGAAACTTCTGCCGTATATGTATTACAGAAAAAACACATTCCCAACATTAATGTTTGTGAAAGAATGTGAGGTAAAGAAGTTTAACAATTTAAGTTGGTAATATTAAAAAAAAACTCAATTTTCGAAAAAATTACATACTTATTTTTACATGTCATATTTAGCTCCATGCGTTTTTCTTTGGCAATGCGATTTTGACAAATTGACAAAGATTTAAAAGCAATGGTGGAAATCCAATATGTATGTATATGTATAATCTATCGCAATAAATCGCTGTGAAACTTCATCTGTCGAATCCTATTATGGCTCTGAGACGATCACGAAGTTAAGTCACAGATTACCTGCTTCGTTTTTAGATAGATACACCACCATAGTGGAAATCCAATGATGTTTAATCTAACTTCAGCTTCCGAATCGTAATCTCTATGGCTTTGAGAAGATCATGAAGTTTAGTCAAAGATCAACTAATTCGTTATATTCCTTACTTAAAATACCTACTAATGATTTCAATTTTTGAGCTTCGCGGGTAAAAAAAGCAAAAAACTCAATTGACATTTAAGTTTCACGCAAAAACATGCGCTTTTTGCATTATTTCACAAAAGCGCAGTAGTCAAACTGCACACGAAAATCTCGACTCGACTACAATCTTCTCCGGCGTGTAAGGAACTGGTACTGCTAGGAATATATTTCCATATTTTTTTTTACATAAATAGCCCGATTTACTGTTTTTCTCTCCTCTTAAGTAGACCTACAAGTTTTCTAATATCTTCTCGTTCTCTAGCTGTAGGTTTCAAATCTGGCCTTTTAGGACGAGGACTCAGTAGGACGCGTTTGCTGTTGCTCTATGTCCCATAGTTATCTCCTCTTCTTCTTCCTAACGTTGTCCGTCCGCTTTGACAACTAATCCCAAAGATTTGGTGTAGGCGCTTGTTTTACGAAGGCGACTGCCATTTGACCTTCCAACTTTCGGACCCAGGAAGTCCGGTTTCTTTACGATGTTTTCTTTCGCCGAAAAGACATTGGTATCAAATCAAATAATATTTCGTACATAAGTTCCGAAAGACTTGAAGGTACAGACCGATTCACGAAAGCTGGCGCGGAATGTCTACGAAATTAATGACAAGTGCATACATTTTCCGCGCTAGCTTTCGTGAATAGATCTGAACGAGCCGGGGTTTGAACCCGCGACTCCTGGGTCACCAACGCTCTCCCATCTCCCACAGTTATACGAACATATTTCACATTGCACGTAGAACCGATGGCCGTTGGGGCGGAAAGGTTCTCGAGTGGCGACCGCGTACCGGAAGGCGCAGCGTGGGTAGACAAGGTGGACTGATGACCTGGTGAAGGTCGCAGGAGTCCGCTGGATGCGGGTGGCGCAGGATCGGTCTTTGGGGGAGGCCTATGTCCAGCAGTGGTCGTCTTTCAGCTGAAATGATGATGATGATGATTTCTCGAAAACTCCGTCAAGCCTCTGCGAAAGTGGCGTCTCTAATACTCTCTAATCCGTGTTAGTGCAAGGATACGATTAGAACCAGGCTTTCTACCGAACCCTATCTTTCATTAGTCAAAGAGCGGCATCAGATAGAGATGATGAATTGTTATTGCGAACACTTTCCAGCTATCTGTCCCTTTCTCTTCGGATTTAGCTTAATGGGGATACAAATTAATCAGACTTGCTCTCTGTTTGAAAGGTCAGGTTTGCACGCAACGAGTAATGGGAATCAGTCGCTATCAGATACATCGGAGCTGCCGAGGTGGTCACAAATATCTGAACACGCCTCTATTGTGAAAGCGTTAGAGTGCATGTTTAGATATTTGTGAACGTTTGGAAGAGCGATGAGCAGGTATCTTAGAGTCGCGGGTTCGAATCCCGCCCGCGGTCATGAATTTTTACTTTCTTTCTGAGATATGTATTTGTGAGCATCTCGGCAGCACCGTTATATCTGATGGCGAAAAAGGTGTTTAAAATTAGCGGGATGCTTCTAGCAGCTAGGCTGATCTAGGAAGTGCTCAATACAACCCCCCGGTTTTAGCCCGTTAACCCTTACATTAGTTAAGTTAGCTCTTAAGGGTTAGCTGTCAACCAGGGTTAGCTGCTAACCCGGAGTTAGCTGAAAAATACCATATAAAATATACGTTTAACCCTGGGTTAGTAGGCTAACCCACAAGTGATCCTAAAAGGGCTAAAGCGTAACCGTAAACCGACGAGATCTTGCAACACAAGTGTGCTTACCATGAGTTGTATTCGACTGCGGCATTTTTTGCACGAAATCTCGAATCAGCAATCTCGGTTCGAGATTGAATTCCCTATTAATTAGCGACGTGGACGTCGTCGCAGGCGGAGGCTAGGCATGAGTAATGATGAGGTTCCTTTTTAAACAAATCTTTATGGAATTATTGGCAAGCTAAGAAGTGGTACATTTTACTAAAAACTAGCACAATGTATGATACGTATGTGGCAAGCGCAAGTGTAGACGTAAAAGTACAACCGTACCATGGATGGCCAGCGTAGAATGCAGAACAAAATCTACTCGGTTTGTTTAAGATTCCTTCCATCCCTGAATGAAGGAAGCATTCTCAACCTCGGGATGTTATTAAAAGAAACCAACTTAAGTTAAAGATATTATAATGCTTTCCTCAAAAGATTTTTATAAAGAAGTTAGATGAATGTTGAATTTTTGAATAACTTTTGCAATTTCCTTTAACAAGAAATGAGGCGGAATTTGTGTTGGTTTGTCTTTACCACCAATGTACCACCAATTTTTACCACCGATTTTATTACTGTCCAATGGTTTCTGCGAGGTTTCTAATTAAAAAACCGGCCAAGTCCATGTCGGGCCATGCTCAGTGTACGATACCTCACACTTTAGGGTTGAAACAAAAAATAAATCACCCTCCACTTTACGTGCAAGGAAGGTACCTACGAAAAAAAAGAAACTACTTTTTATTTTACCAATTTATCGGCGTGATAGATATGTATAAATTATACAATGGACCAAATTACAACTTTCTAGTACCTACCTACTCGGCTACTGAGATTATCCCAAGACGGACAGACATGGTGAAACTATAAGGGTTCCTGGTTGAGTATGGAACCTTAAAAATGCATTTAGCATACATACAGTCGAATTCAGTTCTTTATCTTGGTTGAAAAGCTCAATTTGCTTACTTTAATTAGTTTAAAGATATCAAATGATAACAAAGATCAAACATCTTTGATTAGAAACATAAAAACAAAAGTGAACCGGTAAAACATCTTAGCTTGTTTAAACAGAGCAACGTTCTCAATCAAAGTCAAAGAACATGTTCCAGAGAATAATAGACAAGCACATTCGATGACCAAACACTTTCATTTTCCTAAGCGGGTGATGCATAGATTATCTCCTTTAGATGCCATATTATAATGCTAGTTTATCAAGGTCTGGAAATACAACGTGATCGGATTTCTTAGGAAGAAAGGAGATGTGGAACAACTCATCGGCCATCGGTGTCTCGGTAGCTCGGTTGGCAGAGCGATGGGTAGGTATCCCAGAGTCGCGAGTTCGAGTCTCGCCCGAGGTCATGATCCACTCCACTTTTCCTTCGATTTTCTGCTTCAAAAATGCAACTAATCTAAATTGGCTTGCTCTTGGCCTAGTTATTATCATTTATTACAGGTGCCTTAGCCGCAGGACTAGCTTAGTACCCCTTAATGCTATCATAGCCGCAGCACGAAGACGTTTCAACCTCGCTAAGCTCATAGTGTCGTCCAATACTTTGGGCACACCGAAAGGCCTCCAGATCTGGCTTAATTTTTTGGCGTCGTTGAAAATCAGCCTTTTGTAGCTCCAGCTCCTCTAGTGTTAGAGTTAATAAGACGATGTCACACAGGTATAACCTGTGTGATATCGTCTTTTTGACCCGTCTACTGGTAAGTAATCTTTTGCATAATAGCACCGAAGTGACTCACTTCATTGAGGACGTGACCATCCTAACCTGGTCCCTTTTACATCTCCACGCCACCATCGCTGCAACCTAAGCCAAGGGAGATTATTATTCATAGAGGTCCCATTAAAATGGCCGACATTTCATTTTCAATGCCTCTAGAAAGCCGGTAATGGCCACAGTTATTTAGTAGCCGATGCATGAGAGCTGTAATTATAAGTTCTAATTTAGAATCCCAAGGATCCCTTGTAATTATTTCTCGATAGTCTTATTTATTCATTCGACGGTGCATAGTTAGTACCTAACTGAAGTCTTGACGCCAGTATCTAAGTCCGATGATCATATCGATTTATAATAGGTACCTATATCAAATAATATCATATATTATATTGTATTTGGTTTAGTTTTAGTTTTTTTTTTTATGTTATGTGTTTTTTTATGAAATAAATAATAGGGGTGCCAGGAAAAATAGGGGTGATATTTTAACGTGGTTTTGACTGCATTACAGTGTGATTACCATGAGTTGTATTCGATTGCGACTGCGGCATTCGTAAGTATGTCCGTCTCGTTCCTACCGCTACTGGCACGAGCGAGACGGACATACATTCCGAATGCCGATAATACAACTCATGGTATGTGTGCAGTCTTCACTTCTATCACAAAAGTGTCGCGAGAGTATCTCTCGAACGAGATGGAGACCTGTCACATTCCAACTGTCCGGAGTAGACAATGATAGGTGTCTCTCTCCAGCGCGAGATATGATATGTCGCGATACCCTCGTGCTTAGGCTACTGCTATCTAAAGGATAACTGTGTCAGTTTATGTGCGTTTTTTAATCGAGGTCATTGACCAAACTCGAAGTAGTGAGTGTATACTGAAATGACTAAACAACTTTTAATGTGGGGTCAATGTCAAAAATCGCAAAAAATATTTGGCTGTCCCATAAAAATGGGCTAATACACAATGTATGAAAACCCTTTTTTTTGCGATTTTGACATTGAGCCCATATTAAAACTTGATTAGTATAACATATACCTTTCACTACCTACTTATGTAGAGTTTGGTTTGGTCAGTGGCTAAAAAAATCAATCTAGATAATTCGGCTAAATTTTTGGCCCTAGCTAAGTGTACACAGGCTATACTATTGAAAGCCTAGCCGTCAGTCTTTCAAATGGTTTATAGCCATTATAAGGCGTCCTATGTTGTAAAGATGAATTGTACAGTTACTGTGATTTAATAAGTTTATAAATAATTCAATACACGGCCCGTCAGGCACCTTGAAGCGGCTCATTGCGAAATTATACCAACATCCATCTATACATCTGTCTATACTGTCTATACTTCATATGACTGTCTCCATACTAAGGTTATTCCTATCGCCCACCGATATAGAAGCTCATGCAGAGGGAACAGAGCTTGGAAACGGTTTTTTTGCCCGAAATTGCCTAATATTCTGAATTATTTTCTGCTTTTTATGTAGGACTCATACATGCATTTAGGTAACATTTTCGTATTATTAGATAATCACATGATCACATCTATTCATAAAATAAGAAACAAAATACCGAAATAAACCGAAATAAGTATAATAGTTTTCCCATACAAAAATATCTTTCGTTAATAACACATGGTTGATTTATGACAACCATAATACCAACCATTAGGCCACTTTACTTTTGTCCCGGTTAAGGATGACTCACACTAAGACGGGACGGGACGGGACGGGGCGGTACAGGACGATCTGTCAATTTCTATAGAAAGAATCACGTGATAGCTCGGAGCCCTCGGATGTCACGTGACGTTTTCTATACCTATAGATACTGACAGTTCCGTTCCGTCTCGTCCCATCTTAGCGTGAGTTATCCTTTATTCTACATACCTCATGAGTAACAGAGATGCTAACTAAATGTATGGATACGACTGAGTATGGACAACGCCAGATTTTTTTGTTCCTGTTCTCAGTAACAGATACACTGGTTCACTTGCGCTGAGGTAGCAATAGGAATGCAAGCGGAGACGAGTTGATGAAAAGGCAAGGCATTAGATACAGTTACGGGCGAAAAGACAGGTTAATAGTAAAGACTCCATCTGAATAAAAATGTCTTATTGTTGTATTAACAGATGAAAGCGCTTGTGAATGACCTAGCATACTAGCATACAAATGTATGTGCCAGCAAATCTAACTTAAGTAACATGTTATGAAACTGTTCACAACTGCTGAAATGATGAACACGAACGCTCAGCAAACAGCGGAACTTTTTGAAATCCAGGTTTTTATGGTTTCCTTTATAAAGCTTACACATAAATATTGAGACCTTCCTAACACTTAATCTACAATATTTTTAAATTTATGTATCACCATGTCGTTTAAAGGTAATCACTAAACACGACATGGAAATATAGTAACATTTTAAATTGAAGTTATAAATATAACAAAATAATGAATATTTAACAGTAGGTACTTATATTTCTCGGCGCTAGAATAGCCTTAAGGTAATGCCCGGTGGATGCTAAAAATCTTGGCTCAGAGGTCGAGAATATGTGTAACTCATTGCCTTGGGATTATATGATCTGATCCCATCAAAAACATCACACGTAAAAAGGCACAAATCTCGCTCAGTTCTTACGCTGCAAAAAAGTTTTGAGATGTCATGTTAAAACAAGTCGGTTATTTTAGTCGGTACAGAGAGGTGTCCATATAACGCGACTTCCACTGACTTGCCTATTTTATTTGAACCCTGTGTTTCTCTACGGTTTCATAAACACCAGATAAAACTATAAGAAAAAAAATGCTGTGGACCACAGATTAAGCTGTAGAATAGAGGTGAATTTCAATGATATCTGGTAGGTACCAGCGCTCGGAAGGTTAAGGAAGGGCAACGTAGGAGGGCGCAGGTTATGCCTTGAAACCGGCAGGACAGTTAGAGACACTATTGCCATAAGAGGTAGCTGTTCCTTGCATCACCTCGCGTAAAAGATAAAAGAAAGAGATCAGGGTGATACATATTTTTAAGAGCTTCAAGAGCCTGGTAACTCACTATATCTAACACATACGGCGTCGGATACATAATATCGATGATAAAAATACATTTTCATGCAATAACTAACTTTTGTATTAGCAGTTTTTATTTTTCTCGTCTCTGGCCCGTAGTGACGGTTCTAACAGAACCGTAGGACTCGAATAATGACATGACGTTTCCTCTACCTTTGTATGTCACAGACAATATGTGTGTCAGTTTATGTGAGTACGAAAATCGTGACCGAGTTTCACACTTTATCATAATGAGGGTTGCTTGCATTTACCCGTAATATTGTTTGCGTGAGACGGGTTAAATTAAAAAAAAACTAGGCAGGGTCCCTAGGAAGCTGGCCGTGTTGCTCCGTTGAACGTTGAAAAGCAATACTAATCCGCTGGGCAAAATAAAGGCTAATCCTCTGGTCACCAGAAGCCACAACCAGGCGCGAGGCAGTTTATTTGTAAAGACGACAAGCGCTTGACCCCGACGGCCCCAGGGTTTCAACCCCAATCTCCGCAAATATGGTTTTATTAACCTTAAAATGTTTAAATGTAGATATATACAGACAAATAGACATAGTTAGCTGGTCCAGTTGCTGGCGCAATGGTATATTTGCCTTTTTAAACGGATTGAGAGCTCTATATGAAATATCAGCTGTGCAGCTTCCGCTACCTCTTCTCCTCCTGCGAAACCCGCCAGAATATTTTTGCAATAATAGAAAATGTCAAACTTACTCCCGCTGTGATATGCTAGAGTTATACCACGCTAGGGTTACATCAATTTGTATATTGAACTCTGCGCAAGTGTTATTTTATACGTCAAACTTCTATGAAATTATGACGTTTACTTACCACTTATACAGTATGTGCTATTAAAATCAGTGCGAACTTAGTTTAGCTGGACCTTACTACCATCATCAATGGGCGGACGACGGATGTAATATACGTCAAATTCCATACTAACAGATCTATCACTGTGACATTTCTACTATGTAAATTGACGTACAGTCAACCAATTGGAACCCTAGGCCACTCTAGAACCATGTCAAAATGACAAACAGTAAGAGATTCCTTACAATCTGATTTATAGCGTCACTATGACATAGTCCTACAGTGGCCTAGGGTTCCAATTGGTTGACTGTACATATATTGCATCCGTCGTCCGCCCATTGACCATCATCAACATATTACCCTTCACCTACCCTAGGTCGCTTTCCTCTGACATCCTTTCACATTCATGAATACCTGTAAAACTATTAACTCTGTTATCTATAAAAAACTTAATTTGACAGGTCATATAAATGATGCTTTTCACTGAACCAACGTTATTAAGAGTGAAAGTCGGATTTTCGATTGTGTACGGTCTAAAACTCTGTATTATCTGTGGCATTAATCATCTATCAAGCTAAATGCTTTGACGACCAAGATTGATCGCTTGAGGTTTTATCCTCCACAATTATGACTATATTATTGTATTTATTACGATCATCTGTGGTAATGACGTCATTCTATGCGATCATATGCGTTAGCTTGCCATATGGGTGACCATTTTTGTACTTGAGTACGTAATGAAGGTAAACTTCTTTTTTAATGCGACAGCCAAAGTCGTCATACTGAGTTATAGGTCACCGTAACATAGCTTGATTAGCTAATCTCGATTGATTGGCTAAGGCTAGCCTATAAAATCTCTCGCCTACAGCTTGTGGCAAGATGTCTGCGTACTCGTGAATGGCATAATTTCGGCCCCAGCACCAAATGTACTAATTGAGTTTCGTTTGAAATCACAAAAATCGAAAAGTTCCTAACATATTGAACAATGAAAAGGTACATAACTTTCTAGTTTAGAGAAAATATAGCAATAAAGGGCACCTCATTATCCCCTAGCATGTGTGGACTGTGGAGATTAATAGAGGCTCACGTGAAGCACGCATTGGATGTGCGCTGACACATTCTGATTGCTGAAGCGCAGACGAGGCGAGAAGGTAAACCAATGTAAATGGAACTGGGCGGTTTTATTCATGACGAAGAGACACTTTCTTTCTCGTACTAGGTCTACTAGGATGGAAAGAGCTCGCGATTCCAAGTAAAAATCACATAACATTTTCCAAATATTAAAATACGTCGCTTTACTCTACACGTTGATCATGCTTAACTCGTATTGTCATTTTCATGTCATGTTTCAAAAAACGCGCGAAAATAATGACATTACCGGGCCCTCGCCTCGAGTCAGTTTGCCATTTATCTGCATGCCTACCACGAACAACGAAAATTGGCATTGACGGGAAAACCTCTTTGTCACTCCAATATGCAAGTGTGACAGAGATGGAGATAAAAATCCGCAATCGTTCGATTTTCGTGGTATAGGCCCTGGCTCATATGTCGAAACTCGAGAACTTGACATATTTTCGATCCTTAGATCAAAACAACAAAATTAGACAGCACTTTACAATATTTTACTTCTGAATTACGTACATATACATTTGCCTGCATTCGGTAAGCATTTGAATATTTTGAAATTACCCTGTTTGATGGTCCGGTCCACATTCTGTCCGTGTTAATTTGCCCCCAAATGGGCACCATCACCATTACTCGTGAGCGTGACCCTTTCATTGTCAAGGACCATCCTGTCATCAACTCACCGCATCGTCTCGACCCTTTGGCAACGTGACTGACTAACGGCAGACCTTATCTTGTTGTGTTAAGGTTTACAATCGGTTAATTGTGTCAATGATGGTACTACATCGATCCATTGACCTGTCAATTTAGCACCAGACGGGACACACAAGTTTTGCGTATATATATTTTCTTGTTTTAACACAAGTAGCGCGTTATAGTTGGCCAGGATCTGGTTTTCTTTCGCATACAGTCAGAGATAATCATACTGTCTTCTTCTTTCGCAATTTAGTTTTCACTTTTTTGACGGTGACTGACTTTGCGGTTTGTCTTGGCATTACGTGGCTGCGTCACTTTCGTTTGACATACCCAAGCTGGTGAGAATAAAGATGCAACTCGATAAGAAACCACGGAGCAGGTAAACATAAGTACCTAAAAAAGTGATCATGCATGAGTTGCATAAACAAACAAGTTGGCTAGTTTTGTTTCTCTTTTTGTTTCTTATTTCAAAGTTTGTGCGATACTTTGTACGACAAGTCTGGTCAGAGCATTTTAAAGCAAAAGTATATTTAAACGCACTAAACTAAATAAAAAATACACCTCTAAATACCAGCTATCCCGTCCAAAATAATTGAAATGAAATGAAATTATTTATTGTGCAAAAATATGTATTTTTGCCCACTTTTCGAGTCCCATATTAATTAACCTTTCAGGAATTGTTTTGGCCCACCGTCATTAAATGAATCTGTTGGATCTGCATTAAATAAATGATTAGGTACCTATCTGAGTGAATCAACTAATTATTCTGTCCCGTCAGCCAGGGGACAAATGTAGCACAGTTCGTTAGGAGAAACGTTTTACTGACATGCTTGGTGGATGGACCATCATGGAACGGGAATAAAACTACCAAAAGAAATCATGTTTTGTGCTATCAAAACCGTAATGTTAGAAGGGACCCAGGAGACTGTAACCATGTAATGTCATTTAAACGTTTTATCAATAAATAAATGGCAATTAGTGACCAGAAATAGTTGACTATTATCAATAGTCAGACTTCAAATAAAAATATAGCAGATTGTAGATAGCAGCTTGCCGGGTTTTCTATTAATAATAAACTACTTAGTGGTTCGCCCCGGCCGAATTTTAAATCTTGACCCCTATATCTCGTTAACCCCGTCACCGATTTGGCTCATTTTTGAACTAAAATAATATATTTATCTCATCTAATCAGCCAGCCGTCTAAATTTCACGACGATCCGATCAACGATACTCAAGTAACTCAAGTTACAGTTATCCTCGAACAAACATACAAACATTCATACCTACAAACGACGGATTGTCCAAGTAGACTTCGAAAAGTCTTTTGCGTCGCTCTCGCGTTGGAAAAAGGCTATAAATTGGGACATTTGGGAAGCAGAAGTGGTGGAAGGTGGGAAAACAACATGGACCCTGAATAACAGGTGTCTAGGTTCTACAAAAGTAATTAGAGCTACCTTATTGTCGCTCACCAGGCGGTGCCACTCACGCGCGGGTCCTGTGAACTCCTGTGGCAATGTGAGAGAATTGTCAAAGTGACGTTTAAGATGTTCCCGTTCGGGATCGCCATATAATGAATGATCTGCGTTAACTTCAGATGTTTAGGTAGGTATACAGCGTTTAGGTAAGATACAAAATAATTACAAATAAGACTGTAATTTTATTATTATAAATACAATTTGAATTTTTAACAGTTATAAAACGAAAAGGTGCTATCTGAGTAGTTATGATAGTGACGAAACGAACTGATAATACAGTCCAGTCACTATTGTAAGGTAAACTGAGAATATCCTCAATCCTACGGTTCGTTGAAAGGAAAATCAGTGAGTTACACATATACCGGAGGATAAACCCACAGACGACGAAGCTAGTTATTGGATAAGTCGTCAAGTGGATGACTTAGGTACTAACTTTTGCAATAACACATGTTGGTAGATAGAAATTGTATGGTCATAAATATAAATTAAGAAAATTAGTAGAATTAGAGATGTATCAAAAAGCCACCTGAAAAGAAAGATTTTCCATTTTAAATAGAAAACTCCCGTGAGTATTGGACATATTAATATACTTATATCGCGTTACTCACGTCTATAAAGTCGAAAATAGCTCGACATGCTTCGGAACGGTCCGCGCCCCATAATCATGAGTTAGATTTTTGATTAGAAACCATAATGAAATTCAGTAGCGGCGTAAGGGGTGCTCCAAAGGGGGTGTCAAACACGTTATGATTTTTTGTTGTGTGTTAGTATGTATTATTATTAATTATTTGTTATTATGCAGTTAATTATTATAACTCCATTGTAAATAGGCATGTATTTATTCTATAATGTAACACTCAGACACAATGTATTATTGTTTATGAATAAATGAAATGAAATGTCAATTACATAGGTACCTATTTACAAAAATAATAAATATATATCGTTTATATATTTGTATGTTTTTTAAGCTCTATACAGATAAAAATGGTTTACTTGCTTAAGCTCAAAGTGAATTATTCCATAATGAGGAAACACAAGTACCTAAACGTTTAGTTATCTCTAAGTGGGTATGTAAATTATTCATTTAATAAACTGTATGTTCCTATTACAGGTAATAAAACCAGCTGCTCTGCAACTTACAACCCAAACATCGACGTAAGTTAAAACAAATTACCAAGATAAAGTACGTCAGACAGTTAAACGTTTACAAAGCGCCCGTGTATCTTTGACGAACAGGTCTCTCTGCCTAAACACAATAATGTCCTATGTCAAAACACCGTACATGTCTCTTACGGTATTTTAGTTCAAACTCTGTGGAACTAGCGTGGGCATACTTGTCTGCCAACCCCGTAAATAAACTCCAGTGAAAAACGGCATAAGCGCCATTGAATATTGATTGCGCTTAGGACTTTTGTCGATTGAAGTTGTACAGTGACTCAGTGAGTGGCCGTCGAATCCTAATCAACTAAGTAACCTCCAACGCGTTATAGAAGTCTTTAGTGTTTAGCTTTATTAGGAACAGAACGCGCTGGAACTAACGTGACCATTAAAGTTAATGTGCCGGTAAAGCCTGTGAAGGGTCTAAACTGCAAAAGCTGGACAAGTTGGTAAAAACTTGCAAAAAATTGCAAAAGCTGAACATGAACAGTTTTTGCCCAAAAAATAAGTTATATTAATTTTCGTTACTTACCGCGATGATTACCTACTTATTGGGAAAGTGCGTGTGTCTGTTTGTTTGTCCGTCTTTCACAGCAAAACGGAGCGACGAATTGAGATGATTTTTTAAGTGGAGATAGTTGAAGGGATAGAGAGTGACATAGGCTACTTTTTGGTTCTTTCTAACGCAAGCAAAGCCGCGGGCAAAAGCTAGTAAGTACTTTATAAACGCTTAACTCCGGGTTAGTTGACTGACCTCGGTTGGCGCTAGTGGCCCTTTATGTATATATTTAATTTCAATGTTTAATCAGACGCGGCGCAGTTTATACCTACAGGCATAAATAAAAGAACTGGATACCTATACCTATCCAATCAGCCGAAAAAAATTACGCCAGAAAAGTGCTGCAGTTGCGACTCTTTTTCATATAGTCTTGTTTGGAACGTGACGTTTCGTTAAGTGCCAACAGCCTATAAACTTTTAACAGTGTTGGTAGTTCTGTGTATGAATTTGACACTTAATGCTTACGTCAGTAATCAGTAAGCTCTTTTTCGTACGAAAGATCATTCTGACCCACATTGTTTGACGTTTTTGTGTTGCTATGTGTCTCTATTTCTTTGAATAAGGCAATGTCTACAGGTTTTTGTGTCCATGTTATATTTTTCAAACTGAATTTTTTTTGCCCGTTATATCCGGACACTTCCGGCTTTAGCCGAACACCATAGGACCTCTATTTGCGTAGATTTGACGGTAACTCGAATTCGTCGTTAAAGAATGCCGAGACTCGGCCTAAGAACCGGTTTCGAGGACACGGGATGCACCGAAATGCAGCGCGTGCACGGTCAAGAGCTTAAATATCGATCCGAGCTTTGGGGCAAAAATACCCGAGTGCTTACGTGCGTGTTGTAGTTTTGTCACTTTTGTCGTTTTGTCAACCTTTATAACAATTATAATTTTAACTGTACCTACTATACCTATGTAGTACCTACCTAACGTGCTAATTAAGGGGTTATTAACTTTTTGGTTGTAGTTAGCGTGCGGAAGGTTCGATTTCGCGGAAAAACGCTTTGACAATTTTACATATTCGTTTAATTGTAATTTTCTCACAAATGTATTATAAGTCTGTGGATACACGTACGATAATATTTTTTTAATTTGTACCAATTATTTCCACAGACGTTGGTGGCCCAGCGATATGATACGAGACTTTTAATCCGAAGATCTCTGGTTCAAATCCTGCTGGCTTTTTCGGAACTTATGTATACGACGTATCATTTGTTATTTACCAATTGCTTTTCAGTGAAGGAAACCATCGTGAGGAAACCGGACTAATCCCAATAAGGCCTAGTTTACCTTCTAGGTTGAAAGGTCAGATGGCAGTCGCTTTCGTATTTAAAACTAGCGCCTACGTCAAATCTTGGGATTAGTTGCCAAAGCGGACCCCGGGCTCTCTGAACCGTGGCATACGCCGGGAAAAACGCTAGGAAGAAGAGTTCACCAATTATCTCCACTCGCCTGTGGCTCGTGGCAACTTTTGGTGCCTGCTAGTAACGTAATAACAATGACTTATGTCTCGTGTGGTAAGGATAGCACTTTACTCGAACAGTCGCTACTTGATTGCCTACAGTCACTTAGTAAGCCACATCTCAACATCAACATTTGTCGACAGGCAAACTAGTTGCTGTTTAATTACATCTGTCTGGCTAATGAGTTACTCTAGAGAAATAACTTGGGAGAGCATGCAAAAACTCATGTTTCACTTATTCCAAGCCTTTCGACTCGCCCGCGGCCCGTGCCATCACATCACGTGCCTATTGGATAACATCCTTTCCAGTTTTTTGTTGACTTATCTTGTTTTGCCTCCTCCTTCAAGCAACACATAGGAAGGGGAATCGGTATACTGTGCTTCTCTACACTACCGCTAATAATGATTGTTTATTTGTCTGCCTAGTAAGTTTATTTATTTCCTCGCATGTGATGAAAAATATTGTTTGTGCCACGGGCGGTACAAGAATTATGAACTCGTGTTAAAATTAAGCTTTCGTCTTCGACTCGGGCTTAAATTCACACTCGTTAGTGATTTCTTGTTTATGTACTATAATACCCACGGTCTAGAAAGCGTCAGTTTGCCGTAGAAACCCTAGACTCTGTTTAGGCAACCTGCCATATTTAGAGAAACTAGACGCGTCTTCTTTTCCGTTACATATACATAGCGATGAGCATTCGAGAACGTTAGGTTTCATAACAAGATTTTTATAGTTCGGGTTGGCAAAGTTGTGTGGTATTTACCTAGAAGAAGGTTAGTTTTGGGACTAAGTATGTATGTAGTTGATTTCTCCAAGATATGCTTATCTACCTAATGAGTCATAACACTGGGGCCAACCCTTTGAAACAAACTGACTATTTACCAATCAATTCATAAGATAAAGAAAAAAAAAGTAATCGTCTACCTTTTTTAAAATCTTCCAGTCGGTTAACAAAACCGCTGTATGGGTATGAAACGAAGTAAGGATGTATCTCGTAGTTAATTATTTTTGTAATGTCCGGGAGAGCCTTTCTGGTCTTCCCGCTTAATAATCGCAATTTTAAATAACGGATAATTAAATTAACGATGTAATTAAATTAGTCATCCGGAAGGACCACGTGTATGTAGTTTAATTATGTCATGCAATTAAACTGCGATAATCGTCTTCCATTTTTACGACTTAAAACCCGTATGTTTTAACTTAACCACTAAATTTTCTATACACTTAAAACCTACACAGTTATTTGTGTCGCTTACCTATAAATATATTTGGATTTTTAATTATCTTGTAGTACTCAAGACTATACTTACTGCACCATAGTTACACATCTTTAAACTAACATGGTCTTAACCGTTCTAAAATGTAAATAACATTGTTACGAGTACTACTATTTGAAACGAGGTATTTACCAAGTATACTCCTTATAAGAAATCTCGAGATTTTAGCATTTTCGCGTTCAACGGAGTGAACGGAGTAATATGGTAAATACTGTCATTATTTCTTTACCATATCGATATGCCAGTTATTTCCATCCGCAGTGTCCGTAGTCCGTACTCGACAATATGTACCTATTGTACGTTACTAAGTATAGTAAGTATTAGCAAACATTTGTGGCAGTTCTGGACCGAACGATGTGGGCTACCGCGGTTTTATCCGGGGCTTGACAAAGTTTTACGCCGACTGGGATTTCTGTAACCGCCTCGGACTATCCATCACGGGATGGATAAAAAGGCTTGCGCAAGTTTTTTTACAAACTTCAACTACAAAAGTGGCTTTTATAAAGCAAATCAGATAAAAGTTGACACATCTTACGGTACGCGACATAACTAGGATGTTTAAAAAGTACCCATGCTTTCAAAAAATTCCAGGCTTCACTGAATTGAAAATGTGGGCAACCGCGGCTTTTATTCTAGGCTTGACAAGTTAACAAAGTTTTGCGCCGGCTGGGATATTAACCGGCTCTGACTATCCATCACGGGATGGACAAAAAGGCTTGCGCTAGTTTTTTACATGTTTAAGCCACTTTGCAAATATATGTTGTAAATAAGACTTGAAAAAACAACGAACACGTAGAGCAAGGATTTAAAAATTCTGCTCTCACCTTGTTTAGAGGAGGAAGAGACAGTAAAAAGGCGAAGTGTCAGACATATAATAATATATGTTAAGCAACCCGGAGTTGTTAAGAATTTCTTTTTCTTGTAAATCTACATAGCATTGTATATGGAGGTACAGGTACCTACTTATATTTCCTCTCGCGAACGGTCTGGCTGTGGAATGAGCTCCCTGCCGAGTTTTTCCCGGAAGACCAGTATGGGGTTCCTCAAAAAAGGAGTGTATAGGTACATTTTTAATGGGTCGGTAACGAGCATGTGATACCCCTAGCTAGAGTTGCAGAGGCCACGGCGACTTCTTTCCAACAGGGGGGCCGTATCAGGGCATTTTCAGAAAAAAGTGCACCCTTTTAATGAAAATGGGTCCTCAACTTTCCATACAAAATATTTTTGTCAGGTTTGTAACGGCCCATACGAAATGTATGAAAAAATGCGTTAGAAAGCTAACTAAAAAGAAACGGGACACTATTTTTCATAGTAAATTTTCATATTAAATCAATAGTACTCGTGATTCTGGTTATAAAAACCCAAAAACTTCCTATATTTAAAAAAAAAATGAAAATGGTACCCTATTTTTGAAAATACCCATCACTGCCGTATGCTTATTTCCCACCGACGTGATTTTAAAAAAATTTATAAACAGTAGAAAAACAATATAACAAATCAAAGCATATTTAGTGCACTGCCAATAGAGTCAGTAGAAAACTCTAGAAACAAAAAACAAAGGTAAGTACTTACCTATTTTATTTTCACTTTCATGTCATGATTAATGGTCTAGTTACCTACTATTTTCCAGATTTATTATAAAATTCCTCATTAGTTTTTGCAGACTGTAGTAAGGTACGTGATTAGCTGATCATCAGTACCTACATTTAGTCTCGGGCCTTTCCACGGTGCGTCTACTGAAAAACTACTAAGGAAAAAGTATTGGGACTATTTAGGACTCATTCAATTCTAATGTGTTTTTTTATTATAATTACAATTACGTATCTACGCATTAATAAGTAAATACTTTGTTATACCTCACAAAAAGAGTAATTTGACTAACAAAAAACCGGTTTTAAAAAGGCATTGTCTCAACAGGTTTCGCTTTTAAAGGATTAAAAAGAGGCATTTCTTTTGTCGCGGTATTTCACCCACGCCTACAATTCTCAGCTTTAATATGTGTACATTTCTGAACCTTAATCCATTGTGATAGGGTGGAAAATTGTACAGATATTAATGAACTCGACTGTATGCTGAGCTTCATTAATAGCTGGAAAGTTGACAGCAATTAGAGAATTAATGACCGCTTTTGAAGCTCGGCTTTGGAAGGTTTATTTGTTCTAACAATGCACAATGTGGAATGTACCTTATGAAGTTAAAAAGTATGGTGGTAAAATTAAAGCATGGTTCTGAATTGAATTATTATTTAAAAGGACGGGTTTTGATTTATTGGCCGGTTATTTAGTGCGTTGATTAAATTACTAACGTTCTGTCTTAAACCCAAAACTAAACGCATTGCACCCCACTGTTTGATCATTTAAAAGAACAAAGATGGTTAAATAAAAAATATACCTAAATATTCACGACAAGGTGACCATCATAATCACAAGGTCCCCATTTAATAGAGTCAAACTACGAGCTACGTTAGGTATCTCTTCCGGCCAATGAACTGTCAAACTTTAAAGTGTTATTTTAAACGTCCAACATTTATGAAATTATGACGTTTACTTAAAACTTTCACAGTAAGTGGAATAGAAAAATTCTAGCAAAAATACAACGTGTGATCAAAATTTAGGCGAATATTGGCGCATAAAGCGGAATATCTTGAAGGCTGATTTTACTTCCACAAAACAAAGTTAAAAATTATCCAGACAACAAACGCTTTCTTTTAATAAAGCCCAGCCTTAAACCCGGCCAAGTGCGAGTAGACCTCGCGCACGAAGGGTTCCGTACCATTAGATAATGCCGTTTTAATATTTATTAAAACGGCAAAAAAATCACGTAGTATGGATGGGAGCCTCGACTTGTCGGCGACTAGCCTCTTTTGGTGGGGATTAATAAAATGGCATGATTTATTACTGAAATGTAATCTAACGGCAATCAGAGCAATAAACAAGACAATACTAACTTCTGAAAAGGACCCTGAACCTTTAAAGATTGTATGGAATTCTTTCGGCGTTTTCTAATAACATACTTAATACGCAAAACGATAATGTGTCTTATCAACAAAACTAAAGTCCCGCTTTATAAATAAGCCCGTGTCCGAAGCTAAAGAATGGAGCCATTGTCCCAAAAAGAACTTTTGTACAAACGCAGCTGTTTGTCGAGCCATAAAATCCGAAACTAGGCCGCATCGTAATTTTTGGTTGAACAGATTGCTCTTGCATCCTGCTCCAATAGACAGGATAAAAATAAATAGATTGCTAATCGGGTTTGTCATTCACAGGCACTAAAATAGAATTTTGCCTGTGTCGGTTGTTTATTCGTATTACTGCTTATTTGCTTTATTGCAAAGCAGATAATAGATGCCCATTTTCGACCAAGTTTGACCTGTGTAAGATCTGTCCCTAAAAATATTTATTTAAGGTCTCCAAACCACAGACATACCTATCTAGTAAATAGAGTTATAGTCCATTCTTAGAGTTATAGTTCAGTCTCTGATAGAATGTAAAGGACTATTAGTGACGCGACGTGAACTTTACAGATACATAATATATGTACTAGAATCTAGAATCATCCTCACTTGCCCTACATTCTGTCGAGTGCGACTAGACAATACTTCATCTGTCACTTTGGTGTCTTCAACCCAGACATATCTAAACTACATTTAATAGATCACTGACATTTCTAGTTAGTTTGACAATGATAAATAATTTAGTATCAAATTCGGGTTACAAGCTTGTGCTCGTTAGTCAAACACCCCCTGTTTGACTGACAAGCCAATCAGCTTCTTTCCTTATTGTCAAATAATTTTCCACTTACACACACCGGTAGTCGGTAGGTATATGGTATATGTATGGTCACGGTCTAATCACCAAATATATCTAGTTTTTTTCGATTAAAAAAATATACTGCGATCTATTCCTGAGATTGAGGAGATAGTGGCCCAACCCAACATCATCGGCGTAACAAAATCACACAGACTTCGCTGGTTAAGTCACCTTCAGACAATGGGTGAGGATAAAGCGGTCAAGAAAGCCTACTTGGGACAACCGACGGGCCGTCGTCCGGTAGAACGGCCTAGGTCAGGCACAACTGGAAAGATGGTGTGGAGCTGGACCTGGGCCTATACCACGAAAATCGAACGATTGCGGATTTGTATCTCCATCTCTGTCACACTTGCCTATTAGAGTGACAAAGAGGTTTTCCCGTCAATGCCAATTTTCGATGTTTGTGGTAGGCATGCTGTACAAACTGGCAAAGCGGAGAACTGGCAGGGCGTTCTGCAGGATCGGTTCAGAGGCCAAGATTCGTATAGGATCGCTGTGCCACAATAGTAAGTAAGCAAGTACGATTCCTTTATAGTTTTCTAATACTTCTATGCATCGTGTGTAATATAATTACAGTCATACTTACCTGCAAATGTATTATAACATGATGCATGTTGTTAAACCATATCCGAGCCATAAGCACATGATGTGCACTAAAGTTAGGATACCCGGCAAAAGGAGTGTTAAAGTTTTTAAAGGGTCGGCAACGCGCATGTAACACCCCTGGAGTTGCAGGCGTCCAGAGGCTACGGTGACCGCTTACCATCAGGCGGGCCGTATGCTTGTTTGTCACCGTCGTAGTATTAAAAAAAAAAACTCTGTGGGCAGAAGACGAATGTAGGTAGGTGGTGGCATTGTATGTTGTCCTTTGTTTCGTCTGCCGTATGTTATGTTATGTTATGTTTGCGAGCCTCAATAAATCTTGGCTAACAAATGGGCAAGTTATTTCGCGGTAAATACATTCTAGAGATCGAGAGCAATAAAAATGAGACACTCTGTATTAGAATATATATATAATGACTTATTTCAATTGCACATGAGTGTATTCCGGTGGGATGGATAGATGTGTACGGAGTTATTATGAAGCCTTCAACAAGAGTGTCTCTTACGTAATTCTACTAATTTAATAGCACGGAGAAAAAAGTCCAGTTCCGTTTAACAGATTTATTGTATAAGGTACCTATATGTAACCTCTATTTTTATTCACTAGTTAATGGGAAATTGTGCTCTATACAATACTCTAGTATTAGCAGCAATATCATACATATGAATTAATAAAAAAATACTGTGGTCACTAGTCAAAAACTATAATTGTCACACATTTCTCCGTGAGCGTAGTGTTCTTTTAAGGACCTAAGTAAACGGATCGTTTTTTGGGACATTGTTGTTATTTTGCCCGAATGACAACTAAATCTTTATAAAATATCAAATTCCAACTACTGTATGCCACATGCGTCACATATTTGTCTAGCTCAAGGACTACGGGAGATTTTAGGCCCTGACGTCACCAATAACCCCTGACGTGTTGTATAATCTCGGAGCAGAAACCAGTCCATTGCCAAAATTATGCATAACATCCGCAGCCGGTTAGTATTCCGAACTAGTTTGTAATAAACATGTCAAAATAAATAGTTAAGAAACGATTTGAAACGCGATCATATCTGTGTGGACTTCCGATTGATACTCAACATGGCGAAGATGTCTCCAGAATAACGTCAAGGGGTTGCCGAGATGTATCTACGGATCGTGAACGTGAAGATATGGACGAGAGATATATACAGAGGTACGTGAACTATCGCATTCAGGGCGAACCACTAGTTATTTTGAATAAAAAAAGCGAAGATTTAAGTTAAAACACATATAAATAAAAGTTCATGGACATGATATAAACATGAACTAGTTTTTCGGACAGTCAATTCATTATTCTTAATGGCTGCTTTAGCACGAACATCCGTCTATAAATAAAACCAACGTCACATCAAAACGAATAAAAAATACTAGTGACGTTTCAGCCATCACAATTCCATTAAAGCTATCAAAAGTTAATTCTATATTTGGAACAGCTCTATGGTTATTTGGTTAGTATGGTATTCACCGAGTAAGTATAATATCTGGCAAAAAAATTTCATATGAAGAAAAACACGAACTTGATAAATATAGGTGTGAAAGAGTTGTAAATCCATAAAACCATTTGAACTTAACACCATTTTCTAGATAAACGAATTATTGTGCCGGGAAGTATTTGGTCAATAAGGTGCTTTATAAATGCAATAAAATAATCCCTGTCGACAACCGATTTTTACGAATGTGTTAGTTTTTTGAAATGTATGTACAGATAAATTTATTATTGAGTGTTAGTATTGAGGTTTGAGACTCTGGCACCACGCAAGTATTCAGTTCGAATTTTGAAGCAATAGCTATACGACAATAATACCAAAAACGGTACCTGCACAATAAAAGAAGCCAATTAAAACAGTCGGCTTGAGTACCTGTCCAATTAAGAGTGAACGCACTGAACGCCCACGTGCATTATCCGCGCTTGCGTGTACCTCCATATTGTTTACGGCGATTGCGCAATGGACAAACATTCACCATCAGATGCGCGAGCGCAGTTCTGTTCTCAGGCGCCATTTTAACTTAACCTCGAGTTCCATAACAACTGTACAGAAATAGAGAGCGTATATCTACTGATTGTATTCGCTTGGGTTTGGTAATATGGTGCCATGTTCGCTGGAACAACCTTGGCAGTGACATTCGTTTTTAATTGGATGCATGCTATGATTTATTGTAAGGTTTATTGAAGAACTGATGGACCATTCTGATGCATATTTGTTTGTTGTGTGGGGGGGTATTTACAATGCATTTTCCAGAATAATTTTAACCTTTTTGATAGCAAGCACGTGTTTCTTCGTCCAGGTATTTTTCACCAGAATTACATTGATTTTAATATCATAATAATAATCCAGCCTGTACTTATATATCCCACTGCGCATTGCACAGGTCTCCCATCAAGCACAGAGGATTCGGTTGTAGTCCCTAGTGTCCCTACACACAGAATTTTCTCTTCAAAGTAAATTTCAGGCCGAATTGAACTGCTTCCTTTGCTTGTTTAATCCCGATCTTAAGTATATATATATATGATCTTAGTAATCCATAGTTTTTCCCTGTCTCTAAGGGGTACTGCTTGAATCGAGAAATCTGCGTCATCTTACCCATCTACCATTCTCAGTGCTGTCACCGTCACCGTCAAGTGGCAACACCAGCCAGTTGTTCAGGAAGGCTGCAGAGACGTTGATCACACGAAGGAGGGAGGGACGGAAAGACTAGTTGAGTTTACTCTAATGCACGTACTACTAGTTCGATCCAGCCCGTCGGTCAGAGGCGTATAATACGGTAGTTTAACGACCTCCTTCGACCAGACTTACCGACTCCGGGCGAGGACGTGTATCGGGGTTTCCTAGCGCATTCTCTCCATCATCTGCTCGTCATGCTCAACTGGCCCTCCTGCCCCCGAAATCAGTGGCTCAATAAGTATAGGTTGGGAATGTAGGGCTTGTGCAGTCAAGGATAGGAATTGACGGGAGTAGTGATGGGTAGGACATCATTTTTGAGTATGTAGCTCATTTTCTGAAATGAGGTGGTACAATGCCATACCTCATTTGAGGCGAGGTACTCAAATTTGCAGCATCACACCACAACATCGACTTTTCGGCAATAAAAATAGTTAACTTGTGTAAATGACAAATTTTGAACCACATGACAAATATGAGATATTGGATAGATTTTAGTTGTGCCTCAATTTTGAGGTGTGATTGAGGCGTGTGACAAATTTTGAGGCGCATGAGAAATTGAGGTGTAAAACAAAAATTTTGAAGTGGAACATTTTCGCGGCGTGAGGTGAAGGGTAGGTGACAAACGAAGAAAATGAGTGGTACAAATGAGGTGCCTCACGAGTCACGAGTGAGTAACCCAATACTAGACGGGAGAGAGAACCAGAATACTAGCAACGAGCCCAGTAAGTAATAAGGAAAGATAGATGTGTAAATAAATATGTACGAGAAAGATGATGACTGCCATTGCGATGCGGTTGTTCCGAGTGCCTTCTATTCACTGATCTAAGTAGGTATTGCAGTTGGTCGTCGTTGGTGACATAAGTCATAAACTATTAGAGCCAAGGGCGTGTATCTCAGAGTCGCGGGTTCAAATCCCGCCCGAGGTCATGAATTTCTCCAAATTTCCTTTCTTACTGACATATGTCATAGTTCCTTTTGTCCTTAGTGTCTTGTTCTTAATTGTTTTTATCCCTCAGTGATAGGTTAATATTCCATTGGATCTCTAATACTTGATAACTATTGGTTTTATATCCGAACCCGCCTATTTCCGATACCTGAAAATATACATTGGCTCAGGAAATTAATGCAACCACGGCCGGCCTAATTGCATTCTCCCACTCGGAATATAAATGGAGCCAACGAATCCAGCTTTCTAGCTTTTTCAGCAGTCTATTTTATTCATTTTATGATCCGGTATTTCATACTAGCCTTTACCCGCGACTTCGTCTGCGTAGAATAAAACAAAAAATACCCTCAAACTATCCTCAGGAGTCAAACTATCCGCATACCCATACATTTCATCTTGCTCCATTCAGCGGTTTTAGAGTGAAGAAGTAACAGACTGGCAGAGTGACATTTATAATATTAGTACCTATGGATATCCACCTGCCTGCACACTTAGATTTTGTTTAATCCAACTGTATTTGGTATAATATCGTAAAACAGATTTGCCAGTAAAAGTAGGAAAAAGAATCCTTATCCGTCTCTCTGTTTGGGCCTGGGATAGTAATAATAGCATAAGAAAAAGAAGTGAGTATGATTCACTCTGACATGCAATGCACGAATGATAAAATTGATAGTTTACATTTAAAAAATAAAACGGCCAATTGCGAGTCGGACTCGCGCACCGAGGGTTCCGTACAAACTTTATGTTGCAACTATACGTATAAGTAGAAATTTGACGACAGCCACATGTATCGACAGATTGGGTCACTCGTTTGCAATGTTTGCACGGCATGGAGTAAGTATGCGAGTTTGTTTTTCCTTGGATCTAAGTTGGTTAAATTACAAATTTAGTTTAGAAAAGTTTAATATTTAAAATAAATATATATGAAGTTAGGATCAAGGTTATATTTTTCCTGTAACATTTAAGACAATATATATAACGGTGTGTAAAAAAATCATATATTTTCCTTCATAAATATCATAAATTTAAATATATTGTATATAAATATTGTTTATCTTATCTGTCTGACATTTGTGTTAGTTAGAAAGTGAGAAAACATATATTAAGCAAATTATGTCTGTAAAGTTTTTTTATGGATAGGTATAATTATGTTTTACATTTCACAAACTAATCCATGACACCATGACTTTATTACCAAACCACACCACAACCTAATGTTAGTCCCCATCGCATGCTCAGCACTTATTACACTAATACCGGGATTACCGGCGTTACATGCGGTGAGATAATTAAACAGGTTTCATTAATTACACCTAGACTGCTCAATCACGCGTGCCGTGACTTATTACCAGAAACTTTTTTTGTTATATTTATACGGTCTTTGCAGAATTTACGATTTTCCAGGAGATGTTTTTGAGTATATATACCCCATTGTTCTGGATAGATGCCCCGCAGTCAAAATGCTGCAGAACTGTAAACGGTTATAACAGGAAATAAATCATCAAATCAAATGCTACTCCTTTTAAATACGATTGTATTTTAAATGACTTATTTGTCTCCCCAGCACGAAGACGTGGAAGTGCACGGATATGAATCGGCGCATTGACCCTCGTTGCTTGACCTACTTCTGGTTATTGATTACATGATCAATCCGAATTTCTTTACATGATGTTATTGTTTTGTACAGTTTTTAAGGAAGGATAAGAGCGAAAAATTATCAGATATTTAAATTGTTTTGTTCTTGCAATTGAAACCCTTATTTTGTTACGTAAAATCGGGTTTAAATTATGGCAAATGCCATTATATCCTATTGTACTCGTAGCTACAGTCACCTGCTATATTTTCCGCTATGAAGACGGCAAAAGTATTTGGCACAATCTTATTTGTACAACCATAAGAGCGTGTCACATATTTTTGCGGTCTTCATTGCGAAAGAAAGTATTGCTGGTCACTGTTCTTTTTTATTACAGCAAGTTATAAAAAAAAAACTTGATTTGTGGGAATTGGAATGGACGTCAGTCATGCTCTTTCAAAGTAAAATTTAAAAGCGAGTATTATCTAAATAGAATGTAGCTACCTAGTCTAATAGAGTATTTTTGTTCTTTTTCAGGTATGAAACAGCTTCCTTCGAAGACATAGCTGTCGATCGCGAACATTCCACGACGCCCCCACTAGTTCACTTTATACCTATGGCTCGCTCTACTATAAGTTTCTAGATAGCTATATCTCCAATATAACTGAAGGGCTGTAAAATGTACTTTGTTGTTGAAATTTCCTGACGCTGCTACAGGTTACATAGTAGAACTTTATATCATGCCCACAAAATGTCTTGCACAATGTTTCCGAAATATACAGTTGTCGATAATTGCTAAAGCTCGTTTTGTATTTAAAGGGTGTTTTGAAACAGAGTTCAGAAGGCAGACTTTTCCCGACTGTATTTTGACCTTGACCATATATATATATGGATGCGAAGTTATTGATGAAGCAGACAGGCGAGACAACGAACAACGAGGGGTATCCGTCCGCTACTTATCGTCTGTCTGTCTGTATTACATCCTATCCTATCCTAACATAACATATTAATGATACATTATGTATTAAACCCTAGATTCTTTTCGGTTACCAGGACAAGTAGTCATTGAAATGAAACAAATTGTAAGACGTAGGAAATCGGGGACATATTAACTACATTTCGACGTTTTGAATTCATAAGATAACTATGTCGTTGTAGCAAGGTAGAATGAACTCTGACAAAATGAAGATGTCTGTCTGTACTGCGCGAGGCTATCGAAAATACTTAAGAAGCTTCCTAATTTGACTACATAAATCGCTCATCTCCATCGCTCTCATTGCTGAGGATCGTGAGTCGTGAGCCCCCTTCAGGTTGTCAACAACTTGCTTCACGGTCAACTGCCTGGCGTAGTGAAGCGCTAATTAGTCTACTCTAAGATCTGGTCAGACCAGCGCTTCTAGCTCCGGCGTGTTAGACGTTTTACTTCGAGTTTTCCGGTTCCCAAGTTAACCTCTGCGGGCGATGTGGCCGAAGTAACGCATTAGGCGCTGCAGACAGGGTGAACAGGCGTTGAGCGTTTTCCATTTTCAGCTTTTTGAGCACTGAGATATCGAGCGATGAATAGATATTACCGCGTAACTGAATAAGATAGGTATTGGGGTTAATAGGAATTCGAAACCGTTTTCAAGTGCTTACTCGTAATTTGTACATTTATTAAATAATTTTAACTATAAAACTCTCGTGAGACGCGAACATATTAAATAATAAAACCGGCTGCAAGCTGCAAGTAGCAGGGCAGATATGGCGTTAGCCCGTAGTGCACGACTTGCCTCTGTCGCAGGTGGTCACTCCTGATGTTCTTCGTAAAGATCGAAATATGTCCAGCGAAAATCGACTAAATTAAGCGAGTGACCCGTTTTAAATATTTATTAAATAGCTCTTAAGCAACAATTTTATATTTGAGTTCGACCCTTTTGTCCAAAATATTAATCATCTTATTATAAATTTACTAAAACGGGGCTTAATCGTGTATCGTTCTTCTTTCTCCGGGACCACGGGGGCAATGTCAATGGGGCAATGCAAAGTTTTAGTAAATTTATAATGTGTGAAAATCGTGAATGTTTAAGGTGGATCTCCCCGTGCAAGTTTCATACAACTTTCGTTGCAGGTTTTCTTCTATTCTATCGATGCACCGGAGTTTAAACCGTGATATTTAGGTTAGGCGGGTCCTCCAGTTTGCGCAAATAGTATAAAAAATGCTAGAAAACTAACAATAACGTAAAATAATCAGATATAAAAAGTGCTAAATTTCGCTAAAGCGCTTGTTTGTGTGAGTAATCCTGATACTGTCCGTGTAAACTAATATGGCGGCTCAACTGACAACCACTGGTTTTGAGTTTACTATGAAAGATGTCACTGTAACCACCTGTAACACAGGTCAGCGGACTGAGTAGTACCAAATTTCGTCCACAGGTGGACAATATATCGTAGCGGGCGAGGTCCTCAAATATTTCTGAGCAAGGTTAAATTTCAATAAATTCTTTACAATAGATCCGCCAATAACATCTGAGCACTCAATTTTTTCATAAATATAGGAGAAGCAATTTTTCTGTGAGTTCTGAACACACAGCGAGGAAAAAATATCTGAACGCTTAAATCGTCAAAGGTATCTAAGCAAGATCACAAATATCTGAACATTGAATAAAAATATACCTTACGCCGTTACTTTCAAGTTAAATTCAATGTCATTGCAGTCAAGTACCTAATAATAGCAAGCTTTGATAAATTGATAATAAAGCAAATTCAAACTTTTAGATTTGACAATCTACGAGAAGAGTACTGAAACGTCAATCGATATGTGTGTCCCTTTTCAAGGACGTTGCCAGCTCGTGTCGTTCGATTATCCAAATGTACCATAAAACAGAAAAATTTGAACTTGAGAGCATTGACAGGTGAACTCGTTATACGTATGGGTATTTAATTTTCGGCAGCTATTGGATATGTTGAAATAGCCCAATTAATTTATACTTGATCATAAGAAAATGTAGCAAAGCTTAGTAGTCCGGGTTCAAATCTTGGCCAACCAGTAAAATTAACCCTTTTTTTACTTTTTGTTGGTTATAATAAGCACGTTTTCGTTGATAAAATTGGGCGTTTTTATTTTTTGTTGTAGAAAAATATTTTTTTGAAAATTTAATTTTTTTAAATTGTTTTCTATTCTGAATCGCGAGCTCTTTCAATCCTAGTAGGAGAAAAAAAGTGTCCCAAGATTTGTTTTCCATTTCGCCACCGTCATTTCATAGATTTAGTATGGCGGTAGCGTCAATGGAAAGTTTGAAATTTGTATGGAAAATTTAGGACACTTTTTTTTCCTACTAGGATTGAAAGAGCTCGCGATTCTGAATAGAAAACAATTACTTAAATTATTTCCAATTTTCAAAAATGACTTTCTATAACAAAAAATAAAAATGCCCAAAATTAGAACTTTACTGTTGTTATTTTTTTCACATAATTACTATATATTTATATCGTACCTTAGAGTCAAAACTATTAATAAAAACGTAAACAAAATGAAAGTAAAAAAAATAATTACCAAGGCAAGTTTGAAAAAGATTTTTAAGACTGAAAACTACTACAAAACGATTGGTTATTTATTGTTCTTCTTCTTTCACATTGTTTTACTGAACTATCTTATTATTATTTGGTGATGTAGGAATTTAAAAAACAACCCAAATATATGTAATTACGATGTACGAGTACACCTCTATACAAAGTTGTCAGAGGCTGGGTAAAATGCGTACCTATATTTATGCTGTAAAAACTTCTCAAGATTGGATTCTAGCCACTCAAGTATTGTATGAATTTGTATGTGTAGTAAGTCTCGAAAAACGCCATTCTCCTATTTAATTTATGACCCCAAGTCTTCTGCAATGCAATGACTACATTGGTCAAAAATATATTTGCTAAATACAACATAAGCATTTTTATAACGCCACCTAGGTAAACGCGAGTTAGTTTACGAGGAATGACATTCTCCGCGCCCTCTGTGGAATTTTTGGAGTGATGATAACACTACTGACACTGATGACTGACAGAAGACGTGCTAGTGTGCGTAAATGGGTAAAATCTCCATATTTCCACGTTGTTGCAGGTTTTTGTTGAAATGAAATACTGTTGGCTGCAGAAAATCTCGTAGTATACTTCAGATTTTCTAGTATTTGCGCAAATACAAAAACATCTTATGTATCTGCTTTAGTTTTGGAGGAAATTATGAAAATAACTAAGTTTGAAGCACTAGCGCCATCTCTTGGTCGCTAGTCGCCATACCCTCCAGGCACTTCCACCTTAAATAAGTATATTAATCATCTGATCGTCACTGCTAGCTGTGCCTGAGACGTGTGATGAGGCCTTCAATATAATGTTTTTTAAGGTCCTTTGTATTACGATGCATAAAACCTGTAATTTTGGGCGGGACATCATGGAAATTGCTAATTAACTAAATAGCAACCAGAGATCCACTTTGTTTTGAACATCATTACTTAGTTAAGTTAGTATTTAAATATTGAAATTAAACACTTTAGAACGGATTAATCGCGTTTATTAATTACAATGAATAACAATCGCGGTAACAGAAGACAATATTAGTATTTAAATACTTAATTTAATGTATCTGAACATGCAGAAGACAAATTTCCTGAGCTTGACATATTCGATTAAACTTATCCATTGTACTCGAGTCTAATCGTAATAATCGTGTACAGTCAAGTGCAAAAATACGTATCGATGAAATAAAATGCGATGGGACATATTTTTGAGTAAGATGTGTCAACCCATATTTTTACACTTGACTGTACCAGTTATAAAAATATATGTAGGTATACGATGACAAATAGACAAAATCTACCGGTAACTTGTAAGACAAAGATGTAAACTTCACATATTTTTCTCCTAGATAGTTTAGATCTACAGTGTAAAAATGTCACCGTACTATGTATGGCCAAAATATTTATCTTCTTTTCAACAAGTTTGACTAAAACTCATATTCTTTTTACCATATCCGCATAGTACGTAGAAGTAATTTATATTTATTTGGAATTAATTAGCTTTCAAACTTTATGCAAGATTCTCATCAACCATAAAATGTCTTAATTCATCCCACTCAAGAATTCAATTGCGTAACATTTATACCTACCTACGGAATTAGGATCAAGTGCGGCGCGGGTATGAATGGGTTCCGTTCGAGAAATTATTTTCGGACGCGATCGATTTCCTTGAGGCGCATTCTCTGATCACTGACACTCTAGATAGAGCATGTAAAATGACAAACTTATAGTCGATTAAGAAGGTCAAGTTTTAGTCAATGAAGTTTCGATCACTCAGTTCATATGCGCCTTGCGTTCTGGTTTATAATCTGTGCTCGTGTAACAAAATTTATGACATACCTATGTCGCTTTTTACGCTTACCAAAATTTACGTGCACAATGGTTGCCTTATGTAATTTATACAATATAAATATTCTTTTAAGTACACCTCAATAAAAATCGGCACAGAAAATACAGCAAACAAAAACAGAGGTAAACAACAGTCAGTCTTATCGCTAATAAGCAATGTTTTGTTCTGATAATTGATGAAATTTACTGGTAAACGAATAATGTAAATTGAATTTACCAAATCATTTTGTTTTATTCATCATAATAATGTAAGTAATAATAGAAATAGAAATATTAAATTATTTATTTTATTCACCAAAAACTTAATTTATTAACATCTTATACTAGATATCAGAGAGAACCAAAATGGATGCCACCCAGCATATGCCGATAGCCAAGATACAAGATACTTAGCCGCTGGTTTTCAGGACACCCATGGGAACGTAACGTTAAAGTAACAAACAATTCGTATATGTTTATTATCGTGTCATAATTTATATACACGTATGTATAGTAGTTTTGTCATAGAAATCTGTAGTAGGACCCCCTTACCTACTTAAGCCAGTAAACGACACAAATCAGGCACCTATCAAAGTTCGCGTAAATCGCGCACATTTTAGTGTAAAGCACATCAACAATATTGGGCCCAAATTAACGAGCTGAATAATGAATAAATGACGTGGTATAAAATTAATTAAATGATGCAACTGGCGGCGACGAGCGTCGGAGTGCTTTTGTGTAATCATGTTATAAAGTCGTAATGCGTAGTCTATGAAAGGTAATCTAAGGGCTTATTTCAACTTTCTTTATTAATGTTATGTACTCAGTACTCTCGCTGCCATAGACTTCTATTTTCAGAGCTTTCGTAAACAAAGTTGATTACCAACACGTGCCTGAAAGGGTTGTTATTGTGGCTAGACTTAGGAAACCTATTAAGATGCAAATAGGCTGTCAGAGGGTTATCTAGAATTACCATGAAACGTCGGGTTAAATAAAGTTGTCTTTGAAAGCATGACTTGGATCTATAAAATGTGGTCTTTTATTGGTTAGATTTTTTTTTCTTATAAGCAGGATTGCTTACTAAAACAGGAAGTTAAGTCATCGGTTCCGACCCTATGGTTAGGATAGGATCGGAAGAGCTCGTGATTCTAAGAAAGAAAAACATTCCAAACCACAAAACAAACATTAAATTTACATATTTTAGAAAATGCCCATTGGCACAGTTAATGATCGAGAAACTCATTAGGGCATTGGTAGATATGAGCCAATGTTTGAACCCGCGACCACCGAATCGAAATCTTCTACCTCTACCAGTGCTTATCTTTACTTACCTACGTTAAAAAATACATAAACTCGAGATAGTCGAGATCAGCTTTCTCCGCTATGACTTTCTGGCAAATACCAAATGAAGTAATTTATTTAATGTCATCACGGGCGAGGCTTCAAATTGGAGATTCGAGATTGCAATAGCAAAGTTCAAAGCGTTAGATAGAATGAGCCGATAAATTGGCGATGAAAGTAACCCTCGTCTACAGTGAATCAGGCCGAGTGTTGTCTTTGGCAGCGCGAGCACTAGCGAGACTAGCGGCTTGAGTTTTTTGAAATACAAATAATTTGTGGTGAAATGTGATGGAAAAATTACAGAAACAAAACAAAAAGACAATTACAATATTTACCACGAAATGGACTTGCCTCAGTATATTTCTGACCCGAAGATAGCGCTGATCTTCCGGCGAGACCATTTGTATGTCTTTCCCATGTCGGAACAATGGTGTTCCGGGCCTTTGGGAGGCGTACGCGGGGCCGAAGCCAACACGCTAAGGCCCTTTGTATTTATGTTGTTATGGTTCCTGAGATTAATAAGTACCTACCCAAAACTGAATCCCAGCCAGGCCCAGGCCTGGGATTCAGTTTTGGGTTCAGTTTGTTATTATACTTATTCCCTCTCTTCTCAGTCGCTCCCTCATGGCTGAGGATCGTGGCATTCGTGACTAACAGTGATGCCCGTCCACTTGGCGCGGTCTAGGGCCATATGGAATGCCCTCTGCATGGAACCACTCGCTTTCTTCATGGTGTCAGCCCACCTACTTAATCGGTATTCCACCCCTGGAGCGTTGGCCTTCAACTTTGCCGAGATTAATGTTTCTACTTATTCCCTACTACTTTAATACAATTATTACTTTAATACTTATTCTGTACTCCTACAAACACAGCTATTGCAGTGCAGTATAGAACCTCTCTTTTAGCGGTTGTTTTGAAGCGTGCTAAGCGATGGGAACATCAGGACCGTCTGTGCATGCTCTGACCCAATTACAATGCGAGGGGCTATTGCTGCCTGTGGAGTAAACAAACTAGCTGGTAACTAGTTTCTTTCGATACTCCTGTAGAAATTATGGTACTTTTTAAAAAAAAGCAATTACTTAAAGGGTTTAAGCGGGATTGAGGCCGGAGCTGACAGGATTTTATATTTGAGTGGAAAATTAGAGATGGCTCATGTTTTCGCTCTTGATTTTGGAATTAATCAAACTATAGTTTGGCTACGATCTGTTCGCATTCGTGCACAGACAGAGAGCGTCATACTGTCTTTTTCTTACGCTTGCTTTGCCACTTCGAAAAAGGGGAGGGATATAGAGATGTGTTTCATGTTATCTCAATATGTATATATCAATTCCTTCGCGTATGTCAGAATTATTGATATAACGACGCTAGTAACCAATAACTCAATGAATAGTTTTGTTATGTTACTTTTTGAATAAAAATTACAGATCGATTCAAGAAAAAGCTGGCGTGGAAAATCTATGAAATTAATGACAGTCATACATTTTCTAGTAAGTACTGTCATGCTGTGTAGGTATACTTGTTTTATAAATAAATAAATAAAAAATAAAATTTTCCACGCCAGCTTTCGTGAATCGATCGAGACACGTCATATACGATTGCACCCCCCCCTTCCCTCCCTTATAATCATTCGTGATAGTTCCCCCCACTTCCCCATAATGTGTCGCATGATTTCTGAATGAGCCTTTACCGTACGTAACAGTGGGGTACGTCATAAATTGTTGTAACAGTATAAAAATAGTACACCTCTACTAAGCTTTACCGCCGCCGCTGGCTTTAACGCCAGTCCATTTGGGCGTCTTTCGCGCACCGGTATTCTATAAAACATACAAAAAGTTCCCTTAATACATACTGTGTTCATACCTACTGTCCATTTTACACTCAGTGTCAATTTGTCAAAGCAGAAAGTACGTATAATTAATAATTCGTGCTCGCTTTTAACCAGGGCACTAATGCTTCCACAATCGATTGCACCGTGAAACTTTTATTACACAACAACGGCCGGACCTGAAGACAAATAGAATAGAAAACTGGGTTAAGTAGGGGATAAAGCCATAAAACAACACCCTTAACATAGGTAAACCTTATGCTGATGAAATAGGGATTTGCTACAAGTGGACAAATAATAGTGGCGATTAGAGATGCGGATTTGGTCACTACCGCCATCCGCCATCCGCCTATCCGCCGCATGGCCTATCCGGCCATGTATTTGCTATCCGGCGGGATACCGGATAGAAAAATAGCTGTAAATCTCGAGAATATGCTAGCAAATTTTTAGCCAAGTCATGAAATATCATCAGACACAAAATCATTTTCTTAGGTTTATAGAAGTATTAGAAGTCGCATCCCGTAAGCGACATTCTCGTAGATTGCTCCTGAATACATACATTATATATTATACAACAAACAATCTGTAATGACGACACCAACACATAAAAAGATACAACTAGACTATTAACAAATTTTGCAGACTTCGATTTATTTTAGTGCACTTGCAGACTAATCACAACATCAAACCATCAGACGTACTATGCGGGCTCCCCCCCTCCCTTGTTCCTTGAAGCTAGTGATACATAATTTATGCGAAAGTCAATAATCTGTTATTACAGTCGTAACACGGATTGTTGTCTTTCCCTTCATATGGATTTTAGTCTGCATTTAGCCTGAACTGCCGTTAAACTATAGCGATCTAGAATATCTGGATCCAATCTCGAGATAGGCAAGTGATTGATTGTAATTCCTGAGACATGACTGATGGATGTGGCTTCGATCGCGGAAATTGACGATCGGTAATTAATTAACAGCATTGCCAAATGACATCCTTTGATAGGGAATTATCAAATTACTTTATATAAAGTCATTTGTAACCATACTTGGTTAAAAAATATTATTCTAGAAAGGTACACAGGTAAACAGTATACACCAAGGCACTGCGAACCAACAAAAGATACAAAAGTAAATATCTTAAAACGACTTTATTTATGGCGACGTAACAGTGCGGTGTATATTGGTAATATTGTTAAAAAGACTTGGCAAAAACTGATATAAATGCATTGTTTCTTAAGTAATTATTATGTAAATTAGATGTGGGTTAGTAAAATATTTAATAATAGGTCGTAGTTGTGTGTTATCACGAAAGGTACTTACATACCCTATAATATTCCATTCACTGAAATTACAGTAGAACCACGATAAATTGAATATTAAAGATTATCTCATTTTTAAGGGCATGTTTTAACTTATTATAACAGAAAACATGAACTTTTTAGAAAACTGCGACTTTTGTCTATACATCTATAGGTAAACAGAACAATTTAAAATTCGAATTTACCGAAGTAGCAGTGGTAGTTTTAGCCGCAGTTAACACGTAGAATGATGAATATTTTAGCCCTAAAATGCGTTTATGAATAAAGATTTTTGGCATCCATCAATCATCGGTTGATCATCAGTGTTGTAACTTTTTATGAATAAGGCTGTAACGTTTTAGTCTAAGGTGTAATTAATAAAGTGTGCTCAAGAATCTCAAGATATAAATGTCGACCGTGGCGGCCGCGCAACATTGTGGTTACTTAATGGTCCGTAATGCTCGTATTTCACGAACGATCCCTTAGGAGACTGGCGCCTTTCACGCATATTAACACTCTGTAAAGGAATTCATGATTATAAAGGAACTTAGCCATTCAAATTACAAACAAGCAAAGTAACTCAGTAAATATCTAATTTAATACAAGCTTCGTCGCTCGAAGACAATGAAAAATGTAACGCCTGAGAATATATTAATAGCAAATACACACGCTCGGGTCGGAGTCTTTGTAATATTTAGGCGTTTGTAGTAGCGTAGTAAATGGCTTTGTTTAGTTTATTGACAGATAAGTTTATTGTTTAGATTAATCTTGTGAGCATATTACAAAGCTTGCCATTGTCTTGGCAACAATGTGGGTTGTTGGTTAAGGAATTTACGAAATCGACATATAACCGGTAACGGGGTTGTAAATTTTGTCACAACTCTGGACATTCAAAACCCTAGATTGCGATGTACCTACAATTCTCATTAGGAGCGAATTCGTCACCATGATTATAATCGAAAATAAATGTACAGTCCACGTCAAAGATGTATTTTTAGCCTAGCAAGGAGATTATTTAAAGCGCAAAAGTAGGTATCTACTTTTAATTACTACACCCCGTTATCTAACGCTTACTTTGGGGGCAAGCTAAAATAGTGATGTTGCTTAGTCGATTCATATTTATTAATCAGTCAAAATAAAATTATTTTTGTATGAATAATCTTGAGATAATTAATTCATTGTAGATGCAAGTAATGAGTTATATTTGATGTCATTAGATGTTCTGTATCTATTTGATCGAATAGGAGGACGACAATTATTGAACAGTATAGAGACGACTTACTAGGTAATTTAGTACAAGCAGTTTAATGTCGGGGATAAATTTGAATTATTTAGTACACGATCAGGTCCCGTTTTGTTAATAATAACGAGCAGTTTAAGTTTTTATAGTCAACTTCATAATTTTATTAATTCAGATTATCGAAACTGCCCCATCCCTTGCCCCGAAAGTGAGCGTTAGATAACGGGGTGTATTAATTACTTATACTTACTAAAATATTTTCATAACCATTTCCCACCTACTCATAATCATAACTTTTATAAAATCATTATTATCTTTACGAGCTTCATGAAAGCAATTAGAATGAATGAAATCGCAGTACACTAGCGCCAGAAGGTAAAAATTAAGTTTTAAATCATTTCGTGGGCTAGTGATCAGAAAGGGCCAATTAAGTAATTAAAGCTCGTGAGACTCAGTGGGAGGTTGATGCGGTTCGGCGCCTCGCAGTATGAGGTACTTGTTCGGGTTCTGTACAAAAATGTAGATCAAATACATAACTAACGTTCACGGTCCTTAATATAGGTATTGAACTCTCGATATTCCTGGGCTATTTTTATCAATTTTTTTTTAATTATCTATCGAAACTGGGAGTCGCTTGCGGAGAAGCAAACGCAGTGGCGCAAATTTGTTAGGAATGGTGTCAAATTCTGCGATGAGGCCTGGTTTGTGGCACTTGCTGACGAAAGGTAAAGAAGTCACCGAAGCGACACGTCGCAATCTGTCGCGAACTTCCATTGTCAGTTCTGTGACAAAATGTGGCAAATATGGCGTCTGTCGCCAGGGGATTCCGTAGCCGTATTCTACTGCCCGCTAAAGGAACGCTACTTCTTATGGAAATTACTTAACTCTCTCTCTCTCCTCATTGGTTTGCTAAATGTTCATGCTCAGTTACTTCTGTATAAAATGGGAATGACGGCAAGGTTAGGCAAATCTAATAGCTCTGCGGTTGCTGTTTTGTTAAAGTAAATATAATGGCTCTAAAACGTAGTTTCACGTGGTCTAATAGCGGTTTCAAAGTGTTATTACATGTTGTAGTCTGTATAATCACTTTCTGTACGCTTTCCCTATTGTCATTTCTGGTAGACTACTAATACTACTATAATATTAAATAAGTACCTACCTATAAATTGAAAGAGATACGAGTATCATATACTACAGAAAAAGTGACCAAGGCTCTACGAGACCTAGTGATTACGGCCAAAAAAAACTGATTTACTAAAAATCAGTTTTTTTTTTCTAAAACATGGTAAAGTATACTGGTCTTCTATAGTAACCTTAAATATACCTTACATACAGGGACCACCATCATTTTTGTTACTTCCTATATACAAAATAATTAAGCCTATCTGTATTTGTATTGTAATATTGAGTTACTGTAGGTAAATTTTGAAATCGGTAGTTAATCTCATAGTTATATCTATTTAAAGTAATAGTGCATTACCTAACTAGTACGGTAAATCAAAAAAAGGCCGAGATCGCAGTTGTTTGTGATCCGAGCTGCAAGCGAGGGACGTAAATATGCGATCAAGGGCTTTATTTATTACCTCACGTGTTAGGTACATCATTTTATGCCTACACTTGGGCAGAATTCGGCTTTTTCCTTACGCGAAGCGTGCGGAAAAAGGCACTTTATGGCCAGGTGTGGCATAAAAAACATTTATTTTCGAAATATATACAGTAAGTGTAACTTAACTAACGACCTACTTCTACCTACCTTAAATCTAAAATAGGTCATTGAGGCATTGTACCTAGGATGCTGGCGGCATTTCCTCGTTGTATCGCAATGCTGATACGTTGTGCGAGGAAGCCACTAGCTCTTCGGTCACCAGTAACATCAACCAGACGTTTCGCGATTTCTACGAAAAACTTACGTAATTTAATATAAAGAAATTTAATATAGCAATCTATAATCGGTAGCGTCTACGTCATCACACTGTCAGTGCATTGTACTCGCATTTGCTGGTGGAAGTTTCATACAGTAACTCGTGGTAAGCATACTTATGTTCAGTCGCCATCACATAAATTAGAGCTGCTTAGCGGGGTGCTCACAAATATCTGAAAACATCTCTATTGTCATCTCTATTGCGTTAGAGTGCATGTATATAGATAGGAAAAGGTTGTTCAGGGAAGTAGCTAACGGAGTTTCAATACAGCTGAAGCCACATGACCGATTTGGTCGCTAGCTCTACGTCTAGTTACCTAATATTACGTTATTACGAGCCTTTTTATCAAAGGTGACTTTCTTTGGATGTGGTTTAACGGTTCCGAGGACGGCATGCGCACGGGATTTTTTGTATGGATAATACCGGGATTCATTATAAATCCCAAGATTGTCATACAATCCAAAATCGTGATTGCATGCCCTAGCTCCGAGTGAATTCTAGTAACCGCACTAGTCATTGATCATCTATGAGCAAAAGTTCCCTGATGTCCATAATAGTAGTTTATGTGATTGTATATAATAATTGCGACAGAATCTTTTACAAAGATTGTGACTGTCAAGTAATTATCTTAAAAAGATTGTATCACTAGGTTTTTGCAGAGATAAATACGAGTGAAAATCTCACCTAAATAATTAATGAAAAGGATGTCCTATACGAGGTTAAAACTTCTTAAATATTCCCTTAATTTCCCTTTAAATTAACAAACATGCGTAAATGGTGACTGGTGAGCATATTTGCAAGGCCTCGTCACGAGTGTTTGACACCGTGTCACAGATTCATTAATGATATTGTAAAAGAACATGTAGGTAATATTGGTGGCGCTCAATGACTACTCGTTCAGTAACAGTGTGACAGTATCGACAGATGGGGTCCTTGTGGGCTTAATGATGCGTAGATATAAAACTAACGGCCTCCTAGCCTAGTTGGTACTGACCCTGCCTACGAAGCAGGAGGTCCCGGGTTCGAATCCTGGTCAGGGCATTTATTTGTGTGTTTATCACGAATATTTGTTCCTGATTTATGGATTTTTTCTATGTATTTAAGTATTTATATGTATCTGTCTATTATATATATCGTCGTCTAGTACCCACAACACAAGCCTTATTGAGCTTACCGTGGGACGGAACTAGGTTGATTTGTGTAAGATTGTCCCATAATATTAAAAAAAAATATATTAAAAAATATAAAAAAAACCTTTCATCAAAAGCGAATATAATAGACAATTTAGTGTTAATGTAATTTCAAACTCTTTTTATCAGTGTGCGTGCTTACAAAAATAGACCCGATGTAATGACAATGAGGTGAGGAGGATGTGGAGGTCCGATCGTGATGTGAACTTTCATTGTCTTATGAGCCGAAAGACATAATCTGCATATAGGCGTTCAAAAATCACTACACTGAAAAAAAGAGTTTATTTAAATTAAACACTTTAGCAATGAAACAGAATCGCAGGAACAGAAAACAATATAAAAAAAAGGTTTGTTAAATGAAACCGCTCTTTCGTCTACCTGTGACTAAAACAAACTGACTACATAACTAGGCCAATATCTTACCAACACCTGATTTTCTTATAGACAAACCAAATTGTTACATCAAATTAACTTAAGTAACACCTTGATGAATTAACCGATTTTGGTTAAAAAATTTTTTCTTCCCTCCGGCCGGCAATTACCCAATTGCAGGCCGCTACGCTAAACAAATTCGCCGCTTGCCGACTGCGTCGAGCAGAAAAATAGTGTACAGACCTTGGCTAGTTACAAGCCTCGGTACGTAGTCTACTATTCCATCTCCCTCATCCAACGGTTCCGTTCGTCGTTAGAGGGCGCCCGCATGAATGTAATTCTTTAATCCGGTCCCGGTTGTTCTCCAGAGTAACATATCTGTTACTGAACTATACATCTGTGGCCCTGCGTGTCGTAACTCGACATGTCCTATATTTTAAACGCAAGGGCGAGGTTACTCACACATATGTCCGCATGCATTATTAATTTACTCGCATTTCCCATCAGCTCGGGAAATGAATTCCCATTTTCATTCTAATCAGCGTAAATTGGTAGCCTCTAAATTAATGATTGTGCTTGTTTTTAGTTTTTTATTATATAATTCTAAGTAAATCTTTATGGTATGAGCGCCTTATCGGCTAGCGACAAAGTGGTAGTGAACAAAGTGGTGGTAGTAAGAAATGTCTCAGATCTCGTGTTGTCGGCCGAAGCGAAGCTGAGTTCGACAAGCATGTGATCTGAGGCTTTCTTATTTACTGGTCAATTTCTGCTCGACCCAGTAGCCATGAAAATAAAATATTATTAATACAATAAATAAAAAACAAATAATTTGATTGCCAATGCCATATAACACACTGGCGGAGGTGTGATTTGTGGTAATAGGTTCCAAAACAAAAGATGATAGAAAAAAAATGGTGTTTTTCTTTACTAAAGCTAGTACAGTCAACCAATTGCAACCCAAGGGCACTAAAACCAAAATGACAAGGAGTAAGAGGTTTCTTACAATCTGATATATGGCTTCACTATGCCATAGCCCTACAGTGGTCTAATATCAAATGATATTTCGGGTTGTAAGTAAGTTCCTCAAAACTCATTAGTACTCATTAGTAAAACCGCAGGTCTTATTCAGATTGAATAGAAGTATCGGTTATAAGTATGAGACGATTCTTTACATGTATATTGTTGCACCTGAGTGTACAGAGGCTACCAAGTCACGGGCCGCTGGGCGCGTCGGGTTTCGTCCCATGGGTATCGGTGGCGGCGCGCGTGTCCGATGTCCGATATTACACATGCTCTAGAGGAAATGCCCTACATTATGCTACAAGCTGGTTTTCTCAACTATAGGGAAACTACAAGAAACTTGTGTGGGGATAAACGTATCGCACTGCTACATCTTTCAAATCCCACATAGTCCTACAGACCCTACAGTAAGCTCATTGACATTGAGGATTACGTTTCATACACATTTTACATTACACATCACACTTTTTAGCATAGGCCATAAGAATTATTGTTATTATCTAACAACTATAGACCAATGTGTTTCAAATAAAGAACATTGAATTGAATTCATGAAGGTTTGTGTAGTGGGTATAGCTATTTATGCAACAAGTGCGGACAGTAGGTAGGTAGTAGTAGGAAGGTAGGTATGTAGGCGGTTAAACCAAACGTCATACCTCAATGGACCTAGAATTTTAATATTACACTCTAAACAATATTATTACAACGGATAATTAAATAAATGGCATATCAAGAGAGCATCATGGCAATTGACACAAAGCTCCTGTAATTACGACAATAATGTTATTTTTCTATTCCGCCAAACGCAAACAGAAATATTTAAAATGCAATCTAAAGTTGCTGTGTTTGTAGCAGCCTAGAGAGCGTCTCTAAGCAAAGGTAATTAAAAGCTTTGCAGTGGCATCGTTTAGTTACTGACAAGAGCTCGCTTTTACACCTGTCCAAAGAAGAAAGTAAACATAGTTAAATCTCTACAAAGTTTCTTTCCTTTGCTAGGTTGAGTAAACCGGTATATGATGGGTATTTCTGTACTTGTGATTCTTTACAAGTCTACAGTCTACAAACCTTTTTTCTTAATGGGAGAAAAATCCGTTACGGATACTTCTACTAGTTCCGCAGGGATAGAGCACAAGCAAAGTCGCACTCTCAGCGACTGAAACCCCTCGTTGGGCCTATTCGACGCAATCAGGGCGACCCTGGGATCTCCAGTGGAACGCACCAGTGCCGCCCTTGCGTCACTCCTCTGTGGGTATACCTTTTATTTTAGGAATCCCAAATTACTACCGTCTGCGATCCCGAGGACTCACTTTACTCGGCTTTTGCGACAGCAGTTTGCAGTATTCTACTGCAAAGGCTACAGGATGCACAGTCTACAGACCTAGATTAGGTAATTTAGGTCTAATTTAATGTGTAAACTGACGAATCGACATATTACTAAAACGGCGAATACGATTATGCGAATAGAGATATGCTCATTTTTTTTAAACACGCTTCGCTATATCAGTGCAGTTAATGGGATTTAGGTACTTACTCGTATATTCGACGATTTTCCAAAGATCTAAAACTATCATCTAAAACGTCTAAGGTGCACCTAATTCTAATAATCATAAAAATATCGCCCATAATTCAATCAGATCAAGAGTTCTTTCGGAATTTTCCGACGTTTGCCAATGCTTTGCAATAATGGGCACTGCAATGCAATGCGGGTCTTACTGTAAAAAGCCGGTCATATACGTTTGAGCATATCCGCTGGACCTGTCAATGGTAATTGGTAAATTTGTCTGGCAGATACCCGGCGTACATATCCGCTATGGAGATCCGATGGATTGCTCGAACATAGTTAGGCAGGTGTAAATGCTGTTGCCTTATGGGTGTGAATGTGAAGGTATCTAAAGAGATATAAAAATAAATCCTCTTGCCAATGTTTTGCCACTTCTATCCCCACGCTGAAGACTCAAATTCAAGTAGGTATTGATATAAAGGAAAGCAGAACTTAGCAATTAAAGTAACATTCACGTTTCTTTTCAGTAGTTTCTAGTTTACGTTGCCAGCAAAATAACGTACGTGTCATATTTGTTTAATAGGAACATTTATCGCCAAATTAAAGCAAAACTTTTTGTTTTCAAGGGACTTTTACTAAATTTGCAATTCCATTACCATGTTTTTTCCAAAATTGGCAACAGCCCTAAAAGAAACTCAACTTGTTCATTATGCAGAAGTCGTAAATCATAACGAGGGCGAATTAATCACTCAAACTAACGTTTGACAATCCGAATGGAACTAAACTTGAAAACTTTCTTTCTGCGATCTTTGCTGAAGTCGCAAGACTTAAATTGCTTAGGAAGTTAGCACTTAGCAGTGAGTCCTGGGAACCGTAGTGAAGCCATCTTAACTATGTCAGTGTATGCCAGCGTGTACCTGATCCCAGTTTCCGTAACACATCTTCATTGTGGGAATAGGCTTTTACTTCGTTGCAAAATTGCTTAACAGACTAGTGTATAAGCCAAGGCCTAAAATATCCCTTTGTCAACGTGTATATGAATTTTAATGATGTCTACTGGACTTTGTTGTACATTTTAGACCATACTATGTTTGTTTAAATTTGAAGCAACGTAACTAAAATATATAGGGGGAAATTGTAAAAAAAAATTTAACGGCCTCTCTAGTCTAGTCGGTAGTGGCCCTGGCTACGAAGCTGGAGGTCCCGGGTTCGAATCCTAGTAAGGGCTTTTATTTGTGTGTTTATCACAATTCTTTGTTCCTTAGTTATAGTTTTTTTTGTATATATGTATGTAGTTATCAATGTATGTACATACTCGTATGTATATCACCGCCTAGTAATAATTTCTATTCTATTCTAGTACCCATAGTATAAGCTTTCCTTATTTGGGACTAGGTCGATTTGTATGAGATTATCTCCAAAAAATAAAAATAAAAATCTGTGTCTGTAAATCGATCCAGGAACAATCACCGCCATTAGATTCTTCATTTCATTCTTATTGATTAAGGCCGTAAAAATATCCCACACAATATTCGTAGGTACAGCCATAAGGCCGTGTCACATATTATGGCAGCCAAAATGTTCCATAGTACAAGATATTATTGCTGGTGACTGAACCTCGTTTTCCAATATGTGCAATCAATTACGAGTACATCTCAGCTGAACATAAGTTACTAGGCATAGGTTTCTAGCTAACAGGCATTGGGCGTATTGCCTCGTTGAACTTTACTGGCCAAGTGTGAAATTGATTGCGCGGGTCAGACGTAGGAGCATCTAATTTAAACTAGAACGTTAGAGGACCTCGAGAGCAAAGTTTTCCCTCTCTATAGCACTTGCGTATAAAATTACATGTACATACGACACTCATAGCGGATTTCCCGACCAATTAAAATAGGATATTCAGAATTCCCGGTACGAAAATGAGAGAAGCAAAGGTCAAAGGAAGCAATTTCAGCACAGTAGCTAGTGAGCGCATCTATCCCGTGACGTAATTTCCTTGGTTCTGTGGTGGTGCTTTCTGCAATCTCTACTAATAATAGACAATAAATAAATAGATTAAAGGCATAGGTAATTAACTCAAATCAAAGAGACCATTAGGTTAAGTTTACTCTTATGGACGGAGAGCCAGCTACGGAACTAGGTATGCAATTTTTAGAACTAAGAAACCCGTCTAGTTAGTGTGCTATACTATCATTAATAATTAAACGCTTGGCAGCTGTTCAGCGGTGGGTGCGACATTGGATGGGCAACAAAGGGGTTATAAATCAATTTAATGGGTGCGCCGCGATTTGTAGAGCTCTTAGTTTGGTGTGATTTAATAGCTAATTATGTACCTATTTATTTCGAATAAATCATTGCCAGGCGTTGTAATTGGAGGAAAAGTAGCGCCAGGTGACGTCCAAGGTGTAGTAAAAAGTGCCTCATTTATAGAGGCCATCTCATTGATAGAGATTTCTCTATACTTTTTCATTAGAGAGGACCTTCAAAATCGTGTGTACTAATACAGGCGCATACCATCCCGACAGACGACGGCAAAGAGCAACTATCATACCCACCGCTGAACAGCTGCCAGGAGCCCGGATGAATTAATAATAATAATAGTATGGCAGACTAAGTAGAGGAATGTTGTCGCTCTACTAATTGCAAACCTAAGTATTTCCGTAGCCAGCTCTTAATCCATTCGCTATGTTTGAATGTCGATGAATCTGATAAGTTCCACAGATGACGTGTAATATTGCATAAATCATTTTAATAATGAAAATGACTACTTGTTTCCTACAATGAACCGCCTTTCGGTACTCGAAGTTAAAAAAAAATATAGGTTTGCAGCTTAAACAAAATACCCATGTGGGATACTTAGTTTATTTATGTTCTCGTCTCGAGGTGTAGGGGTTAGAACTAAAGATAGTTTTTCTTTTTTAGCACTCTTAAGTACATACGTGCTCACGGCACAGATTTTCCATACAAATACAGTACCGGATCCTGGCATTCCCGGTGTTCGCCATACATAATCAGTGCCTACCGGGAGCACCCCTAGTTCTATCTTTATTTATAACTAATATTTGAAACGGGATAATTACCATATGTCTTAATTGTTAAACACACACACATGGCCATTATCCCGTTTTAAATATAAGTTATAATGCAAATGATCACGTGAGCTTAAAATCTTATCTTTATTTTATTACACTATTGAATTGAAATATGCAACAGCTGCCGCTCTTCTAAACCAATATCCCGAATATCCCAATGGCTTAGAAGCTTAGAACACAATGCTAATTAGAAACCTAGGTGCCTGAACCAACTAGATTCAGATCCATATTCAGCAGTCCTTTGTTTCGGAATAGTCCCTACTGGAATACTAAGTGCCTTCCTCCTTTAGGTCGATTTTAGCCACATTCCATGATTGTGTATCTAACATTGTGATTTGATCACATTGTTAGTTAGGGTGATTCTGATCTTCTACTAAATATGTCATATACCTGATTTAATTTATTTTATAAAGGAGATTGCCGAGATTTGATACCATAGGTGTCAATAGCGTCCAATGCAGACAACTTGTATTAAATTTGTTATATTTTAAAACCCCATTCGATTTTTTTAATGAAAATCCTATGTGAGAAATGTAAGATTAATTTAAATAATATTTTTGGTTAAATTGAACATATTATTTTGATATTTTAATCAATAAATTGTCGAGTTGTGACATCTTAGTAACTTATTTGGAAAGTTATGAAATAATTTCACACTCAACAACCCTTTGTTTCAATAGTATTGCTGTCACAAGAAATTTGGGACACGGTAAGTCGGTAACGCCCATTTTAATGCATTTGCTACAAATTGCTTCGTGCTCTGTAGCACTTCAGGGAATTTCTGGCATAAATGAAAATTAAAATATAAAAGACAGCACAACAGAAAATTATTTCAAAAACTAAAAGATGTCTATGCCTCATGTTTTAGATAAGTTCAGCATCAAATAAGTACTTACTTATAGACAGAGTGGTCAAATATGCCACAATACACACAACTACCTACTAATTCCACACAATATGGTTGCTCTTACTTGTATTAATCATTTGTCAGATTTTTTTCCAAAGCATTTTAATCAAATAAAATAAAATTTAGGGATTCCGTTTTAAGCTCACCAAACTCTTCGACGTGGATTTTAATTCTTTTGTAAATTTTTGATACCTACTAATTGGTTGGTATATACCTATTGTTTCAATTAATATTTATTATATATGCCATTAGACCGACGACCGCGTGAATTCATTTGATATTGCAATCATAATCCTCTTATATCGGCCTACATCCGACCTAACCTGATATTAAGGCTCTATTCTAGCTTTACTAAGGCAGCTTATGAACTAAATTAGATTATATTTTATGAGACATACAGTTTAATATTTCTATGAAATCCTGAGGGATACTATGACTAAGACGTAGGATGTAACTACAGTGTTATATTTCTACGTCTAACGGCAATGAAACTCTATTATTTAAAAAATAAGGTTTGTTATCGAGTCAGTCAGGGATGCACTACATTATTCTAAATATATTATTTATTTTCTTAATATAAGCAGGGTAAAGTTCCATTCATACTAGTTTCCCTTTATGGTTTCCCTTAGCTATATTACTTCCATACTTAAATGTTGTTTGAAGTTAAACATCATACAGTCACTGAGTATTTACAATCCTATTATTTAGATTAATTCTAACATTTGCCTGTTTTCAGAACTTCCTAATAATTATATTAATAGCGGTTTTGTCTAGTCTATTAAATTAATGTCAAAAGACTTGTACACATCTACTCATAATATATAATCTAGAAGGTTTCATGTGTGATTCTTGTTATTCTTCATAGAAAAGACTTCTAATGTTACTTGGAATTGGAAACGGTTCAATACTACAGGAAAATACAATCATGATCTTGCTAAAACTTTTGAACTAACAGTACATCACACAAAACAACACAAAAACTTCATGCAACAGTTGCATCGGTGAAAGTGCTAATTCATATTCTAATCCCATAACGGACCGTTATAAGTAATTGAAATGAAATTAGCTATCAACTGTAAGACCTCGAAAATATCAATCAGGCCCTTATAGTCTCGTTATAGCGCTTTAATAAACAAAGGTTCCAACTGAGCCTGGAACTGTAACCTATACACCCTTTTCAAAATAGATGCAATAGATTTGTAGGGCAAAGCAAAACAAGCGATAGTTCTGCTCCGCTGCTGAGACGCAGACCGCTTGATCATGCTTACAAACAATTATTATTTACCGCTGAATTACCAAATTTTACCCAAAACTAGGCCTTAAAACAGTTTGCATAGAAACTAGGCCTCGTTTTTGTGACGGCAATGTTGCATTTTTTCAATCGGAGGCAAAGAACGGTTGGTCGGTGATCGAGTTTTCTTTGCTTTATTGTCGTGCTTGACACGATCACGGCCGTTAAGGATAATGCTCCTTTGTAGAATAGTTGGTAAGAAGTCATTTTAGGTAGGTTCTCAGTTTAAAACTTTAAAAATTAGGTAAGTACTACAGAACTAGATAATGTGTAGTTAATACCACAATGATACTGCTGGACGAGTGAGTGTAAACATCTTCTTTCCCCTTGCGATCTTTTAGAACGTATTGTTTTCTATTTTCTCAATAGGTATATTAATCATACCTACTATTTGATACCTATACATGCACATTCTCTATATATCTGTATAGACCTTTCTCTAAAATTTAATTGTACTCGTAGTTTCCTTTTAAATCTAGCCAATACGTATTTACCGCATTTGTTTATTCAAAATCCGAATGTGGTGTAGTGTGGTTATGTCTCTTACATCCTCAATTATATTCCTGTATTTCAGGATATACCTAACATCAAACCTTAAAATAGCAGAGAACTCAGAGGAAGGACGCTTCATTCTCAATCCAGTCCGCAATAACAGTTGCTTCCACCGACGAGTTACATTATCAACACTTGTAATTAGACAAACAAGTCTTTGGAGAACTTAGTATTACAAGTACTTAGTATTATAAAACGACAGCAGTGGAATAGAAAATTATAAAAAAACTAAAAGGTAAAATTATAACAAATTTATGGAATCAGCTTTATTATTTATAATTGCGTGTCTAGTTCCATGTTGAGTTTTGGTATATCTTCGAGACGAATGCTTTTATTCCACCAGCCAAGACCCGTTCAGGTGCTATATACAAATAGAAGCTAATTTTAGCATTAATATGCGCTCGTAATCATGATTTTGTTTGGTTATGTAGATAGTTATTATATTCAATCACAGCTCTAATAATTATAGCCGCCTTATATATGCAAGGTCAGTTAAAATTATATTCTACTTTACCGTAGCCGGCTAATTTATCATACAGCGTATTTGTGTTGTGGCCACTACGACATCAGTTGTAACACTTATGAGCCTACCGTGTCTCTTAAGTGCCATTTGTCGTCCTCCAACCCTTTAAAATACATTTTTGGACTAAATCAGAACCGTAATCGTGACCCGTCAGCTCACATTCAGTGCATCTCGTTTTTACTGTTATGGTGCAAACGAGATAAACTGATAGCAATTACGTTTCCCAGCTAATACCGCTGCGTCAAATTCATGTATCGTCTACACCCATTTTGTCCCTTTGTTACTCATAAACCATGAATATATCGGACGTGGTTAATTCGTGCTTAACCCCATTTTTAAATTAGTTTTATCCTGTAGATTTTATGGTAAACTCTTTACGAGTATCCATGTATTGCGCGAAATTCAGAGCGGAAGTTATAATAGCGTCAAAATGTTCTTTGGGCAAGTCCGAGCTGCGTTTGCCCGCTTTTTCTTTGAGTCGTTAAGGGAAAGGTGCTCAATTGGCTCACTTAAGGAAAGCTGGCAGGAATCGAGTTCTATGAATGCCCCGCTCCCGCTCCGCTCCGCTATTGTAAATTTATTTAAGGTAGGTATATTAGTTCCGATATTAGTTTAGATGAGAAATAACATCGCGTGTTATGTGTTTGGTTTTTTTTTCTACCTAGGATATATGACCGTCTGCACAATTGTCAATTATCCATACTTATACTTAGGTATCACAGTTCCATCTTTGAAATATTTTGGCAAAATAGAAGATCTTTGTAACCCGCATGCTCACAGGTTATTTTGTTTGTTTGTAAGTACTATCGACTTTCGGCTCAACAACGATATCGTGTATCCAATGCTCCTACAATTTCGCTCTACTTACTACCTGTTATGTTTTATTGGACGCCTTTGCAGGTGAAAGGGATATGGTCTCGCCTTTTGGGTAGAAGTAAATGAAATATAAACTCCCTAATGATTGGTTTCACAAAACCATACTTATGTCAAACGGTGTGTGCATTCCATTCTTTTGGTTTTTCGGTTTTTCTACAGACAAGCTCATGGATTAAAATAAATAAACGTACTTTCTGTTCATAACTTCACCAAAAAGTGTGACAGCGGATAATTATAGCTAATAATCAAAGCTCGCATGACCGGTGTGCAATAAAACACTGTTCCTAGTCATCGACTTCTATCGACATCCATACGAACAATATTTGAATCGGAAATGTATTGATCAGTATAAATTGTGTTGATATTTAATTAAGTACTAGGAAAAGTGCATTTTTGCTCCCGTCATACGGGCTTTGCTAATTATAGATCAAAGGCAGTTCAAGCCGCTTCTTAATTAAGTTTAGTTTCTATGACATTTTTACTGTAGGCAGACGTGTTTTTGTAATCATGATAGCTTGTTAATCTTATTGCTTACTTGACAAGAACTAATTGAATAACGACTGCAAGTTGGTCTTTGATATGGCATAGGTACTTGTTATGAAACTGGCTCTCTCATTATTTCTAGTTTCTCTTGGAAGTCTAAGCACCTTGATGTTATGTCTAAGTAAATAGTTTAAATGAGCTTTTCATACGATGTTTCGCGTCTTGTCCTGCGTGGGGTATAATAATTTGTCATATTGAAGCACACTTTAAGGTACTGAATGAAGCGACCAGAGAACAAAACGCTTTTATTACCTAAGCAAAAGAGTTTACATACGAAAACATTACGTAGGTAAGTGGAAATGCGCCCGGACAGTGCCGTGAAGTGAGATGAAATGCCAGGCGCTTACAATAACATTTTCGTATTTGATAGTTCACCACCCCTTGCTAAAAGTCATCAGCAACCCCACCGGTAGCTAGTAACCATTATTTTATGACATGGGCAACAGAGTCCAACGAAATCATGGTGTAGGTGAGTGGAAATGCGTCCGCAGTGCCGTGAGATGAACCATGTATTTGCAAAACACTTCCGTAGTTTCCGCATTTGACAGTTGACAACCTATACGAGCATACCTAGTCTTTATGATCAGCATTGGCAACTGGTAGCAGTAACCCTTATTACCTAGGCAATAGAGTCAAACGGAAACTTCGCGCAGGTGAGTGGATATGCGCTCGCGCAGTGCCGTGAGTGCCGCCATGGCGGTCTGGTGCGGCGCGCGCATACTCCCGCTCGAGCGCCGCGTCTACTCCATCACGCTAGTGGTAAACAGAACACTACCCAGTTATGGACACCCAAAGTTTGACAAATCGATCCTATCTGTGAAAACAGGTTGTCGATTATTTTTTTGGGAAAACTGAAAAACTAAGGATGTATGATATCCGGAAAATTAAAGAAAAAATATTTTGCAACATTGTGCGATGTATTTGAGATTTTAATTGTATTTTGAATCATCTTCACCCCAGATTTTAATTATGTTCTATAATCTGTAAATTATTTTAGTTTTTCAAACTTGGAAGTTCTGTCGAAATGTGTGTCACTAACTGGGTAGGTAGTTAAAATATTTGCCTGTTTCTTAAAAAGTTCGCGACGTTTAATCTCAGTAAATGTGAATGTTCATTGAAGTGGTAATGTGGTAAAAGCGATGCAGTTTAGTGTTATAAAACCTGAAAACATATTTCAGTGATAAATACACTAATATCAACATAGCGACACGCAAATCAATTATAATTTGTTTTCATGAATGAAGGTGTAATTTTAATGCTCTTACTCGTAAGCCAACGCCTTTTAAGTACGGGAATTTTATTTCCAACTTATGTTTAGGATGCTAGGTTTTCTTTTAATGAAAATAAAGTATGCATATTTTATGTAAATTTTGTAGGTGCTATATGTTCCTATTAGCTTCAAAACCTCTTGACCAATAAGATTTACGTAAATTAATAAATAATAAATAAATATTGTGGGACTATCTTACACAAATCAACCTAGTCCAAAAAGCTCAATAAGGTCTCTGTTGGGGGTACTAAACGACGATATATACCTACTTAAATACATAGAAAATATCCATAACTCAGGAACGAATATTCGTGATAAACCCACTCAGAAATGTCCTAACCAGGATTCGAACCCGGGACTTCCTACTTTGTTGGCAGGGTCACTACCAACTAGGCTAGGAGGCCGGAGCAGGAACTACTTTCTGAACGAAGTGAAACATACACATACTAAATCAATGTCCTAACCTAATGCTGTTTGGCATATTGTTATATTTTGCTAGTTTATGTATTTTACTGGGCTGCATAAACCTTCAATTTATGCAGAAAACTAGTCTGATGCTTTATTTTACTTTATTACGCAACTTTTAAAATTCTGTCATCGGTTGTTGCCTCAAAGCGGACTCCAGGTGCACTGAGCCGTGGCGTGGCATAAGCCGGGAAAAATAAGAATAAGTGGTTGCCTCAAAGTAGAGGATCGTGAAATCATGTCCTTCTGCAGAAGATGTGGTTCCCCAAGGGTAAGGCACCTCCTCAGACTCCCGGAATTTGAGAGGGATAAACGTAATTTTCTTAGCGTCCAAATGGAACATTACGTTTCAGTAACACAGTTTTAGTTCATAGTGTGCAGTACCTAATTTTGACCATAGACTCTTGGGTCTCGAGCCTATAACTTTACTATTATTTATGACGCTCCCCAAATTATCTGGGGAACGTCGTGAGAACTGTTCAAAGTATCAAAGCATGCCGTCGACAAGCGGTGTTCTATGCCTAGCTCCTCTAGTGTGCACTGATAACTGCGCATTGCAGTCAAAGGTAAATCAATTACAATCTGCACTGCTGCCAATTCACTGCGTGTATTGGGTTTACATAGTATTGTGTGACTTGCGATTCCCATATTAAGGGGCTCAGCGTGGAAATCGACGCTTTTTGACGAGTATTGAATTCATATTCCGCTACGAATACCATAAATAAAATTATCAAACAATCTGTCACGGGTTTATCAATCTTTTATCTTGACTTCCAAGAGCCGGATTTTGAAAAAAAAATATAGTTTTTTTTTTTAATTTCGTATTTCTAAAGAAGTCGAGTTTTCAGCATAAAAGCCGGCGTCAACACATCTGAAACACATTGATACGGTTTCAGCCGGCCCCAATTTCACCATGGCGACAGGTGTGACAGTTGCCAGTATCGCTAATACTAGTATTGCAGCCATTATTGACGTCTATGGGCTACGAACACCGCTTACTTGTTTGCCGCCAACATGTCATATATATATAAAAACATAATTATAACCATTAAAAACGAATACTTTTATGAAGAACTCTTGATATTTAAACACGACATATGTCACAAAATTCCGACACAGGATCATTCTCATGTCCAAAACTATCGAAACATCTTCAAAACACAGATCTCGTGACCATTGTCATAAGGTCGTCACCAAGATATCTATTTATTGGCGATACATTACGATTTTTTTAAATTATCAAAATGGTGGCAAACAAACACACACCTCGCGCAATTGTGGGCGGTTTTCGTAGCCTATAGGCGCCTGAAACGCCTGAAATTCAGTCATTATAGGAATTGACACACTTGTTAGCGAAACACAGTTCTTGAAGTTGGGGCTAGGTCTGCTCTGATAGCCTGATAGTATATTGAGGCTAGAAATGATACATCTGTGGTCTCATATCTCTGCACAGTCTGAACCATATATTTATTTAATCGACTAAACGTATGGCAGAGTTACACGTCGAATACAATTCACAGATCAATCATAGTAATCTATGAACCATATATGGCAATAACTAAAGAGAAATTAGATGTTCTGGTTTCATTAGTTTGAGTTATAATTATAGGAATGTAAATTAAAAGATGTTATGTCCAAGTAATTAATTATAATCGATTAGAATAGAATAATGATCACAATACTTAGTTAATTCGTAATTTTTTTCTAGAAGTTAGTGTAATGTAAATGCTAATTATGGATTGCAACGTAGATTTTAAAAAGACGATCTTTATCTTTGTTTCCAATATTTATCTTAAAACATTGGTTAGATCAAGGAATGATAGTAGGTATCAGGTAAAAAATATTCGTAGAAATCCAGTAACGAAGTTATATTACTAGGTAAGTAGCATCCAAGTTTGGATAACCTGTTTTATATTCCTGGCAAACCGGAGTTATACTTCGTATCCAAATCGAAGATTACATATATTTACTAGCAGCAGTACACGGTTATGTGCTGTCCTTGTCACACATTTAGAGTTATAATATTATTCAAAAAAAAAAAAAAACTGTTCTCGCTCTCGCCCGCCGGGTAATTAGGAACGGCAGCGCTCCCAGCGGCGTGGTTGATCATTACATGTTTTTGTGTCTGTCCGAGTCACACGTATTTTCTCGCAAAAATAGTGTTTTAGTGTATATCTATTTCAGATTGAAGGATTAGGGTGAGTGATTTTACACATCTTCAGAACGATGAATTCAAATTACAGAATAAAACCGCGGCCTAGTTGCCGTTTAACGAATCTTCTTTCGGAAAGTGATTTTGTCCAAATGTTTGATTTTGCTTTCAATATATGTGTGGTAGATTACAATTTAAAACCGAATGTTAGTGTGGTGTATTAATCATATAATAACTAAAAGAATAGATCAAGGAATATTTACTTTGTTCGAAATAATGCTTTTACATCTACCTTCTTTTTTCTAAGTAATATAAGTAAAGTACATGTTAAAGGCACGGGTTGTTGTTCGTAGATTAACATACAAATTTAAACCTAATTAAGAGAACTTTAAGGTTCGTTATGTATTTACGCGTTATAGTATTTACGCGTTATAATTCGTATCAGGTTTGTGTACCAGACCGTATACTAAAAATTGCGCCACACGCCATACTCGAGGGTTAGCCACTTACTTCTAACCCTGGTATTTAACGAAAACAAATGTAATCTCATCTACGCAATGATTTCATCTACCTTTCCAGAGTTCTGAGATAATTATAGTAATAAGTATTGAAGTATGCAATGCTAAAAAATTATGAAAGTCGACATGAATTTCACAAATTGTAGTAAATTCGGTTAACAAAATGGCATCTAAAAGTAATTTAAAGTAAAATAGCCATAGAGGTTCCCTCATTTATCTATAGTTTTGTTAATAAAAGCTAGCTTATGATCCGGATGTTGCCGTTTCGAATATCGTCGAGCCTTCGGGACAATATAGGTATTTTAGAGGTTCCCCATTTTATCCCTAAAAGGGAGGTATGACCTCTTCAATTCTTCATGTTTGTCTTGTATTATTCGTGAAAGACAGCCTCGATTTGTCAGCTAAGAAGTACACATACTTATAGCGCTTCTTGTACGTCGTCTACCTACTTCATTTATATGAACTGTCATAAAAATATACTCGCTTATAAAGAATCATGAGCTCGCTGAAATAAGTAACAATGACTACAATCAATAATTATCATCATAATGTTGCAGAGAAAAATTGTAAAATAAAAATAAGATAGGTTTCGTATAAACTACGTTCCTATTTACGAGTAAGCCTATTTCAGGTTCTATCAAGGAAATACTACTTTAATGAGTCGGAATATATAATCTTGATCATGTTTTAATGAAGTCAAAATACTATGACATTGCGATTTTGAGTCAGTTAAGGCTCTAAACTAAAGGGAAGTGTAACCGCAGCGGCAGTGCCGTATTACCCTGTTCCGCTAAATAGCGCGAATGCTTGCTGTAGCCGCTGCAGGGGTTTAATTTGCGACCTAGTGTCTATACGATTAAAGAAGGATAATTTATGTTCAGAGGTGTATTCTTTGAGTATAGGTAAGTTATTTAAGGTAAAGAATAACTTTTTTGTTTTGTTCAGACTCGAAAGAGGTTATTATTTTTTTCCCTCATATTTTAGATACCGTAAACCGTTCAATATACAACGATATAACCAGGTCAAAAATATGATATTTTGGTTTATGTAAAAATTTACAAAATACAATACCTACATAATATGCGGAAATTACAGGTATATTATGATTGGTGGTTCTTTAACAAATTGCACACCTAAAAGGTGTTCAATCGCTTTCCTGCATGCTCGGAGCGAATAACGAGAAAACTGGTTAAAGACACAAAATAGTTAAAGTTTTTTGTGGTTTTTTGCATAACAATAATACCTATACTTACTGATTTTCTTTATCAACTTTACGTATCCCCATCACGAAACAAGGATAGTTTGGTTCGGGAATTTGAACCAATATCTGACGGCGCAGTCTTGCGAATTGTTGCGGTTAGTAAAAACGAATTACAATGCAATGCAATGCATGAAATTATATAAATCATATGATTTTTACATATACATATTATAATAGAAGTATTGTAATTTGTACATGTAGGTAGTGAATGTTGTGGATCACATTTTTATGATACCTACATATAAAATTGTAGATGATATCTTTACGATAATAGGACTCAACACGACTTAATTAAAATTAAGTCGGATATTAATATGGTCGTACGTACCTACTATTAAAACCTCACCGTTTAGGAAGGTGGTAACCAAAACGGAATAATTTTACGAAGCTGAGTGAGTTTGCTAACAAAAACCTCATTGGAGAGTAAATGGTTTTAACCCAATTGAATTATCACGAAACTAATATTCCTGTTTATTGAAAGCATGAACCGATATATACTGAAGTAATACAAACAACGACTTAAATTTTGATTTATAGTTTCCTAGAGAAACTTCATATCATATATATATACACATATATATATACGAAACGAAAATATATTTTTTTTTTTTTTCGTAGGCTATATCGATGAAATAGGCTTAATCTTATTAAATATCCTACGCTGCTCCGCTTTAACAGCGCCGAGTTACGTGACATAAATCGCGTGTAAATTTGTATAATTTTGCTCCGTTTCAACAATTATGCCACAAAAATTGTGTCAAATAAGCTTGCTTTAACAGCGTTGAGCTTTAACACATTAATTATGTCAAGGATCGTCCGCTTTAGCAGCGTTGAGGTACTCCACATTAATTGTGTCGAGGATTCCAGAACTTTGCTCCGCTTTAACAGCGTTGAGGTACTCCACATTAATTGTGTCGAGGATTCTAGAACTTTGCTCCGCTTTAACAGCGTTGAGGTACTCCACATTAATTGTGTCGAGGATTCTAGAACTTTGCTCCGCTTTAACAGCGTTGAGGTACTCCACATTAATTGTGTCGAGGATTCTAGAACTTTGCTCCGCTTTAACAGCGTTGAGGTGCTCCACATTAATTGTGTCGAGGATTCTAGAACTTTGCTCCGCTTTAACAGCGTTGAGGTACTCCACATTAATTGTGTCGAGGATTCTAGAACTTTGCTCCGCTTTAACAGCGTTGAGGTGCTCCACATTAATTGTGTCGAGGATTCTAGAACTTTGCTCCGCTTTAACAGCGTTGAGGTACTCCACATTAATTGTGTCGAGGATTCTAGAACATTGCTCCGCTTTAACAGCGTTGAGGTACTCCACATTAATTGTGTCGAGGATTCTAGAACTTTGCTCCGCTTTAACAGCGTTGAGGTACTCCACATTAATTGTGTCGAGGATTCTAGAACTTTGCTCCGCTTTAACAGCGTTGAGGTACTCCACATTAATTGTGTCGAGGATTCTAGAACATTGCTCCGCTTTAACAGCGTTGAGGTACTCCACATTAATTGTGTCGAGGATTCTAGAACTTTGCTCCGCTTTAACAGCGTTGAGGTACTCCACATTAATTGTGTCGAGGATTCTAGAACTTTGCTCCGCTTTAACAGCGTTGAGGTACTCCACATTAATTGTGTCGAGGATTCTAGAAGTTTGCTCCGCTTTAACAGCGTTGAGGTACTCCACATTAATTGTGTCGAGGATTCTAGAACTTTGCTCCGCTTTAACAGCGTTGAGGTACTCCACATTAATTGTGTCGAGGATTGTAGAACTTGCTCCGCTTTAACAGCGTTGAGTCTCTCCACATTCATTGTGTCGAGGATTGTAGAACTTTGTTCCGTTTTAACAGCGTTGAGTTTCTCCACATTAATTGTGTCGAGGATTGTAGATCTTTGCTCCGCTTCAACAGCGTTGAGTTACTCTACGTCAATTTTGTTGATGATTGTACAACATTGCTTCGCATTAACAGCGTTGAGTTTTTTCACATTAATAAAATCGTGTTGAGGATCGTACAACTTTGCTCCGCATTAACGGCGTCTCCTATTACATATTCTACAGGAATTGTGTAGAATGTAATAAAATTTTACTCCATCAGGTTGTTTTTACCATGATGAGACTTCTCTTCAATAGTAGCATTCCGATTATCAAGATATAAAACACTCCACGTGTCTGTTCTTTATTATAACAATTATTTACAAAAATAGTAATTCTCTTGCTGCTGTAGCGTACTGGTCAATATTTCGTTATCCTACAGTAGAATCGAAGACACCTGCCACTTTTTTATTACAACGTTCTACTCAAAAAGGAAAAACTTACCGTATTAACCATTACCAACCACTTGAATTATTGTTTGGTCTCAGTATAAATCTGTATGTATATTTTATAACAAGATTTCTTTAGTACTAATCTTGCAATGAAGAAACTACTGATAGCTTGTTTTACTAATTATACAACTTGTTTTTGTCTTCCTTTTTTACTTCGATATGAAATACAGGCATATCTATAGTATACAATCACTATGCAGGGATTCGTCAGTAGAGTTCAATTAAATGAACGAAGTATAATTTAAAGCAGGTATATTCAAGTAATGTTAAAATTATATCGACGATAATACACACTCCAGTGTTTTGTTTCACCTAAAAGGTTATTGAAAGTAATTTCATTCTTTATTAATGTCGTTCCTCACTTGGACACGCACAGCATGTCATGCATAAGTCCAATCTAATAAAAATATTCATATAATATTTACATAATAGTACCGTTTTATTTTATTAGGCACTCATGTATGAAGCTAATTATCAGGAACCCATAGGAGCGTACGGATTTGACTTCGATATTTTATTTTATTTTTCCTACTTATATGTAGTATTACAATTCTCTAAACATCTGCTAGTAAATATATGTAATCTTCGATTTGGATACGAAGTATAATTAATAATCAAACGAACTTACCTGTGAAGTTTGATTGGAATTATACGAGTATCCAAATCGAAGATTACATACTCCCACCCTCCCAGACCCTAAAAATTAAAATAAAATCGTCTCTGGTCCTAACACAAAAATATCTATGTGCTCTAAAATAATGATCAACCACGCCGCTGGGAGCGCTGCCGTTCCTAATTACCCGGCGGGCGAGAGCGAGAACAGTTTTTTTTTTTTTTTGAATAATATTATAACTCTAAATGTGTGACAAGGACAGCACATAACCGTGTACTGCTGCTAGTAAATATATGTAATCTTCGATTTGGATACTCGTATAATTCCAATCAAACTTCACAGGTAAGTTCGTTTGATTATTAAATATCATTAACCTGCAATCTAACAGTGAAAAAAAGTAACAGAAAGAATCCGAATCAGGATTGTAATCGATTAGATGCTCGATGACGTTTTGATCAATCGAGGACGGTCACGATTCTGGAGTCGATTCTATCGGGGCTATTATTCCTATAGCTTCACAGCCACTGGCAAGCGATTGCCATAAATCCACCAGTGTAATAACGTCTCAGATTTCGTATAGTTGTTATGGGTCACGAGGTAACGGTCATAGTGTTGGTTCAGTTCATGATAAAAATCAGAAGCAAGAAGTTAATCTTATCGGTCATCTTGTAGTGTTACGGTCATTTGAGCAAAATGATTTCAATATTCTTTTTTCGTATATTCGCAGGACTATGGACGTTATTTACGTGTTGTATATATAATATAATCAAAATAAGAATGGACAAATTCCTTACCATAGGCCAAGAAAGTCTATTTGCGTAACTTAGCTACCTCAACCCAGTCCCGAAAAAGTTCAGGCTTCAACCGGAAACGAACTAAAATTAAAACGTAGAAGAAACACTGGTACAATTATGCGGTAAGACTAAAAAGTCCTTCACGTGCCACTGCCAGGGCGTTTTAAATCGTTTTTTCAAAATGTCTCTCAAATTAGAGCAGCTTAACACTTTACCGTCCCTCAGAGCCGAGCATTTTTGCCACGGAATTTACTAAAATTTACCCTAATTTAGGTACTCGTAAAGTACTTTAGAAAAAAATATTCTATAAAGTTCTGTGCGTAACAACTGATGACCTTCAAGAAATAGAGCAACAAATAAATAAACGAATTATCGGATTGTCGGTCTGTCACGCTGCATGAAATCCCGCCGCACGACTTCCCAGCCCTATATTCTATTTAGTAGCGCGAGGCTGGGCGACTAGTCTCTAGATTTAGCTAACTAACCGGAGTTTAGCGTTTATTTTATATGGAATTTGACAGTTAACGCCGGGTTAGCGTTCGACAGTGACGAAGAGTAGTTACCTCTAAAGATAATAGATTTCGCTTGTTCTAGTACTGGTTCGCCAAAGCTTCCCATTCGCCCAAACTCGTTAGGCAATCGGAAAGCCACCTCCGATTTCCAGTCCTCTACGACTATTTCCGCGGATAATGAACGCTCAACGTGCTGCCTGTGATTTGCTGCTCTGTTGGTTGCCCATGACTTTGCAAATAACTTGTACCTAAAGATCGAAATAGTTGCAAATACTTTATAGCAGTGTTACGGTAGAGTAGGCCCACTGTCTAATGATATTTTTTGACCTACCTTATAGAAATTATTTGACAGGTTCAACTGTTTCTAGGGTTGACTTAGCGACTTAGGTTAACTTTCAGTCACCTGTCCCGAATCAGCGCGGTTTCCTGCCATGAATTGCCTAAGGAAAGAAAATCTCTAAGGGCTACTTGCACCATCCGGGGTTAACCAACTATCCCGTAGTGACGCCAGTGGCCCTACGTTGTAAAAATTCTTATTAACATTTTCCTAACGACCCCACTCCCATCAGCATTTTACCGCAGCTCTTACCGATCATTTTCTTATCGCCATCGGATTCACGTAACCAGGCGCCTCACGTACCATATTTAATCGATATATGCAAAGCTAAAACGTTGAAAGTTTGAAGGAGAAGGATAGAAAAACTAGTACTTTAATTCAATAACGATTTTTGGCATTCACTTATCTGAGATTAAGGCTTATTCTGTTACTGAGTCAGGGTTACAACACTATAGGTATTTACTATTTAATTATGGTAGGACCATTATTAAGTCCGAAAGGTATTACTTGAAACTCAAGGCTCATCACCATCAGCATGGTAAATGCAGTCTATATGTAGATGAGATGTTTGTGTACCAAGATTTGTAGCATCCTCCGCTGGATTCTGAAGATTTGTTTTGACACATTTTATATGCTTTCTCAGTAATGTAAAAAATTCGTTGTATATTTGTTTTTGTAGTCTATGCCCAGCAATAAGTCTCGTGTTTGTGCAGATTTATTCACGATTGTTTTTGCTAGGTTTATTCGGTATGAATTTTGTGGATAACTACAGTTGTTTGTGGATAAGTTTTACTTCGCAAATAAAAATATTTTAATGAGGTGCCATCCGGTCAAAATATATTTGATTTGCGGTATTTATATTAATGGTAGGTGGTTAACGGCAAGTAACTTGTGCTAGATTTTAAATATGTTTTGCATTTGTAATATTACTATGATATCTCTTAACCTCCGAAACATTCATTTATAGTTTTCTTCCTGCTGATTGCCATGCAGATCATAGTTCACTGGAGTCGAAATTCAAAACCGAATTCGATTTAAATTGTGCCTACATCAGCTATGTGTTATACTAATATCACTATGATAAAGAAAAAAAAATAGGTACATTACATTATTTATGTCTCCGGTTCAATATATATCTCGGTCTTTGATAGGCAAATGTATTAACTACAAACCGGTGGGGATCATATCCAACACGTAGTACTATTTGGTGAATTTTACTGTGTAATACCTAACTTTTATCTTCATTTACCGCTCTCAAAGCAGCTTAACTTATTATAATAATTTGCAAATGATTAATTAAGGTATGATATTGTTCACAGATAGATCCAAACACAGCGTTCCTGCGAGCGGCGCGCGCCGGACAACTCGAAACCGTCGTCGATTTACTCGACTCAGGCGCAGTCAAGGACATCAATACTAGCAATTCGGTAAGTTTATCCAGTAAATCCTATATTTTATTTGCTATTCAGCGAGTTATAGAAACCGGCGATAATTTGGTGCTTATCTAATCAAATCATCAAATTTTCTCTCTCAACATAATAACTAAGTACCTCTGAGTAACTCTTTCGATTGACAAAGAGAGTTCTCATTCTCTTAGTCATAATTTAACCCTGCGATAACGAGTGCTGTAAAGGGTTCGAAACATAGGCTCATGGTGTCAGTAAACCATCTCTGTCAACATCTTCAGTTTAGGTTTGGTAAAAAATAGCATGCTACATGACAAGCTCTGGGACATCCAGTATATTATAAATATTTGTTAACTAAGTGTATATATGACCAACTAGTTAGTAAGAACAGTCGTCAAAATGTTTTTTTGGCAAGCCGGAGCTGATTTGCCTTACTTTTTCTTAAGACTTTAAACGAGAATGTAATTATCCCCTCAGTAAAATTCTACGACTGGTATTGTAACTGGTCTAGGACGGGTGTTGTTATTGGTGTGTTCACAATATGTAATATTTTCAGCCATAGAACTTTTAAACTCAATGAATATTATTACTAGGCCTATAAAAAATGCCGTTTTGATTTCAGCACACACTGACCTGAAAATAAATATCTACTCAATAACCGTTTCATTTTCCGATACTGGTCCTTATATTAAAAGAAAACCCAGCTTGTCATAAAACAGTCCCCTAGCTTCATACTAAAGAAATACGATTTAAAGAGTGTATAGATGAATTAGCCAATATTAATTTTCCCCAAGTTTTAAATTACCATTCGCGTTTTTCCCCACTTTTTATTTTCCTATGCGATTGTGTTGCCATTAGGTTATTTTCTCAGGCGTTACCTAGGTATACTTTTGATTTCTCTTCGATTCGTCAATTGTTAGGTAGGTGGTAAGTTAGGTTCGTTAGGTAGCTTCAGATGCCCGAAGCGCAAATCGCACGGAAATAGGGCCTCCTCTCGGTCTCCGTCTTCTTAGGTTGTGAATGGTAATTCAACGCTTCGGGAAAATTAATATTGGGTAATTCATACTTACACTCAATTTAATATCGATATTTTCTTGGCAAAACAAACCAAGCAATGGAGTGGAGGTACTCCGTATCGTATCGAATCTAGCTTTACGTTTACCTATAGATATCTTCAAATAAAGCAAGACGTAACCGACTTTTTTTTTTCCCACTAGGTATTCGCCATTCAATACAAACAAAATAGTAAATACCATTTGTAGACCGTGAACCGAGGAAATAAAATTCATAAGTGATCACCTAACTTTTACATATATCCTTACTTCTTGAACGATGTTATACCTTGTGAACATTGAAATAAAGTTTAGAATATCATGTTGATGTTTGTTGATTGCGTAACATTGCCTGGGGAGCATATAGTAAATGATTTCAAATTAATTGAAGTAGTAGCCATGTTTACATGTTTGTTTGTTCAGTGAATGAAAACTAGAACAAATTGTTTGTTTGCAGCAATATAATATACGATGGGATATTGTAGTGTTTTATTTACGAGTACAGTGACGTTTAGATTTGTTATTTGAAAAAGTTTGTTTGCGACTAGAGATAACATTAGTCGCGCATGAACAGTCAGCAGAAGTAGCTGAGCTGAGGGGGGAGAGGGGAGGGGGTGTTCAAAATTATCTCGCCGCACTCATATTGACAAAATTGTGTAGGTCTATACTCTCTCGTATGAGTCGTAGAGTGCTGCGATAATACATTTTTTTAAGCTATTGCATAGCTTCTATCGCGGGCCTTGAGCGCGGGGACCGAATCCAGAAATTCCGTAACGAAAAAAAACCTGACGCTCCCCACTCCGACGGACCGAAACCGACTTTATTCACTTTGTTACAAAGTTCTTTATCGAGGAAAGGATATATCTCCAAACGAATGTCGCTAAGTGTCATATTCTATACAAAATATTGAGGACAGTAGCTCTTATTACCAGAGATACGGCGATGTCAAACGTCAAAATAAACACTATTATTATAGTCCCGCCAAAATCAAATATGTTAGTCGCAAACTTATGTTTCTTATTTCAGTTATCATAAACCTATAGTTTCAATGATAAATATTCCTGAATAACCAACAGCTACTGTAAGATAATAAAACCCACATATATTGTAAAATAATGTTGACAACTTTTCTATCAAAAACATTGAATTTGAAAATGAATAATGATCCACAAGAGTCTACAACAAAATATGGGACCACCATTGACGCGGTATTTTCTAGGTATTTAGAGGATATTAAGTCGCAAACTTATGTTTCTTATTTCAGTTATCATAAGTTTCAATGATAAATATTCCTGAATAACCAACAGCTACTGTAAGATAATAAAACCCACATGTATTGTAAAATAATAAAAACATTTTAAACAATATTAACTTTTTATTTGTTAAATAATAGAAAAAAACTATACGAGGGTGGAACAGCTTCAGTGCGGACGGATGACCTCCTCTCGGGTAGTTTCCACCCAAGTGCGGGGGTGCGACAAGGATGCATAGTATCACCTTTGCTTTTTAATATCTACACGGAGCTTATAATGCGAATTACTCTCGAAGACTGGACAGATGGTGTCACCATCGGGGGATACAAAATTGCGAACTTGCGGTATGCAGATGACACTACCTTATTTGCGAGTAATGTTAACTCTATGGAGGATTTACTTCTCAAAATGGAGCGCGTAAGCCTTAAGTTTGGATTGAGCATTAACAGATCAAAGACCAAGATTATGATCGTGGACCGCGCCAATGACAACTCGCCGGAAGTGACTAAGATTGCGAACTGCGACGTAGTTAAGAGCTACGTATACCTTGGAGCTTTAATCTCAAACAACGGTAGCTGCGTAGATGAAGTAAAACGTCGTATGGCACTGACAAGAACTGCGATGGACAAGTTAGAGAAAGTTTGGAGAAATGGTAACATTACAAAAACCACCAAAGTCAGACTGGTGCGAACACTAGTATTCCCTATCTTTCTTTACGCGGCAGAGACGTGGACCGTGCGCGAGTTGGAAAAGGGGAAGATAGATGCTCTGGAAATGTGGTGCTGGAGAAAGATGCTAAGAATATCGTGGACGGAATTTCGCACCAACGTGTCCATCCTCCAAGAACTCGGCATCACGCAGCGTCTATCGGCCGTAGTACAGTCGCGCATACTGCAGTACTTTGGTCATGTCTGTAGGCGAGACAACAACTCCATTGAGCGGTTGGTGGTTCAAGGAAAAGTGGAGGGAACAAGACCGCGCGGCAGGTCACCCATGCGTTGGACCGACCAAATAAAATCAACGATAGGCAACTGCGTAACTGACTGCGCCAGACAGTCTGCCAATAGGGAGAAATGGCGGGAGATCGTGCGGAGAGCTGTATCCGCATCCGACATTGATGCCTCAACGTGACCACGACCGCTCTGTCAAGAGCGAAACGACAAAGAAGAGAAGAGAAAAATTTGTTTTCTTATCGGTCACCACGCTCAAAAAGTGTAACTTGAATTAATATCAAAGAAAAAGAAATACTGCATGAATAAAATAAATAAATAATTATAATTGCATAAGTTGATACAAAATGATATGCAATAGCTTTACCGCGGCAGTCCCCGAGTGCCACATGTATTTTTTTTCTAGTAATGGTCATTCTACGTATACTGACTGACCCCTTCTAGGCACTAACAATAACCGTATTAGTGTGACGGACGGTTAGCACTAAGCGTAGCCCGACATGTCGGTTTTAATTAATCTTTTTAAATCAATTTTTTTCATCATTCTTGTGGATATGGAGTATGGACACAAAACACAGATACGTTCCAACCTAATACCCCAATAGGAAGTATCAAAACTAAAATGAAAGTCGTGATGAATTTCCTCCTGACGACGGGGGCGTATTATATTGCTGTCGCTTTACTTGGTCGCGGCAAATTCAATATCCGACGTCCCGTCCCGGAGGCCAGGCGTTGGAGTACAAGCGGTACCTACTATTCCGATAATAAATAGAATTACAGATGTTTAATACAGTTTTTTTTATAAAAGTGAGAGTGTGCCATTGCTTTTTAAAAGTTTAATGAAATGAAAGCATACAAAGATTAATAAAACATACAAAATTAACAAACAGTAGCAAGAATTAGGAATCACAATATCAAAAATATCCTTCGGCCCCAAACTAGGCACAGCCTGTATCTTGGAAACCGAAAAAAAACATGATTTACCGAGAGAGTTTGACATACTGATGTATGAAGGCCGTTTTTAACAAAAGTAGTTCAAGTTGAAAGAAAAATAACAACAAAATAAAAATTAAATAAAGTGAAATAAATGCATGCAATATAACACTAAATTAATTAATTACAGTAATAATAATGTGTGTGAATACTGTGAGTATGTGTGTGTGTGTGTGTTAATGTGTGTGTGTGTGTGTGTGTGTATACGCTACTCAAGTGTGAATTATTATATCCTCTGTCTTGTCGTACGACTGAGTAAGAAGCCATTTTTTTACTTTCGATTTTATAAAAGAACAAGAGTCGTCATCAAAGTTGAGTAATCTGGAAACCTTATTGTAGACAGTAGGATGAAGGTAGAAAGGAAATCGCTGAGCAAAAGCAGTTTTAACTCGAGGACAAGGTATGGTCATGTGGTTGAGACGTTTTAGACGACGTGTGATGTGGTTTACGGAAGCTACACCAACTCGATGAGATTCAGTAACAGCTTTAACTATAAAAAGTTGTCGAACTCTGAGGACTGAAGCTTCCATGTAAAGATCATCAGTGGGGTAACGAAAAGGTTTCCTCAGCATGACCTTTAGCACAGCACGCTGCGCCCGCTCTAGCTCGATCATTGAGGTCTTGGCTGCGCCCCCCCACGCCGCAATACAGTACTGAATTATTGACTGACACAGAGAGAAGTACACAAGCTTTAATATTTCTCTTGAAGCGCCACCTCTCAGAAGCTTCATTACATATATAAGTTTTCTAACCCTGCCAGATAATATTTTAATATGTTGTTTGAAGGAAAGCTTCTGATCAATGATCACTCCGAGGTACCTCACTGTCTCAGAACGTTCGATGGAGTCGCATAAACCGTAACTAGAAGACAACTTGAGCGAGTTACAGGAAAGAGGTGCCGAGGAAATTGTTTTATGAAAGCTGCTTAGATTAATTTTCACCAATTTTCACCTCTTTTGCGGTTGATTTTCTAACAATCTTTTCTAGATGAAGCTTCAGGCTATGTGTTTTCAGCATTAAAGATGCAAATCAATCAATCAATTGTTGTTGCCTAATTTTGGGATCATCAATGCCGGTTGCTAAAGAAATCGCATTCAACGAAGTCGATTGTTTAAGAAATGCTGTAGATATATAACCTAATCGTCATATTTCTCCTCCTTTCCTATAAAATAAATAGAACGTCAAGGCACTACGACACCGTATTTACCCGGCGATGAAATGTGCCTCGGCACATTGCCCGGAGAAAGGGTCCGGGCAGATTTGGGCCAACAGTGACGATAAATTTCACACTTCGCGAGTTTACTCACATTTGTCATATTCCAACTGATTGCCGCTGTGGAGCGATATATAACGTGGCTTTGACGTCTGTTACAGCAACACGATTCGTCGTGTTACATACAAATAAGACCCTAAACTTATTTCCCTCTTTCTTGTTCACCTGCATGATAGCAAAATAGAAAATCTTTTCTCCACTTTGGGGAGTTTCCAGCTTCCATTGTTTACACTTAAGAAGAAGGTTGAAACAGTTAAAAACGACTTAAATACACTTGATTTGACTTGATTCCAAACCTTTAATTGTCGATTTAAACATATACCTATAATACATAAAAATTTATGGAATTGGTTGCATTCTTCGTCGGTAGGTACATACACCTATTGCATGCTCAAATGCATAGATTATTCGTTCAAAATGAATTGTAAAATCTTCACCACTGTCAATTTACCATAATCTTGCAATAAATATATTTTTAATTTGTATTTTCATTTTGATATAAGTATAATTTTACGTTCCCCATTTGACCTCTGTATTCATTCCATCATCAGTACCAACCAATAACAACACCAACAATACCAACGTCCAATGGAAACATCTTGGATGGTTGCATCCAACCATTCAAGATTGGATGGTTCCAAGGAATTAATTATCCTTTAATACTCAACAAAGGAATTACCACAAAATTAACTTACAATAGACGAAATCGCGTAACAATTACAGGCATACAAAAAAAACATAAAGTTGAATAGCAAACCTCCTTTTTTGAAGTCGGTGAATAAACAATTATGGTCCAGGTCCCTTGATGACGTGACCGGGTTCCCCATTGCCGCCTCCCCCGAGTGCCGACCTTCACTTAATATAACTCAACGAATCGTTGTGCGCAGCTGCATACGGCCAGTAGATTACGGATAATGGGTTTGTGTTACATAGGTACAGTTATACAATATAAATATAAAGATTTATATGGTTTCTATAAAAGCAAGTAAAAATGAAAACCCCCGGCGATAAAAAGAGCACGGAGTAATTACGGACCTAAACGGACCTGTCAAAACGGACGGTGGTAATTGGAGGATCCTCAAAAATGCCGAAATACAGGTATTGGTAGCCGAACCGAATATCATTATTGAACCAAGGCCCACCGTCTTCGCTGGCTCGGCCACCTTGAGCGAATGCGAAAGGATCGGCAGGTGAAGAGAGCATACCTTGGTCGGCCGACTGGTCGTCGTCGGTTGACCTAAGTATCGCTGAACAGATCTGGTGTAGACGGATCTGTGTGAGCTCGGAGCCACAGGATCTGGTAAAGTGACGAGCTCTTGTGTCGGAAGCCAACTCATTTTGGGCCGCAGAGCCAACGCAGTATCTAAATACCTATCCACACCTTGTAACAATTTTTTTTTTATACTACGACGGTGACACACAAGCATACGGCCTGCCTGATGGTAAGCGGTCACCGTAGCCTATGGACGCTTGCAACTCCAGGGGTGTTACATGCGCGTTGCCGACCCTTTAAAAACTTTAACACTCCTTTTTTGAAGAACCCCATATTGTAGTCCTTTGGGAAAACAGTGGCAGGGAGCTCATTCCACAGCCGGAGCGTCCGCGGGAGGAAGTTCCTCTTAAACCGCAAGGTACGAGACCATTTAGGCTCCAGGGTATGCGGGTGAACACCCTGCCGACGGCGAGCGGTGCGGTGGTAGAATGCAGCCGTTGGCATCATATCAAACAATTCCTCAGAGCACAATCCATTGTACAAGCGATAGAATACACATAAGGAGGCGAAGACTCTCCTTAGAATTAAGGGTTCGATATCGCTCGTGAGTTTGGGATATATATATATATATATATATTTAAATCTGTATTATTATTTTCTTCATTAAGTTATACTTATCCACATTTTGCAACAGTATTATAAATCCATATATTACCATTAAGCTATGTATTAACCACTACCCATAAGAAACTCATGGATCCCACAGTCAAACTGTGTAAACAGTTTTGTGGGACGTTGTATTTATTTTTAAGTTTTTGTCAATTGTTTTATTGAATAAATAATAAATAAAATAAATAGTTAGTTTTTTAGTTAGATAGGAAACGTTTGGATAAGGTCAGTGCAAGAGCAGTTTTGGATATTTTTGGGGAGACGTGGACTGGGCACTGGGTACCCCATGACTTTTTTTGAAGTTGGTGAATGAATAATTGTGTACCAGGATCCCCATTACGGCCTCCCCCGAGTACCGACCTTCACGGATAGTAGATTACGGTTAATGGGTTTGTGGTACTCACTGTTATACAATTCACAATATAAATATTACAATAGTATTAATTTCAATGAGAGCAAATGAAAAAAATAGGTAATAAGAAAACGGATTATTTAAAAATTCCAGGGAACCCGTACATACGAGAAGTGCAAGAGTAGTGGTTGTGGATATCCTTGGGGAGCTGTTGGGGATTTGTTTTGGGTACAAGACTTTAGAGCGGTTGAATTGCTCAAATAAAAGTTATTAATGTATAGAAACTTTCGGAGACCGCGGAAAGCCTTAGGACTTTCTGGTTTAAGCAAATGTTGAGTTTAGGACTTTCTAGTTTCTGGTTTAAGGAAGTGTTGCTTATGAGTCTGATATTATCGAGGTGCTAATCAACGATAAATTTCACTAAATAATTACTTAATTAGTGTACTAGTACCTGTTTATTTATTGTTATTTCGTTTGTTTATTTAATTTCTTGAAAAAACTACTCGTGTACTAGTTATATGTACATTTACCTAGCTACAATAGCTACATTTATGATTACATATTTAAGTGCTATTATTTAATTATACGTACCGCCAATTATGTGCTTTACTATTCTATTATAGGACAAGTAGGGAATGCAAACCGCCAAAAAATGTAAAGGAATTCCCGGCACTCCCTAAGGACCGAGCACAAAGCATACTCGTAACATCGTAGAATACTTAGTCCATTTCCATGTTACGCAACTCGTCGATATATCCGAGTGTAAATGATTACCAAAATAAAGTCGCTTTTATTAAAATATCCATCTCTTTCTAACCAATACGAAAGAAAAAAATGCAGAAAGGTTGGATGAGACTCCTACAATGGAGTGAAGACGCGTCCACTGCGTTGTATGATAGATTACGAAAATGAGAAATCTTAAAAAAGCTTAAAATACACTCCGGTACTCCTAGGAACATAAATATTTCGACGTAAACATACGTAAGTGTAATAGATATATAGCCATCTGTTTCCGTAACGTCAAAGTAATAGTCCCTGGAGAGACAACATACTCTGCTGGAGGCTGGGAGTTTTCAGACTCTCCCTTTGGTATATCAATCTTAGAAATATATGCTGTTGAGAGTGCACTTGGAAGTAAATAAAAGAGAACTATTTGGCATTGGCTTTAAAATTCGCTGTTGCGGTGAAATCAAACTTGTAACTTTGTAACATAGAAGGCTTTAGGGAATAGACTAGACTTCAAAGATTTGTATTTTACGATACAATTTTTCCTGCCGCTAATAAGATTGCTACCAGCTTGCTTAATTTGAATATTTGAAGCTCCTTATCCTACAGCTAGCGATTAAATTCCACCCTTGCTCCTAGTGTCTTCCATAAGTGTCTTGTAAAAACATTGTTGCGATAGCTTCAACATGTTGAGATATTCGCCTCCATCGAGCGGGTCGCACTTCTGTATGCCACTAACTTGATATAAGAAACATACAGGTTTGCGAACAAGTTTTAGAAAAGGGTAAAATTGAGCACGGAACTCAAACATTACCTGCGTCTTAGATGAACAGCACTTGACTTTCAAATATATGATGACAGGTTACAAGGGTGCCATTCCCGTATCGTAATCTAGACGTAAAATCAACTTTTAACCCTAGGCCACCGTAGTGAGCGTCAAGTGACGCTATAAATCAGATTGTAAAAAATCTCTTAATGCTTGTCATTTTGACATGGTTCTAGAGTGGCGTGGGGTTCCAATTGTTTGACTGTACACGTCCCCTTGTTGGTGTAACGTAGAGGACATGAAGTCCTAATTATCATCATCATCATTATTTAGTAAGTATATGGCATCCATTTCAGTTTATAACTAAATAATTTGTGTTCAGTACAGATGTCATTTCTGATTGTGGAACCTTTACATATTGTTGGTATATGTATGAGCTTCACCATTGCGGCATATAATAGCGATGTTAACATGACATTGTCCCATTATGCTTTTGTGAGGCACGGTATTTAGGGCACTGGGGCTTTTGATATTGTTTCCGAGATAGACCTGAGGTAAAAGTAAATTTATATACCACACAACTAATATGACAAGAATGCTTGTCAAACATTGAAAATGTGACCAAAAACGCAAAGTTATAACGTGACAACTGTCATTGATGAAATTGAAATGAAAATTAATAAATGATTACGTGAATTATTTTATTTTGTAACATTATAATCCAAGACGTCCATACACCACATCTCATAAACATAACTTTTCATATCTTCAAAGCCGAACTTGGCATTACCTAAGACTTATCTAGGTACTAGTTGACGCTGCAGTAGGTAAGGAGTTATGAGAATTGGATGGGATAAGATATTGTTATTTCATCCCTGCTCTTGTTCCGGCAGTTTTATTTTTACGTATTCCCCTGACAGTAGTCACAACCTATGCAAATGGATTGATTTATCTCGTAGCGAGTAATGGGGTGTTATTGTGATATTATGCGCAATTTAGTAACATCATCTGATGAGTTACTTCCACCGGTGGATCCCGTCAGGTGCGATTAGTACTAAATATACAATCTGTAACGTCACTATTAAACCGTGACCCGAGGCATACCTGGTGTTTTATCTGGTCATTTATGTATCTCAAACATGTACAGAAGAAGAAACATCCCTCTTTTTTTTTGGTGTGATACCACCAGGTCCACCAGACAGAAAAGACAGTTTGGTTTCCCCTGTTAATGCTTGACAAGAACGTGTGTGCTATACATGTGGCTTGGTATAATTAATGAAACAGATAGGGTGTGCTAACTGGATTGCAATTGTATGGAAAAACCGGTTAATAACTGGTTATTAACCGAAATTTCATACAAATAAAAACCGACATACCCTAGAAACAGAATGGCATAGTTAGTTTTATTAAATTCTTTTTTTTTATATTTCTCATACAAAATAATTACAGGTTGCATCAACCGCTAATGTAAAACGGGCATTAGAATTAACTTAACCAAGTAAGTGACAACTATGACATATCAATGTCATGTCGTATTACGCATAATCCGTTTACGCACTTGCAAATACCATATGAGATAAAATTAAATTAGTAGTTATTTTCTAAATGGAGATAATTAGAATACTAATTAGAATGCACCCTTGAATTTTGAAGCAATTGCTCAAAAACACGTATACCTACTCGTAGTTTAGTGTTTATGCAACTTTCATATTGGCCATAACATCGTCTACAGATGATTGTTGCAGCATCAGTAGGTTTAAATTATCTGTTATGGGAAGGTTGTCCACAGCGTCTCCGATGACTGTACAGGCCAATGGGAGCGCGGTATTTTCTGCCGCAGCGACCACAAACATGACAGGAGGTGAAGAAGATTTGGCCCTACAGAGTCATCTCTGGTGAAGGTTTTCGAAGCAGACTTATACGTTCTTGAGGTCACGCCACCATTGTGGTCTCATTTCGGCGTAAAAAATATAAAACTCCACCTTTGATTACCGGAATCAATGATGTCTCTCTACATCTTAGGTATCGTTATCGATCCCTGTTGACACACAGCCTACACAAATCGCCCGGTTTATCTGCCAGTATTATTGTGGTATTATGTGTTTGATGACCTCATCTGATAAGCGTTTCCACCGGTGCATCCCGTCATTGCGATCCACTGTGAAAATACAATCACTGTTACGTCACTATTATATCGCTACGGCCATGGGAGGTTTTCACACGGGTTTTATATATGGAATATGAGTTGTAATATGTGACCGTACATTTTTTAACTTGTCTGATATATTCGGGAATAATTATAGAAATCTAATGGAATTTAATAACTAAAGCTGAACGTATTCACTTTCACTGACATATTTTTTTAAACTAGCAGTAGGTTTTGATGATATTTTCTGATCTCGGGTCAGGAAAGACATGCCTTTAAAATGTACGACAATTTAGTAAAAAGTATTTCGGCGAAATTGTAGCTGAAATTCTGTAATACTCGTCCCTAATTTTGACCAATGATCGTAATTAGGTGAGCTAAAATACCTATTCTTCGCGAGACGACATAATATAGCGTGGTTACAACCGAAAAGAATTAGTACATTGTGTATTAAGGGCGGTGCGATAGGCACTCATCTATCTGCACGTTGTGCAGATTGAGTAATCAGCATTTACGAGTAAGATATGAACGTGCGCCTTCACCCACTCCATAAGGGTGGGTTTATTTATTTCCTCGCAAATGTGATGAAAAACATTGTATGTATCACGGGCGGTACAAGAATTACGAACTCGTGCTAAATAATACACAAGGTACTATTAGCTCACCTGGAACCCGCAAAAAAATCTTTGGCAAAAGAAGGTTATTAGTATAGTATTTTTTGTCTGCTGCATGATTTACCTACCTAATGTTCGCAGCAAGGTAACATCAGTAGGCATGAAGCCTAAATCGAAAACAATACAAACACTTCGGCATTTTGCGGGTCATCGTTTTCAGAACTGTTACGCAAGACTGCGCGGATTTCGACAGTGACTTTGCAATTTGATTCCTTCAATCACTCACTCAGTTCTGATTTGCTACTTTGCAATTCAGAATATGTACCTAGGTAGTTGCTGAATCTCATGATTACCATTTTTCAACGATTTTCTAATCAATGATAATAAACCTCACCGATTAATGTATAAACATAGTTTCAATTAAGGTATATTATGGACACAACGTAACAAATCTCGCACACTTCGATCTATTTTTGTGTACGGACTAAGTAGTCACAACACAGACCGGCGTATGCGCATTTGGGCTTGTACTTCGGCAGTGGAGAAACGTACCGACGCCCGTCCCCGTGTTGCTTGAAGGACAAGAGTAGGTATATACGGCTGAGAAGACCATAGGTACGACTAGGGCTGCCATCCGTCCGGGTTTCCCCGGATTTGTCCTAGTTTGGAGCCCGTCCGGGGAGCGCCGGCCCGGATTTTTAAAAGCGTCCGGGGTAAACCCGGACATTTTTGGGTTCAGGTCAATCCCTAGCAAAAGCATATATTTTTTAAATTAAAAATTGATTTCTTTAGTGTCCGGAGGGAGATCGCGAGTTTAATGAAACGTCCGCGGGTTTTCTAACTTTTTTGTCCGGTTTCGGCAATGTACGAGGTGGCAGCCCTAGGTACGACAAGCGTCTGGAAAAATCCTTTGATGCATAGATAAATAGCCTTAAATCATCTGGATGAGTAGTCAAGATGCCATTCGCTAACGCTCAGTAGCTTAGCGTAGTTTTGTCTCTCTATCATCCTTCAAACTTTATCTAACTTGCAACGTAAGCATGTGTTTAAACTTTAAACGTTTATTGCACAAATATTACATACCCTTCCATATTAGTGCGACAAAGACAGTTGCGTTTCGTTCGCGACTGGGCGTTAGCGAGTCTTGGCTACACACCCAGTTGATCCAGAGTTGACTTAGTTGGGTTCCCTTGGTACCTACTTAATGTGGCATCAACAATTTAACTTTATCATCTCATTTCGAGTTGGGCCATTTTCTATCAGTCAACCGGGCGACTTGCCTAATATTCGCATTCTCTAATATTCGTCGGTTCATATTATGATGATGATAATTTACTAAATTATGTCATTTTAACTAGGTAATTCTCACCAAATCACAGCTCCATGTTAATCTTGAATAGATTTGTGTAAAGCACCAAAGTTTCTCGCTGACTACCTACTCTGACAAGTCATTATCATTATTATAGTGTTAAATTATCTCCAGTACAAACCGCAGAACATTGAACTTGTTTTCCACGCAGTAAAAGATATAAATACGTGTCAGTTACTCGAATTAGTCTAACCGCCGGTAAAGCACCACCGTAACCAGGTTGGCTGACTCTTAATACGTTGTACTAAGGCTTATTTTGGATTGGATGCCGTGCCGTGGTGTTACATTATGAGCAGGGACCGGAACCGGTTACCATAACCCGGGTTTTTCATAAGGTTATTTTAAAGGTTGTTTTCAAAACACCTCCAATATGGTTAACTCATGATACGGAAACCTTAATCATTCGGAAACCTTATCGGTCCAGTTAACCCCAATTAACCTCTAACCAGTAACTAACCGCAATGAATTCTGTTAGTGTTTTAATCTGTTTTGAACAGTTCAAACGAAAGTAATCTTTATACGCCCAGGAATTAGACTTAATATTGAATGACCATGGCTAGGAGTTAGGACGTTGTCGCTCGCTGTGGAACCAGGTTTGTTTTGCTCTTAGTGTGGCATCGTTTCTTTATTTCCTTACTATATTTAGGCTAGCCTAACATTTTTATTATCATACATAGGAATGAAAGCGGCGTGAGCGTTTGTTTCTACTACGCTCAAGTTTATTTATTTTTCTTGTAGTTAATCAGTCAAATATAGGTAGTCGTAAATAATCATCATACATGGGTAACTTAGCGCAATTATTCTGATATTATTTAAAAACAAAACATAACTATTAGTCTCAGATTACGAAGCGATAAAATTCAGCAAATAGTGCTATTTTGTGAGTACATCTTGTGACGGCTGTCGGTAAAGTTAAAACTTTTTAAAATCTCGACATTGTTATCCTTTGTAAAACCAACAGCTAATTACCTGCACGAAATAGTACCATAAAGAACAAGAGATATTTTATTAATAACAACAGTATTCCTTTGGCAATAAAGTTCAAATTGTTATAGCATGCACTCAACGTATAACCTTTTGAAATTAAGAACCGAGGCGTGGTCAACCAGGTGTCTGTTTATTTTTCATAATTAAAAGTTGATTTGATTATTGTAGCTTGTGTTAAATTTTGCAACTTACGTAGGTAGATATTAAAAAAAGTGGGAACAGATTTCTTATCGATTTGAGGATATTGTGCAAGCTTCAGTCGCTATGCTACCAAGTACCGGCAACGTTAGCTACACTGTATTCTATTCCCGATATTTCTTACAATCGACAACTGGCCTACTTTTTGGATTTTTAATGCATTTGGATTCTTGAATTTTTAATCCATGCTTAGTTCATACACTACTCAACTACAGCAAAAATAATATAATAAATACCACCCTCTAACTAAGACTTGCAAAACACGCTACCGGAGGCCTATTGCATAATCAGTTGTAGCTTGTAATATTAGCGGAAGTCTCTTTTCAATCCCTTTTATTAGAAAGAGAGTTCCGCTAATATTTTAAGTTACAAAATAAATTATACAATTGTATCCAGGTGGTCAGATCATATTTCATTTCTAAAAGGTTTTATGTGAAATGCGTCCTATTCCAATTTGACCCTTATTCTTAAGACAGTAAATTTGTAATTTATATTTCAGGTTTTTGTATTACTGCATTTCATTTTCTGCAGGTAATTAGCGATTGGGTTTAACAAAAGACACTACAATACTATTCATAGCAGATAAGTTTCAAGTGGAAATCGTGATTTTAAAATGTTTACATTATAAAACGGTGAATAGTTTTTATCTTTCCTTAATTTCTCACATATGCGTCAAGAGTGATAATGCGACAATAAAAGTCTGGTTTATTACCAATCTTAATACGATTTTGCCGGCAATTACTTTCTTTTCTTACCTGGGTGCGTAGCCAAGATGCCAACCGCTCACGCTCACTCGCTAATGAAATGCAACTGTCATTGTCACGCTAATAAGAAAGAGAGATAGAGAGAGGTAGCTACGATACATTATTAAGCGTGAGCGATTGGCATCTTGGCTACGCACGCTGACGTCTGACGTGTTTTCACTTGAGACCGCTATTTGCTACCATTGGCAAAACAAAAGTATGTATTTGAGTTAATTGTAAGCAAGTGCAGCAAGCGGTGCTCCAAATGATTATGACATACTTTGATATTGGATACTTATTATTATATTATTTTTTCGTATCTCGTATTATCGTAGTAATGAGCAAAATTTGTATAATCGTACGAGTTTGAGATTAGGGCTCCCGATTACAAGAGTACACGCTGACACGTGGCTCCGTGTACACGAGTCGTGTCTTAATTACACGTGGCCTAATGGCATGTTCCAAACAGGGCAGAAAACCGGTATCGTGTGTGACAACGACATTTACAAGACGCTTCTGTAATGTGTTTAAATTAATTTGAAAATGTACCGACAATAAATGAGTAATTAAACATCTATAATTTATTTTCAACCGACTTCAATATTTCTAAAGGAGGAGGTTCTCAATTCGTCTGAATGTTTTTTTTTTTTTTTTTTTTTAATGGATGTTCACTCATAACTCCGTCATTACTGAACCGATTTGAATTTTTTTTTTGTTTTCTGAAAGTAGACGGTTTCTGGTTGGTCCCGTTTTTTTCAAAATCCATTTCTGATGATGGGATCCATGAGGGACTGAGGGAACTCCTCAAATTTGAAAGGCACATGCATGCTGATTTGGGTGATTTCTTAAGAAACTCGAGCATTTCTTTACGAAAATCATCAATTTGGTGGAGTGGATCTGATAATGAAGACCAGGGATGGCAAAGTGGAACTGCTTCGTAATTCTCAGGACTATGATCCGATTTAAAAAAGTATTTTTTTGTCTGTATATAGATGGTTTCAGGATTGTCCCGTTTTTTTCAAAATCAATTTCTGATGATGGGATCCATGAGGAACTGAGGGAACTCCTCAAATTTGAAAGGCACATGCATGATGATTTGGGTAGTTTCTTAAGACACTCGAGCATTTCTTTACGAACATCATCAATTTGGTGGAGTGGACCTGATGATGAAGACCAGGGATGGCAAAGTGGAACTGCTTGTTAATTCCCAGCTCTATCATCCGATTTGAGACATTCATCTTTTCTTTGTAAAGAAATACCTTCAAGATAGTCCTATTTGATTATAGTTCTATTTTGATGATGGGCTTCATGAGGGATTGAGAGAACTCCTCAAATTTTAACGGCACATGCATTCTGATTTGAGGGTTTCCTTAAGTAACTAAAACAGTGTTTTGGCGGAGCCAACATTTTGATGAACTGAATCTGATGATGAAGACCAGGGATCGCAAAGTGGAACTGGTTAATAAACCTAGCTCTACTTATTATCCTAGTTGTGACATTCATCTTTTTGATTTGATTTATATTCTGATGATGGTTAATTGTGATTAGAGGGTGTTCATAATTAGCTTAGGCATTTTCTTACTGTGGCCATCATTTTGCTGGAGTGGACCTGATGTTGATAATCAGGGATGGCATAATGAATATGCTCGTTAATTTACAGTCTGTCATCCAATTTAACACATTGTTATTTTGTTTGTTTAAAGGTCTACAAGGGAGTTCCGTTTGATTATACTTCAAATGTAATGATGGAAGCCCTAGGACATTAAGAAAGCTCCTCAATTTTCAATCGTAAACGTGCGGTGTATTGGATATTTGTGAAGTAAACTGGCTAACTCAAACAAATTCTTAATTCTATAGTTACTATTTAAAACGAGATATTTACCATGTACATTTGTTTTCATGAGCTCCCGAATTCTTAATTTCATCTTTACCGGGAACCAAATGAAGTCGGTTTTTTTTTCTTAAAAATTATATTACATTACAATATCGCATCTCGAGATACTCTGGGTATAACTTTTTTAAGTAGGTATATTCACGGAAATACTACTAAAATTACAGTCTTTCTCCGGGACCACGGGGGCAATGTCGCCCTTGAAACGTCGGAGGTTTGTTTTCAAAGTTTATACACGATTAAGCCCCGTTTTCGTAAATTTATAATACTAAAATTATAATAACAATATCTAATTATATACAAAATCTAACAATGAACAAGAGTTTTCTACTGATTTTATTTCCTTTAAGAACTCTCATATGTACAGGAAGAATAATTATAATATAATTTGATGGCCATAGAGTTACAATTTTTTTTAAGCTATTGCATAGCTTCTATCGCGGGCCTTGAGCGCGGGGACCGAATCCAGAAATTCCGTAACGAAAAAAAACCTGACGCTCCCCACTCCGACGGACCGAAACCGACTTTATTCACTTTGTTACAAAGTTCTTTATCGAGGAAAGGATATATCTCCAAACGAATGTCGCTAAGTGTCATATTCTATACAAAATATTGAGGACAGTAGCTCTTATTACCAGAGATACGGCGATGTCAAACGTCAAAATAAACACTATTATTATAGTCCCGCCAAAATCAAATATGTTAGTCGCAAACTTATGTTTCTTATTTCAGTTATCATAAACCTATAGTTTCAATGATAAATATTCCTGAATAACCAACAGCTACTGTAAGATAATAAAACCCACATATATTGTAAAATAATGTTGACAACTTTTCTATCAAAAACATTGAATTTGAAAATGAATAATGATCCACAAGAGTCTACAACAAAATATGGGACCACCATTGACGCGGTATTTTCTAGGTATTTAGAGGATATTAAGTCGCAAACTTATGTTTCTTATTTCAGTTATCATAAGTTTCAATGATAAATATTCCTGAATAACCAACAGCTACTGTAAGATAATAAAACCCACATGTATTGTAAAATAATAAAAACATTTTAAACAATATTAACTTTTTATTTGTTAAATAATAGAAAAATTTGTTTTCTTATCGGTCACCACGCTCAAAAAGTGTAACTTGAATTAATATCAAAGAAAAAGAAATACTGCATGAATAAAATAAATAAATAATTATAATTGCATAAGTTGATACAAAATGATATGCAATAGCTTTACCGCGGCAGTCCCCGAGTGCCACACGTATTTTTTGAAATAGTTTTAATGTCTGATGTGTCGGTATTTAGATCGTGTTTATATCGTTTTTCCCTTCCTTTCATTTTAAACAATTCTATATTATGTTTTACGAATATACACATAACAAATACATATAAGGATGGCAAGGGTAGTATACTTTTTTAAATAATGGCTTGCAACTATCTAGGTAATATGCTCCACACAAAGATCTTACTCGTAAACACTTTCTTTGGGCTAAGAAAACCTTATCAGCATCTGATGAGTTGCCCCATATTATTATTCCGTAACAGATTTGCGACGATACATAACCGTTATAGGCTGCCGTTGCTGCCGCCTCAGAGACGGTTGCTCGCAGACGATACAAAATATAATCTACTGGGTACAAAGGGTATTAATATGGGCTTTCCAATTACAAAACTTATCATTCTTAATTCCTAGAAAAACTGCACTTTCCGTTTCATTAAATTGTACTTACACCATTAAAATCGGCAGATAATCTAATTGATTTGCTATTATAAGTTTGAAATTAAACCAGTTGTGTTTTGGTTAAGTTAACTTTGAGATTATTATTTTCTAACCAATTTGTTACATTTGTTAATGTAGGTACATGTAATAATATTTCATAGAGAACCATCTGTATTTTCTTTAATTACTATGGTTGTGTCATCTGCAAATAGTATAGTGTCATTTTGTGTGGCGCCAGGTAAATCGGTGATGTAAAGTAAAAACAAATACGGCCCTAGTATACTACCCGATGGCACGCCGCATGTGTTAATGATGAACGGCGAATTATACGTTTTGTTAAGGTTTTTAACTATTTTTGTAACTTCTACACATTGTCGCTGTCCATTGAGATAGCTTTTTAGCCAACAGTACGCTTGCCCTCTTATACCGTATTTAACTATTTATATTACTTTAATAGCAATGTTTCATGGCACCCTAGATCCATAAAGCCATCCAGGATCTAGATTTCTGCTCATTCTATGCATTCGTGTACATACACACAGAAAACATAGAAAAGCGGAAGTGTTTACCGTGACACCAATTAGTAGGTATAGGTATCGGGATACAAAGTATCAACTCAAAATATGCGTAATAATAATTTGACTGGATTACGTAAATTGTAAGAATATTAATGTAAAATACCAGACCAAGATAACGCATAACGCATCGCGGCTTAGACATTGCCGAGATTCATTGTTTATGTGGAACCGATAAGGGCAATAACAATAAGCCTGCACTCGGTCGGTATTCATCTTTGTGCACTTAAATGTCATTGTCTCATGAGAGTAATTAGTAAAAACAATGCAAGTAAAGTTTTTGAAGCAGGAATTTCTAGAGCTGCTTTCAATATTATCATTTTAAATTGCCATAATTTTTATAACGATACCGTCCGTAGTCTGCACGTGCAAGGCCATTTTTTTGTTTTATAAACGAGCCTTTGTTAATATGAGCACGTCGGCTCCAAAAGCTAATCCTAATAATTACCTAACTACTAGATGTGGAAACTTAAGTGGCGAGTTGGCTATATGTTCAAAGTTTAGTGACACCTCTCTACCCCCAGCCCTCATACTGGTGTTGCTCTCGAGCTCTCTTAGATGTCGCTTTTTGTGGGGGCCCATCTTATGTGGGCGAGTCACCGTTTGCCGTAAATTAAATTTATTACCATTTTGTTAGGCAGACGTCTGATTTTATTCTCTATAATACAGTATTTAGTCAACCACCTTCACCTAATAGACCAGTATATTTTAGTTTCCATTAAATCTCAATAGTCTATACACCCTGGCGGTGCTGCCTCTGCATCCCATAACTCGGGCAGGTGCATCATTCGCTCGGTGTACCCCTTACATTTCATTAAATTGTCGAAAGGGTCTCAGCGTGTTGGCTTCGGCTCCGCGTACGCCTCCCAAAGATCCGGAACACAATTGTTCCGTGATGGGAAGACCTACCTATTATGAAGATTTAAGACAAAAGTGCGATATTATTTTTTACTATCGTTGTAGAATTGTTTTTGCTGAATATTTTGTATTTTGATTGTTGTTCACATTGATCATAATATGTACTACGAGTATGTCTAATTTTTTGTTTGTATCCCTACTTTTTATTTTAATTATCATGCACTGTTACTTTACACGCCAAGGGGCCTTACCATGACGTCTTAACGTGATTCAGTTTAGGGCCTAAACTGAGTCGCTGCCATACAACTCAACACAGGTTCCTTACCTGAACCTGAACCTTAACTGAAATGCGTTAAAGGGCATTTTCAGAAAAAAGTGCACCCTTTTAATGAAAATGGGTCCTCAATTTTCCATAAAAAAAATTTTTTGTCAGGTTTGTAACGGCCCATACGAAATGTATGAAAAAAATGCGTTACAAAGCTGACAAAAAAAACGGGACACTATTTTTCTTGTTTCCAATAGTAATCGTGATTCTGGTTACAAAAAACCCAAAACTTCCTATATTCAAAAAGAAATGAAAATGGTACCCTATTTTTGAAAATGCCCTAAAACGTTATGGTAACGGATAAGGATGGGTTAGGTCCGCGTGTATTTAAGATCTGTTTCTACGAGTACCACGGATACTCGGATCTAAATTACACGCGAGCCCGACTTGTAAACTTGGCTACCTAAGTTGTTTAATTATCATTGCACGTGCAGTATTAGACCTATTCGTTCCTACTACAATGGTTTTGAATGTTTTGATTAAATAACTTAACAAAAAATAACCGACGTTAGTCGTAAGACTCGTAAGAGATATTCACTAAATTCGTTGAACAAGTTAAATCCGTCAAAATAAACACTACGAATAACTTTAAATCACAACATGCAAGCAAACGTAATGATGTTGCAGTTTCATTAATTGCAATTTTGTTTAGTACTACACTTTTAATTTTCGAAAGCTTAAGAAATTCACGTAATTAATAGAAGTATATTTATTTATTATAACGTGAATTGAAGTTGTAAGGTATGACATTTTATTTGATGAAATAAGCTAGTTCAATCTAACGGGTTGTTGTGTATTTGAAGAAAAATAAGAAATTATTAACACGTGCCGTCGCGTTGCCGTCTTCGCTTTAATTTGAAAGTGTAAGACGTAGAAACCGCTTGTTATTATTAATACAACTCTAGTGTAACGGCTTATAGTTCAAAATTGATTGAAGTGACAACTATGAAACAAACCTGGGTTATTCTACCTGTTGGACCCAAAAAACAGTGCAAGATACAAATGTCCTAAGTACGAGGTTTTTATATGTCCTTTACGACATTTCTATCGTTCACTGTTGACACGGAATTGTCTTTGCCGATGCCAGCCTCTACTTTTATTAGATATTGAATCTAATTTACTTACACGTAAAGAGTATAATCGTTTGTTATAATAAGGTTAACAGTAACCTAAAGAAAACCCCAAACAAAAACCCTATCGGGATTGGGTTTTGCAGTTAACCGGGTTATGGTTACTGTTACAGCAACATTTCGCTTACCGTTTGTATTCGGTTACTGAATGTTGCTGTTACAGTATCATTGGGTAACAGATATGATTAGGTAACCAACTCGATAGGCTTAAGCCTAAAGAGGGGTTTTCCGGTCCCTGATTATGAGAGTAACGCTGCATTTATCGTAGCAAGTGCAATCTGTGAGCTTTAAGAGGTCTAACGGTGTCTTTGAAATTGGGTTACTTGTACTATTACGCGGTACAGTCAGCTTCAGTCAGTCACAGTATTCTTAGAAAAAAATTGGTAGGTACCTACTCTACTCACAAGCTGCGAGTCGCACGTATAATACATGAAATTTTTCAGATCTCGTGTAATTGATCTGAGTCTTTCTTATTTACAGGCCAAGTCCTGTAATGTCTGTATACACTATTTTACTGCTCGACACAGTCGGCAAGCGGCGAATTAGTTAATGCAGCGGCCTGATATTGGCTGCTTGCCGGCCGGAGGGCAGAAAATTATTTTATTTATTTACTTATAAAGAAGAACATATGTACATCTGTAATTTTGTTCTGGCTTTATTTGACTCTTCATTTATGATCACTAGACTGTGAGACTGGAATCGATGCAATTTTTGAAGATGTTATTTGTTTTTTAAGTTACGTTATTTACTTTACACAGTTTATACTAAACTTCAAATAAGATTAACAAAACAGCATCGGCATTTAAACTAAATAGGTTCTCTTGTGCGTATCGTGAGACATGCGTAGACGAAATTTACTGACGCGTATAATCATTTCCGTACTAGCCAAACAAAGCCTCTTAAGTATTCGGATACCCCGAGACGTATCCATTACAGGAAGCCCAAGTGTTAGACGGCCATTTTAAACTCCTTGCATTCGGGAAACGTACAGTCAACTGCAAAAATATGTATCGACATAATCCTCTTATAAATATGGTATCATCGCTCTTATTACATCGGAACAAGGTGCTGTTTCAATTTCAATTTGGCATAGCTATTTGCACGTTACGTACGAATAGCCATTCATTTGACGTGCCCCTCCCTGGCATGAAAGGTAGAGTTTTTTGTACATAAAATTAATTGATTTATTAAATAGTCAAAGTTGATTGGTTTAATTTAAAATGAATTATAGGTTGAGATGAGAATGTGTTAATAATTCTACCTTATATATTTGTTAGGGCTTTGTTATATTTTTATTCTAAGACTATGCCTACGTCTTGACGAGCTCAACTGTTTGTAAACAAGTGCGAGTCGGACTTTCACACGTTATCTATAAAAATCGGTTAAAGCATTCTAGAGTTATGGTGACACACAGAAACTCACAAACAAATTTTGGATACATGAACCCCTAATACATAACACTCTTTTTTGTTTTGGGCAGTCGTGTAAAAACAGCAAAAAATCACGTTTGTTGTATGGGAGCCCCCTTGAATAGGTACTTATTTATCTTAATATTGTCTTCCGTTTCCGCGATTGTTGTTCATTGAATTTAAACACTTTAGAACGGATTAATCGCGTTTATTACTAACTTTTTTGATTGACGGGGAGATTTCGCATTCTCTCAGTCATAATCTTAACCCTGTGAAAACGAGTGCTGGGATCGAAACGTAGGGTCATGGTGTTAATAAAGGCGATTAATCCGTTCTAAAGTAATTTATTTATCTTGTTTTTTAGTAGGTATTTGTTGGTAGGTATAGCGGCAACAGAAATACATATCTCTGTCTCGCCTTAAGGTTGACTGGTAGAGAATGTGTTATGGCGTTAAGGTCAGCTTTTGTACGATAAGTTTTCTTTTGAATAAATCTTATTGAAATAAATCATACATCTGTGAAAATTTCAACTGTCTAACTATCACGGTTCATGAGATACAGCCTGGTTACAGACGGACGGACAGTCGGATAGCGCAGTCTTAGTAATAGGGTGCCGTTATACCCTTTGGGTACGTTACCTTAAAAATCATCTCCCCTACCGCGGTTGTACCCAATCTTAATCGCGTCGCATCGCGAAAATCGAAAATAGAAATTTGGTCATCGCCTTTTCTCTCGCTCTTCGTACGATAAGGAAGCAAATATTCCAACGAACGAAGTCGTCGCCGTCGTCGTCGTTTCAGCCGAAAGACGTCCACTGCTGGACATAGGCCTCCCCCAAAGATTTCCACAATGACCGGTCCTGCGCCACCCGCATCCAGCGGACTCCTGCGACAGAATCGCTAAACGAACGAAGTGGTTCGTGATAAATGATAATCCACCGCCTTATTCAGAATGCAACATAAACTTGTTCTAACCCAAATCTCGTTCGTTTCGTTTTATAAAACGAAAAAAGGAGAGGAACGCTATATTTTCCCTGACGTAATTTATAGATCAAGTAAGTTTGTTCTCTATTTATAACCCGGTCAGGTAAATGGGAAGAAAAAATACCTCGAGAAAAGCAATTTGCAAAGCCATATTCTCTCAAGATTCTCGGGGATGCAAAGAATTAATAGACTGGAATTATACCGATCCGTGGTCCTATTCAGTACGTGTTTACTTTCAAAGTTCTCAGGTTCTATTTCCATGCCCTAGTTATAAAACTAGCTTGTTTCACGTTTGCTGAAAACTGGGGTAGATATAACATCCAAACAAACAACAAAGCTTGAAATAATTAAACAGTTAAATTGTTATAAAGTCACCAAGCAAATCTATTTATTGCCGATACCTACAATACGATTTTATTTTAATTATCCAAATGGTGGCAAACAAGCAAACATCCCGCGTGCTGGTGAGCGCTTTCCGTAGTCTATGGACGCCTGATACGCCAGTAATTCAGTCATTTGAGGAATTGTCACACTTGTCAGCCTGGTGAAATAGGGGCCAGGTGACTGTACCTATACTGTACAATAATAGACACATATAAATTCGACAAAGGGTTACCCTTATCTGACATACCTACTCGTACACTTCGCATAATATGTATCACGGAAAAACATTAATGATACTTTCGCAAAACGATGTAGTATTATTTATTAAATGTTCTTTAAATCCAATCTAATTATTCAATTCAATTCATAAATACATCATAATAACTTACAAAATAACTTTAAGAAATATGTACTTGCCTAATATTCATTTCACAGAATGCAGAAAGTGGGTTAGGTTAGGGTTGTATGCCAAGTAATATTATGCGAAAAGCAGTATGCCATAAGTTTTTCCGCCAAATGATGTTTTTACCAAGTAATGTTACGAAATACTCAATTCTGTAAACAAAAAATCTGCTACATATTAGAAAACCTTCGACGAATCTTGCTTCGACATTCGAAAAACCGCAAAATGGTTCGAGCGTCGGTCGGGACTAGTTTCTTGCGATTTAAAAACTTAATTTCAAATTGATTTCATCTCACACTTCTATCTAAGAGCCTATGTTTTTGTACTGCATGCTCTATACTTGTGAAACGCTATTAGTTTCTCTCCCTTGATATCAATTTAGTTTTTGTGTGACTATTTATATTAGCAATATTGAATCCAATATCAATGGCGGACGACCTCGAGTTGGCGGTGCGTTCCGCTCGACTGCGAGTTCATTAGGATCCTTTTACAAGTAAGTATTGTACTAGCCCATATTATTTACATTGTATATAAGTATATGTAAAAGGTATATTAAAATACCTATATGGGTGTATATGTATATTATAACACTTATAATGATTGATGAGATTGAGATGCGCTCAATACGCCGGTCTTTCGCGTCCTTATGAATAAGGGTCACGAAATGATCCGATTCATGTCGAGCTATTAATACAATACTACATTATTAACGTAAGTAACCCTGTAGAAGTATTTTAAATATGTCGCAGACTCACGCGAGTTTTCTATATAAAAGGTAATCAACAGGGCGTCTGTTCATATTGTAAGGAGTACTTAAAGGGATCATAAGGAACAAATTTTAATATGAGGTCATGCCTGAAATCGAAAAAAAGTTGTACTGTCCTTATAATTCTAATAATTCAATCGAAACAAAAAAAAAACGAGAATAAACGATTTGAATTATGTTGTAATTTTTTTTATTAAGGTACGTATTTGAAGACTGTCAGATTTCATTCTACCATGTGACAACAAGTGAAATCTGAACATAAATATAAAAGGAAGATGATATAATAAAAACAAATCGAATATATCAAAAATCGGCCAGATGCTTACTTTCCTCAAAGGTAAAATAATAACCAGATAATAAAATCATATATTCAATCTTGCATACTTCATAAATTTTATCGATGTTTGTTTAAATATTATGCTCCAATTCGTTACAAAAACAGGGTCCCTGTGATATCCAGTGTCATGTGCGTTACCCTAACCCTGTTGGGTTTATTAATCGCTGACCCCTGGAAGTGTCGTGTTTAGGGACAAACAAATTAACTCTGCCCAGTCACGTTAATCTGCGTAGAGAATATGTCGCAGCTGTCTTTTAAAGCAAAAATAAATAGAACAAATCAGACAACCAAATAAAAATACACAAATTATTACACTTCTTCAAGAAATGGAGTCGCCTCAGGATAATGCTAGCGGGATCAGGATAGCGCTGATCTTCCGACGAGATCATTTGTGGGTCACAAACGAAGTGTAAGTATGATAACTATAGGGGTGGGTCAAATAGGTGTTTGTTTGATTGTTTGTAAGCAGTGGCCTAAGGTTCCAATTGGTTGACTGTACGTACAAATCTTCTGGGGTTTGAGGCTTGTCTGTGAAGCCCTCACAAAAACCCCACAAAAGGATTTATTTTAATTTAGCTTTGTTACCTTACAATATAAGATAATGTCGACTGGTGTCATATGTAGCCACTGTTCTCCATCTTTCTTATTACCATGGTAGAGTTTAGTTAGTGTTGCATTATATTCTTTTTCCGCAAGCCAAAGCTAATTTAGCCTGCTCTTCAGCCTGTAGGTACGGCAATGTGCTAAGTTTATTAAATTAGACGGGCTGGAATTAAGTTATAATAACGCTCCTCCACAAATATAAAATATATATTCTCCAACGCTCGGAACAAAAGAGAACAGTTAACTATTCAGAAGAATAAAAGTGAATATGCACGCTACTGTGAAGAGATATGATCATTAGTGGGGCATTTTAATGAAGCCTGTGTATTATTCCACCTGCGATTTCTTCCCGCGGTAAAGCAGCCTGAAAAATGTGCATAATCATCGCAGCTGAGCATTCGATAGCAGAACGTTCTCATGTCAATAATAACGCTGTATCGCTGTGTAGATAGTAGTTCTGGTTGTGCAACTCGAGCAGAACTAAGGTGAAATTTACTTGATTTAATATACATACTTCACTCTCACTCGTAGTAATTGTAATAGATTTTTGAAATTAAAGACAAAATTGCTTTTTGCTTCCCTTTTTAACAAGTCGTCTTTATGGCATTTTGTTTTTAGGCTTTATTTAATAACTATCTATGGGGTACCCCATACTCCATTTCTTTTATTATTTCCATTCCATGCAAACCAAGAAAAAATAACAAGTCTGTTAGTGATGTTTCTTTGATGACCGTATGAGGATCGATTTTTATACATTTCAGATACCTACATTTTAGGGTTCCGTATTCAAAAGGTAAAACGGGATCCTGTGCCTAAGGTCTGTCCGTCTGTCCTTCCGTCCGTCTGACACCAGGCTGTATGTCAAGAAACGTGATAGACGGTTGAAATTTTCACAGATTATGTATTTCTATTGTGTCTATAACAACAAATACAAAAAAATGAAGGGGGTCCCATACAACAAACGTGATACTTTTGCCGTTTTTAAAAACGATGGTACGGAATCCTTCGTGCGCGAGTCCTATTCTCCGGTAAAAAAAAAGAAAGCAAGGCTTTCTTGAAGACAGCAGTTTTTTGGTAAAGGTGCTTCTATTTTCACTACTCTGTGCTATTAAACCATTTCTCTAACTAGATCAGATAATGGAAGCCGTATAATTTCCATCTGCTGGTGCGGCTGTATCAGTGCAGGCAAACTGCACTATTTGCATAGCGTTGTTTTCAATGTCCCATAATATTTACATAAGGATTTCTTTACATTTTGCTTCAGATTGCAGTTCCAGCGTTTTTAACCTCACTAGCTCGGAAAGCGCTCATTTATCCTTTAAAAGTACCAGACAAACGTATTTAGCCACTATTGGGGAAAGTAATTTGACCTTTAGTTTTGAATGGTTTCTTTAAGTTAAGTGGTAGAATTGACCTTTAAACGATAGTTTGGAGTAATAAATATCGGATAGCTTACGTTTATAATCATATGTAGTTTTTATTTCCCTCGCGATAGCAACGAAAAACACGTTGTATGTAATACACTCGGCGGCAATGTTTGTCCAACTCTCGTGCCTGGAGACCTTCGTAAAGCTCTTTCTCGAATCTTTTGCTTGCCGTCTCAATATAAGCAAGAGAGTTAAATAGCAACTTTACCGCCTTGTAAAATAAATAACTATTTATTCGTTTTTTAAGGTCAAAGATTTCCGATGTCCAAATGAGCTGAAACTGAGCTTATTTATTTTCATATCTGACTTTAATGGAAAAAATCAGACACTCCAAACGCTGATCGTAACTATTCTACTCTGAAAAGTCGAAAACAACGCACCCTTTTTTAGTGCAGAAGGCCTAGTATATATTATTTTTACTCGTAGTATTTGACATTTACTTCTCGATCGTTAACGGCCTCCTAGCCTAGTTGGTAGTGACTCTGCCTACGAAGCAGGAGATCCCGGGTTCGAATCCTGGTCAGGTCATTTATTTGTGTGTTTATCACGAATATTTGTTCCTGAGTTATGGATGTTTTCTATGTATTTATATGTATATATCTATTATATATATTATATATATCGTCGTCTAGTACCCACAGCACAAGCCTTATTGAGCTTACCGTGGGACTAGGTCGATTAGTGTAAGATTGTCCCACAAATATTTATTTATTTATCGTGTTAGCGTATCGAGAGTTCAAGTTAGGTTTGCCGTTTATATAAATTATCCAGCTACTTACTTAATTATTAGGGATTTTTTATGTTACCTAATCTCACATCTGCATCCGTATCCGCGTATGTGTGCCTTTTAATAATAATATATCAAAAAGCAGCATCCGCAACATCCCTGCAACACACACTAAAAAACATAATAAAATAAATATTTGAAGGGACTCCCATACAACAAACGTGGTTTTTTTGCCGTTTTTCTACATAATGGTACGGAAGCCCCACTCTTACTTGTCTTCTGGCTCTTACTTGGCTGGTTTTTTATGAATTTAAATTAAACAGTATATTGTCTTGTTCCAGAATGGGCTAAACGCGCTTCACTTGGCAGCTAAAGATGGCCACATCGCGGTGGTGGAGGAGCTCCTTAAGCGAGGAGCCGTCGTCGACGCAGCTACAAAGAAAGGTAGGCGGCTTTGCCCCCATATTGTCTTCACGATTGCGACCTCGAAGCTCATGGCAACTAATCCTAAGAATTGTCTCAGACACTCATTTTGGACCTTTGAACCCTGAGCGACCGGGTCTTATTGGGATAATTTCGATTTACTTCGACTTACTCTTTTCCGCCATTTAAGAACAACTGTTAAATGGGTGATCAACTATTTTTTTTTGTCATTTCATACCACCCAGGAGACTATATAAACAATTTGTTCGAAGAAATCTTGTGAATAATTCTATTAACACACTCAATAGATGGCTCTTTATAAAGAAGTATTTTCCTCTTAATCTGCGAATTAAGTAGTTTGTACAAGATAAACAGATGACAAAGTCATGTTTAACCGCTCATGGTGGAAATTGTAATGCTTCTTGTGGGAAATCTAATAGTTATAATTTATGAGCAAAATGAATCGCAATTTAAATGTAACATTGTACATTCCAGGCAACACAGCCCTACACATAGCATGCCTGGCGGGCCAGGAGCCGGTGGCGCGGGCGCTGCTCGGCGCAGGCGCGAAGGCGGACGCCCAATCAGCGGCTGGCTTCACGCCGCTGTACATGGCGGCGCAGGAGAACCACGCTGGCTGCGTGAAGATGCTGCTGGCTGCGGGGGCTAGTCAGACACTGGCTACTGAGGTAAGTGTTATCAAGGTACAAGGAACATACATGTCAACATCCCAGCATGTGTAGCAGGCAGGCACTAGGTACTGCACGCCTAAGTAGCACAACTTAGCGTGAGTGGCGGGAGTCCACATGGGATTTATAGAGTGGAATGTCTTTTGAAAAGCTATGCTAAGACGCCTGAAATAAGTACCTTGAGGCAGGGTAGCAAGACAAGCAGTAGTAAAGCAGAGAAAAAAATATGCGGGTCTAAGTTCTCCAATTGATATCGAATTAATCGTGAAATAAAATACCTACACATATTTAAACATAATTATTAAACGGGTCTAACGCGAATTAACTTGTTTACCTTATTTACCGACGTTTCGACACAGGTTTCACTGGTCATGGTCCCGTTTAATAATTATGTTTAAATATGTGTTCAAATCGCGAAAGTTTTAAATGTTATAAATACCTACACACTTTCTGCTTTTATCAAATGGTTCACCTTAATAGAACTCCATTATCACGTACCTACTACCACTAGGTGATGATGAAATTTTATGAAAAAAACTAAGTATTATGGAGTAATGTAAAGTTGTACCCTTTATTTTTCAGGATGGCTTCACTCCCCTGGCCGTGGCCATGCAGCAGGGTCACGACCGCGTGGTGGCGGAGCTGCTGGAGTCAGACACAAGAGGGAAGGTGCGGTTGCCCGCACTGCACATTGCTGCCAAGAAGAATGACGTTAAGGCGGCCACATTATTGCTAGAAGTAAGTATCGAGTTATATCCTTTATTTTCAAGGTTTCACTCCTAGCACAGCGTACGGATGTTCCTACGCTGTATGCAGCAGATGCTTCAGGCACATACGAGAGGAAATGTGCGGTTTCGTGCTGCACATTGCTGCTAAGAAGAACGACGTTAAAACTGCCACATTACTGCTAGAAGAAGTATCGAGTTGTACCCTTTATTTTCAAGGTTTCACTCCTTAGATGTTGCCATGCAGGAGTATGTATCAGCTTTGATCACGTACTTATAATCTACTTATACAAGCATCTAGCAAGGTCTACTCTTGGATAAAGGTCATCAACTCATCAGATGGTGGAACATATTTCGTTATCATAATAGTCTTCAGTCCTAGATACTGAGGGAGAAAATTTTGGTGGGATTAGTACCATCGTACACAAATTATTTTATTGTGCAATGTAAGATTTCAACATTGTGTTTAGGAATGATAAAAATATAGAAAATGATTTACATCTTCTATTTTCATCCTACCGACTGCGCCATGTAAGATATACATTTTAAAATGCTTATTGCACATTTCAAATTGTAAAAATCTTAAACAATATTAGTGGGTTTATTGAAGGTATGTATGTATGTTCTCACCGAATCGGCCTATCGGGAGTTCAGCGCTGGAAGTCGCCAGCATTTATGCTTTGAATCTTTTATGCTGTGATGAATCCATTTCATGGCACTTTTCTTTTCACAGTGTTTTGTTCGCCTGATATTAAATTGTATTGGGTCTTGTGTGTGTCTGCGAATATTACTATTTCTATGTTTCTATCCGTTTTTTTTAATTCCAGAACGAACACAACCCCGACGCCTGTTCCAAATCCGGGTTCACACCGCTCCACATAGCCGCGCACTATGGCAACGTCGGTGTGGCCAAAGCTTTACTCGCCGCCGGCGCCGACTCGGGCCGAGCGGCCAAACACAACATTACACCTTTACATGTTGCCAGCAAATGGGGACAGTTGGCTATGGTGGATCTTCTAGTGGAAAATGGTAAGGATAGTTTGGGGACTTCTTGAAAATCCCATGAAAATAATAGAGATTGAAGAACTGGTGTCAGAACCTAATACTATAGGAGACAGGAGAGACAAGAGAGGAGAGATGGAGGGAGATCCCAAGGTCAAGTAAGTGTAGCTTGGTTGCCCGGGTGGTGGACGCACTGTTGGGAGCGTCGCTGGAGTGACGTTGTCGACGCGGATCTGCGCGAACTCCCAACTTACTTATTAGCAAGAGTTAGCGCATAATCGATCAAAATGGCGCACTCTGTCAGAGGCCAAGACTGATTTTGAGTCACTAAGCTAATGCAGTAGTAGTAGTAAGTAATCTATTGTTTTTAAGCGGAAACGTCTGCGATCGATACCAAATCGATACCGATCGGGGCCCACAAATGGTCTGGCCGGAAGATCAGCGTTGACTTTCGGGTCGACATTATGCTGAGGCAAGACCATCTCGTGGTTTTGTTGTGTATATTTGTCTCTTTTCTCCATGTCTGTAATTGTATTTTATATTTACCATGAATAAATGATTTGTATTTTTTTTTATGACTTAGAAAGAAAGAATTAGTGGAAAATTTTCAAGACCTTGGGTGCGACTGGAACCCACGACTCTAGGATACATGCCAATCGTTTACCGAGCTACCGAGACCTTAGGGGTCGCTTAGCAACATCTACTGTAAAAAAGAATGTACCGGAGTTCGTTCGAGTCCAACTCGAGGTCATGAATTTATCCACTTTTCATTTCTTTCTAAAACAGCAGTAGTAATGTGGTGATATATTATTTCAGGTGCGAATATAGCTGCTGTGACCAGAGACGGTCTCACGCCATTACACTGCGCCGCGCGTTCTGGACATAGCAATGTAGTGTCGCGACTGCTACAGCATGGCGCGCCGATCACGAGCAAGACGAAGGTATACCCAATAATTTCACCAACCTCATACTCATACCTCCAACGAACTAATGTAAAAGCGGGCGGAGCGGCTGATCATCATCATTCAGCCGAAAGACGTCCACTGCTGGACATAGGCCTCCCCCAAAGATTTCCACCATGACCGGTCCTGCGCCACCCGCATCCAGCGGACTCCTGCGACCTTCACCAGGTCATCAGTCCACCTTGTGGGGGGCCTACCCACGCTGCGCCTTCCGGTACGCGGTCGCCACTCGAGAACCTTTCCGCCCCAACGGCCATCGGTTCTACGTGCAATGTGGCCCGCCCACTGCCACTTAAGTTTAGCGATTCGGAGAGCTATATCGGTTACTTTGGTTCTGCTGCGGATGGTCTCATTTCTGATACGATCTCGCAGAGAGACTCCTAGCATAGCTCTCTCCATTGCCCTTTGGGTGACTTTGAGCCTTCTTATGAGGCCCATTGTAAGCGACCACGTTTCAGTACCGTATGTCATCACTGGCAACACACACTGATCGAAGACTTTCGTCTTCAGACACTGCGGAATATTGGACGAAAAGATGTGTCGCAGCTTCCCGAACGATGCCCAACCGAGTCGGATTCGACGATTAACCTCTTTCTCGAAATTGGACCTACCTAACTGGACAGTTTGTCCTAGGTATATATAATCGTCTACAACTTCGAGTGTAAAGTCTCCGATTGTCACTGGAGTTGGTGCTACATGGATATTCGACATGATTTTCGTCTTATCCATGTTCATCTTAAGACCAACTCGCCCGGAGGCTTTACTGAGGCTAACAAGCATCGTACTTAAATCCTCCATGGTCTCAGCCAAGACTACTATATCGTCAGCAAATCGAAGGTGAGTGAGGTACTCGCCGTTTACATTGATGCCTAGCCTTCTCCAGTCCAGAGTCTTGAAGATATCCTCCAGTGCAGCGGTAAACAGCTTAGGAGAGATGACATCTCCCTGCCTGACTCCCCGCTGCAGCGGAATAGGCTTCGAGTTCTGGTCTTGGAGTCGGACTGACATAGTAGCGCTCTCGTACGTACTTGTCATTATTTGGGGGGGTTTTGCCATGATCGCCACGCTTGGCATGCGGGTTGGCGATCGCAGTGTTTCCACCGTTATACAGGGATGCTGCTGCCCATCCTCCGGTGGTCTTGGTCGTAGTTTTAGGACATACCCGGGTCCGGCGGAGCGGCTGAAAGCGCCGTAATTTTAAAACGTAATAAATATAAGAGCCTGGGCAGAGAGTACCATTTGGTACCATATCGGGTCGAAACTCTAGGTCCATAGGGTCCCAGCGCACGCAAGTTTTCGTTGCCCAGCGCACGAGGTTGATGTAATTGGTGACCGATGAGCTGGTGGCTTCCTCGTACAACGTATCAGCATTGCGATACAACGAGGAAAGGCCGTCAGCATCGTAGGTACAACGCCTCAAGGAATATTTTAGATTTAAGATAGCTAGAGGTAGGTAGGTGCTCGTAGGTAGGTAAGCTACACTTACAGTATATAATTTAATCAAAAAAATTATTAAGCGCTGCGCCGTAAAGTCTAGAATACTTCAAAAGAGATTTAACTAACAAAAAATGGCACACAGTGTACTAAAAAGTGCGAGTAAAAACGAAACATGTTACTGTGTTTAATATAACCTTTCCAGTCCCTCGCATGTTGAATTTGTGTTTTTCGCTGTAACTGCTAGCAGTCTACATATATGTGGATATATCTGAGGAAGACCTTTTTTATAAGCCTCTGGGTGGCTAGAAAATAACATAATAATGATCGAATAAGTTAACTCATGTGATGGGACCTTCAGTTTTTAAAAATCTGCCATAAGGCATAACTGAGGCTAAAGTTTTCAGTTTTTAAAAAGTTGTCTCGTTGAGCACCCGTTCTCCGTTCAACCTAGTCGTCATTCCTATTCATACCGCGTAAATTAGTTGCTATGTAAATTGTGATTTGTATCTAGATTACTTTTATATGTAATTTAATGTATGTATTGTTTGGCATTGCCTAAATTGTGATTTTTATATAATAATTTTTGTATAACTATTATTTTTACATACATATTGGTTTTACGAATAAAAGAGTATGAGTAAACAAATAGTACATTATTGCAGAGGCCGGGAAACCGAATTTTGTGGATGAGTATTTTTTGTCGGACGAAGCGAAGCTGAGTCTGACAATTACATACGAATCCACGAAATTCTATTTCCGTCCGAGGCATATATAGTGCTTTTCTCCAAACATGAAAGGAAATAAAATGTATTCTTGCATAAGATTTGAAAGGAAAAATAAGGTTCCTGCCTAAACTTTCTTTTAATGCACAGTTGTGTTCATAAAAAAAGTTGAAATGTCTTTAGTTTTATTAAGCCATATCTACACGACCTTGCACAGTGAGCCGTTTGCAACTCGCGATAGAACGAGACAACCAAGCATTTGATCTCCTTCTCTCTAGAACTACTACACTACTACAAAGCCAGCCCAGACGGGGCATTTTTAAGCACGATATGATCAGATTGACAATTTGATGTCAATCAGATTGTCCCGTCTGTGCAGACCGTTTGGTCGCGGCTAAAATATATTTGGCTGTTTGCAATATTGATAGTCCAAATATTGATTTAAAAAGTAAAGAACAATACAGTAATGGATTTTAGTACAACTTCCTGGCCGCTAAAACGGTAAAATAATGAATTCGATTTTTTTTTAATTTGATTCGGTACATAAGGAGGTTCTTTTCGTACCAATTTTGCTACATTAATGTGAACATTTCCGAGCATATTGGAGAAAACAATATTATTCTTTTGTTATCTTGATACGAGTATGAGTTGTGCATGAAGTAATGCGTAGATTCTTTTCTTGTCAAATGTAATTTTTGCTAAAGTATTGTTTTTTTTTTTCAGAACGGACTAACGCCTCTCCACATGTCCGTCCAAGGCGAACACGTGGAGACGGCCAAGGTCCTCCTCACGGAGGGCGCTCCCATTGATGACGTCACAGTCGACTATCTGACGGCTTTACACGTCGCTGCCCACTGTGGACACGTCAAGGTAAACCCTTATATTACAAGGTTTACGTCGACCCAAAATCATCCACCTTAAGGCGGCATAAACTGTCAGGGTTCGCGCAATGCTCATTACCTCAAGGATGCGATCAGATAGAGACAGACAGACCTAGACAAATTATTACCAATACCAATGAATAATCAATAAAAACGGGTTCTTATAATACAAATAGTGTTACGATACATATTTTGTTCTTATACGTTTAGACAAACTACAAACTACCACCACACGCACCTCACAGCATAGTGACAACCATAATGTTAATTATCATCTTGACATTTACATATTTAAACGTCAAATGTAGGAAAGATAACCTTCTGTATTTTACTTATTCTGTGTTTTTGCAGGTAGCGAAGTTGCTTCTCGACAGGAACGCCGACGCCAACGCTCGAGCCCTGAACGGCTTCACTCCTCTACACATTGCTTGCAAGAAGAACAGGCTCAAAGTCGTGGAGTTGCTGCTCAAATATGGTGCTAGTGAGTATTAATATAAGGTTGATTTTAGATCTAGTCGTATTCCATTGCTGTGGAATTGATCCAGACCCTGTGTGAATGTCGGCGAATACAATACTGCTGGGCAAGTTCATAGAATTTTTTAAATAATTGTCGAATCGCAATGTCATCTTGGTGAAACAGGAGCCTGATTTTTGGCAGCTGAAACAAAAGAGTAAAACCTAAGCCAAAAATTGCCTTGTCTCGGCGTACATTTTGTGTGCGCTCATACTGTTTTAACCACTGACTGACTGACATATTGTTTTAACCAAAGTATGACCGTCGGAGTTAGCGTCGAGCGTTGGCGCTCAGAGCGTACATTTGGGACCATTGTAATAGGTCGACTTAGAGTCCGTCTATGCTAAGTTTCCTAGATTTTGATAGCACAGGCGTGTTAAGTAATAGCCATAATTTCATAGAAGTTCGTTTGAAAGAAGACTTTAAAGTTTGATAGTTATTTTGCTTGGAAGAGATGTAGTTTAACTTTGGCCGTTGTGGTCTTCCGTCTACGACGTATGCTGTCTCCATTATAAGTCAAAGTTATTCTTATTATGTTTAGAAACTCAGTCGCACATTTTATCGACTGGTGATTTAATTAGGGCAACGGACAGGCATTTTCGTGTCCCTTGCTCTATTTTGCTATTGGTAAATAATAGCCGGCAAATTCTGGGCGTATAAAGTTATTTTTTTAATAAGATTTTAAGCTAACATGGTCATTTACACTATCATTACTATTTAAAACGAGATATTTACCATGTATATTTTTTTCTGAGCTCCCGATATTTCAAACACCGCGCAAACTAAATGAACCCGTAAGCGGGTAGATCGCTACGGGGTGTGGGTAGACCACAAATAAAATAAAAACTCGCAGCAAATCAGTTACACCGTGAACATGGCACTTGTAACAGTGCCGAAATATCGGGAGCTCAGAAAAACAAATATACATGGTAAATATAGTTTTTTTTTTCTAGGTAAATCAGCGACCACGGAATCCGGCCTGACTCCCCTGCACGTCGCCTCCTTCATGGGCTGCATGAACATCGCGCTGGTGCTGGTGGGCGCGGGTGCCGAAGCGGACGCTTGCACGGCGCGGGGCGAGACGCCGCTGCACTTGGCAGCGAGGGCTCACCAGACGGATCTGGTGCGGGTGCTGCTGCGTAACAATGCTAAGGTATGATGGGGGTAATTTAAGGTCACATAGTGGTGGTTGTAGGAATAGGTTGCAGGTGCTGAGGCGGATGTGTGATCTGTCGATCGAGGCGAGACGACGTAACACTTGACAACAAGGCCACACCGGGCGCTACTGCGGAACATCGCTAAGCTACGCTATAGTGTGACGCAACAAGGCTTACAGTAGTTTTTTTTTATTTGTACATACAGGGCGTCCCAAGACTATGGGACATGAAGAGAGAGTACCTTAAATATCATAGATAGGTATTTTGCTGAAAGAATACTTTATGTTACTTTCAAAAGTTAGTAATACTGCATTCAAAGATATTCTTAAAAAATACTGAATTGTCTTCGGCAGTTTCACGTATGTTTTTAATTTAATTAAAATGAATAATTTCAAGTTGTTCCTTTCTTTTAAAATACTAATTAATACTAAAATACTAATAATTGTTTGTCCATTCTTTCGATTGACATCATAAAAATAAGTTTTTTTTTCACATTTACGTCGGTTCGATTCCCAGGCGAAGCAAGTAATTTTTAGAATATCTTTAATTGCGGTATTTCAGAAATAACATAAAGACATCTTTCAACAACATATCCAATCTACGATATTTAAGATACTTTTCCTTCATGTCCCATAGTCTTGGGACTTGGGAATCTACTGTCAGACTGTGGTTGGGGCGCAGTTTGGAGTTTGCATCATAGTGGTGCTAATAGGTTTAGACGCGGACAACGTTAGCTCATGTAAGCTCGACTGTCGTAGGCCGACACTTAGTGCAACCACTATGGCGTTTTCAACAGTCGCTGGTCAAAACCAACGCAATCAGGGCAAAAAATAACGATTAAAAGTCACTCAGACTAAAGATCTGTGGCTCCCTATTGTTGTTGTTGTAGATTCTAGGGCACCCCGGAGATGTATAGGGCCTCCACAAGATCCTTCCACGGCTCTCTATCTTGAGCAACCTTGGCTTCGCTCCAGCTCAGTCCTACGTCGCAACTCGCTCTTCACGCCCCCTGCCTTCTCCTCTGGCTACCTATCCTCCTTAAAGGCTCTTTATAAAGAGGTGTCATGAACAAATTGTATGGTATTTATGTCCTGACCGTAGGTTACCAAAGAAAACTTCAAAATTTCAGTTTTTCACTCGTGCACCCGGTGGTCAAAACTGAGACTGCCGCCGAACATCACATTTGCACTAGGTGTGGCCATTTTTCCCAACCAAATTACTGGAAAACGGTTCTCTGCACACGTAGAAATCGATCTCGTCGCCAATTATTATGTCCTGACCGTAGGTTTCCAAAGAAAACTTCAAAATTTCAGGACACATATGTGCTTACGTTTAATGCTCAGATACAGACTGACATAAGTTACGTCTACCCCCTATATGAAAAACATAACAATGGTATAATTTTGGTGTAATATCCAGGTGGAAGCCCGCGCGCGCGAGGAGCAGACGCCGCTGCACGTGGCGGCGCGGCTCGGGCACGCCGACATCGCCGCGCTGCTGCTGCAGCACGGCGCCGACGTCGCCGCCGCTACCAAGGACCACTACACGCCGCTACACATCGCCGCGAAGGAAGGTCAGATCCACTAATATACTATATCGTCGCTATACTCACTCAACCTCATATGTACAGCAATCATTTGGTGGAAATGTCACCTTTCTGTCACTAGGAATACGGGTGTTTTCTCTATCAACTGAGAATGGTATATACGAGGAGTCCAGATTATATTACGCATAGTTGTCGCGACGCAAACATTCTCATCGCGAGCGAGTGCTGCGTCACTCGTAATCTGGACAATTCAACCTGTTCTCTTCTTCTTCCTAGCGTTCTCCCAATTTATGCCATGGCTCAGAGAGCCTGGAGTCCGCTTTGGCAACCAATCCCAAGATTTGCGCTAGTTTTACGAAAGCGACTGTCATCAGACCTTCCAACTCGGAGGGTAAACTAGGCCTTATTGGGATTAGTCCGGTTTCCTCACGATGTTTTCCTTTACCGAAAAGCGATTGGTAAATATCAAATGATATTTCGTAAGTACATAACTTCCGAAAAACTCATTGGTACGAGCTGGCAGGATTTGAAATAATTGAACACGCGACCTTGGGATTGAAAGAAAACCGCTGGGCCACTGACGCTTGCTTAGCTTCGCTTGGCGGTTTAACCTGTTATCATTGAAAAAAGGTTAAGCTGAATTCATACTGGTCTAATGTGTCATGAGGTGACGTATTTGTGAAGTTGGAATCTGACTGTAAATATTGTGTCGCTGGATTTCGGCATTATACGATACGACATATTCAGGCGTAAAAACGCATCAGAGTGCTTTACATAAAACACACAAATAGCCATGGTTTCCCGCGTTCTCTACGTGTTCTCTATTCATGTAAATAAGCATTTTACTAACATCTCACTCAATACTCAATTTCAGGCAAAGAAGAAGTAGCCTCGATTCTTCTCGACAACAATGCGCCAATCGAAGCCGAGACCCGCAAAGGTTTTACACCCCTGCACCTAGCGGCCAAATACGGCGACATCGGAGTAGCCAGACTGTTACTCGCCAGGGGCGCGCAACCTGACGCGCCGGGGAAGAGTCACATTACACCGTTGCATATGGCTACGTATTATGGACATCCGGACATCGCGTTGCTTTTGTTGGATAAAGGTGCGTATTACAATGATAAAGGGATCACTTTAGCACACATAAGTTACTTAAAACGCAACGAGGCTTTATGACGCCTTGAAGTTAAATGATGCTTCTTTAATTCATTATAAACATTCACACTTACATACACATTGTTAATGTATGATGCTACACACTTAATAAGTAAACCATAGTGTTACTAAAGCTTGACCATAAATATATGATCATGCGCCCTCATTGAAACAAATTTCTTATACTTACCGGAAATAATTTTAATGACAGGTTGTTTGTTACTGTTATATTATAGTCTGTTTCATTTCATTATGCATCTCTTGTGCTCGAAGAAGTAAGTGCTAGAGAGGGATGTATACATTTTAGTTTGTTCGAATTTTTTGGTGCATATTATATTTAATTCGTGTCATAATGTCATATAAATGAGAATAATAGCGTCCTCTTGACAATGATCTATCTTTCTGGTCAAGCTTCACACATATAATTCAGATATAAAAAGCATTTGTAAGTTTTATGTCGTTTGGATTGATTAAAATCCAATTAATTCGCAAGCTTCAACTTGATATTTAAGACGTATGGTATCGAACAAACGCGTATATTTACTATTGATTGTGTACGCAGTACATCACCGCCTACAGCTTCAATAAAATCGAAAGACGCGTTTCACGCGAATATTGATTTAGTTGGAGCTGCAGGCGGTGATCTGCTGCATACGCAGGCCTTAAGCACTGCTAGTCACTGCTATCAAAAAGTTTCCAGAAAACAAAAAGCAACACAGGACAATAACACAACAATCTCTGAATAACACTTTAAACTTTCGCGTTTTGTACACGTTATTTTAAATATAGAACGGGTTTATCGAGAAAATAGATAAATAAATTAGAAGTCGAAAATTGCTTGACATGTTTCGGAACAATCCGTGTCTCTTAGTCATGAGTCATGCGTCCGGCCGCGACGGCTGCCTTGGGCACACGCTGTCGCGACCGGCCGCATGACTCATGACTAGGACATGGATTGTTCCGAAACATGTCGAGCTATTTTCGACTTCATTGACGTGAGTAACCCGATATAAGTATTTTAATGTCGGAAACTCACGGGAGCTTTCTATTTTAAAAAGGTTGAATTCTGTTTCCGGCTACTTTATGGAAACTTTTTGATGGAACCCCGTACTGCTAGTCGCAGTAGAGTGAGCTAGATTACTTTTATAGGTGCCTCTCCGCACTCGCTCGCGAAGAACGGACACTCCGCGCTCCACATCGCCTGTCGACACAACCATCCCGACATCGCGTTCGCGCTGCTCGAACATGGTACGTATTACTGTTAGAATAGAGTTGATTTTAGATTACAGACTTTACTTTTTATTATTTTAAGAATAAGAATAAATTTATTATCAATAATATACACATACATATTACACCATAGATGTCCGGCGAGCTCCAAACTAGGCTAAGCCTGTATCTTGGAGCTCGGAATGAATTTACAATGAAACATGAGAAAATAAAGAAATAATTAAAATTAGTATTGAAGGTGCTATTTATTCTATTTTAGGCAAATAGAGCTTATTTTTAGTGAGTTGCTAGTATAAAACAGACACTTTATGTTTACGCTGATGCGGATTCAAACCCGAAGTACAGATGTAGTGCATAATGTTGTCTTCTTATTTCCACGGAAACGCCTGAACGTGTCATGCTATTTCAGGCAGTGTCAGTAGCATTTTGTCAATAGCATTTTGTCAGTAGCATTGTGTCAGTAGCATGACAAAGACGTGCATTACCTAGAAAATACGAGGGTAAGACATCTGTATGCAATTTCTTACTGGTTTTTATGATCATTATTAATGACACATTAGTATTTACTTTGTCAAATAAAATAAAAATATCTTATTATATTTGCTTGCAGTTATGTATTCTTCTTTCTTCCAAGCTATGCATCTTATGTTTCCCACGTGGGGATGAAGCCTGCTTTCCGTGATTCTTCTACATATTTTGCCATATCCTTGAATTAATTTCATGTTTTGTAGCATTACGCCGTTTAAATCTTGTTTTGTGTCTTTCCTTTACTGGGTCTCTCTCTCTCTTTTGCAGAGAATTTATTTTAAAACTATTCGTAATTTTTTATACCTATAATATTTACTATTTATGTTATTTCAAACATTCTCCAAAAATATAAATGACTCATTAATTAGGAACTCGCTTATGATATAGATACTATTTCTAACGACTATTTAATTATTTCATTGGAATTTAATCATATTTGTAATTTAAATTGTATCTATGTCACTTTTGATTCGGCTTTCATTGTAACGGTTATCGTGTCTGGTTTTCGTAGTCAACGGTTAGAATTGTGAGATTTTCAAAGTGTAATTTCGTTTGCGCGAGGAATAAATATGAGTGTTGTAATTTGTGAAGGGAAGTTAACACGAAAACTCGCTTCCTTTGATTTTCACACTCTAGTTCTGTGATAGCTTATAACTATGTAAGTTGGAGAGTGACTCATGACTTTGAAGACGAAAAAATTTCATCTAGGATAGAAACAATTTATTTTGCAAAGACATTTTAAAATGTGTCAATTGAATTATAATGTTTTTACTAATCACCTAAAAAAAACTAATATAAAAAAACATCGTCAATTGTTCACCGTATTTGTATAGTCTAGCCAGCCAGTGAACGCAGTAATAGTAGGACAAAGAGACTACTTATATCTATCCCTCATTTTAGATTCTGATAATACTAGCGTAAGAAAAAGACAGTATGATTCTCTCTGATTACGCACGGGTAAGAGTCAAACCACGTTATCTCTGTCGAGCAAATCAACTGTCAAACTTTGAAGTGTTATTTTAAACGTTTACTTAACACTCACATTCTGTGCTATCAAAATCTAGGAAACATAAGCTGGAATCTTAGATGGACTCTGGCCTGACTATACATATAGTAGCCCTAGCAAAAGAGTGCCGCGCGAGAAAGACAACAATCATTGTGTAATCCGAACTGTAAGAAAATGACAGGTGTGTGCTAGTGCTACTGTTTACAACAGTTTTGTTAGCAGCCCTAGTACGACGTTCGCTAACTTTACTTACAACCCTTACCCTTACTTTCCTTGGTACAGACGCGGACCCGAGCGTGAAGTCTAAGGCCGGGTTCACACCGCTGCATATGGCGGCGCAGGAGGGCCACGAGGACTGCGTGGAGATGCTCATTGAGAGAGGGGCCGATGTCAACGTGCCGGCTAACAATGGTGAGTTTAGAGTTATTTAAAGAAAGTCTAGCCACAAATTATATAATAGTGCTTAAGAACGGATATTTATTTTAAAGAAAAATGGGCAAAATTGACTTTTTAAATACTATTTTGAAACTAGGGGCGGCGCTCGTCAATGAGCACCTGTTTTAGTTCTTAGGCAAATTACGCGGCAGGCGCAACGAAACAAATGACAATCGAGTTTGTGTGGAGGGTTCTATGGGCCTGGTGTAGTCTCAGGATCACATGGTGTATGATAAGGTAACATTTTAGTTACAAAGCATAAGGCTGGCTTTATACTGGTACTCGTGGCGGCGCAGGAGCTATGAGGACTGCATGGAAATGCTGCGAGAGTGAGACTGATTATTTTGCTATAAACTATGCTATGTTTTTCCGAACATTGTTATATGCCAATAAGGCGAACCGATCAAGGTTCCATTTTTGCGTGCTTAAAATGAAACCAATTTCGGTCTCTTTCATTCGTCCTGAGTTCGCGTGTTGAATGGATTTATTTCCCAGGTCTGACTCCAGTCCACCTGGCCGCGTCCGAGGGCCGCACGGGCGTGCTGAAAGCCTTGCTGGCTGGCGGCGGGCGGTGCGGCGCGCGCACCCGCGACGGGTACACGCCGCTGCACGCCGCCGCGCACCACGGCCACCACGCCGCCGCGCGGGCGCTGGTCGAGGCCGGCGCCGACGTCACGGCGAGGGCTCAACACGGGTACATACTTCTTCTTCATCGCTACACTCTTGGCAGAGTGGTCGTGGCCATTATGCAGGTTTTTGAGTGACCCGCTTCACAACACGCCGCCATTCCTCCCGCAGGGCAGCTTTACGAGTGCATTCGTTTATAGTCGCCGACATGCTCGATTTGATCTGGTCGGTCCACCTCATTGGAGATCTTCCTCTAGGTCTGGTGCCTTCCACTCTCCCTTGCACAGCTAGACGCTCTATTGACTCTCCGTCTCGTCGGGATATGTGACCAAAGAAACCGAGGATCCGAGCTTGCACTGTAGACAGCAGCCGTTGTTTGATCCCGAGTTCTTTAAGGGTACATACACCATATTTCTATTAATTAAGATACACTAAGGCCCACTTGCAATACCCAGAATTAGCCGCTAACCCGGATTTGAGCTGTCAAGTCCATACAAAAAAACGCTTAACTCCGGGTTATGTGGCTAACCCCGGGTGGTGCAAGTGAGTCTTATAAGTAAAATGGTGGCCCATGAGGGGAATTCCTTCAAAAAAGAAAGTTTTTCGATATGTGTAAACAAAAAATATTGTATGTCCAGATTTACGCCTCTCCACCAAGCGTCACAGCAAGGACACACCCTCATCATCCAGCTGCTGCTGAAGAGTAACGCTGACCCCAACGCGTTGTCTGCTGTAAGTACCTATAATAATATCGTAGGGAAAAACGGGTTCTTTTCTCAAGTACGAAAATGCAATTTTAACTATAAAACTCTAAAGAGAGTTTTATAGTTAAAACGTCCCTCACGTAATTAAGTCGATTTTCGCTCGACATGTTTCGATCTTTACGAAGATCGTCATCAGGAGCTATCACCCTCGGCAGCGGCTAGTCGTGAAGTGCGGGTTAGCGCCCTCTCTACCCTACTACTTGCGGGTGGCGGTAGCTGCAAGTGAGTGACACGATGGACGATCTATCGGTCTCAGTAGGTATCGTTTTTGTCAACCGGATTGCAAACAATACTCACTACATCACTCGCTAAAGGTTGTCACGGGTAGCTTCTGATGATGATCTACGTAAAGATCAAAACGTGTCAAGCGAAAATCGACTTCACTGAAAGAAGCGCGATCCTAATAATTAAAACTATGTTCTAATTGAACATTCACGACCAGTTGAACAGTCATTCCTGTACATTTACAAATTACTCATTCAGCCTTAAAGCGCGCTTCATTACTGACTATACCAGTTTTGTAAATATTTATAGTGGATTTATGTCGATATTACAAAAAAAAAGTAATAGTGGTGGTTTGGTTGGTGGTTTATAGTATTGGATCTACCTTTGTGACAAAATTATTTCATGTATTATTCGATTCTTTGATGTATTTTTCTTTATGCCATATGACTAAATAAATAAATAAATAGTGAAATTTGTATACAGAATGGCCAGACAGCGTGCGCCATCGCTGACCGCCTCGGCTACATCAGTGCTGTGGAGGCTCTGAGACCGGTCACGGAGAATACTCTCAGTCAAGCCGTCGGAGATACCGGTAAGTTATACACTAAGTTTAGCGACACTAAATGTATAAGGAAAACAGATAAGGGTAATGTTTATATTTCGGCAACTATTTTGCTGTATCAACATATGCTACTGCGAAAAAAATGGAGGCAATTCAAAGTACGCTCGCGACGAGTGTGATGTCAAAGTCCAATCGCCAAAATCACACAGTGGCGTGCGGCGCCGGCACGTGTGAGTTATCTTAGACTCTGACGTCACGCCAATCGAGCGTTTTAAACGCCTGAAACGGTTAGATTAAATTAGGGAAGCACATAAATTGAAAACAAAATGTACTGCAGGCTTGGCTTGTCAGACTATAACTTTACGCGGTTGATTATGTGTCAACTAATGGTTGTGTGATCGTCAGCAAAATGTGATGCATTTGCAGACATGAAAATCTTTTATTAATTTATTTAATCCATATTGCACAAAACAAAATACAAACGTACAAAAGGCGGGCTTCATGCTATAATCTTCGCTAGACTGTGAGTTTTACACCTTAAAAACAATACATATAATGCTAATGCATTTTATAAGTAACAAAAGAGCACTAGAACGAATGTCAATTAAAAATAGATTCGCCAGAATAATTGTTTTATAACAACAATCAATCGAATAACGGGTATTAAAGCTATTTTTTGCACAAAGAACAATTTATTAAACTCCTATAAACGTGTTAGTCTATCACGATTCATATTTTAATTTACTGTTCATTAAATCCTTGAACTTTCAGTGCGTTGGCAAGCTGCCATTGAAATAGCATTGCAGAAATACAAGTACTAGTATACTACGAGGTTTAAATAACTGACTTGACTTTGCGCTAGTGTTATCTCTTTCTTCTCTATGTCAAACGAAAGGGACGGTGAGAAAATCGGCTAATGTTGAATGGCATAGTAAGCTATTTAGACTATGATCCTAGTCATATGTTTGGCGCCAGGGTTTTTTGCATGGCCTGTCGTCAGTTGCACCTACTATCATTAAATTTTTTTTGCATAATGTTCTTTTGGAATTAGATTGTTTGCGAAATGAAAATCTGGCAAAAAATATTCGGCAATACGAGTACGTCAGTAACCCCTAAGAGACACCTCACACTAACCTAGCGTGTCCCGCGTGGGCATCACACTATAGCTGCTGATCGACACAATGGGTACATATTAACACCAACAATAATGTTACTTTGTGTTATAAATATAAAGTCACATTATTGTTATAAATTGAATAAGAAGGCTCAAAGTCACCCAAAGGGCAATGGAGAGAGCTATGCTAGGAGTCTCTCTGCGAGATCGTATCAGAAATAAGACCATCCGCAGCAAAACCAAAGTAACCGTTATAGCTCTCCGAATCGCTAAACTTAAGTGGCAGTGGGCGGGGCACATTGCACGTAGAACCGATGGCCGTTGGGGCGGAAAGGTTCTCGAGTGGCGACCGCGTACCGGAAGGCGCAGCGTGGGTAGGCCCCCCGCAAGGTGGACTGATAACCTGGTGAAGGTCGCAGGAGTCCGCTGGATGCGGGTGGCGCAGGACCAGTCATTGTGGAAATCTTTGGGGGAGGCCTACGTCCAGCAGTGGACGTCTTTCGGCTGAAATGATGATGATGATGATGATGAGATTTCACTTCCATCAAGTGAGACTGGAGTCAATAGCTGGTCAAATTATTATAAAAAAAGTGTTCTTGAAAAAAACATAGTTACGAGTATACTTTATCTTTATGTACATGAACCGTATTTTTCTGCTACTTAACTGTTATCTTGTCTCGTAGCCCCCTGTTATGGTTATATAGCTCTATTATCGCTATTATAACTCTGGCCTCCACTTAAGATTAATTTAGATAACCTGTATATAGTAAACCTATTATACATAATGATTTCTGGGTCATGAATGTCATAATCCAGAACCACTTTTTCTAAATATGTTAAGTAATGACCATATTAACCAGCATAAAGTTGATTCTAACATTTAAATTCTGTAATGTATAGGAATTTGATTGTTTTATTATTTCTTGCCAAGTTTTAGGGACAATCAAGCTGCTATTAGGGATCAGATGTTACTCCTATGACAAGGTGACCGAAATGGAACAGTCAAGTGTAAAAATATGGGGTGTACACAACTACACATCTTACTCAAAAATATGTCCCATGGCATCTTATTCCAACATTCCAGTGTAAAAAGAGCGTAGTACACTTACACGCCTCTGCAATATCACAGTGTCGTTAGTTTTAACTTCACTGATACTGAGCAGTTTCATCTGCTCTGCCTACACCTTCTGAGAGTACAGGCGTGAGTTTATGTATGTATAGTAGTGCCATATTTATGAGACTATTTTGCCGATACATATTTTTGCACTTAACTGTACATAAATAAAATTTACAGTAAAAAATTTCTTGCAGTTTCTACCCGACCCTGAATTTCGTTTATTCTGTATACGCAGTACAGTCAATATGATTCAATTGGCGAGATTGTTTCTCGTTTAACCTACACAACACCCACTGTGCTAAAAGGGTGTAAGTAAAGTACGCTCCCAAGGGAGTTAGGCCTTTTCGTGTAATCAGGGCAGAGAATGGATTATTGAAGCCCGACACGAGGACTGTGTGTACAGCGGTTTATGGAAACAGACTAGTCGCTTTAAATTTTATTTATATTTAGAATAATAGAACAAAATTATACTATATAACAGAAGACTTATTTTACATTTTTGCTTGTTGTATTTGACATTTTCTTCGATTACCGTATGTTTATATAAATTATCCGGCTGCTTTCATATTTTGACCTCTCCAGCTCTCTATACGCTAGTTAAAGAGGTTGAGAAGTAAATGTTAAATATGACAAGTAAAACTTTATACTAAGTCTTCGGACAGTGCATAAAAAATTAAGCACAGTCATTCATTGACTTGATAATAAATATTAAAATCTATCCGTAGCAGTATTTGTTTGGAGCAATAATACTGCCTGTTGCTACCTTTATTTAAATTGTAATTTCTCTTACTGGCCTTTGGATATTTTGTGGTACAAAAAATACTATTCCGTCCTTAGTAGTGGTTGTTTTATACATAGCCACAATTTGTAATTTATCTGCCTCCACCGCTTTTCGGTGACACCATAGACGATCTAGTGATGTCACAGCGGTGTGGATTTTCGATAAACAAATAATAAATCTTTCTTAAAAATCAATACTTAGGTATGACTAAGGATTAAACCTCGAATGTGCCGAGTGGTGAAAAAGAGTAGTATTTCCCGTCAGTGGGACTTTCTTTTTCAATGACTTGTCTGTAATAAGCTGCGTTGCCATGATTGATCCGCGTGCAACCGTTGCACCGCAACTAAATTTAATGATATCCGCTCCCTCAATAATCTAATAATATTGTCCCCTGGACTGTCGCCAATGCGCAGGAGTGCGTAAACTTCCCGCCATACTGTAAACCTACATTCACACTGACACAGGATTCCAATTCAAGTTTTAAATGTTTTCGCTATGTGAGATAGATATAAAACTCTTTAGTGCACACCTCAGTACAAGAAAACTAGAGTAGCAAGTAGGTACTGGACGCAGCATTAGTATTCGACATGGTCACTCTATGTGAAAGTTATATAGGTAAAATTTGAACAACGAAGATTTTTATACCGCGTGTTTCCTGTAATAGGAGCAATACATTTAATCGTAGACAGTACTGCCCAATCAGAACAACGTTTGTTCAGCGACTTTTAAAAATAACGTTTTATTTGATTTTTATTACACTTTAAAGTTTCTTAGAAGACGCAATGTACTGCGAATTTTGTTAATTTTGAACTATGACAAGAGACGTCAATTAGGCTGATGTTAACGTACTTACATTGAAAATACTATTTAGTTTGTATGAAAAAGTGAGAACCTACAGAATACTTACATAATTTTTAAAAGTCGTTGAACAAAAGTTGTTAGGTTTGAGGAGCATTGCGTACGATTTTTTTTTTTCGGATCATTCAATTCAAATTTATTGCTCATGTTACAGGAAACACCCGATATATTGGAAATTAAACCTTGTCACTTCGACATAAAGTGCCCATGTTGAATAGTGCAGCGTCGAGCACTAGTACTTCTACCTTACCTAACGAAAACATTGAAATAGTAGTTTATGTAACAGTGATATAATAAGGGTTCTTAAAATTCAAGGGTCGCTCCTACAATTTTTTTTGCCAATCTACTATGCATTTAAACGGATCATCAGAATTTTTGTTACAAATTAGTCTAAAAAGTACTAAATGGCTTACGGCGGTTTTTTTAAACAAATCCTCATTAGTGTGGACGCACATTAAGGAGCTCATATGTGTCAACGTCACCGCAAATTCTCTTGATATTAGGGCAATGTGAAATCTGACAGAACGGGATAAAGGTCAAATCGGTTTGCCAGATTTTAAGCACCTAGGTGTCCTAGGTAGCTTTGATATACACTGACACATGCAGTTAATGTCATAATTATGTATATGATTTTCGTTTGTATCTCAATTAACTAAGGGATAATTTCTTCTAGTTAACCAGTCAAAATAAATATACTTACACACGGTACACGTCGGTGGGAATATTTGTTACCAAATATTCTCAATATACTACCCGCCGAGACTTTTGTAGTAACCCACATAAATGTAAAAAAAATATGAAAATGTACCTAAAGTAATTGCTGTAAAATTATTATAAATATTTGCTTATTTTTTCTGTTAAGGAACGTAATTCATACTAACTACGAGCATAACAGCGACAGTTAAGCCTGCATTGGCTGTGCTCGCTGTCCAATTAATGTATTTTATTGTATTTCTTTTTTAGTAGTAAATAAATGAAATTAAAAAAAAAACTTCACTTATTCAGACCATAGGTACTTAGTACTAGTTTACTTGTTTTGAATGGTCAAAATCAGTACGTTTTCATACTTATTATCGTCTAAGACTCAAACGCACTCTAAGTTAGAGTTCTTTTAGGGTCTCTAATGCTTGGGAAATAGAAGCGTGCTCAGATATTAGATAGTACCTCGTCCGCTTCTCTATTTGTGACGGCTTCTTCACTGTATTTAGCTTCATCGTTTTTGTTACATATTTTATGATCCCCCATATATTTATTCAGGTCAGCATAATAAACTTTGCGGCGCTTTGACGAAAATGATTTATAATAAACGAAACTGTCGAGTGACTACGGTTTTTGTTTTGATTGTCAATGACGCGATTACGTTGTACTTAAATAAATAAATATTATAGAACAATTTTACACAAATCGACCTAGTCCCACAGTAAGCTCAATAAGGCTTGTGTTGTGGGTACTAGACGACGATATATATAATAGATAGATACTAGATAGATACATATACATACTTAAATACGTAGAAAACATCCGTAACTCAGGAACAAATATTTGTGATAAACACACAAATGCCCTAACCAGGATTTGAACCCGAGACCTGCTTCGTAGGCAGAGTCCCTACCGACTAGGCTAGGAGGCCGTTTAAATAGCCGGCTATATACGTGGGATCTAGCTATATAGCGGGTATGTCCGCTCGGCATCCGTCGGACAAATCTACCATACATTGGTTGACAGATCCGGCGGAATATGACTGTAGATGTGTCATCTACCAGTTGTACAAGTTGTGCTACTGCCAAATTATTTTGTGGTACAATTATGAATTTATGAATCTCAATAAAGTTAATGTTTTGGGACTAATATTACGTTTATTAATAATTAATTGAAATGTGACGATGTACAAATAATACTAATAAATGATCTATCTATCTATCTATCTATTCATATAATAACCAGCCAAGACTATAGCATGTATGAAATCTCTCTTATCATTAATCTCAATTAAATACTCTTGCAAATCTTGCAACCTTTACTAGACACCTAATTGGTCTTTTATTTATATGATTAAGGAGCACGTATTGGTATACATAAAACGAAAAGCAGTAAAACGTCTCTGCAATCAAACACGCCCTATGCAGGCGCATCATTGTAAGCAAATCGATAGATATTAGCCCGGACAATGAGCATGCATAATTCATTCTGTATTTGCTATCAGTCCAGGCTCGGTGAATCATTGTGATGCTGATGTGACTGTTTTTTTGTAGTGTGACCATCATTTTGTTCCGTAATGGGATGGAGGTCCTAAGCTTGGTATTGGGACTACGTAAACACAGGTCATAGTTGTCAAGTTGTTGTTATGTTATGGAGGCTCGGCCGGAATCGAACGGGCTGTCGAGCACCTAGATATACTAGTAGGTTATAATATATGATGTAGATTTGACGGTCAATTCATTGTATATAATTTTAAAACGTTTCGGCACCTTGAGATACTCGCTAACTGGTTGTGGTTGCATCAAGAGTATTATATAAATATTAAATGGCGGTATTTTCTCTTTTTACAAGGTTGTTTTATAATGTGTTTAATTTCTATGTCCTGCTTTGTTTTATTGTTGTGAGTTACATTTAATTTGTAAAAGTTGAAACACTCTGAAGAATTCTGTATGAGGAATTACGTTTGGTCATAAACTGTAGACTGTTAGGTTTCTTTACTATGATTAGTTTTTACTAAATTGAAGCCTGATCATTCTGCCTGGCACTCAAATCTGCTTAGACCATACTGAGTAAAACGTTAATCATCCGTCAACAACTGAAACAGGTAAATCATGATTTAGTATGTCACCGTCATTATAGTTAGAGATAGATTATCCGTCTCTCACAGAATTAATATTTTGAAAAACTCTACCCCTTTTAAAATTAGTAGGTGAAGACTGTCTACAAATCTCCAGACTCATGGGCGCCCCACATCTATTTCTATTGCCGTACTCCTGCGCATCTCCGTCCAATTGCACTCGTTATCTAATCTCGAGGGCGCGAGTCACTGGGCCGCCGACGTCAAACTCTACCAAACATACAAATACGACCTTATTATACACTGTATAAGGCTTAAACTAGCTTAAAAATCTAAGGGTGCAAGGAGACATCAACTGTCCTCAAACTGTTCGTTTTGAAAATGGACTTTATTTAGCTTTCTTTAGGTTGAAATTAGAGTGATACGCTAGGTGCTGTTGTTCAAGAGATGTCGGCTCTCCTGAAGCTTTTCAAATGCAGATTAATTCTTATTAACATAAGCTTAGAATTCAAAATAGGTTTTATAGGGTTAGGTGGAGAGAGTATCTTTAACTAGTTGCTCAATGGCCATTCATAATGTTCATTAATGACAATTTCTTTGATGTGCCGATTGATTTACTTGATATTGTAAAATTAATGGTTTGTGTTTATGAGAGTAAAGTTATGTAATAGTATTTAGTAATAAATGAGTGAACAGTTGAATAGTATCTTATATGACCTTTCGATAAACTTTAGCGTAAATTATCGATCTAGGTACTTAGATTTTATATCTCAGAAAAAATAAACGTATATATCTGAGCCGTAGAAAGTGTCAAAACAGTACTAGTAAAAGTAATTTGGCTTTAGTATTACGCACTGATGTCAGTCTGTCTAATTCTGAACCTCAATGTGTACCTATTCACAGTGTAGTAATAAATGTAGGCATCTAAGTCCCATATGTCATTCACAGCAGCAATCACATCATCGTTGTTTGACTAATAAGGAAAATCTACACTCCAGGAAAATCTCCAGGAAAAAATAGGGATTAATTAATCCCTATTTTTTCCTGGAATCCGTGCCTACGCGACTACTCTATTCCTACTAGTAATTTGCGACATTATTGCGTATATTATATTATTGTCAAAATATACGAGTTTTTAATTTCTTAGCATTGGAAGAATAATAAGTATGGAAACTTAATTACCGCTCAAAACGTGTACAATAATTGGTCAATATGAATAAATGGTATAATAAACTTAAAATTTTACTATGGTTTTAGGTACCTAGTTTACTTTAGTACCTACTTATGGTCTAATAAAGTGGAGTGTGTATATTTGACTAGACAACTAGAAGAAATTACGGAACACATTTTTAAAGGTTACCTAGTCTATTTACTTTTGTCGATGACTTGAGCTCTAAAATTAGTCACCGTTATAAAAGCAGTCTTTAGATAATTTTTTGAAACTCTATATATTACCTCGCCCGTAAAATTGGCTATATTTTTAGCCCTGTCACTTGAGTCACCTTGAAGCCACCCTTGTAATTTTAGAAAATAAAGCCGTGAAAGTATTCAGTCTTGCAGAGAAGGGTTCCGTCAAAGAGCTGGGCCCTTACCATGACGTCTTAACGCGAATTCGTTTAAGACGTTAACTGAGTCGCTGCCATACAACTGGGCACAGTTAAGAACATAATCTGAATCGCGGTAAGACGTCATGGTAGGGCCCCTGAAAAAAAGTTTTCTGACTTTAGTGGTCTACATTATTTATTTAGGTTCTCTTCTCTGTTATGTTTTATTTTGAACGGCGGGTCAGCAGATATTTTTTACCTAGATTTTTTTACAAATTAGAAAAGGTGCTATAGCAGTTTCAATCGTACATTGTTTCACAATGGATCAAAATAGTAGAGAGGGCGAAGTGGAATCCGTATAGAGCGTATGTAGGAATTCAAACGTTAAAGCCCAAGACGAAAATAATTTAGATACCGTGTGACACATACCTACTGCTTTTCACACCACTTATGACGAAAATAAACAAAACCTGTAATAACAAAAAACGGCATCATACCAAGGCCACGATACCACCTGATAATGCCTGAAAACTTAAAAATGTTTGGTCTATGAGCAGAAAAGTGTCACTTTGATCCCTTCTATCATAAACAGAAAAAACCCTTTTTCGAATAGGTGGTGTGAAATAGTACATTACCTAACTAGTGCGGTAAAACAAAGAAAGGCCAAGATCGCAGATGTTTGCGACCCGAGCTGTAAGCGAGGGACGTGAATATGCGATCAAGGGCTTTATTTATTACCTCACGTGTTAGGTACATCATTTTATGCCTATACTTGGGCAGAAATCGGCTTTTTCCATACGCGTAGCGTGCGGAAAAAGGCACTTGATGGCCGGGTGTGGCATAAAAGACTTTTCATGGATGGCAGGAACGATGGGTCACACCGCCCGAGGAAAGCCATTGTTCTATTTGTGTACTACAAACATTTGTGGGCCAGGTGTGATAATGTGTCACCAGGGCGAGGTCTTACAGAGCCACTGGTATTACGTAGCTCCAAATAAAATCCGTCTCCTAGTTTTACCAAGATTTGAAGAAACTCTACACTTACAGCACTTCGATTTTATTACTACATATAAATTACGGATAACACTCACGTATTTTGAGTCACGCGCGCGACATGGTTCGTAAATCTTAGGATTCCATTATCAAGCGTCGAATACCGTGCACGACGACGCAGGCTGGCGACGCTGGCGTACTGCGTTGCTTCTCGCCGCGCGCACCGCACTCGATGACAAAACCGGTCGAGGACTCCGTTTTTCCCGCTTGTGTTACGGAACCCTGAAAAGGGGAAGGAACTAACGAGCTATTAAAATCTTGATTAATCTATATATAGCGAAAGCTAATGGAAATTATTGATAGACAGACGGACACTTTAGTTTAATATGAATCTATGGCGTCGCTATTTATGGACGGAAAACTAACTGAGTATGTTTTAACGTGTATTCAAAGTTGAACCTTTATACAGCAGTAATAAGTACCGAAAGGTATACATAGTAAATGTATAGGCGTCACTGAACTGGCTTGCAGTCTGTATGCATCAATTTGTAGGGCAAAAGGGACCTTGTTGCTTTGGCTCCATTAGTGATAATCGAGTGGAAAAGATTGTCTGTGGGCGAGAAGTAATAATACCTTAATATTTTAGTAGAGGCAGTTGAAGGTCGTGTATAGGTAAACCAAAGGCACTTATATTCTGGGCTAAATCTAGAGAACAAATACTTATATAGCACACACTGACCCCACCTACTACAGATTCAAATCCTGTAGGGTCAATTATTTGTATATCCCAAATATTAATCCCACCGTTTTGTTTTTTTTTTTCAAAATTTTAAAATTGCTTTAAATTTAAGGGTGCATTAAAGCTTAAATTAAGTTAATTTCTCAAAGACGCTGATAATTCTAATTAGCTCCATTTAGAAAATAACTACTAATTTAAATATAATATATATCATATGGTATTTGCAAGTGTGTAAACGGAGTATGAGTATTCGACATGACACTGATATTTATTTGATATGTCATGGTTGTCACTTACTTGGTAAAGTTAATTCGCGGTATTATTTTGTACGAGAAATTAATAAAATTTAAAGAAACGAATTTAATAAAACTAACTATGCCATTCTGTTTCCTTAATTATACCAAGCCACATGACGAAGTTAAAGCAAATGCTCAAGAACAGCCTTTATATCTACTTGTGTATCGATATCCACTCACAATTCAAGTCTTATTGAGCTTGTTTTGGAAATAGATTAATTTATTATTCCGTGTTTTCATACCTAATATGATTGCTATATAATACCTAATATAATAAAACGACGAAGATCTAAGCCAAGTTATATAATAGATAGACGAGCAGGCGAAATCTAAAAACCTAATAAAAACAGCGGCGTAATGCTGAATTTCATTTAAATGAATATAAATGTGTTTGTGTGACAAGTATGACATCATTGTTAAAAACTTATTTACACATAACTGTATGCTTAATAAATGATCCTTTGTAACAGTAAAACAATTTCACGTACCTACACGATAGAATAATTCAATATTACCATACCAGGCATGCACTTCATTATTTCCAAAAAATGCATTAATTACAAAATTGAACCCTATCTATTAATATATATATACATATATTACTATTTATTCTTTTAAGTTCATTTCGACTTGCTTGAGTTGGAACTGCAGATTTTATTACTATTTTTACATGTTTATTACGTGCTTGAAACGTAAATAAATAAATATAAAAAATAACTATCAAGTTACCAATAACAAGATTCAATTTGAATTATCCCTTTTCTTTTTCGTAAATATTTGACGCTATTCAATGGCCAAAATTGTATACTCAGTTTTTTCCTTAAAACAAGGGGCTAAGGTTTAAAATTGAATATTGATGTCGATTGTAGTATGACGTCACGACTTAAACTCGCGCTGACTTCAGCGTTGGCGCGATTCCATTGTTTTTTGGTTCGAGTTGAAAATACGTGGTGACCTTGATCTTGTGTGGTACATTACGTGCTGACGTCATTTTTGGTCCAGTGGTTACGCAGATCATTGTCGAGGATGTTCCAAAGGTTATTATAAAAAAAAACATTAATCATTTAAACGATGTTACTTAAGTTAATAGCACAGTTACAATGGAAGACGAACAGACTCTGCATTGAAGCTGGGTGACAATTTGTCTGTTTAGGGTTAAGATACTAAGCGGATAGATGATACTAAACTTGCTAAACAACATTTTGTCAGCATTTTAAGAATTTTTTTGATTATTTTAAAACTGTTATCCACATTTGACAGCGCTATCCGTGCAACTTGTCTATTTAACAAGTTAAAGCATAGAAGACATTCGTGCAAAACCATCTTAGGCCTGCTGGATCTATAATATTATGATGTCGTTGAGCTCATCTAAGACTGTACAAGATGTCTCGAACAAGCACATTTCATAACACAGCTATAATTGTAACTCTACATTCCAGTTTAAAGAATCTCAACGGTCCAGGAACGTTCGAAGTGGCCCTCGATCGAGGGTTCTAATTTCTATACCTCATCACAAAAATGGATTCCCCTCCCGTCGGTTCTCACGCGATTCTGTACCTACTTAAGATCGTTATACAGCTTAGAGTGGCGTAAAGTTTTAAGTGGGTTTAAGTCACTCTGATTTTATTGTTTTGTTTAGCGCCATAATGTATGGTGTGTGTAATCAGAGGCCGAATGATTGGCATGCCTGCACGCGACGCAGTTCACACTACGAGTATTTATTTATACGTGACTCAAATATGCGTTCGTGTGGTTATGCCGATTTGGGGTTCCAATATTGATTGATTCTGGCAGTAAATAGTGTGGTAAAGCTTTAATTAAGCTTAAGAAGTACGATGTAAAGGTTGTGTGCGTCTTGCTTGGTTGGTCCAACATCTTCCCATTTGAAATCATTTATCTATTGTCATGTCGACTCTACTTTATGCCCCCCAAAGAATAGAACAGAGAACTAGTCAAAACGAAACATTTGAGCCCAAACTTGTTAATTCGTTTTGTGGAGCATTGTCAAAAGTAACATATGTATCTTTTGTTGTTACAAAATCATATATAAATTATAAATGTATAAATAAAATAAATCACACGGGTCTACTCGCTTATCGAAGAGATACACTTTCCACATTCTAGCTCCATATCAGCTTGATGGTTGCAAATTATTTCTGTTATAAGTATTTTATAAACTCTCAATGACTCATAATTACATAGTTTACATAGTTACAAGTGCAGTTAATGTAAGAGTGTTAAAACAAAGATATATTCATAATTTATAACGCGGGACGTAGGTTTCAGGCTTTGCCAAATTTATTAAAACTCGAAAATTATTTTCGTTAAGATCAAAGCTAGTAATTAATTACTGAAATGTTTATATGTTTTACATATGATCTTAACGTCAGCGTCATAATTGTCTTGTCTTTCATTGAAATTCATCAAATCCTATATACTTAGATATATTTTGTTTTGTACATTTATCTGATACGAGCATAAACGTGATGTTTCGCCACGTATCAATAATTAATATGAATGACTTCATCACTGTTGAATTAGTCGATGACCACAAACAACCTATATTTTTTTTCTTATACGTATACTTTAAGTCGGAAATGAGTCATTGATAAAGCGAAGTAAATTATCCCATTCGAGTTTTATTATACAACAAACATAAAACATTTATAAGAAACTTAATTAAGTGCAGTAAGTGATTATAGGTACTTGTAGTAAAGTTTAAATAACATACAAGGTCGTATTAAAATAAATAGCTCAAGCTAGTTTTCCTACATCCTCTGTACGTGCCTCACGGAAGCAAATAAGTAAATTTTCATCACACCTGCTCGTAAATGGTGATATTATATGCAAGCATACTTACACTTAAAGAGCTGTATTATTCCCATGGTTTTAAAGGATTCTCATACTACTTTACCGCCCGCGTGGAGCTCGCGGAGGACCTGCCCCGCACGCGCTCGCAGCACGTACTCACTCCGGAGTACTGTGGACTTTGCAACTACACTACCGCTTATCATTATTGTTTCTTTACCTGTATAGAGTTTATTTATTTCCTCGCAAATGTGATGAAAAACATTGTGTGTACCACGGGCAGTAAGGGGATCACTAACTCGGGTCATTTAAAGCCCTCCGCCTACGGCGTCGGGCTTCAATAGACCCTCGTAAGTAATGCCCTTCTTACCGCCCTAGATGCACAATGTACTATTATTGCGTTTTGATGTTCCCATCTTCCTTGTAAAGTACGCCTAACAAACTGTTTATTACTTAGATATTATTCCTATATAATTGAAATGTATCTAGGAATTTATACTGTGATTTAACGTCTAAATTGTGTGCGCTAATCTTGAATGAAACCTGCAATTTAAAATGCATTTACTTAAATAATTATTAAAAATATTAATATACATATATTGATTTAAACTATTTATCGTTACTTGTACGCGTACATGGCGACTTTTAAATACTTAGATGTTGTTTTTTTGTTTATGCGTAGTATGTTATACAATATACATTAATAAGTTGTTTTCTTTTTTAAATCAAAGATTCAAGACCCTGAATCCAGTTTTTTTTACCGGATGACTAACCGATTACGCCGGTTTAATGGTCCCCGAGCTCTGTTTAAAGTTTTTGCATACTACACACGTGAGCCGGCTCCGATGATACAGCGGGCAGTCGTGCCGCGACCTTTCGTTTATCACCACGCGCAACGCAATACAATTACAAACCAATCATATTCATAAATAAAACGAAACGTTTTAAAAAACAAAATTAAAAAAGTAGCGCGCGCGTTTTTGGACCCGCGCGCTAGTGTTGTGCTTTCGTGTGATATGCTAATTAGTGTTGTGGGTTCGGTTACGATTTACCGCGAATCGGTGATGTAACTTACTGAATGATTCCTTTGTTGATCGAAACCAGTGTGAAACAGTGTGCAAGAAACTGTAACAGAGTGGTTAGTGACACGCTAATTGAGGAATACCTTTGACTGCTAACTGGGTATGTTTATGATAGTTTAAGTCAAGATTAAGATTAGCTTAAGTCAGATTCATTGTTTATAAAATTTTCTGTATATGCACAAACTACGGTGCGTCTGTGGCGTTTCGCCAAAATGTATAATTAGACCGGTAGCGGGAGGAATTTTAAATTTTCTCGGCGTTGTATTTAGCGACTGGCTATTTTTGTATCTCCACTTTGTTATTCCATGAGTCAAATTTCAACTTATTCATGAGAATTTTGATGACAGCCTGGAGGGAGACATCAGCGCTATATTTTGCTTATTTCTTAACTGTATTTTATTGTAATAGTAGCCAAAACGGGTGTGACCGGTTTACATTTACCTACGCCTACTCGTATTGGAAACATACCTATTTTGACAGCGCATTTAGCCAAAACTGCATTGTGCTGACCTTTGGCAACACTACTGAAAAAAAATCGAATAGGTTTAGTAACGCTACTGCTAATCAACTTTTTTTGTTAAGATAATAAGTAACTTTTTTTGAATTTTCGTTCATCAGAAAATAGTCCAGTCATCAACGCTAATTTGATTTCCACAGTAATTTTCTAAAAGATCCCAATAATAATAAACCTATGTTCGTTATATCGTATCGCTCTATCGGGAGACCGATTAAAGTATGACGAGTAATAAGTATGTATGTTCTTTGACAAAAATACCTTTAGTTATTCCGTGAAGTCACGGGTTCCACAGAACATACTTACTTATAGTCTGACAAGCAATCAAACGCAGTAACAGGTAGGTTAGAGAGCATAACACTGTCTTTTTCTTACAGTAGTATTATCACCCGGAAAAAAGGGATGGATATCGTTTTTTTGTCGTACTGTTACTGCGATCGTTGGCTTGTCAGACTATACATACCTCTGTTATGAAAAACTTAAAAAACCATCAGGACATTTCCATCCACAAACAAAGATACATAAATGTGGTGGTCTAAAAAAAACCTATAATAATCTTTGAATATAGCCTTCGCAAAGTTCGTATTTTGGTTATGGCCTGGTGATGTAATGTGGCCAGACCGACCTCATGCTCGTATGCGAGTATGCTGAAACAGGTTTGGCGTATACCTATGCTAAAACGGATTAATATCTATGAAACCCATAGACACATGTAACTTTATTCCATTAAGCTTTTTTCATTGCTCATTTATAACAAAAAGGTTGCAAACGACAATGTTTTAGTATAAATATATGTTGTTTTATAATTATGTGGTTAAGTATGTTGTATGCCAGTTTTGATAGATAACATCGTAGCCTGCACGTAGGTACTGAGCTGTGCAAATAATTGTCAAGTTATATTTAAATCTTGTTGAAAAAATTTCCAGTCTCTTAAGGGTTTAGTGCCTTTGTTTATGTATGAAAGTGGCTGGCTGATGGACATAGTGGGTATTATTTATCTTTATCCTTGAGAAAACTGACGACTGCGTCTCTGCGCTCCTTCCTCTTCCGCTTCCTCTATGTCTGTGTTTTAATGTCAAAATTCGATATTCAAATAGTAAGGTTTAAATTTTTCGGATCTAGCATAGTGGCGCACAGAACCGCACTCCAGTAGAATCGCACTTTTAACTTGCTGAAAAACCTGTAATAACTTAATCTGCAGGCCTCAGATGCCAAGCGGATAGCGTGATACTTGCTGCAGGGCTAAGATGCCATGCGGATAAAGTGATAAGACAACAGTTTGTCAGAATTTTATGTCAATTTATGATAATTTTTAAAAATTATTAGAATAAGCGGTATTGTAGTAGCATAGTAGACCGGGGTGAGCGGCGGCTGAGCGCAGTGGTGCTAGGCCTGGCGGCCGACCGGAAAAGTACTATATAAATTCATTATGCCCATGGGCATATTACAGCTTTATTAGGTTTCATGTAGTCCTGCAACCACCATTTACGAGCAAGTGTGATGATAAGGCTATTTAAAATACAAATTCCAACCAATTATTCAACATTTTCGTTTTCTGTAAGAAAACTTACGAGCCGCTTTGGTGTATTTTCACGGGAACAGGTCAAGGCAAGACCACCCTCTTATGCAATAAATACCAACACTGTTAAGTCTGTTAACTGACTAAGTATGTGTAGTCCCTATTGCAACGGCATACGATCTACCGATGCTCAGTTACGGGTGCTGTTTGTACAGTCGCCCTCAGATATATCGGAACTGCCTAGGTGCTCACAAATATCTAAACAAACACTCTAACGCTTTGACAATAGAGGCTGGTTCAGATATTTGTGAGTACCCGGCAGCTTGGATTTATCTGATGGCGACTGTACTTGAGTACAGGAACTTGAATACATTTGTAACACTTGCTGGACCTAAGTGCAAACGATAATATAGTTTAATTTTTTAACCGACTTGAGGAAACTTGTTCGTTATAGTTTAGCGTAGGGCGTAAAGATAGCGTTTTAGGGGTTAGTGTTTGTTATGCATCTAGCAGAAGTTTGCCACGACCATTGAGTTCAATAAAAGGAGGCATTGTACTATTTCCACTCTGCCAAAATAATATAAAAAATATATCATTGTATGGACTTACAAGTCTATTAGATACTACGCAAGTACGCAACCGCAAAAATCGGCAGTTTTGTTTTTGTATAGGAAATGTCAGTGAAGTGTACTCCTGTTATGACAGTTCTATGTATTTGGGTCGTTCTCCTTTTTTACCGTGATTTTCTCGATTTTTCGGATTTTTGACCTTGACTAACAAGTAAGAAAATATTAAGAAAAACAACATACCTACCTATGTCTTTTAAGTAGACAATTTGATAGTTATTTTCACGTTGGTAACGTATATTTCTTTTCAGTTGTTTTCTAGAATACACCGTGACAGAGTACCCCTTTTCAGCGGAAACAGCCTTCCGATTGACCCTGTCACGGTGTTTTGAGTTACATAATGTTTAATCCAGTCATTGAACTGACAGCTTGTATGGAAATTTTGACAGTTTGGGAAATAATTAATAATAGGTAATTTTTTTAGCGTAACGGATATATTGTGAGTCTAGTATTAAGTAGGCAACAAAATCCAACAAAATATCGTTACACGCTAATCGTCACAAATATGTACACACATGTTACAAACATTTTTGTTGTAAGATTTATATGTATATATGTTTTTTAAGCCGTTTAAAATGGGTCAGGACCAGTTTCTACCTATTAACATTTGTTTCTTGCGAAATAACACATCTATCACCCGTGCCGTACATTTTGTAGATTTAATGATTTTACTTGAATAATTTTTCTTCGGTTTCTCTTTTAACAGATAGAAGACAAATATATCGTCATGTTCACATACAGGAAAACGATTTGCTATCGTTCATTTAAAAAAATCGATTTAGTTTAGTTTTTTTTTTTTACTATTTACCTACTTCCGGAAGAAAAGTTTGTAGGATTTTTGCATATATCATATATAAGTATCCCATTTTAACGTAATTTGAAAAAATCAGGCTATTATAATTTAATGTCTGTCAAAATCGTATCTTTCCTGGGTTAGTTGGTAAGTTTACAATTACTAAGTAAGTAGGAAGTAGCAACTGTAGCAAGTAAACTGTACTGGTAAGGTAAAGTAAAATTTCGGGCATTTATCACTACATAGTATAAAACAAACTACGCAACGGATTTTAATGCGGTTTTTTTATTTCTATTTAATAGATAGAGTGATTCAAGAGGAAGGTTTATATGTATAATACCTAATATACCGTGCGAAGCCAAAGCGGGTCGATAGTCTCCTATAAAAATTATAATAATTAAATTCTAAATCAGGAATTTTTCAACAAGGAGATAGGTCATTTTCGCTAAAAAAGGAAAAAGGCCCATTTTCACAATTTTCGTAATTGCGACAATGTTTTGTTTTGCAACAAAAATTCCTGACTGTCCTAATTAATTTTTTTTGCAATTAACAGTACTCAGGGTGTGATCTTAATGAAATATAGGTTTTAAACCAAATCTCTGTGTAGTTGTGAATAAATTCATACGTCTCAAAGCACAAGGTGCATATATCTTCTAATCCTATATTCCATTGACTCGTTAAATAGTATGTAGTATTTATTTGAAGTGGTAACACACGCACGGATAAGAAAGTCTTATCAGTTCACTTAAGCGCATTATGCACGGTCGACAGCCATTTTATTACAACGATTTATGGAAACCCACACTTGTTATTGACAGATTTTTAAGAAAATAACATTTGCCCAAAGAACATTTTGACGCTCCACCTCCACCACTGATAGGCAGAGAGAGTCGAACTGTATTTTTCATACTATTGCCACTTCGAAAAAAAGGAGGCGTATATAGATTTAATCTGCGCAAGTTGTTTCGTCAGCCTATATGTAGTTTTTAATATATTCACTATAAAAGTTATGATAATATAGGCATGGAACAGCCATAACTAATTCGTATTTCAATGCTACAGTAGGAGGATGCGACTGCCGTTATCTTTGTCATTGAGCCTCGACCTTCGCATAAACATCATATCTGTCAACTTTGTTTCACATAGGTATATATTTATTATATGTAGGTTTAGATATAGTGGTACCTATAAAACATGAAATGTTCTCTGAAATTGGGTCTATCTTGAAGAGAATAAGGAACTCTACCTACCCACCAAATTTCATTCAAATCTGACGAGAACAAAAAACGACAACAAAATAAAAATATGCCCATAAATAGGCAGATTATAGTCAGTTTGACAAGGATCTGTTGTCATTTTATCTATCTTGAAATCATATTATCATTCATTCTGTTCTATGCTAAGTTTCATAGATTTTGATAGCACAGACTCTGAATTCGTCATGATTTCATAAAAGTTTTAAAAATTACAATTTAAAATTTGTCAGTTCATTTACTTGGAAGAGATAACGTGATTTGAAGATTTGAGTCTACATAACTTTTTTACGCTTGTATTGCCACTCCGAAAAAAAGGGAGGCATATATTAGCTTTTAAATATCTTCTGCACAAGTTGGTTTAATAATGTTCGCTCCTCCTGACTGAATAGCAGTGGAGTTCTTGGAAAGAGGTTAAATTAAAAAAAACGTATATAATACCTATGTATCAGAAATTTTTATCATGTGTCTCTCTTTCTCTCTCTCTCTCTCTCTCCCTCTCTCAAGTCGAATCCTCATATCGTGACCTCCATAAGTCTCCACTCTTTTTCTTTTAATGTGGCGTGAAATAATGAAATAAAGAGCTGCGTATATCATGAACTAGTGAACTAGTATTCAAGATTTTTCCCGACTAAGCCTATAGTTAAACCTAAACCTATTATCTTATTTCCAAGCTCACGTATAGCTTACGATCGCCAATATAATGTACGCTCAGTGGTCTGAAAATAAGCGGCCTAGGGTTAACAATAGACTGCAAGTCACTGGTCGGCACGGCTGCGGAAAATGGCGGGAAAATTTAATATTTTATCGTACAAGTAGTTTATGTTGTGTAAAGCTGGTTTTGTTAGATAGGATTTTGTTAGGACTGGTTGTACAGATACCGTCAGGCACCACCGTTAAAATCTTACCTATAAAATACATGCGAATACGAAGCTTGATAGTTCTTTGTGAAAATAAGAAAGGATTGCATATGCTTAGGAAATTTCGGACTCTGGCAGCCGTGATCGGGTAGCCCAGTGGTTAGGGCGTCTGCCGCGAAAGCACGAGGTCGCTGGTTTGATCCCAGTCCTGCTCACCGGGGGCCTTGGTTACTTTTTCTGTAGTGTATGACATCTCTTTCAATTTATAAGTTCTTTGTTAAGTTGATGAGTCCATCGATTGAGGCTTGGTGCTACTGGTACTTATATTTAGGCGTTTTATCGCATTTTTTGACGAGGAATCAGCCAAAGTCATAAATATCTTATTCATGATGTCTGATTGAACTCTTTTTTAATCTTTACTGCACGGTAAAAATGTATAAATGGGAGCCTTAATACAAGAAGGCAATGTCTACCAGACAATCATTGGTCCAAACAGATACACATATTTAGGTGCGGTAAAAGCATATATGTGAAATTAAAACGCTAACTAGTGACATATGTATGATACGTATACGTACAGTGACAACTACATGTACAAATTCATACAAAAAAAACATTTCAATTCGATTTTTATTTTACAATTACTTGCATTTCTTTCGCATAAAACCTGCACCCCGGTAAGCGACAAAAGTCTAAATGTTCTAGTTTTATACAAGACCAACAAAAAAGGCAATGGTTCATTATCTCCCCAATTAGCCTCAAGGCACAATCAATGCAATCGCAATTTGCGCAGAGACCTGCTATTTACTACTTAAATATAAAATCAAAATAACTGTACACATAAAAACATTTTAAGGTCAGATATAATATATCATGAATTTTTGTTAGAGCGTGTTCACACTTACGGATGCCTAAAAACAAGACTACGAATTGTTCAAATGAGTCATGAAATATTGTATTTACGTATAAGATGTGAATATTGTGAATATGTATAGTGGCAATACGTGACATTAGTCACTCATTTATATGATTTAATACGCGACAAACAACGTGAATGAAATTCTATTTTGTTCATTCAGTATTTTTAAATATAGTCCGACAAGCAACTTAGCGCAGTAACAGGACAAAAAAACTATATCCATCCCTTTTTTCGGGGTGGTAATACTAGCGTATGAAAAAGACAGTATGATGTTCTCTATCCTACTGTTACTGCGCTCGCTTGTTTGTCAGACTATATATACATTTTTAAACTATGTAGGTACCTAGTAGGAGTTTCTACTACAGACTTGAGTTTCAGACTTCTCAACTTCAACTTAAATCTGTATAGGACGTCTACTGTTAACACGTCCTTATATTGCGGTGCGAATTTTATATTCAAAATACGCAACCATATTTTTCAAGCTATAATTTAGAACATGCGCTTATACTCCACGTCTCTCTTAACTATATTTTTATTCAAATCGTTCCTCGTTGTACAGGAGACGAACATACTTTGGTTTTTGCCATAGTTATCATTTGTTTGATAATAATATAATAAATCATGTAATTGGCATGTAATATTGGTTATTGACCTTGAGGCCAATAGCCAATATTACTTCCCTGAACGAGATTAACTTAATAGGCGATTTCGGCTTAATAGCCGAACATATATTAGCTATGTTATCTTAGACGAGGCTAGATATTACTTTATAGATAAAGCATTATAAATTAATGAAATGACTTAGAGTGTAAAATTAAATACTTATGAACGTTAGTAAATATAGCATAGATTGAGGTGCCTGTATGATCAAAAATACACAAGCATTTGTTACATGAACTTCATCTATGGGTATGGAAGTCGGTTAAAGACGCATGGATATCCATGTCTTTAAGTTTTCTAAACGTAGAATCTTTCAATGTGGTTGAATGTGTGTAACAATATGTGTGTATTCATGTCCCATATATCTTAATCCGCCGGCATAATTAAGAGCTAAGGGGACTTATTATTGAGTAAGATGCGTACACACACTCGTATTTTTACACTTGACTGTACGTAAGAAGGGTTTTGTTTAAATTAGGTGGTCGTGTAGTTTTTGCAGGTGACAGATATTAGTTTAGTGCAATTTATCAGATTTTTTATCATAACTAATTCATACCAAAATGAAGATGATTGTTTAACACTTAACACATTCACTGCGTACCAGGCCGAAATGGCCTGGTACAGTAATGGTTGATTGCGATGTTAACTAATTGCCGCAGCGAAGGTACCGAGGCATACCGAGCTAAATATGTCGGTACAATAGGTATGAATGAAATACCCTGATAATACTCGATCTCCACGTTAATCGGTATTCGGTTCTCAGATTATACGCATGTAGTTTAACATTTCCGGGGCACGCCTTGAAAGGTTTTACTACCGTGTACTGATGCTGAATTCAAAACGTGTCACTCAGGACACAATATCATGATGACCACGACCACTCTGTCAAGAGTGATACGCAGAAGAAGAAGACTGATGCTCAGCTCATTAGGTAATACGTAGTTCGTAACTTATTTTATTAGGTAGGTATAGATAGAAGTGTCAGTACAGTAAGCAATCGATGCATCTTGTTAATGTTTATAGTATTTTAATCCATTTCCAGCAACCATGACCGATGTCCACAATCCGCATTTGGGTCTCAAACTATAAGCCAGATAGTTTACTGTCTTAGCTGGCTATTGAGATCGTTTATAGCTTTAACATTTCCGGTGCACGTCTCATGAGTCTTTACTACCGTGTACTGGTGCTCAGAGATGGGCATTATTCGAATAAAAAATTATCTAAATGATCATTCGAATGACGAATAATCCACCAATTTTTTATTCGCGAATGATTTATTCGCGGATGATTTATTCGCGGATGATTTGTGCGCGGATGATTTATTCGCGAGTAACTTATCGGCGAATAAATATTTCGACCGGTTTTTAACTTGACGAATGATTTACTTATTATATTACTCCTATAAATTTACTAACAATATTAAAGGTTTTTTGGCTATTCTATTAAATTTAAAAAAAGAAACATATATTAAAAATTACAAATTTTTACTAAAGTTCACGATCGTCTAAGACTTTAGCGATCTATTCGATATGATCTATATGTAGTTAATGTTATTTACTCTGGTTTTCAAACAAAGAATATCATCACGTATGATTTTTATTACGAATTATTAATAAATCCATGTTGATTTCTAAAGTGCACTTTTATTTACAGTCCTTTTATAATCCCTATGCGGGTTGGAAGAAAATCTGAGCAAAGAAACCGCCTAATTTCTATGGCATAGATTTTGTCAAGTTTCTGTACATTTCAATGACATATACTATCTCGGTCTAAAAAGGGCCTCGTAGTTCTCATTCAAATAACCGAATATAAAATTAATTCCATATAAACTAGTAAGGCCATAATGTTTAAAAGAAATTGTGTCAATGAAACTAGGCGGTTGAAATGAAACTTGAGTTATGAATTCATAATTAGATAGCTATTTTTAACAGAAGTTGATAAGGTATTTAAAAAATTATTCGTGGCAATTCATCCGGCGAATGAATTATTCGCGGATAAATTATTCGACGAATAATTTATTCGAATACGAATAATCATCCGAAAATTCATCCGTCATCCGCGAATGATTTGGTTATTCGTCATCCGTCATCCGTCATTCGAATAAATTTTGCCCATCACTGCTGGTGCTTAGCTGATTAGGTAATAGGTGTTTAACTTATCGTATTACTTTTATTAGCGCTTCCGCGTATCTAGATCCGAGACTTATGAGTATCTCCAGACAATGTCTTGGTCACAATATTCGATCATAAATGCACTTGTTGTTGATCGAATACCACATTTGTTCCGAAGAAGCTACTGGAACAAATGTACAAGACTAGATATTGCTTCAACATAACACTAAGTAGGTATTGTTTAGATTAATAGCAAATTATATATGCATAGTGAACAATAACAAATAACTTAAGCTTGTACCCACCGGTATGTTATTGTTTTGTCAAGTAACAGTTCGTAAGCAATTTCTAATGCAAGTCAGGTGTGGAAGCTACGGTAAAGGAATTTGACGTTTGTTATGTACCTACCATGGTGTACCTTGTCACAGTGACAGTAACTTCAGATATCTTGCAGGTTAAATATTGATTGTGGGAAATGGTACTTACATCAATTCCTTTACTTTACGTACGGTACAGTATCAACGATATACGTACAGAAACGTACACACATACGTAACATACTTAAGAGAACTACAAAAATATGAATACAGTCAAAGTGCCAAAAAAATGTATACAGGACTTTCATGCCTAAACATTAAGGTCGTGTATACATATTTTTCGCACTTTGGCTGTATTCATATCTTCGTAGTTGACTTTACCTATTATTATTTACCGTTTCCTGTAGGGTCTGGAATGTTCTACATAAAGAATGCCATAGTTTCGTTAAAAAGAATTCGCGTACATATTTACGCAAGTGTTTACCACCTGTGCTCATCACTTTAGTTGTCACGCAATCTTTATCATGTCCGAATTGCCCAATTGTCTTCGTGATAAAAATAGTCGTAGGGTTTTATCGCTATCAGCCAGTTAAGACAATTGGCGGGAAATAAAACGACATTCGCTAACAAGACGCGTTCCGATCTTTGAGTAAATATTAAACAATACGGTGTAGCAACTGACAGGTCTACCCCTCTGTCGAATGCATATGACAAATAATCATACTCATTGTCTTATTTGACATAGCTATTTGTAGGTACGTTATGTACGAATAGCCATTTGACGTGCCCCTCCCGCACAAAAATCGGTAAACTTTATGTATAGAAAATTACAGACATTATCAGTCCGGTTGATTAAATAGGCAAAGGTTTCGTGATATTAAAATAATTGTCTATGGCTAGTTTATGGATATTAGATAGTTTATTTTACGAGTATGCCAGCATTAGCGTATTGTTACATATTTTGTAAGTATTTTTTTTAGAATTTGTTGTATTACTTGTAGCTAATAAATACGATAACGTGTCCAATAAGCTAGAAGACTACAAAAATCTAATTAATCGGTCTGTTAGTTTATTAAAAAATATTATACACGATTTTTTTCTTTGGTTAGTCAAATGAAAAATGACGAAAATACAGTGCGTTAAAGTTTCGCGTGACGTCACAATTAGGTACAATTCTTACCTAACGTTGCCTAACGCTACCTAACGTTGTAACTTTGATGCTCTTCATCTTCGTCAATTTTTTAGTTACTTATCTTGAAAAAAAAACGTGTCACATAATTTTGAATAATCTAACTGACACCTAGTCGTCATCATATTCATATTGTGTTTACCAAATGCTGATACATAATTTTTAAGAAAAAAAAACCGACTTCATTTGGTTCCCGGTAAAAGTGAAATTTTGAATTTGTTTGAATTAGCCAGTTTACTTCACAAATATCCAATACACCGCACGTGTACGATTGAAAATTGAGGAACTTTCTTAATGTCCCAGAGCTTCCATCATTACATGTGAAGTATAATCAAACGGAACTCCCTTGTATAATAAAACAAACAAAATAACAATGTGTTAAATTGGATGACAGACTGTAAATTATCGAGCAGTTTCAATATGCCATCCCTGATTATCAACATCATGTCCACTCCAGCAAAATGATGGCCACAGTAAGAAAATGCCTTAGCTAATTATGAACACCCTCTAATCACAATCAACGTGCCGTTCAAATTTGAGGAGTTCTCTGAATTCTTCAAGAACTCCATCATCAGAATAGAAATCAAATCAAAAAGATGAATGACACAACTAGGATAATAAGTAGAGCTAGGTTTATCGACCAGTTCCACTTTGCCATCCCTGGTCTTCATCATCAGGTCCACTTCATCAAAATGTTGGCTCCCCCAAAACAATGTTTTAGTTACTTAAGGAAACCCTTAAATCAGAATGCATGTGCCGTTAAAATTTGAGGAGTTCTCTCAATCCCTCATGAATTCCATCATCAAAATAGAACTATAATCAAATAGGACTATCTTGAAGGTATTTCTTTACAAAGAAAAGATGAATGTCTCAAATCGGATGATAGAGCTGGAAATTACCAAGCAGTTCCACTTTGTCAGCCCTGGTCTTCATCATCAGGTCCACTCCACCAAATTGATGATGTTCGTAAAGAAATGCTCGAGTGTCTTAAGAAACTACCCAAATCATCATGCATGTGCCTTTCAAATTTGAGGAGTTCCCTCAGTTCCTCATGGATCCCATCATCAGAAATTGATTTTGAAAAAAACGGGACAAACCTGGAACCATCTATTTTCAGCCAAAACAATTTTTTTTTAATCGGATGATAGTCCTGGGAATTACCAAGCAGTTCCACTTTGCCATCCCTGGTCTCCATTATCAGATCCACTCCACCAAATTAATTATTTTCGTAAAGAAATGATCGAGTTTCTTAAGAAATCACCCAAATCAGCATGCATGTGCCTTTCAAATTTGAGGAGTTCCCTCAGTTCCTCATGGATCCCATCATCAGAAATCGATTTTGAAAAAAATGGGACCAATCTGGAACCATCTACTTTCAGAAAACAAAAAAATTTTTTCAATCGGTTCAGTAATGACGGAGTTCTGAGGTAACATACATTAAAAAAAAAAATAAAAAAAATTCAGACGAATTGAGAACCTCCTCCTTTAGAAATATTGAAGTCGGTTGATAATTTGTATTATTGTATAGTTAGTTACTTCTAATTGAAGGACAGCTAAAGAAAATTGTACGGTCATTATTATCACCCTAAAAAAAGGATGCACTTAAATAATATTTATATTAAGTAGTTTCCTTTACCAGATTTGATTTGATTTACCAGACTCGAATTCTAACGAATTATGGTTATTGCAAAATTCTCACGTAAGTTTCAAACTGTGTTTGTCATACATAATTTTAGTTATTTATAGTAAAGTTAATACTTAAACATATTTAGCGTGAATATATGTTTTCCTTAATAGAATGTCACTCACAGGGAAAATATAACAGTGTGTAAACCTACAACTGACAGATGTTGTTTTGTTTAGTTTAATGACGTTCACGTGACTCAGCGGCGAGTGTGACCGATTTACATGATTGTGTATTTAGGTTGTGATGAATAATTTTCATTCGATACGTGATTCGGTTTGTCGTCAAGTACCTATAGTTTGTGAATATGCAATGCAATATTTGTTACTGTAAAATAAAATTACCTACAGTGTAGTTTATGCCTGGGTGGAAAGTGATAAGAAAATCTTCGAGGTAAAATAGTACATTGTGCATCTAGGGCGGTAAGAAGGGCATTACTCACGAGGGTCTATTGAAGCCCGACGCCGTAGGCGGAGGGCTTTAAATGACTCGAGTTAGTAATCCCCTTACTGCCCGTGGTACACATAATGTTTTTCATCACATTTGCGAGGAAATAAATAAACTCTCTATACAGGTAAAGAAACAATAGAATGAATTGATAGAATGATCAGCGGTAGTGTAGTTGCACAGTCCACAGTACTCCGGAGCGACTACGTGCTGCGAGCGTGTGGGGGGCGGGTGCTCGGGGAGCTCCACGCGGGCGGTAAAGTAGTATGAGAATCCATTAAAACCATGGGAATAATACAGCTCTTTAATTGTAAGTATGCTTGCATATAATATCACCATTTACGAGCAGGTGTGATGAAAAAAACATTGATTTAAACTTTGACGAAACAAAACAGGGCTTAATCGCGGATAAATTATGAAAATACTCACCTTCGAATATTTACCTCCGACGTCTGAGCGCCTACCACGAACCGCGAACGAAAGTATACCTCCCTTTCGCACATGTAGTTTGTGATTTCTCACTCTAGTGGGACAGAGAGGTGAAACTTCGTTCGTGGTTCGTGGTAGGCCTTCTGCACCACGAGGGCAATATCGTCCGTCGGAGGTGAATATTTTTATAGTTCATATGCGATTAGGCCCCGTTTTGTTTACTTATAAAGTAATTAAATATTGCAATAAATGTACGAGTATGTATCTCAATTGGTAATCCAACTTCTTTTACTACCGCTTTTTTCAACGGAATTCGTATAAAAGTGTAGGTATCATTGAACAGATGAAATCATTTGATGAAGTACTTACCTGTTTTTTTTAAAGAAGTCTCTTAGAATCTAGCCTATTTTTAAAAAGAAACAATAGGTACACAACATAAATTTAAACTGAAATAGATGCCTGATCCTTTATTTTCTTGAGACAAACTAAATAAGCAAAAAGGTAAGCCGAAGCGTAGTTGTTAGAAGTTGGGGTAAAATGTAGGTTTTTTTTACAGTGTTAACCTCGGCAATTATAAAAGCCAACCGACATCAATGAATGCGAGTTAATAATTTAGCAAGGCGCCTCGTTCTGGATCGCGTGCGTTTTTCTGGTATTTCCGTGTTCTATTGATTTTTCTGCATATCGACCTGGGCACTCCACGAAATGATAATTAACCGCCAGGTCATTTACCTGTTTGTTTAGTTTCACTGCCGCATTTATTATTTATTCTGGTTAGGGATTTAGCGACGGCTTTACACCTAGTTTACTCGTTAATTTAATTTTGTACCTACTATTTAATTTGCTATTTTCTATGGAATCGGGACTTGTGGATTTAAAGGAAATTACTTATGATTTTTCGGTTTGTACTAATAATAAAGTGTATTTAGGTAAGGAAGTGTCCCAACCTTTTAATGAGAATTTTTTTCGTCTAAATGTACTTTTGATAAAAGTTTTTGCCGTTTCTTTTCTAGACGATTGTAATAAATAAAGGATGTAACGTTGTTTTATCACAGATTTCTCATGGCATTGCCACTTCTGGCCTCCATTATTTTATATCAGTTTGATGAACTATAATAAGGCATTGACATAATATATGTAATTGTAATTTTAAATTAATCCTTTGAAATCGATCGTCACGGAGTGGTTCTAATTTAGCTTCTAATATAAAAGCAAAAAGGGATTTCTAATTCTTCTTTTTAGTTTGCTAATTAATAAGTATAAATTATATTATACAGAAGCTGGAAAAGCATTTGTTTCCTGAAATATCAATTTGTTTACTGTTTTATTTACTATATAGTGCTGCCATCTATTTGCGCGTGCGCGAAATACGGCCGCTACCTTACCTGGAACCAGCAAACGTTGTTGTACTTGTTACACAGATGGCGCTACTTTAATGAAAATTGAATAGTGCCAGCGAATATTGGCTGCTGGCTGAATGTTTGTTTTCAAGGATTATGATATTTATGATATTAGTGCATATGATGTCAACGCTTCTTATGCAGGATTAGTATTTATAGTTTAAAGCATTCATTTGACGCATAAATATTTTTTCTTTTTTGTCACACTTTAATAATATTCTGTATTTCTAAGTATTTATGGTTATTTCGAGCTTTATATAAAGTCAACTCTTCACAAAGGGTTACATTATATGCGGCATCGTACATTTTCGCAATACAATTTGCATGAAATAATTATAAATCATTATTAATAGCGTGATAACAAGTATTAGTTCTAGTCACTGCATCAAAGTTCCCCGTTACACATGCAAATGACAAGTTGTTAACTTTTATAAACATTTTTTAATTGACATTTGGCTGTTTTCTTTAAGGTAAGGTGCGCGGTCGTAAATTTATAATGCCTATTGTTTATTAGTGTATTACTAGGTATTGTAAAAGTAGGTTTATAATAAGGTTTTTAATTTAATAAGTATTAGTAAGTGGGTAGTTATTTAACTACACTCAGCCCTCTTTTACAACATTAGTCTAACTAAAGCCTGATGATAAATGGATAATTCAATTTCAAATTTCTTCATTTTCAATTTGCTAGGTATTTACTTGGAAATAAATTAAAACACATAATATTCATTCAAACAAATTGACGTAAAAATATACGCAAGAGTAAAAGGTAAAACTTCATTTTGGATTTCCATTATTATAAAACCAACAAAAACGCGACATCACATATCACATCGTTTGTGTTTCATAATGAATAGTTGATTTGACTATGTTGAGCAAATTTTCACACAATCCAAGCACTAATTATGCAAAATGAATGAAGCAGCTGACCACCATTGTCAGTATAACTATAACAGCCACGAGGCCATCAGGGAACTCGGCCATACGTAACAAAAACCAACAATGCGAACAAAAGTAAACATCGGACATATTTGTATGGAATCGTCATAAATCACGCAGCCGTGACATTGAGCGAGATCACGGAAGCATGTATGTAATGTTTGTGTATGTATGGAGTCATACACGCGAGCTAATCGCCCGTGGCTAATAGAAAGGCTGGTAGACATGAAAAAGGCACAATGGATGTCGAGTTGCGGAAAAAAAAGCCCAGAGAAACTAACTAAGAAACTAACTAGTGTGATGATCTATCCTCGGTTTTGATAAAAGCTTACGAGGTTTCGAGAACTAGATTGTCTACGGTTTGTGTGAGGTTGAATCAATCCAGTATGACCTACTGGGTCATACTCATACTGAACAATATTAATAAACTTGCAGAAAATATGGCTAGGGGTTGAAATATGGTGGGGGTAAGTTAATAGGTAGTTAATAACAAAGCCGTTCGTTGATTAATGGGCGCCATCTATTGTGTATAGGCAATCTAAGCCTCGCTATTTATAGTATTTATTTCTTGGCTTATCTTTAATTGTATTACTAAGCTGGTATTGTGTACAAAAGTCGATACCTATTTATCTATTAGGCAATAACTTACTTGAATAATAGTTAACAGCGCCAGAACTCCCGTAGTTTTTGTTTAAGAATTTTATAAATAACCGAACCCTTCTGTTTTACAAAGATCGTGAATTTATCGAATGCCCGCCATAGTTTAATTTAGTAGACTAAACACAGAATGTGTGAGCGTGTCGGATATAGGAAAATGGCATGAATGAGATAAAATGAATCAGTATATTCTGCGAATACAATTGTATAATAATTAGTGATCCTGATAATTTTATAGTTTATGGTGACTTTGGGGTGCAGGCTGAGTTTTTTAATTATTTTATTCTTTATTGTAGAATATGTACATTTCGTATAGGTTAGGAGACCGTTGATTAAGAGTGAAACGGCGAATGACCGTTCGTCGTGGAAATCTTTAGGGGAGGCCTTTGTCAAGTAGTGGACGTCTTTCGGTTGAATTGATGATGATATACATTGTTGTTCTGATACATCTGATTGACTTGTTATTGCTCTCCCTGGGCAGTAGGTAAACACATACTTATTATTCTATTTTATGGGGAATAAATTAAGTCAAAAGATGGACCAAGGAAGAAGCCGAAAAAAAGAGATCAAGATCATGTTTAATGTTTTCAATCTGACGTTCAAAGGCTAATTAAGCAATGCCATTTAAAGTATTTCCCCGTTTATTTAAATCATCTTATTTTACGATATGGAATCACCAGTAGAGAACCTAAAAAGCGCACCAGTTTTATACTTCTGTTTATTCAATGTGTATATGGCTTTAGTGATTCATGGCGTTATAGTAATTTATCCCAATAAAAAAATTATTTTGATTGCATTACGCAGCATAAAAACACTTGTAAACAACTGAGCGCGTCTCAAGTAATTCAGCATTGAAGTTCGGATATATTTAACACTGATACCTATGACGAATGATGATGTCCTTCATTATTTGAATCTGAGTATTCTGATTATATATCTACATGACCATGATCCATTAGTATAAATATATCTAAGTTCATGTTTTGACATAGCTATAACCTAGAGACTCTCACTCAATCCATAACATTTGTGACAAATAACCAGATTATAAGTACAGGCTGTTCGGCACATGAGCCGCCAAAATTTTTTGGCGTGCTGATAGGGTCCTTTCCTACCTTCCGATTACGATTTTTTAATTATTTTTACCTAAATTACCCACAATCTGAGTAATCTGACCTTCGACGAAGCTAGCGATGTGTAGGTTGAGTTGCTTTATAAATACTAGCCGAGTGGGTGTATTATAAATGCACGTTAAAATTACCTGAAATGAGCACATCTCGGCGAGCAAAGCTTTATTTACAAAATGTAATCCCTTTGACAAGTAAAAGCGCTTCCCACTACGTGTGCTATTTTAAGACTTATTCGTAATTTCATGCATGGTTGAAGTTATCGGAGAGAAGTTATTTTTATGATACGTCGAAAATGTCACATACGGTAACTTGGGACTTGTGTAATTTTAGACAATTTATTTACTAATACCTAACTGGTGTAACTTTTTCCTTATAAAAAAGACAGGTATACATCTTAGATTGTCTATTTCAAATGTATCTGAAACTGGCAGATCAAGACGCAAACACGATATAAACACCACTTTATCGCTTGTTTTGTTTATTAGGTTCATTTCTAAGAAAATCTTTATGACATTAGCATAACTATCACATTTATCTCAATTGACACTATCCCTAGTCCGTAGTCTCTTATATTATGCCAATTATGAAAACAGGGGTTTTACCATGAACGTCTTAACGCGATTCAGTTTAGGCTCAGAAGGCCTAGTATAAAAATTGTACGACATTAACTCCTCGACCGCGTTAGCGTATCGAGGGGTCAAAATATGAAAGTTGCCGGATGATTTAAATAAACGGCAAACATAATTTGAACTCCCGATACGCTAACGCGGTCGAGGAGTTAATGTCGTACAATTTTTATACTAGGCCTTCAGTTGTATCGAAGCGACTCAGTTTAGGTCGTCAACTGAATCGCGTTAAGACGTCATGGTAAGGCTTCTGGTATATCCCATCCCGGAATATAGGGGATGATGTCCTAAGTGTGTTAAATATAAAAGGCCGTGTGCTCGGTACAAAGGTTTATTGCCGGACGGACGGGTTGTACAACTGCGCAACCGCTAGAGGGCGTGAGGGAAACTAAAAACTACCACCTATATTCATACATAACAAAAACGATAAGGAATATAGACTTTGAGAGGTTTTTACTTAATTGGATGAAATAAATTGTCACATTTTAACACTTAATCGTAAGTACTCACGCTCAAACATTAATCAAAATTTTCTTTTTTTCTAGGTAAGTAATGCTGCTATTTAAGTCGGGTCAACACAGGTAATACTAATGTAGAACTTCGAAGCATGTGAAAGCCACTCCAAAAGACTAAAAGACTCTAATTCACCAACCTGACAATGTCGGTGACATGTTGGCTAGAAACAGAAGTTCATAGAAAAGTTATGACAATGGTTCCAATGACAGCGTGGTGAAACAGGAGCCAGGCAGTGCTGCAGATCACGGGTCTTGGAACAAGTTATTAACAGGGTGTAATCAGAAAATACACATCACGAGGGTATCCAGGCCGATAACAGCGCACATCGAACGAACGGAAATTTGTAACTTCCTCTCTATCGCACTTGCATGTACGAGAGAAAGGGACTTCACGTCACTTCACATGTTCGAAGGTGACAGCTGCTGGTACACAATGGACGGTTAACCAAGAAGAAAGGCACCCATTTCAATCGAGGTGTCTTGGCCGATATGGTCCGAGACTGAAATGTGCCTTTCACCCGAGTAAAACACTATATTTCATATCGAACAAGAAGCAAGCAAAATACAGGTGTATTTCATAAAATGTAACTAAACATAATCTTGTAGTAAGAGAGTTCAATGAAAGTTTTATTTGAAAAAATAGATTTAATGGCGTAATTATGGACTCGGGAAACAATATCAGAATGGAAATCATACAAAGCATCCGTTATATTTAAACGGATAGTTTTTTAATTGATAAAATTAAAGAAGTAAAACGCCCTAGGGCAGAAAAGCTTCACTTTCCATTCATACATTTTCAAAGTAAGAGATATGAAAATCTTCTCTTATCCCACGTTTTCTATTGGTGAAACAGTAAATCGGGTTATATTTGTGGTGTTGCGAGTTACCACACTCCCCCACATTTATATTTCCAGATTCTTAAGACGCAGTAACTGGTGTGTTCCATCCCATTACAGTTATCATCTGACGTAACTCGACCTTGGCTCGATTCTCGATCGATTTTACATCAACACATATTGCTGTATCACACCAAATTATACACTTTCAAAATAGAAAATGATTGATAAATCAAAGTCAACCCAAGTATGGGTCTGATAGAATCGTATAAGCGAGAAAATTGTTCCATCGTTGGTTGTTTGGAAAGGAAATAATGAGAGGGAAATGGTGGTTGGCCTTGGGTTGACCTTGGTTGGGTATAGGGTGCCGTGACGACGAACTAAGGGATGTAAATTATAGTCCAGGATCTAAGGGTAAAGTTAATAAATCATACTTAGGTATATTAAATATTTACAGATTGAACAGTTTCGATTTTTAGGATTCCGTACCCAAAGAGTAAAACGGGACCCAATTACTAAGACTCCGCTGTCCGTCCGTCTGTATGTCTGTCCATCCGTCGGCACCAGGAGCCGCTTATCTCATGAATATCTCATGAAGCGTGATAGTTAGCTGTTGCAATTTTCGCAGATGTATTTCTGTTGCCACTGTAACACTCCCATACAACAAAAGTGAGTTTTTGCTCGATATTAGTAATAACGGCAACAGGTAGACGCTTGAAATATTCACATTATAATTATTTAGTTATAATATATTCACTTTAAAAATAAATAATTAAGCTTAAATTTAATCAAATATTTGAGAAGTTGGGGAGGAGGAGGAGGGGTCTCCCATACAACAATACGTGTTTTTTTGTCATTTTTATAAGTAGATAATGGTTCGGAACCCTTCGTGCGTGAGTCGGACTCACACTTGGCCGGTTTTTATATGAATTATGTTAGCAAACTGAAACATAAATAATAGTTCCCTATTTGTGGAAATATCTCCGCGACACGACACATACTAATGAAAGCTACATTAAAGCCTACAATTCTTAGACAACAGAGATTACGGTATGTTACACCATGCGCGTCGTCTTATCGCGCTTCCATCCTTATCACACCACCTTAATCAAATAATTCATCACTGCTTCACTGCCAATGGTTAACGCCCTCGTTGATTCTACCCAAGACGAATAGCCACTGGTCACGAAACTTCGACTTGATTCGACCGAACGCCCTTGAAATGATAGCAAGCAACCGTAATTGCTTTCAGGGCATGAAAAATCGATTCATGTTCTATTTTTACCACCCATTTTGAGTATCACTTAAAAATTTATTATGATGGATCAATTAGCCGACTGTTTGTTTTCACTGTTTCATAACGTTGTTGTTGAAATAATAAACAGGCGAAATTATCATTAAGTTTTAGTTTGATGGGACATAGAGAATATTAATCCGTGTATTGGCCTTGATTCCCGATGCCCAAATTGGCGGGCGAGTGAGCTCACGCGCGCACAGACGTAGACCATAGACTGGGTGGCGAACGCAAGCCTCATTCAGCCAGTGCTTCCTTACTCGCTCGACGCAGTTCGCGTGGCTAGTCCGGTACTAGTTTCCGAACGCACAGCTGCGTAGCGCGCGAAATTAAAAAAGTTGGAAAAGCGCGCGCTTATAGTGTAGTGAAAATATAAAAATGGGTGTGGTTAAAAATACAAAGAGCAAAGCGAAGAAGGATGAGTTGAAGAAGAATGTTGAAAACGAAAAACCGAAAAAGGATAAGAAAGTGAAAAAGAAAAATAAAGTTTCGTGTTTACAGTGCATCAGGTCGCCTTCGGACGATGGTATGTCCATCTACACATTTTTTTATTGATACTCGTAGGCCCGTAGGGATATTTTAATTAGAAGCGTCTTTATACACAGAAAAAAATTGTTTTATTATCATTCACGGACGGAACTTCTTTCCATTGATTTACATCGTTGTTGTTTCGTTGGCATTGTCGATAATGGGCATTTCCTTTTCCTGTTTTCTTTTACCGTGAACAAAACACACTGAATAGTGTATAAAAATTTAAAAAAAGTGTTAAACCTATTGTCATTGATTTTAGTTACTTTTTTTTGTTGTGAATCAACACTTCGATAATAGTGCTGGTCGGTCTTAATAAATGAATATTTACAACTTATTATGTAGTCCAATGACGATAGAGTTAAAAATTGTCGCAAAGAAAATGCTTTACATACTTTTCCTGTATATTTTCACCGCCCTTGTAGCTATTTATAGAATGCAACATTGTAATTGCGTTATTTCAACAACTAATCTCGAAGCGAGCTACCGATTTAATCAATCAACATAGCCTCCAACAAAGCCGATAAAATATTTACTCATCCTTTGTCCGTTCCGCATTTAAAAAGTTAATTCGAAATTCGAACTCGGTAAAGACTTTCAGTGTCGATTAGCAGAACCGCATCGTCACCATTGTCGCTTGTTCACCGGCCATTAGCGGTCCATTAACAGTAAAAACAGCAAAAACGACTAAAATTGCGACTTTCTATACATTGCCAGTGGGTTAGTGTATCCGAGAATAGTTTACTAAGTTGCTACATATATTATGCAAATTAATTATGCCATGTGATGTTGAAAAGCTTTTATAATACCACAAGCGTTCGATTTTTTTTAATGCCGCTTATCGCATCAATAAGATATTTTTTTAGTTGAGGTCTATTATAGCAACGCACAAAAGTATGCAAGCACATTTTACTCTTAAAATGTCTTAGGAATTACAATTTCATATACCTATTTCATATAGATCATTCATGTGTCCGGACAGGTATTACATAGTTATATACTTATCTAATGAATGAAACAAAAAATGGATCGTGTTTAAAAGCCCTTACAATGTCAAGTTGCGAAGCTGTCAACGTTATCAAGATTGACAGAACTAATGGATTATGTGATTCATGCATCGATTTAATTATGTATACCATCCAAGTTTATAAATCTTTACTATATTAGTCGCTTACATGACATAGCCATTATTTATCTTAAATAACACTCTTCTAAGCTTTGTACCTGTCTGTGTATGTGTACCAGCAGGGTTACCAGAGCTCCCAAGGATGCACTATTCTGATAGCGAAGGGCATATTCTTTACGCTGTCAACACCACAAACACTACAAAACTTTATTTTATATAGTTAGACCAGGAACTATTCTCATTCGTGCATAGGCAGAGATAGTCATACTGTCTTTTTCTTACGCTTGCTTGCTTGGTATTGCTATTTCGAAAAAAGGGCTCTACTACGCCATTTGGTTTATCAGACTATAGCTGGATGTGTGGCATAAACCTATCTCCATGACTTGTTAAAAGTAAAGCAGTAATACAGCTATACAGTATGTATCACAACGAAGAGCAAACCTTAAAACTGGTTGACGGGGAACTCGAGTACAATGTAATGACGTGCATTTCACGTGCCAAAATACATGTTTTATGGCATAAAATTACTAAATGGATTACTCGAGAACCTTCTTTTTGCAGTCGGTTAATGGTTTTTGTGACATCCTACAGGGTTTTGATTTTTGACAGAACATGCGTATTGCGTACTGTTGATATGTAGCTAGGGGCAACTAATAAACATTGACGTGGTTATGTCAACGCACATGCGCTTTGAATTCTGTTTATAAGTAACCTAGGTAATCATTTAAATAATGGCTGTAGTCATAGGCAACGCGCAAGCGCTTTGTTAACAGTTTATTTGTAACTAGGTAAAAATCCAAACTTCAACAAAGTTTGACGCCTGTCTGTCAGTTGGTAATTAATAATAAGATTCATTTATAAGATTGTAAACAAATTATACAGGGGAGGTGCAAAACAATAATAATTAATGTATATTTTTATACGTCACGTAAAAACTGTCGTATTTTTGATGAATTAGGTACCATGCTCATATTTATGATCTAAACATTAACGGGTTTCTTTCTTTGCCTTTCGTTCTGATACATACTGTATACACCTCTTTTGCTGTTACAATAATTGAGTGACACAGAGGTAATGCAATGTATGGAAACCCGGCCAGGGTCACTAAAAGTGGCTTTACTTCTGGAGTCTTAAATACATACATGTGACTTTACTGGAACCGAATCCTACTTAGCCTACTGTGTATTACCTAAGCCTGTGTAAACACCAAAATACCCAAATCAATACTCCGCTTCCAAAATAAACAGTGGAATTAAATAAACATTGTCCTCTCGCCCTTTCAGCCAAAACTCGCTTATCATCTATTTTTAGCGGAAACGTTACCGCCTGGCAATTAAATACAGTCTATATAATTACCGGACAGGTCTGCATTGTCAACAAAACTGATCATTGTTCAACCGTATTTCAACAACATAAAGACTAAAAATTACAGTAAATTGTTGCGTTTTGTACTCAGCCATGTGTGTCCTGGCTACCTACAGTTATAAACATAGCTCATCTCTTAATACAATGACTAGTGTAAAGCGAGCTTTACACCTGTGATATCTATATGCAGTCGGATACCAGGATTATGTTGGTTTAATTTAAAGAACATTTGAACAACCATGGTGATGTAAACGAAAATATTTGACCAACCTTGACAGAGTTTGGTTTTACAGAGCTTCGCGGTTAAACTCCAACTCAAAATATTTATCGACGGTTTTAGGTCAACAAATTCTGTTAAATTTACCTACAACATACGTTTTTAAGGTTCCCATTCGTTGTAAGACTTTAATTATGGCTCTATTTCTTAGATTGGGTAGACACAAAAGCCTTAAGCCAAATGGACTTGCGCTTTTTGTTACATTTCGTTCCAAAACTTGAAAATGATGAAGTTTTGGAACGAAATGTAACAAAAAGCGCAAGTCCATTTGGCTTAAGGCTCTGTCTATCCCGTAATGTACATATTTTTCTATTTCATTAACATACAAGGCCCAAACTAATAATAAAGCAAATCCATTATTGTCAAAGTTATTACCATTGTGTTAGGGCAACGCATGAAAGGTCGATGTGAAAATCATTGGAAAGGTTGTTTACTTACCTAGCTGTAAACAACAGCCTTTAGCGTCATAGCTGGACTTGGCTACGAGTAAAATGAACAAAATCTAGGCACTAGAAAGTGCTGAAAACTTATAACAACAATAATATAATACTTCTTTCCACAATAACACGATATTACTTAGTTTAGTCAGAGCGATGCGGAAGGGATAGTAGGCAGTTACGGGATACATAATTGATGAAGGGCCTACTTTTGTAATATCGCCCTTCATTGTACACAGCCAGTGAGTCATTATTATGTAAGGATGCGTTCGGATACTGTTCGACATCACAACGGATATAAGTTTTGACGTAATTTTCGGTACAATCATACAGCCTAACCGATTCAGTAAGAGTTTTAATCAAATTTTTGTCTTGTTGTAAATGCATAGTGCTGTCGAAACACACGATAAATCTTTATACTCAAATACCTACGTCATTTTATTTAGCAAAATAGGGTCCACTGATAAAAGTAGCGCCATTGCAAAAGTGTGCAAGTTTTGTTTGGTGATATTTTTGGTTTGACAATATCTTAATTATACAATTGACGCATCTCGGCGTAATTTTGAAAAGCTTCAATTTGCTATAATTAGGTATAAAAATGCTAGTTAGTATTGTTAATGCGACCTTTATGTTTATTTACAATTTACTTATTGCTTTTTGCGAAGCGAACGAAAGCTGAAATGAGTAGTCGCGTAGAAATGAAGATCGGCCGAGTTAAGAAAACGACTTTTTAATTAACTAACAAGAACTGGTAGCCATAGCCTGGCAATTTATTTGGTTGTCTGGTTTTATTTTCGTGAGTTTGTCTTGTAAAGAACCGCTGAAGCAGGGTGATATTCCCAACGCACAGATCTGCTCAGGGAATGTAACCAGAATAAAAAAGAATTTTAGAAAAAGAAAGAAAAGCCTTAGAAGTCAGTTTTGTGAAGCTTCTCATTTTTTGCAACCTCTAGAGTAAGCCGGAGCACTGGCCAGTGGAAAGAAAACACTGCTCTATACGACTCTAGAATAGTAGATATTGAATTATTGAGTGATATGTGTGCTAGATAGGAAAACGGATCCGTCTCCTGATATATCAATGACAAGCTTTCAGTTCAAGTTTACTTCAGGTGACAATCCACGTATCGCGCACTCTCCCTATGCCATAGTTTCAAACGACGTTAGTATGTACTTCCAAAATTCCCCTCAAGGCTTTATTTTTAAGGATCTATGGATATTTTATCAACCAAAGGCACGCGCGATCTTAGTATCCCATTTACCACATCTCAAGTTCAGGCCTAACGCCACGAAAAGTCGAAAACCGAACGATAGAAAATGTATTTTCCTCTAAAGAGGTTATTCCGTCAATGGCATTTTTCGATGTTCGTGGTAGGCCCTCCGTATATTCGGAGATCCCGTCTACACTGGTCCACCCTAATCAGCGCTCGCCAAGTGAAGAACGACTCGCGGTTACGACACCAGGGCGTGCTATTCGGGATGTAAACACAGTATGTGGGTCGCCTGCTACGATCATAATCAGATGGGAATGCGTGGATTCCGTAAAACGGCATCTAATGTTACTTTCTTGTCTGAGTGTTGCCACTTGCCGGACTACAGAACGCGGGCTATGTTATTCTTCTTACTGTTTATTCATTGAGCGTTGGTGGCCCAGCGGTAAGAGCGTCTGACTTTCGATCCGAAGGTCGCGAGTCAAACCCCGGCTCGTACCAATGAGTTTTTGGGAACCTTTGTACGAAATATCATTTCATATTTACCAATAGCTTTTCGGTGAAGGGAAACATCTTGAGGGAACCGGAATAATTCGGATGAGCCCTGGTTTACCCTTTGACTTGGGATTAGTTGCCAAAGCGGACTCCGGGCTCCCGGAGCTCCGTGGCGTAAGCCGGGAAAACTCAAGGAAGAAGAAGATATCTTTTCACGCCCTACAGTCTGCAACATTTGATGAATTCCAACAAGTGAAGTGTGGTAAATGCCAAAAAATTGAGCAGTTGTTAGATTGCCAAAGACTGTACAACCAAAAATCATCATTATATATATAATGGTGGTTTTTGATGCCGGGTTTTTAAATCAACATGTTGTCAGCGAAATCTATAATAATATATACCTAATTTGATGAATCACTATTTAGTTACTGAAATGTAAATTATAAATTGAAAGACATGTCACACTACAGAAAAAGTGACCAAGAACCCTAGTGCCCAGGTCTGGGGGCAGTGTTTCAATTTATAATTTAAATTATGAGTATGTACTCATATATGTATGTATATAGAGTAGTGTGACTACTTCAAAAACATGAATCATAAAGTACATTTTTCTACTCCAGCACTTTTACCTGTCAATTAGATGACTGACAGCGATCTTAAAAAAGTATACATTAATAACGTTTTCTATGGTATTCCATAAGAACACTGCTCCTATGGATTTTTATACAATATATGAGCATTGTTGTTTTTTTTATTTTAATTTATATAGTGGGCACAACATTTTCCCTAACCTGCCACTTTTCTAGATTTTGCTTTTTACACTATTTTAGCTGTCGTAGAAAAACTAGGGTATGCAACAGCTGATAATTTGTTTTTAAAGCTCTCGGGTCTACCCTTATTACATCACTGTTGCATAAACTACTATTAAATCTTTGTCAAGTCAGTTTAGCACTACTATAATAAGGTAAAAGTACTGCGTAGATATTTTTTTGGGCAAGCCCTACAAAAAGATTCACTATGCTCGGCCCTGTGGCCATGATGTCATAGGTACGCTGTTGCCTTGGAATTACGACCGATTCATAACGTACTGCTAAAATGAATCCACTTTGAGGGCCGTTTCGAAACTGTTTATCTAATTAACATAAGTACTTCTAAAAAACCGATGTTGGAAAACATTTAAGGTTTTTAAGTTTACCATATGGATTTGTACACGCAGAAAAGTTTGAGCAGACCATATCGAATCATTTAAATCGGCTCAAACACGTATTTGCCCAAATGTGATTGTTTTTTTGTAAAGGGTACTTTGTTGCTTATCGATAAGGCGCGAATGCTAATGCCATAAATAATCGTTAATAAATTAACCTTGTCAACAACCGACAAAAATGGTACCTTTTACTAAAAACAAACACAAATATTAGCAAAAAAGTGACTTACTCAGAAATAAATATTCCGTGGTGACTTAGCTGCGGCGCGATTAAGAGACTGACTGTACAGTAGTTATTTCTAATTGGATCCTGCTTTTATATATGTAGTCTGTCTCGTTAGTGAAGTCTGAACGTAGGAGGTAAAGATTTAATAATGTACAAAACAAATAACGATACTTTTTGTTATACCCCTGGTACCTATATTCATCAGCATCTTTTGTGTAAAATGTTTAAATGGGTTGATAAATAAAGCTTTTCTTGGTATACATTGTCTTGGTTACGGTCTTAAATACTCTTAAAAGCTATTGTATATTACATTTAAATTATTTTCTATAACAGGCTGTTTATTATATCTCTACTAAATACATTTGTGGTTGTTTCTAGTACAAGGAACCATCTCTGTCGTTTGTCGATAAGGTTCATTTTTAAGTGAATCTACTACGGTATACCAACCTTTATTTATTTACCTCTAATTAGTGATATTAACGAAACATAATAACAACATAGAACATTAATCACGGAGAAAGATGAAATAATCTTATTAGTATGTTCTGTGAAATACCGAGCTAGTTATCTAGTGCCTTTGTATCAATCCCACTATACTTATAGCTCGTTTCTTTTTAAGATTAGTAAAATAACGGTGGATTTTTCCTACGTTTCATCAGTTATTTTAGTCATAGACAATAATAGACATAGTACGACCGGTTGGCGTAGTTGGTAGCGAAGCGACCCTGCCTGCTATGCCGATGGTCCTGGGTTCGAATCCCGGTAAGGGCATTTATTTGTGTGATGAACACAGATATTTGTTCCTGATTCATGGATGTTTTGTATGTATATATGTAATTGTATATTATATATATCGTTGTCTGAGTACCCGTAACACAAGCCTTCTTGAGCTTACTGCGGGACTTAGGCAATTTGTGTTAGAATGTCCTATAATATTTATTTATTTATTTATCTCTAGAAAATATTACAATCAGATTACTTATTTCCATTGGTAACGTTATGGTAAAGAAATAAGAGGCAAATATGCCAGCTTTAAATTGTGTTCGTATAAAATCGCACGATATTTCTAATCCTAAAACAACGAGGGTAATAGATTTAATATAAGATCTTGCCTCCTATCGCAATGAACGTAGTGTATTCTGATGGGAAGTCCCTAAGAGAAGATTGTATTCAACTAGATCGGTGAGATCATAGTTAAAGTACACTAAGTACTGATACAATATGAATACAAGTAGGTTGTAATGGCATTATTTACTGCCTCTTTCAAATATAATGGCAACGTAGGAGTGTACTGTCTTTATGGTAAGTAATATTGAGGTGACCGCTATTGGTCATTCTGTTAGATTATTTTTGCAATAAGTATATTTATGAATTTTTTTACAGTAAAAAATATATAAGTAGAATAATATACATATATTAGTTTTTATTCCAGATTTTCGTATAAATTACACTTAGTATGCAATCTTTTTTTCGGCCCTTATATTTTAGTGTTTTCTGTGTTTTTTTTAACAATTGCTAGCTTAATAAGACCTCGAGATATTTTTCATACCTATGTGCTATGTAGTAATATTTCTTTTATCATGCTAAATCGTCGCTAAAATGTGTGGGTTTGGGATTTGGGATATTCACACTCAACGCAGCACAATTAAGTTTTATTCTTTTTTTTACATTTTACTATGCACAGCGGCAATACAACACGAATGAAGTGCTCAATATTATTTGTTCTAACTGTACCTAGATAAGTCAATAGCACCTTATTGAATCGTACAAATCTACGCGCAAATGAACTTGTTAGCTTTTATATCGTTATTATTGTCCTGAGTAGGTTATCACGCAAAAGAGCTAGAGACCACCTCAGGCGTGACTCACTTGACGCAAAATGACTGCGTGTCAATCAAAGCTTAATCCATTATCGTATTGGAAAAGCGATAGAGCTATGTGGGAATAACTTAGAAAAAATCGAACAATAGCAAATAAATCAGCCAAGAAACCACGCCCTTTGCGCTCTGGACACGAAATGGCAATTTGGTCTATTAGATTCTGTGTCTCATTTCTTTTGTGTCAAAATTCTAGCCCGTTAATCAAATAATCATTCCCTGATATACCTACTCATTTATCAATATTAAAAAAAAACCGCCCAAGAGCATGCGGACCATGCTCAGTGTAGGGTTCCGTAGTTTACCGTCCGTCACAATAGGCAACCTTAAAAAGTGTTTTAATAGATACCATGCTCAATATGCTTAGAATAATTAACAACGACGATACTCTCGATCACACCCGTCCCGACCCTATCAACTCCTGAAAAATCTTAACAGCGCGAAGTAGAACAAGGTACAGCGCCATCTCTCGGGAAATTAGGTTACTAATTTAAGTTCTTATTAAGTTCTACTTTTGTGATTTTTTCATATTTTTTAAACTCTTAGTTCAAAATATAACATTACGATATTACGAAAGACTTCGTTAAGTATATGTTACATATCACGGCCTTGCTAGCCAGATTAAACTGGAGAAGCAACATCAGGATGTTCAGTTAGCGGCAATTTACATAGCTATTTACTCAGGAGGTGAGATCACAGTTGTGTGCTCTTAGATGACTTCATTATCTTACGTATGTTATATTTCTACGTTTCAATTCTCACTCATAGTCACGTCATAGAAAATAGTACTTACGTTGAGTAGTACTATGGTTTATGTGCATTGACAATCTACGTCTTGCTAGCTACTGATATTTCCAAGTCAAGGCCGAATATGCAGACTGCATACAAAGTGTAATTTGTATGGAAGTTTATCTCCCATTCAATGTGGAGTTTTAAAATGCTAAGCGATTTTCTAAAGTCCGTAAAATTATTATTATTACCTACCTAACCTATTGTAGAAGATCCAATATCTTTACGTCAAATCTGCACGTGTTTTGTTATTCAATAAATAAAATAAATAAATATACGGGGAAAATCTCACACAGATCCAGCTAGCTCTACCTAACCAAAGCCTGTGCTATGGGTACGCTGCTAGAGGACGATATACATACATAGTATTACATAGATACATAGAAAACGTCCATAACTCAGGAACATTCGTGATAAACACACAAATAAATACCCTTACCAGGTTTCGAACCCGGAACGTCCTACTTCGTAAGCAGGGTCACTACCGACTAGGCTACGGAGGCCGATATTGTTTTAATAGATAGCGTCATTTTCTTTTGACATTGACGAATCTACATATCTCGGAAGTGAGTAAGTTCAATAGATGGGCCATTTTTTTTCAAAGTTGTCCCCCAATCTTTTTTTTTTTTGAAATTTTGTCCCAAGTTTTTTTCCATTCTGTTACCATTTTTTCATAGACTTTGTATGGCCGTAACGGTAAGGATACTTTGGAAATTGTATGGAAATTCAGGGTCATTTTTTTTTTCTCCTGTTACTAATATCGAAAGAGCTCACAATTCTGAGTAGAAATCACATGAAAATACCCAATATACCCATGTTAAAAAAAAGTGGTGCGACAACTTGTATAAAAATTACATTTTACCGCTGCGAAATAGCTGAAACTTGACGTACACAAATAATCAACGTGTAGTACCCCAACGTTCCGTACAGTCAGCAGTAGAAGTGCGGAGCGTGCGGGGTGTTCAAAATGATCTTGACACACTTATTGTCACAACAATAAGGTCGTGCCAAGATAATTTTGAACTCCTAGCCAGCTTAGCTACTTCAGCTACTGACTATACATACCTATACAGTTAACCTTCTACCGTTGCAAAAGTTTTTCATAGAGCAAATGGGCCGTTTCGCCTACATTTCGTCTGCCTTCTCTACTGATATGATTGTACCTAGAGGTAAATAGGTTGCCTGAACAGATATTGGCAAGTTTTTAGGTCGGCAAGTTATTTGTCCCAAGTTTAGAGGTCGTTTAGGATACAACCTCACTTGCTTGAGATCGGGAGTATAATCTAATGTTGCATAAAATCTGTTATCCTAGCAGTTCTGAGTTCTGGATTTTTACACAGATCGAGTGATTTCGATTTATGCCTATCCAAGGTAGACTTAGAGAAGTTAGGTTAGTACTTACACGTTTTATTCGTCGAGGGCTTAAAGCTAACCATCCTTCCGACAGCTTCTTCAGATTAGCTCCGTATTAGGGTATACAATCTATACATCTATATTTTCTATCTATCAATCATACATTGGGAAGTGGTTGAACAAGATTTCAAAAATAAAAATATGTGTGTAAACATCAGACTGCATCTTATAAAAAACCATACGCACATTACAGGCGTTGTGCAATGACAGGAATATCGACTGATAAAAATCCAGCCCAAATTCCTGCCGTTAATTGTGTTAACACAATTGACATTATGACCGCACAGACGCTGATATGCATGCAAGGTTAGCGAAAACATGTGTCATCTCTGATGATCAAGCCAGATGCGTTTTATGACAAACGAGAATAACAGGTACAGTTAGCAGCAGAAGTGCGCGGGAAATGTGTTCAAAATTATCATGGCACGACCTTATTGTTGAGAATAAGTGTGTCTAGATCATTTTGAACACCCCGCCCGCTCAGTTACTTACGCTCGGGAAGCGTTGGTGGCCCAGTGGTAAGAGCGTGCAAAGGTCACGGGTTCAAATCCTGCCGGCTCGTACCAATGAGTTTTTAAGAGTTGAACTTGGGAAATATCATTTGATATTTAATCGCTTTTCGGTGAAGGAAAACATCGTGAGGAAACGGGACTAATCCCAATAAGGCCTAGTTTAAGGGTTAGAAGGTCAGATGGCAGTCGCTTCGTAAAACTAGCACCTACAACAAATCATGGGGTTAGTTGCTAAAGCGGACTGTACCTGTACTCCACGGCTCATGCAGGGAGCCTGGGAGTCTCTCTACATACATGAGCCGTGGTATAAGCCGGGAAAACGCTAGGAACAAGACCGCCCAGCTCCTTCTGCTGCTGACTGTACCTATAATAGGTAGGTGTTTTTGTTATGAGCGAGTAGGCGGGTGCATCTCCCATATGAGGAGGCAAACACTAAGTTTAATAATAACATGCCATGCCAAGGAACTTTGTTTTTCGCACACAGTTGACAAAGACGCGAGTTTGATGATTGTTTTGTGATATCATTGTTTGGATTTTATAGTGCACTTTGCAAAATTTACGACGATAGTTTCGCATGACTTTGCTACTCACTTCATAAAGGTTGACTCACGAAAGAACGGACCGGGCCGGGACGGTGTGTCAATTTCTATAGACAGTGACACGACACACACGACGTCTCGGTCAGGCCCGCCCTGGCGTGACTCAACCTTAACATTTGTTAGGCCTGTAAGACTGTTGAGAAAAAACAGTTTATTATTGATGCTGTCGATTGCGCTATAATGTCGCATCACTCTTAAATTAATTAATTAATTAATATTATGGGACAATCTTGTACAAATCGACCTAAACCCACGGTAAGCTCAATAAGGCTTGTGTTGTGGGTACCAGACGACGATTTATATAATAAATAGATACATACAATAGTACATTACAATACAAGGGTGAAAAAGATAAAATTCGCAACGAGTGGCGATAAATTAAAACACGACCGTAGGGAGTTATAAAGCAAAGTTTTTAAAATCAATAGTACTCGTTATTCTGGTTATAAAAAGCCCAAACCTTACTATATTTTCAAAAAAAAGGGAAATGGTACCGTTTTTGAAAATGCCCCTATATTTGAGGCAGGCACGTAAAGTGCTCATTACCGCCCTAGGGCGGTATGTTTCTCCACTGCGAGTTCACAGTCTTGTGGATTGATAACCTTGAACTCAAATTTTCTGTAATTGATGCAGGCTGGATCTGATAAACACTAGCAATATCCTAGACGATTAGCTAATATTTATTTTACTAGACTCCTAGGCGATTAACTCATATGTATTTAATGTCTAGACTCCAGAAGGTATTCATATAAACAACTATGTAATATCTAGACCACAGCATAGCGTATAAACAACTCATTGGTACAAACCATCAGTTACATATTTATTTATTTAGAGTGCAAATAAACATTACACAGACGGAACAGTTTCCACTCGCGTTTATGGACAAAAACATTGGCCTAAAAATAGGACGGTCTGTTTCAATAACAGGCTTAATTAATGTTTCCTTACCTAAATAGCGCTCAATTACGCTAGAATAGTTTAGAAATGAAACAGACAATATAGTGTCAACACTGACTTGAACCCACGCTAGTTAAAATCACATTCCAGACTACATTTTTCTCTATAACTCTTACTTCTATGAAATACCTAGTATACCCGTTATTTCATAATTTTAATTAGCAACCTTCTTATTTAGAATTGTACAATAAAAAACTGTTATTATTATTATCTCCAATCTTGTACAGTCGAGTTCATAAATATTTGGCAGTTGAATGCATAAATGTGTTTATTTACACCTTATTGTCAATGTCTTATAGATATTTTTGAAGCCTTGGAAATGCACACAAGTTTAAGAACACGCCTGTATGTACATTGCCTATTGCTTGAGGTAAAATTGTTCATGAAAAACCTTGTCGTTTGGGGCTTTATTCATAGTTCATGATTGTGAAAATTTTGTGATATGACAGCAATATATTAGCGACTGCGCGTTTCTTAAGTATTGTCCGTCTCGCTCCTGCCAGAGTAGTGGTAGGAGTGAGACGCACATATATTAGAAACAGTCCTTAACGCCTACAGTTACGTACAACCAATGGTAAGCACATAGGAAAGTGAATAAATTCAACTTTTTCTTACTTAAGTCAACGGCTCGGCGAACACAAGTATGGCGTAAGGACTAATAAGTACTATAACCACTTACAACAACTGACCTTAATGCTTTATGAATTACAACAGAAATTAGTCTAATTTTCGCCATGTCACCATCCATCATCAAACTACGTGAAATAAAATAAGTCAAATAGGCCATCAATGGCTGACCGGTCTTAATTTAGATTTATTATAAATTGAAAGAGATGTCATATACTACAGTAAAAGTGACCAAGGCCCCCAGTGCCCAAGGCTGGGATTTGTTTTATATAAGTCCGTGTGCTCAGCACGTTCATGCCTAATAGATGACACCCGTTTGTTACCACTATTGACATTGACATAACAATTGTAAGCCAGCCCTGCCCACCTTGGTCACTTTTTCTGTAGTATATGACATCTCTTTCAATTTATGACATTGCAGCATTGCTCGAGCAAAAGAGAACGGGATAGATCTAATAGCACGCGAATGAAGAGGCGATAGTAGACGGACGCGTCAAAGTAAACCGCGTAATCAGATAATTGCTGTTTACAACTAAACTACATTTTTTGTTGATAAAAGGTTTTACCAGATTTAAGAACTAGTTATTACTCAACTATTTAACTAAGAATCAGGTTTATAATTTCAAGGGTTACCACATTCTGACCGAGAACATGTTAAAAGAGAACTGTGTTTTATAAATAAAAGTATCTAGGCTATTGTTAATAATCATGATTTCACGTTTACCAGTTTGAAGGAAATATGTTGAAGTTTTTTGTGTAATATTAGGTACTTAGTTGTTATCAATATTGAGATCTAGGCGTCTGAATGATAACAATTTGACCACTTTGGCCTCTTAAAGATGACATGTATTGGGGCAGCGTCGAGCTCTAGTACGTTTACCTTATCTATAATGTTCTTATGGCGCCATACGATCACATAAAAATACCACACAAATTACCATTTAAAAGTAGTAATATTAGCCCTTAAATAACCTCGGAACCATCAAAGACTCTTTAGAATAGTTTTACGCCCGCAAACCGCTTATAAAATTCGACCTTCACTGGGAATTTGGCAGGACTTTATATAGACGAGTTATAAATCGAGCAGATCCTTGGCACGGATAAACAGTCACTACAATGCCGGATAATTCTGGAGACTTCCCAATTTTGTCCCTTTTTTGTACTTGAGCCTGGAGTATAAAATGTAAATAGAAACGGTAAATCCATAGACAAATTTCTACTGACAAAATTAGTTTGCCAGGGTGCATAAACAATATGCCAACCGTTAACGCTCAGTAGTGGACAAAACGCAACTGTATTTGTCGCAACAATAAGGAAGAGTGATATAGAGACATAACTACGCTTCACTACGGAGCGTGAACGATTCCCATCTTGTCTACGCACTCGGATCTTTTTAGAATAAGGCAGGACTAATCAAGCTTTTTAAATAAAACAAATGATGTGCCATGTTTCTTTTTTCTCTAGCTTACTCTACATTCCTGGTTTGTCATATTTTAACGTCTTCGTTCGTATATGTATAATATTTTAATTCCTTTTCTCGTGTTTAGACGTTTCACATTTTGATATGTTAACCACAGCCACAGCGTAGGGATGTATTCCATACAGTGAGGTAACTTCATACACGGCCAACGGCTCGGCTCGGTGGTCGTGCTGAGGCTCAGGGTTGTCAAAAACTATGCGAAAGATATTACAGTCTAATTGGCAAAATAATTTTCATTTTACACCCCTTAAAATAGACCGCCGATTTTTCATAGAAATTCGGCGGCATTTCCTCCCCGCGCGTCCCCCTTCGATGACCCAGAAATCGGCGGAGTTAACCCACTGTATAGAATACATCCTTACGCTTTGCCACAGCTGTCACACAGTTCCAAAAGATTGGAAAATGTTGAAACTTATGGCGTTAAAAATGGTTTAGGTACTTAGGTATTTGGCTCATAGGTTGAGAATATTGTAAGCATTAATTTTAAGTGCTAATTACTTGGCGCCATAACTACCTTATTATCTATAATATTCACGTTGGCTCATAAGCTAACGTGAATATTATAGGTAATTTCGTTATTAGTTAGGTAATTAGTTATTTAATGATGATCACTTGGGAAATGTTCCCAGTTTTATGAACGAGAAAGTGGATTTCAGTTATACCGCATTACAGTCGTGATGAGTTTCTTAACAACTTTGACATATCCTACGACGATGCAGCAGGCCGAAACATCATTATCACATATATGTAACTTAAGTAAAACAATCACGCAAAGTAATCAATTAGTTGTCTATAAAAGAATCAACAAATCGGCACATGTAGACATTGTAGCCATTAGCATGCGTTGGACGTAAACAAACATCACCACTAGTTCCACTAGTCATTAGTGACCTTTCGGAGGATGATGTCAACACCTAACATGCCCACTAAGGCACCTATGTGCTTACCATGAGTTGTACGTAGCCATATTCGATAGCGACTGCGGCATTCGAAAGTATATCCGTCTCGCTCCTACCATTATATGGCAAGAGCGAGACGGACATAGTCCCGAACGCCGCAGTCGCTATCGAATATCAAATGCAGTAGTAGCCAATCGACGATTCGAACTCCCCAATAGCATGTAATAAGTACTAGTACTTAGGTACTACTTCGGTAGGACGAAGTACAGACAGTTCTCTTGCCTAACACCAAAAAATGCGCTGATAAAAACGTGTAAAACATTAATAAACATACAAATGCTTGTTGAGAATATGAGAAGATTTTGGGAATGTATACATACTTAGTACCTACCGGTAAATTGTTAAAACGCACGTATTGTTACATTTATTTACTTATAATAGTAGTTTATGCAACAGTGATATAATAAGGGTTCTAAAACTTGAGGGTCGCCGTTAGACCCGAGAGTTTTAAGAACCAATTATGAGCTGTTGCATACCCTAGTTTTTCTACGACAGCTAAAATAGCATAAAAAGCAAAATCTTAAAACGTGGCAGAATAGGGAAGATGTTGTGCCCACTATAGAAATTAAAAAAAAACAACAACAGTGCTCATATATTGTATGAAAATCCATAGGAGCAGTGTTCTTATGGAATACCACAGACAAGGTTATAATGTATACTTTTTAAATATCGCTGTCAGTCATCTAATTGACAGATAGAAGTGCTGGAGTAGAAAAAGATTATTGAAGAACTCTGAACCGACTGTAATGTAAATTAGGTAGTTAGGTTTGTAAATCCACCTAAATTGGTACAATGTAAAAACGGAGTACTGCCTGCCTGCCAATATTAAATAGTGAGATAAATTTAGAATTATCGTTTTTTTTTCTGAATATGGCAAGAAGGGCTGGAGTAATTTGTATTCATTAGGTTAACAATTCCATAATTAAATAGATAAATAAACACGTGTTGTAAGTAGGGAATGCAAAACCGATTATGATTTGTATGTAATAACCGGTTATAACCGGTTACGCCCATACAAAAATAACCGGTTTTGCATTCGCTAGTTGTAAGCAGTAATGCTTTAACTTTTGTCTGTAAGCGTCACAAATATTGAAATGGTAACCTTTCTGAGGATGATGTCAGTCGCCGCTCCTAAAGCGTTACTTCGGTCACCTTTATTAGTGGCAGACACAGTCACTTACCCTTATTAGCAGATAATGTATCGAGCCAATCGACCATATGGACAAAGAGAATTACTCCGGTGGAATTTGATTAGACAATGTTTGAGTAACTTCGAAAAATATTTGGCAAGATTGAAAACGATTCGATTCTCAATTTCCATAGTAACTTCTTCCTTCCATTCTGGAGTGTCCACACTGTCAATTTCAGCCACTGTTGGACTTACTACAGTATGGAAAGAGACAAAAAGTGCCAGTTATTAATTCATCTCAATGTTAAAACCAATCATGCATGCACATCGCATGAATACGTTCGTGGATCACCGATGATCAAGTAATCTCTCTTCAAGCAACAATCAGTTTACTTTCGATTGTTATTGCACGCATCATTGCAATTTGCAATGCTTCACATTGCTTACGAATACAAAACGGAAACTAATTAATTCGTAAAAATAGCGAACATAGGTACACATGCGTTCAAAAGTGCATGGGTAATTTATGAATGAATTCATTCATTTATATACATTGGTTTTTTAGTATCGTTCAACGGTTAAAGATACCTCCGATCATTAGCTCACAATATATATGCATCTGTATGTCCGCCGGGCATCCGCCAGAAAAATCTACCATACATTTGGCAGATCCGACGAGTATACCCGGACGTAGGGGAGAGTCGGTTATATCGTACCACTTTTTACTAAAACGTGGATAACTTTTTTCTGAAGGAAGATAGAAATGGAACTGTTTATTCATATGAAAGTTCAGTTTCTTGGCTAGGTTATATATCAAATTAAATAATCTGGGATTAAAATAACGATCTGTAAAAAAATAAATCCGAAGGGACTGCCATCGGTACGATTTAGCCGACCAGTCGGTTAAATCGAATCCCATGCCGCTGGTTCAGACGACGCAACGGAGCCACGCTATTGCGTCGCCTAGAACTAAGTGATTTTTGTTTGTTATTGTTTCTCTTTTGTGCTCTATATTTTTTTTTATGTATAATTTATGATTTTCACAGTGCATATTGGTACTAACTGTAATGCTGTGTTAAATTTTTGAAATAAAATAAAATAAAAATCGTACCACCACCATTCAAACTGTATTAAGTTAAGTATTACGAATGTTTATTGTTTATTTTAGATTAAAATATCCATTATTTATAGCAATACACTGAAATCGCACTGATAACATTAAAAAATATTTGGTCGGTTAAATCGTACCTCATAGGTACGATTTGAGTGAGCTATGGTACGAATTAACCGACCAGGTATCTTTTTGAAATAAATAATATAAAAAATATAACCACAAAACTTTTCCAATTTCTAAATACCACTTAGTAAACCTGATAAATATAGGAGTGAAATACTGTTAATACTGTAATTTTAATCTATCTAGATCGCAAGTAATACAATTACGAAATCACATCAAAAGTTACATCGAGTCCGACGAAAATCAATTTTTTCCTCTCTCATGTTAATTCTTGAGTTTTTGTCATTTTCTATTTCGGTAACTGATGATTATAATTGACTTAATTGACTGATGATTATATGGACGGATATTATTTTGCTGCATCTCTTACAATGTGGTGTGGGCTAGACAGTAACTATACCTTAACTGGATTATATTGGTACCTACTGTGCGGGCACAATTCAACTTTCAAATTGATTTGATTACAGACAGAGGCATTTGAACGTGTTTATTAAATGACATGGCAAAGCTCACCAGGTAACTATTCTTCCATGCCTTATCAAAGCACAACTTGTATTAGCGCATTTCATTAAATCATGGTTTTCCACAAAAAAATAAATCTATTAAAAATTATGGCCCATCTATTTTCGACAAGATATTGTGTTAGCACTGGAAAGGAGTGAAAACGCCTTTAGTTCTAATCAGATTTGGATGTCTTTTATTTTACTTGAGTTAAACACACTACTTTATTCGAAAAGGAAGGACATGTGTATTTTAAAAACATGACTTACTACAAAAACAACATACGGTGAAACATTTAAACACAGATTATTTCTATACAATGATATCATACGGTCATTAAAACTTCTATTTGTAGCGAAAACATCATACGAAGTCATTCCAAAAGTACTCGAGAACTTTTGGCCTCAGAACTACGCAAGATAGTAGATGCCTTTTTAAAACTAATATTTATATTTTAATACAGTATATTAATGTAGGTAGGTACTTATTAGTAACGGTACCACTTTGTCGGTTTCCGATAAGGCGCTAATTCCATAGAGAATCATTTTGAACGTTATCAACAACCGGCGAAGTGGTACCTTTTACTTAACACTAATACATACTCGTATACTCTACCTCTATCACTGTACTTCAATATTAGGCAGGATCATATAGAGGTAGTTATTCTTGGTTGTGATTCATAAAAACAATTGCAGAGTTGGGCGTAACGCAATACACATCGTAAATATGTAGAATAATAGTGGGTACTATAAACTATTGGCAGCCAACTTGTGAAAATAAGACGTACGTTTTAAATGGTTGAGAAAGGTTTATTGAAATATAGTGGAACACATATATTTTATGTAAGATATTGTTTCCTCTGAAACTCATACGAGAGATATAAGCAAATATGCGAAGTATACTTAGGTGTGCTATGAAGAGGTGAAACACTCAACACAAACCTACATACACAGACTTAAATTCATTAGGTACAGTCAACCAATTGGAATCTTAGGCCACTGTATGACTATGTCATAGTGACGCTATAAATCAGATTGTAAGAAATCTCTTTACTGCTTGTCATTTTAACATGGTTCTAGTGTGGCCATAGGTTTCCAATTGGTTGACTGTACCTTTCTCGTGGTCGGGTAGAAATTGGCAGGTGTCGAAGTCTTGACCTATCTCCGCATGCAAGATATAGCTACTTGTGCTCCCTTACTTATTCGCCCTTTATGTAATTCACCATTCAATTCGTAGCACGTAGGTAATATACGTAATCGGACAGCAGACTTCAAGGCACAAAAGTTTAAGAGCAATAGAGCGTTCTTAGTGATCGTATCAAAACTTTTAGCATGTTTAGCATGCTTAAAGTTCTTAAGTCAGTTGTTACCTAGGTACACACGCTTTCAAAAGTGCATGGGCAATATGTGAATGAATTCATTCATAAACTGCCTATTAAATTTTGAACGCGATAGTAACATACTTCAGCCGCAAAAAATTGAGAGCAATATGCGCTTTTTTAAGAACAATGTAAAACCAAGGCAGTAATAAATATTGTCGTTTATTAACATCATGACGTCTCGAGCTCTTTACAACACTCGTTAAGATGAATCTTCATCATCTTAACCATGAATAAACGCGATTAATCCGTTCTAAAGTGTTTAAATTCAAAGGTCAGGCCAGTCACTTTGTCACGCACCGAAACCACATGCAGTGAATCTTATGTGAAAACCGCCTTAACTGTGAGGCGACATTACTGCAAGCAATGAGAGTATCAGTCACCTTTGCTACGGCTTCTCGCCCTTAATTCGTCACAATATTTATCACGCCCTGACCGATTTACCCTTTACGTTGTTGTGAACTATAAGTACATCAAATATACATTAACTTCATAACTTTACACTATCGTAATGTGTTTTATTTATTTATTTCTGATGGCAGGACATTCCTAATAAGAAGAGATATTGAACTTTAATCAGACTGTTTACTTTGAAAAATCTATGATTGAAGTACTTACTTAATCTAAAATACAGAAAACAAGGATCGCCACATTAGTACTCTTGTATGCTTGGAAAGATAAAAATAAAATTACTTATTATGCGTTAGGGAATGACAGCACAAAATAAGTAATAGTAAGTACTAAATTACCTACAGGAGCTTCCCTTTCCTAAATTTGACGTTTAGCTTATTGCTTTAGTATGCATATGTCAAGATGACATTAAAAATAGAGTAGTCACCATGCTGTCAGGTGCATATGATGGTACAAAAATTTGTAAGTATAAACATATAAATAGGAACAAAATATGTATCGAAACATTAGTTGTATTATAAGAACACGTTTTTATTGATTGTTTATTAGTATTGGTATTAATTTGACTAAGTATAAATTAGTATGCGGTGTTTGAAGTATAAATATATCTGAACGCACGCGTGAGGTAATGCGGGTTGCGCGAACCCTGACAGTTTATGCCGCCTATAGGCGGAAGATTTTGTGTCGACGTACTCGTAAAACTCGGAGTGACACCCCCCTAGTGACAGCGTGATTCATGACGTCATAGTCAGAACTCTGTAGGTACTAAATACTAGTTTCTATACTATATCGTATCCAGAAGTAAAGGGAGTATCTAAATTATAAGTGTAATTAACCGAATTCGAATTAGGTCCAATTTGATACCTTACCTTTAAACACTCTAAATCGAATTAACAGCCATTAAAACTGAAACTATTAAAGTCGAAACTATTGATCTTAAAACCCAATAAAGGGAGGGAGAAAATAAAAAGGTTGAGCCATAAGTATATAGTCAAACCAATTAGTATTTCCTTAAGCACCAGATCTATCAAATACTCGCATTCAAATCATCATTGAAAACACACTTAGTCGGTGACAAATATATATTAACCTTATACCTTATTACTTTATAATAAGGTGCAAATCGTAAACATATTTTACACGTCGACGGCAGCATTGATTGCATTTCTATTTTTAGCTCCATCATATACGGGCAACCTCGTTTTTGTATGAAAAAGTGGTACGCTTAAAGGTAAATTCTTGAGACTTACGGCGTTCTGGGAATAAGAGATCTGGGATGATCTAACTTAATGTATGAAAACACCATAATCTGCGAATCTTATTAACATAGGTATCGCCTCAACCAAGGCTACTCGTACTGCTATATTTCCGCAAAGCTGAATGTTGTGAATATATTTTAGGGTGTCTGGCTGGACCGTAGGTCAGACACAGAAAATCATAAAGATATTTTTTCTTCCTTATGTTGTTTCAGCAAATGCATAACACCTACAATCTGGTTGTCCAATCTAGACGTACTAAACCTTAATGTGGGCCCAGCAGCCATACTAAAAGATAAATATGCACTTTACATTAGCAACATCTCTGAACGTAGAGTCGCAGAAGAACCAGTAAATATGTGATCTGTGGTTCTGCTAAATTGATACAATCCTACAGTTGAAAGTATACTGGAAAGTGGAAATGTGGTAGGCTGATGTCACCGCGTAGGCGATCAATTGACTCTGACTTCTGACTCCAATTGTGGCCCTATTAGGCGTCAGCGACACGTTTAATGGTTAGTACCTGAATGGCCTGGCTTTAATTGGGGGGAAATTCTTACATTATTGGTACTCTTTAGTTGTGATGTTGCATATATCTAGTATATCTACTCATACGACGATGTATTGTCAAGCCTGTGAAGTGAGTCGGGTAGAATCACAGGATCATGTCTACTTTTGACTTCAATTGTGGCCCTATTAGGCGCTAGCTGTTACAGATACCTGGTTGCCCTGGCTTTAATGGGGAGAAATTCTTGCGCTTTGTCTTGTATATGTATTATGTAGTATTAGATACGTACTCCGTTTGGTGTAATGTCAAGCCTTTAGTTGGGTAGAACCGGCAAATCATAACTATTACATATTAGTCATCATCTGTGTCACGTACTTGAATAGGTCATTCTAGTACGACTTAATTATTGATAAGAAAATCTCGTACAGCTTTGATATAAGCCATTTTAGATATAACTTACAAGTTTCTAAAATAGTATCACTGACTGTCTAAATAGACTATTAGATAACTTACGATAACATGTGTCCATACTGACATCTCCGCCCAATCGGGCGTCCATAAAACTAAATAATAAAACGCCGTGCCAATCCGACGAGACGTTTCGGTCTATCGTAACGTCGCTATTTTTGGAAACCTGTTAATTCGGATGTGGGAAGTGGACACGTGTAAGCGTATTTATTTGTTTATTTTTTGTCCAAGCGTTTTTTAAACATCTAGTATTGTACCCTTGGGTACTCTACAGATTCTTTACTATCGCATAGAACTTAAACATGAGGTAAGGCGGTAAAGATGAAAAAGGTAGAAAACAAAGAAAACCGTCGAATCACGGAAGATTATGTGTCGTTCCCTCTACGATTGTTGATGATGCCTCCGCGACATGGTACGTAGACACTGGCAACGTTTCCTCGCTGTATTGCAATACTAATGAGTTGGGCGAGGAAGCTGCCAGCTCTGCGGTCGCCGGTAGCGTCCACAAGCCTCTCCAAAATATGTATTAAGATGATATCTATACGGCCTCCTAGCCTAGTTGGTAGTGACCCTGCCTACGAAGCAGGAGGTCTCGGGTTCGAATCCTGGTCAGGGCATTTATTTGTGTGTTTATCACGAATATTTGTTCCTGAGTTATGGATGTTTTCTATGTATTTAAGTATTTATATGTATCTATCTATTATATATATCGTCGCCTAGTACCCACAACACAAGCCTTATTGAGCTTACCGTGGGACTAGGTCGATTTGTGTAAGATTGTCCCATAATATTTATTTATTTATTTATTTATTATTATACATAGATAAAGATGATTTTTATATTGAAATAAATTTTACTTATTGATACTAATGTACCGTTGGAATACTCCCGGGAACGGCTCATCACTACTTATTGAGATCTCATTTAAGTCGGAACGCCGGAACCAATTCTTCTTCCTAGCGTTTTCCCGGCTTATGCGTCGGCTCAGGGATGCCTGATGGGCTCCGCTTTGGCAACATACTCTCATTTAATTTGGATTAGATGATTGATTCTAATTACTTTTCAGATTTCGATTTAAACAAAATAAGACCAAAGCAACAGCATTCTGAAATAATCGTAATGTAAAGTAAAACTCAACTAACGGCCCAAAGTAAACCATCCAAACTTCCCCAACGAATCAATTCGACAAGCCAACGACCTTTAACTGTTCTCCAAATGCAGACCGATGCAACCTGCCCATTTACAGACACCAAACTTTAAACAGAGATGCCGATATTACCTTACATACTAATGATTATACCCATCCCCTTCTAACTTATACATTTCTTGTATATTGTTTGTTTGCATTTGTTTAGCATTCAGTATGAGATGCGCGGCTAAAACAATATTTAAATGTACTTCCTTATGTATAGGTCGTAGATACTTTCTAAGGAAAGTTTCGTTTTGAAACCTTACTTTAATTGATTGTTGGATGCCTGATTGTGTTAATACAGTCTGTGATTGAATTCGGAGTGATAGGTTTTTGTTTTAGGTATCTACTGTGGAAATTGTTCCGACGCCGATTTTGCAGGACTTATAGGTACTATGCCAATTATATGGATACAAAGTGTATCTCATATCTCATAGTAGTAAAAACTAAGGTGCTTATTTTTATTTTTAAACTTTATTGCACATAAAAAGTACAAATGGCAGACTGGGTGGAATGCCTTAAGACATTCTCTACTAGTCAACCATAGGGCCAAACAAAGAGTTTCAAAAGTTAACAAATTGTCCTCTTTCAAGGTTATTATTAGTAGTTCACTTTACCAAATGTCGCTTTTCAAGCGGCAACGCACGTTAGTATCCAAAATAGTTACCCAAATATAGGGATACGATACGGTAAGAGATCCCTTAACTAAGCGGATCAATCATGAGCTTGATTAAGTCACTATCAAAGTCTGACTTGACACCAATGATGCGCCGAATTGAGAACTGATTACTAAATCTTTTTAAAAAATCGGCCCAGGTATATTTGAGAAAGAAGAGATACAATATTAAGACGCCACTTTCACTTTAATTAGTCAAAGTATAGTTTGTTTTCATCAATATTAACCTAATGTGGCGTTTTCAGTCTAAAGGTACGACATTTTCGGTTGTTGATAAGGTTAATTTCTAAGTGATTATTTATGACAGTAGAGCCTTATCGATAACCGACAATGTGGTACCTTTATCCTGTAAACGCCACCTATAAACTTTGCATAATAGATATGTAGAATTGTACTAAACTACAATTCTTACTTGTCGTGGTAATGTTTTGATCAAAACCGCAAATTACGATACATGTATATCTGTCAACAACAACCTAACCACATTATAATTTACACAAAAAGGAAACACCTAATGTCACGTTACAAAAAATGCAATTTACAATACCAACATCATTGTTGCATTGTTAGACTATGGGAATCATGCAAATAGGTTATAAAAAACAGTCTCAATATAAAAAAAGATAATTAACGACTTTGTTTCATAATTCGTTTCGAAGATAAGACATAACTTAGTTAAGTATAATTAAGTGCCATTGCTTTGATTTTGTGCTATTTTACAGTAATCAACGGAAGAATTATAACATTTCGTATTTGAAGAATTCTCACAAGTAATAAGAAGTACGCGCATTTTCAAAAATAGGGTACCTTTCCTTTAGGGTTTCTTTCTTTTAGAGTTCCTTTTTTTTTAATATAGGAAGTTTTGGGTTTTTTATAACCAGAATCACGAGTAGGTACTATTGATTTAAAAAAAAGAAAAAGAGTGTCCCGTTTTTTTGGTCAGTTCCGTAACTCACTTTTTCATACATTTTGTATGCACCATTTTTTTTTGTATTGAAAATCGCGAACCTGTTTTCATTAAAATGGTGCACTTTTTTTTTTAATGCCCAGACATTATTTAAACTCTACGTCAAGGGTCTTCAACCCGCGGCCAGCTTGCGGCCCGTGAAGCTTTCATCTGCGCCGCCGACAACGCATTTCGAGTCTTATACCTAGGAGAAAAAAAGTATCCCATGACTTTTTCCAATTCCGTTATCATTTCTTCATACATTTTGTACCGGGATGGAAAGTACGAAAAAGTATGGAAATTTTGGGACAATTGTTTTCTCCTATTAGGATCGAAAGAGCTCGCGGCTCAAAAAAAGTGGGGGCCAACTTTAAATTGAATGGCCCACATGTCAAACATATACACATAAATAAATTGTTATTATATTTGGTCTATAATGTTGGTCTGTTTGTTGCAGGTGGCTTGGAGGGCAAATACCGCGTGGCTGCGCCAGAGCTAATGCAGGACACATTCATGAGCGATTCCGAAGACGAAGGAGGTAAGGATTCCTAGTTATTATGATAAAGGTCCTTAGAGTGAACACGCTGAATGAAGATGAACGCTCAAAGGTACGCGTGCAGTTGTAATAGTTTAAAAATACTGAATATTTCGTTATTCATAAACGCAGATCAAACGCTGCTCATTTGTCCTTATCTGTCAGTTTGACATTTGCGTTCCGTGTCCCGTTAACATATCTAATCACTAATACTTCATAGGTATCCCGTTGGCTCAGTATCGATAACAAGTACTTATATCAGGTCATCTTGATTAGAACAATCACATTATGGTCATCAAGCTCAATTACCGGGGTCAATTTTTTATGCAACGCGCAATCGCAAATCAAGTCATTGTGACAATTGGATTGCCCAATACGTGAGATCGTATTTTTTAATGCTTCTCCACGTTATTGCGACACAATCACAACAAAATTTTCTAACCAATTTTTTCAAAGTATTTTGGACGTCTATCTTATATTGCCACAATACAAAAATATGATTATAAATTGAAATGTATGTAAAAAAGTTACCAAGGCCTTCGTTGTCCATCGTAGGGTAATAATTAAGCATATGCATAGCTCCATATGGCTAAATATTCTACGAATCTTATGTTAAACCCTATTTTCCAGGTGAAGTCGAGTGTCCAATTCAGCAGCAACAGCAATATCGCTACATGAACAGCGAGGCAGGCACACTGCACCGGGCGAGGCCCCTAGAGGACTCCGTCACGGACGGCCACCTCTACCCAAGCAACAATGACAAGAAGGTGGCCACCATTGACCGTCAGCCGCTCGACATTGGGTGAGTCACGTCACTCACATCAGCTACCTACTTGTATTTTCTAGCCCAGCACCGCTCCCTCGAGGACTCCGTCACGGACGGCCATCTGTACCCCAGAAACAATGACAAGAAGGTGGCCACCATCGACCGTCAGCCGCTCGACATTGGGTGCGAATCACCTACTACAATATGCATACCTTAAATCATAATGATCACAGAAAAGACATCGAGACATCGACATGAGCTATAGGTTCCCAAATAGTGCATACCACCCCCAGTGGGTGCTGTGAAGTTTCAGGGGGGCCTTAGAAGTAATGGGGGGAGGGGGCATTCATGATGCCTAAAGCCCTGCCATATGTTAGAACAAAATATCTTCATGCATCATGGTGGCGGTGGCCCGAAATGCCACAATGCCCTAAAATGGTGCGACAGATCCTGAAACCAATGCTCGAAAATATTGTCATTACATGTATAGGATGCTTTGGAGCTACATGCCTCCGTTACGTGATCGATCTACTCCCTTTCTCACTGGCCAAAGCTGTCTCTTGCTCGGCAAGGTGTCCATTAAAAGATAAGCATGAATGATTGTTTTTCAGATTCCTGGTGTCGTTCGTGGTGGACGCGCGCGGCGGGGCCATGAAAGCCAAGCGACGCGGCGGCGTGCGCATCGTCGTCCCGCCTGCGGCTTGTGCAGCCCCAACCCGAGTTACATGCCGGTGAGTACAAACACCCTTAAGAGGGCGCAGAATGTCCAGTGGCACCAGTGGGTCCAGTGGTTCATTTGGGGATTGTTTTCTAATAAACCATTCCATTTCTCTATTCCCTACCATATTTTCGTTGTAGTCTTTCTAATACCCCATCTTTTGATTTATATGATATAGTTTTATACCACTTTTTTTAGGTTTTTCACTTAAAGTGGCCACTTTTAGCCATTTAGGTGAAAAAGCACAAAATATGCAAAATGAATCTTATATGCCAGAAGTTGGGGAATTAGTAGGACACCAACGAGAATATGGTAGAGTATATGGAAATGGATTGGCTTATTAGAAAACACAATCTCCCAATGAGGGCGACACTGAACCCTCTGCGATATGCAATAGGTTCTGCCCATGATCTTGTGAGGTAGCGGCGGCCATAGGCGAGAGCGAGATACCGCGCTCTGACCTTTCCTTCCCACCTATGCACGAATCTATTGCTCTAGTATAAGTACACAGACCACTCCACTATTAGAGAGAGCATATAAGATAAATCACTGTCACCACGCATATGCAGTTCCGTAGTAATTTAGTATGGGAGCGCGACCGCCTATTTTAGCTGCGTCTACGTCTATGACCCGTAACCGTGTTGACTAAAAATATTTACAAATGTTGGGTTTTAAGTGTGAACCCAGGTTGTGAACCCAGGTGATATAAAATGATATATGACACGAATCGTAGAACTGTACAAGTAAAACAAGGCATATTTGTGGTGACACTTTCTTTATAACCCCTTTCAAGGAATGGTCCAATTTACGAGTTACCCTGTAACATAAGTCCAACTGGGCACAGTCTATTCATGACAGCTTCACTCAACTTGGTCACTAGCCATTGGGGGTACCTATTGTCAATAGCTTAATAGACTGCCTGCACAATACGTATCACGTGTATGAAGATTTGATTGTGTATTTCAACTGCAGCCACGATTGATAAATTACTCTGCGAATTGAATAGACCGAGCTTAAAATATCCGCGTATAGAATTGCACACCTGTTATTTTGTTACGTATCAAGGTGAAACAAGTTAGAACTAAATATGTGATTGTTTTTAGTTAAAGGTACAACTGTTGGTTGTTGAGGAGGCGCGAATGTAAGATTAGAAATGAACCTAATCAACTAGCGACAAATTGGTATATTTTATTAAAAACAATTACATATAAACAAACATAGAGGCCAATTTAAACAGTAAACACACTACGACTACGATAAACACACGATTCTTCTAGCGTTAAGAAAATAAATAGAGTAGGTATAATGCGCTATGATTCATATTATTTCTCCAACCAACCAGCTCCACATGTACAGTCTTCCATTTGGAATTCTAAAACCATATCGAAATAACAAGCAGTTACAGATTCCTTACAATCTGATTTATACTGTCACTATGACATAGTCCTACTGTGGCATAGGATTCCAATTGGTTAACTCGTCGCCATCCGATATATCGGCGCGGCCAAGCTTCTCACAATATCTGAACAAGCACTCTACCGTATTAATAATAGAGGATATTTGTTACCAACTTGGCTGCTTCGATATATCTGATGGGGACTGTATGATGTTTTCAACCGACGGGCAAACACATACAACCATTATTAGACGATGACAAAGCTTAACAAAAGTTATGCGCGATGTTATAATTAGCAGCCACGCTAATTAAAGTTACCTATCAAGAAACATTCTCCATTTACACAAACGTTTTCATGGCAGAGTCCCAAAACTGCAATGATTCGGCGTATGATTCATATCATATCGACAGTGGGAATTTCAAATGTCGTAACGGACATGTTAAATGATTGGAGTTACGATATTAGAAATGTTCACTATCGATATGCTAATGCATTGTTTGTTTATTATTAGCTTGTGTTTCGAATACTGTCTAATAGGAATTATCAAGGTTATGTTGATTGAGAAAATACGTGGAAAATGCTTTGCAATAGCGGTCGAACGGAAATATCATTCATGTTTTGTGCAGCCATAAGAGCGTGTCACATATTTCTGCATCCTTCATAGCGGAAGATACTATGCCTCTGTACACTTGTATTATCACCCTAAACTGAAGTTAGTAATTTTTCTTACTGCCCTCCGGCTGACAAGCAGCCAATTGCATCTGTTACGCTAAACAAATTCGCGGCTTGCCGACTGCGTCGAGTAGAAAAATAGTGTAACAGACCTTGGCCTGTAAATAAGACAGCCTCAGATCACATGTTTGTCGACCTCAGCTTCGCTTCGACCGACAATTACACGAGATCTGAGACATTTCTTTCTTTACAGGCCTCGGTACGTAATCTACTATTAATCCACTGTCTGTGGGTTTGCTGTAGAAAAATCGCCGTACAGCTCTAATTTAGCTTCATTGAAGTAAGGTCAATGATAAATGATAAATATCTTTGTTTTTCAATTCAGGCACATTACAATGTGCAACGTTAAAAAAAGCTAGTACCGGTTCTAATCCTACACCACAGCCTGAGTAGATTATTACCGGCAAGAAACTCGGCGAGACTTATTTTTTCAAAACAAATTCACTAATTCCTTCATAAAGAATATTCCGTCTATTGCTCGTCTGCGTTATATATTAAAGTTTTTAAAGGGTCGGCAACGCGCATGTAACACCCCTGGAGTTGCAGGCGTCCATAGGCTACGGTGACCGCTTACCATCAGGCGGGCCGTATGCTTGTTTGTCACCGTCGTAGTATAAAAAAAAAAAAAATATATAACCACAGTATGCAGCTGCCAATTCAGTTGATGAACTCAGGATAGCCTGGTACTTATCGACTGTATCGGCAGCGCTGCGTACTCTGCTTATATCAAACGCAATGCAGGCCATATGACGGAAAGCAACATTGACCGTACGACTTTTTTCTTAAATCTACAATATTTCATCAAACGCCCATGATTGTTTCAGAGCCGCAACGCGCCGCGCGCCGGCCGCGGCGCCGCCACCGCTGATGGAGGGCGAGGCTCTAGCCTCACGTCTGCTGGAACTGCAGCCGCAGGGCGCCAAGTTCTTGGCGTAAGTATCCCATATTATCCCTCCTCGTCGCTTTCCTGTTTGCAATTTAAAGGAGCCCGGTTGCCGCAATCTTTGCCACAGCACAAGTTTTTACAAAGAGGATGTTTATCCAACCCAGAGGGTGAACTAGTAGTTAACATCAAATGATACTTATAGCGCAGCGTGGGTAGGCCCCCCGCAAGGTGGACTGATGACCTGGTGAAGGTCGCAGGAGTCCGCTGGATGCGGGTGGCGCAGGACCGGTCATTGTGGAAATCTTTGGGGGAGGCCTATGTCCAGCAGTGGACGTCTTTCGGCTGAAATGATGATGATACACATACATAAGTTCCGAACAACTCATTGTTGCTATTCGCGGCTTGAACCAGCTACTTTCGGAAAGTCCCACGTACGAGTATTGTATCGTATTTAATTTAATTACTTTATTACAGGCCAGTCATCATTGAGGTGCCCATCTTCACTTCGTCGTGCAAGGAGCGCGAGATCGTCATCCTACGGTCAGACACCGGCGATACGTGGCAGGATCATTATTTACACAATAATGACAACCCTATGATACAGGTAATAGAGCTCGATTTGCTTGAATACATTTGTAACATTTTAGTAAATTTATATTACTGTAACAACGCAAGTCTTTTTGTGTTGCCAAGTTCTGTAAGGTTGCCCCATTATATGTATTTCTTATTATTTATTTAAAGTTACTAAAATGACGAATAAGTGGTACACTGATATGTGGGGTTATTTTGTTCGCCACTTCCACTTCCCACTCTTCAGCACTTTGATTACCAGTGGATACAAATTTGAATTTTAACAATGTCTAAATTTGATCATAATGCTTTCGGCGGTTTTTGCCTAATTTAGTAAAAAAACATCTGCTTGTTTGTATCGTACTTTATTCAGTAATAGTGGGATTATTAGACCTTATTACTTAATTTCTTTTTACTTATCTTACAGGAAGCTTTACATCGTGAGCGACTCGAACACGGCACCTCCGGAGAGACTCTTGGAGAGAATGGCGAACGAGTAACCAGAATCATCACCTGCGACTTCCCACACTACCTAGCTGTGGTGTCTCGGGTGCGGCAAGAGGTCCACATCATCGGCCCAGAGGGCGGCACTGTGTCCAGCTCGCATATACCACAGGTACACTAAACCAAGCCTCCCGTCAAAACTGAAAACATCAAAGTCATAAACCCGTCCTTCACTTCCTTACCAAGTAAAGGAAGTGACAAAAAGAGATGTATATATGTTTGTTATTTCTCTGATTCCGTAGGTTGAAAACAGTTTTGCTGATCTCTTTTGATGCAATTCGTCCAAGCAGCCAAATTAAATACATCGTTGTAATTTGGTAGTCGGTATCAATGCATTACAACTTAACTTGGTCGCATATTTTGATAGTGGATTTTACAAATGTCGTAAGAGGCACGTAATCAAGTTAGACTTACGACATTTGAGAAATCCACGGCCAATTTCTAGGCCGCTCCAGGCCGCTCCAAACTGTTCTCATTTGACAGTTATCGTACTACTTCCACGCTTTAATTATTCTTCCGTGCACTAAACTAAGTATAGACTACTAGCGACATCTAGTGACATGTAAAACGACTAAAGAAACATTGAGTGAATCCTCACCTTCGACTTGCCGCACTAACTAGCTGTTGTGTCTCGGGTGCAAAAACAGGTTCATATCATTGACCCAGAGGGCGGCACTGTATCCAGCTCGCATATACCACAGGTAGACTGAACTAAGTATAGACCACTAGCGACATCTAGTGACAAGTAATAAGCAACATAGGGTGAGGATGGCAACCAAGACTCTATAGACATTTGCGGTCATTAATTGCGACTTCCCACATTACCTAACTGTAGCCAAGAGCAGGCAAGACACAGAAACTGATCTCTCAACAGAACAGGCGAGAAATGTAATCAAATAGCGGAAAGTTGGATGAATAGTAGATTATATAATAAGGGCATAAAGTAACCCATTTTAGCGGAGGCTATTACGAGGACCAATATAGTAGACGGAGGAGAAAATGGGTATTTATGCCTGAGGTATACTCTGCTTTTCATTTCGACTGTCAAAGAACATAGTGCAGCGACGCTGATTTTCAGTAGACCCATCTAGTGACAAGGTCGCAAGGGCTTTTTGTTATCTCAAAAGATGTATTTTTAAGAATTTTTATAAGGTCGACTAACTGAACATTGTTGTTATCTCCCAGGTCCAAGCGCTGTTCCCACCGCAAGCGCTAACAAAACGCATCCGCGTCGGCGTGCAGGCGCACGGCGCGCCCGCCGCGCTCACCCGCCGCGCGCTGCCGCGGCACGTCGCCGTGGCGCCCGTCATCACCGTGGAGCCGCGCAGGAGGAAGTTCCACCGGAGCATCACACTCACGTCCCCGCTGCCTAGGACCGAGGTGAGTAGTCATCCGCGTCGGCGTGCAGGCGCACGGCGCGCCCGCCGCGCTCACCCGCCGCGCGCTGCCGCGGCACGTCGCCGTGGCGCCCGTCATCACCGTGGAGCCGCGCAGGAGGAAGTTCCACCGGAGCATCACACTCACGTCCCCGCTGCCTAGGACCGAGGTGAGTAGTCATCCGCGTCGGCGTGCAGGCGCACGGCGCGCCCGCCGCGCTCACCCGCCGCGCGCTGCCGCGGCACGTCGCCGTGGCGCCCGTCATCACCGTGGAGCCGCGCAGGAGGAAGTTCCACCGGAGCATCACACTCACGTCCCCGCTGCCTAGGACCGAGGTGAGTAGTCATCCGCGTCGGCGTGCAGGCGCACGGCGCGCCCGCCGCGCTCACCCGCCGCGCGCTGCCGCGGCACGTCGCCGTGGCGCCCGTCATCACCGTGGAGCCGCGCAGGAGGAAGTTCCACCGGAGCATCACACTCACGTCCCCGCTGCCTAGGACCGAGGTGAGTAGTCATCCGCGTCGGCGTGCAGGCGCACGGCGCGCCCGCCGCGCTCACCCGCCGCGCGCTGCCGCGGCACGTCGCCGTGGCGCCCGTCATCACCGTGGAGCCGCGCAGGAGGAAGTTCCACCGGAGCATCACACTCACGTCCCCGCTGCCTAGGACCGAGGTGAGTAGTCATCCGCGTCGGCGTGCAGGCGCACGGCGCGCCCGCCGCGCTCGCCCGCCGCGCGCTGCCGCGGCACGTCGCCGTGGCGCCCGTCATCACCGTGGAGCCGCGCAGGAGGAAGTTCCACCGGAGCATCACACTCACGTCCCCGCTGCCTAGGACCGAGGTGAGTAGTCATCCGCGTCGGCGTGAAGGCGCACGACGCGCCCGCCGCGCTCACCCGCCGCGCGCTGCCGCGGCACGTCGCCGTGGCGCCCGTCATCACCGTGGAGCCGCGCAGGAGGAAGTTCCACCGGAGCATCACACTCACGTCCCCGCTGCCTAGGACCGAGGTGAGTAGTCATCCGCGTCGGCGTGCAGGCGCACGGCGCGCCCGCCGCGCTCACCCGCCGCGCGCTGCCGCGGCACGTCGCCGTGGCGCCCGTCATCACCGTGGAGCCGCGCAGGAGGAAGTTCCACCGGAGCATCACACTCACGTCCCCGCTGCCTAGGACCGAGGTGAGTAGTCATCCGCGTCGGCGTGCAGGCGCACGGCGCGCCCGCCGCGCTCACCCGCCGCGCGCTGCCGCGGCACGTCGCCGTGGCGCCCGTCATCACCGTGGAGCCGCGCAGGAGGAAGTTCCACCGGAGCATCACACTCACGTCCCCGCTGCCTAGGACCGAGGTGAGTAGTCATCCGCGTCGGCGTGCAGGCGCACGGCGCGCCCGCCGCGCTCGCCCGCCGCGCGCTGCCGCGGCACGTCGCCGTGGCGCCCGTCATCACCGTGGAGCCGCGCAGGAGGAAGTTCCACCGGAGCATCACACTCACGTCCCCGCTGCCTAGGACCGAGGTGAGTAGTCATCCGCGTCGGCGTGCAGGCGCACGGCGCGCCCGCCGCGCTCACCCGCCGCGCGCTGCCGCGGCACGTCGCCGTGGCGCCCGTCATCACCGTGGAGCCGCGCAGGAGGAAGTTCCACCGGAGCATCACACTCACGTCCCCGCTGCCTAGGACCGAGGTGAGTAGTCATCCGCGTCGGCGTGCAGGCGCACGGCGCGCCCGCCGCGCTCACCCGCCGCGCGCTGCCGCGGCACGTCGCCGTGGCGCCCGTCATCACCGTGGAGCCGCGCAGGAGGAAGTTCCACCGGAGCATCACACTCACGTCCCCGCTGCCTAGGACCGAGGTGAGTAGTCATCCGCGTCGGCGTGCAGGCGCACGGCGCGCCCGCCGCGCTCACCCGCCGCGCGCTGCCGCGGCACGTCGCCGTGGCGCCCGTCATCACCGTGGAGCCGCGCAGGAGGAAGTTCCACCGGAGCATCACACTCACGTCCCCGCTGCCTAGGACCGAGGTGAGTAGTCATCCGCGTCGGCGTGCAGGCGCACGGCGCGCCCGCCGCGCTCACCCGCCGCGCGCTGCCGCGGCACGTCGCCGTGGCGCCCGTCATCACCGTGGAGCCGCGCAGGAGGAAGTTCCACCGGAGCATCACACTCACGTCCCCGCTGCCTAGGACCGAGGTGAGTAGTCATCCGCGTCGGCGTGCAGGCGCACGGCGCGCCCGCCGCGCTCACCCGCCGCGCGCTGCCGCGGCACGTCGCCGTGGCGCCCGTCATCACCGTGGAGCCGCGCAGGAGGAAGTTCCACCGGAGCATCACACTCACGTCCCCGCTGCCTAGGACCGAGGTTTGTAGTCATCCGCGTCGGCGTGCAGGCGCACGGCGCGCCCGCCGCGCTCACCCGCCGCGCGCTGCCGCGGCACGTCGCCGTGGCGCCCGTCATCACCGTGGAGCCGCGCAGGAGGAAGTTCCACCGGAGCATCACACTCACGTCCCCGCTGCCTAGGACCGAGGTGAGTAGTCATCTTCCAAACCGAATACTGATTGGAATATATTATCTGTTAGAGGGTGTAGTAGATACTAGGTTACCCCGGAGATGCAAAGGTGCTTCACGATATCCTTCCACGTCTATCTTGCGTAACCTTATTGACTTCGCTCCAGCTCAGTCCTACGGCTCGCAACTCATTCTTCACGCTCCGTCGCTACGAGCTCGCTTTCCACCTTGAAGCTTCCACTCAAAGGCGATACTGGCACTGTTCGTTGCTCCGCTATGAAGGGTATCGATCCATTTCCACTTCTGCAGCGCTACTTTTTGACTTAGGCGATTGGAGACTGTCGGTATACTCCACAAACCCTTATCGTCTTCGGCCAGAAGATATGGAGGATCCGAAGGGACTTATTGTTACGAGGACCATATTCAAAATGCCAGCATTATTATTGTGACCAAACTGTCGTGCACGGTTAATCAATTGTTCATTCATTGTCCAGTACCAATTCTGCGGCCCTCATTCCGATATTGAGGATTCGGGGCTTGGAGCGAATTGGCATTGCTATCTTCCACACCCTTCAGTCTAGATATTTAGGTCCCACATAATGGAATAAAAACTTTGAAGTGACTTAACATGGTTAATTATTCACTCACACTTAACGGAATCTTAATGGCCGTTTTACCCTACAAGTAAAACAACAACAACAACAAGTAAGTGTTTAGAACTTAACATTGATGTTGTAGAAAGCTTGTTTCTTGTTTATGTTTTAGGATTAGTTATAAAGTATTATAGTATAATAATTACTAGGTGCATATAGCTACCTATTGTTAGATAGCATGAGCGCGATCTCGCCAACAAACTGGTTTCTCAGTTTGGCGGGTTATAATACCAATTAATGTAACTATGTACACCTTTTGAATAATAATTAAAAAAAAAAAAAGTGCTTTATGTACATTCGTTTGTTTTCAGAACGGTCCTCACGACAAACAATCCACGTCCACCCTTCGACTTCTGTGCTCCATCATGGGCGGCCAGGCCCGCGCCGTATGGGAGGACGTCACTGGTTCGACGCCGTTGACTGTTACGGACGACTGCGGATCATTCACTACCACAGTATCTGCCAGGTACGTTTGACAAACGAAACTAAACGTAAAACTTGTCATCTCTCTCACGCTCGGCAAGACCCAGCAAGACTAATAGAGATAGCCTTATTACTCCACGCGCCACTTAGTGTTGCGTTTAGTATAACATCAACGTCACAAGGATTGCAATCCAACTCAACATTGTCTGCTTCGTAACCGTGGCTATCCACAGGCATCGGTTACAAACTTTCATATGTCCTGTTATCATAAATTTAATAATACTCACTTTCTTTCAGATTCTGGTTGATGAACTGCCAAAATGTCAGTGATGCCACCAAACTAGCGACGGAACTTTACAAGTACGAAATATTTTTATTTTACTGTCACCAGTTCCTTAAGAAATAGTAGATTGTTAACCAAGGGAGGAAAGGCTCCCATTTCAGTCGAGGTATTTTGGTCCTATAGTCCGAGACTGAAATGTGCCTTTAACCCGAAGTTAACACTCTGTTTTTCATACCAAATAAGAGGAAAGAAAAATACAGGTGAATCTAAACATAATCTTGTAGTATAGAAGGTCTTGAAGAAACTTATATTAAAAAATACACTTAATAGCGTCATTTATGGATTCCGAAAATAAATATCAGATTGGAAATTATACAATGGATCTATTGTAAACCGATATTTATTGTAATTAGTAAAACTGGATAAAAAAATGCATTTGGAAAATAAAACGTGCTGAGGTACGAGTACGTATCATTTTCCAACCCCTTCATAGGTTAACAATTACCTTCTTTCAGAGCATGAGATATGAAAATGTTTATTGAAAACCACTATTACTCTACTATTTACACTACAAACTGGATCATGAATCATCTGTGTTAAGCCTACATTCCCAGTTACACTTTACTTATGAAACCCTCATTGCAATAATCTTTCTTCTCTCTAACTTATTCTCTCGTTTCCCAGAGAGATGTTGCTGGTACCGTTCGAAGTCCGCATCGTGGTCCTCGGCAAGCGACTGGACGCGCTGGAGGGCAGGCTGCTAGTCCTGTACATCACCGACAGATACGCCTACGAGACTCTTTTACAACAGGTACGTAACTGACGTTATTAACTCTCCGCCCGAAATCGACTCGATTGGCGTTCGTCTCGTGTCTCCTAAGACATTTAATTTATTTATTTCTATCGTTATCATTTTACACAAGATTAAAAATCAGAGAAATCCAGAAAATCGCATTTCATTGTCGGTAAAAAAAGAGAACGACCCACTGACTGATATGTTATCTGTTACTGTATAGAATACTTACCCATAATAGAGATCCGACGTAAATCCGGCTTTTGTGGCCAAGCCGGAGTGGGCCTAGCTCTTGTCTCAAATATTCAAGATTGTGTAGCAAAATCAGTAGTGAACGTTCTTAAATGTTTTGTTAGGTAGTTTTAACATTCTGAAAAAATATACTTCTACTGTACGTAAGTATGTCATAGTCACGTTTAATAATTTCTTACAACAGTAATGTAATCTTAATATTAGGTAAATACCGATGCAATGATTAGTAAAAATATCAATGAAATATGTAGTAGGTCAAAATATCAATCAAACGAAGTATTGGAAAAGTTTAATGACATAAGATTTGTTACATGAAAACTAAATATTTTACTAAACTAAGATAATATGCGAAATCATTAGGGTGCCCTATATAACACTAATGGGCTCAACGAGAATTTGATATTTAAATGATTTCATATTTATATCGGTAGTATAGTGTAAGCAACATTAGTAATAGTAATAGCTTTGCAATATGACTTTATTTTCTTGATTTTGAAGTCCTTGGTGTTCTTATTCGTATAATAATTGTATTTATCTAATTGTAACTATTAAGTGTAATTCAAGTTAGATCAAGCTAAGTTTGCACCGATTTTGATGTTGAAGACTGCTCAGGTGTTAAATTAAACGTCAAACTTCTGTGAAAGTATAACGTTTACTTCACACTTTCACAGTCAAATGTAATCGTTACAATCAATTATATTATGTATTAGTTATGTATGAATGATTGTTTGGCAGGAGCACTACACAGAGGTGGCGCACTCCACTTCGGTCAAATTCCTGGACAGCAAGGAGATTTATCTGGAGTTCTCCGGCAACCTGGTGCCCGTCACCAAGTCCGGCAGCCAGCCCATGTTCAAGTTCGAGGTATGTGTTGAATGACTTGAATTCTATTTGACCGTCTTTTGTCTTGTGTCAGATCCGACTCGCGGGCTGCCCATCACATCGAGCGCCCGCCAGTGTATGCCGCCTCCAGTATCATATAATATTTCTAATCGTAGGCAACCCTAGCGTTGTGCGGGACCGCGATGGCGAGCGTCAATTGTTTTTTGCGTAATGTTCAAAACGGTTTGTATTCACTTTTTCTATGAGTTATAAATATCTGTTCTTAAAAATTATTATGTAATCTGTTCTAGAAATACTTAACCTAAATTACCTAAACGTTAGTGTTATCAAGTTGAATGCTAGGATGTTGTATACTCTGGTAATAATGCAATATTATGGTATCATCAAACTGGTTTAATAATGCAGACCGACTTTTGAATTATTTTGACAAGTTTTATGGTATATGACTATCTAAAGAATGAATACAGTCTTAAATAGAAAACTCCCGTGAGTATAACACATTAATATACTTATATCGGGGTGATCACGTCAATAAAGTCGAAAATAGCTCGACATGTTTCGGAACGGTCCGCGTCCCATAATCATGAGTGAGATGCGCTCACTGCGCGTGACAGCCCGCTGCGTCCGGCGACTGGCGGTCGGCGCGGGCGCAGGCGGCACCGGTATAAGCGAGATACTACCGTCTCTTTCACTGCTATTGTGAACTGCATTTACTGCCAATTTTTGGATTTGGTTTCTTACGAGTCGCTTAGTGATATTTGTAAATGCTTTTGTTTGCGTTATCGTCTGGTTTATTAACGCTTATTGTTTTTACAGGCATTCAAAGACAACCGCGTGGAGTTCCCAGTGAGGGTGAAGCATCATGAGGAAAGCCCCTCTGGACGCATTTACTTCATGAACGAACCTAAGGTTAGTTAAAAATGGCACACTTAAGAGCAAAGAAAAGGGAGGAGTTAAGGCTGATTGCATTAAGGATTCCACACATAATTACCGATGCTGTTTACATATGTTGCTATGAGCAAGACGATTCATTAAATACGGTTCAGTTTTGTTAAATGAATCCTTGTAATTGTAGGGCTATGATGCCAAGCGGATAGCGTGATACTTGCTGGATAACACAACAGTTTGTCAGCATTTTATGACAATTTCTGATAATTTTAAACAGTTATCAACATTTGACAGTAATCACCGTCGCGCTATCCGAAAAACTTGTCTGTTTTATTAACTTATTTAATTACCAGATGACGTTCGTGGATAACCATCTTCCGCTTGCAATTTTGTTTATTGACGATCATTATTTAACTGTCATTAACATGTACAAGATGGTAAAATAAGATCTGTACTTATAGCCAAGGACAGCGGGATTTTTACACCCAAATAACTCTTCTTCCGTAATTTTCGCCTCTCGGTTCGAATTAAAAGTTTTATGGGGTCAATCAAATTTTAAAACTTCGTAGTGTATGGTCGGTCAGCTGGAAGGGTAGAGAAGTCGGTGAAGAACGCCTACTCGGTGGAGAGATCTAATTAAAGCCTCAACAGGACCCAACTGGCTTGCCTTCGAATGGCACAGACTTTAATACTTGGAGGAACGTGGTGTGGGGTACAGACAATATACCGCGAATGGTAGTCAATTAGTCATGACCCTCAGCAATGAGGTAACGACTAAGAAGAAGTGTGTAGTGTTGAAAATTCCGGAAAAAATCGAATGAAATTTTCGTTTTTTTCCGAAGTTTTCGTGTTTTATAAGAAATAAATAATGTCACTATCACTGTCACTCTTCAAATCTGTTTCAATTGTTTCTTCCTCATGCCATCGATGTAGAACTGTTTTAGGTGTAAATTAGACCTAATAGGCATTGATTTAGAGTTGAGAATTAGAGTCTGTCAAGCGAGTCGTGTCCACGACCATTTTGCTGATTTCTTACAATGGCAACATTATTATCTGTCAAACGAATTGTCACAAATATCTGTTCTAACCTCGTAGCATCACGGTACTTGTTGGATTATTTGATTTTATAATGGCGAAACCAATAAAAAGTAGTGTCAGGAGCATGTTGTTTATTATGATTAGTAATTTGGCTAAAAGAAAAATTGCGAGCAAAACCTTAGGAATCCCAGGTGAAGAAATGGAGAACCTTATCAAACAATGTTTTAATAGTGTCACAGCTGATGATTGGAAAAAATGCACAGATCACACTATTCATGTAGAAAACAAATATAAAATTAGAGATAGAATAACGGAAACGGAATTTGAACCCTTTATCATTTCTCTACGTAATGATGATACTGACAGTGATTTCTCGTATGAAGGCATTGAATTTCAACGAACAATTCCAAAGGAAATTGTCACGGGATAAAAGCAAGTCTTGCAGTATGTATATCGCTATTTTGAATACAATTCAAGCTACTCAGCTAGCATCATAAACCACACAACAAAAATTACAAATTATGTTTTTTATGTAATAAAATTCAAGTATCAAACACATGTAATCGGCGTACTATCAGTGTTAACATCTATAAGATTTTTGAATTTGCCGCCTTTTTGAAAGGACACGACTCGCTTGACAGACTCTAGAGCGGAAACTTTCTTTGATTTTTCCGAAAGAATCCGAAAAAAAAACGAGTCGTCTGGGAAAAAATCGGATTTCTTCCAGACTTTTTCAACGCTAGTAGTGTCCTCATGTTTTAATAATTATGTAAATGTTAGGTGCCGAAGGGTGAGCAGTCGCAGACGCCAGCATGTGTTCTGGACGTGGAGCTGCCTGATAGGATCGCGCCGCGCGCCGGCAAGAGCCAGGTGGACTACCTCAACCTCGACCAGTCCGGTAAGACATTACAGAATCTTTTCAGTTTTAAAATCAACCCAATTTTATGGAAAATTACGCAAAACTTTAAACGTCTTGCGCCCTTATTACAGGGCTATTTAATGTGACTTGTGCGTTAATTGCCTGAAAAGGTTTTCGTTTCGGCGTAATATGTGGCTATTCACACCTTTGTCGGAACTACCCATAGATAAAAGCCCCCTTGCAATGGGGCTTGCCGTGACGATTTACCGCTAGGGCGCTAATGGAACATGTGTCTGGCAGGAAACTTTCAAACACTTACGCAATTATTTCATATTGACAAAGACTCACGCATAAGTAATAGGCTAGATGACAAAAAAAATATTAGTCCGTCTGTTAGATTATTAAAAAATATTCGACACGTATTTTTTCTTTTGTTCGTCAAATGAAAAACGACGGAAATACAGCGCTTGAAAGTTTCGCGTGACGCAGGGCTCGGAACCGGTTTAAAAAATAGCGGTTTATACCGGTTTATTTCGGTTTTACTCCGAACTTTCTCCAAGAACGCAAACGTTTTAAGAACATAATAAAAACCTGGATTTAACCGGTTTATCCGAAAAGCAACTTGACGGTCTAAACGCGACGTTGCCAGATTTCGTGTTCAAGTCGCAAGACGTACGAACGGATGGTTCCTTTAACAATTTTAGTTTTATGATTTTGCATACATGTATCTAGAGACGGGTCAAAAAATATAGGCAAACCAGTGAGCTGGTATTTATAGGTGACAGCCAACAGTGTCAATAATTTATTTAAAAGAAATCAAAATATAAGTTCATACAGGGTGTATTTTCTTTTCGGGCCAATGGGGTCAACTAACAGATCCCGAAATGTTACACGAAAATGATCTTCAGACCTTTCCTCGATTTTAAATTAATGTTAGTGGCCTTTACAGAAGAAAAACATATATACAGGTTACGAGAAAAAGGTAATTTGTTACAAACATTTATTTGTGCTTATTTATTCAATTCCTATCCAGAATAAAAAGTTTGTATGAGACATGGAACAAAAAATAAAAAACTTTTTTTCTAAATGCATTTTCATATTTTCCTATTAGTCCTAACAACAGGCAGGATGCCGTTCAAATGTAATACAAACATAATTATCAGTCCCATACGGATGAAATTCATAATAAGAAAATTATCTTTTTTTACATTTTGGTTTAAGTATAGATGAAATAAAACACATTCTTTTTAGTCCAAATTTGGCACTTTCACACCCTACATTACGTGATGACGCACCAACTAAAATTAAAATTTTAGCACCATCTTGTATAAATTTTTCATTGATAATAATATTATAAGAATATAATAATAATAGATGGTAGATGTGGAAAGCTAAGTGGCGAGTTGGCTATGTGTCAGTGACACCTCTTTACCTTCATCCCTGATACTCGTACCGGTGTTGCCCCCTTGAGCCATCCTAGATGTCACCTTTTGTGGGAGCCCCTCTTATGTGGGCGAGTCACCGTCTGCCGTAAATCAAATTGCTTACCTTTTTCTTAGACAGACGCCCGATTTTATTTTCCATAACCCAGTATTTAGTGCACCACTTTCACCTAATAGTCCAGTATATTTTGGACTCCATTAAATCTCAATAGTACATACACCCTGGCGGGTGCTGCCTCTGCGTGCGTCCCATGGTTCGGGCAAGTACAACATCCGCTCGGTGTACCCCTTACATTTCATTACATTGTCCCCTTTCGACATGATCTTGCGTGTTGGTTTTAGCTCCGCGTAAGCCTCCCAAATATCCGGAACACCATTGTTCCGTGATGGGAAAGACATGCCTAACATAAGTCTTTATTTTCCAAATAATACATTTTACAAAATTACTTATTTCTGTTTTTTTTTGCTACCCGTTATTGAGCAAAGGCCTACTCCATCGTGCTCCATAAACACCTATCAGCCGCCATTCTTGTCCAGGTAGAGCCTGCATACAGCACAATGTCTTAATTCCACTTTCGTTGAGGACGGCCCTGCGGCCGTTTCTCTACGCGTCGCCACTAGTGGAGTACGCTTTCGCTCCATCTGCTCGAGTAACATCATCAAATCATCATTGATAGTATGTAAATTAAAATATGCGATAGATTCTCTCTAATTGTGTCTAGAGTAACCTCGTTTGTAACTATTCCAAATATAACATCGGTAGCTTAAGTAGTTCTCGAGACGTTTTTTAATGATGTGACAGACATACTGAGTCACTCCATTATAAAAAAGGAACCCCCTTTTTATCATTTAGGTACGGAACCCTAAAAATGAAAGTATACTAATTAAGAGGTATAAATGTATGTAATTATTTGTTTTTATCAATTTTAAAATCACTTACAGGTACAAATATAAATAAAGCAATTACGTGGCATCCTAGGAACTATGCCTCAAGCGGAGGATTTATGGCATCTTATCTATACATATTTTAAATTGTTTTTTTTGTTATTATCATATTTTTGTGGAATTAAACTTGTTTGTTGTTGTTGTATTAGTTGCTTAAAAGAAACTATGCAATTAGTTGAATGCCAAAAATACGCGGAAATACTCGCGCGTGGCAGATTTTGATGTACAGATCGCGCAACATTTCCTAAAAAATAAATAATAATCTATTGCGCTCCAGTAAGTCAAGATAACGTTTGGTTTGTCGGAACTTTGTAACCCTGCTACTCCTTAAAGTTTCACTGATATTGCCAGATTTTACATGAACACCTTTTAACAAGTAAGTAGGTAACTTATTCCACTATTATTTAATATGACAGATTAAAATATTTTTCTTATACCATTTTTTATCATGATTCCCTGGTCGCGCGAATCTATATTCGGGGGAGGTACTTAACAAGGTATTCCCCATATGTTAGACTGCCGCGTCGGTGATTGAATATATAAATAAAACTTCAGTCTTTCTCCATAGTAAATGTAAGGAAAAAGTTGTTTTAAATATGGGCCTAGTACCACTAGGCTTGTGCTAATTAAAACGATTAGTATGAAAAAAAAATCTATGAAAATAAAAAAAATATTCCTATAGAAACTATTGTGTGGGCTTCGATTTATAGCCGGATTTTTTTTCCATACTTATTTTCTTTTGATCTCAGGCAGGAGTGGAATACATCGCCATTAAAAAAATACTGTCTAGAAATTACCTTACATTCTCTTACCATGTAGGTTTTTATTCTAGAATCTGTAAACGCCTATCTCCATTCGGTGTAAATCGAAAAGGAAGGGAAGGTCTAAAAATATAGTTTTTATGTAGCAGCACAGGATCTGGTAGGTGCCCTCACTGACCCATAAAAAATTCACTCTGTATAAATTACTTACATTTTTTTAAACCGCAATAGTGTATAATTTGCAAACCTGGAGTAAACTGTTAATACATAATTTGTGATTATTTTGGAATATTATAGTCGTACCTACTAAAAAGTAAAAATAGTGTGGGAAATACTGAATTTATATTATTTATAATATTATTTCTTCAATATTTGATATTATTATTTCTTTGAATATATTTAGTTCGCGGCAGAAGAAATCACGCTTAAAAATGATTAAATATGCGAAACGACGTGCTTTTTAAACTTTGCTAACTGGACTGTAACTTGTTTATCCTGCGTCGCAAAAACCGGTTTTTATTGTTCTAAACCGGTTAAACGAACAAGAACTTTATTAAAATATTACTCTAAAAACCGGTTTAAAAATAACGGTTTCACGAACGTAACCGAAATATAAAGGTTTTGCGCCAAGTACATGGCGGTATAACCACTACCCTGGCCGGGCAACCGGACGGAAGAGGCCTAGCAAGCCTTGAGGATCAAATACCCTCAAAAAGGAGCAGTGCAGAAAGACGTGGGGCGCTACTGCACACCAATATGCCCTAAGAACACCATCTCGGAACATAAAAAAAACCATGATAAGTACATCCAGCAGAATGATTATGCCCAGCAATCCGGCTAGCGCCCGGCGTCGGGAGAGTACCGGGTCTCCCGATGTGAAATGTGTAACCGGAGAAGATTATGCGATCACAGAAGCCATGCCATTGTCAAGAAGAAAGAAGAATGGACAACTACTAATAGCCACATGGAATGTAAGAAGTCTTATCAAGCCAGGAAAACTAGAGAATACCATTCAAGAAATGAAAAGACTCCAGTTAAGTATTCTAGGACTTAGCGAAATCAAATGGTATGACAATGGTATAATAGACAAGGATGACGTAACATTATACTACTCTGGAAAACCAGCAGCAGAAAAGAACCACCATTACGGTGTCGGCATGATGATAAAGAAGGAAATGTCAAAGTTCGTATCCAACTTTGTACCGTACTCGGACAGATGTATGCTTTTACAGTTCAATGCTAAACCAGTAAATTTAAGTATTCTTCAGGTTTATGCGCCTACAGCTCAAAGCACAGACGAAGAAATAGAATCCTTTTATAGGGAATTGGAAGAATTAATGGAGGGCATCAAATCACAAGACATGGTCATTATACTGGGTGATATGAATGCCAAGATTGGTAGAGGAACCGTAGGAAAAACAGTAGGTAACTATGGGCTTGGCGACAGAAATGAAAGGGGCGACAGATTGTTGCAGTTCTGTGTCGAAAAGGACTTCATAATAACCAACACTTGGTATCAGCACCCATCTAGACGACTATACACGTGGACATCGCCCCAGGATACAGCTGGACATATTGTTAGAAATCAAATTGACTATATAATGATAGAAGCACGCTATAGAAACTCCATAGTAAATGTAAAAACATACCCTGGCGCAGATATTGGTTCGGATCATAATATCCTAGTTGCAAAACTAAATCTTAAATTAAAAATACTTAAAAAAACAAATAGTCACAAGAAAATTGATATTGGAAAACTTAAAAATTCGGATGTTAGACTGGAAACTATAGAAATATTAAATAAAGAGATACGAGATACCACAGATAACGGGTATGAAGATAATATTGAAAGTTACTGGAACAAAATTAAAAAAGCAATTGTAAAAACTTCAGAAAAATGTTTGGGTTTCAAAAAACGGGAGAAAAAACTAAAATGGATTACTAATGAAATCCTTACACTCATGGAACAGAGAAGACAATTTAAGGTAATAGATAAATATAAATACAAAGAAATAGACAATGTTATCCGGACTAAAATAAGAGAAACTAGGGATAGATGTTTAAATGACGATTGTGAACAAATTGAAAAACTCCAAGAGAAAAGAGACAACTTTAATTTACACAAGAAAATAAAAGAATTTACGAAAACGCATAGGAAACAAATAATTGGTAAATTAACAGACTCACAAAATAAACTTGTAATCGATAACGAAAAACAATGTAAAACTTGGGAACTGTATATTGAGCAACTGTTTGAAGATGATAGAGCAGACTTGGATACAAACGTGATGGAAACCCAGAGCAGCGTGGAGGGACCACCAATACTTCAAAGGGAAATAGAAAGAGTAATAACAACTATGAAAGATGGAAAAGCTGTTGGTCCAGATGGAGTATATGTAGAAATGCTAAAACTATTAGATGCCGACAATCTGAAATTATTAGTTAAAATGTACAATGAAATTTATGATCAAGGAACATTACCAGAAGATTGGCTGAAATCCACATTCCTCCCGCTCCCTAAAAAGGCAAATGCAAAGACATGCGGTGACCACAGGCTCATCAGCCTGATGAGTCACGCCCTGAAAGTTTTTCTTAAAGTGATTCACATGAGAATTTATAATAAAATTGATAAAATTATATCAGATAATCAATTTGGTTTCAGAACTGGTTTAGGAACAAGAGAAGCCCTAGTTGCAGTTCAGGTGCTAGTACAGAACAGTTTGGAATATAATAATGTAGTATATGCATGTTTCATAGATTTTGAGAAAGCATTCGACAACGTAAAACATGACAAACTAATGTTTATACTCAACAAGACCGAAGTGGACAGCAAAGATCAAAGGATTATCAGAAACCTGTACTGGAACCAGTCAGCAAACATTAAAGTCGGAACATCTGACACTGATGATATCAAAATACGTAAAGGAGTGAGACAAGGATGTATCCTCTCACCGTTACTGTTCAATCTTTACTCCGAAACTATATTCCAAGAAGCTTTTGATGGCGTTGAAACTGGTATCAGAGTGAACGGTACAGTGATAAATAACCTCCGATACGCCGATGACACCGTTATCTTAGCTCACTCCCTGCAAGATCTCCAACATCTTTTAAACCGCTTAAATACTGTCGTGGAAGACTACGGTCTAAAAATGAACATAGCTAAGACCAAGTATATGATAATGAGCAAGAACGCGGTGGAATCGACCACGCTGACAATCAACGGCAAGCCACTTGAACGAGTCAAACATTACAAGTATTTAGGAATCTCTCTTAACGAAAAATGGGACCCACAGAAGGAGATACGTACAAGAATAGAGATAGCAAGAAGCACATTCATGAAAATGAACAAGCTGTTCACCAACAAAGACATAAACCTGAAACTCAGATGGAGAATGGTTAAATGTTACGTGTTATCTGTATTCATGTATGGCGTCGAAGGCTGGACTATAAACCGAACCATAGAGGCAAAAATAAATGCTTTTGAAATGTGGCTCTACCGACGAATGTTAAAAATATCATGGAGAGATCGAATAACTAATGTAGAAGTTTTGAAAAGAATGAAGGTAAAAACATTGGAACTTTTGGCAACAGTAAAGAAAACAAAAATCTCATATTTTGGACATATATACCGTAACAATAAATATCAAATTCTAAGGAAAATAATAGAAGGGAAAATAGAAGGCAAAAGAAGTAGAGGAAGAAGGAAGTTAGCCTGGATGGATAATATTAAAAGCTGGACTCACATTAATGACGCTGCCAACCTGAGCAGAATGGCACAGGATAGAAATAAGTTCCGAGGGATGGTCGCCGACGTCCGATGAGGACATGGCACAATAAGAAGAAGAAGCCAAGTACATGATACCGGTTTGAAAAATTAACCGGTATCCGAGCCTTGGCGTGACGTCACAATCGAGTACGATTCTCACTCTAAGGTGACGTCACCAGCCCCCACCACGGAACTTTGACGCTCTTCATATTCGTCAATTTTAGTTATCTTGAAAAAGGAAAAAATACGTGTCTAATAATTTTTGATAATCTTTCTGTCGGACTAATTAGAATAATAGTTTTTTAACCTAGTCATCATCTCTATTGGCGCCGCTTGGTGAGCGATAATACGCCATTGAAACCTCATTGCAAACACTTGTCCTCAGGTTTCGACGCGCTGAAGGACGAGCTGAGTTTCCACAGCTGGGACCACCACCCGCACGCGCCCGTGGCGCCGCCGCCGCCGCCGCTCAACGGCCACGACCACGATGTCAGTACTGCCAGGTCTATGGTCTCCGCGCGAACTCGAATCGATTGCCGATTGTCTTGTGTCTCCTAAGACGTTGAAATTATCAACGGGTGCCACACGCCGCCGGCCGCCAGTATTTTATAATATTTCTAATCATAGGCAACCCGAGCGTCATTTGTTTTTTGTGTAGTGATCAAAACTGTTTGTATTCTCTTTTTCTATGAGAGATCAATACTCTGTATTACTGTAACTCAATTACACTATACAATTGACCATCGGTAGACCTTGATCTTGATCAGTTAACAGTGTTGGCGATGGTACGCACTATACATTCTTTCATTTGGAGTTCTTTAACCGGGATTATAGGCGTTATAATTCTTACCACAAAGAAATTATACAATCCAAAAAATATTTACCTGCTTATAATATTTTTCGCAATGGGGCTTGTAGTGCACCTCCTTAATGATATATCCTACTTATACATGTAACGGATCAAGCTTATATTTATAGTCTAGAAAATAGTTAATAAGTATAGTAGTACCGAATCATTTATAATCGGGATAGTCTCACAATGACTAGAACCCAAAATGACAGCGTCCGTAAAAGGACCACGTCGCTTTTAGACTACATCGCGAACGGTCTAGAACGACTATAAGGCAAAATGACCACTTTGTTACATCACTAGGTTGAGTAGGGTCAATGTCGTTTTGCGGTCTAGACCGTCTACGAGTAACCCTTATAATCTTGATTTTTTCTCCACAGGATTTGATCATTACAAACGGCGACGTGAAATATCCCACCAAGGACTCCCATGATATCGTCACCAAGCCGCAACGTAAGCATTTCAACATTTTATAGATTACATTTTATATTTTTAGTTATTCTTCAGATTAATTGATTATACTATAAAACAAACCAGTAATATAAAACTATTTGTTACAGCAAACGGTGACACTAACCACGTTGACTCGAACAAAGTCAAAGCCACTTTCGACAGCGACGAAGACAAAACTCCCATGAACACCCTCGAGAAAGGCGACAAGGAGAAGGGCAAGAAGAAGGAAGGCTTCCTCGGAGGCCTCGCCGATAAAGTCAAGCACGTCTTCAGCCACAGCCAGGATGAAGACGACACAAAAGACTCCCCCAAGGCCAAACCCAGAGAGTCAAAAGAAAAAAGCCCACCGAAACAAAAGAAAGATAAAAACTCACCTAAACGAGAAGACAAAGAAAAGAGCCCACCTAAACAACAGAAAGAAAAAACACCGAAACCCGAAGAAAAAGAAAAGACCCCACCTAAACCGGCCCCCAGACTCATAAGCGAAGATCTGTTAGAGAAAGTCGATGATATATTCAAGGATCTCAAAACGAAACCACAGCAAAAGGAAAAGGAAGAGGATTTGAACAGTGAAGTATACACGACTCGCCTTGTTGTCGATGAAGAAAGGCCCGCAGGCATGCAAAATATTACCGAAGAAGTGTATGAGCAATATGCTAACATGCAACCGGTAGAAACGCCCATGCAAGTTCCAAAGAAAGACCCCTTCGCGTATCCGACAGTGTGCTGCGATGGCCCGAAGGGACCCAAGCATAGTCACGAAGAAACGTCGACGTTACTCGACCAAATTGAGCAAGCGAAATTCGCCGCTCATGAAAAAATGCACGAAATTGGTGATAAAGTACAAAGCAAGGTAGACGAAGGTGCCGATAAGTTGGGACAACAAAAAGATAAGCTGCAGCGCCAAGCCGCTGAACTAAAAGATGATCTAATAATCAAAGAAGAAAACTTAACAGCAGCAGCTAAAGATCATGCTAATGATGCCAAGTTAGCAGAATCCGCGCAGAAAACTCACGATGACATTACCGTTAAGGCTGCGGATGTCCAATCGAACATTGCCAACGAATTCGATAACGTTAAGTCCTCAACTAACGAAGCTTATGATTTTGTGACTGCGGCTATCGGAGATACCAAAAATAATCTAATAAACAAAGCGCACACATTGGATTTCCTTGCGAGGGAACACGCTGAAGAACTAAAGAATAGAGGACATGACCAGCTCTCCCAAATCGGGCAAAAAGCGCAGGATGGTGCCGATGCTGCTAAGAATACCTTCCATGCAGTACAAGATAATGTTAACCACAAAGCTCAGGACCTTAAATCAGGTGCTAAAGAAACCGCCGATAATATCAAAGATAAAACGAACGAAAAATTACACGATCTTGGTGAATCCATAGACAACGCTAAAGAAAAAGCCGAAGAAGCTGCCGCCGATGTTAAGTCTAAGGCCGGCAAAGAAAAAGACAAAGCGAAAAAGGAGGCTAAGAAAGCTAAGAAAGAGGGCAAGAATTTTATTACTGGGCTAGTAAGCAACATTTTCGGCGAGAAAGATAAGATTGAAAAGGAAGTGAAAGGAAAAGTTGCCGAAGGAAAAGATGCAGCTAACAATTTGGTAGATGAAGCTTCTGCTAAGAAAGATGAAATCAAGGGAGCTGTTGAACAGAAACATGGTGAACTAAAAGATGGTGCTAATCGGTTAGCTGAAAATGTTAACGATAAAGCAAAGGAAGCTGAAAAGGCCTTAAATGATAAGAAAGTTGAACTACAAAAAGCGGCACACGACAAAAAAGAAGAAGTGCAACATGCAGCCCATGAAGTCGGTTATGCTATTCACAGTAAAACTCAAGAGGTTAGTCAAGCCATACAAGACAAGAAAGAAGAGGCTGGTAAAGCTGTACACGACAAAAAGGAAGAAATTGCTGCAGCGGTTCACGATACAACGGAACAGGTTGGTAAAGCTATTGATGATAAAAGGCAAGAAGTCGGACAAGCTATTCTCAACAAGAAGGAAGCCATTAAGGACAAAACACAAGAGTTTGGCAACGCTATTCACGACAAAACGCATGAGGTCTCGAGTGCTGTTCATGAGAAGGCTAACCAAGTAAGCACAACTATTCATGATAAGAAGGAAGAGGCAGCTCACGCTGCTCACGAATTCGGCCAGGCTGTTCACGACAAAACGCATGAGGTCTCAAGTGCTGTTCATGACAAGGCTAACGAAGTAAGCACGGCTATTCATGATAAGAAGGAAGAGGCAGCACACGCTGCTCACGAATTCGGCCAGGCTGTTCATGACAGAACGCATGAGTTGTCGAATGCTGCTAAAGATAAGGCTCATGAACTTGGTTCAGCTATCCATGATAAGAAGGAAGAAATATCTGGGGCTATTCACGATAAGGTACACGGAGTTGGCTCAGCCATTCACGACAAAGCAGATGAAGCCAAACATACACTACAAAACAAAGCATCAGACCTAGGAAACGCCATACACGAGAAAAAAATACAAGTACAAAATGTTACGGAATCAGAAATGGACAGAATAAGACAAACAGCCGAACAAACCACTGAACAAATCAAGAAATCAGCTGAAGACACAATCAATGCTGCTACTGACAAAAAGGCAGAAGTACAAGCGAACCTGTCAAATAAATTCGAAGACCTACAAAAGCAAGGGCACGATGAACTACATCACATCCAAAACGCCGCGAGCGACAAAGTTGGGGATCTACAGCAGGCGTCTAAAAATGCGTTCGGCCATATTCAAGACTCGACCTTAAGTACTTTCGATAGAGTCGAAAGTTCAGCTAAGGACAAAGTGAGCGACGCAAAAGACCAATGGGAAGATTTGCACAGTTCCACCAGAGATACTTATGCTGATTTCAGAGATGATGTTCACGGTTTGGAAAGTTCTGCGCAAGACACGCTACACAGTTTCCAAAGTTCAGCAGGCAACACGTTTGATAGCTTAGATGATTCGGCTAAAGAATTCCTAGGTGGTGTTCAAAGTTCCACGCAAAGTTTCGAGAATAATTCAAAGGAACTCTTCGGTGATATGAAAGAGTCTTTCGAGGGCTTCCAAGTTTCGGCTGGGAATCAATTGGAGGATGTTAAAGGGGCTGCTAAGGACAGGTTGGAAGATACTAAAGGTGCGGCGGCAGAGAGGTTGGAGGGCGTGAGCGAGAGGCTGGAGAGGGTGACAGAGGGGGCGCAGGAGGGAGGGCAGGCAGTGGCGGACGCGGCGGCTAATGAGGCAGACAAGTTTACGAGCAGTCTCAACGATTTGGGCAACTCCGTGTTTGGATCTTCGGGCAAAGGTGAGTTTATGGATGTTTTCTCAATTCTTTTTACTTAACTTAGACTTTCGTATTCCCACTTAGTGAAAGAAGTTTGTTAAATATTTTTCTCCAATATGCTCGGAAATGTTCACATTAATGTAGCAAAATTGGTAAGAAAAGAACCTCCTTATGTACCGACTCAAATTAAAAAAAATCGAATTCATTATTTTACGGTTTTAGCGGCCAGGAAGTTGTACTAAAATCCATTACTGTATTGTTTTTTACTTTTTAAATAAATATTTGGACTATAAATATTGCAAACAGCCAAATATACTTTAGCCGCGACCAAACGGTCTGCACAGACGAGACAATCTGATTGACATCAAATTATCAATCTGATCATATCGTGCTTAAAAATGCCCCGCCTGGGCTGGCTTTGTAGTAGTGTAGTAGTTCTAGAGAGAAGGAGATCAAATGCTTGGTTGTCTCGTTCTATCGCGAGTTGCATATGGCTCACTGTGCAAGGTCGTGTAGATACGGCTTAATAAAACTAAAGACATTTCAACTTTTTTTATGAACACAACGGTGCATTAAAAGAAAGTTTAGGCGGGAACCTTATTTTTTCTTTCAAATCTTATGCAAGAATACATTTTATTTCCTTTCATGTTTGGAGAAAAGCACTATATATGCCTCGGACGGAAATAGAATTTCGTGGATTCGTACGTAATTTGTCGGACTCAGCTTCGCTTCGTCCGACAAAAAATACTCGTCCACGGAATTCGGTTTCCCGGCCTCTGCAATAATGTACTATTCTTTCGTATCTCTGTATAGATCAATGTAATAAGTACGTAATTGATTGTATTATTTATAGTAAGCTGCTTCATACTTGAATGAATGTTAGCTAAATCATATGTTTTGTCTTAGGTTTCATGAAGGATTCCAGCACAAAGCTATTAGAATCGGAGAAAGCACAGTCCTCGCCCTCACCACACAAAAAGGGTTCAGGGTAAGACACCTTATATCACACATTACATATTGTTTACACCAATCCAAAACATATTAGTTTCCTAAGGTTATCTTTTTCTGATTCGACGAACAAATTATGAATATACTGGTTGATTCATGAGCCGTGAGCAGGATTAACCTTACGGTTTCAGTGAATAATAAGTTATTTCATACTAGACTTAACGAAATTAACCTTAAATTTAATTTAATTTAATCTCCTAACTATGAGTTAATTGATACTTAACTATCAATTAAGTGGCAATTACCTCATAATTAGGAGATTTTAATTAATTTAATTTAACGTTAATTTCGTTAGTCTAGTATGAAATAACAGCTTATCGTTCACTGAAACCGTAAGGTTAATCCTGCTCGCGACTCATGAATCACCCTGTATGTGTCGCCAAAAGTCCGAAATTAAACGGTGATATTTTAAAAGATAACGGTACAAATATCAAGACTAGTTGCCACTGATATACTGTATCTACTTGTTCAGAAAAAAATAGCAACTATTTTAATAATAATTAGCAAATTTTAATTGTTTAGTACTCACGCGGATTCGGCTAATTTTCGAAAGCAAGTGATGTTACAATTTTGTAAATAAAGATAAGCTAATACAATGACATTTAGTATATAAAACGTCATTACAAGATATTAACATTCAGCTCGATATGAGTGTACAGATGTAAATAACGAGGACACACACATGACTAATTCCATGAATCGCCATTGCATTCAATTCTAAATAAGCCAGATAGTGCATACATAAATTCACTTATAGTAAAAACTGTGAAGCTACCTTTCAAGTTACTAGAAGAAAGAGAAATCCTGTGTGCGTATAGATTTTGTCCAAAACTAAAATCTTTTATTCTCATTAAAATAAAGTAGTGTACCTAGTTTTGAAAATATTGTAATGATACCGAACCAACACTTGTGATATTTTGTGCGTCATTTCCAGGGCCAGGAATTTTGCGTGCGGTTCTTGAAAATAGGAAGAGAACACCAATGTTTATCGACATATCGATTATTCACTCATAGAGTAATTGTCATTTTTTTATTTATTTAATCCTTACTTAAATAACACTTGCATTCTTGCAAGCAAATACGTACTTAGGTGATCAACTATTTATTGATATCTATATCCGATATCCCACACTGGTTGTTACAAATTTTATATAACATTACATCTCTTTCTCTAACATGATAATGTCACGTAACACTGTCCTGGTTACACCGTGTTATATAAGCCAGTGTGGGAGCACCATAATATGTATAGACACTGTCATAGTGGTACTCAAACCTTAATTAGTTGGTATTTCATTTATACATAACTTTTTTCATCATTGACCGTTGAAAAGAGTATATATCATTGGAAAGTTTGCGGTATATGTTGTTAAAGACACTTATAAAAAACTCTCGATTTCGATAAACATTGACGTTCTCTCCTTTGACTTTTCAAAAAGCGCACGCAAAATACCAGGCCCTGGACATTTCCTACCTGAACTAACGTTCATTCTTGATTTAAAGTACTGAAACGGGCAATAAATGCTTAATTAATTTCACCGTTTGCAAGTTTCACAGTTTTTCATGTACCTATACACCCACCTAACCATAACCATGCACGCTTACAGGATACCGAAGCTAAAGAAAAAGGGAAGGAAGTAACTGCAGCCGACGAACGATGTATGATATACTATAGTTGTTTAGTATTTATTGTTGTTATGTGTGCCCTGACGCACCGGGATGCTGGCCAGAAATTTTTAATAAGTGATATAAAATACTCTCTGTGAAGTACATAATATATTATGTATGATAAGGTTCGACCTCATTAAAGCTTAAAATACTTTGACATATTTGTTAAAATCAGAAGATTCCAGGCTTGGATCTTAAAAGATCAGACTTCAATTTGACATTTGTATTTGCTAGAAACAGAGAATATTTTTTTTTTGTAAGAATAGGGCAGTCTTCTCCTCAAGTTTAGATATTGTGGTCGGTCCTTTAGCCAGCAATCCGGTAGTGTCAGGGGTAGCCCTATAAACTGCTCATAGTTACTACGGTGAACAAAATTGAACCTAAACGCTTAGTGTTAAGGCTCGAAACCCATTGCAGTAATTATTAATAGTTGTAGGAGCAATAAGTGACATTATTTCAGTGAAAATCAAAGGAGATTCAGTCGTGTTCTATTTTATCTACTTATCGTCAAATTTTAATATATTAATATTGATAAACGCACGTCGATTTCAAAGAAATCATCGTATTTGATGTGACTCATATTTGTAATTCCTATATTTTAATTTAGACTATGCTTTTGCATTGTTTTTTTACAAGTGTACAGATCAGTCTTGCCTATTTTGTTTTGTACTATTTTTATTTATTTGGAAATCAACGATTTTACTTATTGACGATCTACTTTTGTATAATTTGATACAATTGTTTTGTAATTAATTTATATAACTTTTAATCAGTGGACGTGCATTTTACATTGAATAAGTATTTGTCTTGTATAATTTATTCTTTTTACTAGTAGATTTTCTTTGCACAGATTTTTTTGTACAGTTTTTTGAAAGCTTGTTACACGGATCGAATAATTACGCCTAATAATAGATCTGCTAGTATATTTTCTATTTATTCAGTCTTATTAACATGTACATACGTTAAGGTTCGCAAGTAACGTTACATATTGGCGCTTTTATGTCACAAAGCGTATTTATTCCGCTGTTACATACTTTCGAGAGAATTATTAATTTTAAAATGGCAGCGCGACCGCGTGATGTCTCTCTGTGAGTTGTTACATAATTTAAGATATTATATGAGACGATTCTCGAACAATCCCTTGTGTTTTTATTTCTAGCTTTAACTATAATTTGCTCAGTTTTTCACACGGCACATAGTCATTGCGTAAACTGCAAAATAAATTATTATGGACGCCTCACTGACTGCGAATTTATAAAAAATAGGGACGTACAAAAAAAACTCTTAAGAAAAATATTTCCAATAAAGTAGCATTTGACTTTACTTATACATTTTGTCCTCGCCTTGTCATAATGTTGAAAGCGCTGTCTGTCTATTTGTAAAAGGTTGGTTTGATAACGCGTTTTTTTCCTATATTGTATGTTCAGTCACAGATTCAACAATCTAAAAATAATGAATTAAGTACATATAGTTTACTTTGCAGTTATTTATTCCTTTAGCATGTCACATTCACGCACAGCTAAGTTTGCATTAGCACAAATCACTATCGGTAAGTTTTATTTCGTTTCTCTTGCATTATTATTTGCCATAATTTCATACAGTGGCTCCCAATAGGTTCATTAAAGTCTGCAAGAGATCTTGCTTTATTACTACGACCCCTATGATTGTAAATTGTAACAAAAGATATTGGATATCATTTGGGAACCACTGATTAAATCGGACGAAAGCCTTATTTTATGTGTTATTTTTACAGTTTTTTCTCCAAACTGCGCCGCAGTCCGTGAAGGAGCTGGCCTGGCTTCACCCCGCGTGAAATGATAAGGGTAGGTACTGGCAGACGTGTTGGTTAGAATGTAAACTTTACATTTTTAAATAGATAGGGGTATTCTGCTTTAGACGTGTTGGCCCTTCCTTCAAGCTTCTATAGATCTAAAGAGACAAAGTGATTTGTATTTCACTAAGAATTTCGTAATAGTGATAATATGAAAGTTATGCTCCGCGCTGTTATTGGTTAAGCGAAAATATATGTAAGCACTCGCGATGGTATGGTTACTTGTTAGAATATTGTATCAATAGTCATACAACTATCTTGATAGATGAGGGCCTACTTCTCGAACGGTTTTAGACTAATATTATTAGTGTTTTTATGAAAACCCATACGATATTACAGTTCTCCGCCTAATAATATTAGGCTAGTAATGTTTGAGAAATGGGCCCCATTGGTTTTGTAACATAAATAGTTTGGAAAGTTACCTACAAAAAAATGTTACTAATTAATTTGGATAGCAAATTGTTGATGTGTTCATAAGTGTAACCTGCCATTGGTTTTATAAGTTGATGTTTTATAGCGTTGAATTGTATAGAGTTTATATACTATATATGGTTTAAGCAGAAACGAATTCCTTGCCTTAATCGCCAATAGGAAATGTTTGAGGCCAATACACATCAGATACGTTATACGGTTCCATGGTTCTCTCCGAAGAAACTAGACACTGGCAGGCGCCCGCGTCTTGAAAAATCTGAGATTATATGATGCTCTAAGCTATACGTTATGGGCCCGAAACTAAAATTAAAATCAGCAATCATGGTGGCAAATGGCCTACGAAAATTAAAGAGTTGGAACCCGTAAAGGAAAATATCTACAAACATTTGTTGTCATCTATCAGATAACTATTTTCTGTCAGTATCATACATATGTATGTATAATATACCTATTATACACCGTGAAAATGATAGGCAAACCACGCACGTGCTTGCCTACAAAGGGACCAGTGTGTATAGTTTTATACCGACACATTCGATGTGTATCGGCCTTAAATTCCAAAAATCGTTGCAGTGTTGTGTGAGACCTGAAATAGGTCAGTTGCTTTTCTAACAGAACATTGTGTACAACACTACAAATGGTTAATAATTGTTTCCTTTCCCGCTATTTTAAGAAGACTACCAGTTGCCTTTACTCCCTCGACAAAAATAGATATTTATTTTCCGCCTATACATTAAATTGGTGTCTATGTTTTGTTGTAATGTGGATATGTAAGGGTTATCACACGTGTGCAGTGTCACAAGAATGTTATTTGTTCATAGAGGTGCTTGACGGGAGCCACAAATAAAGTTATCTTTAAATTAATGTACTCTTATTGTGGGGCAATGCTAGTACCTACCCTCTAGAAACACTAGGGCCCCATTTCTTGAATGGTATTAGACTATGTTAATAGTGTGTTGTCATGGAAACTACTACTACTTCTAAATACACCCAATAAATCCTCATTATACGAGCTAAAACTCGTTTAGTCAAAAATACTTATACTTCGCTAAATATGGCCATCATCGACCATTTTAAGAGCTGCAAATTTCATTTTTACATCTTTTATCATTCATCTTCAAATACAATTTAGTAAACCTTTTAGAACTATGACATGTATAGGTACTAGCATTGTCCCACTGTACTCTAGTAAAGTAACTATAGCATTAAATTCATACTCTACACTACTCTACATATAGTGCACCGATCATGAAAGTTTACTATTAAACAATAAAGCCATTATTTTAGACGATAACGTCATTAAATAGGCGTAGTTATACTATCGTTTTATATGGTTGAAATGCAGTTGTCTATGTATCGTAAGACCAAACATTTTTTGTATTGTCATAAATCTAAAACTAGTAAGACATTTATAATTTAGGTCCCTAAATTGGATACAATTTTCAATTTCAGAAATTGACCCAAAAATAGACCTTGGTCTTACTATGCTATTGTAATCTGCTTTCGTGCTATTTTTTTATATTGACAACCTTTACTTAAACATTTATTTTCGCCAGAGTCGCAACTCTAAACGAATATCATTAAATCCTATAGCGAACTAAGTACACCTGTATTTTTTATGTTTGGTGCGAAGAACATTGTGTTTGTTTTCAGTAAAAGGTACCACTTAACGATTGTTGATAAGGTTAATTTCTAAATTAATCTTTATGGCATTAACGCCTTATCGACAACCGACATACCTAGTGGTACCTTTTACTAAGAACAATCACATTTGCTGACGATAAAATGACTAGAATATATATTGTTATATAAAGCCTTATAATAAACGTTTTGCACCAGTTTTAAACTTTGAACCTTCACATTTTAAATCATTATGATTTTGTAAATGATAAAGCAGCGGCATATATCTTTAGCCATTTTCGGTAAATAGGTACCTAATTATAATATGTCGGTTTGGGAGGAGGTAACTCATGCGGTGTCAACATCCACAGGATAGATGGCTATGGATGTGCAAGTTTCTGATATGTTGTTAAAATTTTCCGAAACTTACGCAATAATTTCGCAAAAAAAAGATTTCACTAAAGTTTTTTTTTTGAAATTTCAGAATTTTATTTAAGAAACTTTTACTTTGCACTGCTCTAGTCATAAGATGCTGTTCAGTCGAGGTCATTAAAACCGACTTTGGCACAAAAGATAGTGATCATTAACAAAATTGTCAAGTGCATAAGGGCATAAAAATATTTTTTGTCCCTTTGTCGCTTCAAAGCTTTGTTCACTTGGGCACAAATATTTATGACTGTGCGTAAAAAATATAAAACCGCTACGGGTTGCCGCCTTGCAAAACGTGTTTCACATTTTTATAGGCCAAGAGTTCTCGTGAATAGGCGCGATACCTATTCTTCATTTTAAAATATAGTAAAATTTTGGAAATACTGTGATGCCAAAATATAATGAAGATTATGTGTAAAGTTAAATAGAGTTTTGTTAATTTATGAATAGAGTTTATCTTCAGTCTATTTATTGCTTTTAGTAATAAATATAATTGCAAAAATCTTCTGCTTTTTATTTTACCTCGTATTTGAATTACTAAGCAAAAGACAGTTGACAAATATAATCAAGTAACGAACTCCTATAGTTCCACGATGCTCCTTTTTTTCTTGGCTTATTATAAATATGCATTAAGTGTTTAGATGCCCTTTGTTACCAGTACCATCCGGCTTAAAAAAAGGGGACCGACCAATAGTTAGGACAAATCGTCTATAATCGTCACCCTCTCCAATAAACCTTAACCAAACCTTATATCAAAAATGAATTTATGTTCATAGGTAGACAGAATTCGTTTTCAGTATAAGATTTGGCCAGTTATTGGAAAGTGGCCAATCATTGAAGTTTTAACCTAGTTTGATAAGAAATAAAAACACTGTCGAATAAATTAAATTATTTTAATTCTTAAAAATGTTTACTAAATAACTGCACATTCATACAAGTCTGTACCCGAACGTAAACAGTAAAATAGTCACATACAGGTAAACTATTCTAGTTAGTAATTGTCAGATGAGCTTCAAATTGAATAAAATCGACATTGTTGTCAAAACTTTACAGAAATTTTAATCAGAATCAAATTCACACATTCATTTCATTTGACAGTCAATAACTAGAGGTATAAAATCTATTTTAAATTGTTATCCCTAACTTTTGTTATATAATAAAACTGGAGACAATATGATACAGCGCCTAGAAAATACACCGTTCACACGGAAAGTATGAATTTCATACAAACATTCATGTTATCACTCGTTAAAAAATTACAATACAATAAAATCATATGTAGGACATAAAATTATAGTTATTCGAAAAGTTGACGTCATTGGCGGGAAATTAAAATTACAACAACGACATATTTGACTAAATAAGACAAATTATCATTATATATATTGTGCGAAAATCCCAACACCGATAACGTCATAAGAAAATAATCATAAGGGATTAATTAGATTCGCAGCACAGTTTATTTAATTGCCATCAAACGCGGCAAAACCGCCTATTTCTCATGCTTAGCATCTTTAGTGCAATGTCTGACGAGTGCGTGGCGGAAGCACATCAGGACGTTGGCATACAGTAGGCCCCTGTCCCACCACCCTGACAATGTCGACATATATTTTGTCGGCTGGGAATACAAGTTCATAGAAAAGTAGACACAATCATCGCAATGTCAGCGTGGTAAAACAGGAGCAGTGTTTACACACCACCTCAACCACTATAGTCTGTACGTCTAGGTATTTAAAAATTGTAAATAAACAAAACCACGTGACTCGGGTGTTGGGCCAATGACATAATTCCATATGATGACATTGAGATGACGGATACGAAATGTGGTAACGTTTGTTTACATTTTTTTAAATACCTAAAAGTACAGACTATATACAGAGCAAACAAGACAACTCACAGTGACCGTACATATGCAGTCCGTGCTAATTTGGTATTGAAGCGCGACCACCTATTTAAGTTGCATCCACGTTTACGATCAGGGGACCGATTTTTGATATTCGAACGCTCGAATACAAAAACAAGTGATCGAAAATAATCGCACGTGAAAAATTGTCACGATTTAAATATTCACATGATACCATAGTTCGTATTTATGAAAATCACTGGAATTAGTTTCTTTCAATTTCGTTTTTATTCACATTCGAATAAAATATTCGAGCGTCTTAATCTCAAAAATCAGCCCCCTGTTCTCGTGAAAATTAAAATGATCTGGGGTGAACCTGGCACATTGTAGTATAAAATGGTGTAAGTATTTGGCTCATAGAATCGTAGAAATGTACAAGTAAAACTGTGCATAAGGTATGGTGGACCTCATTATCTTTGTTAACTCTTCATACTTCGGTGTATGTGTAGTCTGCGGTTTAACATGAATGCCGCACGCCCCACTTGAAGGCCCATATTACACCATATATCATGTATCATAGATTATATGCCGCCCTTTTTCTTTACGTTGGAGAAAAAGGGAGGCATATAAACTTATGATCAAAGATATATGATAACTTAATATGGGCCGAAACACTTAATTTAAACTTAGTGTTGCCTCGTCTCTGGCATTATAGAATAGGAATAGAAGATAGGTGAGATAGAAATATTAGTCTAACATTTGGTATACACAGCACCAACAGTATATTCGGAATGTTCAATATCTCCACTTATTCTAAATAAACTCATAAGGCACATATCTTTGTGTACGTCTGTTATACTATCACATTGTGCTTAAACTTATAACTAAGTTATATTTGAAAATAGTGTGTTAAAGTTAGTAAAATTCCTAAGAAAATTTATTAAAGATAAATCGTAATAATGATTAAGAATACTGCATAATAAAAGATGCAAAGATTATGCAAAAATGCATTGAAATAAAAAATGTCATAAGAGATCTCATAAGCGAATTTTCTGCAAAATCATTAAAATATTTCCATTTAGTTCCCATTAAATACATTAAAACCCACAGTTAATATAAAAATGTTGTAAATAACTTGTAAAAACAATATACATATAAATTTGTGTAAATAATTAAGAAATTAAATAATATGTTTACTATTTCTTTATAGTAAATTAAACAGTACAAAACTTAATACTTAAAAGTACTAAATCCGTCGCTGAAGAGGTAATATGTCGAAATAATGGAAGATTATTCTTATAATAATACCAAATTGGTTAATTCCAGCACAAGTATTCTATTTCATATCAAAGTAACGTTATTGCGACTTTTCTATCTAATGGTCGCCTGCGTGGAATATAAGCATTGTCGACTCAGTCGGACCTGAGTCCATCGACTGCTAATATTCAACTCAGGCGACCATTACACGGAATAGACGCTATTAATTAGCCACATTGAGCTTATTATTCTGCCACACTAACAGTATGAGAGTAAAATTTTGAGTTATGCTTGTATCTCCACAGGCTTAGCATTTCAAGCACGAGATGTGTATCGTAAAATTCGATAAAATGTTAGATAAATCGATTTACTCTCACAATAATAAGGCTTATGTCGTGGGTGGACAAACACTCAAATACTTATAAATATAAATAACTTAGAAACAAATATTTGCGATAATCACGCAAATAAATGCCATTGTTTGGATTCGAATCGGACTAGGTCAATCCACGTATATAAAAGTAACGTAAGTCATGTCATGACTTCATTGCGTGTTTATTTGAATTACAGATTCAATATGTATCTAGGGAAAGTAACACTTATTTAGAAATAAATTATCACTTGAATTTGCATCATGAATAAAGGGAGCATAAAATAAAATGTTGCCTGACGTTACTCTTGCCGTGGATTAACCCGACTTCCAGCTTAGTACCGACTAGGCTGGGAGGCCGCCTTCCTTAATGCAAGTTAAGAATGTGGCCAGATATTGTTTTATACAGAGAGTATGCACCAACTCGTACTGCCATTTAATAAATCCTTCAGGAAACGTCTTTATTTTATGAGTGTTCAAAGTAACTTCAAACGTATATTACATTTTTAAAGTGCTTGTATGATGTGATTGTGTCATATCACCAATGCCGCCATAGATAAAACTACTTCTGTCTTACAACCCAGACTGATAAATTAATTTTAGCAGTCAATTCGACCTATAATAAAAAAATTGTAACTAGGTCGAAATCGTGAAGAAATCGTTATACGATAATCGTCATTGCTTTAAGTTTTTCTTAAACCGATTCACAATATATAAAACCGATAATACTAGTAAGTAATTAATATCAGTTATTTAAATCCTTGTTTAAACATACGGCTAAGCCATGAAAAGAATACTTTTGTACGATAAGTTACATTTTTTATAACAAATTAAATAGTTTACCCTCATTTGCTCGAGCCCTCTCTTACAAACTTCACCTCACTATCACATTCTAAATAATCCAAATCTGTCAATTCCTTTTTGATCATAAGATGCGGAGTCTTCCTAACCCGCCTCTCCTTTAGACATTTGGGGACCATCTGTTTTCTCTCCATAAGATACTGCACTATAACTCTTTCGAAAAATAATGCGATCACAAAATGGAATGCCGCTATTGCTATGACTATATAGCTGAGGAGGACATCTTTCGGCATTCTTAATTGTAGAAATTCTTGAAGGAATTTTACCGGAGCCACCGTTATGTAAATCGAAATGGCCGTCATTATAAGTATACTAATCATTAGCCACTTATTAGTAACTATCGATCTTCTATACGGCGCCCCGTGCGAGAAAACTATAGGCATTACAATATACTGGAACATCGATACGGTGAAAATGGCATAATTCTCCCAGCACTCGTTCTCTTCTTCGCCCTCGTACAAATGTCTCTCGTACCAGGGGAAGAAGGTTAGAGCGAAATAGCTGAAATACTGAGCCACACCGATCAAGATCATCTGCCCGATCAAAGATAGTAAAGGTACTAAACCGAGGAGGGACGTCAACGGGGGTATCTTACAAAGTTTCCCCGTATACGCTTCGGTCATGCCGAAGAAGAAGGCGAAATTGACGACCATAGCGATATCTATGTAGAGGAATTGGAAATCGGTGAGGTTCGACTCGAAGTAGTAGAGGAACGCGACGGAGAAGAACTCGGTTAAGGAGTAGGCCACCATGAACTTGAAGACGCCGAAGCTGGTGGTGAGGGCGGCGCGGCCCTCGCGCAGCACGCGCGCCACGCACACGATGTCGGGGTCGGAGGACGTGAAGGGCGCCGCCACGCTGGACTCCAGCTCCGAGAGCGACACGCCCGTGTGCGCCGCGCGCAGGGCGCCGCAGTCGTTGGCGCCGTCGCCGCACATGCCTGCCGAACGTTACCTCATGAGTCTACAGCTAGAGTTGGCCCGGCGGTATGAGTGCGGCTTTCAATCCGAAGGGTTTTCGAACACCAGCTCTTACCTAGTTTTTCGGAACTTATGTACGAAATATCATTGGATAATTACCAATCGCTTTTAGGTGAAGGAAAACATCGCAAGGGAACCGGACTAGTCCTACTAAGAAAGGAAAGTGGAAAAATTCATGACTTCGGGCGGGACTCGAACCTGCGACTCTGAGATACCAGCTCATCGCTCTTCCAACTGAGATACCGACCGCACACGTGGTCCTGAATTTCTCCACCACATCCCTCCTCATATGCGCCTTAGGGGGGCACTTAGGAACATCTACCGTAAGAAAGTGTTCGTGTTCTTCCCACCTTCCCAGTACCCTGATGCCACCTAAATCGGATGTGAGATTGTTGTCAGTTCATATTGGGTGTCGAGATGGCAGACGGTGGTGAAGCAACTGATCCAGTTTTTTATCGGATGGGTATGTTCGTGCGCATACATTTTTTTCCACTCTGAAGTTGCGTAGGAATGTGCGCCCGCATTGGCAACTAGGGAGTCGCAGTAAACCTAATTAATCCTGTGATGATACGCAGGGCTTCGTTGATTTGGCTATCGATACAGAGGTACAATATTCGGCGGAGTAGACCAATGCCAGTGCGGAAGTTCTTAGGGCTGTGGCCGAGGCTCCCCAGCTGGTGCCAGCCAAGCTCCTTCAAATATTAACGCTACTACCTTCTGCGCTACGTTTTCGAGGTATTGTTTATGTCAGGAATAGGTCTAACGTGACACCAAAGTGTGAAGTCGTGTTTGACGTTCTCACTGTAGAAGGAAACGAAGCAGCTTGTGAGGTGCAATGTCAACAATTCTATTTTTGCAGAATTCGGGCGGAGGCGCCATTTTGTGTAATATTGGCCCATGGTATTAAGATCCGCTGTTAGCGCAACTTCCCCGTCCTCGAATGTTCTGGCTTGGTAGGACAGGGTATGATCGTCATTTGTCGTTGTTCTGTAGTTTGGTACATACCAAAAAGATGTGTTTTTTTACCCGAATGTAACGTCAACTCTAAGTACCCGTATTACTCTGCACGTTTTACTTCATCCATGTTTACATGTCGTTGTGTTACTTACCGACATAATACCCCAAGGCTTGGTACTCGGTAACCAGCTGTTGTTTCTGGTCGGACGACATCCTGGCGAACACGGCGCCGCGCTCGATGACGCGGGGAACGTGTTGCGGGTAGTGCTCACGTAGTACCTGTATTCAAAGACGAGACTTCAACCATGTAAATAATGATAACTTTATATATGTACAGTCAAGTGTAAAAATATGGTGGTGCACATCTTATCCAAAAATATGTCCCATAACACCTTATACCTTATGTGTAATAAGAGCGTAGTACCATATTTATGAGTCGATTATGTCGAACCATATTTTTGAACTTGACTGTACTTATATACCTGGAGTTTTTAAGTACATTGCCGGTTATCTTACTTTACTGTGTCGGTTATTTACTGTCATAAATAATCACTTAAAAATGAACCTTATCAACGCACCTTTAGCCTGAAAACGCCACATATATGTATATCATATCATGATATCTAGAAACGAATGTTGCATCTCTGGTTAATTCACGTACATACATAGCATAAGATATTTGAATGAGCGAACGAAGCTAGTGAGTTTTCGGAGTCTTAACACATCAGATTGTAACAAATCTCTTACTGCTTGTCATTTTGACATGGTTCTAGAGTGGCCTTGGGTTCCAATTGTGTTTCGATCATAATTCGAATTATCGTGAAATTAGACGTGTTGTTAAATGTGCTTCAAGTTTTAAGTTCGAATATGAGCGAAATTGGCCAAGGAATTGCCGAAATACGGGAGTTGACGTTCGGAGCGAACCACTAGTATTTACGTGTAAGAATTGAACCGAGTAAAGAATGTCTATATGTTTTTATATGTATCCTGACTTTGGGGCCTAAAATATTGTCCTCCTGCTTTTTGGCCTGCTGCTTGGTTCCTCACTGCTGAGGATCGTGACTCTGCCGACGTAGTCTAGAAAGCATTTCTCTCCATGAAACTCGGTCGGTTGCCTATTGCAGGGCTGCATTAACCGGCATGTCAAGGCACTCCGTCAGCAAAACCGGACCAGTTACGTTGTTATATGACGCGTGGAAATGCCCTTGCGTGAAAGTGCCCAGTGTGTTCCAGTACCTTCCACGTGTCTCCAGTCATGACGACCTTGTAGTCGGGGTCGTCGGCGGGCGCCTCCGAGTCCGTGAGCGCGCTGCGCGACGACCCGCGCCCGCTGTCCGCGGAGCGCCAGGACCGGGTCAGTTATGTGAGATTAGTTCCAGTACCTTCCACGTGTCTCCAGTCATGACGACCTTGTAGTCGGGGTCGTCGGCGGGCGCCTCCGAGTCCGTGAGCGCGCTGCGCGACGACCCGCGCCCGCTGTCCGCGGAGCGCCAGGACCGGGTCAGTTATGTGAGATTAGTTCCAGTACCTTCCACGTGTCTCCAGTCATGACGACCTTGTAGTCGGGGTCGTCGGCGGGCGCCTCCGAGTCCGTGAGCGCGCTGCGCGACGACCCGCGCCCGCTGTCCGCGGAGCGCCAGGACCGGGTCAGTTATGTGAGATTAGTTCCAGTACCTTCCACGTGTCTCCAGTCATGACGACCTTGTAGTCGGGGTCGTCGGCGGGCGCCTCCGAGTCCGTGAGCGCGCTGCGCGACGACCCGCGCCCGCTGTCCGCGGAGCGCCAGGACCGGGTCAGTTATGTGAGATTAGTTCCAGTACCTTCCACGTGTCTCCAGTCATGACGACCTTGTAGTCGGGGTCGTCGGCGGGCGCCTCCGAGTCCGTGAGCGCGCTGCGCGACGACCCGCGCCCGCTGTCCGCGGAGCGCCAGGACCGGGTCAGTTATGTGAGATTAGTTCCAGTACCTTCCACGTGTCTCCAGTCATGACGACCTTGTAGTCGGGGTCGTCGGCGGGCGCCTCCGAGTCCGTGAGCGCGCTGCGCGACGACCCGCGCCCGCTGTCCGCGGAGCGCCAGGACCGGGTCAGTTATGTGAGATTAGTTCCAGTACCTTCCACGTGTCTCCAGTCATGACGACCTTGTAGTCGGGGTCGTCGGCGGGCGCCTCCGAGTCCGTGAGCGCGCTGCGCGACGACCCGCGCCCGCTGTCCGCGGAGCGCCAGGACCGGGTCAGTTATGTGAGATTAGTTCCAGTACCTTCCACGTGTCTCCAGTCATGACGACCTTGTAGTCGGGGTCGTCGGCGGGCGCCTCCGAGTCCGTGAGCGCGCTGCGCGACGACCCGCGCCCGCTGTCCGCGGAGCGCCAGGACCGGGTCAGTTATGTGAGATTAGTTCCAGTACCTTCCACGTGTCTCCAGTCATGACGACCTTGTAGTCGGGGTCGTCGGCGGGCGCCTCCGAGTCCGTGAGCGCGCTGCGCGACGACCCGCGCCCGCTGTCCGCGGAGCGCCAGGACCGGGTCAGTTATGTGAGATTAGTTCCAGTACCTTCCACGTGTCTCCAGTCATGACGACCTTGTAGTCGGGGTCGTCGGCGGGCGCCTCCGAGTCCGTGAGCGCGCTGCGCGACGACCCGCGCCCGCTGTCCGCGGAGCGCCAGGACCGGGTCAGTTATGTGAGATTAGTTCCAGTACCTTCCACGTGTCTCCAGTCATGACGACCTTGTAGTCGGGGTCGTCGGCGGGCGCCTCCGAGTCCGTGAGCGCGCTGCGCGACGACCCGCGCCCGCTGTCCGCGGAGCGCCAGGACCGGGTCAGTTATGTGAGATTAGTTCCAGTACCTTCCACGTGTCTCCAGTCATGACGACCTTGTAGTCGGGGTCGTCGGCGGGCGCCTCCGAGTCCGTGAGCGCGCTGCGCGACGACCCGCGCCCGCTGTCCGCGGAGCGCCAGGACCGGGTCAGTTATGTGAGATTAGTTCCAGTACCTTCCACGTGTCTCCAGTCATGACGACCTTGTAGTCGGGGTCGTCGGCGGGCGCCTCCGAGTCCGTGAGCGCGCTGCGCGACGACCCGCGCCCGCTGTCCGCGGAGCGCCAGGACCGGGTCAGTTATGTGAGATTAGTTCCAGTACCTTCCACGTGTCTCCAGTCATGACGACCTTGTAGTCGGGGTCGTCGGCGGGCGCCTCCGAGTCCGTGAGCGCGCTGCGCGACGACCCGCGCCCGCTGTCCGCGGAGCGCCAGGACCGGGTCAGTTATGTGAGATTAGTTCCAGTACCTTCCACGTGTCTCCAGTCATGACGACCTTGTAGTCGGGGTCGTCGGCGGGCGCCTCCGAGTCCGTGAGCGCGCTGCGCGACGACCCGCGCCCGCTGTCCGCGGAGCGCCAGGACCGGGTCAGTTATGTGAGATTAGTTCCAGTACCTTCCACGTGTCTCCAGTCATGACGACCTTGTAGTCGGGGTCGTCGGCGGGCGCCTCCGAGTCCGTGAGCGCGCTGCGCGACGACCCGCGCCCGCTGTCCGCGGAGCGCCAGGACCGGGTCAGTTATGTGAGATTAGTTCCAGTACCTTCCACGTGTCTCCAGTCATGACGACCTTGTAGTCGGGGTCGTCGGCGGGCGCCTCCGAGTCCGTGAGCGCGCTGCGCGACGACCCGCGCCCGCTGTCCGCGGAGCGCCAGGACCGGGTCAGTTATGTGAGATTAGTTCCAGTACCTTCCACGTGTCTCCAGTCATGACGACCTTGTAGTCGGGGTCGTCGGCGGGCGCCTCCGAGTCCGTGAGCGCGCTGCGCGACGACCCGCGCCCGCTGTCCGCGGAGCGCCAGGACCGGGTCAGTTATGTGAGATTAGTTCCAGTACCTTCCACGTGTCTCCAGTCATGACGACCTTGTAGTCGGGGTCGTCGGCGGGCGCCTCCGAGTCCGTGAGCGCGCTGCGCGACGACCCGCGCCCGCTGTCCGCGGAGCGCCAGGACCGGGTCAGTTATGTGAGATTAGTTCCAGTACCTTCCACGTGTCTCCAGTCATGACGACCTTGTAGTCGGGGTCGTCGGCGGGCGCCTCCGAGTCCGTGAGCGCGCTGCGCGACGACCCGCGCCCGCTGTCCGCGGAGCGCCAGGACCGGGTCAGCGCCGTGCGGCGCCCCACTGGCGCCTGGGGGGTTCAAAATAAATACTTAAAAAAAAATCAAGCGAGCGCAGTAACAGCAGGATAGAAAGCATCATACTGTCTTTATCTTACGGTAGTATTATTATTCTGAATAAAAAAACAGACGAATTGAGAACCTTCTTCTTTAGAAATACTGAAGTCGGTTGAAAAAGGGATGGATATAGTTTTTTTGCCCTACTGTTACTGCGATCGTTGGCTTGTCAGACGTTACTCTTTTTCTTCTTCCTAGCGTTTTCCCGGCTATGGGGTCCGCTTTGGCAATTAATCCCAAGATTTGACGTAGGCGCTACTTTTACGAAAGTGACTGCCATCTGCCAACCCAGACGGTAAACAAGGCCTCATTGGGTATCTCCTACTAATGTCCGGTTACCTCACGATGTTTTCCTTCACCGAAAAGCGATTGGTATATGTCAACTGATATTTCGTGGATAAGTTTCGAAGAACTCATTGGTACGAGCCGGCAGGATTTGAACCGGAGACCTTCGGATTTAAAGTCTCACGTCATACCGCCGGGCCACCAACGCTCTAAATACTAACGTTACTATAAAAAAAAATGTTTGTGTGGGACAGAACCTATGAGATCAGGCCATCTCACCAGACAAAAAAAAATCCGTGACAAAATTGTTTTTTTTTTCTACTTTTTTGTAATTAGACCACAATACTTAAAGGGTACTCGTATATAAAGTGAATGGAGATTTCTAATTTGATTTTTTTTCACTTGCAGCGTAATTAGGGTCATTGACCTTATCAGCTGTTGAAGTATCGTTCGGTACTTTTTGTAATTAGACCACAATACTTAAAGGGTACTCGTATATAAAGTGAATGGAGATTTCTAATTTGATTTTTTTTCACTTGCAGCGTACTTAGGGTCATTGACCTTATCAGCTGTTGAAGTATCGTTCGGTACTTTTGTTACAACCTCTATAAAATTTCTAATCGTAGGCAACCCTAGCGTTTGTGCGGGGAGAAGTGTGTAGCAGCCCGTTAATAATTTCAATGTCTTCGTACATAAAATACAATCGACGCGTATTCATGCAGACAGCCTGCCAAAACCCCGACTTACCCCATGTCTGGAACTCTCGCAGCACACCACCGGAACAAGACCACTGCTCTCTACGCAGAGGTGTACGACTCGCTCGCCGGGGGCTAAAATGCCACATTCTTTAGCCACGCTCACTGCTGTGTGGATGTTGTCTCCTGAAAATGTGGATTAGGTCAACCAAATGAAATCCTTCTTGAGAAAAACCGACTTACAGCGTTTGTAAAATAGGTTACAGAAATTATTGGTTACCAATTTAGTTGTTACCGGAAACAAGTTCTCGTATAACTCCAGAAGACACTCAAATTAAAAATAAAATTCATAACAGTTTAAAAGTAAAGTCAATATGTTAAATCAAGTTAGATAATTAATTACAATTGTAAAATATATAAACTTACAATAATTACTAATTAAACACTCAAATTACTATGTAAGTATATGTTATTAAAAATAGAAGAGTCCAAAAGTACGAGTATGTCATAGAATCTATCTTTAAATTAGAACCGGAATCCAATGGGACCATCTGAGAGTCTTTCTAAGTCGATTAATATTTCCCGTTGAAATCGCTTTTTAAATGATAATGATAAAATGATAAAAAACGTACGTGCGTACTGCGTAGTAAATATAATTAAAAATATTATAACATTATTTATTTATTATTTCCATTTCTAATATAAATAAAAACTTATTACAACGAATAAAACTAAAAAAACACATTAAATTCTTTCACAAATAAGATTAACCGACATAGCTCACAGCCGTAATCATAAACTCTCAAGGCCGGCATTATCAAATAAACGTTAAAATAATATTTGTTGCGCAAGCGCATCACTGTACCGTATATTGAGCTCAATTACGTAAACTGATTGCTAATTTTACTATACTACGTATAAGCATCGGTGGTTCAGTGGTAGAATGCTCGCCTGCCACGCGGGCGGCCCGGGTTCGATTCCCGGCCGATGCATGTTTTTTACATTTTATTTTTGCTTATTACGGCCCAATTACCCCACCCAGGGTTAACCTATAACCCGGAGTTAAGCTGTCAATTCGATACAAAAAAACAGGTGTTATGAAGTGTAAGTGGCCCTGAGTCTATTTAAGTCAGATTCATATACTATTCTTTCATTTCTTTCAAGTACCTATATTTTAACAATTTCACTATAAATTACTAGTTACCAGTTATCATGACGACTTGTATGTTGGCTTCCTTCAGCTCCCTGATGATGGGGGTGGTGGCCGCCTTCAGGCGGTTCTCCATGATCACCAGCCCGAGAAACTCCAGCTCGCATTCTACCTGCATACCAAACGAACATAATTTGTCAATATTTATTTCAAAAGCGAAGAATATATTCAAGAAAAAATTGTTACAAGAACAAGTACTAGTACACCGGTTTACCACCTGAGGGTACAATTTCTCGATTGCTACGAATATTTCCATCATATTCTTCATTATTTTAAAATTTAGCTACTTTTTCGATCCACTTGTTTGCTTTACGAAGCGTCCGTAAAAAACAAGCATTCAAAATCAAAAAGAAGGGTACAAAAAGCGTATAAAAAGGTGAAAAGGTGTACAAGAATCAAACAAGCGTTCAAAAAGGCGCCTTGCCACTACTACGGTGGTAACTAACCTCATCTCTCGTCATCTTCTGCAGCTCCCGATGTGTCTTCTCCAGCATCCTCGTGCCAACCGCGATCACGCGGTACCCCTTCTCCGCGTAGAAGTGGAGGATTTCATCCAGGTCTTCGGGCACTAAAAACATAGAGCAAAGTTATATTTGTACAAAGTTTAAGTTAAATCATTGTTCTATGTAAATTATGTCTAAATCAGGACAATTTTAGGCTTGCATTTTCAGGTACGACTCACAATTGGCCAAGATTTTGGCCATGCCAAAATTTTTAATAAGAAAAGTTTTTATAAATCGAAAGAGATGTCATATACTACAGAAAAAGTCTTCTGTAGTATATGGCATCTCTTTCAATACCTACTCGTCGAACTATACACATAACACAAAAAAAAACTGTCAAACAGGACAAAGTAGTGTTAGACGTATATAATAGATGGCGCTTTGTAACTGAAGTAGGGATAGCTTAAGCAAGTGGTCTATCCAGCAGATACGCGAGTTTGTCTAGACATAATGTCTTCTAGATTTTTTCGTTTATATCTGAAGAGTGGCAGTGTTGATGATGTCTAAACCTGTTTATTTATTTTTTCTGCGACTTCCAATTTTGAATTGTATTTTATCGTAACCTGAATATACCTGTCTCTTTCCTGGATAGAGTACGGATCATCTCTGGCGCCCCCTTGCAATAAACACGTAGGACATCCTCGCCCAGTATCCGAGCTACGACCGACGCGCGCTGGAGGGACGAGACGAACTGATGTTGCTGCACTATTCCCACTTCTAAAGGTAGCTGAGAAGGAAATAAAAATATCAGTAAAGGGTGAACTTAAACTGAATGTCATATGAATAACAACAAGTGACGTTACCTAGTTGTAATTGGCCGAAACAGAAATCGAACCGAATCGAACTACTGGCAATATTTCACGAAACACCGCTGCCAGCGGGATGGAATGGGATTTCGGTATTGTAATACAAACCGGTAAATATTGTACAGTAATTATCGGGCAATAGATATTATTAGTAATCGGTATCGGTAATTTACTAGATGGACTCCCTAAATACATCCCTATATCTAAAATAGTGAATATAGTCTGACAAGCAACTGAGCGCAGTAACAGTAGGACGAAAAAACTATATCCATCCCTTTTTCCAGGGTGGTAATACTAGAGCGTAAGAAAAAGACAGTATGATGCTCTATCCGAACAAACGCAGTAACAGTAGGAAAAAAACTATATCCATCCCTTTTTAGCGTTTCGTACCTCAAAAGGAATAGCCGGAACCCTGATAAGATCACTAAACTTTGTTGTCCTTCCGTCCGCCCGTCCATGTCAAAACCCTTTATCTCGGGAACGCGTAAAGGTAGCAAGTTGAAATTAATACCACCTCGTACACAGATCTGCGGTCTTTTGAAGCTGCGCAAACACCAAACCTCTACGTCAACGCAATCAAAAGATACGGCCGTGTATGTCGCATTTCCCATACATTTGCAATAGGAATCAAAATGTTTAGGGTACTTCCCATTGACCTAGAATCACGAAATTTGGCAAAAAGCAAGAGCACAAGTACAGGAAAAAATCCGCACACTGAGAGTTCCGTGCCACCTTTGTGTGGAACCCTCGGCAGGCGAGTCCGGCTTGCACTTAGCCGGCTTCTTCGGGGTGGTAATACTACCGTAAGAATAAGACAGCATGATGCTCTCTAACCTACAGTTACTGCGTTCGTTCGAATCGTCTGAAATGACTAAAATAACCAACTTACATGCACATCATCAACATTTATATTGGCGGTCCGGTGCGGACGCACGATGGTCGGCGTCAGGATTTCGTACTTGGTCGTTTCGGGCACTGCGGGCTCCTCCAACGTCCATCCGGTGGATTCAAACATCTGTAATGGAATACGACTATTTTAATTACTTCTCATAACAAAAGAGAATACGTACAGTTATAACAAACGATGGACGCGCGGCTCCTTACAACACTCTCACACCCAAACGGGTAGTGATTAACACTAATGCACTCGGTCATATTTGGAACTAAGTATTTAATTATAAAAAATAAAGTTCTGTCTATAACAACATTATCTATTGCATTTAGCCAATGTTTAAATATGAATTATATATGCAATATGTAGTGGCTCGTACGGCAGCCTGCGGCAATTTTGTGTCTCAAACGAAACGGTCTTAGCCTTAGGTGACTAGGAAAGTTTTTAGATGCCCGAAATCTATCTATGGAACGCACCCTTATTATGTGTTTTTAAATAACATTTTCGAGTATAAATTAAAGACCATTATAAAATTTTCATAAATTTCATAAATATACAAAATGTGAGGTGACTTTGGACTCAACTCCAGGCTTCCTTACTCCCAGGGTGGTGATGAAATAGTAGATTGTACATTAAGGGCATAAAGTGACCCATTTTAGACGAGGCCATTTATTGGTCCGAGTGTAACGAGGACCAATATAGTAGCCGAGGATAAAATGGGTATTTATGCCCGAGGTATTCACTCTGCTTTTCACTTCGATTGTAAGGAAAATAATAGGTTTTATATCATTAAATCGTTGAAAATGTAACATCCATACTCTTGCGCTTGGGTTTTCCCCGACGGGCGCCGCCTGCAGGCGGCCGGGCGCGCGGGGGGCGAGGCCGCGGCGAGCGCGCTCCACCTGCGATGTTACTTTATGCCCTAGTGCATGAAAAGCGATTTTGTGTCGCCTAGCCACGACACAAAGGCGAACTTTTCGAGCAAGAGAAGTGAAATAGTAGATTGTACATCAAGGGCATAAAGTGACCCATTTTAGACGAGGCCATTTATTGGTCCGAGTGTAACGAGGACCAATATAGTAGCCGAGGATAAAATAGGTATTTATGCCCGAGGTATACACTCTGCTTTTCACTTCGATTGTAAGGAAAATATTAGGTTTTATATCACTTTAAATCGTTGAAAACGTAACATCCATACTCGCGCGCTTGGGCTCTCCCCGCCGCGCGCCGCCTGCAGGCGGCCGGGCGCGCGGGGGGCGAGGCCGCGGCGAGCGCGCTCCACCTGCGATGTTACTTTATGCACTAGTGCATGAAAAGCGATTTTGTGTCGCCTAGCCACGACACAAAGGTGAACTTTTCGAGCAAGAGAAGTGAAAATAGTTATTTATTATACAAGGGGGCAAAGTTGTTGTTTAACTCGCGGGCTTATATTGAGACCCGAGTAAGCGAAAGATTCCAAAATTGAGCCACGAGCGTAGCGAGTGGTTCAATAACTGGAATCTTGAGCTTTACGAGGGTCTCAAGGCACGAGAGTTGAACAAACTTTGCCGCCGAGTGTAATACAACATTTTTCCCCTCACTATTGCGAGGAAAATACAGACTAAATACGATTATAAATCTTATCAACGTGTAAGTTATCTTGAAGAAACTATAAAAAATCAATTTCAAAATTTGTCATAGAGTAGGCACGCTCCTGGTACTTAAATATTGCCAACAGCTTACCAAGTGCGGGATAAGACATAATCATTTGACCAATTTAAGGTGTGACCTCCGATTGCGCGTATTTACTATGGGCATATAGGACTCACTTATACTGGACAGGTGGTAAGTGGTAGGAATTAGATTACTTTGCCCCACATGTGGATAAAATGCGTTTTTCCACGCTAGTTTTAAAGGACAAAACAGCGCTTTCCGAGCTAGTAAGGGAAAATAATATTAATGCCCGGCGAAACAATCTCTAGGATCTTCTCTATAACCACGTATGATATTAATAGGTCTTATCCCATAAATATTTCCGCAGGCACACAATTTCGTAACTACTGCTTTTAGCGATTGTTCGCTTCTATGGTTCTAATCGAGGTGACATATACGTCTTTTGAAGTCACAAAATCGTCGTAAAATCACTAAAGTAGAGGAAAGAGATTGCCTTTTTGCTGACTATAAGGATTTTATATTAGGTTTTTTTATATTAGGATTTTTTTTCGTTTTTAAATATTAAAAGTCGCAAAATACAATAGCATTAAAATGTACTCGTTTGAGCCTCACCGTGTCTTAGAAAAACGTGCGAATCGATTATCTAAAATGGCTGTAATTTTATTTATATAGATAGACGAATTTGGCTAGTAGTGTTCTACTTCTAATGAAATAAGCTTTTTAAAAACATATAATACCGATTTTGAGCATCTCATTTAATTCCTAGTGACCTGGTTGGGGTACCTGTCTGTTGTACCTTAAGGTTCAGAGGATCTCCAGCTAGTTTTCCATTCAGCAGTGTGAGGAAGTGTCAGGTCTGTGAGTTGTTTTGGGCCATGGCGGGGGCGCGACAAGAAGGTTCTTACATGTCTATATCGGTTTTGATTAGTACACCCCGTTATCTAACGCTCACTTTGGGGGCAAGCTAAAATAGTGATGTTGCTTAGTTAAGTCGATTCATATTTATTAATCAGTCAAAATAAAATTATTTTTGTATGAATAATCTTGAGATAATTAATTCATTGTAGATGCAAGTAATGAGTTATATTTGATGTCATTAGATGTTCTGTATCTATTTGATCGGATAGGAGGGCGATTATTAAACAGTATAGAGACGACTTACTAGGTAATTTAGTACAAGCAGTTTAAAGTCGGGGGTAAATTTGAATTTAGTACTCTATCAGGTCCCGTTTTGTTAATAATAACGAGCAGTTTAAGTTTTAATAGTCGACTTCATAATTTTATTAATTCAGATTATCGAAACTGCCCCATCCTTTGCCCCGAAAGTGAGCGTTAGATGACGGGGTGTATATAGTGTGCCTGTATTGTACCTTGAGGTCTAGAGGATCTCCAGCCAGTTCCCCGTTGAGCAGCGTGAGGGAGTGGCAGGCAGCCATGCCGAGCTTGAGGTCGTGTAGGTCGTTGAGTTGCCTCGGGTCGCGGCAGGCGCGCGCCAGGCGCGGCGGCGCCGCGGCCGCGCTCACGGGGATGGCTCCCCACATGTCCAGCCCGTCTTCCGTCAGGGTTCCCGTCTGTAATGGGTACATCCATTACATTTCGTTGATAATTAAAACGAGTTTTAACAGGCAACGGGTAACTGGATCACACACGCTCACCTATGGAGAATCACCGGACAAGCACCCATACAGTCACCTGCTATAGTATATGACGCTGCAAAAATATGTGACACAGTCTTGTTTGTACCGCCATAAGAGCGTGTCACATATTTTTGCGGCCTTCACAGCGTCTTATACTATTGCAGGTGACTGTACATAAAAAGATACGAATGAGGAATTGGCATTGGATTGGGCACATCCTCAGCAAACTTGACACCCACCTATCAAAGAGTGACCTGGAAAATGCCTGGCAAATGAAAACAGGGCCGGCCCAAATCTTCCTGGCGCCGTTCCGTTAAGCAAGAGATTGGCAGAAGCCGACCCAACTCACACATAACCGAAATCAGTGCAAGGACTTAATTCGAGCGCTACACTCCAGCAGTGGGTAAAAAGATGAAAAGAAGAAAAAGAAGAGGTTTAAAAAGTACGTTAAGTCAAGCAATATGGCTGACTTCCCTTTAAATTATCACCTTTCCGACAATAAGTATAAATATTTAGAACAATTAAACCAACCTGCAAAACTAACGGCCCCTTTTTCCTAGGTCACTTTGTTTGTAAATGATAGTTTCTCGGAGTTTTGTATGGAGGTTGTGGGGAGTCCATTAAGATCATTGCTTTTTTTTAAATACTGCGCGTAATCCGTTTTAAAGTGTGTCATTTCAATGAACTTTATGAGAGTGAGAGACAGATAATTAAATATAAAGCTCCAATTTAGATTTTTTCGCCTACAAATCTACAAACATAAAAACACCATACCACAAAGTGGTCCATACGCATTACAAAATATAAGCGAACGGCAAATGAACATACCTTATCAAAGCATATGCAGTCGAGCGACCCGCTGACGTTGACCGCCCTCGTGTTAAGGCAGGCCACACGCGCGCGCTTCAGTCGCGACACCGCGTACAGCCGGCCTACTGTCATGGCGGCCGGTAGGGCCGGCGGCACGACTATGGTTATAATGTCGAGGGCTTTGATGGCGATGTCGCCGGGGGTGAGGTGGCGGTAGGCCTGCCAAACATATGAAGAGTTAATTAATCTTATTCATTATGATGTAATTATTACCTACTTATGGTGATGCAGTACAGGGATATCAGAGGTGACTGACCGACAAGACAAATCTATATCCGGTTTGAAGGACCAACTCTACTTGAGAGATATTAAAATACTTATATCGTGTTACTCACGTCAATAAAGTCAAAAATAGCTCGAGATGTGGGTAAAAGAGATAGTAGTATCTCGCCTCCGCCTTGTCCGCCTTCGCCGCCCACAGCCCTCGCGCCGAGTGGTCGTGCGTAGAGCTGCTGCCCGGAGTGTGCGCAGGACAACCGCCGCGTGCGCATCTCATAATTATGAGACACGTATTGAACTATTGACCCGAAACATGTCGAGCAATTTCCAGCTTTATTGACGTGAGTAACCCGATATAAGTATTTTAATATGTTTAACACTTAAACAGTTTTCTACTTAGAGCCCCAGCAGGACAATGACGGCCAGGTGAGCTTGTAGGAGTCCTGGTTGAACTTGAAGTCAGGTTAGTGTGGGGTAAAGGATACTGCGGACCAGCTGACCTTTGTGTTCTATCCGGTGCGAAGGACCAACTCACCGTAAGAGCCACAGTGTAAGCTAGCCCTAGCAGGTCGATTACCAGAATAATGATGAGCTTATAGGACACTAGATAGAGGATACTGCGAAACTGGCCTTTGTGTTGTATGCGATACAAAGGACCGACTCACCTTGAGAGCCACAGTGTAGGCGAGTCCCAGTAGAGCGATGACGGCCAGAATAATAATGAACTTGTAGGAATCACGGTCGAATTTGAAGTCGGCCGGTGTGGGATAGAGGATACTGCGGACCAGCTGGCCTTTGCTCGTGTTGTATCCGGTTCGAAGGACCAAGGCTCTGCAACACAAGATATTTTAAGTCACAAACATACTAACATGTATGTGTAGTATGTTGTTCTTTTTCGTGTGAAGGCTTGAATTTCTAAAGACGTGTACATGGTTGTTTGAGGAATAAACTCTCGCATAACCAATCAATGTGGTCGAGTGCTAATAAACATATAAAATATCTGATAAATACGATGATATGATGTCTTGCTTTGGCACGAATGAATACGAATCATTACTTTCCTTCATACATCTTTGGTTGCATGAATTTAGTTCAAAGAATAAAGGCATATGCACAACTAAGCTGATTTTAAGGCCATCAAAGGACAATTTAATAAGGAAACATTACAATTGAGGTGTGATTAGGTAATTAAGAGGCCGGTCGCGATGAGATAGTCAAAATTGTTAATAATGATAATGATTGCTAAGATAGTATGAAGTATTGGTATTGCAATAAAATAGTTTTAAATTAGTGGAACGACAACGAAAAAATGTGGTGGATTGAAGAGAATATAAGAATATACTAATAAGAGGAAAGGAGTACTTAGAGTGAGTATAAGAGTATAAAAGGAACTGAGTAATTTCGAGTTCGAGTCCCGCCCAAGGTCATAAATTTTTATTTTTTTCCTTTCTTAGTTAATAATTGAATGTTTACCTTACGGGCTCGTTGTTGTAGTATCTAGTCTGTATGACGCGTGTGCCGCAAAACAGCACACTGGACGCATGCTCCTTGAAGTGGAAAGGTTTGTCTACTCGCAATAACGCAGTCTTCGTCACAGGAACAGATTCGCCTGGAACAAAACATTGGTTAGATTCGAAATTTAAAATAGTCTTACACACATTTTTTAAGTTGAATGACACTTGCATTTGTATAATGCATTAATCGGCTAAAGTTAGCAGTTAACAACCTAAAAAATGTTTATCCAAATGAACTATTTTTCCAAAACATATAAAGTTGCTACTGCGAAGCCTTAGCAGAGTCGGTTAAGAGTACGCAGTCGATCAGCATGAGAAGTATCACGCAACCGTCTCTCAGCATGACGCAACCGTGCGGTGGTAAAGTTATCACGACACCGGGAGCCACGGGTGTTTAATTTACTTCTCGCCCATCGAGTAGGTATATGGTGTATGTAAACAAGTATCATACTCTCGTTGAAAATAGCAGAGCCGGCTAAGAGCACGCAGTCGCGCAGCATGACGCAGCTTTGCGAAGGCAAAGTTATTATATCACCGGAAACCACGGCGCCAGAGTCTTATTTCCTATTTGTAGAGCAAGTGCGCTTTTTAAAAAAGTATCCTACCTGTGAGCATGCTCTCGTTGACAATAGCAGAGCCGGATAAGAGTACGCAGTCGCTCAGCATGACGCAGCCGTGCGGGGGCAGCGTGATGACGTCACCGGGAGCCACAGCTCTTGAATCTACTTCTTGCCCATCGAGCAAGTGTGTATCTTTAAAAAGGTATCCTACCTGTGAGCATGCTCTCGTTGACAATAGCAGAGCCGGATAAGAGTACGCAGTCGCTCAGCATGACGCAGCCGTGCGGGGGCAGCGTGATGACGTCACCGGGAGCCACAGCTCTTGAATCTACTTCTTGCCCATCGAGCAAGTGTGTATCTTTAAAAAGGTATCCTACCTGTGAGCATGCTCTCATTGACAATAGCAGAGCCGAATAAGAGTACGCAGTCGCTCAGCATGACGCAGCCGTGCGGGGGCAGCGTGATGACGTCACCGGGAGCCACGGCTCTTGAATCTACTTCTCGCCCATCAAGAAGATGCACTGACGCGTGTGCTTCTACCGTGGCGCGGAGGCTCTCCTGGTTCTGAAATATAATATAATAATGTATGAAAATATAAGTTTGGCTCGGGTCTCTTCAAATTCACGCATAGTGCAAGATAATCATACTGTATTTATTATGTATTTATTCTTTACGGCGCAATAAACAAAAGTACAAATGGCGGGCTTAATGCCGTAAGGCCTTCTCCGCCAGTACACCAATGGGCTAAACAGAAAGATTTACTTGTTGCAGGGTTATAATAAGAAATGTAACTTAAGACAATTTAATATAAGTTTACGGTTTTAAGCTAACATAGTCATTTGCATTATAACTAATATCTAAAACGGGTTAATTACTATGTCTGTTTGTTTTATTGAGCACCCGATATTTCGACACTGTTGCAAACGCCATGTTTACGGAGTAAACTAACGAACTGCGAGTCACACATTCGGGCGTTTAAAAACAACGAACCTCGAAAATCGGCAACCGCTAAACATATTTTAAAGGCGGGAACAAATCACTGTATTGAGTTACATAACCCTCAGATTCATTGGACGGAAAAGCACTACATTCCTAGGATGGTCAAGGAAGCCATTGAAATCCTTCCGAGAAGATGGTTTTTAGCTGGTGAAGGTCTATTATCCAGTGATCTGAAAGTTCGCAAATCGAAAAGAGACTGTTCCGGTATGAAATGCACGTGTTGATACTGTAAGTGTAGAGTGTCGTGAACGTGAAAAAAATGTATGAAAATGGAAAACATGCTCCATTTATTCCTTAAACGACTCATTTTCCAACACATATGTATAACTTTCATACCTGTTTGATATCATTTTGATCATCAGAAAGTATTCTTCGAGCTAAAATCGCGAAACAGTCCTCAGATTGCGGTACATTATTAAAAATCTAAAAACAAATAAGTCATTCGAATTAAAATTATCTTCCGTAATAGGTATGTTAAAAACTAACAGGATTCTTGTTAGTTGCTTCAATACAGCATCAAAAAGTAGAGCAAAATCGTAATAAAAGTATACCGGACTTTTAAGCCTTAAATGATAAATAATGATAAATATCTTTATTTTTCAATTGAGGCACATTACAATGCACTTATGAACGTCAAAAAAAAAAAGCTACTACCGGTTCTATCCCTACACCACAGCCCGAGAAGATTATTACCGGCAAGAAACTCGGCGGGACTTATTTTTTCAAAAGAAATTACAAAAGTAGTAAAACTATTTACAATATGTGGTTCTACAAGAAACCATATCAAAAGAAAATAGTGAAACAGAAAGACAAAAAAAAGAATAAACAAAATAAAACAAAATTAAACGGTTTTACACGATATACACAACATTTGATATGATTTCTTTCGTGAACTGTGTCCTTCACTCTATAAGCAGTACATTCAATTTAATTTTTTGTTGATTTCCTTAGTTTCTGGTATGGGCCATGCATGTTTGTCTGTTAAATAGTCCTCTACTGTGTAATAAGCCTTCGACATCAAAGATTTTTTCAAATAATTCTTAAGAGCGGGAAGGGGCAATTGCAATGCTTCATCCGGTAACTTGTTATAGAAATGAATACATTGTCCAAAAAATGACTTATATACTTTACGGACACGACACTTTCTGATAGCTAGCTTATTTTTGTTTCTAGTGTTATAGCTAGAGATATCAGAAATTCTATTGAATGAATCTAAGTTTCTAATAACATGAATTATATTATCATAGATATATTGGGATGCTACAGTTAAAATATTAATTTCTTTAAATAGCTCCCTAACTGATGCACGTTTACCTAACTTATATATAAAACGAATGGCTCTCTTTTGTAAAACAAATATAGTCTGTATGTCAGCTGCCTTGCCCCAAACCAGAATACCGTATGACATTACACTATGAAAATAACTATGATAAACTAGGCGAGCTGTCTCAACATTAGTTAGTTGTCTGATTTTCCTAACGGCGTAAGCAGCCGAACTTAATCTATTTGCGAGTGTTGTTATATGCGGACTCCATTGTAGATTTTTGTCCAACGTTAAACCTAGGAACAATGCTTTATCAACTATCTCTAAACATTCACCATTTAAAAGTATTCTAGTATCCACTGGTTTAACATTTGGCAAAGCAAATCTAATACATTTAGTTTTCTTAGCATTAAGTAGCAGATTATTAATAGTAAACCAGTTAAGTACATCAACTAGTGTGCTATTAATTACACTATAATCGGTAGATTTCCGGTCAACCTTAAATATTAATGATGTATCGTCTGCAAAAAGCACTATATCACAACGGTTCTCTACGACACTTGGTAAATCATTTATATAAACTAAAAACAGGAATGGGCCCAAAATAGAACCCTGTGGCACTCCTAGTTTAACTACGGCGCCGCTAGACTGTGATTTATTTACAACAACAGTTTGTGTTCTATTGCTAAGATATGAGGACATTAAGTTTAAAGCATTCTCTGACAGACCATAATGTTCTAATTTCAAAATGAGCGTTCCATGATCTACGCAATCAAAAGCTTTAGAAAGATCACAAAATATACCAATTGCATCACAAGAACTTTCCCAAATATTGTAAATATATTTTATGAGTATTGAAGCAGCATCTGTCGTGGAACGTCCCCTTGTGAAACCAAACTGATGGCTTGTAAGCAATCTATGTCTGTTGAAGTGCCCTTGTAAATCATTTAACATTAACTTTGTTTTTAAATCACTATATCGAGTTTTTTCCAAAATATTTTGCTTGCTCAATTTTCAAGCTCAATATCAAGAAATGTCAACAATACATTTGCTCCTTTGTATACTAACTATTGTATGTAGTACACCGACTAAAAACAGTTGTCATTATCTGACGTCAGTAATGTCGGTATAGGACGTCAAACCAAAATAAATAAACAAAAACGAAATGGTACATGTGTTTACTGTCTTGCACTTGTTTTGTATCGAGTTACATCACCAACATATGTCATTGCTACTGTTTTCAGGTGTATGTATTCGCGTTTCACAGCCACATTCACTTAGCTGTAAGTAATACTTAAGTGAATAAAACTTTAGACTAAAGTTTTTTACAAAATGCTCGTTACCTTTTAACTTACAGTTTCTAACAAATATTTTTTTTTACATAAAATATAGGTACCTTGGTCACCAGACGCTGAAGATCCTTAGCAATTTAACATAGTATTTTATAATTTGGCACTAATGAGGTATTTGGTATATATGTAAAGGCTGTTTCTTTCCATCTGCACGTTTAGCGTATCTTGTAATGCTACTTGACATATGTAGTCGCGCCAGTCACAGCTAGATGTGCTACCCTAATGGGGTCTACCGTATTGTCTTTCAACAGGCGGCGCCATTCATGCGAAGTGACGTTTGAAATGTTCACGCCAGACCTACGTTTCACTAGCGCAGCTGGCGGCGAATTGGTTCGCGTTAATCACAGAGATATTATCTGTGAGAGATATTATTAAAACATCTACCTAACGACCGAGTACCTTCTTGGTCTGTATATCCGAGGTGGTCACGCCGAACGTCGGCATGAGCATTACGGTCCGCTGTAATAGTAATACGGTCCTGATGGCTAACAGCTGGAACTTCCAGAACTTCTTGATCTGTATAACCGAAGTGGTCACGCCTAGCATGGACATGAACACCGCGGCGCCGTCTGCGACGCAGTAATACGGGTGAGATGGCTAACAGCTGGAACTTCTGGAGCTTCGATAAGTTACCTTCTTTATCTGTATAATTGAGGTGGTCACGTCAAACGTGGGCATGAGCACCACGACGCCGCAGTAGTAATACAACTCAGATGGCTAACAGCTGGAACTGCTAGAACTTACAGAAGTTACCTTCTTGGTTTGTATAACCAAGTTGACCAAGCAAACGTTGACATGAGTACCACAGCCCCGCAGTAGTAGTAGTACGGCTCGGTTGATTAACAGCTGGAACTGATGGAGCTTCCAGAAGTTACCTTCTTGATCTGTATAACCAAGTTGACCACGCAAACGTGTACACGAGTACCACGGCCCCGCAGTAGTAGTAGTACGGCTCGGTTGGCTAACGGCTGGAACTGCTGGAGCTTCCAGAATTTACCTTCTTGGTCTGTATAACCGATGTGGCCACGCCGAATGTGGACATGAGCACGACGGCCCCGCAGTAGTAGTAGTACGGCTCGGCCAGCCACACGGCGATGGTGAAGAGCTGGAACACGTAGAACGGGTTCACCACTTCCAGGAGGATGAGGGTCATCACGCTCTGGACGGGGACTTTGATCTCGTTGAGTCCATAGATGTTTAGCCTGGAGTTAAAACAGTATGGAATTATTTAGATCACAGAAAAGAAACCATATTTTGTATCGCGTATACATTTACTAACTTATTCATAAAAACTTAACAAATTAACTTAGTACTCAATTTATGTTTTATCCTTTTTTAACCAATGCAAATGTCAAACCGACAGATAAGGACAAACAACATTTTTGTTTGCGGAAGTTTGATGAGCGTTTATGAATAACGGCATAACCATCTAAAAACCACCGCGGCAACAATGGAATAGAGTCCGACTATGCTGTTTCCTAGATGTTGATAGCACAGAGTGTGAAAGTGTTAAGTAAACGTCATAATTTCATAGAAGTACGAGTATGACGTTTAAAATAACACTTAAACATTTGACAGTTCATTTCCTTGGAAGAGTATTAGGTATATAATAGTTCTTAAGTACAGATATTTATTTTTCATTTGAACACTACGCAAAAACAATTGACGCTCGGCTACCCTCACCCCCGCACAACGCTAGGGTTGCCTATGATTAGAAATATTATATGATACTTGCGACGTCGCGCGGGACAGCGCGTGACAGGGCCATAGGCCTAGACCTCGCCCTATGTACCAACTATCACGTTAAAAATTGCATAGGCAGTTTATTAATTAATTTATACATGAATAACTCTTGAACGCGTGTGTACCTCCGGTGCCCTAGGATCAACAACAACAACAACAACAATACTTACAGCCTTTGCTTACAACCTTTACAATCTATAATGTAGGTAATTAGTTATTAAGTAGTAGTTACTAAGCTATGTAGTCTTTAAGAGTGCTATCACAAAATCCGCCCGCTCGCATTTCAATATTATTACCGCCAGTTGCGCTCCGAACGCGCATCTGTGTGCGGACACACACACTACAATCAGGTATACAAACTTATTATCGCCATGCTCTTCGAACGGCATAGCAGGTGCGGTTAGTGCGAACGGGAGCGAGCATTCATTGATTGTAAGCACCGTCGCGAGGCTAATGGCTTCGCGACGCTTGACGCGCGGACCAAACATTATTGATACTTGCGCCAGAACATCAACTATTACTTGGCGTACGTGGTGTTAGAAAATGTACGAGTAATTTGTATATTTGTTTTGTGTTTATCATAAGATTAAAAATAGTTTTATTCAAACGTCAAATGTCTCTAAATAGTATCCGAAGTTATTTTGGAATAGGATTTTGTTTTCTGCCTCCGGATCCAATTCATTGTTTTCATATTCATACATATATTGGTACATTTCTAAGCATACCTAACTACTAAAAAGTTTTTTTTTTCCAAATTTAAACTCAATCTGAATTCTATTTTGGGGTGGTGATATTATATTGAAGGTTACAAAGCCGATAAGATGAAAAAAGGGACGTGTAATTAAATAATTTTATTTAAACGTTTTGTAATTTTAACTGAAATCCGGAGGCATATTTTGGGCGTTTTTATTATTTGTTGTAAAAAAATCATTTTTTGAAAATATGAAAAGTTTTAATTGATTTCTATTCAGAATCGCGAGCTCTTTCAATCGCAGTAGGAGAAAAAAAGTGTTCCAAGATTTGTTTTCCATTTCGCCACCATCATTTCATAGATTCAGTATGGCGGTAGCACATTAGAAAGTTTGAAAAATGTATGGAAAATTTAGGACACATTTTTTCTCCTACTAGGATTGAAAGAGCTGCGATTCTGAGTAGAATAAATATAAAAATTTCTAATTTAGCAAAAAGTGATTTTTGTACAACAAAAAATAAAAATGCCGTTTTTTGAGTTCCATTTTTTTGTCAAATATCTACTTGTGGCACATCATCTGATAGGTCCTTAGAAATAAGTTAAAGGTCTCTTGTACAAAAAATTGGTTGATCCAGTATCGGGAGGTCCAAAAAACCGGCCAAGATCGAGTCGGACTTGCCCACCGAGGGCTCCGCACAAAAGTGGCATGGAACTCTCAGTGTACGGCAGTTTCAGATTTGGATTGCGTTGATGTAGAAGTTTGGTTTTTTTGCAGCTTCAAGGGACCGCAGACCTGTGTATATTATGGTATTAATTTTAACTTGCAACCTTTACTCGTTCCCGAGATAAAGGGTCTGGACAGACAGACGGGCGGACGGACGGACGGACGGACGGATAACAAAGTGATCCTATAAGGGTTCCGTTTTTTCCTTTTGAAGTACGGAACCCTAAAAATGTGAAAGCTTTAGGAAGTTAAGATATAAGACAACCTTACCACGAAACTTATTTTGAACGAATTTGTTCAAAATAAGTTTCGTGGTAAGGTTGTCTAGCCGTTTTTGCCAAAAACTATTAATTGCTAACATACAGTTAAGTCCCTTGATATTTTGAAGACACTTATGCCTTTTTGCTTGCACAATATTTATGTCGTATAACGCTACAAAACCCTCAATTATGCTTGGTCCGACACGCTTTTGGCCGGTTTTATTCCGGATTTTGCTCATATAGCAATATGATTATCCCTGACTAGGGCGGTGGCACCAGTAATGGACAAGGAACCAGTAACGTACAGTCACTTTTATTATGAGGAAATAAGTTTCATGCATTTATTTTGTGTCAACCAATTGACAATCATATGACATTTGAATTAAGAATATAGTGTCCATCACTCCTGTCTGTCAGCTTAAAGTGTTCATAATGGGTACCGTCACCCTAATACACCTAAAGTTTCTCCATACTGTCCGTCTTAATAAACACTCTGTATTACTGAAAGTATCTAGAAGGGTTGGTTGCGGTACAATCACATTCGATAAAATCATTTCAAATTTTTATTTCAAACAGGTCTATAATATAGTCAAAAATGTAAAATGCTTATCTCAGTAGTTGGTCGCGGTTTATTCACTTTTCCAAACGCTTCCAGCACGTACTCGTGCAACAAAACAAGCAAATTGTACAGTCCACAGAGAACAACACAGGTCCTACCTCTACGAGCGCGCGCGCGGTACTGAGGACTAGGCTAGCGCGGATTGGATTTTATACACCATTTGAATATTTTAAAAAAAATACGGAATTTAAACAAAAAGTGGTTTTTTCGATTTCAGCATGTTCTTAAAAGAATAAACTTTAATGTTGTATACAAATCATCCCAATATTTTGTCAAAATTACTGCGAAAATCCCTGCGTTTGCAGTGTATTTTTATCGAAAAATGTGCATATTCAAAGTCGAACTAGATAGGTATCTGTGTAAATTATTGGAAATATGAGGCCTATAAGTTAAATAAAACCATGTTGCAATATTATATCAACCTAGAAAAACATGTGTTTTCATGTATCATGTTAACAATAATCGAAGTCAAACTTCTTTCTCCGTGCGCTTTTCAGAAAACAACTGCCAATAATTGTATAGTAAAAGTTAAAACATTGAGTTTTACTCAAATTAGAAGCTTACAAGTTAAACACTAGGAAATAAGCTATCAAACATAGTTAACAACTTTAACAAACAGCTCACAGTTTCTTTGTATTTCAACGTCAAAAAACAGCTTTTGTTGCTTTTCCGTACAAACCGTATTGATGTCCTCTTAAGCCGTATGTTGTCACATGTATACGTTATTTGATGTTCCACTTTTAATTGTAATTGTTGACATGCAATAAATGATTCTATACTATTCTATTCTACTTACATGCGGGCCCTTTTCTCGGAGCCAGGTGACACCGCCCCCATGGCGTGCAGCTGCGCGCACGTGGCGCCGCTCTCCGCGCCGGCGAGCAGCGCCCACTGCGCGCGCGCACCGTCCCACACCAGGTACTGCTTCTTGTGCTTGAAATAGCGGTAGCTTTCCACGTCTGCAAGGTACCGTGCTATGAGCGACACTGACGGCTTAAGGAGGGGGCGGAGGGGCGGTATGCCCCAGGTATCAGGGGTATGCCCCAGGTATAGTAGAAGGCTTCAGGGGTTGCCAAATGACATGGCAACTTGGTCACTAATAATAGGTCTCACTTTTGAACGCGACAGTACCTAATAACTACACTGAAGCCAAACAACGCGCCAATGAGGGTTACCGCGAGTCAATTTTCCGCTAGGGGCGCTAGTGGAAGTACGTGGGTCCTGCGGGAACATTTCAAACGTCACTTTGACAGTTCTCTCATACTGACACAGGACCCACCCATGAGTGGCGCCGCCTGGTGAGCGACAATACGGTAGCTCCCATTGAGTAGGAACTCACCAAGCTACGGATGAAGTGAATAATGTTTTCCCGTAGTTTTTGACGGAAATGGTCGAATTTATCTTTCTATCTCAATGAGCTTCACTACCTTCCGTAAACAAAATAAAACGATAATCTCCGACTAACTACGCCGGGCGAAGTATTATTTCACTGTAGTGAATAATACGTCGCTTGCGTATGCTGGCCTCTAATGATACGCGTCACAGCGTTCTCGCTTTGTTTTGAATTCGGTCCACACTTGTATCATTTTGCCGTTTCGTATCTCCGTCACGTATTAGCACCGCGTATCATGATCGTCAGAGTCTACTCTGTGTACGCAAATGATCGCAGTCTCTTGCGTCTACACTAGTGACAATGATACGTTGGTGCTACGCGACGGCGATACGATACGACAGAATGATACAAGTGTGAACCCAGCTTTAGGTAATTGTCCCAGTGGAACGTTCTATTTGATCTCAAATTACTCACTAAGCGTGTTCCCATCGTCCAGGTGTAGCGGCGTGTACAGGTCTCCGACCTTATGCTGCACTTTTTCGCCGGCCTCGTCCACGAAACCCTCGTTCAACAAGCCGCTGCAACACATGTTGTTGTTACATTCTAACTGTCATTTTTAAACAAGTGTTACATAAGGCTTGACCACGAAAGAAGTATATGATATTGTAATTTTATTTAAGAGCAATGGGGAAACTTAATGATCCAAAATGTTAAATTTAGAAAAGATAAATTAAAATGCAAAGGTTCTAATAAAGACCCATCATCAAGTATCAATAACGCTTTTTAAAAGGAAAGGCGAATAGCACTTTATTTTGAAAATTTAAATTATAGGGAAATGGCTTGTTTTTCGTTGGCAAGCTTAGGTACAGTCAGCTTAAAAGTTATGAATACAGCCAAAGTGCCAAAACCGACCTTAATGTTAAGGCAATAAAGTCCTGTATACATAATTTCGGCACTTTGGCTGTATTCATATATTTGTAGCTGACTGTACAGCCGCGAACCGGGATTGTTGTGCCACATAATTATATTTCTAACTTTGCCGTGTAACGCAAATCAGAATGACAAACGTCAACTGTCATCTATTGATCCCATCGATCATTTATTCCACGCATTGAGTTATTAAAAGAAATAGACACACAGAGCAGAACAAAAATGTCAAAAAATGTGGGTCAGAATGACATTAACGAACAATGTCGCATTGATGATGATACAAACGATAAATGTTTCGTAGGATAAAGAACTTTTTTTTTATGGCTTTACAAAGATTAGCCAATGGCAGGTGTTACAAAGTTAGGGAAACTTATGGAATATAAATATGTTTTAAGGGAAGGAAAACGGAATTTTGGAATTAGGTTTTATAAAGAACTTACTGACGTGAGCATTAAGTGTCAAATTCATACACAGAACTAGCAACACTGTTTAAACTTTATAGCACTTAATGAAATGTCACGTTCCTTCCAAACAAGACTAATATGAAAAAGTGCCGAGGCACTTTTATGACGTAATTTTTTTCGACTGATTGGGTATCCAGTTCTTTTATCTATGATTACTTACAGTTATCTATCTAACGGTAAAATAATACAAAAAGATCTTAGAATTGACAGCATGCGCACCATTTATCATATGTTCCGAAAATCCACGGGTTAGCCACGCAGGCGTATTTTGGTCGTAAATTATATCGCTGTATTCGTAGATAGGGACATTACCTACATTAGTCATTCTCACAATCACATAATTTTCGGCAGTCACGCGTATATTATGGTTGCGCTTATCGCGGCGATAACGACAAGACATGCGTTATTTTCCTACTAGAACCACTGTTGGTCCAATATCTCTATATAGGAGGGTTATCAAACTTATCATTCTGAGAATTTGCTCCAAATTATCTATCTATCTAATCAACTACAGGCGTTTATTGCTAAACATAGGCCTCCCCTGTAGCTCGTCACAACGCAGCATCGACGCCCTGCTACCCTCATGAGTCCATCTAGGCGGGGTCGTCCACGCTGCGGTTTCCCACACTTGGTCGCCACTCTAAGTTGTAACACGCGTTATACGTACAGTCAACCAATCACAACCCCACACTAGACCCACATCAAAATGACAAGCAGTAAGAGATTTCTTACAATCTGATTTATAGTCACTATGAAATAGCCCTACAGTGGCCTAGGGTTCCAATTGGTCAACGGTACAATTCATATAACGCCCCTACTCTCCCGTCAGTAGTCAACAATAAATAATAAAAGGGATTATCTATAGAAATTAATCATAACACAAGTTAGTCAATGTTACCTTGTGTCCGCTATAGTCTTCTCTATAATTTTGTGTATGTAGTATGTTTTGCATTTCTTCTGGTATGTTTCCTGTAAGTACACAAGGAAATCAATGATACATTATATATAAATAATTAACTTTATCAATTTATCATATATGGGTAAAGTTACGGTGTTTGCCCAGCGGTAAGAGCGTGCGATGCCACTTTCAATCCGAAGGTCGGGGGTTCAAATGCCAGCTCGTGCCAATGAGTTTTTCAGAACTTATGTACGAAATACCATTTCATCAATCGCTTTTTGGTGAAGGAAAACATCGTCAGGAATCAGAACTAATCCCAACAAAGCCTAGTTTACCCTCTGGTGTGGAAGGTCAGGTGGCAGTCTCTTTCGTAAAAACTAGCGCCTACGCCAAGTATTGTGATTAGTTGCCAAAACGGACCCCAGGCTCCAAGAGCTGTGTTATGAGCCGAGAAAACGCTATGAAGAAGATTGAGAATGAATGAAATCAATTTATGTAGGTACTTACACCTTTACATGATATACTATAGATTTGCGTGTCTGTTCGATTCGTACCAGTTAAGGTCAACTCGCTTGATTCGCACTCGCCGAGCCGGCTAAGCGATAGGCCGCCGCGAATGGCGAGTCGAGTCAACTCGAGTTTCAACCCGAATCATCGTTAGAATACCGAGAAAGTCAATTCGTCACATAGCTACCGGAAAATACTGAAATTGGAATGTTGATATGCTCACCACCACCAACACCTGGTCGGCCAGCTGGAAGCAGGCCCTCGTGCAGGTCACGTACAGGTACCAGGTCGGACACCAGTGGAACAGTAGCGCTGGGATCCCGCAGAGGAGTACGGAGAAACAGTGCACCAGGTTGGTCCGCCATCTGCTCCTCCGGTAGCCATATACCACCTGGTAACAACGTGTTTTTGGTGGTTTTAACACATATAGTGCTAGCGCTCGCTAGGCGCTACGCGCTAGATAACATAGGGATTTCCCTATCCCGCATTTGAGTATGTAGCGAAAAGCGCCAACGAACCGACTAAAGAGACCCGATATCGGGTCATTGACACCATGTTTTAACATTTATTTTAGATGTAGGTACTATCGGCCCAATTGAATCCTCACCCACCATAGAACTGTATCACAGTAACGTCATGTATGATTTTACTTAGCATTTGACTTTAGATGTCAATATGACACAGTTCCATGGTGGGTCAGGATTTATTTGGGCCGATAGTACCTATCGCTTGCAATAATATTTATTTAAGGAGTATGTGCATAGTTAATTTTCATACAAAAGTTATTACATAAAGGTGTGTGACGAATTTGGTAAATAGGTATTTTTGTTTTAATATTTTTTCATTCAGTTCACTTTAAGTTATTTCCGTGAAGTTGATAAAATTAATATAACTTATAGGAATAATAGAAGACGGGTTTCAACTGTCGAGGGTCTGGCATCCAGTGATTCGGAAATTCAAAAATCTTAAAGTTATTGGTTCGGTAAGAAATGCACCAGTTGATACTGTAAGTGTCGTGTCGTGAACGTGATCGAGTTCTAAGTGAGAAAGTAGACGCTAGTAGCGGTAGTGACACCGCGCAAATTAAACGAACCTGTAAGCGGGTAGATCGCTACGGGGTGTGGGTAGGCCACAAATAAAATAAAAACTCGCAGCAAATCAGTTACACCGTGAACATGGCACTTGTAACAGTGCCGAAATATCGGGAGCTCAGAAAAACAAATATACATGGTAAATATCTCGTTTTAAATAGTAATTATAGTTAATAGAACTATCATGAATTCATGATAAATGCCTTATTTTGGTGTTTTTAGATTTCCCTACTGAAAGAAAAATTGGAAAATATATTATTGTTGGGCGTTTTTATTTTTTGTTGTAGAAAAATATTTATGTGAAGAAATTTTTATGTGTTTTTTAAATTCAGAATCGCGAGCTCTTTCAATCCTATTAGGAAAAAAAGTGTCCCAAGATTTGTTTTCCATTTCGTCTCCATTTTTTCATTGGTATGGTATGGCGGTAGCGCAATGGAAAGTTTGAAAAATTTATGGAAGTTTTAAGACTCTTTTTTTCTTTTACTAGGATAAAAAGCTCGCGATTCTGCGTAGAAAAGAGATAAAAATTTCTAATTTAGCAAAAAACTATTTTTCTACAACAAAAAATTAAATCGCCCAAATCCCAAAAACACGCACATGTTTTTGTATTCTCGCAAATGGACGAGCATCATTGGTTATATTCGTAATTTGAAAAATCCTAAATATTCTAAAAATCTGCAGTAACTTGTGCAAATCCACTTTAACTAAGTAAAGTAGGTAAGGTACCTACTACTATTACGACTTTACAAAAATGATTGTACATAATTATTATATGTTACATAAATGAGTACCCATTTGCAAAATACTTCCGTTTCACAGGGTGTTGACTAAATAAATTAATTTTGTATTAAGCAGAGGCGTCTGCAAATTTTTAAATAAATCGTATAATCAAATAAAGTATGGATGAGTTTTCAAGAACTGAAATGGTATCTAAACATATCGTGAAAACCAGCGCCATGACAATTATTTTAGTATAAGGTGTAAATAGATTAAGTTTTGAATTGTGAACAAAATAAAGAATTTATATTCTATTCTATTCTTTCCTTTGAACAACTTGGGTAGAGCCAGCTACACAGTACGCACGGCTCATTACCACGATCGAACAGGCAACATTATCTGAACCCAGCTTAATATTATACAAACAGGCAGTTTTATCCAGTGCATGCCACATGATAACAAATATAATGGCTTGTTGAACACTGAGCAGCATTATATTATTAAATTGTAACATGATAAGCTACATAACAGGCCTTAGTGATAGCAATTTGTTGCTCAAAAAGGCTATCTATACACAGTGATGTCATTCAGTCAGGGATTCCCTTTTCAATGCTAATTCATGGTTTATCAGTAGGACTGGGACAGTTTGTGACAAATTTGCAGAAGATAGAGGCATTTTTATTATGTACACATGTGTTAAAGTGTGCATGGGCAATTTATGATTAATTTATAAACTATACATGCAATTTTGAACGCTTAAAGTACCTACATTTTGTAATTTATGAAAACATAAGTATACAATTTAAGGTAGAAATTAAGAATGTTTTTGTAAAACTAGTTTTCATTGTGTGTAAAATAAATTTTGGAATTTTTATTTAAGGAGGACTAGATAATTAAAGGTCAAATTTAGAGTAATAATATGTTTACTGGGCACATTGATGTCACTCTCTCAGGGATTCCCTTTTCAATGCTAATTCATGATTTATCAGTAGGGACAGTTGGTGACGAATACGTGAGACAGAATGCTGTGGAATAGTTATTTTAATTTTATACTATAACTTTTTATTTCACTTTTAACCCCCAATGGAAAAAGAGTAGTAGCCTCACCTTGACAGGTCGTAACCAGGTATTCATTACCCAGATCATTAACTCAAATTGGATTCTGTCATAAGATTACACCCCCTATTGGAGCTGAACCCCACAAGTTTTGGTTATACATTTATTCCACTGCTGTAGATGGATTAAAGGTTGAAGTATTCAAGGTGGTAGCGAATGCTTTGTAGCATTAAGTGCGTCTTTATGTTTATTTTTGTACAATAAAGATTAAAAAGTAAATAAAATAAATTAATAAGGTATGTTTTTGGGGATTTGTTATTTATTTTAAAATGTTATTATAAATCTTCAGCTGTTTATATAAGGAAAGATTTTGTTAGCACATAACAGGGAAAAAATAACCAATCTATAATATAGATAGGTTAAGTATTAAACAAAGCTACTACAAGAAGCTTTAGAAAAATAAATAATATCCTCCTATTAAATAAATAATATTACAATAATTATTTAACCTTTCTCCATGGAAATATAAAAAGTAGCTATGTTACTGTGTAGCTGCGAATGCCATTTAATGGCTCTCTCTCTCTGTATTTGTTTTCTAATTTTAGTGTAAATAAATAGTATTTTTGAAAGTCTGAAAGTCCTATGCATTTCTATTAATACATCCAATAAAAAAATTAAAAGTAATTTTTGAGGCAACTAAAAACAAATTTGGTAACAAATAATAATATTCCTAACAGCTACATGATTAGTGTTAACAAAAAGACTAAATAAATAAAACAAAGAAAAATATATTACCTGCTCAAACTCTGGATCAGTATGAATTTTCTGTGTTTCCAATCCCAAATAAAGCTCCCTGGTTGTACTAGGCTCAGAAACTTCCTCCTCAATTAGAGGCTGAATGTCATCTTCAGACTCCATGTTAAGTACTTCTTTTAAAATAAATGCCCAAAGAGATCAATTAAAAAAAGTTTTTAAAAAAATGTTAGTCATTTCAGTCTTGCCTTTATCCCGTTTGTACGGCAACTGAAACTCCAGCGATACATTACGGGCGCTTAGGGGGAGTACGAACACAATGGCCCCTTTTAAGAACTACTAAGTAATGAACAATACATTGAGAAAACAGATACATTTTAGAAAATATCTGCCGAATCTACTCCAAGTTATCAATAGCGATGCTATACTGATATAATGATATTGCCAGTGCCACTCGATATTAGGTAATGTACGTAAGCGATTTCGTAAACAATGAAGAAATTATGCAGTCCTTGAAACAAAAATAGAAGTAAATTCTTGCTGAGACGATACTTTGAAGTAATAATTCATGTACGCAGCCGTGCATACACAAGTTCACTAACAATTCTTATTTTTATTAATTAATTATCACACAATATAAAACAGCTGAATTACGTTCTGTCTCTAATCTACTATCACCCTGACTATCACTATTATGACAAGAGAAGGGAAGACAAAGCAAAGATTCGCAATGTAACTGTCACTGTCAAGTGTCAAACTGTCAAAAATGACAAATTCAAGTTTTTCGTCAGTGTGTTTTAGTTATTCATAAAAACGCGAATACGATAGCTGATACTCCATTCGTAACTAATATGACATTCCGTTGAGTAAAGTAACAGTAAATATCTTAAGGTGACACTACACTTCGAGCGACTGTTTGCGTTTTCCCTCTCGCTCGTGCCGAAGGAAAATTTAACTTGAGCAAAACGCAAATAACTGAAGTGTAGTGCTACCCTTAAAACTTACCATTTGCCTGTCATCCATAGTTAAATATTGTTCCATGCTTAGGGTCATTTTGTTGAAGGGGTTGATGTTCAATCTGTAAAAAATAGTGTTTTTCAAAAGACTTGTTTAAACATTCCCGATTTTCACACATTATAAAATTACTGCAAAGCCCTAGACTCTGGCTAATAAAAAATGAGAGATTTAATAAAAAACCGTACCTGTCCACAAAATTACATATTATTATAAATAAATGGCAAATTTTAAACGTGACTGTTAATTTGATAGGCGAAATAAAATTGTGTGTTGTTGTGTTGATCTAAAAAGTTTTAAATAAATCTGTCTAATCTTTCATTAGCCATGCTCTAATTGCGTTATACAAAATGATACAAAAAATTATCTACATATGGTTTTCTTTCCTTCACTGCCCATGACTGCAGGTTCATAACTTCATACAGTCATACAGAAGGCCTACCACGAACCACGAACGAAGTTTCACCTCTCTGTCGCACTTGAGTGAGAAATCTCAAGTGCGAAAGGGAGGCATACTTTCGTTCGCGGTTCGTGGTAGGCGCTCTGGACTCGATATGATCCATCCAGATATTTGCCAAAACCGGTGCTACCCACGGCAGCCCTACAAAATGGCCTGCTGTCAAAATTGCTAAGTAAGCAAGTCGACGGTTGCTGAACATTTGTTGGAGTCTGCGGGTATAAATTTTACCTCTCGCTCGCACTAGTTAAATTTTGATTCGGTGCGAACGAGAGGCAAAACGCAAACACCCGATGTGTGGCGACGACAGTATTAGTTTGGTCCAGGGCCCACCCTGGATCAAACCACTGCATTAAGTTGCATAACCGTAAAATTCTTTTAACTCATCGATGTTTAGTTAATTAAGGAATTAAGTAAGTTATTCCCGCACTTCATGACATTATTGACAGATAATGTATTGAACTGACAGCTGTCATCTTCAATTTCAGCGGTACGTATAAGACCGCGCGAGCGATGTGTAGACGGTGGATTGGCGGTGGTTTGCTTGTTCGCGTCCTTTGATGCGTGACCAAATACCGGATAGAGCACGAATATGGGCGAATAAGCCCTCCACACATGTTATATTCGGCCAAGCAAAGCAAATACGCGAATCCGCAACCCGCAGTAAAGTGCCACCTTAAGGTTATTGAATTTTTAAATTTGCGCACTTTTATCACTAACTGAAACAGCTTTAATGAGCGCTGTCGCTGTCATCTTAGCCTGTCCGAACAGACGAATAAAAAAAAAAAAAAAGCTGTCGCTGTCAGTGTCACTACTGTCACAACTGTCACTGTCAAATCATTCACAGTCGCGCACGATAGCGTAGCGTTGTTATTTTATGTTCCTGCGTTGTATTTTATGTGAACTATAAGTCTCCTTAGTAGATATTACAAGCAAATACACATAAAAACTAAATAATTACACACGTAAGTAATAAATAACAATCTATATGCAGGTTTTCTGCCATTTCTCGTCAAATCTCAGCTTACCAAAATTTAACCTACAAACTAGGGCTCGCGGTCTTGTTCATAAATTAAGTTAAAATTCTTAAATTACAGGAGTGACAATGATCATCCCAGTGCGTTGTTTTACGTGTGGTAAGGTCATTGGCAACAAATGGGAGGCCTACCTTGGGCTTCTGCAAGCCGAATACACTGAGGGGTGAGTAGTATATTAGTTCTGACTGTCATTAAGTATTTAAGAGCTATATTTATTTTGATGTACCAATTTCTATGTTAGTCCATCCCGCGCAGTCTCATTATTAATAACACAATTAGACATTTACATATTGCTTTTTCAATGTTACTTCTAATTGTATAATTCTAACCATTTGATGTATAAAATCAAATGCACCCATTTAGACCTCAAGTTAACAAAGATATTTTTTCTTACTTATTTTTCGACACTGATTTTTAATGTGGCATTAGGTTAATATGGCAAAAGTTGCATGTAACACAAAAGGAACTAATTCTAGTGATCTAACCACCTCCATTGAAGAGTTTGCTAAATTAAGAACAGTGCACTCATTAAGTCTTGTTTTATGTCATTAACAGAATTGAATTATGTAAAATAAAATATGTACTAGTATAGACTAGGTCATACGTTGCGAAGACCAGAAAATCACCTATCCAAACAAGGTCTGCGATGGCAAGCTCCCGGAAAAAGAAAGCCAGGTCGGCCCCGCACCACCTGGAGGCGTACGGTTGACAAGGAGGCTGCGTCAACTGGCCTGGAATGGAAGGAGCTCGAAGACGCTGCGCAGGATCGAGCCAAATGGAAACTGCTTCTTAGAGCCCTTTGTCCCTGATGAGGGATAAGAGGACTTCATCATCACTAGTATAGACTACAGCACAGAGCTCGTGTTGTGTAGGTTGTTTAATAAACTGGTGTTTTTTTTTTTCAGTGATGCTTTGGATGCCCTCGGTCTAAAGAGATACTGCTGCCGCCGTATGTTGCTTGGACATGTGGACCTCATTGAGAAACTTCTCAATTATGCACCATTAGAGAAATAAAACAAGTTTAATGTAGGTTATAAAATTGTTATTATAATTTTTTGGTAAAATTCCACTATTATTCATGTAGGGTACCAAATATTGAATGATCTGCTAAAAACCAGAATACCTTGTTAAGCAATTAAGCATACTTTCAAGGTTCCTTTTTTTGGGTGAGACAAAGAAAAATAGAGTTAATAAAGGTTCCATTCTAGGTGACCTCTACTACAGACCATAAGTTTTTTTTTATGTAAGTCAAGTGATATCAGATGTTCTATATTCCATGATTACATTTGTGATTGCTTTAAGTAAAAGCTACTTTGTTGCTGATGGATATGGCTCTAATGCCATAAAGATTCATTTAGAAATGAACATTGTCAACATGTGACAAAGTACCTTTCTCTAAAAACGCCCACAATGAATTTCAAAGACAATTTAGTCTAGAAGTAAGAATAAAATGTGCATGACTCATATCATGAAGGTTCATTCAGCATCAGATATCTGAGCAGATGTCTTGGCAAGACCACGGCCGACTATGTCGCGATAGGGTACAGTCATGCTCCAATATTTAAGTGCACTTTGACAGCTCTAATAATATCTGATGACTGTATGTTATAAAGTCATAATATATGTCTTCAGAACATGCTACATGTCCTTGTGTGGTAATAAAGTAAGATAAGAGAATTGTGTGTTTTATTTAATTATATGCGGATCACTTGTGCAAATTAATGAACACCTAGGTTTTAGTAGAATGTGGAATATCTAAAGTTGCGCAATAACAAGGACGTATTATTTATTAATTCCTTGGATATTAATGATATTAAGAAGTAAAATAATTGTTATATTGGACGTTTGTTATCTCCTGCTAATACACGATGGCCAAGCGGGAGTGTCAAAAAAATCCCCAATCAATGGTTCCTTATAGTTATACCTTTTAAACTTAATTCGGTTTGTAGATTACAGATACAGAGTTACAAGTAGCAATGCGAGCTAATGCGGCACTTTTGTTTTCAGTATTATGCTACCGAAGATCATATATAATATTCCGTATGCGACATTTTGAAAAAATAAGGCGAGGAGTATATTCATATGTTGCCCGTTGCCAGCGTAAGAAGTTAGTCTATTATTTTTTGCCATTTTTGAACAGTAGTTTTGTAGCAGTTTTTATATTAGTATAGAATTAGGTACTTTTGCTGTCTAGTTAGCATAGTTTGGTATGTGAGTTGTTTATATGCTTGCAAAGGTAAGTGTGTAGGTAAGTTTTATCTAGACGTTACATTGAAATCCAAATGCAGGTTGCCTTGTGGATTGAGGATAACCCTTAATCAGGTCAGTGCCAACTAAAGTATAATCATGAGTTTTCCACTAAGTAAGTACATAATTTATTACAAGTAGGTAGGTACATAAAAAAAGTAAAGCAAAAACTGGTCAAGTGTGAGTCAGCCTACGGCGTCAAGTATTCCGTACTGTCTCTGTTTTTCATAAAACAGACTTACCTACGTTTAATTTTCTTTATCTTACATAGAATTTTAATCTGTAGTTTTTACAATGGTAAAACAGAGTTAATACTTCCACGGGGGCTCCCTTTATTTTTTTGGTATTTATGTACCTACACCTACTATTATTGTAGCGGAAATAGAATTTTGATATTCTGATTCATCTTGGAACGTATGCCTGTCTGAATAAAACTCAATTTTGCATACACTTTTCACGTGTGAAGTGACAGGAAAACTGTCGTTATAGATAATTTGTGCCTGGCTGTACATGCGACGAAACAATCTTAGAAAATTGTCATGTGCATTTAGTTCCAATGACATTGCAACATTATGGTAAATGTAAACAGCGGCGGTGCTTGTCTCAAAAATAAAATAAGTAGGTATGGTAATTACAAGTACAAGCACACAGTTAGCGCGCATATGTAGGTACTTAGTTTACGTACTTACCTATATGTATACGTATTATCTTTTTTCGGTTAGGTACAGTCAACTGCAAAAATATGTATCGACAAAATAGTCCTTTAAATATGGTACTACGCTTTTATTACATCGGAACAAGGTGCTATGGGACATATTTTTGGCGTACCTACCAACACTCATATTTTTACAGGCAGTTACATAACTTACATAAATCTCGAGTTATGCTATAATTACGCCTCTAGAGAACTTACTTCATTGTTTTTTTAAATACAAAATTTGCACAGTTGATTTCCTACCGTACCCAACTAAAATTTCGATAACATTGAGTCGTTAGTTTTTCTGTTCTGAACACAAGTTCTGCTCAACTATAATAATTGTGATTATTAATATTATTATGTACTTACCTACTTTGCTGGTGTCACACCAGTCGCACGGACACATAAAGTCGCGCCAAACATTCTCATTATTGTAAATCGTGGGAATTAAAAACATAAGCCATGTTAAACGGTCCAACTAGGGACCAATTTGAGACATTAAATAAGTATTTTGCTTAAGGGAGAACGGTCATGATGAGACGACTTTAAAGCGTATGCTTACGCGCTTGCGTAGGTATCTAAACGGTATGCTTTAAAGTAGTCTCATCATGGTCTCATTCTCATCACTCCTTTTAATTCTACGCCTGCGAAGGAATTTGCCGTGCCTCGATTGCGAATATTTAAGCAAAATTGAACTTTATACGATGTCGTCGTAAGTCCCTATTGCATTGGCGAAGCTGTCGGCTGGAGCCGTTATTGGCGTCTGTGGCAAAACACCTTCCGATGACGCCCACATCCGACTATGGCGGTCAAATACTTAGGTTAGGACGGTTAGGTTAGCAAGTCTGAGCGGTACTTGTCTTTCCGGTTATATACAAAATACAAAAATTCTTCATTTCAGCAAATAGATACATGTTTTTGATACAGGGGATGGAGCCGCCCGGTAAGCAAAGAATTGCTTGTGTTGGGAGGCACCGCTCTTCCCTATGTAACGAGTGAACAATTAAATTACAAATGTGTACTTAATAAAATTTACATCTAATTAAATTAAATTAAAGAATTTTAAACAATTTTAAACATGATTTATAAAGTAATAGATTTAATCTACTGTGTGTGAGTATGTGTGTGTGTGCATCTGGTGTGTGTGCGTGTGTGTGTGTGTGAGTGTTACATATTCTCGAGTTTCATGATTTTACGACAATATGATTACTTCCTGTAGCTTAACAAAATAATTGTTGCAAAGGCCTCCTAGCCTAGTCGGTAGTGACCCTGTCTACGAAGCAGGAGGTGCCTGGTTCGAATCCTGGTCAGGGCATTTATTTGTGTTTTTCACGAATATTTGTTCCTGAGTTATAGATGTTCTCTATGATGTATTTAAGTACTGATATGTACCTATCTATCTATTATCCACAAGGTGGACTGATGACCTGGTAAAGGTCGCAGGAGTCCGCTGGATGCGGGTGGCGCAGGACCGGTCATTGTGGAAATCTTTGGGGGAGGCCTATGTTACGGTAACCGGTAAGCTGCTTACCGTGGGACGAGGTCGATTTGTGTAAGATTATCTACAATATTGATTTATTTTAAGGGTTTGGAAGAGTAGTAGTACTGATTAATCTGACTGTTTTTAACTCTGTAGCAGTAAATCATAAGTCATAGATAATGTACCTACATAGATACCTAGTCAAGTTCCCTACTCAAAAAGCTTATTACCTAAATATTCCATGATTGCAACCGTAAAACGGATATACCTATCTAAAACTTTCCACCGTTGCATGTCGCTAAAGGACCGCTCTCGTCCTTGTAACATTTATCTGTCGCAATGCTCAGTCTCACGCAAATCTAAGAACATAGAATATCAATAAATAATAATGTAGTAATAAAATCTTCATGTAAAAAAATTAAGAATATATTTCAATGATAGGATGTGTTGTATTTTTATCGACTTTGAGCTTTTGACGGAGGAGATTATCTTTTCGGTGCATATTTACACTGTTTTAAGATTAAGGCTCAGTTTATGGCATGTTTGCGTCCATATTACACTATCATAAATTCATAATATATCTATGATACATATATATATGCATTATGCGTCCCTTGTTCTGCAATTAGAGAAAAAGGGAGGCATATAGATCTATGATCATAGATATGATAGCGTAATATGGGCCTAATGGAACTCCCGCCCCCCACACGCGGGCCCTAATTTTCGAACACCCAGTGGAATGTCTGTCCTCCACATATTGTTGCAACCACAGGTTACCTACATAACATACGATTATCATGCAAGTAGCACACGTGGTGGTTTACCCTATCACTGTGATCTCCATCGATGAACAGCTGCAGCAGCTAAAATAATAGCTTGAATCTAATAATAAGAATCACATCATAAACATTTTCATGTAGTAAAACGATACGCCACTGTTAAAAATTGTCAGATCTCTTATAGAACCTAGTTTCTTACCTTAGTCAAACATGTTATGTGTAGGTATTGGCTGTTTCGTTACTACATAAATAATTATATAAGTAACGAAAAACAATTAAGTAAGTACCTAATACATTTATCACCTTACGCTACGCCCACGCGACGGCAACAAAGCGGCCTCATATTTTGACTAAGAAGTAGAATTTAGAGAAAGGAAACAATCACGAATCTTATCGTTCGCATCTATAATTCGATACCCTCGATTGGTGTTATCGATTGTCATTTGTCATCTTTGCTAAGAACCCAATGGAAATTAGCCACATATATTGCTGCAACCACAAGTTACGTAACGCGAGGACACCATTGTCCACTGGTAGCGAAGGTAGTCCTTTGAGCCATTGTGTAGATCGCATCATCATTAACCGACATACGATTATCATGCAAGTAGAACACATGATGACGGGGCACTTAGGTAAACTACTGCACTTAGGTATGGTTGTCAATCGTTGTGTTTGAACAGCTTTAAATTGAGAAATAGATACTGGTAAATGTGGGCCAAATATTTATTTAAAATAATACTTAATAACGTTAAACAACTAATCAAATAAAAAACGTACGAAAATGAAGATGTAAGTAGATAGACACAGACACCACGACTACCACGAGTTTTGCTGTAGTATACTATACTCGTTCGTTAGCGTCTACGTCAAACGTCAAGTCACTACTGTCAGTTCTGTGTAGTAGTGGATTTGTGATTTGTAGATATGCCATTGTTTTCCCAAAGGACTACAATATGGGGTTCTTCAAAAAAGGAGTATTAAAGTTTTTAAAGGGTCGGCAACGCGCATGTAACACCCCTGGAGTTGCAGGCGTCCATAGGCTACGGTGACCGCTTACCATCAGGCGGGTCGTATGCTTTTTTGTCACCGTCGTAGTATAAAAAAAATACCACATGTAAATGTTTTGGCGTAAGCTGTGTCTAACTCTAAATTTACATGTTTATGTTCAATACAGAATATAGTGCATCTTGCTCGTAGATACCTAAGCCTGTTTTTAGTAAAAGTTAACACTTCTTTCAGACTACCTTTGCCCTCATATGCTGAGAACAAGTCTGATGATTCTCCAGGTTATGCTATTAGTACCAAAGTAGGTACGTACTGTAAATAATTAGTTTCTTTCACTTGTCCTTTATTTATCTGCTGAGTAGGTAATTGTTTTGCAGTACTCGACACGTTTTTGTCATTAAACTTAAATTCAGTTGCAATGAGTCTGTTGTGTACTCAGTAAAATGTAAAACGTGTTTCAGTTATCTTATAGGTATTACATACGAGTATGTGTATGCAGTGGTAGTAGTGGTACTTACTTACAGTTAGGTACGTTAATAGCGCGATTTTAAAATTTACAAAGAGTAGGTAACTTAAATATGATAATGATCGTCATTACCAGTAATTTTCTAAAATTTCGGACTCCGCATCCGTATACCAACAATGCCATTGTAGGTACACGTGTTGTAATGTTGTAAATTAGGTACTTATATGATTTTGCATCGGTCAATTTATGTAAACTAGGTATACGTTAATTCTAATATACCATTCACTCCCTTATCTACGATACCTATATACAACTTCAAATTGGCTTCAGTTGTATTTTGTTTCGAATATAAGAATTAAGGAAATATATATCTCCCTCTCTATCACACTTTATATACTTATTCGAAAGAAAGAGATGCAGCCCGGAAATTGAGAATTGTCGATGTTCGCAGTAAGTTCCTGAGTCCGGATTTTTTGCGTCATAACAAAGCCAAGCTAGTGTCAGGAGTATCTTCGCAGCACGTAGGTACTTCTCATACCTATACCTAACGCCTATTTAACCAAGAGGATGTGACTTTTTGTAAAAAAAAATGGCTTAACTGACCATGTTGAAAATGGTTAATCTTTATCAAAACATGTTTTAGCAAACCCCTATTTTCCATACCTCTCGAAAGATACCTTAGGATTAAAACAAAAAAATACCCTTTACGTGTACGGAAGGTACCTAAAAAAAAATATTTATCCACTTTTTATTTTACCACTTTGTCGACATGATGAAATGACAGCTTCCTAATAAGACGGACAGACCGACATGGCTGAACTATTTTACGTTTCCTATATAGTTGACTAGCGAACCCTAAAAAAAGGTCCAGACATTGCAATAGATAATCAGAAAGGGCACTTTTGCACTGGTTCGCTTGAACGTTGGACTGCCTGGTCTTGGTCAGCGAAAACCACTCCTGAGCGCTCTGCTCCGGTTCACTGATTATCCACAAAGAGCGAAGGTTGAGGGACTATTTGAGGTCGTGGCCGGAACGGCTGCCGGGAGCGGTCAGAATGACTCCTCGTGACCTTGGCTAGCATCTACCAAGTATCTGTTTGCAACCTACAAACAGATTCAGAGAGCTTATCACGAACCGCAAAACGAAGAGTAGCCAGTGTACAGTTTTCCCTCCGCATGGAATACCCATAACCTGGGAAATATCCCAGTAACTCAGTTTTTTTAGGTAGAAAATGTGGTTATGGAAGCTCCTCCAGCTTCGTAGTCAGGGTCACTACCGACTAGGCTATAAGGCCGGTAGAAGAAGTTTTGCTCACTAATTTCGCGCTGAAAGTAACCGCTTACCATCAGGCGGGCCGTATGCTTGTTTGTCACCGTCGTAGTATAAAAAAAAAAAAAAAAACTATGATAGTAAGTATATTGGACTTAGTCGTAGTAGCAGTGGAAGTAGATTATTTTGATACGAAATCCTGAAGGTTGATGGGATGAATTTTGTAGTTCTGGCAGATGATTTGATGAGCACGTGCGATGTGCACGGATCATTTTTCATACAATACGTTTTTGCAGGTTTATGACGAATTTTCTAAATATGTTTTGTTTTAAGGATGACTCACACCAGGACGAGACGGGACGGGACGACTGTCAATTTCTATAGAGAAATCACGTGATAGCTCGGAGCCCTCGGATGTCACGTGACGTTTTTTACAGAAACTTACAGATCGTCCCATACCGTTCTAGTGTGAGTCATCCTTTATTATTTCTCATTTATTATTTGCGCAAAGTTGATAAAATTAATAGAATTATCGTTACTATATTTTCGTGTGTTTAGATTTCCGTACAAAACAAATTACGAAAATATATTCTAAATCCTAACAAAAACGCACATATTTTTGTATTCGCTCAAATTTATGAGCACAATTAGTTATATTGGTCAATAATAGTAACTTTAGTATGAAAACGATCTTTTGCAACCTTTAGTATTAAATTAGTCGCTAACGTGCTCCAAATTCTGCCTGCTTTCAGGATCCTGTCTTGAAAAGTTCGGGCTGGACGTAGTTTTTTTGTACCACATCGGTGGCAAACAGCACGGAGATACAAATCCGCAATCGTTCGATTTTCGTGATACCTATAGGCCCAGGCATACGGCCTTTGCGACCGTTGTCTGTCAGTTTCTTTATAACGCAGACTGATATGACTTATACCGGGTGTGGCCCATAAAACAGGGGACACGAATTTGATCGCGGGTATTTCTCCCCAAACCCAACATGTTTTGTTCAACAACTTTAAAAAAATATGTATTATCTAGGTTTTTACTTCTTCATACTGACTAAATAGTATTTTCAATGTACATACGTTAACATCAGCCTAATTGATGTGTGATGTCTCTTGTCATAGTTCAAAAGTGACAAAATTCGCAGTACAGTCGCCATCAGATATATAGGAGCGTCCGAGGCGTTCAAAATATCTGAACAAGCACTCTAACGTCTTGACAATAGAGGCGTGTTCAGATATTTTTGAGCGCCTCGGACGCTCCGATATATCTGATGGCGACTGTACATGCGTCTTCTAACAAACTTAAAGTGTAATAAAGATCAAAACACAAGTTACTTTTAAAAGTCGCTGAGCAAACGATGTTTGGTTTGGGGAGACAGTACTACCCGTGATCAAATTCTTCTCCCCGGTTATGGGCCACACACGGTATATTTAAATAACGTATTGCATATTTATTACTCATAGTCGCATTATCAGCTAGAAAGGCAAACACTTGCATTCCAAATAAAAGCAAGTGCACTTAACTGAAATAGATTGCTGAGTACACAGATAACAGCTAATCTAGTGGAGTGGATTAACCTAGTGATACAGTTGCAAGTATTTTCTTTAATGGGTGTTACGTAAATGGAATTATCAGAAGTGACAAATGAAAATTGATATAATTTAAGTTTACATATAAAGTAGGTGACCGAACGAAATTCGGAAAATTTATTTTTATCCTCAGTCACATCTGCGGCGTTTGTCCGAACTCAAGAGATACGATTGCCAGATTGATTATTCGCCCCTTTAAACCATATTATTTATGTACTTATTTAATTTATTTAACCTTTATTGCACAAAAGCGGACTTAATGCCATAAGGTATTCTCTACCAGTCAACCTTTAGGCAATGCAGAGAGAGTTCATGTGCAAATTCTTAGAATAAAAATAGTTTTAGGCCTCTAGGGCAGAAACTTATAATTTTCCACCCGCTTCATGGGCTGTGTTGTTTATAATGTGTGTTGTCTGTCAGTCTCTCGACGTTGCAGTCAAATTATGTTTTCCCCCTTTCTAACAAAGGCAAATGTCAAACAAACTGACAAATAAGGACAATCAATCAATTAGCTAAACTGGTTTTGATGTGTATTTATGAATGTCGCCAATAACCTCTAACGCGCCGACTGTTGTATATTTAGCTGAGAATAGTAAGTCACGCAGCGTAGCAACTATATTTTTTTATATTATTATATGTAATTACATGTTTATTTACTTTCATCTAACATTGTTAGTGGCAACTTATTGGCCACTTTGTGTCTACATTTATTTGTTTTTTCATCACTAGTAGGCATTGACTTATTAAAAGAAATAGACACACAAAGAACAAATACGTCAAAAAATGTGGGTCAGAATGACATTAGCGAACTTGCATTGATGATGATACAAATCCATAAATGTTTCCTACGAAAAAGAGCTTACTGACGTAAGCATTAAGTGTCAAATTCATACACAGAACTACCAACACTGTTAAAAGTATATAGTCCTAATTGTAATACCCTTGTGGGCACTCCTATCACGGTTAAAAATATTACATGTAGGAATAAGAGTGATACTCCCAGACTCTTTGAGCATGCTAATGATGACCCCGTGTCGATGACTCTCGAGTTGCAGCTTGTGCGGGATCAGATGACTATGTTGTCGGAGCGGCTGGCAGACGCGATCACTTCTATTACTCAATACCAAGTTGATCTCAAGGACTGCGCTGGGAAATTTGAGGCAGTAAATCGGCGGCTGCGTGATCTGGAGTCGGCAGGAAATTGCACTTGCGGTCGCACAAAACAAGCAGCATTATTAGAGGTCCCCGTTAGGGCAGAACGCGAGATTTACATCTCTGATCTTGACTCTAAAATTGTGAAAACTGATGACACTATGTCCGTGCTTGGCCTTGATGGGCCATTGATAACCCTGGGCAGTCAAGAGTCTCAACGGCCGGCAGAAGCTGATCCTGCCGACGCTAGTAGCTCTGAGAATCCTTCTGCCGGTCAGTTCCAGGAAGTTTGCAGAAAGAAAAAGCGGTTCTCCTCGGTGCGCTGCACGGCTGGACCAAATTCCACCCCTCTCAAAGCTGTTGAACAGCGTAAATATATCCATCTCTGGAATATGGCTTCGGGAGTCGATGAAGTCCGATCATATATAAAAACACTCATCCCACCTCAACTCACTCACACTGTCTGTACAGTCGAAGAACTTAAACCAAAAGGTCAGTATAAGTCATTCAAGATAGAGGTCCCTGCATCCATGTATGAAGCCTGTTTGTCGCCGTCTGTATGGCCAGATAACGCTCGTATACGTCCGTGGTCATTTCGCAAACCAGCTCTTAACGGAAGCCAGTCTCGAGGCGTCCGGCAAACTGAACACGAGCTCAGGACCAGTACTTCACTTAATATATCAGAACGTAAGAGGTTTGAACACCAAGCTTAATTTCTTTAAGCTAGGTCTGCTAAGCCTTGAATGCGACATTGTAGCCGTTTCTGAGACCTTCTTGACTGCCGCAGTCGGCGATCCAGAGCTTGCTGATGACGAATGGTGCGTTTTACGTCGTGACCGTGACACCGGGACGCGTGGAGGCGGAGTGTTGCTTGCCGCGAGGAGAAACCTTTCACCCCTACGTCGCCGGGATTTGGAATCGTCGCACTGTGAAAACTTGTGGGTGGTGATTGACAAATGTCATGTTCAGTGTTACTTGTGTGTTGTTTATATCCCTCCATCAGCTGCAGATGATGTGTACATGCAGTTTTTCGAGTCTGTAGAATCAATGTTACCTACTCTAAATAAGAGCATGGTGGTTATTGTTGGCGATTTAAATTTGAACCCCAGGTACACATCTCAAAGCATTCTTTGTTATTATGGTTATTTTTTATCTGTTTGTGGTCTCGTGGAAGTGAATAAGGTGAAGAATGCCTATGACGGAATGTTAGATGTTGTGCTGGTGTCGGAGCGCTTTAATGGAGTCAGTGTGCTTGAGGTTGAGGGTGGCGGTCTTGTTCCGCTACGAGATTTATACCATCCGCCTCTTGAGATCCTAGCCTCCGTAGACGGGGTATCTCGGGGGCGACCTGAATACTTAGATCCGAGTAACCTTAACCGTGAAAGAGACTGGAACTTTGCTAAGGGGAACTTCAAACTACTTTATAATCTTATATCAGAAGTAAACTGGAAGGGTGTTCTTGAAAAACAAGATTTGAAGCAGGCGGTAGATGAGTTCTACAAAATTATCTATGGCATTTTTGATATCTGCATTCCTAAAAAAAACCGTTGTAATTATAGTGCTCGGCGTTACCCGGTTTGGTTTTCAGCTGACATTACAATACAATACAATACAATACAATACTCTTTATTGAAAACCTCACACAGATGAAATACAGTTACAAGAGAAAATAATAATACAGAACAGTAAGGGGTAACAACAGGCGGTCTTATCGCTAAAGAGCGATCTCTTCCAGACAACCTTTGGGTAGTGGAGTACAGATCAAATGAAAAAATGTATTAGGTGGCACAGAGATTAACAAAAGCACACAAACAACACACACAATAAATATACATACCAAAATAATAATACGATAAAACATACATACATACATACATAAACATACATACATAATAAATACATACGTAAACATACATACATAATATATGTATACATAACGATGAGTGAAGAAGAGAAACGACAGTGTCAAAGAAGAAAAGCTAAGGAAGAGACAGATAGTATTCCTTGAGTTTCAACTTAAAGGCAGTTATAGTTTGAGCACGTCTTACGTCAAGGGGAAGAGAGTTCCACAGTTTAACAGCCTGGAAAGTAAACGAAGAATTAAAAAACTTAGTAGAAGAAGAAGGAACGGATAGTAGTAAGTTATGAGAGCATCTGACAGAATTTAAGTAAGTAAAATGTTCTTTGAGATAGCGGGGAGTTGCAGGGTTAAAAAGTATAGAGTAAAGGAGAGAGAGTATATGAGAGTTACGACGATGACGGATAGGAAGCCACTTGAGTTGAGAACGAAAACTGGAAACATGGTCATATTTGCGTAACCCATATATGAACCGGATGCAAACATTTTGAAGACGCTCAAGCTTGTTTAGTTGCTCCACAGAGAGATCGGGATAGGAGACATCGACATAATCAAGAATGGGAAGAAGTAAAGTTTGAGCAAGCGCAATTTTAGTAGCAATAGGCAGAAAGTTACGGAGCCGTCTGAGAGACCCTACAGCGGCAAACACCTTCCTGCTCACCTCACTCACTTGCGGTACCCAGGACAAACATTGATCCATAATAAGGCCAAGATTCTTGACGCGGTTTGAGAAAGGAATTTGAATGTCGTCAAAAACTATTTTAGGGAGATTTCCGAAATCGACTTTAGAAATAAGTTTGTTGCTGCCAATTATGATGACTTGAGTTTTGAGTGGATTAACTGCATTACACATGACACTATTAGCTGCATAAAAGCTAAAGCTGATCGTCATCGGGAGTGGAAGGCCACAAAAAGTAGTAGCGTGTATGCCGAATTCTCGAGGCTTAGGGCGGAAGTTAAAAAAGGTATTGCCTCTGCATACGCAGGCTATATCCGGCATATTCAAGCTCAATTAAAGAGTAACCCACGTGGTTTTTGGCAGCATATCCAAAGCCTGAAATCCAAGGGAGGGTTCGTAGGTCAGGTTATGATGGGTGGAAGGCAATATGTCGGTCGCGAAGCTGCTCAAGCATTTGCCACCTACTTCTCGAGCGTATTTTTACCGGAAGCCCCTAGTCTTGATCCCACCATTCCTGTTAATAACACCATTCGAGATCCTTCTGCCAACTATATTCACATTAAAAACATAGCAATGAAGGATTTGGAATTGGCCATAAAGGATCTTAAGCCGAAGAGCGCGGTTGGGCTGGATAATTTGCCGGCATATGTCTTGAAGGGGTGTGTAGATCAGTTAGCTACGCCCATACTCTTTCTTTTTAACCTTGCTCTCTCCACTTCCTCATATCCTCCACAGTGGAAGACCTCACGGGTTAAGCCGATCCCTAAGACCAATGATGTTGTCAACGTGGAGGGTTACAGGCCGATTGCTATTCTTCCTGCACTGGCCAAGCTCTTTGAATCCATACTCCATCGGAAACTATCTGAGCAAGTTAAACCGTTCTTAGGTGATTCGCAGCACGGTTTCAGAGCTAAGCGCTCGGTAGACACAAACCTGTTGACCTTGGTAGACTCCATTTCCGAACATCTTGACATGGGCATCCAAGTGGACGTTTTGTATTTTGACTTTCGCAAGGCTTTTGATCGCGTAGATAATGACGTTTTGCTGGAAAAACTAGACGTAATTGGATTTAGTCCGGACTTACTTAACTTTTTCGCCAGCTATCTGCGCGATCGAATGCAATGCGTCCAGCATGGCCATTTCACATCAGATCTGTACCACACCCGCTCTGGTGTTAGCCAAGGTTCAATTTTAGGACCTTTTTTATTTGGAATTATGGTCAATGACTTACCCACAATCGTCCGTAATGCCCGTTGTCTACTTTATGCCGATGACCTTAAGTTGATATACGGCATACAGGAGTGGTCGGACTGTGTGAGTCTGCAAGAGGACGTAGAATCTGTCTTCCGATGGAGTCTGGCAAATAAACTTACTTTTAATATTTCCAAGTGTCAGATATGTAGTTTTACTCGAGCCTCATCTCCCATACATGCTCAATATTTGCTTGGATCTGATCCTATCGCCAGGGTCGACTCCGTAAAAGATCTGGGCGTCTTATTTGACACGCGGCTAACTTTCCACGACCACATCAAAGCGCTTGCCACTGGTTGCTTTCGCACTCTAGGCTTTGTTGTCCGTAATGTCAGAGGATTTAACGACCAGGGTGCTATAAAGATTTTGTACAACGCTCTTGTAAGAAGCAAACTTGAGGCGGCCGCCCTAGTCTGGAACCCCCATGAGGTCACTTACATCCTTCTCTTGGAAAAAATTCAAAAAACATTCTTAAGAACGCTTTACAAAATGGTATATGGATACTATCCTTTCATGTATCCCACAAAATTTCTCCTGGGAGTTCTAGGCTACAACTCTTTAGAAGTCAGACGTAACTCTAACTTGCTCGTTTTTGCATGTCGAGTTCTGCGAGGGGAATCGGACTGCCCAGAATTAGTCGAAAGGTTTGTGAGGCTCTTCGTGCCTGATTTAAAAAAGATAACCCTTAGGCCGCGTATCCGGCCCCTTTTGGCAGTGCCAACAGCGCGTACAGTGGCGCATAGAAACTCGCCGATCTTAAGAGCCCTGACTCTGCTGAATGCACTTCTTGTATCAGCACCTGAATGTGACCTGCTTGCATGGCGATGGGCGGCTGTGTGTCAGGAATGCTTGGAATTTTGCGAGGCGATGGATAAAAGGCAGTCTAGTGTTTTTATATGTTAACATTAAGTTTCTGTATTTAATTTCACAGTGTATTAGTTTGTAAGACTGTAATGCTGTGTAAATCAATATTTAATAAATAAAATAAAATAAAAAATAGGCTGTTGGCACGTTCCAAACAAGACTATATGAAAAAGAGTCGCAATTGCTGCACTTTTATGGCATCATTTTTTTCGGCCGATTTGGTATCCAAAACTTTTATCCTATACCTATGCTAGTACTGCTAGTAGGTAAAAAATCCCTACGCTAGTTATTTACTTTATGAGTTTTCTTTGTGTTATTTCTTAGTAGTTCTTAGCGATGTCCTTTTGTGCCTCTTGCCTATGGATTTTAATATGTACAGTCGCGTTCAAAAGTGCATGAACAATCGATGATTGATTTTATGAATGATTATTCAATAATTCATAAACTTTCCATATGATGTTCACATCGTTAAGAGACGGAAACCCTAAAAACCTAAACCTAATTAAAAGAAAGATAGTATAGATCAGCTAAAAATGATTCCGTCATTGAATCTAAATCATTACTTAATTTGCATATGAGTTATAGTACTTAGTAGAATATGACACAGATGTCGGCCACTCACCTTAAAGGATGACTCACACTAGAACGGGACGGGACGAGAAAATCTGTCAATTTCCATAGAAAGCGTCACTTGACATCCAGAAATTGACAGATTTTCTCGTCCCGCCTCGTCCCGTCCCGTGCTGGTGTGATGTGAGTCATCCTTTAAGATGACTAGAAAACAGCAACATGAGTTTAATTTATCAAAGTACCCATATAACATCATTAGGATATTGTCCTCGGTTAGTTTCGGAAACTTGTTATTGTTCTAATATTTTACTTCAAAATAACAAGGTGACTAAGTCGATGTACTGGTAGGTCAGGAAAATACAAGTAAGTCACATTGAAAATGTATCTGAATTTAAATAATATTGACTGTTCGATTGGGTAGAGTGTATTAAATCTCTTTTTTTATAGGACATAATACATAACTCACATTCCCATTGGTAGGTATGCCCGGATGTATGAAACGGTTTGGGATTTTTCACTGTAGAACATGTTGCTGCTTGCCAAATTTCATTTCTAAGTCAGCGAGAAATACAGTATATTTAATTATTCCCTTAAGCCCTTGACGAACATATGCGAACGAACATAATTGATTAGAAGTATGATTTTTTCACAACTTGAACTGCTTCAATTCAATAGACTGTAGAACTTAGTACCGTAAAGTGGGGTAGGTACCTAAATTGAGACTGCGGAGGTAACAACAGAGTCTTAAGTAGGGCCATCTCGTAGATTGCCGAAACCGGTCAAAAAATTTTTAAAACCCGGACGTTTCATTAAAATCGCGGTCTCTCCCCGGAGACTAAAGAAATCCATTTTTAATTTGGAAATATATGCTTTTGCTAGGGATTGACCTGAACCCAAAAATGTCCGGGTTTATCCCATACAGTTTAAAAAATCCGGGCCGGACGCTCCCCGGACGGGCTTCAAACTATGACAAATCCGGGGAAACCCGGACGGATGGCAGCCCTAGTCTTAAAGGAACTTACTGTTCAATTGTATGATTGCGGCAGAAATCACGACATTTGATATTTATTTAATTATCTGTGTATTTATGGAATCATTCGCAGACGTGTCTCACGTGTCTGCTGAAAATACATGGAATGATAGTTTAGAATGGGGTAGCGCATTGTTAGTGTTGAATTCCCAATATAATTTGATACTTCTTGTAAATCTTACGGTAGCTATGTTGCTAAACGCCCCCCAAAGGCGCATAACGAGGGATAAGGTGGACAATTGGACGGGGTCGCGGGTGTGGCCTCTGTAGCTCAGTTGGTAGAGCGATGGGCGTGTAACCCAGAGTCGCGAGTTCGAGTCGCGCTCGAGGTCATGAATTTTTACGCTTTTCCTTTCTTTCTATGAAATATAGGCTTGACTTTGTCAATTCACACATTTCACACGTCTAGGTCTATTTTAAGACACGTATCCAAGAAATGAATATATTATCTCCACGCCAGACAGACTAATAGGGGGGACGAGGGGACCTTGGACCCCTCCGCTTTCGGTCGATGATATATGGCGAATATATTGTCACTACCTGTCTCTATGCAATTTATGCGATTGGGTTAAGGTTACTCTCGACGGTACAATACGTTACGGATCTTCCGTTTTTAACCGGATTCTGGAGGTGAAAATCGAGTTGATTTCACATTTGTACACTACATTTTATAAGAATATGTAAGTACAGTCACCTGCAATAGTATATGACGCTATGAAGGCTGTAAAAATATGGGTGGACACATCTTACTTAGAAATATAATGTCCCATGGCGTCTTATTCCGGTGTAATAATTATATATTTATTGAGACGATTTTGTACATACATACATGCGTATATTGCAATTGACTGTACAGTCTGTACATACCTATGGAATGTTGTGAGTGCCCAGTAGCTGTAGAATAAGATCTCTATCCTAATTAAATAAGAAAAATCTAATTTCTAACATCGGCCTCGTCCAAAATGTCAGCTTACGATACCACAGCGCTTATAAATAAACAGAGAAAATCTTTAAACTGGAAAAACACACGACAAGACACGAAATGTGGTCTACACGTTCAACGCTCTACCAACTGGAGATGGAAACCCTTGCGCTAGAAGATGACAAAGGTAGCAAACGACAGTAGGTGTTTACGTAAAAAAATCACAACTACTTACATGTATTTCTGCTTGCAAAGTATTCTGTCGCTAAACTGAATAGTTCAAGGTAGGTACAATATAATTACAATGCCATTATTTTACGGGCACGACACTGTAATTCCGTTTAAAACCGTGCGATTATCTAACTCAGGTAGCAATTTGTACAATCTGTGCTGTTAACGAGCACATGCACGAGCATAATCTAGCATAATGTCCTTCTTTTTACCTGATTTCGAAGCAATAAGGAGGAGTATACAGTAAGTGTAACTTAACTAACTACCTACCTCTAGGTACCTACCTTAAATCTAAAATAGGTCCTTACCTTGAGGCATTGTACCTATGATGCTGGCGTGGCGGCATTTCCTCGTTGTATCGCAATGCTGATACGTTGTGCGAGGAAGCCACCCAGCTCTTCGGTCACCAGTAACATCGACCAGACGTTTCGCGATTTGTACGAAAAACTTGCGTGCGCTGGGACCCCATGGACCAAGAGTTTCGACCCCGAGGAGGAGTTAGGTTTTTGACTCGGAGTCCCAGATGTGTGTCCGTTCCTAAGCGTTTTTCAGAAAAAATATTTGTATTTTCCAAATTTGGACTTAATTGGGCTCATTCTACTCAGAATAATAAAAAATGTCACAAAATAATATAATTAAACATTTATTTTCGAAATATATACAGTAAGTGTAACTTACCTAACTACCTACCTCTACCTACCTTAAATCTAAAGTAGGTCCTTGAGGCATTGTACCTAGGATGCTGGCGGCATTTCCTCGTTGTATCGCAATGCTGATACGTTGTGCGAGGAAGCCACCAGCTCTTCGGTCACCAGTAACATCAACCAGACGTTTCGCGATTTCTACGAAAAATTTGCGTGCGCTGGGACCCCATGGACCAAGAGTTTCGACCCCGAATGGTACAAAAAGGTACTCTCTGCCCAGGCTCTTATATTTATTACGTAAAATAATTAATAAAATAATTCCTCTTCACGGTTAAATATGAAACTTACTATAATCTGACAAGTCAAGGCTGCAGTAATTCCCCCTTCGGTTTCCAAGACACATTTCTATGAGGATTTCAATGTCAATTGAAATTGAGTCGGTTTTCCTCTTGGAGTGATTCCCCGTGTGGCCCCCATCTTTTGCACGTTCAATTAGCAGAAGAAATGACGAATTTAAAGCGAAACTACTTTTGAAGATCTAGAAATTAGCAGAAATTGCAAACTCTGCAGTAAAAAATGAAAACATATTTATTTTAGAAATATATAAGAAATGTAACTTATCTAACTGTTAATTCTGCAGTCGGTGTGCCAAGAACTTATTAAGATGAGATTAATCTATGTGAATAGGTTTATTAAGTTAATTGAATACTTCTTCTACCTACTCTGCATATTCTGTTAGGTAAGTATTATTCAAATAACATTTTTTTTTCTGTTCAAAATTAAAAACATTTATTCTCGAAATATATACAGTAAGTGTATAAATATATAAATATATACAGCATCCTAGGTACAATGCCTCAAGGACCTACTTTAGATTTAAGGTAGGTAGAGGTAGGCAGTTAGGTAAATAACATATTAAAAATATAATAGGTACGTGCCTAATTTGTAATGACATGAGTCAGTGTCGCTAATGTGAAAGTTTACCGATGTAAACAGACAGACAGTTACGTAAACATTTGTAAACCGGTATGGGCCCGCGTTTTGCAATAACTAATTTATTGTAACCAAATCAAGAATCTCGTTTACAAAACGAGACAAAGAACGAAGAATAAGCTAACTTTCTGTTGAAACAAATCAAATCATTTAATTTAATATTTTTTGATTTGTTATTAAAGTAGTAGGTAACACTACTATGTATATATAAAATATAAATTGAAATTCCTTAATAATTATAAGTAATTTAAGAATTGTAAATGTAATAAAATGTGTAAAAAATTCAATAAAAATTAAAATAAATTAGTTTAAAATTAAAATTAATTAAAACATGTACGTGCAACGTTACTAGATGACATATACTAAAGAAAAAGTAAATTACAATTATTTAACGTAAATTTTTCTAGAAATCGCGAAACGTCTGGTTGATGTTACTGGTGACCGAAGAGCTGGTGGCTTCTCGCACAACGTAGCAGCATTGCGATACAACGAGGAAATGCCGCCAGCATCCTAGGTACAATGCCTCAAGGACCTACTTTAGATTTAAGGTAGGTAGTTAGGTAAGTTACACTTACTGTATATATTTCGAAAATAAATGGTTTTTATTTTATATTTTTCCCGTAATATTTAGTCATAATGTTGTGTAAAAAATTCTCGAGATATTTAATGATGTGACAGAAAGACAGACAGATAGACAGCCAGACAGACAGACGGAGTCGCACCCTTCGAATCCTTTTTTACCATTTTGGTACGGAACCCTAAAAATAACGAGCATAGTTTTTACCTTTTAAAGCGATCAATCGATTTCTTTGTCTTGTCCATGTGGTTCGCACCAACGTCAAACTTTCTGTGGTCACGGAAGTCCAAATAACAGCCATTAAAAAGCTATTTGATTGATTGTAACTAAGTAATTTATTTCAACAATTTTTTTACCAACATCTACGTAATAAGGTACCTACTTACTTAAAATATTCATATATTTTTAACTGAAATTCATAACCGGTTTCAGTTGTAGTAGCAGCGGCTTTGTTAAATAATAAAGAAGTGCACTTAATTAATTTAAAATACTTTGTAGTGAAGTCAATAAATTATTTCTAAACTCTAGTCGTTGACACCATTGTGAAAAATACCAGCCTAGGTATTACCATTTTTTAACCGACTTCGAGAATTCGACGGAGGCGGCGGTTATTATGCTTATTATGTTCGTGTTCGTCTTTTTTTTTTCAACCGACTAAAAAAATTGAAAAAAGAAGAGGTTCTCAATTCTCAGTTCATGTGATTTTTTTAAAATTTGTTTTTTGTTGCATACCTCAGAAGTCCATCAATACTGATCCCATTTTTTTCAATATTACTTTCTGATAATGGGAATCTTGTGGAATTGAGGGAACTCCTCAAATTTGAAAGGCAGATGCATGGTGATTTGGGTGTTTTCTTAGGAAACTTGAGCATTTATTTACGAAAACTATCAATTTGGTGAAGTAGACTTGATGATGAAGACCAGGGGTGGCATGGCATATGGAAATTCACAAATTAATTCCGAGCTCCGCCGTCTGATTTCGGTTTACTTTAGTTTAGTTAATATAAATCTTCCCTTTTGTTCCTTTTCCGTAAAGTATATAAGTGACTTGTAGGTACCCAATGGCCCTAAGCCCAAATGGACTTGCATGCGTGTAATTGAGCAAAACCTGTATTTGTTTTAGGTATATCTTGTTTCTATAAGTGAGAACCTGTACTTGGCTATGTATTTTTATTTAGCTATTAGTCATGTTTTCATGCTGTTGGTTTTCCATGTATGTAATAAAAAAAAAACATAAACTTACTTACATTAGATCAGAGTAACACTTTTTAATGATTTTCTACTAAAGCCACTCGGAGAGGCAGGGGTATGGGGATAGCGTGTGTTGCGTATTTGAAATAGATGGCGTTAACTGTCACTTGTAAACGGCGAGGGATCATTTAACCCCATGGTATCGTATTACCTCACCCTCCCGTATATACCTAGGTGTAAAGTACCTGGACTAGGTACAATAGGCACATGCTAACTGCGAAACTATGCACAACTACGAAACTGCGAAACTATGTACCCAATTGACAAAAACAAGTAGGACGAAATGCTTCATGGCCACCACAGTTTTCAGAGAGTTATTGTTAAAACTAATTTACAGGCTTCGGCTTACTGACGGATGCCTTTGTTTTCAAGTTGACGTCAATTTGCATGAAGAATAGTGGAATATACAGTGGTAAACCTTGTTTAATTGCGTACTAAGTATAGGACCTGCAGGCCTAAGATGGTTATCCACGAATGTCATAAGATAATGCTATAAGTTGATAAACTACGGATAGCGCGACGGTGACAGCTGCCAAATGCAAAGACATTTGACAGAACTGTTTAAAATTATCAGAAACTGTCAGAACGTGCCGACAAACTATCGTCTTATCCAGCAATTATCAGGATATCAGCTTGGCATCTTAGCCCCACTAAAAAGTATAGGGTGGGTAGCCCCTCTACTACCCACCCTGTAAACCCCTGAATGGGCGACATTCTTATTTTTTAGCGACACCTGTCTATCAATCGTACCCGGTTCAGGTAGGTAGAGTCACCTGCAATAGTAGGATTAGTAGGTACTATAATATATTTCGCGACGGAAGCCGCAAAAATATCTGACATGCTCCTATGGCTATACAAATACGGTTGTGTCACTTATTTTAGCGGCCTTCATAGGGGAAGATTACAGGCAGGTCATTGTACAATCAGCTACAGAGATCCTGAGAATCCTAGAATATATTATCCTGTGAATCCATTTGTTAGAAAATATGTCAAATACACGTTCCGGACTTCCGGTATCTTTGCTAAATTTTGCTCATCGGGCGGCGCCGTCCATGCTGGGGTCTGGTTCTTGTGTCAACATTAATTAATTTGACGCGAACCCATGTGGCGCCCTCATTAGGGGGATTGTGGGTACCATTTTTCCAACTTTTCGTTTGGCACCCTGTACCTATAGAGGCCTAATTCTAGATTTGTGTTGATTCTATGGTGCGCCAGTGGTACAAAGGGCCTTTGTGAGACGTCGCCATCCGTTCCTGTCCTGTGCCTTGCGCTCCGCTTCCTTCCCTCCACTTCCAATCAGCCCGGCAGCCCGCCTGCTCCTGCGCGGCCTCCACGTGCGTGCGACCCTAGCTGTGTTATCCTCTGGTCTACGGAGGGTGAGCCTTTATCCACTTCCGTTGAGCGATTTATCAACATAGATCCTCATTGCTGATAGTGTTCGGCCAGATTTTTTTGATTATTGAGATTTACAGTTCGATTGATTTATTGAACGTCAAATACGTTATCATAACTTATCATTTTCACTTCAGGAATTATAACTTTGGGCCTAAAGATGTATAAAAGACGTTTGTATATTTTATCAAGGCATAAGCAGATTAGATAGGAAGTGATGACTACGGGATGACAGTTATTAACTGGGTGAATCAACTGTTTCTTGTTGTAATTCTGGCTCGTCAGCCAGGGGCCAAATGCAGCACAGTTTGCAAGAAGAAACGTTGTAGTATGTTCTACTGACTTGTTTGGTAATGCCCATCATAGAAAGGGAAGATAACTACAAAAAAATGTTTTGTGGATTATAATGCCATAAAATTGTGATTTTAAAAGTGACCCAGGAGACCGTAACTATGGCAACTAGTGACAAGAAATAGTTGATCGACTCAATTTATGTTAATTTTATTAAAAATATATCACAAACCGTCTAGTAAACTGACTAAAATCACCTTCTTCTTTTTCCTAGCGTTGTCCCAATTTGTTTTAATATACGTATATGTTACTTACATCTCTAAATATATTTTGTAGTAGGTATAAGAACTGCGAGCTGCTTGTACTTGTGTCTTTTTACATGTAAGTACTTGCTTAAGTAAGTAATTTTTGTAGGGATTCTTAAATTATGACATACGAAAGCAGTTTTTCCCAAGCTGAAACTGCAACCTTCGCTAATGCTCGGTCAATATTATAATCATGTACTTACCAGCATCTTGAGAATTTAAGGAATCTTGTTTTCGTTTTACGAATTTGTAAATGTAAAGAATTCGTCAATACAGGCGACCAACCGGTGAAGTTTTGTAAACTAAGTTTTTAAACACCGTTTAGCTATCGTTTTGAAGCTAATCTATTTGTAATGGGAAGTATATTTAATAATCTTATTATTAGCGATGTTATCTCTAGGTCGGAAGATCCGATGCTCATGTCTTTGGTTAAAACGAAGAACCTATGCCATCTTTTGAGATTAGGTTAGCGAGCGGACTTTATTAGTGAGTCGTGGCAAAATGCCAACGGTTATTTTAATATCGTATAATAATTTAAACATAATAAACTTAAAAATTATAAATTAAAAAAACACCGAATTTGATGGAAAAATTGGTGCCTAAATTCTAGTAATCGAATTTAGTATTTATGAATACAACACTGTGTATGCCTGTTTCTCGTCTAGCCAAAATTCCTGGAATAGGTGCAACCTCTGATATCCCTTCCAAAAAAAAATGCATAACTGAGGGAGTATAATTACGTAAAACAAAATTAAATATACCTACCTAGTTCGATATTTTTCACTAACTGCTAAAAAAATGGGAAAATGACAAGATGAATTGATTCAGTCACACACAGTCAATTATATCCGTAGGGCCTTTAATAGTGATTTACCAGTATTTAAAAACACCTGTCCGGTGTAACGGCAAGATCATTTCCCTGTGTAAAAAAAATGTCGTGTTTTTACGATGAGTAAAGTATATTGCGGAATAAAGTGATAAAAAAACAAAGTCAGCCGCACTAAAGACAGATGAAGATATGATAAGAATCATTGTAGAAATATAAACCCAAGAATAACACAAACATAAAACTCGCTGAAGGGCGTAACCCGAAGTTTTCCTCGATTTTTGACTATCGATCGGTATCGGTATAACTAAATTTGCTATAGACAGAATTATAAGACAAACGGTCATCGGTTCTTCGAACTTTTATCTCCATTCATGTCTGCCAAAATTGATGCCACGCCAAATGATTTGCTTTGTTTTTAAGGTGATCCCAATCATGTCTTTTTTATATACAGGTTGTAACAAACTGAAAAAAATAATTCGAATTTCGAAATAATTCCACTCGTGCACTCAGGGTCATTGATCTTAACAGCTGTTGAAATATCGTCGGGACTTTTGTTACACCTTGACATATGAAATCGACAGGATGGGGATCGCGTTTGACGTTTCTAAAATTTTGTCAGAGGTTTTAATTCTAAACTACCTAATTGTATTGAGGCAAAATATATGGCCTTAAATCACTATTTATGACCTAAAATTGAGTCGCTTAACTTCAAACTCGGGTAAATCCATCTGTCAAATTATACGATTTTGGTATTAAGAAAAGGTATACAGCGTGGGTATTTGATACGGGCGAATATTTTAATGACGATTACTATTGGACCTAGGTTATAGGTTTATTTACATTAATTTCTTTAGGAAATTAAGATGTCTTTTTTCATACATAAAAATTCAGCACGCAATGTATTGCATCCACATAAATTAACGTAGCTATCTAAAGTCATACGAGTATCATGCCATGTCAGTGTCATTTATCATGTCAAACAAAGTTGGACGACGTATGTACATTGCAGCTCTGTCGCACCTTAGAAAAATCATTACACCTAATTAATAACACAATTTAACGAAATTATTATCCCATACGATTCATATGAACAGGTACTATAGCTGGATTAATTATTCGCCCGTATCAAATACCCGCGCTGTATATTTGCGGAGAGGGTCGGTCGAATGTTTGAAGAACCCAAGTTTGAAGAGTTAAGCGACATAATTGTTCAACTTTGATGCCAAACATCTCATGTGATACCATTTTGCTTAAAGGTGTTCTTCAAAAACCATCATAAAACCGAAGGATTTAGACCGAAAGTCATTGGCGTTGAGCATCTCCTTAAACATTTCAGTCACTAAATGCATCCACAAGTAACAGTAACCTCAGTATAGGTACGAGTACTTCAATATTTTCAATGTTTCATGGTGCTATTTTTCGGGTCACATTAAACTTGTTATTCCTATTCAACGCTCAGTGAGCAATGGAAATACAAGCCTGATTATGTTAATTTTACAAGACACCTGCTAACGTTTTCAGCAAACAATAATGTTCGTGCCAATGAATTTGAAAGGAGAATTAAGTACCTCTACCGCTTTAAACTGCGACACTTGACTGTGATAATTCAGATTATAAACAACACTTCAGTGCCAATAAGTGAGATAATTTCTGGCCGATGACTACTTATGACAAATTGTAGCAAAATATTTAAAAATCGCAGCACTTAGCAAACTGGGATTATATTTATGTACAGTCAAATATGGGTGCACAGATTTTCCTCAAAAATATGGCCCATAGCGTCTTATTCAGGACATTACATTCCGGTGTAATAAGAGCGTAAGTGGCATATTTATGAGACGATTTTGTCGATACATATTTTTGCAGTTGATTGTAGGTAATACCAATACCTAGACGATAGATGGACCATTATAAATAGGTACGCGTACGCGTACGCTATGTAGTATTAATTTCAGATTATTAATGATAAAGGTTATTATGGTTTTTGGGAATGTAGAGTAGATAATAGAGTTCTTCTACGGAATCTACGGGATTCATGTGTTCCGTGATTTTCATGTCTAAACCTACATTTACTAATTATGATTACAGTTACTAATTATGTATTTTATATTTACCGATTAATTTGTACTTTTATTTTAATAATTACCTATACGATACCTACGTAGATACACGTTATTAAAACGTTACTTATACTTCCTGTCACACCAGTTTTAATTACATAATAAAATATAAATAAAATGAAATAAAGGCTATTTCTACCATAATTTGTTTACACAATAAATAATTCGCATGCATTGTATTTTTATTTCTTCAGTTCAATTTAATTATTTTTTTATTATTTGCCAATATCTAGTTTTTATTCATCTTCACTTTTATCACTTAAGTGATAACTAATAAACTTAACCATTTAACACATTTTCCATTTAGAAGTAAATAAATAAATAAATTAATTGAATTGAATTTTTTCTAATAATTGAATATGTCTATATTAATAATATTAATTTGTTATTGTAATAATTAATCATATCTCTGTTTATAAAATGCAAAGTCTGTAATTTCACTCCAAAATTATGGAAGTCGCCTCTTTGGCGTAGGCCTCCCCCAGGTCCTCCATATTGCTCTGTCTTCTGCTATTTTTTTCCATCTATCTCCACAACGATTCCTAAATACATCGTTTTAATTACATAATAAGTCATTAATTTTGATAGCTAAAGAAATATACCGAAAAATTAACATAAAGACGAAACATCTAGGTATAGGTGCCCAAAGACCGTAAATAAAATAAAATAATAAATTAACTTACCAAAAAATTTCAAAAAACAATCTTAACTTACACAAACTTCACTTCACATACATTTTTCAAACGCACCCACTTCGCAAATTTGATCGCGCTGAAACTTCTTAAAAAAATAACGCACGGAGTGACCGAATGGCGGACCGAGAGGCACTGGCGCGCGGCGTTCAGCCGGCGAGAGGTGACGAAGATAATAACGCAATGCACCTTATATCCAAACAAGATTCATCATTGCACAAATGCGATGCTTGCCGGTAACACGCTGGTACCTGTACACTAAATGGCCTGGTAAAATAATAAGGCCATAGCGATCAAGAGTTCTGTGAACAAAACATTTTTGGTATAATATCGAAATACTTATCTGTAGTTCAGGTTTTAAGTAAAACAAGTCGGAAGTTATTAATTTAAAAAAATATACCTACGCGTCGACTTGAGAACCTCCTCCGTTTTTTTTCGTCGGTTGAAAAAGTATAGTCTGACAAGCCAAAAGGCTGCAGTAGATTTTTATTTATTTATATGCCTCCCTATTTTTTCATACCGAAAAAAAGGGACGCACATAATTAAAAAAAAATCTACTGCAGCCTTGGTTTGTCCGACTATAATTGCGTGGTGGTTGAGTTTTTCAGACACAAGCTATCACCTAAAATCATATAAAAATAAAAATATTTACTAAAAGTCTTAGTTGTGGTAAATAATATATAACAATGAGGTTAAGAACATTAACCTAATTATGTAATATGTACCTAAGTAAACTATCTAATAAATGACCGGTCAACATTGATTTAAGAGATTGATTAAATATTCTTTATAACTAACTAGTCAATTCAAACTCGAGGCTGATTTGAGTGATTTGTGTTACGTTATGTAATCATAAAGAAAGATCTCGTTTAAAAAGTTAATTAGTGTAAATTATTGTTTTACGGTCTATTTGTACATTTGCTTAGCAAATGCTGATTTACTCAAGATTTACTTATAATCACGTGTAAGGCTGCGTTTTACAAAAAAAATATTCCGAGAATAACGCTTACTCTCAGATAGTAACGTCAAATTACTATGGGATTTTGACATTAGAATCCAAGAGTAAGCGTTACTCTTGGTTAAAAAGTTTGGTCAAATCCAGCCTAAGTCGTATTAACACTGTCATTGGATTATGACATTTACCTATGACATTTATGATCTAGCGATGATTTTTACAACGATAATAATATGAATACGCATTCTTAACCGAACCGAACCTTGGCCTATCGTAAGATCGTAACATTCGTCACAGACTACAAAGAACATTTTTTCGTGTCCAGGGCAAAAAATGCTTAAATTTACTATACAAAAACTATGAATAAAATTCAAGGGGCATCTTCAGCCTCTGTTATGTCTGAACTTTCCAGTCCACTAAAAACATTTTTTCACTACCTATTCATTTACTTTATGAAAAAAAATGTAAGTGATGACACTGATGTGATGACCCAGATTTATAGAAACAAAAAAAGTTTTAATTTAAAATGGGGAACGAAATTTAGTTTTTCGGACACAAGCTATCACCTAAAATCATATAAAAATAAAAATTCCTACATTAGATATTACTATTAGTTACTTAAGTATATCCTAGGTACAATGCCTCAAGGACCTACTTTGTGGAACGTGGTTCCTGCGGGAACATCTCAAACGTCACTTTGTGAATTTTCTCATACTGACACAGGAGCCACGCATGAGGGGAGCCGCCTGGTGACTCCCATTCAGTGGTGTTGATGACGGTGCATTTTTGACCACAGACATATAAAAAAATGGTCACCGATTTCAATTTCTAGGCGTATAGTAAAGTGAAGTTACACCACGATAAGTTTGCGTCGATTTTGATATTAGAGACTGCGCTATTGTCATTTTAAACATCAAACTTCTATAAAATGATAACGTTTACTATACTTAACACATTTGACAGTCATATAGCAAAGATTTATTTATTTCAATACTTTTCATACTTTTTTATTTTTTCTTCATACTTTTTGTTAATACTTTTACATGTTGAGAGGCAGTTATTGTGACTTGACAACTTGACATGCACATGCACATGACTGTAGGTACCTATTATAAGCATTGGGTATCATCATTTATCTCAAAACATTATACATGTTTTCAAATTCCCTACCTAGCTCTACTAATGTGAAAGATATACCTAGCTACCCTATCATGAAATCTTTGGAGCCATGTGGCTACAACGGCCTCTTAGCCTAGTCGATAGTGGCCCCTTTTTTTATACTACGACGGTGACAAACAAACATACGGCCCGCCTGATGGTAAGCGGTCACCGTAGCCTATGAACGCCTGCAACTCCAGCCAGGGGTGTTACATGCGCGTTGCCGACTCTTTGAAAACATTAACACTCCTTTTTTGAAGAACCCCATACTGTAGTCCTTTGGGAAAACAGCGGCAGGGAGCTCATTCCACAGCCGGAGTGTCCGCGGGAGGAAGTTCCGCTTAAACCTCACGGTACGAAACCATTTAGGCTCCAGGGTATGCGAGGAACACCCTGCCGACGGCGAGCGGTGCGATGGTAAAATGCAGCTGTTGGCATCATATCAAACAATTCTTCAGAGCACAATCCATTGTACACGCGGTAGAACACACATAAGGAGGCGAAGTCTCTCCTTAGGCTTAAGAGTTCGATATCGCTTGTGACTTGTGAGTTTGGCATCGTTGACAATTCGGACAGCACATCTTTGGATCGAGTCAAAGGGCCCCAGCTGGTATCCAGGTGCTCCCGCCCAAAGATGGCAGCAATACTCCATATGGGGCCTGACTTGAGACTTGTATAATAACAGTCTTTTGCCCCGGAGAAAAGTATTGCTTAGCCAAAGATGGCAGCAATACTCCATAAAACCCCATATCAGTGACTTGAGACTTGTATTCAGTCTTTGCCCCGTACTCGTAACCTGCCTACGAAGCAGGAGGTCCCGGGTTCGAATCCTGGTTAGGGCATTTATTGGTGTGTTTATCACCAATATTCGTTCCTGAGTTATGGATGTTTTATAATCGTGGTCTAGTACCCACAACACAAGGTCGATTTGGGTAAGATTGTCCAATAATATTTATTTATTTATTTAAGTATGTGGGTTTTGAGAACCATAAAACAAAACCGATGATTATGCTCATGCTCATGTGAGCACATAGTAAGCTCAACATACAGTCAACCAATTGGAACCCTAGGCCGCCGTAGGACTATGTCATACATAGTGAGTAGTGACGCTATAAATCACATTGTAAGAATCTTACTGCTTGTCATTTTGACATGGTTCTAGCGTGGCCTAGGGTTCCAACTGGTTGACTGTACGTTGAGCTTACTGTGAGCCACCACTGTGAAGATCACAGTGTGAGTATACTGAGCAATGCTCAATTATAGTGGTAACTTACGTGTTAGTACCTAATAAATAAGTATATCTACTATTCAATTAAATCTGTAACAGCTATATTATGTAATGATACCCAGTAGTCTAACTTCGAATATTTTATAATTCTCGTTTAACAGAATTATCCTGATTAGTGCTTTGTTTTTAGATTTCCATAGTACAAAAAGAAAAATATGTAAACATTTATATTTTTTGTATTCTCGCAAATGTATGAGCACTATTGGTTATAGGTATTCGTCAATAATAAGTACCCTGCTTGATTATTATTGACGTATAACGTATTGGGATAATTTCGATAATGGGGTAATTTCGAAAAACACAGGGACACCCTTAATTCCATCATCTTAAGAGTTATTTCGCAATTGCCCTGCGTTTTTTGACCTTCGGAGTTAGGTATCCCAATATACCTTAATATAAAAAAAAACCTAAATATCCTAAAACCACGCAATAACTTTAGTATGAAAATGTGCTTGTGTGCAGAACCTTAAGTAGGCACTCAACAATATGCAAGATTAGTTTTATCTTTACAGGAAAATATTAACAACTAGATACCTACGTGAAGGCAGATTACGAAGTATATGTGACCGTTTAGGTACCACTTCTTCGCTCGCTAGCCGATAAGGCGCTGATGCCAGAAAGATTCATTTAGAAACGAACCTTATCAACGATCGACAAAGTGGTACCTTTCACTAAAAACTATTAAAATATACTAATGGGTGCTTTGAGGTATATTCGATATATTTTTAGGCGAGTGTAGAGTATGTTAGAGTATCGGCTCTAAGGTCAGAACCTAGTTGCTTTTAATTAATGAGATCATTGTAAAATAAATATTAAGGAAATATAAATAAATAAAACATTTGAAATACATTTTTTTAAGGAGTGGGTATTTTATTCTAATTTACCCCCTCAAAAAACCCTCTGATTCACGGTAACCAACACGATAAAAAAAAACCCGCTTGTGTCATTAAAATTCATTCGAACTTTGCCTATGGGGTAAGGTTAAATTAAATGCTATTTTTAAACTACCTACAGATAGACTGTTAATTTAACTTAGCATATTCCCGAGTTATCTGGCATGGGGTAATTTCAAAAGCCCTCAAATGGCACTAAATCGCACTCTTTTTATTTATTATTGATTGCTTTGAATACGTAAAGAATGACTCACACTACAACGGGCCGGGACGTAACCGGGCCGGGCCGATTTGTTTCTGTAGAAAACGTCACGTGACCTCCGAGGGCTCCGAGTTCGGACGTGATTATTTCTATAGAAATCGACAATCGTCACGTCCCGCCCCGTCCCGTCCCGTTCTAGTATGAGTTATCCTTAAATGACATCTGGTTAAACACACGTTGGGACATCCATTCTGCTAACAATAGTGGTAATAAAGACACTATCGACTATTAAAATTGTCATAAAGTTTTCATTAGAATGCCTTTTTCATACGCTTCAGCTATAGTTTGCGTCAGCGACATGCTGAATGAAGAGACAAAGACGTAAGTACTTATCTTGCGACAAGGAAAAACCTTGACTTCCTTTTTTCAAGTGTCCTCAGATAAAAATAAGGAAGTGCAGAAAAAGTAACAACAGAAACAAGATTTAGAAAACTGCTAAGAAAATTAATATTGTCTTCTGTTACCACGATTGTTATTCATTGAAATTAAACACTTCAGAACGGATTAATCTCGTTTCTCTCAGTCATTATCTTAACCCTGTGAAAACGAGTGCTGTAAAGGGCTCGAAACGTAGGGTCATGGTGTTAATAAACGCATTTAATCCGTTCTAATGTGTTTACTTTCAAAGCTAAGAAAATTGTCAAATTTGTGATTGTAAACTGTCAAAATGAGGGCTAGGTATTAGGTTTCGTTACTCATGCTCTGAAAGTGCGCGATTGTCTGATCGCCGATTTCGCACAAAGGGTGAGAACTGAGGACGGAGGGTCCGGATTCAAGTCAAGTGTCACCAGAAGGTGTAAAATCGCAAAAACTTCAGGTTTGAAAATGTTCACACCTTTAAAACTAAATTAATAAATAATAGAGATTGAAGAGCCGGAAGTAAATGTACTATTTGCAAAACTTTATTCACTTTATTATTGTTTCCTCAGAGACACCGTCGTGCAGAATGTCACGGTTGTTCAATGTGTCGACATCGAACAACCGTGACTTTTTAGTGTGCACGTTCACGAGCACAACAGTGTCTTTAATATTTACTTACAATACCCACTATAACCGAAGTCGCCAAAAATGCAACCCCTTTTTAGTTTTTAAATACGTACCTTCTTGGTGAATCTTAGCGGCGGTCTTAGAAGGGATGGAAAAAGGAAAGAAAAACATTTTATATAATTCATTTATTTAAATTGTATAGTATTCACATTGTTGCAACACCGGCTTTACATACAAAATGAGAACACAATGTTTCAAAATAACTAGGTATAAGAGAAATGCAGCGGTTGAACGAAAGCTATAATAATAGTAACTAGCACTATACAACCGTATAGTATAGCCATAAACTAAAGAAATAAACAGATGCTCAGAGGAGAACAATATATCTAAAGTTGCTTTTGCAGCGAACTAGATGGCGCTACACGGCGCTACGATACATAAAGTCGGCAGAAGTAGCAGAACGGGCAAAGAGTTAAAAATGATCTTGGTACGACTTTATTGTTGTGACACTAAGAATGTGTCAAGATCATTTTTCAGCTGCTGACTGTACAGTTTGCTTAACCTTGGAAATACATATGTACTTGGAAGCAACAAAGTGTTGCAGCGCCACCATTAAACGTCAAGATTCCTCTGAATGTATAACTTTTATAGTGGTGCTGCTACACTTCGTCACTGCCAAGTCGACGCAAACTAGGCTTCGACTGTACTCCCCGAGCGTCTAGTGCATTTCTTTTGTCTATGGTTTAGCGAATGAGACTTATTCAAAACTTGGCAGTAACCGCAGCTGGAGTAGGTAATACTGAATCGTGCCAAGACTTGGCGAGAGTGTAGTCAATGCCGATTGTAGTGAGAAGAGAACAGTGTGAAACGAGGGAGTTTCGTAGCGTTTCAAACTGGCTTTAGTGTTATTTCATTAAATATGTAAATGATAGCGGTTATCTCTAAGTGAAGTCTTCAAGTACTTGGCAGTTATAGATTGGAAGCGCTACTATAAACGAAATCTTATGAAAAAAATAGTACGTTTATGAAGGCCATGCCAAACTTTTTCACCGCCGCGTGGCACAAGACTTGACGTAAGCTGACTAAAAATTGTTATGTTCAAGTGGCAATTAGCAATTTCGTGAAATAGGGCCACTGGAAATACTTGTCATTATTTTCATCAAGAAATAAAGGTGTTCTTGAAACGCCCAGAAACTCGCCCAGATACATACCTATGCATAAACATAAGTTATCACAATTTAAATTATACAGGCCGAAGAATTGACTACGTCTCAGCCCTCACATGCCGTAAATTAAAAAAAAGCTATATAATTGACTAAATATTTTAAACCGCTATTCGGGGTAAAAATAATAAATCTAATGTCATCGCAGTTTTAAACACCTAAACGAGAACCAGACTACGTTAATATTAAACTATTGAGCATAATAATAAATGAAAGGCAGTCAACTTAATAATATTATCGTAGAAAATTAAAAAAAATGCTGTTTGAGTATAGTGAGATACATTGTCAAATGATAAAATTGGAGTCTATGGAATGTTAGGAACATCATAAGGTTGGAGTAATTTTAAATACTGTTTGTTCAATACTTTATGAGTAATTTTAATTACCTACTAAAACTAAATTTATGTTTTCAAAGACTATTCAAAGGAAATCAGTCAAATGTTTATGTTCTATAGCCTCTGATTATAATTTGAATTATAATTAAGTCAATATAATTTTGAATTATACAATTGTTAAAGGTCACTTTTTCTCCCTCCTTCATAATATTAAGTATTGCCAAAGAGTTATTAAATATGGAAGAGTAGTAAAGTTTAAAAAATACGCTATTTGATTGCTAGATGGCAGTTTACGGCTTAGTAAGTCGGGTTACAAAAAGTTGTCATTTGACAATCAGTTACCACATTGCGTCAGACAACGCCATCTACTCCTATCAAAACAAAGCACGAATTTCTCTTAGCCTCATCAACTCCTCTACACAATATTATATCTTGGTTTTTACTAAGTTTTCTAATAAAATGTTCCAGAAACACTCCATAGACATTTGCTACAGGAATACAAGCCACAATCAATCTGTTAATATCATTACAATGTACATTCAATTCGATTGCCGTTCGTACATACAGTTGTATGTAAAAATATATACACATACAAAAAAAAAATATATAAAATAAAAGAGAACTAAATCGGCATATTTAGACAAAATATACTCGTATAGGCCTTTGTATTGCTACAAAATAAGGAAGACAAAATAATTGAAAGTACAATTCAATATTTGTGCGTATTTTTTTACTACGTTTTGCATTGACTATGTTCAAATACTTATTTCGTAACAGTTCAGAGATTAAACATCTAGCTACACATAATTAAAAATAATCTTGTCAGGGTTAAGCCCTAAAAGTAATAACATCACAAATAAAAATAAGAATAGTAGGTATAACCTGAAAATTATGCAATTAAAGATGAAATATTTTTATTTAGGTACCATTATCAGAAATTCAATTTACTAAATATGTAGGTTGGATTCGCATGTCAAAGAAATATTTTTAATGCGGAATGCATAGTAAATTATAATGTTTAACGCTCATTTAGAACGAATATAATTTAAAAATGATACAAACGTTTGTTACAGTAAATATTTGTGGCACTTTGAGATTTTAGAACCGTCTTTTAATAAGTATTATCAAAGAATGAAATAGTTAATGCAAAACATAGTAAGATACGATATAATCTATAGATGGCTCCAAAATGACCTGCTGAAAGATCAGAAAGGAATCAAATATTGTTTATTGTCCCTGTAGACAGTTCTTGTATTAGATTCGCCATCTTAGTTTTAAAATACGCACGTATTGCACAGATATTCTGGTTACTCGAATGCGTTGCAAACAAAAAATTGCACAGATTTTATTGACTATATTTAAATTCGTGCCTTTTACAAATTAGGTTATATGTAAGTTTTGAATATCATGCAAAAAGATACGCAATGCTTTTTCTAAGATTGTGTAAAACACGAGGTCGATGTTTAAAATACAAATAAAAAGGAGGCACATGTGAATCCAAATATTGTCAATAATTATTACTAAAAACTCATTGATCAGTCAAACCGCAGTCAAACGTTTGACGACAAAAAAGATGAAAATAGTATAAAAAATTAGTGAGATCACATTTATATTTTGTGCTGTTTTATCGTCAAATATGACTACAGTTCCAAGCATAACACACGAAGGAAAGTCTGTTATAGAATCCGATTAAAACATGTTTGTTTATATAAAATTGTAGTTCATGAACAGTCTAGAAGTAAAATTTAAGTACGAGTTTTTATAATATGTCTTTAAACAACAACTTTTCTTTGTGCATCACGCTGAGACCATTAATTTGATCAATATGACTAAAAATAACACAGGGGTCTTAAAGTAAAAAAAATGTTGACAAAACAGTAAATACATTATGTAAATAATTGTAACTCTCCATAGTATATGGCCAGGGATACAATATATTGTTCTATATGAATACGTGAGCCGCTGTTTCGAGGACTTATCACTACCAAAACGCCTGAAACATTACTGAAACCTCACATCGTATACAAGGTGATTGATTTTATTTTACACACCCTGTATGTAGCTAAGTATCTACGTAAAATTACCATTTTAATATTAATTTTACTTGCTAATTTTGCTTTACAAATCTACACAGCAATATATCCAAGTAAAATTTAAATTACATGATTTTACATCCATATCCACGCGTACATTTCTAACTTGCCGTTTGGTCAGCAAGACGTTTTGGCATTGACATAGAGCGAGCTCTTTCTACGCTACTTCTCACGCACTGAGCTCCTTAACTAGCTTAAAAGGCCTTGTAACTATCTACCCTTATATCCTTTAATAATTCCGATTATAAGGTCACCATTTCGTTACGAATACAGCTTCACTATATCACTTGAGAAATTAAATAACTACAAAAGGAAACTTAATACAAAAATTACGATAGAAATGAACGTTTGATTCCGTAGAAAATGTTATTAATATAGTCACACACATTAATAGTTTGCTTAAACTACGTTTCCGAGAGGGTTCGTTTAAAAAAGGAGGTATTAATAAATTGTTGGTCGCGCGGGAGGCTACAACGCCGTGTGCCCGCGCCCGGGGTCTGCTGCGCTCGCGCAAGCGCCCAGGCCCATCTCTCGGTAAAACGATAAAAGTTCCCTTAAACAGTGGTCGAGGTTCCTATCACTAAACCAGACTTAGTAGGCACTAACACCGACACGTCTTAACGTCCTTACACGTACGTATAATACATAGAAAACGATGAAACACGTTAGTACTCGCACAATTCCACTAGATGTCCTTATTCAACATTCGTAGTCTTTATTTATGTATTGAGATCAATTTTGCCGCTATGCACTAGATTGGACGATCGCCGCCAAGCGAAAAGTTCCCCCCGCCCCTGCCTCACTTATCATTTATAACTAAACGTAGGAACATGGGGGCGACGGGCTTTCGAACGTTCCATTCTGGACACTAAGAGTCACAGACGCGTGCCAGAGAATCGGAACCTGTTCAACTAAAAATAAACGTATCGATCAGTCGTAGTATAGTTAAGGCAGGGGCCGGGCTGCCGACACGACAACACTCGAGTCCTTTAGCACCAAGGTCGAACCGGGACGAATCGTCAGCGCCACCAAAACCGCACCCCAGAAGGTTCTTCAACCGCTTACCGTGATCGCGCCGTGACATCCTCAAAACGGTAGCTTTCCAAACGGCGAATCTTCGACATCACTAACTCGTACGACGACTTCAGTGCGTCTCAGATGCTGCCTGTGAAATAGTCGATTTTGGGATATCACAGCGTCAGAAGCGTGTAACTCTTAATCAGAGTAGTGACTCTGTCAAGAGTGTACATGGCGGTCGCGGCAGCGGCGGCTGAAGCGCCGGAAGAGGCCGGGCGCGCGCCGGCGCCGCCAGCCGCCGCGTCAGACCAGGTGGTCGCGCTCGTCCAGGCTGGCGTCGCTGTCGTGCGCGCGCAGCTCGCGCTCCAGGTCCAGCGAGCGCCGCTCCAGCTCCAGCCGCGCGCCCGAGCCCGCCGCGCCGGCTCGCCGGGGTGCCTCCAGGGACGACACCTGCAACACAACACCAACATATACCCTTCTGTTTATTATAGATAACATGTTTTTACCATAACAACGGTAAAGTAGGTTCTGGAGCTATGCATGACTTTTGAAATATCCTCATACATAGCTTCCACCTCGTCATCGAAGTGTGCCGAAGTCGGCGCGTACACCTGTATGTGACCTTCAACGTACAAAATACTTTGAGTATAAGGTACGCCACCCTAGTAAAAGCACTCTCGATCTTCACCAAGTTGTTTACGAGGGACTTGTGGATGAACGCGACACCTCCCTGGGACTGTTGGCCGCCCTGCCGGAAATAGAGAGTAAGTTGCCGGACTTTAGGATTATCGTGTCGCCCTCTCTTCGGACTTCTGACAATCCCACGACGTCCCAATGCAACTTGCTCAATCCTTCCTCCAGTTCCGCTAACTTTTCGTCGGCCCGCAGTGTACGCGTGTTGTATCTTTGCTGGAGATTCTTAGTACCCCTGACCCCGCAAGCACCCTGGCCGCTACCATAACCAGAGCACCGGGGGTCGCTGGAATCTCGGGGCCGCGGTTTTTGTGTACCCTTGGCGTGCGGGTTGGCGATCGCAGTGTCTCCACCGTAATTCAGGGACGCTGCTGTCCATCCCCCGGTGGTCTTGGTCGTAGTTTTAGGACATACCCGGGAGCAAGTCTGCAAGTGTGATGAAAACGAATTAACTGGTCACGGTTGGACGTGAAAGTGCTGATGAGCGGCTGTCATAGATTCGTTTCGCACAGACCTCTGGCTGCCGCTACCGCGCGTAGTAGTGGTTAGACTTTAGGTATCCAATCTAAGCTAGAACCCACCTTGGCGAGCCGGCGGGCGCTGGCCTGCGCGGCGTCGGGGCGCTAGGAGGGCGCGGGCAGGTGCGGCAGCTTGCCGGCCGCCCAGTAGCGCGTGCCGCAGCCGCTAGCGCCCGCCGACGATCCGCTTTCTTCTGATAGTGCAGCTTGGAGTTTCGCTTCTGGAATCAAAATGGTACACATTTAGAACTGGACCCGTATTTCGATATCTTCCTCCATATTTTTTTCCAAGACTCAAACTTTTCGAACGCGACGTTTTATTCAGTTAATTTTAAATGCACATCTTCACAGAGACCGCACCCGGTCCGCCGTCTAGCTGACCCGCGATCTGTGTGAAGGGCATGATCGCAGCACCACACGCCAGCTTCGTGTGTGAAGCAACCTTTAAACCGACATTCGATACCTCCATTTGATACCGATATGACAGCCCAGCATTTATTTCCCAGATATTTTCTCTCCCAATTAGAATCATCAAGCACTTCTTCATACTTTTCTACCAGAGAAACGATGAACAGCGGTATTCAGTACTATTACTTGCCTTGGCAAAAATTGTCACTAATTAAATTCTGTATTTGTTTTGGCATTCATCAACAATATCAAATTCGTAGTAATAAATATTGTATACATAGAGGACTAAGCAGGCATATTAACATCCACATGCTAAGGACTTAACATGGTGATGGGTTGGGAACATATATACGTAACAATGATGTGTTAATAATATATACAGGTTGATTTTTTAATCACCGACCAAACTCTAAGCATGAATGTATCATGGTCATACTGAACAACTTTTATTATGGGGTCAATGCCAAAATCGTAAAAAAAATGTCTGTCCCATACAATTTAGCGGCATCACACACGCCGGAATGTATGAAACAACAATTTTTATTAACGATTTTTTCATGTTTACTAAAAGTTACGACCTGTAGGTACATTCTACTACTTAACGTTTGGTCAGTGACCAAAAAATCATGCGGTATAAAACCCCTAGTTAAAATAATGTAGCATATCAACTTTTCGGGCTTTATTTCATGGAACATCCAATGGTGATGGATCTAACATGATTGTACAATATATAACTGGTTTCAATATTACCAGGATTTTGCCATGACAGTGTTTGAGTGACAGGGTTTCAGTCGAACGGGTATGTTGCATATACAATTATACATACAATTACATAGACATTTGTGTAATAAACTTACTAAGGCTGGATGTACGCATGAGACCTTAAAAGAAGGAAGTAAGAATTAAGTCTATACAGTTTATAAATATTATTAAAAAAGAGTAAATAAAATTGATAGTCAAACAGATATTTTTATGAATCTTTTGTATTAACCGAAATTCGTAAGCGGAATCCAGGATGTATTTTTCAACCTTTAGCCATATACCACTTTAAACTTTCGTACACATAATTATAATCTTAGATCGGTCCTTCGCGAATTTTGTTATTATATTAATATACCGACGTTTTGACACAGTTTCATGTGTCATGGACGCCGCTCGACTGATGAATCAGCGAAGTGTCAACGGCGATATTGGTAGAGATGTCCGCCTACCCGGCGGAAAGTCGTTTTAAACGGATGGGTAGATAGAGAAGTTAGGGCCAAGTCGACGAGTTGTTCTGTAGGATTTAATTCTATTATTATATATATTAATCGCTTTGCATAATATGGCTTAGGGCTGATAAAACACTCTGGATTCTGTTTTTGTTTATATGTAATTTTTGCAAGAAATAAGATAGTTTTATATTTTAAGTAGAAAAATGTGTTTGTAGAGATATTTTAATGCTGGATCTTACAAAGAATACTTAGAAGTGTATCGGGCCACGGCCTTGAGATTAGCGGGACCAACGGGAACAACGAGAACGAAACGTCAGAGCGCGGTATCTCTCTCTCCCCTATTGTTGCCGCTGCCGCCGATCGTGGCTAAGCCATTTGTGTAGAATTATCAGCCTGTCTCTCTCGCTGGACCATATGCGCTAAGACAGCAGTAGTAATGTGTGCGTATTCAGCTAGCTCTTCAGTTGTGCGGTAGGGGATTGCCTCCTACACAAAAGATCCCCATGGGTCGAAGTGTATTCGTTAGGGCCCCCTGACCTTAAATAAGATAAGATAAAAAGTGTACTCACTGGCGACTTGGTTGGCGTTGAAGGTGACGGGAGTGCGAGCGAGAGGCGTGCGCAGCGAGCCGCCGCGCGCGCCCGCCGCGCCCACCGCCGCGCCCGCGCCGCCGCCGCCCCCACCCCCTCCCCCTCCCCCGCCCCCGCCAACGCCCGCCAGGCTCACGGACTGCAACAACCATGGACATCGCATTTAGCAAAAAAAATACACATTATGACGTAGAAAAACACAGTGATTCTGGCACATAGCTGAGACGGCCACACGGCGGCCACAGTTTAGAGCGTATTTAAGGACGACATTTCACTCTCAAATAGAGCGTTGGTAGTCTAGCGGTAATAGCGTGCGCCTTTCAATCCGAAGGTCGGGGATCAAACTCCGACTGTAAACTAAAACTGTACCAATGAGAGAAACGCAAGGAAGAAGGTTTCGCTCTCAAATATGGCCGCCGCTCGTCGCTGACCGCTAGCCCGTAACGCGAGTGAACATTTTAGCTATGAAATTCGCGAACCACTCCCGTCCGGCGAACCGACCGCGAAAAGAGAGAAGAGATTTCAAGTTTTTTCGACCCTACTAGGAGCAAAAAAAGAGATCCAATTTTTTTTCCATACTGTTACCATTTTTCAAACACTTAGTACATCGGTTACAAAATGGATAGTAAGTACGAGTACAGTCAACCACTTAGAACCCCAGGCCACTGAAGGATTATGTCATAGTGACGCTATAAATCAGTTTGTAAGAAATCTCTTACTACTTGTCATTTTGAAATGGTTCTAGAGTGCCATAGAGTTCCAATTCGTTGACTGTACTCTAAACGTTTGCAAATTTTGAGACCTTTTTTTCTCGAAGTATTTTGTCCTATATTGAAAGAGCTCATTATTCAGAGTAGGAAATCATTGAATTTTCCTACCTTAACTATTTTTTTTTGGATCTTTTCTCGCGAAAATTCCCAAATATAAATGTCGCTTCTACCTCTCTATTCTATCGGTCTTGTGTTGGAGCGACAGAGGCAGACGGACAAATGAACGAAGTGGTTCGCAGTTAAAAACACATTATACATAGAGTCAAACCATGTTATCTCTTCCAAGAAAGTGAAATGTTATTAAAGTGTTATTTTAAACGTCAAACTTCTATGAAATTATGACGTTTAAAATATAGGAAACAACATAGTCGGACTCTAGTTACCCACTACAAAGTCTGCAAACGGAAGTGCACTTGAGCAGTTAGCCATCTTTTCTCAAATGGCGTGCGAGAGCATTTGCAAGATGCGAACGGATTTTTAGAATTATAAAACGTTGCAGGATGCAAAAATGTGGGGAAGACAAATGCTATTTATGCAGGGTGGCCCAGAAATTCGTAGACAAAAGTTTATATAATTATTTTTAGCCTCACACAAATTATACTGTATATTATTAAAAAAATTAAATTAAAAACACAATTTTTGACTAAATAAATCAAATCGTCTTCAAAATATTCTCCTTTGTCTTTAAAATACAAACTGACGCAGCTCTTTTAAGACTCGTGGCTCAGTGAGCTGTGGACCTCGCGAGATGGTACTGGTATTGGCACAAAGGTCCTAAGCGCCTTTGTGCCAATTCATTGATGATTGACATTGTACTGCTTATGTTATGTCGACGTAGTTTTGGGCCACCATGTATGAATAAAAAACATTAGCTGGGGATTATTTACAATATACAGTACAGTATAATCCAAAAAGTGCTACTATAGTAACACATTTCATTTTTTTCATGTGCATAGAAGGAGCGTCTACAGTTGGATTGTGAGTACAAAGATAAAAACCTGTTTGCAAATACTTATCTAAACAAATAAAATAGAAAAGCATTAAAAGTAGCCGAAACAATCATGCAAATCCCAATGAATACAAACCCCTAATTAATAAAAAAACAATCAAAAAAGCTTAAAAAAAATACAAAATTAAATTACCTCGATAAATACTTTTCAATATAATTAGAGACATTTTTTTACATCTAAAGAACTATTAACGATATAAAAAAAACAGGAAGGCTAAAATTAAGCTTTAGGACTAACGTCTAAATACTTACCTTGCCTTATGGCATGTAGGTACCCAGCTATTTGAAACAGATTTAAACCCAAAAAAAATAAACATAAATAAATATTAAAATTAAAAGTTAACCTAAATAAAAAGTTGCTTGTGGTAATTATTATAGTAGATTTATTTTATTGAAAAACACCTTAAAACGGATTCATCGCGTTGATTAACACCATGACCCTACATTTCGAGCCCTTTACAGCACTCGTTTACACAGGGTTAAGATGATGACAGACAATGTACAATGTCAATGTCAATGAACAACAATCGCGGAAACAGAATTCTTTTAATGAATGAAAATTTTGTTTTAATATTTATGGTTTTATGTGACTGATATTGTCGCAAAGGTTTATTCTTATAGAATCAACGTGAAGTTACATGCAATGAAAGTACATTTCGGGTATTAAGAAAGAAATCGTAATTTTTAAAGTTAAAGGTGAAAATTTTAATATGCTTTATCATTCTTATTTAACGACTGAAAAGTTACATTTAACGACTGTATTATTTACCCCAGGGATCGAGTACTGGTATTAATCTACATACAAAAAGAACAGGTTTTTTTTTCGTTCTTGGGTTTATTTTATAATTAATGGGGCAATTTAATAATACGATGTTGTTACCTAAATAAAAGAATCGTAAATAAAGAGCATAAAATATTGGACTATTTCAAACTTTAAAAATACGACGCCTTAGATTAATGTAAAATTGAGTACCAGGTTTCTATTATAAAACATTAATTTTCGAAATTTCGATATTAGTATATTTTAGGCTTGCATATTAAAAATTAGGTTAGTCTGGTTAATTTTATGCAATCAATCTAGTATTATAAAATTATCTAAAATCCAATTAGTCAACCATCGCGTTCATATTAGTAGTTGTTAGTACCACAAGCAACAGCAACATAAAAGTGACGAACCTATTTGTCTAGCCGTTTGGCGTTGTTGTTGTTGACGGTGTGCGGGTGCGGGTGGATACTAACGTGGTTGGCGTGCTCGTCCTCGTGCGGCGCGCGCGGCAGGCGCCGGCGCAGCCACGCGTGCCGCAGCGCCGACGCCGGCGTCAGCCGCTTCTCCGGGTCCCATTCTAGGCATCTGGAATATACGATAACTCTCTTATTTGTCACACTTGCGATTACTACTAACTACGATCCTACGAAAAACTCTATCATATTTTAAATGTTCTACATTTGTCTCTTGTAGTGTATCTCACAAGTTTAAATTGCCAAACGTTATAGGATTGATTCAATATAGACTTTTGAACGTTCTAAAACCTATAATTCTACAACGTTTGCCGATGTTAAATCCTAAAGATGCCAACGAAAATAATATTACTTTGCTATTCCGCCAAACGTGCTAGTCTATTAGTGCCAACCCGTTATACCTACTTGCGTATTTTTTGCATGCAATTAATGTTCCCACCCTCCCGCCGCAAAAAATAAATACGCAAATAGATACAACACACCACCACCAATAACACAAAACTCGACACGTGTTTCGCCTCTCTACGAGGCATCTTCAGGAGACACAGGAGATCTTGTCGTACTGGCGTCCGACAAGTGAAGTGAGTTTCACTTGTCGGACGCCAGTACGACAAGATCTCCTGTGTCTCCTGAAGATGCCTCGTAGAGAGGCGAAACACGTGTCGAGTTTTGTGTTATTGGTGGTGGTGTGTTGTATCTATTTGCGTATTTATTTTTTGCGGCGGGAGGGTGGGAACATTAATTGCATGCAAAAAATACGCAAGTAGGTATAACGGGTTGGCACTAATAGACTAGCACGTTTGGCGGAATAGCAAAGTAATATTATTTTCGTTGTTAATATGGAATTCCGCAAAGTAACGCCTGATTCAATAAATTACCTAAAGATGCCGACAGTCGGTAAAAATGGCCGATAAAAATGAAAGACAAGACAAATAAAATTAAAGTAAAAAAAAGGTAAATAGCATTTTTTCGATTTTTTCGACCAAAACCAGGTGTAGCAAATAGAAACATCAGCTTTTAAATACTCAAATGCAAAGAACATCAAAATATTGTCCCGACTTGTAAAAAAGCTTATGAATTTAGTACTTTTTTGGTGATTGAACGTAAATTGTAATATTTTATTTCTTATACTATCTTAATGGTCTAACACACAATCAATCTCACTTCAAAATGACTCGAAATTGACCAAATTTTATTTAAAAATCGTTTTTTTCTGCATACATATTATTACACGAAATAAATTCAACTTTCCACTCTTTTACTATTTAAAATTAAGATTTTCAGTTGTTAAAATTACCTATACTTTACTTTGGTCATAATTTCAGTTGAAGTATTTCTCAAAGGCGTAAGGCCTCTTAAATATCTGTGTTTTTAGATGATAGCTACTTACCTCCTAATGAAATCAATAAAGAACTTGTCCTGGCAGCCCTTGAGGGCCGTGACGAATGTCTTCGAGCCGGGCAGACCTCGAGGCTTGCCTCTTCTGGACATACCTGAAAAGCGAGAAAAATAAATTACTAACATTTTGTCACACATGCAAACCATTCATCTTCATTCAGTAGCTGATCGTTAAGTATTTTCGAATTAAACAACGTCATAATGAAAAAATACTGTGGCATCCATATCTTTTGTCTTATCGTAAGGGTAAACCGATCAAGGACGGTTTGTTTCATAAGCATAAAAGCAGTTGTCTCCAAGATATTCAGCTCAGATTGCAACTAGCCTACGATCTCATATCAGGCTCATATAGGCTCATGCACAAATCACTTCGATTCTGTTTCTAACTACATTTAGTTTTAGTAGGTATCAGGGGCATTTCTCAAGAATGTCCCTTACGTAATGTGATTCTTCTAATACTTCTGAAAACGCTAAGAAAGCGATTTTGTGTCTGATATTTCATGACCTGGCTAATCAAATTGGTAGTGAATTCTCGAGCTTTACGGATTTGATTGAAGTAGCTGCCATAAAAGGCAAAATAATTTCGTAAAGAACATGTTCGCGGAATGGACCATTAACGCTCTTGAAATGTGGTGGCGCCGCAGTACAGCTGAAAATTATTGATAATGATTTAATGATCATGATCAGCGGCTATCACAACCTGCTTACAGCGCATAATGATATATATTGGCCATATTGCACGCAGAGGAGCAGACAACATAGAGCGCTTGATGGTAACGGGGAAAGTAGAAGGGAAAAAACTGAAAAGTTGGTCGGATCAGATTTCCGGAAACCTGCAGATGCACGTAAGCGATGCACTCCACCAAGCGACGGAGTGAAATCGATGGAGACTGCATGTAGACCGTTTGAGGGGTCATGATCCTCAGCAGTGAGAAAACGACTAAGAAGAGAGTTTCTAAGCTTTTTCTATTCCACTGTTGTCAGTGTTTTTAATTTTTTGAATTTAATGACCTTAAATATGTATTTAGTCTCATATGTAGTCTAGTGAATGCAAACTTAGCTATAAATATATCTACTAAAAAAAAACATTCACACGAATTGATAACCTCCTCCTTTTGAAATTGTGAAGTCGGTTGAAAATCGAGTTTGTCAAACGTCTAAATTAACCATTGACGTCACAATCCGAAATTATGCAATTCAGCGGCCAGAATTACAGTTTATTATACAATCCATCCATGTCAAGGTAAGAGCGGAACAACATTTTACGAAGAAAAATATTTAAAATGAAAACACATTTAATGCAACGTTTTTATGGCACATAAAACGGGCCGGAGCAGAAATCTGACACTAAATTAAACCGTCAAGTATTAGGGCGACTTTTGGCCTTTTACCAAAACTGCCAGACAGACAGTCAGCAAGTCAGACTCGTATAGTCAGACTCTCTGATTAAGTTGTTCGTGGTTAGTCATTTTAGAGTTAACGTCATGAGATGAGTGATATTATTTTTTATTATTTTGGGACGGTGACTGATGATGATAGTGCTGACTAACACGATTTGTGATATAGTTCTGATTAAGCGGATATGTGGGACATATATCAGCAATTTGGCATGGTATCAAAAACAATCAGATATAGCGACGTTATTGACAGTAATACCTATTAAAAGTTAACAGTTTGAATTATTTCAATGACTGGTAACCGAAAAGAGCAAGGAATTATTTGTATTACGTTTCTAAACAAGTAATCTTTATGAAAATCATGATATATACCTTATAATTATAACTAAGGCACACACCAGTCCTTTACTGTTTTAGACTTACTTTATTTTGAATAAAACGATAAAGTAAAAACGGCATCCTTTTGCTTGCAAACCGAAAATTGAATATAGTAAACTTTTTTTTAAATATACCTAGCGAATATTTGCGCCAAATTCAAAAATAAATTTTATGACAGGTACAAAATCAAAAGCAAAGACAGTTGCAAAACTTAGAAATTCTAAATTGTATAACTTAATAACCCTATAATTTTCTTTTTTTTTATTCAATAGATATCGTCTTAGATTTCATAAACTATCGTATATATTACTACATGCGAATTAAACTGTTACTAAGCTAAATCAAATAAATATGCTATTAAATACCACCTGTTTATCACGCATTCTTAAAATTCACGACACTAAATTACAAGATGAGATTTTCCAACCTAAAAATGCACCAATTACGAATAGTCAGAAACCCCGAGTGGGTTTGGTATCTGAATCACTGCATGCACATCATTTGGGAAAAAGGCGTGTAAAAGTTACAGAGAACTTCGCATACGTAGACATTTATTTTAAGAGATTAGTAAGTATGTTATGTTTTGTTAGTCAACGCACCGTCACAGTTGTCTGCTGGTGTATAATAAATCTTAAGTACATGAGTCATTGGAGTCGATAATGTTATAATTTGGCAAACTCTTACAGCCGGGTTTAAATTCCTGTGCGAGTGATCATTGTTATCAATGGCTTGTTTTGTAAACACGGGAAAGTTGCGTGGGCACTTAAAGATCAAGAATGTATGCGTATGCACTTACATCTGACGCGATCCTCATTAAAATTGGATACATGAGTACATCCACATCACGCTACCAGCCATTATTAATTGATTAAAGAAAGTACACGAACCATTAGCATGTGATATATCGCCGATATAGCAGTATTCAATAGTAGTAAAATTCACAAGTCGCACAATACAGTTCTTATACCAACTAAGTGTTTAAAAGTTATGAGATAGAGTAATGTTATCCCAAGTCGGTCATTTTAGTCAGTCAGTCAGGGGGGTGTCCGTAGAACTCGACATCCACCGACATACCTGTTATTGAAAATATATGTATGTCTGAAAATTCAGGGTTCTAGCTTTAACCAGAATGAATTTACAACAGGTTGAAAATAGGCTAAGCGGAGGGTACGGCCGTGAGGGTACGGTAGGGAATGACTTCTTGGGGGAAAATAAAATTGCCTAATCAATACACCAATTACTAAGAGAAAGGAATCCCTGGTGGTTATAGGTGAATGTTATTAGATGATAATGTTCATACAAACCATATAAAACTGTCCTAAATATAGTTTCAAAAACTGTTCTAGAATCTATTAATAAATTATACATATGTTTAAACGATTTGGGATTAGGGGTGGTTACCTAATCCCAAATCGTTTCAACATATGTAAAATGTAAGATGTCTGAATATCGTAATCATCTGTCAACTGTTTCCTTGTTACATCGACATGTACAGCATAAAAAGTAACAACAGCCATTTTTGTCATCTGGTACATATGGCTTACACCTTCATGTGTCAAGATCAAAACCAAAGGTAAGCAAGTGGTAGTAACGTACCTCCTACGAGCACCGTGGAACCGTCCGACATGGTATTGGCCGTGCAATACCGGGGCAGTCCTTTGCTGCTGATGAAGTTCTTGGACCTCTTGCCTTGCTCGATGAGCTTCTGCGGCGGCATGCCCAGCATCTCGATGATGCAGGCCATCTGGTCCGCCTCGTCCTCGCCGGGGAGCAGGGGGAACCCTGGAAACGTAGAGAGTTTTCATTAAACATCAATCGTAAAGAAGAAGTCACACCCACAGGTACGGTACACACACAGTCGGCTGTAGTGTAGCCGTCATTGGAAAGTCTTGCTTTGGACGAGAACGACGTCTACGGTCGACAGGTTCGCGAATACAATAGGGACTTACGTGACACTGCTTAAAGTTGAATCTCGATTAAACAATCGCAATCGCCTAGCGTCCGGGGCACAGCGTTAACTTTCCCTGTCTGGTGTTCAAAAAAGGGCTAAGGGCCGATATTTAAGTATACTTTTATGTTTCTCAAGGATATGGGGTGAGGATTGAAAGGAACTGAGAGCCTTGCTGCTGAAACTTACCTTTAATGTTAGAGGATTTTTGGTTTGATTTCAACTACACAAAATTTGACAAGGCCTAGCTGCTTCCAATATCGTTATAACCACCTGTCAAATTTCACGACGCGTCAATCAACTATGCTCGAGTCATCGTCGAACAAACGTACATACAAATGCCGGATTGTTCCAGTAGACTCGCTAGCTTCGCTCGCTCGTTCAAATATTGTACTAGTATTTTTATTGCACTTGTAGAATCCTAACAGGCCTGGCATCGTCAAATTGATAAATAAAGCTTCAAAATAGATAAACGCTGGAGTTTAACGATGATACCTATTTTTTGCAAAATGAACACAAATATTTAGAGTAACTGAAGAGTGTCTAAAAATAATGCATTTGCAAATACATAATCTTCGACGTTCGTAAACATACCGGTATTGATATTCTGAGTGAAGTTTCGGCGCCTGGCTAAATATAGCGTCTAAAACAATCTTATTTCGTTGCACTGTTTGCAAAATCAACTGTTGGTTATTTTAAACCGAATTTTTAGAACTAAAACTGTATCCAAAATGTTAATAAACTAGTGGGTATTCCGATTTTAATTGGTTTACCTATTTGTGTCAGTTGATCGATTCTACAGCAGTGAAATGGAGCATGTGCTATCGATTCGAGTGCAGTCATTCGATAAAAGTGTATAATGATGCTCCATTAACTCGGTCGGTGCGACACTGTGTCTGTTGCGCTGGAACACACTATTAATACTCGTACCTAACTGCTTTATTAAAAATTCACAGCAACCGACTTTTGGTGACGCCTTGTGGAACTAATATATTCGAAGCAAGCCTTGGATAGTCAACTGTGAGCAGCTATGCTAGAATGCGACCACATGTCGATGGGCATGCAGTATATCTCGCGCCCATCATCACCCGGTAGAGCATCGCCTGTACACGCGTATATCAGTCCACATTGGATAGTCACCTGTGAGCATCTCCGCCAGTATGCAACCCAGCGACCACATGTCGATGAACATGCCGTACCTCGCGCCCATTATCACCTCTACCCGGTAGAGCTTCGTCTGTACAAGTGTACAACAGTCCACATTGGATAGTCGCAGTAGATAGTATGCAACCCAGCTACCACATGTCAATAGACATGCCGTTACCTACCTGACGCCCATCATTACCTCTACCCGATAGAGCCTCGAATGAACACGTGTACAAGGGTCCACATTGGATAGTCACCTGTGAGCAGCTCCGCCAGTATGCAACCCAGCGACCACATGTCGATGGGCATGCCGTACCTCGCGCCCATCATCACTTCGGGCGCTCTGTAGAACCTCGATTGGATGTACGTGTAAACACGTTGGTGCTCGTAGCAGGAGCTTCCGAAGTCTATGACCTGGAAAAGATAAAGATAGTATTAGTTTACTATCAATATACTCGTAATTCTTAGAAATAGAGAATGTTTTGATTGCAATGCAATATTATTGCTCCAATCAAGATGTAATGGAATGGTAAAAAATAAAATTAAGTACTTAAGTAACGCAACTTTATCCAGTCTTTCTGAGTGGGTCCTATTTGACGTCTTTTTGCGTCTGGTAGGTCTTGTAACTGGTAATTTAACTTGCATAGATCGTAACATGGAACAAAAGTATCCTACTTAACATTTTATTTTCTAATTATGAACATCGAAATAGTTTCAAATTCAAATAAATACTTTGGTGTTAATTCGTATCAAATACCCTTATAGGTCTGCATAATGATTAAAAAGTACAGGAACAATTCAATAGAACTTGCCCATCAAAATGTTAGTTATATTTATTTCAATTTCAAGTGTTTGCAGTTTGTCCTTGTCAGACATAATATTGAACTCCGCAATGATTTTACTTTTATAAACAAAGTGTTGGTGAGGTATCCCACTCCACTGAGAATTCACGTCATAACAAATCACTCTAATGTTGCTGTACCTGGTTAAACTATTACATCTAGTAAATCACGACTTAGTTTCTTTAAGAAACTAAAGTAATAAAGCCCTTTACAAAACTCTTTTTCTTAGATTTCAATTATTATTAATATGTGTCATCATTAAACCTTGTATAAAAGTGTGATTTAAAGGGCTTGAAACGTAGTGTCATGGTGTTAATATACGCGATTAATCCGTTTTAAAGTGCTTCAAAGACAATATTAAATTTAAAAAAAAAACATGAAAACACGATTATGAACTTACTCGTATTAGTCTATTGACTAGTCAATAATCGTGACGTGAAAACTCGCAAAAATGCAAACTTTAAACACAGAAAATGCCTCCAAATAAACATAAGTATTATAAAGGCTGGTTAAATAAGGGTTTCACATTAAGAGATACTGAGTTGGTATAGTTACACTAGAATTGAGGTTTGTCATGTAATGATATCGATATTTTGAGATTACTGTTCTTTTTTCGTACTAATGGCAAGTGCAACAGTGAATTGTAAGATAGACCAAAAAGTTATAATACCTATTAAAACTATATCTTGAAGTGTTTTCATTGAAATTAACGTTTACTCATTTATTTCATTTATTACATTGCCACTTTGATTGTAATCGGTACTTCATGTAGCTGTGTGTGAAATCATTCACCTCAACTCTCGTAAAACTACCTATATGTTGGTAACTAACACTAAAATTAAGCCGACATTTTTGAATGAATATATAACTAGTGAGAGAGATTTCTCGAGAAAAAATGTCCCTTGAAATGTGGTGACCTAAATAATGACACTGAGAATGCTGGGAAATCGTTAAATTTATTTCAATCGTCAAAGGGCGTAGTTATATAATTATTAATGTTACACTAGTATACCTGACCTTACATTTTTAACTTCCGACTGTTTTTCACAAAACATTTGGAAGGATGTTTTGCTTACACAATATTTAACATTCGTATATTTGGAACTAAAATAATAATGATGTGCGAGAGACTATGTCCATCTGAATATAATTATTGTTTTCAAACTATTTCGTTTGATGCTTAAATATTTACATTAATAGCCCTGTTCTTGTTATGATTTATATATTACAGATGTTTGTATCATTTCCTTAATTTCAACCGCAATAAATACTTACTTCAAAAGAATGTCTTAATTCGCATTTAAGCTTGTCACGGTAAATATTTTGATTGAAGTAAGCTCAAGTAGGATTATCAGAAGATATAAAGTTTTAGCACACCGTTTAATATAACAGCTGGTTTAACGATGTATGTAAACGGGGTTTATATTGAGGTCACTTTATATAAACCGTACTTCCGAGTAAAGATCGAAATAGATCGAACTTGTTATAAAAACGTACCTGCACTGCGCACGCGTAATTGACGTAAGAGAGCGTTTCCCATTTTCAGATTCAGGAAGGCATTTTCCAGACTCTATTTTTAGCTTAAGTGTTTAATTGTTGTGTTTAAAATCTCTAAGGGCCACCTGACCAACCTTAACCAACTAACCCGGAGTTAAACGTTTATTTCATACGCAATGTGACAGGTAATTGACCAAACAACACGCGAGTTAATCGGGTGGTTCAAGTGGCGCTGAGATTGGCATGAGCGAAGACGATACGACAAATGTTTTGAATACATTTTATTTTAAAGGCATATTAATACTGTAGGGAAAGAGAGAGGGCCAATAGAAATATCTCTCCAGGCAGATATTTATGTAACTGACATTAAAAGCTTCTATAGCGCGATGTAGGATTTATATAGTGCTTCAAACAAGTTTACACTCGTTATATGAGACTGGCCATTGTGTCGCCATCTACTAGTGGCGCGATACGGGGAATTAACAGCAGCTACCAGAGGAGACTGCACGATACTATTATTGTATGCGTATACAACTGTATAAAAACCAATTAATAATGAGTCTTCGATCAATCAGCCTATTACGCCCAATTTTGGATGTAGCGCAGCCTTTTGAGTTTTGACAAGTTATGCGAAGGGGGCAGGTCACCAATCCACCTGGCAGATCATGAATCTTACCTACTACCCTCATTTGTGATAAGGGTAAATTAACTGTGAGTATTTTTGTCACCTTGCAAACTAAGTGGAACTTATAAATCAAACAATTATGACCTGTATCCCAACGTAAAAGAATTCAACAGAAGTGTAATGTTATATTGGCAAATGCCTAAACGCAGGCAATTCAGTAGATCATTTTTATGGCGCTCGCGCCAAGTAAGGGCTTGTTTTCAGTTTATGTGACCATTTATTCTCCTTTTGGATGATTTGTGTGGTTCCGCGAAATTGGATGATTAAAATGTATGGGCATGAAAAGTATTGATATACGGTAAAACTTTATGGCGTTCATGGCTATGTGCATTAAAAATTTGCATGTAAAGAATGATTCTGGCTTAGAATAAAATGGGCTGTAGTTTTTCTTTGTGATCAACTTAGCATTCAAGATTAAAAAGATATAGTTGACAATAGGTAACTTTATTGTCAAGTACATAATGGCGTGGAACTTTGATACTAAAGTTATTGTTTCACAAAAAGATGTTACACATCTTTCCGGTAGACTTTTAAAAGTTAAGGCCTATAAAGTTTGATCTTCTTATTGAACCCTTGTTCACATTAAAAGGTACTCCTTTTCTGTTGAATTATATGACAAAAATCAAGACTACATATCCACAAGCTGTTAACTATTGGCCACGGGAAAGATAGGCTCTATAAAGATCAGCTAAACACACACTGTTCCTTTCCTGTGGCCTACACACCCCTTATCCCCTTAATGTACATAAGATTAAGGACATATAAGAAAATCAAGTTTTAAAGACTAGGAACATCGTTTTGTGTGTAAATATTTCGTTTATTAAAATACATACAATTTCGATATATAGATACATAAATCACATAACTAAAGTAATTAAATAATAAAAAATGTGTGTGTGTCCCAGATATTTGAGACATTACCTTTATCTAGTTTTTCTCCCATTCTCTCCATTTATGTACCTAGCTATGCTATGCGGAATACCATAGGTAAATATGGTACCTATTTAGTTTCGTCCCTAATTTTCTAACATATTTTAAGCTATTACTCGCAATAAAATTCTCAGTATCAATTTTAATGAAGAAAATCATAAGATAATCGTCGAGACAACTTGTCAAAGTAAATGGGTGAAAAATCGTGCCGGATTCCGGTTCCCCGAAGCGCCGACTTTGGCAGTGACCCAACGAAATGACTCCGTGATTTGAAGATGTGTTAAATACATAGTAAAACAATATGTTACGTACCGTACTACATAATTGTTGTAGGGGTTGCAGCGAAATAAATTTGGGAAAGATAAGATAATATTTTACGAGGAGAATTGTGTCGTGACCGTTTTACTTGTACGAATATGTGAAGAGTTGTGTTATGGTTATATCTCCTATGTCCAGAAATTGAACAGCTTTAATATAATTGAATGCGACTTAATCGTAGGTATATTTTTTTAAAGTTGTGGACAGAGCCAATAATAATTCATATTTCCCAGTTTTTGCCAGTTTTATATGACGTGGCCACATGGTCCGGGCGCCGCCATCTATAGGTATTTACCTACGTACCTGGGCCCTGTTGTCAATTGTAACTTGTAAAATAAGCGGAAGTCTCTGTTTTACTCCTCCTTTCATTACACTTTCCTTCCACTTGTTTTACAAGTTACAAGATTTTGCTGAACGGACCCCCTGTACTTTCGCCCTAATTTTTATCTACTACACCGTTATTCGATACGCATTCATTACAAACGCGCAGTATTTTAACAATAATTTCGCAATATTTACAGCAATTAGGTTGATAGACTGTCACCGGACTAGTTTTTGCCAAAAAATTGTCATCTTCCCGTCACAGTGCTAATTAGCCGTAAATACCGTATCGAAAGACGATTCGAGGAACAGTCTCCGTTCCCGGTACATGACGTCATCAGGTGGAGTTGACATCATTTACAAAAAAATACGCCAATATCATCCTTGTTTCAATAGCGTTAAGCATCACATTTTTTCTTCGTGGGCCTTCGTTGATAGGTACGATTTTAAAGTGACGGATCTGTCAAAATGTTCAAAGGTCCATGCTACCTTTTTAATGTTAATAAGTCTTAACAACCGTATTGCCGCATGTGAACTATAAAAATAAATGTAAAGCAATATTGGCGTCTTGAAGTCAGTATTAACGGTTCTGTACTTATGGGGATCGGGTCAATGGGGTTCCAGTATTGAAGTTTTTCAAAGATCTAATAACTGAAAATAAAGATGTTCTACGTCCTGCTCTACAGTCCCAGTACCAACCCTGACCTGACCTGACCCTAAATACAGGTTGTTCTTGAGCATTTGTTTTAACTTCGTCATGTGGCTTGGTATAATTAAGGAAACAGAAAGGCATAGTTACTTTTATTAAATTCTTTAATTTTTATTTTTTTAATTTCTCATACAAAACATTACATGTTGCATCAACCGCTAATGTCAAACGGGCATTAGAATTAACTTTACCAAGTAAGTGACAACCATGACATTTTCAATGTCATGTCGAATACTCATACTCCGTTTACACACTTGCACATACCATATGAGATAAAATTACATTAGTAGTTATTTTCTAAATGGAGCTAATTAGAAAACCAGTGACTTTGAGAAATTAACTTAATTTAAGCTAAATAATGCATCCTTGAATTTAAAGCAATTGCTCAAAAACACGTTGTATAGAGTAATGACATCTGCGTAACGTCTAGTCTCAAATCTCAAAGCTTAAGTCTGTTTGACTGCTATACAGAGTCTGTATTTTTAATGGCTTGAACAACTGTCTCTACTTAAGCAATTGTTTCTGGCTGATTTTGATGCCAAACGAAAGCTACAGAGAGAGCCTACATCAGTTGCCTAGCACATCTGGCCAAAAGACGCGGCACTTCATACAACAAGCGTGACTTCACATACAATACAATATAAATCATTATTGCACACCTCGATAGAAATCGTTATAGAAATACACATATGTTTTTCCGTGTGTTTCTTTGGCGTGTAGTTATGCTAAATGTGGTAGTTATCTGCTTCCACTTCTGTACGTAGGTACAGCTAGTCCGATAAGAATTTCTTCTATTTTGTACATAACGGGAGGAGTTGAGGATGTTCATCTAAAGAGCCATGGTGTAAACTAAAAAGTTGCAAGTTATTTCTTTCGTTAGAGAGCAGTCTCCCATTTCGGTAGATGTCGGCATACGACGAGTACGTATAGTTCTGTAAGAGACTGAATATCTATATTTGCTTGCTGAAACGAACGCGGCCTTAACGTTGAAGCTACACCCTTGACCATAAAACAATGGCCGTCTACAACTCATTACTATTTCCTGTGTATGTTTGTCAACAATGTTTTGTTTTACCGGCGGTGACGACGTGTCACAACACACATTGAAATGCCTGAATTTATGTCTAAGCCTGACGTCATGGGGACTGCATGAGGCTTGCAACGTGAGGATTTCAGGAAATTAGCACGTGTCTAGTGAAACTTTACATAAATATGCAGGCAAATTCAGATAGAAGCGCTTCGCTTGGCGCTTGGCGTCTGTTAGTTCGTTAGGTAGGTAGACGATATTAGATGGGTTACTTCTGGATGAGGTTAGCTCAGGGCCATATATGCTTTCGTCATATCTAGCAATAGTCCTATTCCATATTGTTTTAGGTTCAGGTATTCTGATTTGTGTTATATATTTGAATACGGCTAAAGTAGTTGAGTATTTTTTTCTGAATCCGTGTTGGTTAGGGTGTAATATATTAAACTTTTCGAGGAAGTTATATAATCGATTCGTCATTGCTTTTTCGAAGATTTTGGAAAATGAAGGTAGCAGTGCGATAGGTCGGTATTGGCTTAGGTCACTTGCGGAACCCCTAGGTTTAAGAATTGGTTTTATTTTTGATATTTTTAGTAGTTCGGGAAAGATGCCATCGTCAAAGGATTGGTTTACTAGTCGAGTCAGTGGGGTCGCTAATTCAGAGTTGCATATTCTTATTAGCTGCATTTCGTAACAAACAAAAGATGAATGTCTCAAATCAGAAGATACAGCTGGGGCCCGCAGATTATAGAGCAGTTCCTCTTTGACATCCCTGGTCGTCATCATCAGGTCTACTCCACCAAACTGATAGGTTTTGTAAAGAAATGCTAGAGTTTCTCAAGAAAATACCCAAATTACTATGCATGTGCCTTTCAAATTTGAGGAGTTCCCTCAGTTTCTCATGGATCCCATCATCAGAAATGGATTTTGAAAAAACGGGACCAACCTGGAATCATCTACTATCAGAAACCAAAAAAAAAATTCAAATCGGTTCAATAATGAGGGAGTTATGACTGAACATCCATTAGAAAAAAAAATATTTAAAAATCAGACGAATTGAGAACCTCCTCCTTTAGAAATATTGAAGTCGGTTGATATTGATAAGGTCAACTCTATACACGCACTTGTATATGATATACTGAAGATGATCCTGTAATATACAATGCGTTTTACGAGGCCAGTTTATTAAATATCTTGCTCCTCAAATGCATTTACACGCAAACAGATAAAAAATTATACTACACTCCGAGGTAGGTATAAATTACTACACTCCGACTGCTTATATTTCCTTCCGTTCCCCCCCCCCCCCCCCAAGTTAAATTACAATAAATCCTTTCTATGTGTAGCTTTACTAATTACTATATTTGAAGAAAACCTATAAGTATATTCTAAATTTTATTAAATTATTTATCTTGACAAATACGACAATTATTTACCTAAATTCTTCTACTAAATATTTTGCCATTTAGCATTTGATGATGATGAATGATTATGCGCATATTACGAACATCATGTATCGTGCCAAATGGATGTAAATCTGAGTAAACTTCAACACATATAATGTGGTTTTCCTGTCAAAGATACCTATCAGCAATACCCGGGAGCCTCGGCAACAGATCTTAACGTTTCATAATATTTACATACTTTACGTTTGCTTTACAGACAACCGCAGTATCCTGCGCGTATGTAATATGTACCGATGTTATTTTCTGTTCATGTTCTATCGAAAAACGGTTGGTAGATAAACCAACATGTAACGTATTTCATCAGGACTTCCACGTTATCAAATTGTACATATCCTAACAGCACGATTAAAATCGGTACCCAAACCACTTTTGGTGTGCTTATGATATTTGATGAGTTCCCTGAATTAAATCCTGGACTTGACTAATTTATAAAAATTTACAAAGTCGAATTGAGAACCTCCTAAACATTTAAATATATTTGTTTGCAATTTAACTGTTAGGTTTGTAGATGAATTGTCAACCTATAATTCTTGTTAAAATGTGCTCGTTTGTATGGAATTTAAATTTATATGTAGTTAAGTCTAATTTAAATTTTAATTTTGTTGTTATTTTAATTACCTTTTGACATGTTTTAGGCTAAGTTCTTTTGGAAATTGTTATATTGTATTAATGAATTGATTTAAATAAATAAATATTGAATTTAACTGTTGATACGAGCTTTCATCGATGACTGTACTTTCTTTTCCACGGTCAACTTATACTCATCGAGGGAATTCTAAGAAACCCAAACACAATGAGGTTTGGTCGTTTCATCACGGAGTTTCTATGGCCACCTCCGGTCTCCATCGTACGATCAGCTCGATGGTACCATTACATGATGTCATCCAAACTTACATAAGCATGCGAAGTTTCAGCTTATTCGAATAACGGGAATTTAGTAAAGTTCAGCAAAAACATACATTGCACGTTAAATATAAAAGCTTGTAAAAAATGGTTTAATATACCAAGACAAAGATGAACGGATGAAGGTATAAGGAAAAAATGTACGTGATTTTTCTCATTTACAGGCATGTCTCCTGGAAATGAGAAAAATCATGATTCTACAGAATCTTGTATAGTGAGTGAGACATCTGCAAGAATCAGATAACATGAAAGAGATGCGAGTTAATGTTAAACACAAACCCAAGATTGCGATTTTCACAGAAATCGTCCTAAAATCCGGTTCTACTTTTGCCTATTTTTAAAGCAACTTCGCTTATTCTATTGTTATGATTTTCCAGCCAAACGCATTTTCGTAGAAACGTAATTTTAGGCATGCTTCATTGATAAGTAGGGAACTTTGTTATTGAATGAAACGTTGTACAAGTGAAATTGGTAATGCGACTTTGAACCGTAAACAATTTTATAATATCCGCTGAAGATTTTCTGGCCTTTATTATTTGGTTTTATTAGTAAATACATAATACTTAATATTGTCTTCTGTTACCGCGATTGTTATTCATTGAAATTAAACACTTTAGAACGGATTAATCGCGTTTATTAACACCATGATCCTACACATCACATACACATACATGACATAATACTTACACATACTTTGGTAATTATCCAGTAAATATCAATCAAAAAAGCTTTAAGACGTGGCCCAGTAAGTGATAGAAAAAGACAAAAAATACAAACAGTAAGAGATCTAACAGCTCTATCTTCTTTCCGTTTCTTGGATAAAACTATCAACTACCGAGAAAAATGTAGCGAAAAGCAAGATCTTACCGAAGTTAATTAATCTAATGCAATAGTTTATTTTAACAAAGAAATCTAGGTAAAGAAAATCAAAACCGCAACAAAACGCATAACCTTCGTTTTGCACGACTTCATTTAATAACTGTTTTTTCTATGCTACATATAATTAGGACTATTATCCAGTGGAATTTGTATATTTCCACGTAAATGTAGTCAGGGTTAGGGAATACTAGAATTCCTGTGAAATTCTCTATAGTTTAGGAAATAAGGAGGATTTTTGAGCGGATTTTGTTTAGCGAACTGAAAAGCTGTGTCTGAGACAGATGTAGGTTGCGTCCTCGATGTAACGATACGTTGTAATTAAGACAGTTCGTGTCACTAGACATGTAGACATATAATAAAAAGCGCGTTTGACTAATTAATATCTGTGCGAATTTTCTGCGAACCCGAAAGGAGGGCGTGGCGAAAAAATACTGTTACTCTTAAAACGTGATCAGAAGTTTCGTGGAAGCAATATTTGTCTTTATCCTCCACTTCAATTGACGTTGCAATTAGTCTGGAGTTTTTGGGTCGGAGAGATCTCCATTGTTCAGGATTATCGAGTGAGAAAATCTGTAGGAAAATGCACTGTGGATCTAAACTACACTTTATATTCACTAGATACCTATATCTAGTGAATAAACACTATAGTTTTATTGTACATTGTAAAATCAGTCTTTTCTCACAGATTTGCCTGCCTAGTCATTATATTTGAATTTTTTTGATTTGCTTAGAACTAGCTGTTCTAGAATCTGTCCGCGGGTGATTTTTATATGTTATGTCAAAAGCGGTTAATTTTAATATGAATTACATACTCAGTCTATGGTTAACCAGAGCCTTTTAACTATACTGAACCTCAATAAACTCGCTGAACTAGCTGCGGTACCTACATTAATGTGTCATCTTTTGATGATGAATTGATGATAGCTATTAAGTAGCCCACTGCAATAATGCCTCGCACGACGAATTATGTAATTTATTTTTGCACGCTTTGAAGTGCAACACGTACTTATTGCAGGTGGCTTTTACACTTGTGCAAAACCCGACGTGCAAAACCGACTTCCAATCGGCAGTTCCTTAGGTCTCCACCTGGTTCGCAATCATTGCAAATGTTTACGTAGCACGATAAGCCCGCACGTGCGTTGCAGACCTTACGCAACTAGTCGGCTGACTCACTGTCCCTACTAAACCACTTTACTGTGGGCTCAGTACCTACAACAACTGGTTGGTCATTGGAGACCACACTTTTAAATTAGCTGCGCTCAGTACCGTCGACTCTGCAGACTAATGTTAGCCCCTATTGCAACAACATAAGGCTTACAATGGGTCAGTTAAGAATGTTACTGTTAGTACTGGTAACAACACTACAACTGTTACGACAGACTACGCTTCGCTTACCTGAACTAACCTCGCAATCTAATCTAAACGTTTATTCAAAAGTTAGCTTTATTTGAATAGCAGTAAAGTTTATTGTGGAGTTATACGGTTAGAAAACTTACGAGATTGTGAAGGTAAATTCGCAATTGTTTAATCGCGTATCGCGTGTCAAACGAGTAAGCACGTGCTTGGTTCGTTACAATTTTTAACCGACTGGCTAAAAAGGGAAGACAATGTTTTGCGAATGTAATGTATATGTAATTCTGAATTTACACGTAAAAACTCATTTTCATTGATCGTTTTGGAGGCGGGAGAGTACCATTAAACCATGCCACACAGCTTGCTTCCAATGCATTGCGGGCCAGAACGACCAATGTAAATGAGCCTTAAGGGTTCATTGGATAGGTGTCAGACATAAAGAACAGTCAATGGTTTCTAATTCGATATTCAAATTAACGCGAGTTAACAAAGTGAAAGTAACTTCAAAAGTAGGTAACCCAACAAAGGGTCTACTGCGAAATAAGTTTTGTCTCTGTCGCGCTTGTAACTTTGTTCGCAAACGCAACTGGATGTTGCCTCCTGGCAACATTCATCTGTATATCATCCATCTTTCTACAGCTCATCTAAAAACTCCGAAACGCAGTTCGCAAGCCGAATACACAAAACCATTTACGAGCAAATAAACAGTTTTTCTCGTAAAATAAACAATGTGGAAAATACCGCGAACACTTACAAGGCTGCACATGGCGTTTAACCTAAATTTAATCAATAAACGCAGTTTCCGCGAACAGGAATTATACTTATATAAAATTATGCTCGTTTTCGTGCTCGGAAAAAGGTCACCCGTTTACACTCTGAGGTTTTACCGCGAATTAAAAAAATTAACAAATCTCGTTTGCTCGAATATGCAAGTGCAAGAATATACAAAATTTCGAGTTTTCGATGTTTGTGGTAAGCCCTCTATGTGCTTACCATGAATTCTACGTAACCGTACTCGATAGCGAGTTAGCGACTGCGCGATTAGATAGTGTTTGTATCTCGCTCCCAACAGTTATGAACGAGCATGATGCAAACACTATCGAATTGCGCAGTCGCTAACGAGTTAAGCCCTCCGCAGACCGAAACGGCGGAGCGTCGGCGGGACGTAAGCGGCGCGTTGTATAACACTGATTTAAATACGGTGACTCACACCGGCGCCGCGTTCGCGCCGCGACCGCGCCGCGCCCGCGCCGCTTTCGGCCTGCCCAGTCACAACAGCGCGGTGACGGGGCGGCGCGGTAGCGGAGCAGGCGCGGCGCGGTAGCGGAGCAGGCGCGGCGCGGTAGCGAAGCAGGCGCGGAGCGGCGGGGCCGATCAGTAGTTTCGCCATGTCTTTCTGTTTGTCCGTCCGTGGCTTTGTTCAGTGACCGTTAGTACTAGAAATGTTGTTTTAGGGTTCCGTAGTCAAATGGGAAGCTTATAGTTTCGCCATGTCTGTCTGTTTGTCTGTCTGTCTGTCTGCGGCTTGGGTCAGTGACCGTTATAAATATAAAACTGTAATTTGGTATAAATTTTACACAAACATCAATCACGCCAACAGTGGCAAAATACAAAATCCAAAAACTTATTTTTCGGGTAAACAAAATTTTTTTTTCGTTTCAGCTCTAATCAAATGTTAGGTATCGTTGGATAGGTATTTAAAAAAGAATAGGGGTTCTGCTAAAAATATTTTTTGATAAAGTAAATATATTCGGAGATATCGCTCCGGAAGTTAAGAAAAAATCCCCATTCTAACTTTTTGACGCAATTAAGTAAAAAAACATGAAAAAAGTTAGAGAGCTTTATGAAATAGTTAAGAAATTGGTCAATTAACCAATTTTTGTACTCCGCTGTCCGCCGCGTTAGAGTGGCGGCGGCCTTTGATGCACCGCGGCGGCACCGCGGCGGCACCGCGGCGGCACCGCGGCGGTACCGCGTCGGCACCGCGGCGGCACCGCGGCGGCAACACGGCGGCAACGCGGCGGCACCGCGGCGGTCCTGCCGCGGTGCCGGTGTGTGTCAGACCGCGCAACGCCCGCGCGGCTGGCGCGCGCATTCTGCGCCGCTGACGTCCCGCCGACGCTCCGCTTTTCGATGTGCGGAGGGCTTTACGTAGAACTCTTGGTAAGCACACTGCACTAGAGCCTCAAGGTACCTAAATAACCTACTGTGCGAGTTCCTTACTTTACGTGTTCCCAAAACCCTTGCGCTACTTAAATGCACTTTGTTTTGTTGACACGACTCAGGAAATTGACAGACTTAAGTGGTAGTGGCCCGCCATATTGCTCGCAGAACCTATGGCCGATGGGGCAGAAAGGTTCTTGAGTTTCGACTGCGAGAGAGAGTACCATATGTAGTACTCTCTCTCTCTCTTGTGCTATGGCACATGATACGATAGACGATAAAATGACAATCATCTCATCCTCGCTGGTCACACGTGTTCGCAGTAACTTTGGTCTTTAGTATAGACTCCAACGACATTGAATTTCATAGACTCACCATGACCGCTTAAAATGTGTCCGGAACAAATCGTGCTTAAATTTGTTCTAAGCACAATTGAGCTATCAGTAGCGCGTCAACCGTCCTGCCGTCAACATGCCGAAGTGCTCCGTTAAAAAGTGCAAAAATAACACATTAAATACGCTTAAAAAGGATGGCATATCGTATTTCCAATAAGTAATATCTTACAGTTTAATAATGCATTAGGTTTTTAGTCAAAATTGCTTTGTAACTTACTAAAATCTTTTTTTTTCTAACATAAGTAAAATAAATTTCTTGATTTGGTCTTACGCAGTTGGCCCTTTCCCTCACGCTACGCGCTACGCGAGACGGACAGCGACAAAAGATGTAAAAGGCAGAACATAGTTGAAATTTAATGAATAGAGTCGCCGGTTTATTAATTTTTTAAACAACATTATATTATTAGAGGCGTTTAGATTTTAATAATGTCAGACTAATTACTAAATACACCGATTGCGACAGTTAAATTATCCAAGTTTATAGATAAAAACAAACAACCTGGCAATAGCTATCGTTAGTATCGTTACATCCTTATTATAAATAATAAAAAAGATTTTTATTTGCAGTTCCTCTTAACCATCCCTGATCTTTATCATTAGGTCCACTCCACCAAAATGATGGTTTACGTAAGAAAATGCCCAAGTTACTTATAGAAATTGTCAAAACAAAACACATGTTCCGTTAAAATTTGACGAGTTCCTTAATTCCCCTTTAAAAGGCGATTTTCGGGATAAAAACTATCCTATATCCTTTCTCAGGTGTCAAACTATCTCCATATCATTTCAGCAAAATCAGTCCAGCGGTATTAACGCGAAGAGGTAACAGAGAGTTACTTTTGCATTTATAATATTAGTATGGATATGGATGATTTTTATGACATAACAGAATTTAATAATGAGGAATCTTAATTTTGACAAAGCAAATTTTAGGTATAAGTATTTGACATGAAAAAATGTTCATTTTAATTTTAATTTTATTTTATTTTATTAATAAATAATTGTATTGTATTTTATTGATTAATTTAAATGAAATTTGGAATTTTTATAAATTGTACCAATATGTTAATTATTTTTGAAAATTGTTAATTAATCTTATTTTATTTTCTTTTGACGTGTATTGTATGGGTGCATTTACGAAATAAATGAATATGAATATGATATGGAACTATGGATAGTCACCTAGTAAGTACCTACTCGCCAAGACAATCAAACAAGCCTAAACTCGATAGGGTTTAGGTTTTTATTACATATTTCTTGGCCATCTTCAAGCTCCATCAGCAGATCAGCTTCATATCATAATGAATATTATGATATTGTATTCTGACGTGATATACCTACATTTGCATATAAAATTTCAGCTCAGCTATTAAAGGTATTTGCTTCTAAATGGAGTTGCAATAGCCAAGTTGTCTGGGTTATTCCACCCGAACAAACATATATACATGCATGCATAGTGCATTCATATATACCTACATGAACACTCACACACATACATAGTTACATACCTAGCTATATGCACACTTACATACAAACATGCACAAATACATATATACATACATACATACATATAAACATACATACATACAAACAAACATACAGACAAACAAACATACAGACAAACATACTACATGGTTACATAATTTATTTGTAAGATAAATAAAAGTTTGTAAAAAAAAATTAGTCACGACTCCACGGTGTCTCTGTGCCGATGCGAAAAACTTTACTATGATTCTTGCAGTACAAACCGAATTGAACGTTATAGTGATTCGTATACGGTGCGGAACGTAACAAAGAATCGACGGGTAATAAATTTTTTACGACTTGCGCGATGTTCGAATTTCGTAACATCATAACCGCCAATTGCACGCATTTGAAATAAAACATTAAGCTCGACGATTTAAAGTTGTTATTTAAGAAACAAGAAGTAGGCTTGACTATGTGTTCAAGTTTTAACTTTTCAACTAGACGCACACATTCGTAACGTAGCCGTTGGACACTTTTACGGGTAGAATTTGTACGTCGTGCTGTTTCTATCTAATCCTAATTCTATGATAGACTCGTTTAATATTAAAGGCATTTACGCAGTTTGTTAATGATTTGCCTAATAAAATATATATATACCTACCTTAAATCTAAAATAGGTCCTTGAGGCATTGTACCTAGGATGCTAGCGGCATTTCCTCTTTGTATCACAATGCCGATAATACGTTGTGCGAAGAGTCACCAGCTCTCGGTCACCAGTTAGGTACATTTCGCGATTTCTTCAAAAAACATGCGATAGCTGGTTACCCCCATGGACCTAATTATTTTAACGGACCGAACAAATTAGGTCAGAGTGCGCTATTGCCCCGGCATTAGATTAGCATAGCGCATTATGCCACAGATAAATTAAAACACTACAGACTCTAGTATAAAACTTGGTATTAAGCAGAAACATTTGCTAACGATAGAACAATGCTTAGAAATTAAGAGAGAGGTAACACGCATGGCCTAAGGCACATACGAGTTACTCTTCTTCTTTCTAGCGTTTTCCCAATATGCAACGACTTAGAGAGCCTGGGCTGGGGTCCGCTTTGGCAACAAATTCCAAGATTTAACGTTGGCCTTATCGGGATTAGTCCGGTTTCCTCACAATGTTTTCCTACACCGAAAAGCGATCGGTAAATTAAATGATACTGATACTTTAAGTTCTAAAAAACTCATTCGTACGAGCCAGCAAGGTTTGAACCCGCGACCTTCGAATTGAAAGTCGCAGGCTTTACCGCTGGACCTTCACAAGGCGAGTACTCGTAACATAGTGAAAAAAATTCCAACCAGCGGGTCACTCTCGGTAGTTCATTTGTATTCCTCATACAAAACAGAATATTCTCGAGAAAGTACATATATAGGTAGGGCCTGTATCCTATATCGTATCCTATTATCACGAATTGGAGTCTCACCTGACGCCGTCACATTTTTCACTTTCTAATCTTTCTAAAAGAAATAAAATGTCACAGGTTTTTACAAAAGTAGATTGTTATTGGTAATAGCTATATTTTATTAGAGCATTTATCATCCTTAAAAGCAAATGTACGTCCGTGGCGCTCCTGCGGTAATAACAATTTGTGTAAATTACTCAGGCATTAATTTTACGAGTGGCCTCTCTGCGTTATGTAATCTTTGATTACTAAGCGTAATAACACTTCCTATGTAAAAAAATGGTTGCCTGTAAAGTCGGTTTTACGGGCGAAGATTTTACGTGACAACGTCTTTTTCTCGGTAGAATATTTATTGATATGAATATAATTAAATTGCACAATAGGAACTTACTTAACACTATCAACGTTCGAGAAAGACAAAGACAGAGACACAAGCATGCGCCGATTCAATGCGCCTAATTCTCTAGTGCTGCGCGCGCGGCAGACCGATCATAGTTGAGTGGGAGAGAGACGCAAGGCATTCGGCGGGCCTCTCTCTCGTTCGGTGACTCATCGTAACGTTACCGAGCGTTACACTTTTTCATAAGTGACTCCCAGCCGCAACCTAATTTAAGACGTTGTCACGTCAAAAGGAAAGATGTTGCTTACTGCTTTTAAAAAGGAGCTTTTTTTGTCAATACACGAATAGACACCTAACCTAAATTTCTACCGATAGCCGTCTTTTGATTATGACTTATTCAGCCAACATTTATGCATAGGTGCAAAGATTATTTTGATAATTTTCACAAACAAGAAACTTGCAAATCGGAATGAGAATGCATTTATTAAAAAAATACTTCTGATTCTGCGTAAATATTTATAATAAGGTAAAACGTCCTAAGTATGGTTCTTATTCTGCTAAAGACTTCTTAATGTTGTCGAAGTGCTTTTACATCTTGCACTTGAAAGAAAACGTGTTAATGGAGCGTTATTTTCTCAACAATGAACAAACATTCAACACTCATCTTATTACTTAACTCCCTGTAACAACACATAACTCTGTTTATTTTTATTTTTCCTCAAACCCGGCATCAAGCTAATTCGGACCGGCACAGAACTGTCATTTTCGTCAAAAGAGACGTCAACATTCTGTGTCATAATTAAATCCGTTCCGATTTACGTAAAAAATGCAACAAAGATTCGTACTTGACACACATTCTAAGACCCTTACCCTGAAACACGGTAAATTTAGACATTTTGACATTTTATCAGAATTTCCACAGACTATAACTCTGGGCTGGGGTTTGTACAAAACAAATGAATGTCGCCCGCAGGCTGAATTTATGTCCTATCAGCCGGGATGGATTAAATTCTATTAAAAAAGCGTTCGGATAAAGTATTACAAGCTTCCAGTATTTATGGTTTAATTTTTGCTATCATATGCGTTCCTAATTTTAAATGTAGCATTTTTTATATTGGCGTCAGTTATTCGATATAATTTATTGCTCGTATTGGAAGCATACCACACTTTGTTGATGGGTGCATATTCGTCAGATCTGCCACACTAGTGTTTTGTTGTCTCTATTGCCATAATCAACCCTGATATAGTTTTATTTCAACACTAGGTATTTCTACATTTTAATTATAACAGAAACAGGTATTTCAATCCAAACTTTCAAACCCAAGGGCGTGAGTTCAAACCCCGGCTCGTACCACTGAGTTTATCTGAAGTTATGTCGGGAGGAAACCGAATGAATCCCAAAAAGGCCTAGTTTACCCTGAAGGTTGGATGGTCAGATGGCAGTCGTTTTCGTAATACTCCACCCCAGGAGCCGTGGCATAAGGCAAGAAAAATGGTAGGAAGAAGAGGTTTGTCGCTGTACCACAGACGCAATGTGATTGAATGGGAGCGCCGCGCTCCACTGCTCTTCGAACTCGATAACGTGCGAATTTCTTTTCAGGGTTGCTGACAATGTTTCGCGGATATCTTGAAGTTTGATTGTATACTTGAATGGTTAATTATTTTTTTCTCAAATATGCTATGCAATGTCGACTTTTCCCGGTACACAATACGAGGTCGTGAAATGCTGTTATACGGTCAATGAAAAAGTTACAGAAATTGCAGTATCGATTTCGCGACAGAAAAAGTTGCAAACAAATTCCAGTATTAATTGTTGAGCTCCAAACTTAAAAAAAAGTTGATGCTGTTATATAAAATGAAGGCATTGGCCCTAAACAGCCAAAACAGAAGGTCGGTGGTTATTATTATAATGTTGGTACCGCGACATGTATGTAGAAAAAAAAAACCATTAAATTTTTAGTAAAACAAATAAACGGGCGGAATGTCAAAACGCCCGCCGCAACTTCTGTAAGAATGGAATGATACCGTCGTCAGGATTTTATCAGGTTTTGGTTTATTTGTACATTTTGAGAAAAGGATTTTACTTGACTCGGTTGGAAAGGCATTTGCGGGCTTCATATTATTGAAACCGACTCTTGAAGTCGTCCGTTTAAACATACCACCTACTCGAAAACGCCTTTTTTTCTTCCCTGTTAGGGGGATCAAAGGACCTCGCATTACTACGTTTTCCGACATTATCTGATGGCATATTAGGCGTAGTGTTGGTAATTGGTATGATGCCATTTTTCATTATTACCGGTTTTGTTTATTTTTCTCTTAGGTGGTGTGAAAAGCAGTATCTGTCACAAGGTATAAAAAATATTTTCGTCTTGGGTTGAACGCTTGAATCTTGAATACTTTAGTTTCTATTGTCTAATCTATCGCTTCATTCGGGATTCAATGTACCTACCTACACCCTCGTCGGAATTTACCATTTTGATCCCTTGTGACACAATTTATTATTGATGGTTTGATTTTGTCTAAAGTACTAAATACAAAAATTACTTAAAATGCCCTACAGATTTTGGAAAATGTTACCTGGGTTTGGAGTGGAGGAATTATACGATAAAATATAGAACCCACTTCCAAATAAATGCAGAATTATGTAGCAGTATTTAATTTGAACAGATTTGGAAAAATATGCCTTAAGCAAAAAAGAGTGCCGAACAGAAATGCACCTAATATAAAATCAAGGAATCGGTGGGAATTTTCTAAGAACTAGTAAAATATATCAGTCTGAATTACATTTGGGTAGATACTAGGTACTAGTTACCTACTTACTCTTTCCTCAAATGACACATAAGAAATAAGCAGTAGGTACATGATACAGAACAGAAGCAACGTGAAAAAAGGGATCGCAAATCGCAATAGAAACATAACACTGTCATAAGGCAGTTTTTAAAAAACGGTTGCATAATTCTGGCGCTTTTCAATTTAAATTTCGAATCCGTCCATGCGCTCAATTCCCTGCTCCCACTTTTTAAATCCGTTTAAACAGCACAGAACCACGGTCTAGTGCGTTCATGGCATGTTCTACGCTTTGGAGTGAAAAGTCGTAAGCGGCGTGGCATCTAAAGCATAGAAAATTGAGACTTAATGATATAGAACAGATAATATAAAGGTATTATCATACGATAGCATACCTAGATATATGCGGAAAAGAATCATCTAACCGCCAATTGCGCTAAGATAAGTTTTGTTCAGAACGGGAGGTGCCTAGTGCCTACTTATTATAGAGATCCTATACCCACACTTTAATCAGATACGCGTTTGATTTTTTGATTCTCCATGTATTGTTCCGGTTCTGCTGGCTTGCTTTTATCGTCTAATTAGTACAAGAACTCTTCCGTGAAACCCAAATCATTGCCCATCGCTTCTAACAACCAACTAACATAAGAATGATATTCAATTTTGAAATATGGCTACGTATTCTGGGGTCTCTTCATATTGGTTAGACTGAGGCGAACTACCAATGTGTTATAAGAACATTGGGCCTGTTGATAGACGAACTGAAATATTACAGGTTCCTGGGAACACAGACATAATAGCTACTGCTTAGTGGAATAGATTGACGGCTACATGTATATTGTGGAAGAATTATGGCCTGTTTTATGCACACTCGTAATATGTTTGGTTTGTGCTTCGCGAAATAAAATGTTCATTACAAGCAATTTACTAAGTAGATTCCACGAAAAACCAACTACATGTTAAAAAATATTATATTATTTTAAATCGATAATACGAAGTCCGATCTGTGCCACTTCAATACGTGGTCACACTTGAAGTACATACTTTACTGCGTATACTTAAAACGATTTTTAGGGTTCCGTAGCCAAAATGGCAAAAACGGAACCCTTATAGTTTCGTCATGTCCGTCTGTCCGTCTGTCCGTCTGTCCGTCTGTCCGTCTGTCACAGCCGATTTACTCGGAAACTATAAGTACTACAGTGATGAAATTTGATGGGAATATGTGTTGTATGAACCGCTACAAAATTATGACACTAAATAGTAAAAAAAAGAATTGGGGGTGGGGCCCCCCATACATGTAACTGAGGGATGAAAATTTTTTTTTCGATGTACATACCCGTGTGGGGTATCAATGGAAAGGTCTTTTAAAATGATATAAAGTTTTCTAAAAAACATTTTTCTTAAAGTGAACGGTTTTTGAGATATCAGCTCTCAAAGTCGTAAAAAGTATGTCCCCCCCCCTCTATTTTTATAACTACGGGGTATAAAATTCTAAAAAAAATAGAGGTGATGCATGCTAATTAACTCTTTCAACGATTTTTGGTTTGATCAAAGTATCTCTTATAGTTTTTGAGATAGGTTGATTTAACTGTAATTTTGGTTAAGTTATTGTGCTTACACTGAAAACGATGGCTGAACCTTATAAGTTTAGGCTCCATTCACCAGGTGTATAAATTGACATAATAAGTTTATTATATTTGCTGCTACGGAACCCTTTGTGCGCGAGCCCGACTCGCACTTGGCCGGTTTTTATTAAAAATATAGACACTCCGTATTCTCAATAAAAATCGTTATGTGAAAAAACAAACAGATGACTTCCCCCTCTTTTTAATTAAAATATATCAAAATAACAGTTCCAGGAACAACCAAGCACAATTATCTGAATAAAGAGACGAGATCATCTCTTTCCCCCGATACGGTACAATGTAGTAGCCCTTGCGCCGTTGAAATAAGGATTACAAATGGCCAGTTAACAGCGTTGGTGATGGTACAACAGAATGCACTTTTAAAATTGATTGCGTAACATAACGGTAGTTTACGTCTTGATATTCTTTTGTTTTTAAAACTTGTTCTTCACGCATCGGGTATTTAATTGCATTATAATTGTTTTAGGGTTGGCAATAATGGCAATTTAAAATCGTGACTAAAATAAAAGTTTATTTTTCATTTACATTATATTCGGATGTAGAATACGCGTAATCACAAAATAAAACGCCAGTTATGTGCAGCACACATAAAATAAACAAAAGGTTGTAAAATTACTGTTGAGTGACAGTCTTCTTATGTACCTATACCTATTTTTAATAAGTGCAACCACAGGTTCAACCTCATAAGTCGATTTGTCTTTTTTTCTGTGTAAGTAATTTATTTTGTAAACTGATGTTGGTAAATATACCTATGCACTTAATATTATCTTCTGTTACCGCGATTATTATTCATTGAACACCTTTAAAATTGATTCATCGCATTTATTAACACAACACCATTAGCTACGCTATAGTTTTAAAACAGTTTTTATTCAGTGTCGTCCTTTAACCCTGTTATACCGAGTGCATTAAAGGGTTTGCAGGAGCGACTGATCAAGAACCAATTGTTTCATTTCAATAAATATACACTTCTTTTTGTTTTATTTTATGTGTAAGACTGTAGGTACATAATCTTCCTATTCGACATTTACCTAGCCTACGTGATATGTGAACCATGTAATGAAAAAAATGGTAAATTGGCAACCCTAAAGAACGAAGAAGCTTATTCATCTTGTTAAAACTTAAAAAACGACGCCAACGTTTCCTTGCAGCGCAGAAAATAAAATGGATTCCACTAAGCCGCACTGCATCGAAATACGAATGAATAACTAAACGAGCTAAAAAGACAATCTTTGATTATATTTTACGAGTTTTCTCATTATTAGCACTTTGGTGCAGGTGGCTATACGGAAGATACGCAGGTTGTAAAATTCATTTAGAAAATGGATGCCGTTTTCAATGGAAACAGTTTTTACTTATAAGTCGGTTTTCGATAAGGCGCGATTTTCATTAAGATTCCTTTGGAAATTGGTAGTGATTCTGCACAAGGGATGTAGATGTAGATGTTGATTTTTTCTTGTTGGTTTCCGTATGCAGAACTCTGTTCAATTAACGTTATCTACGACTTACAATGTAGTACCTTTACCCCGTAAACGTCAGCTGTCACAAATATTCTTTAAACTATGGATGATGCATGCGTGACCTTAGCATAAATGCTAATGTACACTTGACCTTACAGTAAATGTCACAGTGAACCCTTGCCGACACGATCTTAACACTTACTTGTGTCACAGTGAGATGTAGGTAAAGTTTACATTCTTTCTTACCGATGTTTATTATATCGTAATTGCTCCGAACTGCTAATATTTACCTGTAAATAAAAAGAAAAACATTTAAATAAACTCAAAAAAATACAGTATGCAGGTATAAAAAGGCCAATTAAGTGTGAACAATCGTAACTGTATGACAGAAGTAATGTACAGGATAAGGGCATAGAACATACGGCTATATAATACCTACTACAATGTATCTGCTTACGTAGAGAATGCTTTAGTACATTACGTCCGCCATTTGTTATTTTCTTTACTGCGCAATAAAGTTTAAATAAATAATTGTATTTCATGAACCCACACCGGCACACCGCCACTGTAAAAAGTCATTAAATCATATGACCATTTTATTCCACAAACCTGATTATCAATCCTAACTCTAAAAAAATTAACTAACACGACAGAAAAGTCAACAGTTCCATTCAACCATTCAACAAAATAATCCATTTCTTTTTAACAATTAGTTTAAGTATCCATATCATTCTCTCTACGCACAAATTTGAAGAGATTGGCAACAATAACTTTTTAGCAATAAGCATTTTAGCAATAAGATCGTCTATAGTTTTTCCTCAATTAAAACGATTGACTTTCATTTTGCAAATGATTTCTTCCATGTATTAGTTAGGACTATTATGAGGTGTGCAATAAAGAGTAGGGATTCTATCTATCTAATAACCGCACACTTTACACTTTTAAAAAGAGCAATGACTCCGTTTTCCCTGACAGCATAATGGGACTTCTTCGCTCGCTTGGCAACGCGCGCTGTGACTCGCCAAGGTTCCGGGAACGCTCGGGTCGCAGCCAGCGATTCCCGACATTGTGCTCATGGGATTATCTAACTTATAACGGGTAACTAACATATTTCCCTGGATCACACAATTTTGAAGCATTTTCCTTGAGTTGGGAAATTTTCTAATAGTCAGGAGTGATGTCAGTACTTAGTTATCTAGTCTTCTTATGCTTATTTTACGTTGAACATTAAATGTACAATTTTGACATTTAAAGATGAAGTCATTTTTGTCAGTCTTCATCTTCATTATGTAAGTAGATATAACTATTATAAACAGTGAAAAGAGATGGAAAAGAGTATGTTAAACGTATTCTATAATGAAATGGCTTCTATATCTGATAAATGGAACGACATCTTTAAAAAGCTCTGGGCCTATAGGTACCACGCAAATCGAACGATTGCGGATTTCTATCTCCATCTCTGTCACACTTGCATATTGGAGTGACAAAGACGTTTTCCCGTCAATGCCAATTTTCGATGTTCGTGGTAGGCATGCTGTTACGTAGGTTTTGAAGTTTCGAAACGTAACAATTAAAGTGCCAAGAATAAGTTATTTCCCATAATCCTATGCGCGTATTATACACAAGACTATAAAAATTACATGTCTAACCTAACAATCAAGCCTAAATTTACATAACTCTTAGACAATCGTAAAAAACTTTCGGTTCTCCTAAATGAAAGTTATATATGCTGTAAAACAACATAAGGTATTTTTCTTAGACCCATACTTACAATGTAGACCTACGTCCAAAGGAAAATGGACAAAAAGTTGTATGAGGTTCTATAGAGTTTTAATGCGTTGTTCGTTTGAAGGCTTAACCATCGAGCAGACTAATTGTCAGGGTGTGTGGAGAGAGCGGAACGATTGACGATAAGCGATGACAACGTGTCGATATCTCTATCGGATATTCGGAGCAGAAATGTGATGTCGACATGGCGTTTCTATTTTGGCAGCGTCACTATGGTCTGACAAGCCAAGGCTGCAGTAGTTTTTTTTTTCAATTCTTTTCATAAGGAGAAAAGTGATGCACATTAAAAAAAAATCTGCTGCAGTCTTGGCTTGTCAGATTATACTAAGAGTTGGATTTCACGCGTATCCTATCGGCCTAAATCGCTAGAAGTTTTTACGACAATAAACAATACAGTTCGCTACTGCTGTATACCTAGAGAGTGAGAGAATGATAGTGAAGATATCGGAGATAAAAAGACCGATAAAAGCCAAATATTTCGTATAAAAATTTCATTATTATATACATAATTGTATTTATATGTATACATACCTACTGTACTTAAAATAGCTTAAAAGAAAACATTAATAGGGATCAAACAAGCAGGCAGAAATTTAATATGATGATATAGCTTCGGCACATTAGCATAGAGAAAACGTTCAAAACAACATTATTTTCACAAAGTTCAACATTATTTGTCAAATAAATGTGTGTTGCCATTCTGCCAATGACGCTTGCCAAAAAAAGTCGAACAGTGCGCGGATTCGAATTCTACGAAGTGATTAAAATTAACGAACCGCAAACGCCGAAAGCTATGGGAATCGCAACGGGGTCGTGTCGCGTCCTACTCGGTCGGGTGACATTACAGATGCTTTCTGAATTCGCATTCGAGTCAAGTCAAAAGTCGAATGTTCCAGGGGACCTTTGTAATCGAGAACGAGAGATTCACACCTACCGGAGTTAGGAACAAACGAAATTTAAATTTAAATATTATATCTACTAAATTGAAGCTTCAAATTCCTGACTGTTTAGATAATAAAGTGGGCATCAGTGCCTCCAAATCTAGCCCGGTAATGGTAAATGTACATAAAAAGTATAGGCAATCAAATCAAAAAACGCTCTCATACTTAGGGTTCCCCTTAAAGTCCTGAAACACTGAATTGACGCATTTCTGTTGCGATTGAAACATTTAACTCCGTCCTCTGTAACCATGGAAATAACAGGTGGCATCGCACGTTATCTACTGCAGCCGCAACAACAGTGCTGTTGTCCCGAGCGAAATGTTATATTAATTATAAATTTACTAAAACGAGGCTTATCCTGTAACACTTTGAAGACTGACCTCCGATTTCAAGGGCGTCATTGTCTTCGTGGTCCCGGAGAATGACTGGAAGTTTTACACGATTAAGCCCCGATTTAATAATGTGTGAAAATCGTGAATATTAAATAAGTACTATATTAATTGCCGATACAGTAACTCAGACTAAGGTCTAACAATAAGGCAAAAGAAACTGTAAACAGTTTTATAATAACTAACCTACATAATTATACAAGAGTTCCAAGGTCGCTCTACTAATTAGCGCTACTCGTATCAATATAAGCCATCAGCGTTTGCCTTTGACGACCCGTGTGTCAATAGTGGTGCTCGTACTGGTTACTTGTACACGATATAGTGGTAAACTTCTAGAGTTTACTTACTAACATCCAATAGCGCTACAACCAGCCAGGCTACGGAAAGCTCCGACGGTCTTTTGTCTTGTGTCGGTACCGACTCACGTACCGCCCCAGATATTTCTAATCGTAGGCAACCCTAGCGTTGAGGGGGGCCGAGTGTCAATTATTAGCATAGTGTCCAAAACGGTTTATATTTGCGTTTCTATGAGAGTTAATAATACCTGTTCTTCAGAACTATTAATCGTATATAATCTGTGCTACAACTCTTTGTCGGCCTTGGCCTCCTCCACTATCATCCTCCAGCAGTTGCGATCCCTGGCGACCTTCCTCCAGTTGGTGATGTTCATTGATGGGATAGGAACTATATGGTTTATTAACTCTTTGGAATATAGTCAAATGGCTGACATGAATTTTATTGACATTGAGTTTTTAAAATATGGTTCTGTTCTCTCTGCGCTACGACATAGTTGTTTTTATTATATTTAGTTTAATAGGTCTTAAAATGTAATTTCATGAGATACAGACAACCAATACATATTTTGAAATACTTTGTTGTTTCATTAATAAGTACTGTAATTCACACGACCTAAAATTCACATAAAGTCGTAAATGTATAACATCTCGTTAAAACATTATTACCGTTAAACGATCATAAAATATTCCCAATTTGAATTGACTGATTTATAAATAAGGTTCTGCTTACATTGTATTAAGCAGGTCAATCTGTCTTTGCCTCGTTCGAGTTAACACGGCTCGCTAGTGACTGTAAACTCGCACTGCATCCCACTCTTAATATGGTGGTGCGAGCGAGATGAACTGAGAATCCCGTCAAAGTATGGTAAGGGGGGGGGGGGACTGAACTGTCCAAAACACTTGTGTGCACGCATTTGCGATTTATATTGACACAGGTGATACAGAGAAGTTATATACCGTTAAAAGCGGTATGGTAAGCGATACAGAGAAGTTAAATAAGCGAGGGGTAATGTTTTTTTAGGGTTCCGTACCTCTAAACAAAAATGGATGTAGTTTCTGGCGCTCTTTACAAGAAAACTTATGACATGCATAGATTTTATGTCGCTCCAATATTTCCCCATGATATATTTTCTTGGACTTAGCTTGAGTTTTATTCATTTAAGACGTTAGTACGGCGGACCCAGATAAAGTCAACCTTTGTGGCCACGCTGATTTTACTGCAATACATACTAAGTGTTGATACCTCATTAGATACTATCATTTTAGCATCTAACAAATAGTTGTTGGGTTATTCATGCTGCATGCTGGAATCTAGTCAAAATCTCCTACACATTTCCTTATCGATTATATTCTCAATTCTGCCCTTAATTGCTTAATCGTCAATGGTTTGATGGCTAAACGGCTAGACTGCGCATCTCGTCACTCGCTGACAAAAGACTATACAAACAAAAGCATAATTCAACACTAAGTTGTCTAATTCACTCCATCTCCTTTGAATACACATCAAATGATGAAACAGTGGGTGTGTAACCTAGATAAAGCATAAACGTGAGCTGACATGTGCTAATTCAGGCATACTAAAATTATAAACGCATATAATTCTGTCTGTTTATTGCGTTTTCACGGTTACAGTTCTAAATTTTAGTTGTAACGGGCCAATTGTGCTCAATGAAACGTGACAAAATTACTGATATTCTAATATTGTCAATAAGAGCTTTTTGAAGAAGTAATTTATAGCGATGATGACGTGCATGGTAAATTTGGGACCGCCACACTTATTTCTGACTGAAAACGGTTTATACCAGAGATTTTAATTCACTTGTTTAAAAACTCTCCTTTCTTATAGGTACATTGAAATAGATATCATATACTAAAGAAAAAAAAACTATTCAATCGAAGGCCAAGTCGGGGATTGAACGCTGGTCTTAAACTCTTCAGCTTACGCGGCTAACGCTATAACCACTAGGCTACCTAGTCTCAACGAATGCTGGCGAATTTCTCGAGTAGATGCAATCTTTGTGACAGACAAGACGCCTGTGGCCGTGCAAGCTTCATCGCTTAGTACTTCCATTCAAACAAACTAAGGGGTTCCATCTAAACCAACTAAATCTCCATTCTACTTTTTTGTTAGTGGTCCTGCATCAATAGACAACTATTATGTCAGTGGAAACGCAAGTTCTAATGACGAACGAATTGACATAAAGCATGTAAAGTGAAAAACAAGCAAACCCCAGCATTAACATCATAGTTCACTAGATCAGCGAGTTAACACAACGGTAAACACAGTCACTGTCGACATGACTATGACAAGTAGGCCGAATATATATAGCGTCCGCGTCAGATGCACCGGGTGATGGACGGTCAGCCGTAACCGATGGAAACTCTTAGGGCGCGGTTACATAGTCGCATTTGAATATGCAACTAGTTTAAACGGAATTTCAAATTAGGTGGGAGCTTTTGATGAGTCTTAACTTTTTCATGCAAGAAGGATGTTTCCTTCTTTTTCCTGAAGAAGGAAATATAGCACGTAGTGTAAGTATGAAACCACTAGTGCGGATGAGCGTACTAAGTGCTCTTCCCTCCATAACATAACAACCAACTAAAGTCATACTCGTAAAGGTAACTTCGTTCTTCCTTACTTCTCACTCTTCTTTCGGCTTAACGTGCCCCATACTTAAAAATTCTAATTATATCTGTCATAATAGCTACAACAAGTACTACATTTTACGAGTATGTGGTATTAATACATATTTTGAGCTTTTCACCGAAAAACTTTGACGTATATAGAACAATGAATCCGGCATGTGAGAAATCAGCCGAAGCTAACATGAGGAAGGCGTAAACAATAATACACGCTGTTAACATGCATTTTAACAGGCTATTAATAATTATTACGTTAACCTGGAACTTCTGGATATTTCTGGAAGACTACGTCTTCGACGCACCTGCAGCTTTCACAGTATTTAGCCAAATCACACAATCGCTAGTGGAGAGACTGACATACTATGCACAGCCTAAATTAAGGTATAAACCTTTAAATCTTGAATAAAATGGATATTGTTAACCAAACTCTGTCTGCTATTAATACTTAATACTTCAATTTTCAACCTTTCCTTTCAAACCTTAGACCATTTTAACCAACCGGTGTGGCATTGTCTGTCATTTTCATACAAAGAAAGCCTTATATACAAATTTCGTCCGTAACGTACGAATAGCTATGTCAGATAAACGTCAGTCCATACAAGATCATGTCAAGATCGTTGGTCATATGCTTTCGACAGAGGGGAACACCTGTCAATTACCGATCCGATTGGTTCAATTGTTTAAGTTTCAAATACTTTTACGGCAATTTATTTTCATATCTCAAGGTTCTCCCCTCAACGGTTTAGGCTGTGCTTTGTCTAGGTACCTATATTACACGACTGTTTTAAAAATAATGACAGGCATAAAGTTACTAGAAAACAGACCGGTTGCATCAAACGTTTTTATTTTCGTCTGAGAGGTTCAGCTGAGAGCCTCTTGAATAAAAGCTTAGGCTCAGTTATAAATGAATGAATTTTTCTAGGTTCGATATACTACGAGTAGTTAGCGACGCTACACACAAAAGATACGGCTCTCAAGTGTCCAAACCCGACGCGTTACTATCATAACGCAATATGACTCATCAGACAAACAGCATCAAATCCAGCGATACTTGTACATATCAACAGGCTTTATTTATGTATCCGTCTATTTCCGCGTCCATCTATCAGCGATTGTTGGGCGATCGACCGAAAGGGTGTGTCTGTGTCGATCGTAAATACAAACTGAATTGGAAACGAAATATTAATAGGAGACAACAGATATAGGAAGCAATTTTATTATCTGCGAGACGTACAGTAGTCGCCATGAGATACATGGGAACGCCCGAGGTGTTCAAAAATATCTGAGCAAGCACTCTAACGCCTTAACAATAGAGGCGTGTTCAGATACTTGTGAGCACCTCGGGCGTTCCCATATATCTGATGGCGATTGTTATTTGTACCATCGCTTCGCTTACACTGTTAACTGACCATTTGTGATATTGTCCCTATTGAAAATCGGCGCTGTTTGTACTCTTAACTTTTCGGGTTTCATCATAAAAGAACTGCTGGTCTATTATGGTCGGGTTTTTATGAACTATCACGTTCAAACAAGTATGTAAGTGCGAAAGTGACGCATGGCGTGATAGTCGATTAAATAGCAGCAATGCAACTAGCCCTCCTGGATACCCAATCAGCCGAAATAAGTGACGGCATAAAAGTGCTGCAGTTGCACTTTTTCATATACCTATGTAGTCTTCTTTGGAACGTGCCAACAGCCTATAAAGTTTTAACAGTGTTGGTAGTTCTGTGTATGAACTTGACACTTAATGCATCAGTCAGCTTGTATAGTCAGTAAGCTGTTTTTCGGTTTGTCGGATTGAAAGTCGCACGCTTTACCGCTGGGCAGACAACGCTACAATGTTACACTATGAAACATTAATAGGATAAAATGATCATGGAATGGCGTTTACGCGGACCCGTGCCCAATGATAATGCGCCACTGTTTTTTGATATGTTCCACCATGGTTATTGCATCTAAAATTCGACAAACTTCACATATAGCCGTCATTGTTCATGCCATACATTGTTGCTTGGCGAGTCTCCAAAGAGGTGATGCTGTAATTTTATTACGCCGGTTACCGGATCGTAAACGTAGTCTTCCGATAGGACAATGACATTGTTAAAACATGTATCTAAAAGCCAAATTGCGCGCAAAATTTATACTTTGTTTAAACTAAACAAAGGTTATTGTAGTATTCAGAGATGAAGACTTTCTTTACGTTTTGTTATGAAATGAATGTGTGAAATGTGAGCATTCTTTTCAGTATGTAAACAGTAGTTTGATTTAAGTACAGACCTATTAATTTGTCGGAAGAATTCAGAATCACAGCGATTGTAATAATGCGGTAAAGTTTAATTAACAAAAATTTTCAAAGGTATTTTAACATTACGCACTATGGAGTTTAATAAACATATTTCGTTGAAGTTATCTCCGTTTGTTTTATGAAATAACGAAGTATTCTAGCCAAATTTTCAGATATCAATTTTTACTCGTGATTTGACGCTCCAGCCACTGAATAAATAATAGTACAAGTACAGAAGACCCTCTGTTTTGATGTTCACGAATGCCGCCTTTTTACGTGCCTATTAATTATTATTAGCACGGACCGCACGCGAGCCGCGCTGTCATTGAGTTCTATTGCCCGGCGCGAAAGTCGATATTACTCCGCACCTCGCCGAAGATAGGGTTGTCATTTTTTTGAACGACGTCGGTGGCAAACAAGCATACGGTCCGCCTCGGCGACAATAAGATATTTCAATGTATGTACATATCACCTACGCATCTTGTACCTACCCTTGATCCAATAATATACACACAAAGAATACGCGAATTATAAATATTAAATAGCCCGCGTGGTATATCTACATGCATAAATTATTACACTTAGCAGCTACTTAGGTAAATAACACCGAAAACATAACAGGCGTGTGACCGCAAACCGTAACGAAGATGTAAAGTCTATCTCCATCTCTGTCACACTTACTATTCGAGTGACAGAGACGGAGATAGACTTTACGATCTTTGTTACGGCATAGAATACATATTAGTACAAGTACAAAAATCCCTCTCCAACAACTCGTTTAAAGAAATAACGACTCATGTTACGATAATACTAAGTTAAAATTCCGACCGCGCAAGCGCGCAACGCTGAATGCCTACAATTATATTCATGTAAAGTGCGCTCTCTTTCTATCGCGTAACTCGTTCCTTTTATGATGATATCAATGTTGTCTTCTTTTAATATAATCTTAATACTTAGTTACTACCTTTTTATATTGCTCTACTTTAGCTCGAATAAACCTAAGATATGTCTAAGTGGTATGTAGGTTTAATTCTAATAAATTTGCGTGCAACTAGTTAGGCATAGGTACTTACTTAGATAGGTACCTTAATTGAAACAGGCCTGATGAACCTACCCAAAGGCCTTGAATAATGCCGCCCTTTAGTTTTTTAATATAAATAAAATTCTGTGACGGCGGTCGAATCAGTACGTAGGTATGCGACGAACAACTCTCGCGCGTGCGTCACCGCTCGCCCGTGAGTCCCTACTGATTTGGCCCCTAGCAAGGGGTACTTACAGTTCGATACCTACACGCGCGAGTGGGACAGGCCTGCTCCAGCTAAGACGAGACGAAGGGAACTGTGTAGCTCTCCTCTCCATGAATCGTTCAGTGTGCGTACCATGAGTTCTTTTACCACTACTCTGGCAGGAGCGAGACGGACATACTGTCGAATGCCGCAGTCGCAACCGAATACAACTCATGGTAAGCACACAGTTCAGTTATATATATTTTAGTATTTTCCGCGTTTGACAGATATTTAATTGATAACAAGCGTCACACTAACCAGGTAACCAGTCAATCAGCGCAACAAGCAAACGCAGACACGTTAAAATCTGACATAACTACATCAATTATTGTATTACAAATGTATACAACCGGGACGTGCGTCGAACCTTAAATTAAAACCAAGGTGTTTTTTTGTCAATATCAGTATTTCCTTTGATGAACGTAAAGGAAGATGTATCGAAGTAATTTGTAAACTACAGGAGCATTGTCTGTGTTTTGTTTATCTTTAATCTCTCAAAAAACATGTTTTGTTTACATTCTTGGATGATTATGTAGCGTTCATGGTCACGGAAACTCGGGTGATTCTTTCACGGTGAAAACAAGTTGTATACGTGCTATTGTCCCCGTACACTTATCGTCCTTATCGATGACTGAGAATGCTCCCAGTTTTCCCAGGTTTTAAAAATGTATAATTTTGTCTCTTTTTAATAAATATGTGTCAAGAAGATAAACCTAATAAGGTAGTATTTAAGGGGTAGTTCTCTATCAATTTACCGGTGTTATGATGTCAAACGTATCTAACGTATCTACAGTAACTATAACCCGATATAAGTATTTTAATATATCTTATACTTTCGGGAGTTTTCTAACGATAATGTTATCATTTTATAAAGATGAAAACATTTATTTTCAAAATATGTACAATAAAATGATGAGCTGTATGGAAATCTAAACGTAGATTTTGATCTTAAATTAATAGAAGTGTAATTAATTTATCTAAGACAAAAATACGTACGACACTTGAAAGTGTGTTTTTACACATTTTTTACCTATGCATTAGTATGGATGGGCATTTTCAGAAAAAAGGTTTATTTTTACATTTCCTTAATTTTGTACACATAGAAACATTTTGGGTTTTTATAACTAGACCACGAGTTCCTACCTACCTACTATATTGATTAAAAACAAGAAAAATAATGTCTCTATTGTTGGTGTGGTTCGCGGCGCATTTTTTCATACATTTTGTACGGGCCGTTATGAACCTGACTCATTTTTATGTACCTCTATGCGAATTTATGAACCCATTTTTAAAAAATGGTACATAATTTTTTCTAAAAACCGCCGGTACCTACTATGTTTTACATTAGATATACGACAGAATAAGCAATAATACCCGGCGCAAAATATAATTCAACTCTCACTGCAGACCACTTCATGAAGCAGACCGCTGTTACAACTACACTACCGGATTACACTGAACAGTCAAATCAACAAAAACTTTATAAGAGACTTACGCTGTTTTAAAACCAGCTATTATGAAAAGGGGTCTCGTGATGACGTCAATGCGCAAGAGTGGACTTGATGGCAGCCAGTAAAGCTCGGAAGCAAAAGCACTAACATGTTCCAGTTGGTTACGGTCAATTCGTACCACACCACAGAGCAACGGAATTCTAGAAGTGTGAAAGCAGACTATATTTCATGAAAATAGTAGCAACACCATAAATTTATACTAATGTTTGACAGACAGATTGTTACAAAATATATCTTGCAGGCGCCAGCTAAGTACTTAAAGTTGTTGCTACATTTTGACACTATAAATCTTTACTTTAAGATTAAATTCCGGTTATGAAAGTACGGCTTCATAAATATATATGCATCTGTATTCTATTTTGACCCTTCCTCAACAGTAATAAGTTCTAAAGTGTATACATATTTATAGATGTGACTGTACCCACTGCTGCAGCAGATGTATCGTTCTCAAATTTTGTCAAAATTAGTTATTAAGTGACAACCCCAGTAATTAAAATCAAGGATATCGCCTTTTTCCGCTGAGGCAGTTGAAATCAGAAGGTAACATTTTAGGTATCAAGTTGTTTTCATAAGTAATACGCGTATAAAACAAAGTTTCAACATTTCACAGTACTTAATCTTATAGCTTTTGTAAAGCTGCAAACTCTTAAACAAGTTTTTTTGTAAGAAAAACTGTTTGCGCGAGTGCTTATAAAATGTTAGGAAAGTTTTAATAAAGTTGCTAGTCACGGGCAAACCTAAACCCAGATAAGCACCCATATTGTATACCTTCGATAGTTCAAAGTTTAATAGATATCAATCGAGGGTACACTCGCGTTCAAAAGTGCTTGGTTGAATTATAAATGATTTCATTCATAGTCATCTTTTTATTAAATTTCGAATTTTGTGACACAATTTGATTCTCAAGCTAAGGAGCTTAGGCTATAGGCTTATAGGCTGTCCGTAGTCCGTAGGCATTGGACAAAGTCGATACGTACATATGCGTTCTTCGCCATTTTTGTTGGAAGACTGTTTTTATTTATGTCACTTATTACATTTTGATTTTTGACAAATTGACATACTCATTAAAAAGAATTGAAGTATCACTAATTTAATATGCAATTGTCAAAAACAATGCCAATAATAAATACAGTATACCTACTTATTTTCGTGGTCGATTATTGGAAATAGCTTTTATTTGAAATATATTATTTCTATTTTTTGTTTTTATCAAAAAATATTTACGTCAGGGCATTGCTAAGATGTAACCCTAACCCTATGTGGGATTTCAGGGTTCGTCCAATGGTTGTCAACCTGTAGGTATGTTATAAAAACTTATAAATATTGAAAATGATACCTATGTTATAATGATGTAGGTATATCTACAATTATTGCTACCGTATGTTGACTAATATACGAACTTACGATTAGACTAATATACGACGGGCGTCTAATGACGATGCCGTATTTCAAACAAATATGAATTGAACGCACTGTTCATAGGCGAATACGCGAAGACTATAATGACCCCTAAACATAACATAACTCACAAGTCGATTTTTTTTAAATTACCTATTAGAGTACACATTAAACTAATCGAGAAAAATATTGTCTAACTGTTTTAGATAAAGCTGTGGGTAAAATATAGGTATTTGTTACCGACGCGTGTAAAATCAAGGAAAGATTATGCAAGTCATATTTTCTATCTTTATATTATTGGATTAAACTATTTGAATGTCACCTGTCAGTTTATAACAAATTTGTCGAAAGCTTTCTTGAAGCGAGAAAAACCTACATATTTTCTCCAAAAAAATACTTAAGTACATCCAAGTACCTGAAATGTGTTATAAAATTATGTAGATAACGAATAGGTTCCATGTCTAACGTATTCATCAATAGTTTCAATTTATATGAAGAATTCAACTTTTAAGGTCTTCTGTTAACTTCAATAAAAATCTAGAAATTTTCAAGTTGGTACATTTTGTTCATTAGTATTATAGAAATGTATACACCGAAATTATAAGAAATACATCAATAGCTCTAAATTTTATGATCTTATCAGTTCGCATCATAATTCGAACTCGAAGAGATTTGAGCGGGATAGTCTATCGCGCTACGGCCCGTGCTGTGCGACCAAACACATCACGATTACGCAACGCGTTTCTTACATTTTGTTTGTGCTACGTATTAAATTATGATCCGTAATGTAAATATTAATTTGTTAATTTTAAATTGTAATCCATATTGGTACCTAAAGCAAAATTGTTTTCTTCTTTAAATAAAATATTAAATATAAAATTATTTATTCAAATACTGTTTAATCACTATTTCTAAAGAAACCTCATTTAGACCGATATTAGACAGACGATGTGCCCTTTCAAAGGGTACGCACTTACGCAGTGAAAGACTTAGATTTTTTTTTAAACATAGGAGTCGTAAAAGACTTCGATTTTATTTTGACAAAAATAGAGATGTTCATAAGTAAATTTAAAAAACTTAGTTTTTCTACGGGAAGTAACTACTTGGTCAAATTTTCGATGGTTGTTGTGCTATAATGACACTTACTTTATATGGAGGAATCGTGTAGAACACGCATAAGCATTTTTTGTACGGACAGTTTTTATCTAAAATCAAAAATGGCCGACTTATTTGACCCCAAAGATGAACAATTTTAGATCTTACCAAAATTTTCGGTGGTTGTTGTGCTATGATGACACCTACTTTTTATGTTAGTATCGTGTAGAGCACGCTAAAATAAGCATGTTTTGTATGGACAGCTTTTTTCTAAAATAAAAAATGGCCCGACTTATTTGACCCCAAACCCCAAAGATGAACAAATTTAGATCTTAGTAAAATTTTCGATGGTTGTTGTGCTATAATGACACCTACTTTTTATGTTAGTATCGTATAGAACACGCTAAAATAAGCATGTTTTGTATGGACAGTTTTTTTCTAAAATAAAAAATGGCCAACTTATTTGACCCCAAAGATGAACAATTTTAGATCTTAGTAAAATTTTGCGATGGTTGTTGTGCTATGATGACACCTATTTTTTATGATAGTATCGTGTAGAACACGCTAAAATAAGCATGTTTTTTATGAACATTTTTTTCTAAAATCAAAAATGGCTGACTTATTTGACCTGAAAGATAAACAATTTTAATTCAAAGATTCAAAGTATTTATTTGCATCGAACACAGTATAGTGGGTCTTACAGTTAGAATGGTTAAGTCCAGTGCATTCAACCTGCATGCAGGCGTGCAAATATTTCGAATAGCGTGCAGTATTTACAGTACTATATACAAATATATTAACCTTTTATGTCTTAATAATTATATCTAAAATTATAAAAAATATGTCAAGATAGATAAAAATGCATGAAACAATGTAAAAATTATGAACAAAACCCAAAAATAAAAATAAAAAACAAAAAACAATTGTGGTAGGTAATGAATGCGAATGTCAATAAAAATTCAATATTAATAATAATTAAAATAAATATGTCAGCTACATTCTAAATATTCTTTAACACTGTAGAAGCAATGGTCTAAAAGCCAAGAAGTCAATTTATTCTTAAATCTATTGCCTTGCAGGAATTTTATGTCAACAGGTAATTTATTATAAATAATTATACACATATTAAAAGCATTCTTATCATAAATCATTTTATGAGCACGTGGCTTGTATAATAAATCCATAATGTTTTGTCGGGTCTGTCTGTTATTCATAATTGCACCTCGCGTTTTGAATGAAGTTTGGTGGTTGTTTACAAAAATGCATATATCCCTTATGTACAAACACGGTAATGGCAAAATATGCCATTGTTTAAATAGGGGGACACATGGTGTTTGGTGGTTTAGGTCTTGCACCCGGCAGGAGCAGCTCCCGCCTTAGTCTACGATGGTTTTTTTTATCCGTCCAAATAAGATAACTTCACAGCTGGCTGTTGGTTGTCACTTTAGACAGCGAGTGAGCGAAGCGAGCGAGCAAATCCTCCGGGGCAGAATCGGCACGGATTTGGTTAGGTTAGAAGACTAAGGCGAGAGCTTCGCTTCCCTTATTAAAAATAAATAACCTGGAAGTCTAAGGCGGGAGCGAAACTGCCCGGGAAGGTCTTGCTCGCTCGCTGTCAAAATCATACCATCAAAAATACTACTACCAAGACATAAAATTGCTCATCTTTTGGGTCAAATCAGTCGGTCATTTTTTATTTTAGAAAGAAACTGTCCTTACAAAACATGCTTATTTTAGCGTGTTCTACAAGATTCTACCATAAAATGTAGGTATCATCATAGCACGATACCCATCGTTGTTTTTTTTTGTAATAGCCTGTTTTTGTGTCCCACTGCTGGGCAAAGGCCTCCCCTCTCCTTATCCAATCCTCCCTGTGCTGGGTAGTGATGGGCAAGCGGAAAGTTTCCTATTTGGGAAACTTTCCGTAATGAAATTTATTATAATTGAAAGATAGAGAAATTTATATTTTATTGCGGTCTAATGTCATGTCATTTAGGTAAAATAGAGGCACAAAGACGTCGTTAATTGTATTGCAAAAGGATAATATCGTTACTGAGCAAAATAAAAAGTTACATGTAAATTACGGTAAATTTCCATAAATTCTCGTAAGTTACCGTAAGTTACCGTGAAAAATTACCGTGCAATTTTAAACGAAACCTAGAAATTTATTACAAATACGAGGGATTTAATAAATACTAGCTCAAATTTAATGAAAGTGATACAAAAATACAATTGAGTGTAAAACTCGCATCAATTAGGCCACGTTCGGGTCGAGCGAACGCTCAGGCCAAGTATGTAGTAAAAAACTACCATGCACAGTGCACACTGCCTACGCGGAAAAGACAGTAGTAGTCGACTTAATTGTAATTTTGTACTGTTTTAACAGTCGTGGCAAAACCATCTACAGTAGAATCCGGTTATAACGACGCCGAAGGGACCGACAATATTACGTCGTACTAACCGGAAGTCGTACTAAACAAACTGTCAATTTTAAAGTTGTTTCTCGATTTTAATAGTCACACATGCAATATAATTCACAATGGTTCAATGTTACTCGCAGAATAATTGAAATTAAGAATATTTTGCTCTTTAGTGAAAGAAACTGTTGAACCATTGACCTATTTACTCGTACTTCCCGACTACATTGCAATTTAAGCCATTGTAAATTGCGGAGCTTTTTTTTACACGAGATGAAACCCTTACGCGCTTAAGTTTCAGAACATTCGCTTCGAACAAAGATTCTATCTTGTATGTATTGTTTGGTTATAATGCACCGTCACCGTGTGAAATCCCGTCGTTAAAAGCGGTATGTCGATATAAGCAGTCGTACTAAACGGATGCACAAATAGTGACTTGTATGAAAACCAACCATCTGCCTATACCTACGTCGCTAAAACCGGTTGGTCGTTTTATGCGGGTTCGGAGTCGTAAATTTGTGATTTGTGTTAGTGAAAAACGAATGGTTTGCCATGAAGCCAAAGTTGTTAAGTTCATGACTATTTCCGAAAAAAAAAATTATGAAATAAGATGTCAGCGAGTGTAAATTTATTCACTTTACAACCTTATTTCATTAAGCTAGGCTCAAAAGTGTGAATATATATTTGACATCAACTTTACAAGTATTCAATATCTCACGAAATTGTTGTATTACTACAAAATTTATATGCAGGGTTATAGACTATGCAAAAAAAATTATAGAAGAATTACAGGCACTTTTCATGCTATAGGATAAAATAATTAAGTGATTCATATCATTCCATATTGTGCCGCTCTATCTTTGCCATTAAAATATATACTTATATTAAAAACTGAACTAAAGAAACATTTTGTTTACTTTTTTAACTACTACAATTTGATTGACTATACATATATTTAAATAAAATAATAATAGTATAGAATATGGGTACGCCGAGAACAAGAGAACAATGCAAACTTGGAAAGTATTTCTTGATTATTTTTAACTGGCACCCGCCCCGGCTTTGCACGGGTTATTATTATACATATAAACCTTCCTCTTAAATTACACTATCTATTAAAAAAAACTGCGTCCAAATCCGTTGCGTAGTTTTAAAGATTTGAGCATACATAGGGATATAGGGACAGAGAAAGCGACTTTGTTTTATACCATGTAGTGATTAATAATTATTCTTATTTGAAATGCAACAAAATGCTATGAAGTAATAATGCAATGTTCTTTAATTTTTCCATAGTAACCACTATATTTCGTTAACAAAAAATATATTTCCTAAGAAATTTCCATGAAATTTAAGAGAACTTACGGTAATTTACGGTAACTTACGGTAATATACCAAGTTTTAAGTAATGTATCTGACCGCGAGCATGAAGCACATGAAAATATGCAAATATTTCGTTACTACAAAAAGTTGGGTTTTCATATCGAAAAAAAAAGTTACAAAGTAAATTGCTACTTTTGGTAATATTACCGTAATCTTTCCGAGAATATTCTCGCAGTCGGAAATATTCTCTGCAATTTCCCATCACTAGTGCTGGGCAAGATCCCACCAATACCGCTGAAACGCATCCAAGTCGTCCCGCCATCTCTTTCTCGGTCTTCCTCTGTCACGACTATACAGGGGATGCCAGCTAGAAAATTTGACTGTCGTAAAATATCTTCTATCTTTCGAGTCAAATAGGGTAGACTGGGGACGATTAAAACAATTTGCCTTTAACCGTCTGTGACCGTCATATTTTTATGAGTTGAAAGATGTCCGCACAAAAACTTCATGGTTAGTTATCTGGTTCCTAAATAAAATATATTTGAAAAATGAATGAAAATGAAAAATTATTTATTGGTTACACATTAACACATTACTAGAAACAAAAACAGAAGTCTTCTTTTAAGTAATAATTTTACTTGTGTCAGAAGGCTCCGCTCTTCAGTAAATTTAGTGGGTTATAAACCAATGTATAACGTTTAATTCAAAGTTTACAATTTTTATTATTATAATTATCTGCTTATACATGCATATAAGGCGAGTAATATATACTTATGTGTGTGTGTGTGTGTGTGTGTGTGTTTGAGTTTGAGAGTGAGGGATATTATATTACTTTTTTTGGATGGTCTATAATGCATAGTTTTTGACAATGACGTAATAAAGAAAATAGGGCAGTGTGGTTCAATTGACTACTTATATTTGTTTTTATCTTTTTCATAACTTCCTCTGCATACAATGAGCTCATCAGAAGTTCGCAAGCATTACATAAACATTTCTAAAAAACACGATAAAAATACTTGAACAAAAAAATATAGCTCTTTTAGTCTTCTTTGTCGCTGCTACATTATACAGTTACCTTAAACAAAGTAATTTTAATGCAATTATAAGATATAACTTTAAAGAATCGCAGAAATAAGCATAATTATGTTTCATACAAAAGTGCTTGTTTCACCTATAACAATGTTTCAATCATAACCATTCCCACACAATTCGAGACAACGAGTGATGCAGACATCGGGATGTAATATTCAGTAATAGACGCCATAAAGTATTATATTATATTTCTAGCTTAAAATAATCAGTTTAAATTGTTTTATTATGTATACTTACTTAAACATGTATACCAAATAAAAAAAATGTTCCGTAACTCTGATTTGAATTTTAGTAGTAGGCGACCTCGTTAATCAGTTGTTACTAATAGTACATTGTGCATCTAGGGCGGTAAGAAGGGCATTACTTACGAGGGTCTAATGCTTTAAATGACCCGAGATAGTTAGTTAGTTAGAGTTAGACCCTTACTGCCCGTGGTACACACAATGTTTTTCATCACATTTGCGAGGAAAAAAATAAACTCTATACAGGTAAAGAAACAATAATGATAAGCGGTAGTGTAGTTGCACAGTCCACAGTACTCCGGAGTGACTACGTGCTGCGAGCGCGTGGGGGGCAGGTCCTCCGCGAGCTCCGGGCGGGCGGTAAAGTAGTATGAGAATCCTTTAAAACCATGGGAATAATACAGCTCTTTATGTGTAAGTATGCTTGCATATAATATCACCATTTACGAGCAGGTGTGATGAAAAATGTATTAATATGCTTGACATATATGTTATTATATGTCAAAAATATCAAATCAACATAGAAAACATTCTGTAACAAGTGTTGCTATATGGCGATATACCAAAATAAAATAACATATTATGTTTTTTATGTGACATAAAACAAAGTAGTTGTGCTCACCGCATCAAAATCAGTTTAGCCGAACGCGAGATAATTGTGTACAAAACAAACATAAATACAAACATACGGGTCAAACTGAGAACCTCCTTTGTATGAAGTCACATATTCTCAAAAAATCAGTATAAAAAACATCGAATATCTATAATTTAACAACTAGGTCAAAAACTACACAAGTGAATAATATTGTCTTCTCTTACCGCGATTTTATTCATTGAAATTAAACACTGAAGAGAAGAGAAGAACGGATTAATCGCGTTTATTAACACCACGATCCTACGTTACGAGTACAAGTGAATTTGAAAAATGAAAGAACAAACTTGTGCATCGAATACAGAATCTTATATTATATTATATTCTTATATTATTTATTATTTTTTTCGATATTTGTACCTGAGTCATGGATGTTTTCTATGTATTTATGTATTTGTATATTATATATATCGTTGTCTGAGTACCCGTAACACAAGCCTTATTGAGTTTACTGCGGGACTTAGTCAATTTGTGTAAGAATGTCCTGTAATATTTATTTATTTATTATTTATTTATTTATTTATATTTCGAAGTTGGTTACTTTTGGGGACGATTAAAACGCGAGGACGATTGAAACGTTTCAATTTGTTTCTGTCGTCCACACACCACATTTTTCAGTTCAAAGTCAAATATTATATATAAAGAGACTCGAACGCTGATCAACGGCTGTTAAAAACATTCGTTTATTCTTAAATATAACACCTAAATAATTTAATTCGTCAAAATACAAGAGTGAACGAAGTTATAAGAAAATATACGAAAACACAAATACTTATTTTACACCGCGTAAACCTGTTTTGGCTCGTGGATACTCCCGTAACGCACCGGCGCTCGAGTGGTACTGGCCAAGTATTCAAATATGGCTGGCCATGTTTTCAGAGTGATGCGTCAGACGCGTAGGTATTATAGTTTTTGAAAAATTTGAATAGTTTCAATTATAACGTGTTTCAATTGTCCCCTTTCTACCCTAAATCGGCCATTTTTGATTTTAGAAAAAAAAACTTCAAACAAAACTTGCTTATTTTAGCGTGTTCTACACGATACTAACATAAAAAGTAGGTGTTATCATAGCAAACCAACCATCGAAAATGTAACTAAGATCTAAAATTGTTCATTTTTGGGGTCAAATAAGTCGGCCATTTTTTAGTTTAGAAAAAAACTGTCTCTACAAAACATGCTTATTTTAGCGTGCTCTACGCGATACTAACATAAAAAGTAGGTGTCATCATAGCACAACAACCATCGAAAATTTTACTAAGATCTAAAACTGTTCATCTTTGGGGTCAAATAAGTCGGCCATTTTTTATTTTAGAAAAAAACTGTCCATACAAAACATGCTTATTTTAGCGTGCTCTACACGATACTAACATAAAAAGTAGGTGTTATCATAGCACACCAACCATCGAAAATTTAACTAAGATCTAAAATTGTTCATCTTTGGGGTCAAATAAGTCGGCCATTTTTTATTTTAGAAAAAAACTGTCTATACAAAACATGCTTATTTTAGCGTGCTCTACACGATACTAACATAAAAAGTAGGTGTCATCATAGCACAACAACCATCGCAAATTTTACTAAGATCTAAAACTGTTCATCTTTGGGGTCAAATAAGTCGGTCATTTTTTATTTTAGAAAAAAGCTGTCCATACAAAACATGCTTATTTTAGCGTGCTCTACACGATACTAACATAAAAAGTAGGTGTCATCATAGCACAACAACCATCGAAAATTTGACTAAGTCCAGCGCACTAATTCTGGTAAAAAAACTAAGTTTTTGTTAAATTTACTTATGTATGAATATCGCACTTTTCGTCACAAAATTTTAAGTCTTTTACAACTCCATGTTTTTTGCACTTTCGGCAAAAAAACATCTAAGTCTTTTTCACTGACATCGACCCAGACTTTATCACACGACATTGACATTTTGATATAACTATCTTGCGTAAACACTCAGTTGTAGTCATATTATCGACATCATTGTTATGTTATTTGTTGTTATTGACAGACAAGTGAGACAAGGTGCAAATACAACGACCTACCGATGTACGTACACGTACCGATTCACCGAGAGGCAAAGGCGCCTGGCGCGCCGGCTGTGATGTGATTGGTCAAACCGCCCCCGTTCCGCGCGAAACACACGCGATATTAATTCCCGCGCGTAGCTTCGAGCATTTGAATTACGCCTAGAATTGATAAGATAATAAAAGTTGAATCTTTCGATGAAATCCTTAGAGTTTCCGTATACATACTATTTAAATGATTTTGAACTAATGACCTTGACTTGAAAATTATGAGATTTATGTTATGGCTAGGAGAATTTTTTTAAAATTCTAGTGCCTACATAAATTTAAGCTATTGATGAATGTGTTAGAAATGGGCTCTAATAGTTATCTTTAATAATATTAAATGCATTTCAGTTACCATAAAGCACTTGCGTAATGTTTTCGAAGAGTAATATTTTTTTTTAAGTTTTTATATTATATTGAAATAAGTTCTGGTCAAATATGTTATTAAATGATAGGCGACGTTCAAATAGTTAAATACGATTATCTGAAGAAAAAATTTTCCTCTTGTATATTTTTTCCTTAGATTTAAAAGGTTGGTAACGAATTTTTTTTTAATTCCTAAAGCAATATCAAAATCTGTTATCTTTTTTTTTTACGCTTTGTTCTAAGAGTATTCTAACCGTCGACAAATAATATCGCTCTTTGGAGTTGTAAAATTTTATTTCCTTTACGTACCGTACTATCAGCTTGTATATCGTATGTGTATGACGTCAATGCGCCGGAGTACCGACACGGTGGCTCGTAAAAGCGCTACCAAGCCGAAACTACTTAAAGGGTTAAATATAAAACTGCTCAGCGTGAAATGGGTTAAGGGGTGGTTATACTCCAGCTTTGCTTACAACTAAGCCAATAGAAGGCATCTCGCGAAAATCAAATAAAAATCTCTCAGCTGTAAAAACATGAATCTAACCAATACCAGCCCTGTTACTCATCAATCGATTCTATTCTAGACTAAACTAATCACTAATTTATAATTACATAACAAATGCATCACGATGACTTAGTGTCGATTTCATCACCCAATCGTGCGATCCCGAAACGTCGGTGTTTGATCACTTCAAAATTATTTTAAACTAAGCGGCCAAGATGCTCAAGATTATCTTGGCACGCACGACCTATTGTTTTAACAATAAGAGTGTATCAAGATAATTTTGAACTTACCCCGCTTAGCTACTTCTACTGGTGACTGTACCTACGATGTAGCCTACTGACTGTCCCTACATTACGAGTTCTCTGATCACGATGACTACAAAAAGTGTAGATTTCATCACTCGCATCTCGTATGAACCCGAAACCCCGGTGTAGGGACAACTAGGCCACGTAGTACGTCGTAAACAAACGCGTTACGTGGCCATCGACACGCCTTCTAACCTAAATTACTTTGATTAGCAATCGATGGTGAGAATGGTGAAATACCTAAGGAGAAAAGGTAATAGCATGCCCAGGGAACTTTACGTGCGATCTCGAATCGATCGTCTCTTGTCTTGTCGGTAGAACACAACACACACGGGGTGTCCACACATACCACGCCGTTGCACGCCGCCGCCAGTATTATATAATATTTCCAATCGTAGGCAACCCTAGCTGTGCGGGGGAGAGGGAGGCCGAACGTCAATATTTTTGCGTAGTGTTCAAAACGGTTTGTAGGTATTCGCTTTTTCTATGAGTCATAAATATATGTTCTTAATAACTATTATATTATTAATCTGTGGTTATAGTGCTTCCTACCAGAAAAACAACTCAAGTCTGACCACTGAACGAACACAATAACAGTAGGTAGGTTCGAGAGCATCATACTGTCTTTTTCTTAAGTTAATATTACCACCCCGAAAAAAGGGATGGATATAGTTTTTTTGTCCTGTTGTTACTGCGTTCGTTCGGTGGTCAGACTATAACTAATGTGCTCTTTGTCGTGACTTGACTTCACTGCATAGGAAGACCAGCGCTGGCTGGCAATATGCTGAGTTTTCTTGTATTCTCTTTTTACTATTGGGTTTCATTGAGAAAGTAATCGAAAATGTATATAAAAGGACTAAACTTGAGCAACATCTTCAACGTAGGTACCTAGTGTCGTTGGATGATCCCAAGTACACACGCAAGACTTTGAGGACAAAGAAACAAGAATTAAGTTTAAACCGTTGTAATTCAACGATTGTCTATTTTAGAAATAATTAATAGATAGGTACTAATATTATCGAGTCTTAAATCGACAGATCAAGATATTAGAAATGAAGAAAATGACCTAGACAAATTATCAATTAGCATTTCATTCTAACTCTAAATTATCCTTAGGTACTTTAGTCAAGCAGCCTTTATATATTTGAGATTTAGGACGTCTTCCTTTTTAATCGACTTAAAAACCTGTTTTCCCGCTTTCAAAAATCACGATTCTAAGTACCCAGAAACCTGGCAAACTCATACAGATCCGCGAACTGTCTTAGCATAGAAAATGAATGCGAATCGGGACTAAGTTGGGTGCAACGCACTAGACGCATTTAGACGGGCTTCCCCGAACCCCCACCCGAAATACTTAGTACTTGGGGGGCGACTTCCTGACCGATCCCGCTCTATATATAAAAAGCAAATCGGGAGCGTTACTTCAGTCTTTCAGGATAGCTCGAGCGGTGAGCGTGCCAAATCAGCTTCCCGAGTGAATCGTGTAACTAAAAGTATTACAAATTTTTTTGTTGGCTGCAAATCAGTGAAGTTTAAGTGTTCCAAGATGCTGGACAAGTCTGTGCTGGGTGCTAGTTGGGAGAGCGTGGTAAGTTCAAGTTATAATTGCGTGTGAAGTGTCAACGACTCGGCGTAATAAACTACTCAATACATATCATCTAAGGCCTAAAGGCGTTTTGTAGAATCTCGCTCGTTGGTTTATAAAGCCCTTTGGACTTGATAGTAGCTTATTTGTATTACGGAACGGTTGCAGCCGGCTATTACGCAAGTGCATGGTCAGTTTAATGTTCTTAAAAGGCAACTGACTTGTCTATGCTTATGCCTCCCAGTTATGAACAACAGTAAGCGACTGGTCGCTTCATGAACTAAACGCCCTTTTCCGTTAAACGGCGAGGCAGCCATTGAACCAAGAGCATTTGTATATGGAATTACTTTTAAAGCACTTGACATTGCGGCTTTCATGGTTTCGTGGTTTGATACGAATTAATCAACGTCCAAACTCGATCTTCCGTGCCGAATTGAGACTTCGGTAATAATGATTACGACCATCTTAAATGGGAGTCGATTTTGTTCGTTTTAAAGGTTAGCCGTCGAACTTTCGAACTTCAGCAACCTTGACTGAGTTGATCTACAAGTTAAATTTGTTTTGTAATAGTCTCTAACAATTAAAGCGAATTAGAAATTGTTAATCGGGTTCATTGGGCTATTAATTATTCCTTTTAATTACGGTTAGATTAATAATTAATTTGTCTCGGAGTAGCTGTAGATTATTAATGTATTCTTAATTAACGGCATTAAAAGCCTTCATCAAAGTGAAAATAATTGTTTCCCCTGGGGATATAAAAAGTTTAAATCACCATTAGATAATCGTAAGAAAGCTCGAACCTTGAATAAAAAACTATGTAATAAAATACCAATTACGTAAAAACATGAATAATAATTAACTTATAGAAACATAGTTTAGAAAGTGTAAAATAAACATGCTGTCATCGCTGATGTCGATACCGGTTTTTCTGTTATTTTTTCGCCTCGCGAATTCGGTACTTTCTCCGTACTTGCAAAAACGCAACGGCCATAAAGCCTTATATCACTGTGATCTCCAGTTACATACGACGTTCCATACGTGGAGTTTTGACGTTGCTGTAACGATGCCTAATAATAGTTGTCATTTGCTAGTTATTCCGGTTTATGGTTTCGAAAGTAGAGAGCTAGATCTGATAAAAGCCACGATCTGACAAACCAGATTAAAAATTCATCACACGCGCATTTTAGTTTTATTAGTTTAATTACAAACATAGAAAAGAGACATGTTTTTTCCTCAATCTTAACTTTCCGCGAAGGCTGAACAATTGAGATATTTATTACTACAAAACTGTACGAAATAAAAGCAATAAAATTCGTTGTAAAAATAAGGAAAAAGAAAAACTACGACAAGACACAACATGTTACAAGTCACGATAGGGTTAATAGTACAATGTCCTTAACGATGGTGCAACATGGTAAAAAAAAAGCGTTACTCATCCTAATTTTCATACGTAAAAAACCGTGTGGGCAAGTAACTGTTAGTCAGGATCTTCGTCACGACTATTTTTAATTGTCGCGATATCAATCGGTTATTAACCTTGTTACTTACCGCACTAGGATACTTGGCAATGGCCAAAATAGAACCAAAATCGATTACGTATCAGAAACGACCTTCTGATCGCGGAACGATTGAGCTACTTTGCGCCATTTCTTACAAATGATAGGTAAGGGTATGTTCTTAATCTAGTAATTGAAAGGAAACATAGGTGGCAAAATGGAATTAAAGGTAAGACGAAACTAAACTTCAAAATCTGATAAACATATAAATCTTAAATTAAAGGAGGTGGCCTTGATATATGACAGTGGCATTTGAAAAGCATATCTTACGGTAGATTTAAAGTAATTTCCTATGTTTGTTAAATTGGATATAGAAAGCGCCGGTATCGGTATGCTGTATTTGCCGTTAAAATAACAGTGGAATAGTCTAAAATTTGCACGAGAAATATAAAATCTAGCTAAAAGATTACTCAGCAAAAGAGCGTAGCTGTAAATCGCAAAAAAACATGTCCGAGCTCGAGTAATACTTTTTTTTGCAGAGCATTCGCACATATGCACAAATAACGGGACCGGAAAGTAGACGCCACTCAACCGTTCCAAAATCAACTTTAAAATCCAAAATCGAGCGCTCAAATTACAAAAACAGAGAGCACGAATCAATAAACACAGGTGCTATCACCGAAACGTGTCAGGTCACGGATAGAACAAATATTTATTTACTCACTTTTGTATGACGTTGCAGCTAGTTAAATATAGTCGTTGCATTGAACGTTTTCAAGAATGTCGAGAATAGACGGTTGACGAATTTAACTTTAGGTTGTATCACCTTCAGTCCTATAATAAAGGTCCAGGAATAGTTCCGACGTAACGCAGAAATATTATACACACGCATATTACGACACATGAGTCGGGTACGATTTGGAGCGCCGCACCAGCCAAACTCACACTAGTAGTAAATTCCTCCATTCCAGTAAATATTTACCTGAAACAACAAAACATACAAAGTTAGATTATATAATGTCGGTAGCCTAATTTAACTTGATAATTAGACCGTTAACTAACACCGGGATTAGACCGTCTATTTACAGTGACCCCATTTCTCGACCCGAATTCGCGAGTGCACCTTTTTTTCGGCACCCATTAAAAATAATGTTACACAATACAGCCTGTCACAACAGCAGATTCAGCGCGTCAAGCGGACGCGAGATATATCGTTTCAAGGTGTAACGGTTTAAAAAAATTAGACCGGAGTTCTAAAACCAAACACTAGCAAACGGTGACCTTTCTAACGGGTTTGAAATTAATTGTTACCAAGATACGACTAAACGGCCAGAAACTAGGTCTCCAAACCGGACAGATTATATTCGGTTACGAAACTTAAAGAACAATGAGCTGGAACCGCAATATTAATAACTCTAACTCAAGTCTAATGAACTCTAATAATAACGCGTCTATTTCTGCCTGACCTATAAAATATTTGACCACTGCAACATTCTGGATGCCAAATAAAATCCCATAAAAAACCATTGCACAATATGGAAACTCGAAATACCCGCAACATGAAAAACAAAATTTGAGAGCGCACTCAGGAGTTGGGCAACAACGGTTGTTCGGCCAGTTAACACGAGAGCTTCTACTTCAAACGATTTGTAAGCAAAATATTTCAGAGATTGATGACTCTTTCATTTATCACCTCTGAGCCTTGAGTTGGATTGTTATGTCGTGTCTTGAGCGCTGTGCGTGCGATTCTCGACAAAAGAAATTGGATCTTTAGTAGATAATCCGTGACTAATCGACAATTACTCTTGCTTTAAAGTAAACTTCCTAGACAGTTCATGGGTAAATTCGATGAAGCGACCAAGGGCTTCGGGGCATATGCTGGCGACAGGTGGCGCCAGACATGTGGGCACCGAAGGGCCACAATGACGTAAGCGAGACGGCTAATAAAAACAGTCGGCTGCAGAAAGGGACAACTAAGCCCTGCACGCGCTCACAGTCACGTACCAAATTTATTTTATTGGTATTTTAAATAATTCTCAAGATTTCTCGTAGTTTATATGACAGGCTAAGAGAAATAATAGCCATGTCTTTGTAGATTGAAGATAACAGAAACTAACTTTATATTTTATGTAATTTCAGGTGTCGAGGGATGACTACGAGATCGACTACAGCCCGAGTCCGAGAGGATCTCCGTTAAAGGATACCTCCAACATCCAGGAAGATCAGACCTACTTGATCAGCCGTCACAATCCTAATCGCACCTTCCGTCGGGAATCAGTCATTGCCTCTTGGAAAAGTTTGAAGAAAGAGAGAGAGCAAGCTTTAGGAAAAAGGATTGTGTACGTAGACGCAGAAAACTTCGAAGATTACTACGGAAGGAACAAAGTTAAGCGTTGCAAGAGCGAGAGGACAGCCGTCAGAACGGACAGTGTCGCAAGAGTTCCAAAGAAAGTTAAAAGGACCTATTCAGTCCTATACAGATACGACCCTAATGAAGAGAAAGTAGTGAAAGAGTACAAATACCAGCTACCAAAAGAGCAACAACCAATCATGCCGGTCAGTTCGCCAATGCACAAGGCCTTTTCCGAACCTTTCTTGTGCCCCGATAGGAAGCCAAAGAAGAAAGTCAAGCGTTCCTTTACCACCCTTTTGAACATCAAAACGAAGTTCTTAAACATATTCTCGTCGAAGAGTTAAAAATTCTTAAGTAGTTTTAATTGGAATAGTTGCTCAATTCAATGCATTTTCATTTAAAATGTAAGAATTCTCAAAGGAGTTGAAATTGTGATCGCGTAATTTCTAGTCAAAGATTGGCGTCAAAGGAGTGTAATTATATTGTAATAATAGGATTATTGGAACATTTTAATGGCGGTCCAGAGGCTTTTTCGAGGAGTAATCCTTTTTAATCTAGAGCTGAACCCTTTTGAGACCAGCGGCGGGAACAATACCGGACTACATTTAACGTTTTGTGTTCTTTCTTTTGGCCTAGGCCGCAGTTTTAATTTAATTTAAGTAATCATAAATTGAAAGAGATGTCATATGCTACAGAAAAAGTGACCAAGGTCCCCGGTGAGCAGGGCTGGGATCGAACCAGCGACCTCCTGCTTTCGCGGCAGAGTTTAATTTAAGTATTAAGTAACATTCTAAATGTGGTTTATTATGAAGTTGATTCTGCGAGATCGTATGAACAATTTTACTGTCTCACAAAAAGCTTAATGATATTCACTGAATCAAATTGTAATGTTTCTTTTAAATCAGACTAATATACTAAAGATAGTATTGAGACACAATAAAGATTTCGCAGAAATCATGTAGGTACTATAGAAAATAATAAGGTAGTAATGCGTACCAATTGTATTTAATGCCATAATAGATATAATGTGATATATACGCGTGTTGTGATAATTATAAATGTACCTATGTAATTGTTTTATTGTGGTTTCTGAATTGTAATTCGTTTTACACTTTTTGATGCCAAAGAACAATATTTTTAATAAGAGTCCCGTAATATAATATGTCATTTCAGGTTAAAGATACCACATGTTCGGTTGTATAAGGTTACTTTATAAAATAAATCATTAAGGCTGCGTTTTACCAAATTTTTATTCCGAAACTAACGTTTACTCTCAGATAGTAACGTCAAATTACTATGGGATTTTGACATTAGTGTCCAAGAGTAAACGTTAGTCTTGGTTAAAAAGTTTCGTCAAATCTAGCCTAAGGAAGTAGCGCCTTATCGATAACTGGTAAAATGATGGGGTACCTTTACTGAAAACGTCACATATTTTATTAACATCTGACATTTGTATTGTACTTTATATTTTAGTTGAAATATATAGTCAACATAACAAATTATTTTAAATTTTAGTTCATTCCTTTTAAGTTTAATTGTATTGTATGTAGCCAAGTAAGAATAACGACATATCATAGATCGTAGATGTGATAGTTAAAATCTTATTTGATTAGGGAGAATATATGATGTATCGTTCCCGGAGTCACTCAGTGGGAATATTCCCAAGCGGGAACGGAACATTTCTATGTGCAACTTATATACTTTTTTTTAAGAGTAGAAACTAAATGTCAAACAATTTTTATAATTATAGTATTTTAATAAATCACTATTGCAAAACTTGTACAGTTCAAAATTCAAATCTCTCACATATTGTAAAATAATTATTTCTTACAAATATTAAAACCATTTGTAGCCATTTGATCTATTTAACAAGTAATGTTACAGACAGTTATGATTACGATGAAAATAAAATGTATATTTATAATATTATTGCATTTTATTGTATTCCTTGAAATTACATCAATGTATAATAACAATAAGAATTACTGGTATTAGTTTTAGATAATTATATAAAATATAGATATGATATGATAGTACAGACAGACAAAAAGGAACGTAGTGTTCTAGATTGTATGTATCCATCGCTATGTATACATGTATGTATTGTTCATATGGTGGTTAGGTGTCAAAGTGATATAACTGGCAATTGTATTTTAGACATATAATCACTATGGTGTAAGTTCTTTCCTTAATGGTTATCTATATGATAAACATAGTTAATTTTCATACAAAGTAAAATATTGCTAGAGTAAAACTTTGGCTCTTTTCACTAAAGCCACATAGTTTTGCTATAAAAGAGCGTAAATATTAGCCTTAGATAATTCTAAAAACCACATATATTAAGTCGATTGCATCAATAATATTTAACGAACAAATTAACATTAAAAACGGCTCCAACGTCTGTCATTCTACGGAACAGTCGAACTGTCCATGCGATCAGATGGGCGTCAACCTGTGTTATTTATGATTATAAAACAACAACCAACCGGATCTTTATTTGAATTTTAAAATATGCTGGTTATTTTATTTTATGGGGGCAAATAAGCTTATATAATGATAAATATCCTTGCAGCTCCTGACAGCACGTCTACGATCTTCTGCTATCCTCAGAAAAGTAAAGGAACAACTGGAGTACTCCTCGATGCCCAAGTCGGATAAATAAGATATTTTTTTACATAAATATTACCGAAATTGCATCTTATATTCGGTATAGTTATCGGAAACGCATTTTCAAAAATCCTTTTTGGTTATAATAGAATAAGTACAATAGGACTTCATCAAACGTCAGTTTAGTGAGTTATTAAGAACATACTACAGTTAGCAACCAAAGCAAGTGCAAATGCGTTTGGAAGAATAAGCGCAATTATTTTACTATCTTGTCATTTTATGACTACTAACATAGGATTTCGAAGCTCGTTTATCTGCGGCATCTCTGTAACTCTTTCGCTATTAAGATTGATAGAGAGACGAAATTGATTATCAGAGACTGCGGTAGATCCCTACCGATCTTGTATAGGTGACTATACACAGTTAGCTTAACAATTAAAAAAGCACATTATCACCCGCATATATGTGTTAACTGCTGACAACACACGGCGCCATACGGGCGAACTGTTTAATACGCTTAATCCCACGGGTTTGGGGTCATTAGAAAATAGAATAAGAATAAGAATAAGAAACATTTATTCGTGACGATCACATACAACACATAATAAAAGAACAAAAACAGGAAAACAGAATTGTTGTGTGCATCACGAAATGGACCCAACTCAGCATAATAGGTTATTGTTACAATGCTTTTTTTATTGCTGGTATTAATTACTGTTTCTTCATTGTACCAGAATCATCACAAAACATGTAGGAGGGGACATTAAACGTAGATTGGTTAACTTATCCTTTTCAGGAATTTCTTTCATACATAAGGTAACCAAGCTTATGTCAGTGTAAAAAGTTTAAGCGCACTCGGTCAGTTAAATGTCTTAGTGCGAGAATGTTCACGAAGCAACATTCTTAGGTAACAGCCAATATGGACAATCCAAATCCCAATAGCCAGATACTCGTAATAATGCACTACAGCGTGGGTAAATAGTACCACGTACTGGGACCACCGCATTTTTTCATTCCAACGCTGCGGCTTATAATATAATAGATAATTTTTAGCCTTAAATCTTAACGATGATTAGAACCTTTCTTGCAGAAACAATAGCATTTCTTATACATATTCCGAAATTCTCAAATGCAAACAATATTCAATATAATTAAAACCGAAAAGTAGCGCTTCAATGAGCAAACAGAGGAAGCAACAAATCAATAATTAAGGGCACGTCGTCCACATTTTATTTCCCTTCAATAAAATAAAACTTTTAGATTTCTGCTTGATTGTAGGCTTTGCAATACTTATCTTTAAAATGAACTAATTAAGAGCTATATTCAATCGGCGATATGACTGTGTTATTTGTTAAGCTGCATACAGACCAGAAAGCGAGCGAGCGAGCTAGGAACGGGCGGAGTTTTCGCAATGCGAGCATACTTAGTATGAGGTCACTATTATACTAAACTTTGTGTGTGCTGAAAGTTCGTTTTAAGATTAGATTACGTGCTAACTGCGGTTTAATGAACATTGTGCTTGATTCCAAATCTCCCATTGAGCAGAGACGGTGAAATTTCAGACGAATCACTATTGAAATCTCAAGATTTACAACAACCAGCCTACTCGTATAACTTGAAGGCAACGGGTTCCGGTTGCACTTAGGCGAATGATCGGATTCGCACTGAAACAGAATATCCCGATGCTTCGCAATGAAAATTTTAATAAAGTTTAGTACTTAAAGCACTTTCCGGGGCGGTACCGGCAATATTAGCAGGCCGTAGCTGGCCGCGATATTCGTATGTTTTCATCACACCTGCTCGTAAATTGTGATATTATATGCAAGCATACTTAGACTTAAAGGGCTGTATTACTCCCATGGTTTTAAAGGTCCCATGGTTTGGTTAACTTTGATATGGGTCTGATTTAACGAAGCGTGTTGCAGATGAGGTTTGTGTTAGTGTTAAGGTAGTTTTTACTTATAAAGTTGACGAAGCTTGTGCGGATTGTTTATGTCTAATAGTACGTTGACGAAGCATGTGGCAGATTCCTTTTTTGTATACCTCGACGATGTAACATAATTTTTTTAAAGGATTCTCATACTACTTTACCGCCCGCGTGGAGCTCCCCGAGCACCTGCCCCCCACGCGCTCGCAGCACGTAGTCACTCCGGAGTACTGTGGACTGTGCTACTGCACTACCTCATTATTGTTTCTTTACCTGTCTAGAAAGTTTATTTATTTCCTCGCAAATGTGATGAAAAACATTATGTGTACCACGGGCAGTAAGGGGATTACTAACTCGGGTCATTTAAAGCCCTCCGCCTTCGGCGTCGGGCCTCAATAGACCCTCGTAAGTAGTGCCCTTCTTACCGCCCTAGATACACAATGTACTATTCCGTACCCTAATTGTGGGACGTTTAAACCTTGAACGACCTTTTAATCAGTAGGTATACCCAGATATGCATAACAACCAACATTCAGTTTTAAGGTAAACGAATTACACTTAGGCAATCGATCGTATTCGCACAGAAAGCGAATGAGATATCCCCCGGTCACGGCGCTCGCTCTAATCTACCCCCAGCATAATGCTTACGTTACATGCGGTACCAGGCTCAGGCCCGTGGGAACGGCGAAAATTTGAATAAACCCCAGTAATGGCCTCTCCTGGGCACTTCCTGCCATATTCGCGGGGCCGCTGTCCGCGATATTCGTGTGTTTCCGGACTATGGACGCTAAATGTGGGACGATTTAAACTTGAACGACCTTTTTTACGAGTTTAAACAGTCTCTTTATATTTATGGCTCGTAATGATGCTTGGTCATTTGGCTAACCAGTTTTTTCTGAGGGCGGCTTCCGGGCGCGGTATTATCATTCAGCGATTTAGTTATCACCACATTACATATACAGAAAGTTTAGCTTCTCCCATCCATAGGTAACGTAAGTGCTACATTTTGAAATACTCCGTTGTGTAATACATTGGGTTTTAGGAGAACTACTGAATGTGGGCTTACCTACTCAAAATAATTGTGTATGCAGTCATCTGTTACTGCGATTGTTATTCATTGAAATTAAACACTAGAAAATATTGTATACGTTTGTTAACAACATGACCCAACGTATGTGCAGGGTTTGATAGAATTTTGACTAAGTTTATCAAACTACTAACTCTTTGTCATAGCAGGATTAAATTGAATGAAATGGCACTGGCAAATTCTAGATTGATAGTCACAGATATAGTCAGAAGAAGATAAAATAAACTTTGTATTCCTAATATTCATTGTCAATTAAAGTTGTTACGTTACGCGTATATAATATTAAGGCTACTTTATTACAACAACACAACACCAAAGATAAATATCAATCTGATACCAATCGTTACAAGCAAAATATTTATTTAACAAGCCAATACGATAACGGTAGACAGTATGTCAGACAAGTAATTACAGCATTTTTCGATATCAAGGTTTCGACAAGACAATCCCATGTCAATTCTAAACAGAACAAATGATTTCGATAAATACCTATTAAAAGAAAAAGTTGGGGGCAATTCTAGGTTGGGATAATGATTATCCTATAAAGAGATAAAATAAATAAGTAGTTTGTTTTTGTTAGTATGATTGTTAGGTTACGTGTGTGTTTACGAGGAGATTGTACTTTTTTTGTTATTTTTTTTTTATTTTTTACTTTTAAAATAGCGGTTAATGGAACGAAGAACTAAGTGAGGTTATTACGATAAATATGGCGGTTTGTTTATTTGCAAGTTGGATAGACGGCAAGTGGAAAAAAATCGAAAACTTTTTTTTATTCTTCGTTTTATATCTAGATGTATTTTTGATCAGCTGTTCCATACAAAGCGACCCTGTACCACTGAGAACGTGTTAAAACGACACTTCTCTTCTCTTTGATACGTATGACCTTTTCCGTCTCATCAGATAACAGATAGCATCGAGCAATCAGAGTAATGTGTAATTATAATTAATGTACCGACCTCTTATGATCGGCCTCAATTTTTGCCCTTGTGTAGGTCTATTGTGCTAGCTCGTTTCATGTTAGCATTTAAGTACATTAAAGTTCATCTAGGCTGAATAGAGAAGGCCAAAAATTTGCAGTGTTTATTTACCGTTTATTCTGACAGAAAAAATACGTCTTTAGGACTGTGAGAGGTTTTAGACAATTCGGCACTTAATGATTTTAGGCATACCTAACTAGCTCAACATTTTAGGGTACTTCGTTCTCCGATAACTTGAACTAACCTATGCGTGTTTCTTATTAATAAATAACTTCGTATTTTTATCACATTAGGCGTGTCATGTTTCGATTGCATTCATCGTCGGACAGTGATATTATCACCTGGGCGGCTCAGACAGCACTGACTGCGACCAGCGTAGGTAACGTAGTGAATAACGTGAAAACGAGAGTTTAAACCATTTTAATTTTAATACCACATACACAGGTTTGCGGTCCCTTGAAGCTGTGAAAAAACCAAACCTCTACGTCAACACAATAAAAAGATACGGCCGTTACTGTCGCATTTCCTATACATTTGCAAAGGGAATGAAAATGTATAAGGTACAGGGTACTTCCTGTTTACCTAGAACCACGAAGTTTGGCAAACAGGAGGCATTAAGCAAATAATAACTCTAAACCTACACATGCATTTATGATTCTTAAACAAACCACAACTCCGCTTCACTTTAAAAAAAAATATATCATCAAGTACTGCTACTGCTATTTTAGACTCAAATGCATTGTATTACCATTTACCATTCAATTTCGAATAAACTTCAGGGTCTTACATATTAAAGTTGTTTTACTTCGTTAAAATCAAAAGGGAATTTAGTAGTATACTATCCAATTGTATTTTAGCATCTATTACGTTGAAATAAGATTCAAATTTTCCCCATTAACACTTTTATTACTATCTACGATGAGTACGATGGCGCCAGACGGAATACAAATATGGTGAATTTCTCTAAGAATATAAATTGTTTTGGCAGTTAAGTAATCAATAAACGCATTTATTAGTAAAACACGATTTTATTAAGCTTTTTAAATTGTTAATGTGAAAGGTTAGCGGTTTTTTAAATGTTTAATCTGTTCTAGTATCTTTAAAAGGAACTTCTGTTGAGTGGGCCGGGCTATTTGGGGGTCCACATCAGCGAACGTCGATAATCGATACTTCGTTATATGTGTGTTTTCCATGAGCTGTACCTAATCATATTCGAAAGCGCCTGCGGCATTCGAAAGTATGTCCAGAGCGGACATATCACTGTTCTACCGCAAGTGTTCCGCTCGTACCACTACTCTGGCAGTAGCGAGACGGACATACTTTCGGGTGTACTGTGTACTGTAAAACGGTTACCTACAACTCATGGTGAGCACATAGCAGACTACTCGTACCTCGCCCGCATATCCGAACGATGGAAAAGCAATCAATCAATCAATCAATCAATCAATCATATATTTATACAAAAAATGACAAAATGGCAAATGACAAAATTACGATTAACGGTTTTAGGCGTCCATATACGCTGGGGCAAACCGTCGGATCTGCATAGTCAGACATCCACCGGACAAATTTTCCATACATTGTTTGAAAGTTCCGGCGGATATGCTTGAACGTATATTATCAGTAGACCTAATGGTTCATAAAATATGAAATTGCGTTTCTTGCACGTTATTCATGTTTTTCTTCGTTTATTCTGCTTTGTTAATTAGATGTTTTAAGCTATTTTACTTACCACAACACCAAATATGTCGTACAACACATTCATTATTTAGAAACTGCCAATATTTACCTGCAACCAAACAAATAAAACGTTAAAATTACAGTAAAAATCAATTTAATGTTATTAATCACGCTCCCAAATTAAAAACCGACTTTAAGGTCCAATTTAAGGTCAGCAAATCATTGAAACGTCAGTATCAATTTGCTTCACACCGACACCCACGTAAAATTTAAAATAAGTAAAAACAATTTTCCGCCTGTCAGTAATCGGTGATTGCATTCGCATATATCTTACTTATTCGTATTATTTACAAATGGCCCCGTGTTCGGGCGTTTCCGACTTACATACACTTTAAATGGACACGTTGTATGATTGAAATTATATGAAATCGTTTTGACATTACTTTCAAATATGGACTTTATTGTCCAGAGAAACGGGTTTAAATTGGAACGGCAGATAAATTGTTCCATCGCCAACACTGCCATAAGGTCTACCGATTGTCATTTAAGCGTTATTTTTTCAATGTTTTTAGGCTGGCTACATCGTGATCTGTCAACTATAAGATGACAGCGGTTCGGTTTCCGCTTGTTCAAGATTTTAAAGCATACAGGATGTAATAAAAAAGCTGGCGATGCTGATCATCAGCATTTTTGTTACATATCGTTTATACGTACAACTATCATCAAAATTATGACAAATATAATCCTGATGCAGCATATGTCCAAAGGTTTCGAATACCAGAGACTAACGGCAAAGGGAAATGTGCTAGTTCGCAACTAACGTAGTATTTTGTTAAGCTATGTTGAATATTGAATTGAAACACTTTAAAAAGGAATAATCGGGCAGTGGTTAGCTGTGATAACGAGTGTTGTGCAGGGCTCGAAACGTAAGATCATGGTGTTATAATATACGCGATTAATCCGGTTTGAAGTGTTTTATTTCAATTAATACTAATCGCGGCAATAAAAGTCAATACTATTGTGAACATTTTTTACGTAGTGCATCACTAGAATTTCCAATTTCGTATAAGTTTAAGTCATTTCATCAAAATTTACTATTCTTGATAAAGACTTGCTATCGCGTATTACCAGCGTGGGAATGCTGCCTGTGTGATGGGCACGTTGGGTCTAGGTGAAACATTGAAGAAGAAGAAAGAAATACCTTTTTTTTACAGTTGTATTTTATAGTTAGTTCTAGTTCTATTTAATATTAGCTTATTTTTATATGAAGTTTTCAATTTAAGATATTATGTTACTTCATGTTGTGTTATAGTTGCCGATTTCTAAGTCTGAACTTTTGACACATCGAAATACCCGTAGAACGTAAACGCGCAAGACACTTTGGAATTATAAACAAAATCCCATAAAGATATTACAGCTAGTCATGTACATAAACACAATATTTCACTTTTCATAAACATAATGTGATGAATGTTACATTTTTTCATACATTAGTTATTGAATATTTTACGATAACAATTTAGCACGCCAACAGTTACGGTCTACGTCGTATTTTTTTTAAATTTAGTGTTGTGACCATGTCTGCTGTTCCGATTCATACAACTGTCTGTTAATCGATAAAAATCGATCTTGTTATCAATAGGCAATACAGTAAAAAATCAAAACAAAACGATTAAAACGAAAATAAAACTAAGTACGATGTGGAAAAAAATGTTATTTAAAATAAGACAAATTAACTATGAAGGTTTTTATCTTACATTTTAAGAATTCAACAGTATTGATTTCTGAACGAAACTAAGATGACTTTGGAAAAAATCGTATGACAAATGCGCAGTTTGTCGAAGTTTCTCGGTCTTATCAAATACAAATCCGTAGTAGTAAAATCGAATCAAACAATTCATCGCTAAAATCAATAATCGCTGAATTTGACAAACGATTTGTCTTAGCCTCATCACTAAGTACGTCAATACTCAAGTGTCAAAAGTTCAGACTTAGAAATCGGCAACTATAAGAGGTGCAGCTGTCGGATGCATAGGTACATGAAATAAAAATGCTTAAAAACATGAAATGCAGCACCGGTGCCCTTTTAATGAAGTTTCTCTCAGTGCACCTGCAACGTAATCAAAGAGGACATCTGAATTTTAATGCAGATGCTCGTGAGACTGTTTTTAATTATCTTATTATGCAATTTCCCTTTTACGCTATTTACATATTTTACCTACGTAGTCAAAGAAAGCTAGCACATCTTCGAGCGACTAATGATAGTGTATATTATATGGAGTAGACATGTGGGCCACGCCGCCGCCGCCGATCTTGGCGTGAAATCGGCGTGATCTTGACCGACTTCAGCTTGACCATAAGCATAATATGAATGTATTTGACATATTTTCAATGTTTAGTTGGTCACTCGAGTATGTACTGGATACTCGGGTGACTTAAATGTATGCCGCATATCTGAGCGGTAACAAAACATACACGTTTGGCATTCGGTCAATCGTCGACGGACTCGGCGGCGGGCGGCGGCAGCGCGGCGGAGCGGCGCACAATGTCTAATATGGATGGAGTCGCGCGTTTTTTGCCAAAGTACTTAGGTATGCCGTGCCTCCGGACAGCCTATGAACTCATGGCGACGGTTCGTTGACGGCGAGCTACGTCCGTCCGGTGGGACTGAGCTGGAATGGAACGAGGCTAGAAAGGTCGCTGAAGATAGACAGGGATGACGAGCTTGTGAACCTTTGCATCTCTGGGGTGTTATAGTACAGTAACAACAACATGTCATAGCGGCGCGCGACGCGCGAGTTATCAGAGAACCCATTAATTAAACCCTACTATCTCTGCAGCTGACTGTACATTGTGGTTACCAAGAATAATAATTTAGATTGACCAAATCAATCGTCGTGAGTCATTTAAACTCTAAAAATGTTATTATGTCGGTAGGTTTTATTTAAGGTAGGTATATTACTTATGAATTTGAAATATTGAATAGCACAAATAAAATATATACTCAGCTTTTTTTTTTTATACTACGACGGTGACAAACAAGCATACGGCCCGCCTGATGGTAAGCGGTCACCGTAGCCTATGGACGCCTGCAACTCCAGGGGTGTTACATGCGCGTTGCCGACCCTTTAAAAACTTTAACACTCCTTTTTTGAAGAACCCCATATTGTAGTCCTTTGGGAAAACAGTGGCAGGGAGCTCATTCCACAGCCGGAGCGTCCGCGGGAGGAAGTTCCTCATAAACCGCACGGTACGAGACCATTTAGGCTCCAGGGTATGCGGGTGAACACCCTGCCGACGGCGAGCGGTGCGGTGGTAGAATGCAGCCGTTGGCATCATATCAAACAATTCCTCAGAGCACAATCCATTGTACAAGCGATAGAATACACATAAGGAGGCGAAGTCTCTCCTTAGACTTAAGGGTTCGATATCGCTCGTGAGTTTGGGATCGTTGACAATTCGGACAGCACGTCTTTGGATCGAGTCAAAGGGGCCCAGCTGGTATCCAGGTGCTCCCGCCCAAAGATGGCAGCAATACTCCATATGGGGCCTGACTTGGGACTTGTATAATAACAGTCTTTGCCCCGGAGAGAAGTATTGCTTAGCTCTATTGAGCACACCGAGCTTTTTGGATGCCAGCTTGGCCTTCCCTTCCAGGTAGCTACGGAATTGGACGTCACTGGAAATGTCAACACCCAGGATCCCAATACTCTCTGACATGGTAAGGACTGTGTCTTGGAATTGTGGGACCACAGTAAATGGGTTTTTTTTAGCGGTGAACGCGCAAACTTGTGTCTTAGTGGGGTTAAATCGGACAAGATTTTCCTGGCCCCACAGTGAGATATCAGAGAGAGCACTCTCGATGTCTGACACAAGCTTTTCACGACTCTCTAACACAACGGGACGAGGGATGTTAGCACGGCCTGTGTAATAGGCATCCCCAGTACTGTCGTCTGCATAACAATGAATATCGCCAATGGACAACATGTCATTGATATGCAGCAAAAACAGCGTTGGGGATAGCACAGAGCCTTGTGGTACACCAGCATTTATGTCCATGCTATCGGAGCAGCTTCCGTCGACAACGGCTCGTATGCATCTGCCGGACAAAAAGCTGGCAATCCATTCGCATAATCCCCCGGGCAGTCCGTAAGATGGTAACTTCGATAGAAGACCCCCATGCCAAACCCGATCGAATGCCTTCGCTATATCCAGGCTGACTGCCAATGCCTCACCTTGACTCTCAATAGCTGAAGCCCAGCGGTGGGTGAGATACACCAGAAGATCACCAGTGGAGCGACCATGGCGAAAGCCATACTGACGGTCACTGATCAGATCGTGATCCTCTAGGTATCCCAGGAGCTTTGCGTTGATTATGCGCTCCATCACCTTGGAGAGAAGGGAGGTTATAGCGATTGGCCTGTAATTCGACGGGTCTGATCTGTCACCCTTTTTAGGCACAGGGTGCACAAGGGCGGTCTTCCACGAAGACGGCACCTGCCGTTTGTGATATGAGAGCGTGAAAAGGCGCGTGAGCACTGGACACAACTCGGGAGCACACCGCTTGAGCACCACTGCTGGTATGCCGTCTGGCCCGCTCGACTTGTGGACGTCTAATGATAGCAGCTCCCGCCGGACATCAGTTTGCCTGAATATAATACCGGGCATGGAGAAACCGCACCGCGGGACGGTAGGGGGTGCGGTACTGCCATCATCGTCCATGGTCGAGTTCGAGGCAAAGAGATTGCCCAAGAGATCAGCTTTCTCCTTTGCACTGTGGACCAGATCACCATCAGCATTTCGCAGTGGTGGTAAGGACGACCGACAAAAATTTCCCTCGGCAGCTTTGGCGAGCGACCAGAAGGCACGACTCCCTGAGGGATAGCCCACGAGCTTCTCACCAATTCTGCCGACGAAGTCGAATTTAGCTCTGGCAATGGCTCTTTTACTGGACCTCGAAGCAGCATTTAATTTGCGTTTCACATCAGAAGCGTTAGGATCCTTATCAGTAACGGCCTTGGTCCAAGCCCTAGGTCAACCAAGGCAAATGCAACTATGAGGCAAATGGGTTTGTATGATTTAACTCTTGGAGCGTAAAACATTTATTTAAACTTTCACGATTTTTACTCATTATACAATTTACTAAAACGGGGCTTAATCCTGTAAAACTTAATTTAATGACTAGCACATAACTTAAGTTTTACACGACTAAGGCGTTTTAGTAAATTTTATAATGCGTAAAATATTGTTTTATCAAATAAAACATTTTACAAAAGTTATACAAAACCCATTAGATTAAGAGAAGTTTCAATTATTTAATTAATTACTGCAGGAAAATAGGATATTTTGGAGGCAAAATTTGTACAGCTTTGAAATTTTGTTTATAACTAAGTATATCTTGGCACCAGAAATAAGGATCTACCGAGTCCTAGGAAAACATAGACGTCCAACCCCTCCCAGGGCCTCCAGAGCAGGGGGTAGTTTTTTATTAATGCACATTTTACAAACTACGCAAATGAGGTATCATTTTCGATGTAATTTTGTGAGCTGAATCGAATGAGAACATACTTATAGGGTCAATATTTTCCTAGATATTTAGGGTCAAAGAGGGTAAAAACTACGGTTCGTATCAGCGCACGAAATCACATAGAAAATTATACCTCACTTGCTTTGTTAAAAAATTTATTTCATCCGCCCGTTAGGGGAAATGTCGAAGTCCTTTTAATTTATGGAGGGCCAGTGCTGCACTGACATATGCACCATATAAGTATGTTCCGTTTCAACAGAAAGTTCTCAATACTAATTTAATGCTTTCAAGGTTTAAATTGAGGTTAAAGAGCCATATCTTTTTAAAAACAATAAAGACAACCAGTATGACGCAGCCAATATTTATGGACTCGTACCTATAGGTAGGTTATAAGTCTTATGTTTCTTATGATCATGTATGGAATTCATTATTTTTAACGAGTTTCACACAAAGGTGTTGGTTACGCACAATACATATTGCTCTTAAAGTGGATTTTGATAATGCGACCTAGGTACACCTACTTTAAGTCCTATGTGTGTTGTAAAATATAGGCTTCATTTAAACACATCTGGCCTTGTTATTTTTCATGTCTCACAGAATATTTAGTAAAAGTAGAAAACAGTAGTTATCGGGGTTTCTTTACGACCGCTTGCCTACTGAAGTGAAATGGGTCATTAAAGTCAAATGAAATCGTACCAAGCTATACTTTATTCGAATTGATGGTAGCTGGTAAAACAATATAACTAATCGATCCAAAGACAGAAAGCTAAAAAAGCAGATTCAACGATGATTTCTTATGGGCAACAACCGATGACAAGCTGACAAGTAAACGTTGTTTTGACAGCAAAGCTCTTGACAGTTTATGCGCTTAACATACAGAATTATATAAGTACATGAATGCATAGATAAAAATATGGTAATATATTGAATTTTAGGACAATCACGGCTAAACTGCACTACTCTGCGTTAGAACTAGTAATTCTCTTAAAATATGAAAAAGAACTAAATCACAAAAATATGATTGAAATCGAGAAAGTAAGGCCCAGTAACATTCAATGAAACCTATTTTAAACATGATCCGTTAAGCCGTGTTTGAGTGAGAAGTTTGAAATGAGTTCTGCGACTGGTTCTTTATGGTTTCTATATCTCTCTGTATATAGATATTATCAGTACCATACGGGCAATATTATGTCGTCCTTGTCCTTGGCAGACCCCGTCGCGTCTGCCGCCACGAAGGATCTATTTATTTATAAATGCCATGGCTATTAGGCATTAGAGCACAATGATGCATGGTCCACTAGGTAATTAGGTTTTGAACACAAGCTATAATTAGACAGTTACTTGGGGCTACACAAACACATGTCACATGACTATTATTATGAACATATGTAATGACTGGTAATAAAGGAGCAGACTAGCCGCTTGATGGGAAGCGGCCGTAGTCGTTCATGGACATATTTAATCAGCATCAAAACAGCCACATATGCGTATTCAGTTGATTAGAATTAGGTATTTAATAATGGGTGCTTGCTAAAGTACCTAACTCAGGTTATAGCGCAAGGGAAACACCTAAGGACTAGGAGTAATCCTTGTAGGATTATTCAAAATTGTTTCTATGTAGGTAACAGTCTCGTAAACTACATTTGTGTAAATATAAGAAATGAACTTTATCAACAAGCGACAACGTGGTACATTTTACAAAAAACAAGCACATGTATTGTTAACTCAACCATAGGTAGAGTGTACTTCTTGCATGTTTTCAGGTTTTCACTCGAATTCCCTGTCAAGTGGCATTGCACGGAGTATGATTTTGCATAATTTTCCATAAATTTCACATCCCTAACCCCTAGGTTAACTCCCTCATTCGATAAGGAGTTCACACGCCATATTCCTCGTATACAAATCACTAGTTTATATATGATTTGGACTTTATATCAGAGGATTAGGATTCGTAATTGCGCGACAAGTTTTGAGGCTGGTTGTTACCAACGGAAATGGCTCAAATTCCTGAGACATGTAAATGCACTTGCGATTTAGTTCCCAGGAAGGTAAACAGTTTTTGTACTTTTGCTAGTGACACTTAAAACGGTTACTTTAGGTGTATCATACGAATTGAATCATTCATTTCTATTACTTACTACATACACTCTCGCCAGTCGCCACACTAACGCACATGAATCATACAAGAATCTGAAAGATTTAAAGATTCCGCCGACGTCTCGTCTCGATCGCCCGACCACCTGGTGCCGAATGACTTATGTGAGTTTTAATAGCTGCCACTTGATTTAGGTTCTTAACTGTGGAAACCTGAATGCTGCTACCGGAGTCTACGAACCATATAGCCAAGAATCGGATAACTATAAGTAACGATTTTAATGAAATAGACTTGGTAGTTTGGACTGAGCTAATATAGAGGACTTTTCGATGCCACTTACATTTTCTTACTTGTGTAAACGTGATTGCTACTTGAGTCTAGTAAGAATTAAAAAAAAGTAACGTTTGTAGCGTCTAGAATAGGGTGCGTAGCCACTATGCCAATCGCTCACTCTTTATATGGTATCGTAATTATCTCTCTCTATCACTCTTTCTTATTAGTGTGACAATGACAGTTGCGTTTCGTAAGCGATTGGCATCTTAGTTACGCACGCTGGTACCTACTTCATGAAGTGATTGGTCGCTAATAACGACCCAAGTGGCTAATATTATTCTCGTACACAACGATGTCACTTCATTTAGATTTCAGACTTAACTATAAAGATTAAAGTCTACCTGGGTCGTCCAGAACATGAATCATACAAGGATGGGAAGAATTGATTAACGAGTCTACCGTCTAGACTTTATCGAATAGGTATTATGTCGAGGATCCAAACTTGTAATTTATTTGCACATCATCATTTTTATAAAAATTGCATAGCTTAAATGGCAAGTATACCTTTGATGAAAGTGTTTTATCGTCATTTACCACAAGTTTCTATTATAAACTTCTCGATACTCTGTAGCCACGTTTTCAAAATGCATATTTCATGCAAAACCCCAGACAGTCAAGCACATTAACACGATGAGCGCCATAATCAACAAGTGCTAACCATATTGATCCGATGTCTGATATCCATTACTATAACAAAGGTCCTGGCTCATTCCTTTCGCTCCCGAACATGTTGAAGCTGGTTAACGAAGTTTGCTCTCAGATTACGTATATTCCTAACGTTTTTCTAGATCATGTTATACTGGCGCCGGATAAAACTCGCATACGCGTTGTAATGGGGAAATACAACTTGATCATCCCATATTACAAACGAGCTCTCAACTCACGGCAGCCAGTATATTCTTAGTTAAACGAATAGCTGATCTGAAGGACTAATGAACTGATGAGGATTCCGCTTTACATTAAACCGAGATAAAACGCCTTACCCAAAGGAACTTCGGGAAGCAATTAATGGTGGCCCAGCGGTAAGGTTAGCGACTTTCGATCGCGTGTTCAAATACTTCAAATACTGCCAGCTTGTCCCAATGAGTTTTTCAGTTTTTGTTATTTACCAACCGCTTTTCAGTGAAGAAAAACATCGTGAGAAAACTGGACTAATCCCCAATAAGGCCTAGTCTATCCTATGGGTTGGAAGGCCATATGGCAGTCGTTTTCGTAAAATTTGCGCCTACGCTAACTCTTGGGATGAGTTGCCAAAGCGAACCCCAGGCTCCCTGAGCCTACATACCTACCCAGATAACGCTAGGAAGAGAACCCTAAGAAAGTTCGGGCTATGTACACATGCATAATGCATCACGGGTCCAGCTCGCTTCGCAAAACCTCACAAGTGATTTACTAAGTAGGTTCCTAGCCGAACATGTGTTGCATACACATCCAGTGTGTTCTGGCAGACCGGTTGTCTGCTAGCTATAACAATGACAAGCGTAATGGAAGCGTAAGGATCATGCTAAACCTTGTACGGCGCAGCGAATGACTGGTAAGGGATAGGAATATTGAATACAGAAGCTGCGCAGTTTCCATGTGTGTTATGTTGGTAGCTCTGGGTTAGCACCAATTAATTAATGAGGTTAGATACATTAATTAATTAGGACAGGATTAAGTGTACCTTTGATCGGATGATGAGGGTCAGATAATCATCTTGACGCGTTTAGGAGAGCGGCAAAGGTAAGTATCTGAGAAATATTGATTAATTGTTTCGAGCAAAATTAGTAATTTTATGCAAATGAGAAATATTTTCATCCATTTACATTTCATGCCGTAGGTACAATAAAAAAAACAGAACCTTCATGTTCGGTGGTTTCCAAAATTATAATAAATCGATCATATTTACAGTTCCAGTTTTTCCAGAAATAAATGTTAAGTACTTAAAGATCATTATAATAATAATAATTCACAAGCATAGGATACCTACATGTAACTATAACTTATAATATGATACAGCAATTCCAGACCTAATTTGTTTTACTAGTCCATGAAGTAAGTGCTCATAAATTTTAATACCTTACACGCGTTTGTGTGCGTTTGGGAAAACGATATTACACATATCATCTTTCATCATCATAATTTAACATACCACCTACGGTAATAAAAACATTGGCCGAATTTTGCTATAAAGCGAGCAAATACTCGTAAGCAGCTCAAGAAAAGCATTTTCTTGTGAGAAGATATAATTGGGTATCGCAATTAAAATTTAATTATTCAGTAACATAATAAAGTTAATACGGCCTCTTAGCCTACTCGTAGTATATATATATATACAGTGTGTATTGGCAACACTGGCTGTCAAAGAATAAGCAGCTGATTTCGTTAGGTCCCTATTTATTTTAAGATATTTAATGATATTTTGTGTAATATTAAGCCCATTACGTGATATTTCAATAGTTTTAATGTTAATTTTAATATATGTTTAATAAGTGCAGTGCTTGAGTGACGTTTACAAGTGTCTTGTAATGCTTCGAAATTGTAACCGTTAGAGGTTATAAATTCGAAATCCTGTGTTAATTTCCTTATCATATCTGCTATTTTTACACCGTAAATAATTCCAATTAGGTTGTAGAGGAAGTATAAATCATTGCAAATAGTTAGAACACAGTTTAGACATAGTGAAACGTCTCTATTTCACGCAAGTAAGTACCCACTCTCGCTTGGCTTTGGTGAACGGATCCTTGTTTTGTTTCGAGTTTATTTGAAATAATAGTAGTAACAATGCTAACTCGCAAGGCTACCGTAGCAGCTCTGGCTCGCCAGCATGGGAATGATAAATTACAACTTACCTTGATTGAGTTAAAAACATCCAAGGAGATGTGTACACAATTGCTTGGCGAGAGAGACGACAGTGAGAAGGAGTTATTATTAGTACTTGATAAGAATGATAAGTTAAAAAAGGAACTATGCACATTAGAAAGTAGTTATAATGATGTTAATTCTGAGCGAGCCCGGCTTCAGGAGACGGTTGACAGGTTCACTGAGTGTAGTGCTGCATATGAGCAGGCCTTGAAGGACATCCACTCACTAGAGAGAGCGCTGCATGATGCCCACGAGCAAATCCACGAGCTACAGGAGGCCCAAAACAATGCTGCAGTAGCACACACTCAGAGCTTATTCGAAGAACTAGTCGGGCCCGACTCCCAGTTGGTTACTGCTGCTATTGAAACCCCTGCGGCTTCTGATTTACTCTTGACCAATTCTTCTAACACATCTAGGCTAGTAACATGCAGTAGTAAAAAACTAAAAAAATATATTAAGTTGAATAAAATCATACAAAAAACACAAAAGTTGTCAAGACATAATAAATTATTTTTCAAGAATTTGAAATTCAGCAAAATTAATGTAAACTTAGTAGATAAGTTGGATATGTATTCTGCTCAATTACAAAATGGTGAGCTACAATATGAAACTGACACACAGATTTTAAAATTGAAAATCCAGGGTTTGGAGGATTCCATAATATCTTTAGAGAAAATGAATGAAAGTTCAAAGAAAGTTATAAGTGAATACTCACTAGCCATGGATGACCTAATTTCTCAAATTAAATATAATTCAGAACGGTTTGAGTCACTTACCGGTGGCCACTCAAGTACACAAGTAAGCGGTCAATTGTTGGGTGGAGGACCAAATCCGGATCTGTGTGCCAGTTTATCTCCACAAGAACTAAATAATAGTAGCTCCTTCCTCACTACACAAACCCCACATAAAACTGATGTTATTATGTACTGTGATGAGTTTGGAAGGAATATGGGCTCACTTCTAAACCAGTACTTAAAGGGACTTAGCGCAATCAGCAATTGTCTGCCTTACAGTAGCCCTGACATTATCATAGATCGAATTCTAAATGACAAAAATATTAATTCACATACAACACTGCTTATTCTTATGGGAAACAGGGGTAATTTAAACAAAAGTAATCTGATTAAATTATTTGAAAAATTAAATTCTATTACTGTGAAAGAGATTATTATGTTTACATTGCCCTATTGTGACCAATCATCAGATGCAGAAAATGACATCAGATATAATTTAAATAAATCTCTGTATAATATTTGTACATATAGTAATAAGTTTAGCATAATTGACATCAACAAATATGTTAGTGAGTATTATTTACCTAGTTTATTTGTGACTGAAGGTAAGTTTTACCTTTCTATGTATTATAAGAGACAAATAGCCCTATCGCTATCCTATTTATTAGACATTTCTGCCAAAAATTTGGCACATAAATCTGCTCCTATTGAGCAGGCCAATTATAACATGGAGTTGGTTCCAATTAAAACCAATAATTTAAACTAGGTGTTAAGACAATGGAGTGCCCTGTCTCTGGCAACTTAACTTTTAATAAATCTAATGAAAAATGCTATGATAATAAACATTACATCCACCTGGTTCATCAAAACATTCAGTGTATTAGAGGAAAAGACTTGCAGATACAACTTTTTTTAAACGATTTAAATATTGATATTTTGTGTGTAACTGAACATTGGTTAACAAATAATGAATTGATGCCACAGTTTAATAATCACCAGGTGGGTAGTTCGTTCACCAGACTAAGTTCCATACATGGTGGGTCATTAATTATTTTAAATAGTCAATTAAAATTTAAGGAACGTAAGGACATTGTATCCTTGTCTGTTGAACGGACCATAGAACTAAGTGCAGTAGAATTAGAGCAATTTATTGTTGTCTGTGTATACAGACCGCCTTCAAGTGATTTTGAACTCTTTGAAAGTGTAATGAAATCTGTGCTATTAAAAATAGTTGCTACTTCTAGTAAAAAATTACTTGTATGCGGTGACTTCAATGTAAATATTTTGGAAGATTCAACAATAAGTTGCAGATTGTTGAATCTTTTCAAATCTAGTAATCTTAGTCACATATTTATGGAGCCAACTAGAGTGACGGCTTCTAGTGCCACATGTATAGATAACATTTTCACGGATATTTTTCCTAGTAACAAAAGTGTAATCAGTAAATTAGAGTCAGATCACCTGGGCCAATTAATTGTATTTGAGACATTAAAGAAAAATACTCTGAGAAAACAAATAACTTTTGTACCGGTAACCATGGATCGTGTGGAAAGAATGAAAATCAGTCTAGTTCAGGCGCTTCCATTTCTGCCTTCTGACATGAGTCCAAATAACATGTACAATTCGTTCTTTCACACGTTTATGAGACATTATAATGCGATATTTACTGCAAAAACGGTCGTGGTTGGTGGTGCACCAGTTTTTAGTGAGTGGGCTACTGTGGACTTACATAAACGTAGAGAAGCACTGTATGCTCTGTATGAGGAACGTCGGTTTAATACGAGTGATGAATTTAAAGAACATGTCAAGCAGTATTCTAAACGATTTAAAATAGATTGTCATATAGCTAAACGCGATTATTTAAGCCAGAAAATAAAAAATAGCCCGGATGTTAATAAAGCTACCTGGAAAGTCATTAATGTGGAGACTGGTAGATCGAAGCACGCAATTAACAATATTAAACTAAAAATTGATGATAGAATAATTGAATCCAATTTAGAAGTAGCAACAGAATTTGAAAAATTTTTCGCTGAGATACCAGTATCTACAACAATGCATTTAAATTCGTCACCTTCGTCTGCCATCACATTGTTAAAAGATAACGCTCCAGAATGTAATAGAGGCCTTCATTTTGAACATGTTAGTACCTCAGATGTAGTAAAGGCGTTTAAATCAATAAATATCAAAAAAACTTGTGACCTTTGGGGAGTCTCTGTTCATGCTGTTAAATCCCTTATAGAAATTATAGCGCCTGAATTGGTAGTTATATTTAACAACAGTGTCGACTGCGGTGAGTTTCCTGATCTTATGAAGTATAGTAAAATAACTCCTTTATTCAAATCAGGTAGCACTGCTGACCCCACCAACTTTAGACCAATATCTGTGCTACCAACTTTCAGCAAAATTTTTGAGAAATTAGTTTTGTCACAATTAGTAAGACATTTCAATTCTAACAATTTAATGCACCATAAGCAGTTTGGATTCACCCGGGGTCGCTCAACAACCGAAGCCAGTGTTGAGCTAGTCAAACATATTTTTGATGCCTGGGAGAAGTCACGAGATGCTTTAGGTATTTTCTGTGATTTGTCCAAGGCGTTTGACTGCGTCTGTCATGAAACACTGATCAGGAAGCTCCACTATTATGGAGTCAGAGATTCGGCACTGAATTTACTTAAGTCGTACTTGCAAGGAAGAATACAAAGGGTCGACATTAATGGGCAGCGATCACCCGGGTCACTGGTCTCTGTGGGTGTACCGCAAGGATCAATATTGGGCCCTTTTCTCTTCCTTATCTACATAAACGACTTGCCATACCTCGTAAAGACCCACCATGATATAGTATTGTTTGCAGACGATACGTCACTTATCTTCAAAGTCAACCGACAGCAACAAGCTTGTAATAATGTAAACAATGCTATTTCTAAAGTAGTAAATTGGTTTAATGTTAATAATTTATTATTGAATGAGAAAAAGACTAAAGGTATTAAGTTTGTCACGAATCACGTTAAGCACGAGCTGGCGAGTGTCTTTGTGAAAGATGAGGAATTGGAACTAGTTGACAGTACGACTTTTCTTGGTATAACATTAGATTCTAAACTCCAATGGGGTCCCCATATTGCTAATCTCTCGAATAGACTGAGCTCTGCAGTTTTTGCCGTGAGCAAGATCCGTCAGTTAACAGACGTGGAGACAGCTCGATTAGTTTATTTTAGTTACTTTCATAGTATTATGTCCTATGGTATTCTACTGTGGGGCAGTGCTTCAGAGATTAATACAATTTTTGTTCTGCAGAAGTGGGCTATTCGATCGATTTATAAGATGAACCGTAGAGACTCGCTTAGAGATAAGTTTAAAGAGATTAATATTATGACACTGCACTGTCAATATATTTATGAAAACATTATGTATGTACATAAAAACAATGCATGTTTTAGGAAAAATTGTGATATACATAGTATTAATACTAGAAATAAGGATAAGCTCGCAGTACCCACCACTCGGCTCCATAAAATAAAAAACTCATTCATGGGCAATTGTGTAAGGTATTATAATAAACTCCCAGTAGAAATAATTGCACTCTCTATTAATAAATTTAAGACTTTTGTAAAGCGTAAACTAATATCTAAAGCTTATTACAGTACACAAGACTACATGAATGATACAGCACCATGGGATTAAGGATTATTATTATTTTTGTTTAAAAAAGTTAGTTATTAACTGTAATTTTAATTTTAGTCTTAACTAATTATATATTTTTTATGACATTTAGATTTCATTCTAGAAACTTCTAGACAAGTATTTTTTTTTATACAACTTTTACTTTTAAGATGACGATCCTATTGTGAAATTATTATTTTTAATTTTGATATCTGTGTGTGCAGCATCAATAAATTGCTCTAAGTAATCATTTATAATTTGTTAAAGATTCTATTTAAAATTGAACTGAACTGTATTTTTTTTTCAAATTAATGCATGTTAGAGCCGGTGTGTTGCTTTATTTATTTTTAATTCGACGTTCAAAAGTGCACTGTAACATGCCTACTTGAAAAATAAATAATTTGATTTGATTTGATTTGATTTGATTTTGTAAGTCTAATACGGGCGATAAATTTAACCAAACATAGAATTCCTTAGTGTTATCAATAATTAAAACATATTTTTAAGTTACACTTAATTATGACCCAATAATTAATTTTTTAATAAAATTTTCAGCAGCAATGTACTATAAAAAATTTGACGCTGACAGTTGTCAACGAATGTTTAACGCGAGTGTGTTTGCATTACATTGCGGGCCGAATTATTTTCTATGGATAAAATTTTAATTGCAATTCCATTTAAAAGTTACCTAAATACATTTTTTATGTCCTATACTAACCACCGTTAAGAGGTTCGCCCGTATTAGATTTACACACTGTATATCGTCGTTTAATAGCCATAACTCAAGCCTTATTGAGCTTACTGTGGGAATACTTCGATTTGTGTAAGATTGTCCCATAATATTTATTTATTTTATCAAGACACCTCATTGGCATTTTTAATGCATGTGACAAGCAAGCTATTAAACTATTTATCCAACAGGAAGTGTACATCGTTGTACAATGACATATGCAGCACCAGCTGACCAGATACCGATACCGTCCTTGTTACTTTTGTGTAATTTTGCAATTACATGGCTTCTACGTCATTCAGCAGTTACCTCCCTTGTCTGTCACACAAGTATTTTTTTGGATGGCACTTACAAAATTGACTTCTTCCTGATTAGTTACTTTAGCCGCGATAAGGTAACGTAGGTCGTCGTTAGCAATAACTCACACACCCATAAAACAAACAAAGTTATCGGAAAACTCCTACAACAAAATCCTAATGAACTATTTGGAGTATTAGGGCACAGAGCGGAGGAGAGCATCTCTTATGGGGCTTTTAAACGGGCCATATTTTTCTGGAATTTTTAGCCATCAACTCCATATGCGTGAATGAAACTTATGTATATTTCCGCCGGCTATAAATTCCAAAAAAATATGGTTTGTCTAGAAGGCTCTTTAGTAAAGATTTATATTTTATCGCCGAAGACGTGCTTTTGTCGACTCTCCTTTTGACTCAGTTTTTAATAAAGTAAAGTAATAGTCAATATTTCGATAAAATTAGTCGCGCGGAGTTTCTGAGTCTGACGGTATACGTTTCGGCAGTAAATATTTAATCCGCTTTTTTCAGGTCACTGCGCCATTTACAAAATGATATTTATATTGGATTTTTGACATAGATATTCATTTGAAGACGCGGCCCTTGAACACAAAGCTATAATGTTGTGCGTCAGCAAACACAAAGGGCCATGAGGCTTGGCCCGCGGCCAAGTTGGGCCAAAACAATGGTGCGAATTGTGAGCTGGACTGGTTCTATTGCCTACCGATACGGAGCTATTGTGGTTCAAACATTATTCCGAATGACAATGACGATTCAAGCTATAAGATTTGTCGCCAATCATAACAATAGGCTCGTCGGCGGTCATCTATGTCGGCTCAGCATTATATCTCTGTCGATATTTCTTAATTTAATTTCCTTTTTGCTGTGACAATAATTATTGAAAAGTGCAAAAAAATGCGTGAAATTCAAAACAAACATATTGAAAGAATCTTATATACTTAATTTTAGTTTTTTTGCGCTGAAATTTATTTTACCGTATTATAATGATAAAAGATACCGTCCAACAGTATAAAAACGTGAATATTGCCTATTGTCGATAGAGAAAACGGAGGAATATCATATTAAGTACCTACTAACTTACTCCTGCGTCGTTGTCCGCGCATTCCTTACTTTGGAGTGAATTGTAATTTCACATCCTTAGGGATTAAATTCCGAGATAAAAATAAAACCATACATTTATTGCCACTACGTACACAAGTGGATGGATGTTATCTAGATAACAGCCATATTACATCAATGAGAACGTGCAAATTCACCGATTGTTCAAATTTTATGTCACGTAATATTTGCAATGCATGTGAAATATGTGAATCCGTACAATACTTTATGGCGCATTGTTCGACGGATAACAAAACACACAAGATCAACATGCTTTACTATATTCTATTCTACCAAACCGCCTTTAATATCTAACAATGTACATGATTAGCTTGATTAGAGCGGTCCCTCGAATTGAAAGGGGGTTCGGATAAAAAGTTTTAGAAATATGAGCAATAACCAGTAAGTGGCCGTGTTCCCATGGGAGAGTAGTGAGCATGGAAATAAATAGTGTGGGAGTATCTCGCTTAGCAATTTAACTAGCATAGTTAAAACACTAGAGGCTTGTCTTAACTTAAATAAAACTTAAGACTTTTACGATTAGTTTTATTTCGCTTTTTTAATATCCGCCGGAAGACGGAGGTGTAATAAAGTTAAAAGACTTAAAAGTTTACCGTACATACGTTTGTCTTTCAGTGGCATTGTTTGAAATTCTTGGGAATCTAGGGAAACCAACTTAAGCGCATTTTTTATATCCAAAGCTTTGTTTGGTGGACATAACAACAGTTCAAATTTGCATTAGTTAAATCTGAGAGAAAATATTGCCCTATTATTGTGTTGTTCAGTCGGTGTCAATTCTACTTGAAAACTTTTATACGTGTCAAATACTTATAACATAATTTGTATGTGTTATTTCATGTCTAACAACTTTATTTCGTGCAAAACACGGGGCGGGTCTGGTTTCTGCGGGGCACGCTATTATGATCAATTTGACTAATTTGAAATATTCAAAGTACCTTAGTTAGCTTTTTAAAACAACGCCAGATAACTTCAATTAACAAGTATTACCCGACTCTGTATTCAATAAAAAACTCCATTAAAACTTCTCCTAAACCTAATATAATGAACAATTACTAAATGCCTTTAATTCGTTTTTCTTTTTATTGCAACGATTTACTGTCAAAACAATTCATTTACCAATGACGAAGCTTCTATAAAACTCTATCCCCAACGGGTTTCTTACTTTTCAGCCTGTTGAACGTTTCTGCCGGGCACGAAGATAGGAACAGCCAAGTTGACTAGCCAACTTTTTTTTTATGATCCTGTAAGTCCTGCAACTGTTAATTAAGTACTTTGTCACTGATGCGAGTATCTCATATAGGGACAAAATGTAACAGAGTACAGGTAATCTGAGTTAACTATTATATTTCAGTCTCAAAAGCGAAATCTGAGTTCCCGTACCTACCTCAAAACATTGGAATTACTAAATATAAGTCTACGAGTTATTATATAAACATATGTAAACTTGTGACTGCAGTTCGTCGGTACTATTAACTTTCTAGTAACAATACAACTAACAAGTATGTTCAGACGGCGCAGTGAGTAAGTCCGGTTATGATGTGACGTGTATAAACAAAGGATTATTAAGGGTTTTGCTGTAGTAGGTTATACCTGCCGCGGCGCAAACGAGGTAGGTGAACACGAGATGTATGTGCGTAAATGTTCACGTGATATAATGTATAAATCTTTATCGGAGACGTCACACCGCTTGCGTCGGCGTGCGGTGCAGCGAGTACGCATGCACCTACGCGCACACATTAAGTTTGCACTACTATTACTGATGCGACTAATGAGACCGGGGTAATTTATTCCATAACAGCCTAGCAAAATGCCAGCGCTACATACTGACAAATAATACAACTTACATAGGACTTGTAAAGTACCTATATTTTGAAGGTAATGAGTAAGCGCAATAACTAAGTGCACAACCTGTACGTGACTGGCGCATATAGCAACAAAGGATATTATTACATTATGGAGGCCTTTGTTGCTATAACTAGTGTGATTATGAGTGAATAAGACTGCTTTCGCGTTGGTATGTGGTCGAAACAGAACGGTTTGACAAGTTTTACAAGCAATCGATCGACTAATGAAAAGTAGCAAAAAATGAGCCCTGAGAAAACTGTCATACTTTACATACAAGCAAATATCAACGATTACTCGTACTGTGAGTTAATATACCCTGACCGGTAAATAATTTAGTAAGAAAATTACCGGTAATAATCCAATATTTTCTATACATTTTTTTACCGGTTCGTTTGCATTCTCCACTACACGTCACTAGACGATCTGGCGCAACTGAACTTTAATCACATCCAACTGCAATTGTAAATAAACACTGAAATGACAAGCTATTTTAGGCCCGCTCTAGACTAAAACAGTTACAAATATAAAACCGTGAGTGAAAGGACTGGTTAAAACTAGATCGACTAATTGTATAGCAAAGCAAACATTCACTTTTAGACTTACTTAAATTTAGATTTAGCTGGGTTAATCAACTATTTCTTGTAACTGACCCAGGAGACCGTAACCATGGCAACCCATGGTTACGGTCTCCTGGGTCACTTTCAAAATCACGGTTTTATGGCATTAAAATACCAAGCATGTCAGTATATAAGACTACAACGTTTCTTCTAACAAACTGTGCTGCTTTGTCCCCTGGCTGACGGGACAGAATAACAACAAGAAATGGTTGATTCACCTAGCTCCATTCGTTGATGTTTTATTTTTATTTTATGAACCTCTCAAGTAAACAACTGTGTTCTGAATGTTCTGATATGACATTCTTAACTTAAAAATATACTTGCACGATGTTCTTCCACCCAATAGTCATTTATGCGTCGTAATTATGTAGGCCATATTGGGAAATTTACTATGAGAACTACGAAATCACGAAAATAATTGGCTGTCCCATGCAAAACATCGACATATGAATTGAGGAAACTAATAAAACAGCTTTATTTTCCGAAACTTTGTAAAACTTATCGTCCAGTATGACCTACATACTTACTTACTTGAAAACCCACCATGTATACTAAGCAGTAAATTAGGACAAGAATAATATAATTCCATCCATTGCAAGATTCATAATCTAGGTGCTACGAAATAACCGCATTATCATCTTATTCACACTATCTATGGTGACCAAAATGTCACCTGCTTTAATACATATACAAGCAAAGTTATATCCTTAAAAACACTTCGGCCACCTGCGAAATCTTATACCGAAGAACCCTTCAACATGCCTTTTCTTTGTCTTCGGCCGTGTCTCTCGAAATTAAGAGGATACTCGAGTATTACTCATTTGGTTAAAAAGCTTGACCTTCAACTTGAGTCTTGACATAGTTATATAAGTATCAGATCGTGATTTCAAAGTGGCAACTGATACAAAACAGAAAAAGGTATAGATTAAAGGGTTTATAGGAGAAATTACTTAGTGCAACCTGTCAAGTACCTATTGAGTAAATTTAGGCTAGTGGTTAAATGATGTTATATCGTGCGGTTATTTGCCGGTGCCATTTTATTTCCTGCAAACGAAAAAGCTTTTGCAAGCCACACTATGAGAAGGCACAATGAAAACACAAAACTCAAATCATACAGAACGTCCGTGTCAGCTTACATGAATGATGATCTTCACACTGAGTCCTTTATCTAATTACGTTTAAACTGACACCGCACTAGAGATTGGCAACCCGATATAATATATACCGAGTAACAAACAGGCTCTAAGTGTTCTGGTGTATCATCAATTCCGCGAAGGATGTTCCGTCGTTAAATATGGCGATGGGCTGTCAAATAACTTATCAACGCAACGTATCAGTATAAATTATTGGATGTGTTTCGATTTAACTCAATGGTGGCTGAATTTGGAGACATGTGTTATTTAATTTAAAGGTGAGATGGCCAGATGACTTGGACGCGTTCCGTGTGAAGTCATCAGAAATTTCATCGCCCAGCTATTAGTCACCAAAAAACTCAAAAGAAAAAAGTCAAAAGGTATTGCGAATTTACTGAGACAAGATGAATGTGTTGTGTTTTTGCACAATGATATAAACGATAATAATTTTTAAGAAAAAAAAACCGACTTCATTTGGTTCCCGGTAAAAGTGAAATTAAGAATTTGTTTGAGTTAGCCAGTTTACTTCACAAATATCCAATACACCGCACGTATACGATCGAAAATTGAGGAGCTTTCTTAATGTCCTAGGGCTTCCATCATTACATTTGAAGTATAATCAAACGGAACTCCCTTGTAGACCTTTAAACAAACAAAATAACAATGTGTTAAATTGGATGACAGACTGTAAATTAACGAGCATATTCATTATGCCATCCCTGATTATCAACATCAGGTCCACTCCAGCAAAATGATGGCCACAGTAAGAAAATGCCTAAGCTAATTATGAACACCCTCTAATCACAATTAACCTGCCGTTCAAATTTGAAGAGTTCTCTGAATTCTTCTAGAACTCCATCATCAGAATATAAATCAAATCAAAAAGATGAATGTCACAACTAGGATAATAAGTAGAGCTAGGTTTATTAACCAGTTCCACTTTGCGATCCCTGGTCTTCATCATCAGATCAAGTTCATCAAAATTTTGGCTCCGCCAAAACACTGTTTTAGTTACTTAAGGAAACCCTCAAATCAGAATGCATGTGCCGTTACAATTTGAGGAGTTCTCTCAATCCCTCATGAAGCCCATCATCAAAATAGAACTATAATCAAATAGGACTATCTTGAAGGTATTTCTTTACAAAGAAAAGATGAATGTCTCAAATCGGATGATAGAGCTGGGAATTAACAAGCAGTTCCACTTTGCCATCCCCGGTCTTCATCATCAGGTCCACTCCACCAAATTGATGATGTTCGTAAAGAAATGCTCGAGTGTCTTAAGAAACTACCCAAATCATCATGCATGTGCCTTTCAAATTTGAGGAGTTCCCTCAGTTCCTCATGGATCCCATCATCAGAAATTGATTTTGAAAAAAACGGAACAAATCTGGAACCATCTATTTTCAGAAAAAAAAATATTTTTTTAAATCGGACGATAGTCCTGGGAATTACCAAGCAGTTCCACTTTGACATCCCTGGTCTTCATCATCAGGTCCACTCCACCAAATTGATGATATTCGTAAAGAAATGCTCGAGTGTCTTAAGAAACTACCCAAATCATCATGCATGTGCCTTTCAAATTTGAGGAGTTCCCTCAGATCCTCATGGATCCCATCATCAGAAATTGATTTTGAAAAAAACAAGACAATCCTGAAACCATCTATATACAGACAAAAAAATATTTTTTAAAATCGGATCATAGTCCTGAGAATTACGAAGCAGTTCCACTTTGCCATCCCTGGTCTTCATCATCAGGTCCACTCCACCAAATTGATGATTTTCGTAAAGAAATGCTCGAGTTTCTTAAGAAATCACCCAAATCAGCATGCATGTGCCTTTCAAATTTGAGGAGTTCCCTCAGTTCCTCATGGATCCCATCATCAGAAATGAATTTTGAAAAAAACGGGACCAACCAGGAACCGTCTACTTTTAGAAAACAAAAAAAAAATTCAAATCGGTTCAGTAATGACGGAGTTATGAGTGAACATCCATTAAAAAAAAAAATAAAAAAAAAAATTCAGTCGAATTGAGAACCTCCTCCTTTTGTGAAATATTGAAGTCGGTTGAAAATGTAGACGAAGTGTCATGCATACAAGCATATCATGCTATCCACGCGATGACTGTAACCATGATTGTAAATGAGACGAGGTGAACGAGTCAGAGTTCTGGTAGATGTAAAGGGGTGTATTCGCTATAGAAGTCCACTGTTGAAGGAAATCGATGATCGACCAACGCTTCTGAACGGGTAAACAGGTACCAGTATAAATCTTCAATTGATAAACATTTTCGATATTTAACTTTCGCAATCCGAGCAGAAATATTACACTTTGTTTATTACGAGTTCAGGATCGGAAACCGTGTTTTTGTTTGAAAACTCGTTAATTATTCTACGCAACAAATTGAATCCCTTCCCTAAGGATACTAATGGACTCCCGAATACGAAGCTATTTTAACTTTTGTATAAAACTCTCTTTAGAATATCTTGTGATATTCTTTATTTACTGTCCGATTTAAAATGTTTAAATACCCAAGAAGGTCTTGGAAGACAGGCCATTTTTCTTAAGAGTCCTATAACAAAATCCGCTCGCTCGCATTTCAATATTATTACCGCCAGTTGCGCGCCGACACGCATCTGTGTGCGGACACACACTACAATCAGGATTACAAACTTATTATCGCCATCCTATTCGAACAGCATAGCAGGTGCGGTTAGTGCGAACGGGAGCAAGCATTCATTCATAGATTTCATAGTATGTAGCACCGTCGCAACTCGCAAGGCCATTAGCTTGACGCGCGGACCAAACATTATTGATACTTGCGTCCGAACATCAACTATTACTTCGCGTACGTGGTGTAGTGTTAGAAAATTTAATTTGTATCATCATAACTTCATAAGATTAAAAATAGTTTTATTCGAACGTCAAATGTCTCTAAATAGTATCCGATGTTATTTTGGAATAGGAATTTGTTATTGGTACATTTCTAAGCATACCTATTTACTAATAGGTATTGGTGATTGATTTTGGTGGGTGATGGTGATTGGGATATATTTTAGACAGGGATGTTGCGGATACTGGATTCGTGACATCCGCGGATGCGGATATCAAAAGGCACACATTCACGGATAGGGATGCGGATGTTAGAGTAAGTACATAAAAAAACCCCGAAATATACAAATATTGTACTGTTTATTCGAATAAAAGGAAACAAACTTGTCATTGCTTGTTGCTATCTGTCAAGGGCGTAAGAAATCGATCGACGAATCTTGAAAACTAACCCAGGAAAGATACGGTTTTGACAGGCATTAAATTATAATAGCCTGATTTTCTCCAATTACGTTCGAATGTGATATTTATAGATAATATATGCAAAAATCCTAAAAACTTTTTCTTCCGGAAGTAGGTAGAAAGTAAAAAATAAAACTTAACTAAGTCCATTTTTGAAATTTACGGTAGTAAATACTTTTCTTGTTTGTGAACATGACGACATATTTGTCTTCTATGTGTTAAAAGCAAAACCGAAGAAAACTTATAGACGTAAAACGGTAATACTTACAAAATGTACGGCGTGGATGATAGATGTGTTATTTCGCTAGAATAATAATAATAATAATAATAATAATAGAGCCATCAAAATGGAATTTGGTGTCGATAAGTGCGCGATTATGCATGTACAGCAGGGGAAAGTAGTAAATTCAACAAATTTGCAACTTTCTGAGACAATGTCGTTCAGATCTATCTCTGAAGCAGAAACCTATAAATACCTTGGTATGTCACAGTCGTTGGGTATAGAGGATGTGGGTATTAGACAGGCGACAAAGGAGCGCTTTTTTGGACGGCTGACAAAAGTACTTAATAGTCTTTTGTCAGGTGGCAACAAAGTGCGCGCCTTTAACGCTTGGGTAATGCCCCTGCTCACGTACTCCTTTGGCATACTAAGGTGGACTCAGACCGAGCTGGATGCCCTGGATCGGAGAGTTCGCCTACTGCTTACCACACATCGTATGCTACACCCACGGTCGTCTGTTATGAGATTGTACATCCCACGGAAATGTGGAGGTCGCGGCTTTTTAAATGCCAAAAACCTTTACAACCGTGAGGTGTACAATCTTAGGAATTATTTCCTTAACAACGAGTGTGGGATGCATCGTGATGTGGTGGCAGTAGACAGAAATCTCACGCCGCTCTCCTTGGCTAACGAGAATTGGCGCAAACCTGTGGTACTAAGCACCGAGGACCGCAAGACGGTATGGAAGAGCAAAGAGCTACACGGGCGGTTCTACAAGGCCCTCGCGGGCCCCGATGTAGATCTGTCCGCATCGGTGAACTGGTTACGATTCGGGGACCTTTTCGGAGAAACCGAAGGTTTTGTCTGTGCAATTGCGGACGAAGTTATCATGACGAATAACTACCGGAAATATATCCTGAAGGACGGTACGGTCGACATTTGTCGGGCATGCCGCCGTCCCGGAGAGTCACTCAGGCATATTATTTCCGGTTGTTCTCATCTTGCTAACGGCGAGTACTTGCACAGACATAATCTCGTAGCCAGGATTATTCACCAGCAACTTGCTCTTAAATACGATCTTGTGGTCCACGAAGTGCCGTATTACAAGTACGCACCTACGCCAGTTCTCGAAAATGGTCGTGCCACGCTCTATTGGGATCGATCTATCATCACGGACAGGACTATTGTAGCTAATAAACCTGACATCGTGCTGGTTGATCGATCGCAGCGCCGGGCCGTGCTCGTCGACGTCACCATCCCCCATGACGAGAATCTCGTGAAGGCCGAGAAGGACAAGTCCAGTAAGTACCTTGACTTGGCTCACGAAATAACCGCCATGTGGGATGTTGACTCGACGATCATTGTCCCGATAGTCGTTTCAGCGAACGGTCTCATAGCGAAGAGTCTCGACCAACATCTTGAGAGACTTTCGCTAGGTGGATGGATCAAGGGTCAGATGCAGAAGGCAGTAATCCTGGATACGGCGCGTATAGTCCGGCGGTTCCTTTCTCTGCGGCCCTAACCACCGGCAGCCTGGGCCCTGCCCCGTTGCCGGCGGCACTCTAGGTTAGGTTTTTTATAATATGTTTATATGTATTTTGTATTGTTTTTGTATGTGTTTTTGTATTTTACTTTTATAATCATATTATAAAATTACCTAGCCTAAGAATTACAGAAAATAAAGAGAATAATAATAAGTAAAAAATGCTTCTGACTCACTTTAATCAACTTTATTTTTAAAAGCACTATATTTTTTTGAGTTCCAGTTTTTTTGTCAAATATCTACTTCTGGCACATCATCTGATAGGTCCTTAGAAATAACTTAAAGGCTTCTTGAAAAAAATTTGGTTAATCTAGTATCAGGTGTTCATAATGGGTACCGTCACCCTAATAACATTTCTCCATACTGTCCCTCTTAACTCTTGCTACTCACTCGTTAGTTGAAAAATTGAATCACTTTGTTCCCACGCCCCATAATTCGCGGGCTCTAACGTAGGAAGGGCTGGAAGGAGGTACTTATTGGGGATCAAAGATCATCAAAGTATATGACAGCCCGGTAATTCGTGGGCGTGGGTTACGAAGGATGGTTAAAGTATCAAGAAGGGTTGGTTGCGGTACAATGACATTCGATAAAATTATTAGATTTTTTTATTTCATACAGGTCTATAATATAATCAAAACTGTAAAATACTTTCGTCAGTGGTTGGTCGCGGTCTATTTACTTTCCCAAACGCTTCCAGCACTTCCTAGCGCAATAAAACAAACATATTGTACAGTCCACAGAGAACAGCACAGGTCCTACCTCTACGAGCGCACGCGCGGTACTGAGGACTCAGCCCGCGCGCATCGGAATTTATACACCATTTGAATATTTAAAGAAATAATACGGAATTTCAAAAAAATAAGTATTTTTCTACTTCAACATGAGCTTAAAAGAATAAACTTTAATGTTATATACAAATCATCCCAATATTTTGTCAAAATTACTGCGAGAATCCCTGTGTTTGCAGTGTATTTTTATCGAAAAATGTGCATATTCAAAATCGAAGTAGTTGGGTATCTGTGTAAATAATTGGAAATATGGGACCGAAAGTTTAAATAAAACCATGTTACAATATTATATCAACCCGAAAAAACATGTGTTTTCATGTATCGTGTTAAAAGAGCACGAAGTCAAACTTTTGTCTCCGCGCGCTTTTCTGAAAACAACTACCAGTAATTGTATAGTCAAAGTTAAAACACTGAGTTTTTTAAATACTAGGAAATGAGCTATCAAACATAGTTCACATTTTCAACATTCACATACAGTTCACCGTTTCTTCGTAGTACAACGTCAAAAATCAGCTTTTGTTGCTTTTCCGTACAAATCGTATTGATGGCCTCTTAATTAGAAATATAATCCGTGTTGGAATTGGAACATGCTCCGGTTGTTTGAATCCACTATCTGTGCTTTCAGATCAATGTGCAACCAATAATGGAATATTGGATGAAGTTCACGAAACCAGCGGTCGGGGTAGTTCGCATTGATTTCTAGTTCAATTGGACTGTGTCAGTCAACTAACCTAGTCATGGACTATATTCGAGCAATATCTAGATATTGCTCGAATCGCATTTGCATAGCTTGTCGAGTTTTTTTTACTTATAAGATCAAAGAGTGCGTAATTATAGAATAAATAATAGTTAAGGTATTGTTACGAATAAGGCAGTAAAGAGTTTTTATATTTATGATTGAACCGAAACAGGTCACGTGACAGTAGTGGTTAAAATTTAAATCGACTCATTATGAGCAGATGTATTCAGATGTCCAACGCATAAGAAAGCAAACATCTGGCGTACTGAGGACATTAGCAGCACTGCAGTCTTTATTATTTCATGAGGTGGAGTATATATTACGCTTACGCAAATTGAAATGTCTAAGGACTCTTGGGAGATGTCCGGATGTTATGATGTCCAGAGCTATCATATTTAACTGTACTATGCTAATAGCTTGGACTTTGATTTGTCCTTCAATTGGCATGTACATTATCTTCGAATGTATTTTTCCGTAGTTCTCAGATGACATATTGTTTTTAGGAATCTCCACTCCACAAGGTGATACACTCAAAAGGCGATGGGAAAGCCCAGGTTTGTCCCACCTCACCCTGCCTGTTCGTTTATCAATCCCTGTGCTGTGGGGTGCGTAATTTGAACAAATGCCGTCCCCTAGTGGCTATTGATTTTACCTCTTCGAATAGTGGGACGGACGGCAACCTCAATATTTCTGAATTAATCGCAATATCCGTCAAAGTACACTTAGTTTAGTACACTTAAGTACAGTAGTTAAGTACACTTTAACAAGTTTATGCTGTGGAAGTACCTAGAGTGGATGTTTTCTTGACGGAAACCTTTAAAACTTTTAATTAAGATTATGGTAAGTTGGAAAAAAAATTGGATGCAAATGTTTAGTAAGTAATTTACTCATAGATTAGAAGAGACAGGAAAGAAGACACGAGAGAAGATGATCGAACTACCTATGTAGATAAAAATTGGTAAGTTATTTTACACAGAGGTCAGCTCAACTCGGATAGATTGAATTTAAAATATATCTCTGAAAAAATAAAACACTATACCTAGGATCAATTATGTAAAACACACATAGGTACTTAACTTTTCACTTGACTGAATAATTCTACTATGGTAAAATATTCGAACCTTGTATCTAAGACCTCTCTGAAACATCTTCACCTAATCGAAAACCCCGAACGAAATCATGTTTACATTACTCCTTACATCCCGAACAAGTCTATCTGTCAAAGGCAAGGCTACATATATTAATAAGGACGTCCCTTTTATCAAACGGCCCTTTGTTAGACAATCGTGAATATCAGGTCGTATCGCCTTTTCTTTTCACGGAAAAACCAGCTTTAAACCCCATCGGGTAAAGTCCAAATCGCAAGCAGAAGTTTGACTGTGATACTTGGAAATATATCCCTGGAAACCCAGTTGAATCAAAATGTCTTGGGAGATGAGTATGAGTGCGGGTCAGTAGTCAGTTCCGAGATTTGTCCGGGTATTATTAATGGGTTCTTTGTTGTCTCGGTCGCGAATTAGGAAGGCGCTATAGATTTAAAACCAGAATATAAGAATTAAGTCAAGCGTCAAGTTCAATCGATCTTCAACTTTGCTCGTACATTGAAGGAAATTTAAACTTGCTTTGTACAGCCTTGCCAAGCACAGGCTTGCAACATTTTTTTCGATTTTGTCATTTACGTGTTCAGGATGTGTCTTTACCAACAACATATTCAGGTAAAGCTTTTCCATCAAAATGAACTTTATTGCATCCTAAATTTAAGATTAAATTTCCTTTGCGCTTAGTTGTGAACTTTATTTCGAGAACGGTGCGGAAAATGGAGCAGTGTAAGGCGGGCGACACTTTTTTCGTTCGGTTTTTCTAATTAAATTTCTACTTTACTTTCGTAGCCTGGCTTTATTTAACTTGAAAGTAATTTTTAATTATTTTTTGGTAATTTGTCAAGAAGGAAATCCGCGGAAATAATAAGAGTCGGATTTCGGATTATTGGTGTCTACATATTACATTTATAGCATTTCTTATTAATAGGTCTCGGGAATGTATGTATCAAGATGTTCAAGTCGTAGTGGATTCTCAGTAATCTCAGTATAGCAAAACCTATAAAATCCGAAGATACTGAAGAAGGTTGCTTCGTTTGAATGACATTTATAGACTTAAAGTCAAACTTTAATAAACTAATAAACATTCTGGAAACCGTCGTTGTCGCTATCTCTAAAAAGTCATACTTATCTGAATTTCTCCAAGCTATAAGCATAAAGTAATCTCACTTAACTTTCGCCTTTAGAATTGAGCCGTTATGACACGGTCTCTATAAAGCCTCTTTCTAGTCCTACAAAAGGTCTAAGTAAACGTCGTGCGGTCATGCGATCCGCAAAAAACATCTTTTCACAACCCACTCAACGCCGAAATTGTTGTTGGTTGACTTGTTGTGATCATAACCGATTCCATATTTTCAAAATGGCATAGATGAATATAATAACAAAGAAACAACATTCTAGTGTATTAGTTTTTATATAATGGTCAAAGAAGTACAACATTTTGTATCAACACCTACTGAACAAAAGATATAGCGTGGTTCAAGAAATTGCAAGATGTTCAAAACAACCCCAGCAGGCCTAAGATGGTTATCCACTAATCTCATCTGATAAGTTGATAAACAGACAAGTTGCACGAATAGCGCGACGGTGACTGCTGTCAAATGTAGATCTTCTTGCTTGCTTATCCCACGTTATATGGGGTCGGCACAACATGTTTTCCTCTTCCATTCCCCTCTATCCCTCGTCACCTCAGCAGTCACTCCTTTCTTCCTCATATTTATCCTCTATCACACAATCCGTCCATCGTTTTTTCGGCCTAACAAGTGCTCTGTGTCCATCCACATTCATTTCTAACATTATTTTGCCTATATGACTGTCAAATATCGATAACTTTTAAAAGTTCTCTCAAATTGTCATAAAATTCTGACAAACAGTTGTCTAATTCAGCAAGTAGGATATTTATATTCGTATAATCGTGAAGTTATATTTATAGTCGTGATAACACGGCGATGTCGAAAATAGCCCAGTTTAAATGGAGTCAGGTGTATTACTACATCGAGGACCGCAAACCGCAGTCGGGGCACTGGCCTCTTGCTTAACCCAAGTTTACCAGACTACGACAAAAAAGGGGTCATGGAAAAAATGGGAATTACACGGTAACAGAACTCGTGGCACTTTCTGTGCTCTGTGGTCTTTTATTCGCAGTTTTCCCCATTTTTCCCAAGTAGACGTCACCTGCTCACATGGTAGGTAATTAACTAAACACCTATCCGGAACAACTTACGTAAGAGACTAAATTAAGTACTCTCTTTCTACAAATACTAGAAATTTCATTATTATAATGAAAAGCGTATTAGCTTTTACATACTAACCCTTTCTCATAAAAAATTCCGACTGTGCTTAAAGCTTTTCGTACTGAAATGTTTTTTACTAAAATACATAGGTTTTAGGAGTATAACAGAACATGTAAGTTTCAATATGTTCTTTTGCCCACAATAGAATATTACTGCCCGTATGAGCTAGTTTGCAACTAAGTATAAAGGAGAGAAATGCAAATTCTTAATCTGCGGGAAAACTTTTAAGATTGAGTCGTGTGTCTACGTAGCTGTAATAAAAAAATGTAAAAGTTTTGATTGGCATTGTTTCTAACAGACTGCTGCAAAAGAGAGATGAATACTAAACTATGTTTAAAGTAGGTACTTAAATGATATACAGTTATATTAACTTCAATAATCAAATCTCGCAAGCCGAAGGTTTTACTTCTAATAGTATAGAATAGCCGTATCGATATGAAGATGGCAATACAATAATTTGGTGCTATCGAGCTGATCTGATGATGGACTCAGAAGGTGTACTGTGGAACTCTTCAATAGCGCCTAGTAGACCTCTCATGAGTGGCTTTGGGGTGGGAGTAGTAGAGTAAGTATATTTTAAATTTATTTTCCGAACATTGGGCAGCTTCGTATTGAAGCGATGGATGAGTGTTTATCCCATCATGTCTTTGTATAGGTCACCACAAGCAAAGTGTAGGAACTAAAACGGCCACTATTCTGTATTTCTTCCACAGCTAATTGCCATCGAATCTATGAGAGACTCGTAATCGTCTAAATTGCCTTTCACCGCCAATCTTTCAATTTTCAGCCCTATTACATAGAGAGCAACGTTTACATTCACCTACAAACAGTATCACCGTTAATTGACCCTTGGTGGACCTTATGCAGATGCAATAAGGGTTACAAATGGTCAGTTAACAGTGCTGATTCATACTGGCCTATATTTTCGATCTTATATCAGGGCAATGGGGTCGTAATTTGAACGATGTTTACGAGGATATATAGCCTGGATTGTGTAGGGTTACTAGGGTTGCTGCAGCTTGGAAATTGTATAATTGGTCAGCCCCAGTTGTTAAATGGCTAGTCTATTGTCAGGAAAAAAGTTGCGGAATTGTTTTCATTTTCAGTAATTCCGAAGTAAATTGCATTTGGACCGTGGGAGCTTTGGAACCTGGATTTGCCTGTGGGAAACCATTCATACGGAATGTTTGTTTTGTTTATAAACTTTACTTTAAAAATGAACTAGATGTTGGAAAAAATAAAACAACGGCATCTTTTTGCCTGAGTACGGGCGCAAAAGGGTGTACAAACGATAAAAAAAACAAAAAAAAATATTCTGTATTATTGTTGGATATCGTTGTCTCACCAAAAAAAGGAATAAACACATACATTATAATATGAACGACTCGAAAAGTATATTAATAGACGTTAACAGGTGTGGCGCCAAATGTGTTCATAATGTGAATACACACCTACTGTTGTTACGTATAAGGCGAATAAAATGTCAGTTTAAATATTTGTTATGTAGTGTACGAAGAAATATTTCATATTAACACTAAAATGGTGAAACGTGCGTTAAAATATTCATAGATGACAAATCCAATTTCTATGGGTCCTCATATGTTGTACTGTTATTCTTCGGAGACTTATTAATAATCCTCGGTTTATTAAATAAACATTAATTTTATGCATTTAAGGCAACGACCTCAAACCGGATATCAATAGATGAAATAGCTCCAAAAAGACTTAACTCTGTAAATAATATGTAACAATACTTCCGTCTCTTTTTGCTTATAGTTTTACCCCAACTTTGTTTTGTATCTAGATTCTACACTAAGACTTGGAATGAAAAATGGTCATTGGTATTTTATCGACTCTTGACTTAGAAATCCGGCGGCATATTTTTACGAATATTGGCAGACTTGATGTTTTGAAAAGGCACTCTTTGATAATGAACAATTAAATACCTGTGGATTTTGTATTAAAAAAACTATTTACGACTGATTTTTGGAGGACTTGAAATGTTAAAGTTTAAAATAAAACGCGTTAAGACGTCATGGTAAGGCCCCTTAGCTTTATTATTCAGTCGTGTATTAAAAAAAACCGAAAAGGTTCACAATTTTCTATAAAAAGTGACCTGTTTTCATTAAAACGACAAAACAAGGACGAAGAAGTATAGAAAATAAATTTTTAGCGTTATCATAGGCCAAGTGCAGCGGAACTGCGCAAATCAATTTAATATTTACCAACCGGATGCACAGGTGCTAACACAATATTGGTGTTATCCTCATTTAAATTTACCTGGAAACAAAAAAATAAAGGTTTAGTTCAACGTTCAACTGCCAAGGTAAATAAATAAGTATTATTGACAACTGTAACCACGAAAATCGAACGATTGCGGATTTGTATTTCCATCTCTGTCACACTTGGGTATTGGAGTGACAAAGAGGTTTTCCCGTCAATGCCAAGGCGGGACAGGACGATAAGTCAATTCTATAGAAATAATCACGTGATAGCTCGGAGACCTCGGAGGTCAAGTGACGTTTTCTAAAGAAACTGACAGATCGGCCCGGCCCGGTCATGTCCCGGCCCTTTCTAGTGTGCCATCCTTTATGCCATGATTTCTAGATTTTAGTAGTACCTATCAATTGCAATAATAGGTAACTACTATTATTGCAATTAAATTAACATTCTACACGTTAAATTTCTATTTACATAATTAGCGGTAATAGCGGTACAATAATATATTATGCTAAACCGTAAGGCACGTATTTGAGCTACGTAAGAATACATTTAAGTAAGTAGGTTACGTAATTCGTAACAAGTAACAGCATTAATTCCACTTAAGACATACTTATACGAGTACATACACTTTTTAAGTAATGCAGTAACATTTTTGTATTTATAAGTAAATAGGTACGGATGTGGCGAATCTCATTAACGTACAAATGTAAACATTGCATCACGACTAAAATAATTTTCTCCCTAAATATCAAAAAACTATGAAAGTATTCAGTTTTCACCAGTAAAAGTAAGAATTTTATTTTTGAATACATTTCTAACGACAACCACCATTCCAACAAATTTGACCGTAATTTGTTGGAATGGTGGTTTTCGGTGGCAAACAATCAGCTTCGTTACACAAGTTCAGTACTAGCATGCTTATTAGCAAGAGGGGACGTGGGTGGGGCCCCGCTACCTACCCCTCTTGCTAATAAGCATGCTAATAAACTTATAGGATGATAGTACTGAGCATGTGTAACAGAAGCTTTAGGTCTGAAACGCCATCGTTCTTCGAGTTACCAAGCAGAGTTTTCGCTCGGTCGTCCAGATACTTTTCATACAAACAACATAAGATCCATAATTAATTACACGCTTTCTTCTTGTTTGTGTGCCCGCTTCCTAAATCGTCCCCGCAACAATAAATTTGCATTCATAAATAAATAATAAATACGTTAGTTAGTTAGTGACAAATGCGTACGACGGTCGTTGACTTGGCCAACTGATCTCAGTGGCCTTTGATAATTGATAAATAAACAGTTTTGTTTGTTTATGTGGGGTAAAATGATCGACTGCGGGTGTCCGTTAAATAGAAACGAGAGTATCACTTGGTGTATGTATTTAACTTCTTTAGCATTTTCATTTAGTTTACAATGGTTATTTCTACAAATAATAAGGAAGAAATAATAAATTTGTATCATTTGGTGTATGCATTTAACTTCTTTGGCATTTTCATTTAGTTTACAATGTTTATTTCTACAAATAATAAGGAAAAAATAATAAATTTCATTATTAAGTACTGCAGTTTACAACTCGTTTTAACCCAAAATGCACAGAATATACAGAATATAGAGACGCAGAAGGAAAGAATGGAAGTAAAGGACAGAGCGTAAAGGTTTCCCTTTGTCGGTTTAAATTTAAATAGGGTTATGACAAGGGCAAAGTTATTTAATTACGTAATTTATTTATTTGACGCCGGTCTAAGCCATCGAAGTCCAAAAACAAAGATGTTTACCTGATATTTGCTGATGTTTACATAATCTACGATATCTATCGTTGAAATAAGTCAGATACTTATACCTATGAATGTAATATGGCACAGTTATTTTATACATTTATTTAATAAAAAAATCTCTAATGTAATCGTCTCCACTAGTTTTACAGTCAATAAGTATTAGGTAAGCTTATTTCAACACTATCATAAAGGGTAAATAAGACAACAATACCTCTTCAACACAAAAGGCTTCACTCAGAAGCTTAAGGCATAAATACCAAAATCATCAAAGATCAATTTTGCATTCATCTATTGTAAATCAAAGCTTAGGTGTTTAAATATAAGATATTTTTGTTAATATAAAATTTACATAAGAGCTTGCGGGTTTTGAAATTCGTGTGCGTTCTAACTGTTAATATCAGGTTAACTTACATTGAAGTAGCTTTTGTTATAAATTACATAGTAGTATGTTAAAGTTCAACCTGTCATCTTGTCCATCGATCGTAAGTTACGTGACAACGAGCCGCCGCTCGCGTGACAGACGTCCGTTACAAATGTCAATATTATCACAATTAGGCCGAGGAATTTAATGAAAGTAGTCGAAAGGCTGAATTGTCATGATAATGCAGAGTCACGATTATGCAACGGTTGATAAGCATAAGCATGCGGGAGGAAAAGGATATTAAACACGTGATACGTCAAGATAGCCAGATTCCGGTTGCAAGAATAGTAAATAATTTATTTATAGATTTAGTTAGATTCCTTTTATAATTTAAGACAGTAACTGCGCGTCTTACACCCTGATATACTTCGAATTTTAAGTTTCTTACTACCTAATTTCAATTTCATTTTTACCCAATTTTGATGCTTCCTTTCTAATAAACACATCGGCACCATCTTTAGTTATTTGAAATGCAATACACTGAGAGAAAAACTATTGTTCGAATTATAAACCTGATATCTAAAAGACGTGAATATCAAATATTATTAAATTTTACAGTTTTTTTCTAGGCGGTACAAAATAATATAATTTCAAGGAAAGAGTGTTAATTTCAAAGCATAGGAAATGGAAAACGGTTTTACTTTATCGTGAAATTAATATTATTTACTTCGAATTATAGACTTTTACAAATTTTACAAAACTTTCATTGAGTTAATAAATGTTGTACTAGCACCAGTACATACAGCTTACTAAGTAATACAAATAAGTTTCACTCAAATCAGTCATTACAGTTTAATATTAAGAATTAAATGTCAATTCTGATTTTTATCATTGTAATATTGTAACAACAAATCCTGTTTCTTAGTGTTATGAGTTTTTCCTATTTCCGTAAATAGTAAAACAATATTAATTACAACAGTGATGGTTACTAGTATTTGCAAGTGTCTTTCTGGATATTATTGTAACAACAAATCCTGTTTCTTAGTCTTATGAGTTTTTCGTATTTCCGTAAATAGTAAAACAATATTAATTACAACAGTGATGGTTACTAGTATTTGCAAGTGTCTTTCTGGATATTAGTAAAGTTTACAAATAACTATAACATGATTTGTAAACGCGCCGGCTGGCCCCCTCCCGCACCCCGCACCCGTTTCCCCCTCATCATTGATAATCAAGGATTTGGCCATTTTGTTGGGTGCCGTGCCTGGAAGCGGGTTGCGCCTTGTGCAGTGTCGTCATCACTACATAGTATAAAACAAAGTCGATTTTTCTGTCCCTATATACCTATGTATGCTTAAAGCTTTAAAACTACGCAACAGATTTTGATGCGGTTGTTTTTAATAGATAGTGTGATTCAAGAGGAAAATTTATATGTGTGCGGAGCCGGGGCGGATCGCTAGTGTTTTTATAAGTTTATACCGGAACATATGGACATTTTAACAGACGACTTACTTAAGTCATGGGACTTAAGTAATTATATAGAAACCTTTAGAGGTAAGTACGCATTGACTTAATTTAGACGTTTCCCTTGTCATTAAAATCTCTGCTAAGCTAATATTTATAAATATTCATGCTAAGAACTATGTGGTAGTACAAACAAAGTCAAGCTTATTTAGTTTTCGAATTGATAGTGTTATTATTGGAAAAAAAGCAATCAATCAGCAATAACTTTATTGGTAAATAAAGCACTATTTCCACCAAACGGCCGGCAACGGATCGGAATGAGAAGAATGTTATGGTATTTAAACGATACTGATCAAATTAATATGTACTGTCTTACTCATATCATTGTTTTTGTGTTCTTATATAGCGGGAAAGGTAGATTCCGGGACCCTCAAAATATTATCGGATGACGAGATACGCCAACTAATTCCAGTCCCGGGGGAGCGCGCACGATTTAAAGTAAATTTGCAGAACTGGAATCAGGAATTAGCCGATTTAAATGTGGGTGATGTTGTAAGTTCCCAGTGTATATATCTTATTATTATTAGCCCCCCAGCCTCGCCTACCATGTCCGGTATTTTATCATTTGTCATCGTAGCTGTCACACCTGTCACATTCTAACAAGAAAGGTGCGAAAGTGCTACACGATGTGATAGGCGATCAAATTGCGACCATCTTAGGCCTATGTAGTGTGTAATAAATAAGTAATTAATAATTAATTTGACGACCGGTGTGGCCTAGACGGTAATGAAACTGCTTGCTAAGCCGCTGTCCTGGGTTCGAATCCCGGTAAGGGTATTTGGGGTATTTATTTGTGTGATGAGCACAGATATTTGTTCATTTCATGAGTAATGGATGTTTTCTATATATATAAGTATGTATTTATCTATATAAGTAAGTATATCGTCGCCTAGCGCCCATGGTACAAGCCTCGCTTAGTTTGGGCCGTTTGGGGTTAAGGTTGATATGTGTAAGGTGTCCCCCAATATTTATTTATTTTAAATCTATGGAGGATAAGTGACGGTATTGGCTTCTCTGTATAGGTAGGTACTTATGAAAAAGTTATTTGTTTTAGAATTCATCATTTCTTTCTGGCGAAGAGAACTTGACGACTTTGCTAAGGAATGCCATTGATGACAATGTTTCCGAAAACAGATCTAACATCAGTCTACCAAATGATGATTTTGGGCCAAGTGCACCTCAAGAAGGTTCAACAAATAGTGACAGAGTTGCAGAACAAATTGGTGGATATGTAAGTACTTAGTTTTCCTGGATTTCTATATTTGAAACGCCATTTATTCTTGCAGCTTTCTTTATTACAATTTATTAGATGTCGCTTGCTTGCGAACTACATTACTAGACAGTTTTATGGAAATCTGTTTTGTAGTTTTAAATATAAAGTGGGGTCAGGTTGAACAAAACGTAATATTGTCCTTAATGTCTATTTGTTTGATATTGAATTAATTGATATTTTATATTGAATTGTGTTTGTTGGTTGGTCTTTTTTATGGCACTCAGTAGGAAGACGAGCTCGCGGCTTGCAGCTCACTTGATGAGAAGTGGAAACTGAAGCCTTTGGATATAAGGCAACAAAACAGATGGACTATGCTAGATTTTTCAATGGTTATCTTTAACTGCACATGGCAGCAGGTTAAGGGCCGCCTTCGTTTAGTTGGTAGTGATCCTGCATATGAAGCTGGAGGTCCCGGGTTTCAATCCTGGTACGGGAATTTATTTGTGTGTTCATCGCGAATATTTGTTCCTACGTCATGGATGGTTTCTTTGTATCTAAGTATATATGTATCTACATATATGTATTACTATATCGTCACCTAGTACGAGGTTTGCTTAGTTTGGGACTAGGTTCATATGTATGAAATTGTTCAAAAATAATTATTTTTATTTATTAAGCTATCCGTACAGATGCTACATGAGGTCCTACTACTACTACTAGTCCTGTTATTACACTGAAGGCCCCATTTGCTCACACCATTTGCTCAGTAGCTAAAATGTTTATAAAATTATTATTATTTTTTTTTTTTTTTTTATGCTATAGGGGGCAAACGAGCAAACGAATCACCTGATGGTAAGCGATTAACGTCGTCCATGGACACCCGCAACACCAGAGGTGTCGCAAGTGCGTTGCCGGCCTTTAAGGTGGGAGTACGCTCTTTTTTTTTGAATTTGATTGAAATCTGCAAATTAATGCTCAATGACTTGTCAAAAAATTGTTTGTTATATGAAAAATATTAAAAATGTGATACTATTATTATCCTTATTAATTTAAAGTGATACTATATTATACTTTTATTTTCAGAATCAAATGAGGAGCTGGAAGAGCAATTAATTTGGCTTCGAAATTCATTAGAGCCATGGCATCTTGTTGAAGAGAAGTGGGCAGTCACTGCATCATATCGGCTTAATAAGAACTACCTGGCTGGCAGTCAAATTGGAAATAATCACAATTATGTATGAGTGGCGCTAGTGTGCACTTTTATGGCTTCTTAAGTGATGTAATGTAAGCGGTTCAAAGTACTTTATTTAAATGGATTTACCTGAGTTCGAACTTAGGCGACAGTGACATTTATAAAACCCTTAGAAATAAAATAAAAAAATGTCAGCACTCACACTCAAGAAAAAAGAAAACGGGTCACTTTGTATGGAGATATACATATCCATTTTCATTACTCTTGAAGTGTAGTAGAATAAATGAGCTGTCATTAACACTTAGAATTGTTTTAAAAAAATGCTAGTATTCATGTAACAGTCTAATGAAATATCAAGCATTTTGCGAATAAGGCCTCTTAATGATGATATATCTGGATTATTTTCCCATGTCATGGAAACTGTTTATTTGATTAAAATAATATAGATTACAATTGGTGGTTACCAATATAACTATAATTATGTCATATAATAATTTACTTGTACCATAATCAGTATGTCATATAATAACTTACTTGTACCATAATCAATTAATCACTATGAATGTTATACCTGATTTATCTACTTAATTGATGTAACAAATAAGCAATGACTTTAAGTTGTGGATTTGTGACTTCATAGCTTAAATTAATATTATTGCATTGCATGTAAAAGTATAGTAGTCCAATGACAAAATAATATTATACAAGAATTATAATTCAACTTTAAATTAATAATAAAGTTACAATTACTAAACATTTGACATTTTATTTAAAGTATAATTGCTTGTTTTGTTTTTTACAGCTACTAGGTTATTACTTTCACATCTTGTCACTTTAATTCATACATTCCTTATTCCCATACTTAGATTTATTTGAGCATTTCATATTATTTAAAGAGTAGCTGTCAAAATATAAACAATTAACCCCTTGTTCCTTGTTAAAGTACATGCTGAAGAGCTATGCACTTCTCTCGCTCAATATTACAAAGTTCTATGTTTCACCTTTAACGAATTGAAATTTTCACCTTGTCATAGTGAAATAGCATGATGAAGTATAAAATTGAAGATTTTCTTCGGTTTTATTTTAACTATAGATGCTAAAATTGTAACATAACACCATGTTATATTGGGCCAGCGACTTGTAATTCACCATGATTTCTGTTTTCAGATTTATCCATACCTGATCCTTATCCAAGCGCGATTGAAGCATGCCAGACCTGCTAGCCGAATGGCATTCCTGCAACGCCAAACGCCGACCGAAAAGCCGCTGGCTCTGTCGCGCCAATACGAAAGAGCGATATAGATAGCAGCCTTTTGACCGGCGTCTGGCGTCGCAGAAATGCCATTCGGCTACGGGGCCTGGCATGATCACGTAAGCCACAATCATCAAGCGATTGATCGTTCCTTACAAGGATCTGAATATTCATGGTGTGTTTCGATAGAGTTTGGATCGCTTGGATCAGCACGGCTACCACGAGCTGATAAACGGCCGTACTTATAGCGACTGTGACAACTCGCTCGCACTGCACCTCACTCATACTGATCGGTGCGAGCGAGATACACTGACAGTCAATTTACGCATTCGTGGGCGAAAACGGCCGATGTCAACTCGTGGTACGGTCGTATCTGTACTATGCAATGCTAGTAATGGTTACTTGAAATTAAATCGCACCTTACTGGATCCCATGAATAAAATTTGTATTATCTAGTAAAAGTATTAGTGATACCTATAAAAATATACTGAAAATAAGAGTGCTATTTTGTTATTTCTATTAAAACCATTCTGAATTTTAGTCATGGAATTCATAAAACCAATAAAGAAAACACCAGGGAAAACTTGACGGTTTAATAAATACCATAACTTTTATTATAATTCCTAGTCACCTGAATAGTAACGCCCATAAAAAATGTACTAGAAATAAAAAAACAAGTTCTTGTTATAACTGTTTAGTTTTAAAAGCAAGTGTGCTACATTATTGAATTGAAGTAAAAGTTTGCTTTCTAATAGTAAACAGTATTATTTTTCCAACAAGGTAGTTTTAAAAGCAAGTATGTCACATTATTAGAAATTAAATAAGAGTTTACTTGTTTTTAGTAAACAGTATTGTTTTTCCAACAAGACAGTTTTAAAAGAAAGTAAGGTACTATTATTTGGATTCAAATGAAAGTTTACTTGTTTTTAGTAAACAGTATCGTTTTTCCAACAAGAAACAATTTTTTGCTGTTAGTAAATGCAGCTAGTAAAACTGGTTTGTAACCGTAAGTATAATCTCCTTGTCCTGGGATTCACTAAAATTTTACTAATGATTAATATTTTTTACTTGTTTCTACAAAAAATTTCTCTCTGTGTAATAACTCAACTTGCCCGCAATAGATGGCGCTCCTCAACAACTGAAGCTGGCATTCTCTTAGCAAACGCGGAACTACACTACTAAGGAACGCTACTTAATCTGGATGCTGACCATGGCAGCTTAACCAATTGTGGAAATTGTTTCCTGATTTCATTATTTGGGATTAGGTTACTGCCACTGCTGGTAACAAGCTTTTTTTATATAAGTACCTAGTGATCGGCCGAATACGGACTTTCGGTTCAGCCCTTACCGAACTGAATATTCGGTTGCCCTATATCGCTAGCATTGATTAAAACCACTTTGGTTTTTCTTTCTAAAGCTAGTTTTTTTTTCAAAATAATTGTAGGTACCAATTTATATAATATTCGGCAATGTAACCGAACACGAACATTGAAAAGCTTGCCGAATATTAACCGAATATTCGGCCCATCTCTAAATACAAGTATCTGCCTGTCGTAATCCGCAATATATTTTTATGTTTCTGGCCGCGAATGACAGGTGGTCTGCCAGCAGAGGACAGGTTATTTTGGACGTTACATAAACGAAATAAGGTTCAAACAGTCAAAACTGTGCGTTTCACGGTTTTTAATTGTAAAATAATAAAGTGCTACAATACCTACAATATAACGCCGTTGGGAAACACTGCGTCACTGCGTGCAACTTAATTCAAAAGTGACGAAATCGGAGTAAGGAAATGACTCCGAGCCAACGGTGTCAATCTCATTTCAGTGTGGCAACACAAAACATTGAGGTAAGCATTGTCTCCCAGATTTAATTAAAAAGCTAATTTGAACTTATTTTTTATTTTATTAAAAAACTCTATCGTATTTGATTAATAGAATTTGATGTCAAGATCGGATAACCGCCGGGTCGTGACTCAAGAGGTTAACGCCTATCTTGTTATCACCACTGACATTGACATATGTATTTGATAGGCGATAAAGACAAAATCTATCTCGCCTAGTAGCTGCTTTAAAAAAAGACATTTAGTGAAGAAAAAGTTATTACTATTGACATAACACAATATCGAAATAATGCCGTAGGGCAAACTATAGGTGTATGTACCTACTAGAAAATAGAAATGGTCGACTGAGACAGACAACAGACAAAGTTATCGCTTAACACGATCAAATCAGACTAAGTATAAATCTTTTCCCTTTATTTGCACCAGGCTTGTTTGTTCATAAAGTTTAGCTGTACAATATTTCATACAAAATGTCTTGTAAACAGAACGTCTTCTTTCCCTATGCAACTATGTATTTACAAAATGTCCCAGTGTTTTCACTGTTTAACGTCTTTTTACTAATGAAACAGTTTAACACTTTAAACTTTGGCGTTTTGTTCACATAATTATGAACTTCCAAGGGGTCTATCGCGAATTTAGTTAACTTACCTTAATATACTAACGTTTCTTCATGTTTCCGCGTTAGACACGTTGGAAGTTGGAAACTCAAGGCAGATTGATAGCTATCCGAATCTTCCAGAAAAAAAATTAAGACAGTTTAAGAGAGCATTTCCCTTTTTTCCTCCGTACTTGTCTCAGCCCTCAAAGTGCATTGAGCCCTCAGAGGTCAACTCCATATACCAACGGAAGTACTTACACTACTCACAGACTAATGAGTAAGTACGATGCACTGACGTCCGGTACATGACCGTATCATCGCCACCACTGTTCTGACCACTTGTAACTCCTATTGCAAGGACGTAAAGCCCACCGATGGTCAGTTAAGGTTGTTACTGTTTGTACATTAGTTTGTACACCGTCATAAACATCTATACACATGTAAGTCTTATGGCATGAGAATAAGGTGGAAAGATGGATAAATATTTATGACCGTGACTGTAATTATGTTGAGGAACAATGGGACCGCGGAGTGACGTTATACTTAAGTGTAACAGTACGTCATTAGATTACTTACATAATGGTGTTACTAGCGTGTTCTCACTGACCACCACAACAATGAGTTTCTTGGAACTTGTTTATGAAATATAATAATATTTACCAGGGAAGTGTGCGAAAAAACAGGACTAATCTAATGACACCTGTTTACCCCGCTGGGTTAGAAGGTTATATTACGGACTTGAAGATAGGGGACAATTAATAGGAAACTTTGCTTGGAAATGATAGCCTCACCAAACTTACTGTTGAATATACTTCAAAGACTGCCTATTATTGGAATGCAGCTCTATGTTTTCTTAAAAATAGCGGGACCAAACACCACGCAAAGTCTCAATCAGGCAGTAGCTTTTGTAATAACCAGTGACAACAGCAATCTTGGGGTTGGTTTGCCAAAAAAGGACTCTCGGCTTCTTTACCCTAAAGAACCGGTAAAAACCAGGAATACGTAAAGACGCCAAATTCCTAAATGTTATGTTCTGTACCTCAGTCATTAGTCAGACCGTATTTCACGAAATTCAATCCCCATAATATGACTAACTAAATAGCTAACTGACAAGCAGTTGTGGATGTCAGTAGCTTGTCCGTTTCCAGTAACATGTCATTTCGTGAACTCGAGCGCAGCGTCGCGTGCGTAACTAAACGCTTCCGCTTTGGTAACCGCTCTTATGTTATCTTGTATTATACTTTATTATAATAATTATGTTAGCTGACATGAACAGATGAAAAAACATAATGCACCCATATGGACTAATGACAATCGGTATACCTACGAAAGTCAACATTTTAACAAACATCTTTTCTATTTCGTGCCTGAGGTTTCCTAATCCTAATACCTATATGGGTCGCTACAAGACACTATTTCATTGTCTGTATTATTTGTTACAACAGTATCTATTCTTTAAACAGAGTACCACGTGTTTGTGTACAGAATAGGCAACCCAATCCCAAATTCTCGATAAACGTCACTCAATTTGATTTACAATGAGTTTGAAGTCAAATGTCAAAAATGCAATCACGCGATGTGATGTAAGTTTTGCAATAACCCCATGGCACGGAAATAAAATAAGCATAACACTTGGCAAAATAAGGCTAAAGCCCAGACAAGAATTAATTATATTACGCTACTAAAATGACAAGTCATAACAACTTGAGATATTTATGACCATAGTTAGTTAAATCAAATGTTTGAAATAAATATTCTCGATATAGCAAGAAAACGCTGTTTAATATTGTCGTCGGAAATACCAATGCAAGAAAAAAAATAGGTTGTCTATTGCCTACAGTCATCTGTATCATTCTTTGTTAGTCTAAATAATCTACGTCTCGTCTCAGTTTCTTTAATACGAACCATGAAATATTATCCACCTACTTATAGGTAAGGTTTGTTTACACAAACTAAACAATAATTTTAGAAAGTTTTACCTATCTATTGATGATGATCTCGTGTATATTACTAACAGCAATCGTAAAATAATCTAAATATATAAAAGAAGAAGCTGACTGACTAACTGACTGACTGACATATCAACGCACAGCCCAAACGGCTGGTCCTATAGACTTCAAATTTGGCACGTAGGTTCCTTTTATGGTGTAGGCGAGCACTAAGGAAGGATTTTTCAAAATTCACCTCCTAAGGAGTTGAAACGGGGGTCCAAAGTTTGTATGGGGAAACAAGATTAGTTAGACTATTTTATCTGAAACTTCACAGGAGTAATCTTTAAAGTAAATGAGTAAACACGTGTTTCAAGTTTCTTGAGAACTTAACCCCTGAAAGGGGTAAAAGGGGTGCAAAAGTGAAAAAATCAACATGGGTATCGTTTATATGGTTTTTCGGGTCGCTGATCACGAAAAAAGCAACGATTTGAAGATTTAATGTGGCGAATGTGGAATACCATCTCCGCTGTTGGTTTGCGATGGGTTTGAAATGTCAACATATAAATTTGTGTCGTTTTTTATTAAAAGAAAAGAAAATAAATTAAATTAAATTAATTTAAAAGAAAAGTAAATAAAATAAAATAAAATTAAATTAGATAAAATAAAATAAAATAAAATTAAATTAAATTAAATAAGATTAAAAAAATTAAATAAAATTAAGATAAATGAGTTAAGATGTATTTCAGGCTTTTTGAGAAATTAATCCCCAAGAGGGGGAAAAGGGGTAATATGGTTAAAAAAACAACATGGGTATCGTTTTTCTGCTTTATTGGCTCGCTGATTTCGAAAACAATAACAATTTCAACATCCAACGAAGCGGACGTGAGATACCATCTTCCCTGATGGGGTGCGATGGGGTTGAAATCTTAAAATATCAATATTGGTGTCGTTTTTAGGTTTATTTCTGGTTCTAGAGATTCCAAATTTGGTAGGTAGGTTTCTTTTAAGGTGAAGGGGTGCACAATGATAGGATTTTTCTAAGTAGGGGTATAATGATGGTCCAAAGTTTGTAAAGGGGACACAAGAATAGTTACAACCTTTTTTATTTGATATGGGTGTCGTTATCGGGTCGCTGATTTCGAAAACAACAACGATTTTCCAATCCAACAACGATTTTCAAATCCAACTTAGCGCACGTGAAATAAATAAATAAAACTCCTATTTTGTATGCCGATTGAAAATTACGTTTAGTACGCGGGCGAAGCCGCGGGTTAAAGCTAGTAACTGTATAAAACTAATCTAACTCCTCTATGCATTCTCATATTTCGATGTAGAAAAGGTTTCTTAGAATAATAATGTGGCAAGAGAAAATGTAATAGCGTTTTACGTTTATGCCGGACGGGTTTATTATTAAAGATTATTTTTATACCACATTTAATAATAAGTGAAAATTGCATCAAATACCAAGCTAGCGATCGATGTACAGAGACCAACACACCAAGGATCATTAGAAGATCCTAGAATGAAGGGAATAGGTATATTTTGAAAGTAGCAAATTGTGACAAAAGGCTTAGCAGCGGCTGCGGAGTTAAACATCACTTTCCAAGGGATACTGTCATTTTGGTGCCCTAATCTGGTACCGAATGGAAATAAGATCAAAAGTTAAGCATGCACTTTGGACGCTTACCCTCTTGCCTCCAACTAGGGTACAGCTATTTACATCCAGTCAGTCAAGTCTTTTAGTCGTTCCCTCTCAGTAACTTGAGATCTTTAGCAAGGCAATATCCAAGCGCGATCATTTTTAACGTTGCCTTTTCTTACACAATTTAAAACCAGTTTTTTTTAAAACGCAGCTATTACAATTATAACTTGTCTCAGATAATGATTACTGTTTCATTCTTGTTTAAAAGCCCAGGCCTATGAAGGAACCTGACGGCCAATCACGAGCCACTTCGTTCTTCAGGGTTATCTAGTTACTTACTACTAGCTACAGCTACACCCTCTCTATTGCTCTCGCATATTGGAGAGATAAAGAGGCAAATAGACAAACAAACGAAGTAAACGAACAAACCGGTTCATGGTAGGTCCTCTGGCCTCAACAGAAGGACTTGATGTCACCGAAACACTGAAGATAATGATATTTCTCCTATTGAATATTCAGTGTATTACAATAGTACATTGTGCATCTAGGGCGGTAAGAAGGGCATTACTTACGAGGGTCTATTGAAGCCCGACGCCGTAGGCGGAGGGCTTTAAATGACCCGAGTTAGTAATGCCCTTACTGCCCGTGGTACACACAATGTTTTTCATCACATTTGCGAGGAAAAAAATAAACTCTATACAGGTAAAGAAACAATAATGATAAGCGGTAGTGTAGTTGCACAGTCCACAGTACTCCGGAGTGACTACGTGCTGCGAGCGCGTGGGGGGCAGGTCCTCCGCGAGCTCCGGGCGGGCGGTAAAGTAGTATGAGAATCCTTTAAAACCATGGGAATAATACAGCTCTTTAAGTGTAAGTATGCTTGCATATAATATCACCATTTACGAGCAGGTGTGATGAAAAATACTATAATTAGGATAGGAGTAATATAATACTAACAATGTAGAATAGTATAGAAAAGCGGTTCAGGCGAACTGCTCGCACTCATATTAAAGCCGATTAAGCATGCAAATACGAAACAATTAAATTATGAGCTGCATCCAGACTGCTATTAAAATTTCACCTCGCATTTCCGTTGCGGGCTAAAATTAAGACCTGGAGTTTTATTCTTATCACCTACAGAGCTAACATCTAAAGAAAACCAGTATACAACAGATCTCAGGGTACGCATGGTTGTCAGGCACGGCTTGACCAAAGCAAACAGGCGCGCACTGTAAAGGCAAATGGAATATCACATCCCTGTACCATAAACAAAAACCATTATCCGACCAAAATCCGGCTGCAAGACAGGTTTAAAAAGAAATGAGATGGCTATACCATTGCTGATAGAATCTTAACGAGCGAAGGCGAGACAAATCGATTAGTGGCTTGTTACGTCATGATTTCAAGAGACGAGACGATACGGAAACCTGTGGTTGGAAAAAGACGGAAGGGGGACCGGGAGGTCGTTGCCGTGTAAACAAAAAAATGCGATCTCAGAGATTAAGCTCAAAGGACAGTAAAAAGTGCTGCACGTGTCTTAAACTGGGAGGAATTATCAGTGAGGATTTGGTAAGTTTATGGACCACTTGTTGCTCGTGCGTTGCTCTTTGGTTGAGTGCTTTTGAATGGAGATCCTTTCTCTGCGTATCTATAAAAGTGCAGTCATTGGAAACTCGACCTATCTACCTTTTAAAAAGATCGTGAATGCAATAAAGTTTATGTTGCTGGTTATTTATGTGATGGAGATAGGCTAACCACTAAAGGATTATGTTAGACGAATATGTTGTTCTACGTGTGGTGTAAGAGAATCGTGCGATTATGCACGTTGGGAATGTTAAATGTATGAGATGACATAGGTTGCCGTTGTAAATATTGTGTGGACATATTTTAAAACTATATATAATTTTATTCACATTTGTTCCTACTGTAAAGAAACAATTTCCCTGACTTTAGTGAAGCTGTTACGAAAGTACATTAGTAATCTTGATGCATTTTGGTGTTGTATGGTGCTCGTAGGTACGAATAAACAAATCACTATGGAGGTCAAATTACTATGGAGTTATTTGACCACCTTACACTCCAAAAATACATTGCCAAGCCAAATATCTACTTGTGGCACATCATCGGATATACCTTAAGAAATAACTTAAAGGTTTTTGAACCAAAAATTTGATTGATAGAATATTTTCGCGGCCTTTATAGCGCAAGATGTTATTTCTGGTGACTGTACCTACATATGTGTAGGTAAATGCGATTTTCCATTTTCCCCATTAAAAGTAATTAAAAATTTATCAAATGTCCAAATAACCCATTTCAATCGCGTTAGAAAAAAGGTGTGCGTAAAAACGTATACATCAAGACAAATCGGGTTACATTTTAATTGCTTTTTTCAATCGGAGCTCAAAAGCGTGTTAAAATCGGACCCGACATTCGCACCCTCGCGAGTCGCGACCCTAAGAGGGTGCGCGAGGGTCATGATCGATTACTACCATCATGCCTACTGCATATTGCAAAATGTATGAAGTGCGAGTACATTATAATGTGTACTAAAAATAGGTTTAGGGTTGAAAATAAACTGCAAATTACCCGCAACCGAGTTTATAAACTAACCAGCTATCATATAAGGTGTACAGAAATATCAGAACAGTGTACGCAATTTTATAAACGTTCAGTATATTTTCATACCTATTTTATACCTATTGTGACTCGAGCATTTCAATAATGCAAGCAAAAAATGATTGTGTTGTATACAATAACCAAATAAAGTACTTAGGTATGAAAATCGTCTAATCGACGGAAACATTATAGTGTCCATAATTGCTTTGACAAACTCATACAATATAAAGGTATTGATATTTTGTAATGATAAATACCTTATTTAAATAATACGTTTGCAAAGCCTGTATATTATCATGATTTTAGAGCATGTTTAAAGCCTGTGTTTAGATAATGGATCAATTTCACACTGATTTATGCACCTATATAAAATGTTCACAGCACCATTACTCGATCTAAATTACCACCATAAATTAAGACGTAGACAATATTGTCAGCATTGGTATTCTAAGAGGGTCACCACACACGTCGACGAGGAATCGCACCGCACTGACCCGGCTAGAGAACGTGCAAAAAACCGAAGACCGGCAAAGAAACAAAGCTGGCTTACAATAGAAGATATGAGTGTCTTTATATGTTTCGAAAAATACGAGAAACAGTCCAAATGCGATCCCTATAGGCTTCAAAATAGCTGAGCATGCCGCCGGGAACACTGACATGAGGGTGAAAGGTATTCAACCGGCAAAGCGTTTGTGAAGTGCTGATTAGTGATGTCGATAAAGCCACAAACGGATAAACGCCACAAATCAGCACTACACAAACACTTACAATTACCTTTAAATTACTACAACAACCCGTACACTCTCTTTCAGCCTCATGTAAGTATTAGGCGAAGTAAAACATGGGTGCCTATAAGTAAAATGATTGCAGAAAAGAAGTGGCACGGATATAGAACCAGGTGCTCTTTATTCGAGTGTAACTATACAAATGTCACAGGGTTTACTGATTCCTCTGTGCCACCGCCGCCTATGCGTTCTCTAGTGTGGCAACTCTCTAAACCGACATTCGATAGGTAAGTCTAGCCTCACCGGCACGTGGTTAGACTAGACACCGACAAACGATATTGTTCGGGACAATAATTTCGCAATAATAAGGCGCGATTTATCACACCTGGGTGTCGTAATGTACTCCTACATTCTTCATTCTATTCAATAATTATTGCAGCAATTGAACTTTGAACTGTTGTAAATTCTGTAAATTCTGTATTAATCACAATAAATATTTATTACCTAAATGGCGCCTGTTGGTTAAATCTTTCTGAATTAAATTAAAAGTTGGAACAAGTTATCGGAAAACCACACCAAAACCATTCCAATTTCTTAGAATAACACAACGGAGAAGGGTCGTATTATGTACCTACAGTATTTTTTAGTTCTATTTCTTAATTATAACTTCAACCGAAAACTGTTCAAGGAATTGCATGTCAATTGTTTTTGCGGCATTCCAGGCGATGCGAACTTCCCTGCGATTATTTATATACGATTCGTCTAATAGGTACTTCTGAAAACGCTAAGAAAGCTATTTTATGTCTGATAATATTTCAAGACTTGGCTAACAAGCAGTAAATTCTCTAGTTTTACGCATTTTATTGAAGTAGATGGCATACAAGGCAAAAGCGTTTCAAATGCACCTTTTGTGATAACATCTATACTCGTATCTAAAATATCTGCTTATATTTCCCGATTTGTATTCTTCTCGAATGTGTATAAAAAAGTCACATTGCTAATTATCGGATAAAAAGGTATCAAAAACTTATCGATAAAACATAGGAATAGTTTCGAATTCAAACATCATTTAAGTGGGTCACTTCGTTAGAGTTGGGAAAAACGGTAACGATGGAACTTCGCAAATGTCTCTGTAATACATCTGTTTTTTATCGACTAAGAAAACTTTGTAGTTTGTGTTCTTATTACGGATAAGGTTTAGTTACAATCACTTAAGTAGGATCAGTCACTAAGTTTTTTCCTAACGATGAAACTTCGGAAATACGAGTATCTGTAACGAAACAGATTTTTATGTTAGAACTTTAAATATTTAAGTTAAATTCATTGTCATTGACGTGTCATTGACTGGGAGAATTCGCATTCTCTCAGTCATCATCTTAACCCTGTGACAACGTGTGCTGTAAAGGGCTCGAGACGTAGGGTCATGGTGTTAATAAACGCGATTAATCCGTTCTAAAGTGTTTAATGTCAATTTAAGTTAAACTTAACTTAATATTCCATGACTTCATTCTACCTTGTGATAACGATTGTTAGAATCGATAGTCTCGAAAGGTCGATATTTACGCGATTTAACGTGTTGCTAGGCGTTGGCCAGTCTTCTGAATAAATATACCTATTATGAATTATGCATTAAATTTATTTTTATCTGTAACATAACTAATGTTATCACTTAATTTTTGAAAAATTTAAATAAACGACTAGCCCGCGTGCAAAGCTCTAATCAATTGATTTTGCGCTGACAACGGTAATTAAGTCTGTTAAACTGCCATTAAACATTTCAATATTGGTTAATTAATTAATCTTAATAAGGTTTATAATAAAGACACCTGGACGGGCTGGAAAGCCAGAAACGGCCAACAGTTGGAAAGCGCTAATTACAATTACTCTTAACGAAATGTCAAGGCGAATACCTTGACTTTCGGGTTAATAATGTAATTGTTTGTGTAATTGCCGGATGTTAAGCCGATTTTAAAAGTCCTTTATTGTAATAAGATGATTTATCGTAAGTCGTGTTAACATTTTTTTAGGGCAAGCAAGTGGTGGTTTCCATATACAACACCAAAGAGACATTACCGACTTTTGACAGTCATATTTACCGCTTTTAAAAGTATCATAATTTTTATTTTTGCGAGATAATTAATGCCAGTGCTGTGCTAAGCTTCGTCGGTCCTAATAATCCTAATGATACGATATTAAGTAATGTAGTTTGAGAACTAATATTTAACGATTAAATGACACGTATACAAGATACCTCACGTGCCCCTTTCGTAGTATCCCTTCATAACCACAATGCACCTGCGAAAAATTATTGGCAAAGTCGCTTCAAGATGTGTCAGCCTGAAAATCACAAATAGGAACCGACACGCTGAAGCTCGATTCAGCGCGTACGTAACAGACGTTTCAATTTCGACTTATGGTTTGCCTGATTAAACTTCGGTGTAGCGAGTCTTAAAAGAGATTTTGGTATGAAACTGAGTCCTAAAAGCCAGCCATATTCCTACGTTCGGGCATATCCGCCGGATCTGTTAATCAATGTATGTTAATTTATCCGGCGGACATGGCCGCTATGCAGCACGCCTACCACGAAAATCAAACGTTTGCGGATTGTATCTCCATGAGTCACATTTGCAGATTGGAGTGAGAAAGAGGTTTTCCCGTCAATGTTCGTAGTAGTCGTGCAGATCTGACGGATTGCCCGAACGGATATGACCTGCTTCTGAGTAGATACATACTTACTACGCTTGTAAATTGTTTGTATATTACTACGTTTGAAGAACTTCAAAATTTTGCGCTATAAGACTTCTCAGTGCGGCTATGTCTCAAATCTCAAATTATAAGAGCTACTCAATGTCCATAACTTCGGTTAATCTCTTATTTTTTTTTTTCTCGTCAATTGGTCATGTTATTTGTCGTGTTCTTGAGGTTTGACGCGCGTCCGTCTTGTACTCGGCCGGAGGACTAGGAGTAGGCCAGTGTAACACGTGAACTATTTATAAACGGTAACCGCGCGGACGGCGGCGTGGGTGGCTGTAGTGTTGCGCAGTGCTCGATGAAATGCTACAATAACTTGTCTGTTTGTCTGTCACTTTAATACTAGCTGATGCCCAAGGACGGCTTGCACAATTCATTTATACAAAGTTTCAAGAGATCAACAAAAGTCACCTTTTTGTTGCGAAAAGGTATCCTACTGCTTGATTTCGGTTAAGCACATATCATGTGGCAAGCAATTGTTTAGTTGATGTTAGTTGGGCCTATACCTAAAAATAAATGACAGCTAGGGGCATGTATCATACAGTATGATGTGTATTAATACTTACTATTTAATCCAGAAAATTCATTTTAAATTTTAAACGAAGGTACACAAACAGAACGTCTAACTTAAGATATCGCGTTATCGTCAACATATTTGGCGTCGAATTAACGACTTCATTCAAAACATTATGACTAGCGTTTGACGAGACATATTCTTTCTTTCTTTATTCTTTATTGTATTGCATAGAGAAAGTTAAAACGAGTGGCGACCATTTATTACCAGAAATAAACATATTTTTTTCATCATCATCATCATCATCATTTTAGCCGAAAGACGTCCACTGCTGGACATAGGCCTCCCCCAAAGATTTCCACAATGACCGGTCCTGCGCCACCCGCATCCAGCGGACTCCTGCGACCTTCACCAGGTCATCAGTCCACCTTGCGGAGGGCCTACCCACGCTGCGCCTTCCGGTACGCGGTCGCCACTCGAGAACCTTTCCGCCCCAACGGCCATCGGTTCTACGTGCAATGTGCCCCGCCCACTGCCACTTAAGTTTAGCGATTCGGAGAGCTATATCGGTTACTTTGGTTCTGCTGTGGATGGTCTCATTTCTGATACGATCTCGCAGAGAGACTCCTAGCATAGCTCTCTCCATTGCCCTTTGAGTGACTTTGAGCCTTCTTATGAGGCCCATTGTAAGCGACCACGTTTCAGTACCGTATGTCATCACTGGCAACACACACTGATCGAAGACTTTCGTCTTCAGGCACTGCGGAATATTGGACGAAAAGATGTGTCGCAGCTTCCCGAACGCTGCCCAACCGAGTCGGATTCGACGATTAACCTCTTTCTCGAAATTGGACCTACCTAACTGGACAGTTTGTCCTAGGTATATATAATCGTCTACAACTTCGAGTGTAAAGTCTCCGATTGTCACTGGAGTTGGTGCTACATGGATATTCGACATGATTTTCGTCTTATCCATGTTCATCTTAAGACCAACTCGCCCGGAGGCTCTACTGAGGCTAACAAGCATCGTACTTAAATCCTCCATGGTCTCAGCCAAGACTACTATATCGTCAGCAAATCGAAGGTGAGTGAGGTACTCGCCGTTTACATTGATGCCTAGCCTTCTCCAGTCCAGAGTCTTGAAAACGTCCTCCAGTGCAGCGGTAAACAGCTTAGGAGAGATGACATCTCCCTGCCTGACTCCCCGCTGCAGCGGAATAGGCTTCGAGTTCTGGTCTTGGAGTCGGACTGACATAGTGGCGCTCTCGTACAAACACTTCAACACTTCGATATAGCGGTAGTCTACTTGGCACCGTTGGAGAGATTGTAGTACCGCCCAGGTTTCGATCGAATCAAAGGCTTTCTCGTAGTCCACAAACGCTAAACAGAGGGGCAGATTATACTCCTCGGTCTTCTGTATAACCTGACGAAGCGTATGAATGTGGTCTACGGTACTAAAGCCTCTTCGGAAACCGGCTTGTTCGGGAGGCTGGAAGTCATCAAGCCTGCGTGCGAGACGATTCGTAATGACTCTTGAAAACAGCTTATAGACATGGCTCAGAAGTGAGATGGGTCGGTAGTTCTTCAGTAAGGCGTTGTCGCCTTTTTTGAAGAACAGCACCACCACACCTCCGCTCCATGCCTTTGGCGTTTTCCCTTCTAGTAAGACGGAATTGAACAACTTCTGAAGGGCCGTAAGGACCGGTTTACCACCCGCCATATTTTTTTAATTACGAATTTTGCCCAAGTAAATCTAGATAAACTACTGGCATATAATGATGAATTGACCGAGTGAACAAAGCGAGCGAAGCGTTTCCGTTTTAGCTTGGGCAGAAATGCTTTCGTGTGTCTGTCCATTTGTTCTCCAAAAAATATTTCGTAATATAATCAAAAAAGTGATTTTATGATTAGAATAGTTAATTATAAAATCACTTTATTGATTTTTTGTTAAAGTAAAGGCTTTTTTGCGTTTCAAATTTGATAGGTACAATTGTAAACGTATGATTTTATACGAGCGACCAATTACGCGGGCACTGCATAGGACTTTATCGACTTTTGCCAACATTGTTTTAAATTTATTCTCAGTCGGCACGTTGCCGCGACCGAGATCGATCTTGCTATTGACTCCATCAGTTTAAATCAGATCGATTATCATAAAATCTACACATTCTTAGTACAGTCTTACGTTACATTCTAAACAATTTTCTATTTTAAAAACGAAGGTGCGCGTCACGCGTTGTTCAATTTGAACTACTTTATATCATAAAAAGAAGCAATATTATAATAGAAACCATAACCATTAACTACCTAACTCAACATTTAATTCTAACCAGCTACTAGTATTATCCATGACCAAAATTTATTTTCGTTGGACGTTCCAACAGTAAGTCTATATTGAAATAACGTAGCCAAATCGAATGATGATTGATGTTTGTATTCGTTTACTTTTATACATAATTAACTATTATAAATAATTAATCAAATCATTAGAACAACTGTGCCACTTGAATAGGTGAATAAAAGCTACATTTATCGACAAAGCTTGTATCAATTTATAACACTACGCACGCAACTTTATCCTCTATTTACTTCTGAAATATGGCTCAAAATAACGTTAAGTTTAGCTATTTTATGATTAGGTACGTGTGTTGTTTTTTTTTTTAATTTCTATAGTGGGCACGACATTTTCCACATTCTGCCACCTCTCTGGATTTTGCTTTTTACGCTATTTTTGCTGTCGTACAAAAAGTAGCGTATGCAACAGCTCTTAATTGGTTCTTAAAACTCTCGGGTATATATGTTATTACCCTCAAGTATTAAGAACCCTTATTATATCACTGTTGCATTAACTACTATAGAGCGTCTGCCTGTTGCGGTTATAATAGTTACTATAAATGAGCAGATATAAATGAGAGAGTGCTAAGCTGGGCCTTAAGATCAACCGAGCGAAAACCAAAGTCATGGTAGTAGACAGGGCTCACATTCTACCAGTTTCCGACGCACTTTGCGGGTTTGAAAAAGTAAACGAGTTTGTATACCTCGGGTCGCTGATAACCCATGTTGGTGGCTGCACCGGCGAGATTCGCCGTAGAGCTGGTATGGCTAAGAGTGCTATGGCTAACCTCGATAAGATCTGGAGGAACAGAGGTATTCAACGTAGGACAAAGATACGATTGGTTCGAGCTCTCGTCTTCTCGATATTTATGTATGGTGCAGAAGCGTGGACTCTGAAAAGCTGTGATGTGGCCAAAATCGACGCTTTTGAGATGTGGTGCTGGCGAAGACTGCTGCGTATACCCTGGACAGCCAGAAGAACTAACATCTCCATCTTAGAAGAGCTTAACATCACTACACGGCTCTCCACGCTATGCCATGAGCGAGTCCTAAGATTCTTCGGACACGTTATGCGGTCATCAAAACATGATATGGAGAAGCACATGATTCTGGGCCAAATGGATAACACTCGTGCCCAGGGTAGAGCCTGTACGAGATGGACTGACGTGATAAAGAGGTCGGCTGGTGGCAGTTTACACCGTGCCGTACACATGGCCTATGACCGCACTCTGTGGAAACGGGCTGCACGTGGTCGCGATCCTCAGCATTGAGGTTACGAGGAAGAAGAAGATAAATGAGCAAAACAAACACGTTTGTTGTATGGGTATGTAACAAACCCTTAATTATTTCTATTATTTCGTTGTTGTAGTATACCTATTTGTTGTTATAGCGGCAACAGAAATACATCATTTGTAAAAAAATTCAACTGTCTAACTATCACGGTTCATGAGACAGCCTGGTGATATACATACGGACAGATGGACGAAACCCTAAAATGATAAACAAAAAGAAATTCCCGAGGAACAAGCATGCAATGAGGATGGCCAAACAATTAATTTTTCCGTTAAAAGAAACGAGCATCCATATACAAAATTCTAAAATTGAATTCGTCCTCAATTTAGTGTAACTTACAGAACAAAATACGTCGGACTAAATGGAGGACAAAGACATCGGTGTCTAGGTGAGGGATTTAAAACTCAAGGTTTCCTTTGTATCTGTTTCCGAGGCCAAGGACAATTAAATTGTAATGCAAGGACTGTTCCTTCGAGATTGGAAGACGTTGAAATGTAATACGGACGCTTTGAACGCTAGTTGCAAATAAAGAAAGAGATAGGGCTTAAGTATTACAGGATTGCTAGAGGAATAGCTAAGCGGGCGACGTGTTCAAAATTATTTGTATAGGCAGCGCCAGTTATATCGGAGCAGCTACATGCCTCTATATATTGTCAAAGCAAGAGAGCAGGTTCTGATATTTTTAGCTTGGCTATTATGATATGTAATGGCGACTAGAGTCAAACCACGTTTCAACTTTTACGAAATTATGCCGTTCACAGTCTACATTTAACTTATTAAATAATATTTAAAACGGGTCACTCACGTAATTTAGTCGATTTTCGCTCGACATGTTTCGTTCTTTACGAAGAACGTGATCAGGAGCGACCACCCGCGTTAGCCCGCAGTGTACGACTTGCCTCTGTCGCGGGTGGTCGCTCCTGATGACGTTCTTCGTAAAGAACGAAACATGTCGAGCGAAAATCGACTAAATTACATGAGTGACCCGTTTTACATATTATTTAATATGTTCGAGTCTCACGAGAGTTTTATAGTTAAAAATACATTTAACTTAGTCGGACTCTATATATTTATTTAATCTTTTTTCCATAAAAGAAAAACTTATCGTACAAAAGGCGGACTTAATGCCATAGGGCATTCACTAACAGTTGACCTAGGTTATGGTTAATAAGCTCGTTTGGTCAGTAGTTTAACGTTATAATAATCGACGTTATGTAATTGTATGGTAAGGTAAGGTTTACATAAATGTTTAAACCTAAACTGCATTTGAATGATAACAGGGTCACAGTTACAATTATTTCATACAGAGTTGTTGAAAACGTAAATTACCCAATGTTTTTCCTGCTGCCAGCTAAATTGCTTTTACCTCGGCATTTTCCTGAACCTATTTCATAATAAAAGTATTATGTCACCGTCACCGGTTCACCTGTGTAAACCACGATTTAGTTAGTAGTAACCTACTTTAATACTCCTTTGCATTATATACCTATTTTTTTTTACCCGACCGTCTAAAGTGTTTAATTATTTACTATAATCAGAGTAAATCGAAGTTTTTGGTCGTGTAGGTATACAATGAGATTACAGCGTTATGACATAAAGTATCAATTGTGTCCCAATACGAAATAAAATCACTCTCCCTCTGGCGTAACGCTAGTAGTTTTGCTCAATATCCTCTGACAGAATGTTGTCAACAGTAAAATACCCTCCATCTCTTTACTGGTAAATTATGTGAACCTACCTACCAACTAAAATCTGAATTCCATTTAATCCGGCACCGAAATTATTATAGATAACTATCGTTATCAAGGGACCTGGACCGGACATTTCGTTGCATTTATACAGGTATTCCATTTATCGAGGTTTAATTACCCAGGTTTCACTATGAAATAAATAAATATTAAGACAAAAAACACATCTATTTCATTTTATTTTATTTATTTACTGATAACAGTTCTTAAAAAAATACTGAAAGCCGAGCATCCGTACCTAACGATAGCAAGAGCCTGTAAATTCTCCGAATCAAATATATACATATATATTATATTGAGTAGAGCAAGAAACACTAGTTATAGAACTATGGGGCAATGTAAACGTCACATAATAAGGCATTAATCTAATTCCTCAGCTAAGCTAACCACAGTGACTGGTCCAACCCGTCTGCAAAATCGGCATAACAATAGTGCTCGGGCACCGTGAACGACTTTCTATGCGTTGCGCAAGTCAGCCGTCAACCGAATACGTTAGCCTGAAAACTGTTGTACATACTTTCAATTTAATTTTTAATTTTTTTGATCACTCAAGTTTGAGAGCTTTGTCACTCAACTCTCAAGTGACCTGAGTGAGCTCTCCCGGTTTCTTCTAGGCCATATAGGAGGGCTCGAGATTCCTGAATTGAAACTTAGGCACGAAAACAAGAGAGTTTATGGAAAATCAACTGTAACTACTAACTGTGTAGTACAGTCGCGGAATGAAAAGGTCCCACCTTTAGATCCGTTTTTGCTTGTTCAGTATAAATTCTCAGTATCTGCTTTATCGAACGAGTATGACACATTACGTTCTATTGAATGTGAATGTCAAGTCACTACGTGGCCTACAAATAGGTCCACTTTGAAAATTTAACTTTTTGCATTTTGGAGAGAAAAGTTAGCATAAAAATATCTCACATTTGACCTTTGTTGTCAAACAGTAAAGCATACTTTTCGATACAACACTAGCCAGTTACACAGTTTAAAAAGGTAACATGTGCTAATTAAAATCATTTATTCTCGAAATATATACAGTAAGTGTAAATTACCTAACTACCTACCTCTACCTACCTTAAATCTAAAGTAGGTCCTTGAGGCATTGTACCTAGGATGCTGGCGGCATTTCCTCGTTGTATCGCAATGCTGATACGTTGTGCGAGGAAGCCACCAGCTCTTCGGTCACCAGTAACATCAACCAGACGTTTCGCGATTTCTACGAAAAATTTGCGTGCGCTGGGACCCCATGGACCAAGAGTTTCGACCCCGAATGGTACAAAAAGGTACTCTCTGCCCAGGCTCTTATATTTATTACGTTTTAAAATTTCGGCGCATTCAGCCGCTCCGCCCGCTTTTACATTAGTTCGTTGGAGATGGGACGGCGCCAGCGTGTCTACACAGGTAGCATCCCACACTAGCATCCGTCCCAAACTCCAAGGAACCAAGGACACCCCATCAGGTCTCTTGCCATCATCCCTGAAAATGCCAGTCGGCTCAAGGAGAGCAGGCACGTTGATGGTGGCAAGAGACCGACGGATTATATCATTAAGAGATGCATGTCTCGAAAAACGGCCTGTACTTTTTTTACAACACAATCCATGTGCTTGCAATGCGTAAATGAGTTTATTTGATAACTGGTCAACCTTTTCATTCCGCGACTGTACTAGTAGGATCAAATACAACTAGATCGAGTATAACTGCATTGTCGCTATAAAAAGAGTTATCGACAGTAAATCGCTATACTTAACTTTTGTAAATCTAAAATTAAACGAATATGATGGTGTTCTCTAAGCTTCAACTTGTACAGAAAGCTAGTTTTCGATTTCAACCATCAAATATGGTTTACGTACTTACATATATAAAACCAGAAATATATTAATACCACCTCACGCAGGAAGAGTAAAAACTAATGACGTAATAATATCGTATTCCGTTAACGCCCGTATCATAGCATCCACAGCGAAATGACCTAAAATAAACAATACCCCGGGTTTACCGCGCAGGGGTGGCGATAATCGTTATCGGCGTGATGATTCAACCGCCAGTGTGCAAATGTACATAATACCTACCCACTGACTGAACCTGTCGTATCTATTTGTATGGGATTTATTCCATAACGGGTATGATGCCCCAATAGGATTATTAACTGGGAAGAATTTCTGCACGGGTAGGATAGTCGAGCTTGTATCGTCTATCGTGTCATGCGTCACTTATATATCGTTAGCTAAGCTGGCAAGTGACAAAAACGCCATCATCTCAGTGAGACTGCATGGTGAAGCCAATTCGAATTTCCTCCCAAATCGACCAAGATTAAGATGCCTAGCCTGATATTTGTAATAAGGATAAGACAAGAGTTATTCAGCATATTATGACAATTTCTGATACTTTTAAACAGTTTTCCACATTTGACAGTGCAGCAATCACCGTCGCACTATCCATGCAACTTGTGTGTTTATCAACCATTACCTCCAGATGAAATTCGTAAATAACTTAGGCTTGCTGAAGTCACTGCTTCTATATTATATATAAGAATGCCCTGCCTTAATCAACATCTTATCGAGCTTAAAGTAAAAACTAGTTACAGAAGCATTGATTCCAGGTGTATTCATTGACACACATTTTATTGCTTTTTTTAAACCGACGTCCGATGGAATTTACCTTAGCCATTTTGGGAGGAAATCCAATACGAGTATGACCTTACATCCTATTTTAAGCGTCGAATTTCCCGATCGTGCATACATGGCCATAACAAAGATAATTACAAATCGACCATGGCTGTTACATTGTGCCGAACAAGTATTCGATACAAGGCGATATCGTTTTATGGCCATCAATCTACCGGCCAATACATACAATTAACTCAATAAAAATCTCGCTCGGCACAAAAACTTCGGTGTGCTTGTAAAAACTATGAGGTGGCCGTTCACCTATAAATCTTTACGATACAAGCTCCCTCTGTTTGTCCTGATAATACAGTCGATCGAAATAAAACGGGAGAATGAGGATTACCGCGAGTTGATTTTTCCGCTAGGGGCGCTAGTGGAACATGGGTCCTGCGGCCACATTTCAAACCTCACTTTGACAATTCTCTCATATTGACACAGGACCCACGCATGAGTGGCACGCATGAGTGGCGCAGCGATAATACGGTAGCTCCCATTGTAATATCCGACTAATAAGTACTACGAGGATAACGTTGATATATCTCAGAAATTTGCTCGCATGAGAAATAAGTATGTATATACTTATTTCTCATGCGAGCAAATTTCTGAGCGAACTGATGAACTGATGCGAATTTGTTCATTCAAAAGAGGAAGCGAACAACTGGATGCGTAGCCCCGCTACGCTACTGAGCGTTAGCGAATGGGTAGTTTTCTCTCTCTATCACTCTTCCTTATTAGTGCTACAAAGACAGTTGCGTTTTGTTCGCGATTGGCATGTTGACTACGCAACCAGAACATACATATAAGACATTTCGATGTAATGTTAATAGCGGATATCAGGGGCTGATTGTTTACTATTTAACTGAGCCTTTTGGTGTGAAGTTATAAAGTTATGTTGCCAAGTTTTCTGTGGTATATGGCGCGTAGTTCAAAAATGCCAAGTAGGTGCAAACAATACTGCTGTATTTATGTGTACTTACGCTTAGTCAGTCACACTTCAAGATCTAGAGTTAAAAAGGTGAGGATGCGACCAAGAACCGAGTTGTCACACAATGTTATCATAATAATCTTAAGCTAACGAAAATCGCGGCCACGACATTGACATAGCAAAAATCGTGTCAGACATTAAGCGCCTTAACACGGTAGACGATTGTACATAAGTAATGGGTGTACTTACAGCGTGTTCCCAATACGCGGGCAAAAAATAAGGTCAATTACCTGCAACAAAAACAAGATCATGGTCAGACACATTTGATTATGAACTAGAACGTGGTAAGCCAAGTTCGGATATGATGATTTGAAATGACTTTAATGGGGTCTCGTTAAGGAGGATTGATGATGTTTATTGGGAAAGTGAAGTGTAGATGTGATTAAGAAGTATTGAATGTATATAAATCGCTATGATTATAAATTATTAGGTATGGTTTAACTTTATAGCCTTTATAGGTTCGATGGTAAGTTAGCAAGAGGCATTAAAGAGTCCTTGCCACTAAAACATAAAGAAAGAGAATGTTACTGTTTTTACGCTAGTAAAGGAGATAAGTAGGTATACTTTATTTATTTTCATTCAGGTACTCACGAAACTGTTTGTCAGACGAGGGACTACAGTGGTGAAGTGTCAAAATATTCTTTGGCAAGACGGAGCTGATTTGGAATGTTTTTCCTTTGATTCGTTAAGGAAAAATGTGCTAAATTGACTCACGTAAGGAAAGCCGGCAGGAGTCAAGTTCTGAACACCTAGTGCCTGTGTTAAGGACTGGAACCTATATTAAGCGAAAAGTAGGTATCAGATTTGGATAAAAATAGGTACAAACATAGGCACAATGTAAATACAATCTTATTAAATTCACTTCCTCAATTGAAATGTATAGGTACGCCAACCATAAAAAGACCTCATAATGAAACATAATGGATAAATAGACCGCATCATGCATGAACATTTAAATGCAATAACATAACTTCTTCAGATTATTATGTTGCCCGATGTAACAACGACAAGAAACTACGAGTATAATTGTCACTTCAGAATGACATATGACATTGTACAAGCAGCAGCCTTCTTAATTAACCATCAATAAACCCTATCCCATTGAAATAGGGACTACAATTGCCCAGTTAACAGTGTTGGCGATAGTAGCAATCGTGACCGCATGTTATATCACGTTTACAATAATGCAAGATAATCTTCCAAGAAGATCGGTCCCGCATCACACGTTTCATCATCTGCGATTCGATTCGTATCGACATTAAAGTTCTCACTTTCTCGGACTATATTGGAAAGTCGCACTTGTATGTGATACTATCGATTGTCTGCGATCGTTTAGTTCCGATTCACGCAGATTTAAATGTGAATGAGATATAAATATAACCGATTGCGTTTCCTAACGTCAATCGTTAACAATCGAAACTTAAAATAATAAATACGAGATTACTAAGATTATTTAACTTATTATTTCAACATATGTAGAGTACTTCGACACCACGATGTATACTTTTTTTTCAGCGTTGGGCCGCCCATAAGTGACATTCGAAAGCTAACGATATAATAATACTGTCGTGTCCGTATTTAAACTGCTAGGTTATCGCGAGAAATGTCAAGAATCAGCCATAATTTAGAGGTTACAATAGGACAAACACAATGTCATTTTTGATTTTAACTGATAAACGGTTACGGTAGCCTAAATATTTAGGGAGTTAATGAGTCATATGCGTGTTGCCATCGCAGTTATCCTGTACACGTCATCCTATATATATATATATATATTATTTTACAATAATATTTATGAACAAATCAATTATAAGAATCGTACACAGGTACCACGTATTAGGAAGTTCATCGACCCAGGAACACATAAGTGGGTACCTACTGAATCAGACTATAAAAACTAAACAACGTTTAGTTTTTATAGTTGGAACGTTTAAGACGTGCAATCCAATAAGACACGATGACTATTAAGAATAATAGGGAAAACCATTCGTTCATGCAAATGCGTATCGGGAATATTACCTACGCATATTGTAAGCCTGAACGAATTTACCAAACGTTTTATTAATATTTTATTTTGGCTTGTTTTTGTGGTAAATGCATTGTTTTCAATTTTTGGTAAACACTTTTCTTCTATGAAGTAATTGATATATTAAGATATTATTAAAGCACAACAACCAAAAACAAATATGCTTTGTTACTCTAGTCAATTTAAAGTTAACTTAAATATACTTCATATATTCATACAGTAATTACAGTTATTAGAAGCCCAGTCAAGTTCAAGGACGTTTCCTACACTTCACGTTTCTTATACTTGAGTCAAGTATAAGAAGGGTAGAAAACGTCCTTCATGTATATGAGGTCCTTCGAGCCGGATTATAAAAATTTTTTTCAAGCGGAAGATACAGCTATTAAGAATCAAATAATACATATAAGGTATCAATTTATGCATAGGCTTTAATGATAGTTCATCATTTTCAAACCAGTTTTATTTTACACGAGAACCTCCGAACGGTAGCTACGCTTGCCTCCCATGTCACAGTATAGTATTCCAAAGCAAATTAGCTTATCTTAATTGTCAGTACATATCTCGCGTTCCTATGTACACACTATTAGTAATGGCTGGCTGTGGCGCTTTCAAAAGGTTTAGTATCCTCCCGAATTTGGAGTTACATATGTCGTTTACACTATTTTATGTCATCGGGCGCTGAACCTTGTTTGTAGGAAAACCGCCTGGATGTTATTTCCATTTTAAACAGAGAGCGTGTTAAGCGAGCTAGTTTAAATGTGATCTCCGATTAGGCAGATATTGAATCTGAACTAATACTGGTTCGTCTAAATCGATGCATTCGCAACAACAAACAAAGATCGTCATTCTACCAGCGCGGGTGAGTCGATCGCTCAAGTGAATAAGTCTTAAGATACAAGACACCAAATTATTTTATTTTAAGCAGAAACGTCTGCGAACGATACCAAATTTCTAAGCAAGAAAGGAAAAGTGCAAAAACACCCCCTCCCTAAGGTGCATAACAGTGATATGGTGTGTCTCGGTAGCTCAGTTGGCAGAGCGATGAACATGTATCCCAGAGTTGCGAGTTCGAGTCTCGGCCGAGGTCATGAGTTTTTTCCACTTTTCCTTTATTTCTAAGAAATTCGTCTGCACACTCTGCACCTTGTTTATTGATAAGTTTTAGTAAGTTAGTTCGTTATCGTCAGTCTGTCAATAGTGCATGACGCAAATGGGCCTCAGTTGCCCATATCATCGTTACTTGGTCTCTCTTGCCCTAATGGGCGAATGAGGCTCTCATTCGTAGCAATCTCTTTCTCCATGAGCACAAAGTTGCAAAAACACTCGATGACAAGATTAGACAGTTGGGTCCTGTTTATCAGCAACTTGTAAAACAAGCGGCAGTCTTTGTTGTACTCTGTCGGGAACGGCCCATCTACATGTGTTCCCACATGTAGCCGGGAAAACTCCCGACGGTCGAATCTCCTGTCTTCTTGCTGCTGGCGTCACCGAGTACTCGTATCATAATGCCTCACGAATCTGGAAGTCTCGTTAATGGCCCCCTCGACTAGGCGAGCACTCGTAATGAGAAGTCCGATGCTGTTTGCGGTAGTAAATAATCACGTGAAGATGGTTTTACTGCGGCGAATAACATCGATTTACGGTCGAGATTTCAATAAGCACGATTGCAGCTGTGGTGGAGACTCAGTCATAAGTTTAAGTTATATTTTACTATGGTAATGCAATGCTTGTACAAAAAGAGATCTTCGATTCTTATTTTGTGTTTGTTAGTGAATTTCAATGCACAATCCGCACTATTCCTGAAACATATCGTGAGAGTCAGAATTGCGGGTGTATCTAAACAAATATAAGAGACCAAAATTTAGTACCTAATTGCTACTATTTACTACCTCTGTTAAATTAATTAGTACCTCCGCGTAATTAAAGTTATTACGAAAATCAGTTACAACCCGCGAACCTGACTGTCTCTTAATATTTGTTTAGATACACCCGCCATTCTGACTCTCACAACATACTTATAGGTACACAGTTACAGGAAAGCTGAACCTAAAAAAATATCTTCATTGTGAGTCCGAAACTCTTTCGCTTTGTGTTTAGTTTTAGCATCGAGCTAAGTACATTATTGTCGTATTGTCTGGACATTTTTTAGGAACCCTGTTGAAACGTATCTTGTTAATCATCAAATAAATACTCTGACATCAGAAGAAATTACAACGTTTTTTTCAGTTCATTAAGTCAATAAAAATTCCCTCGCAATACTTTATCCCACATATTTCGTGTCGAGAATACTCGCCATTTTGGGTTCGACCACCGGTGCCAACAATGTCTAAGTCTAGACGAGATGGCACTCGATATTGCTCCATAAAACCGGGGAACAGCAACAATAGGATCCATCCATTTTTGAGTTCATTTAATGAGAGAAGACTGCTGCCAATACTAAGTAGATAAGTCTTTGAAATGGTGAAGAGCTAATAAGTACTTATTCCGGTTTTTGGCAATACTTTTTTCCCATATCGAGAATATATTGTTGCGAACAAGATAGGTTGCTATTTGCTAATAAAGTCCTGGTCTAGGCGAAATGGCATTTGCAAAATCATGTAAAATTAAACAATAGGCTAGAAACAAACAAGTACAAAAAGTAAACGTACGCTAGCTAGGTCATCCCAGTTTTTCTTCTGTTAAAATGATCAGGTAATTAGTACTGCGTATAGCATAGGAGGAAGTGCCCATGAGGAGATAGAGGAGCAATTTGAAGGAGGATTTGAACTTTTTCGACTTCTAGTCTATGTTAGGAAACAGCAGTTCAATCTAATCTAGAGTTGTCTTATAAATCGTCCTGTCATACACGACTGCACGAGTAACAACTGCAATACTTTCTCTCACATATTTCGTGTGCAGTCTCGGTATACTCGCTCACTCGCCAGATCGAGGTCGCCCACCGGTTCCAATGTTTAAGTCTAGACGAGACGGCACTCGATATTGTTCCATAAACTTCAAAAGATACAAGATTCAACCGTTTGGACTTACATTGCGACAGAAAAAAGTAGAGTTTTACGGAGGGCGCCACTCAGCTTTAGCAGGCAATACATTGTGCATCTCATTCTGTCGCATAAGTGTGGGCAGTAACTTTACGGTTTGTCTACGAAAATAATTACATATTTGACAAGAGAACTGGTAGTGCCACTGAGATTTGCGTTTAGTTCCACCCACCTTATTTAATTTCCACCTTTTTCTCTCGCAGTGTATTTGAGTTCATTTTATAAAAGGTTATGTGTGGAAATAGTCATAGATTTCATTAGCTCTCGTATATTCACGACTCTTCTCTGGCATTGACTCTAAGAATAAATACACACTTTTACTATATTAGCCTTCATATTTGGCTATAGGATGAGTTGTCTTTCAAAACTTCAATATCAATAAAACATATTTATTATTTGCCTGTAACTCATCAGTATAAATTCTAAATTCTTTGTAGTTTATATTATCCAATTATCCTGTTGTTCTCCTGACTATTTGTTGTTGTTAGGTAGCCATGTTTAATAAACTAGAACATTTTCCTCTTTTATTATTCATTCTGTTACATGTTTCACCTTTGTTAGAAAAAATATATATAAAACGTTAAGAAAATTACGCAGAACATAAATATATTTTGTCTATATGTATGTATATATTATCTGTAGTAATATTATTCTCATAATTACGTGGAACAAATTGGTAGGTTCACTAAATTATATCTCTATAATTAGATCTTTGCACGTCGTAACATTAAACCTTCCTTCAAACCTTCAAGAAAAGAGCGTACTCCCACCTTAAAGGCCGGCAACGCACTTGCGACACCTCTGGTCTGGGTGTCCATGGACGACGTTAATCGCTTACCATCAGGTGATTCGTTTGCTCGTTTGCCCCCTATAGCATAAAAAAAAAAAAAAAAAAACAGGCGGGAACAACTTCCTTACAAATACTGTTTTTATTAACCACTCATATTCACATGGCTTAACATCTATTATTGTGATAAAAAAATAGATTTAAAATATAACAATAACAAAAACGGACTCAACAGAACGTAGATCTTGCCAGCATACCTCTATGCCACTTTACTTCCTTTCATACTCCATTCGTTGGGTATAAAGAATCAACGATTTTTGGTATAAGGAATCACAGAATGTTAAAAGGCCGATTAACAGACATTACTGATGAAGGATCCTAAGGGCAAATGGTCTGCAGTTAGCGTACAGTTCATTCTACAAGAAAGCAGTAAAACTTCCGTAGAACGTAACACTTCTGCTAGGTATACGTTGGCACCGGAGACTAAAGTTTAACATTAAAATATTTTTGATCAAACGATAGCCTCATAGTCATCATACCTAGCAACACTAGCAGTAAAACGAGCACGTTCTATCAATAACCCCATGGGATGGTATTGACCAGGGTGACCCGGGGCGTTGACCCGACGCCAATAGCCGATATGTAATTGTGTCAATTATTAATACATATTGGGGTTAAAGTCAAGAAGATCGTTGACTTTACAACGGTTTCAGTAAATCAGTGTGTATTTATATATGAATATATACTTGTATATTATTATGTTGTATTTTTATACTACCTATATATCGCTTTTGCACTACCTATATATCGTAACATTAAATTTACTTTCTTATCTCGTCTATCCAAAGGTTGTCTGGAAGAGATCGCTCTTTAGCGATAACAATGTTTACCTCTTTCTCAAGTGTAACCTTTACTGTTGTTTATTACGATATGGTATTGTTATTTGGGGAAATGGAACAGATATAGACACTGTTTTCCTTAAACAGAGAAATTGTATAAGAGCTATTTTCGGTCTAAGCAAATTTGATTCATGCAAACTATTATTTGTGTCCCAAAAAATACTTACTGTACCCAGCTTGTATATATTAGAGGTATGCCTGTTTGTTGCTAAACATACAGATCTTTTTGTCAAAAAAGATCAACTGCGTAATAGGTATGCTGTCAGGCCTCAACATATCAACACACTTCACCAGCCAATATCTAGACTGGCAATAGTGTCCAAAAATTGCTATTTTATGTGTATTCAGATATATAACCATGTTCCTGATAGATTTAAAGAATTGAAAATAAAATTATTTAAGAGAAAATTGACTGACTGGCTGATAGAAAAATGTTTTTATAGTGTAAATGACTTTTTAAATATAAGACATGAATAATTTAATTAGTTGGGATTAACGAATGACATGGACAATTATGTATTTATGATTATTAGTATTGATAAATGGAGTAGATTATTATTTGATTATTGATTAATTAATTAAATGAAATGTAATTAATTTTAAATGACAAAAATAGAATGAAATGGTGTATTGATTCTTTAATTAATTTATTTAAAAGGGCAATTTAGTGCATGTTTATTAAAATAAATTATGTCTATAGTGTTATTTAGTTGTAAGGAAATTGTATGTATACCTGAAAAGGTAGGGTTCAGTGATACGGATATTTAATGTTTGGCAATTGTAACTGCAAATTGTAACCTGACTCCCACATACTAAATAAATGATTTCAATGATTTCAATGATTGGTTTCCTGTTTTAAGATGCAATAAAGAGTTATTGTATTGTATTGTTTCACCGCTCGTTAATATTTTTACAAGCTTTTATTTAACTTGCAACGTTTGTGTGTTTGTTAGGGTCAAATCTTGCAACCTGAAATTGACTAACTTCCCGTAATTCAAATTGGCTGAAACTTCACATGCTTATGAAGGTCGGATGACTATACAATGTTCTGGTACCAAAGTACAGTCAGCGATAAAAGCTTCTATCAAAAATTATTTTTTTCACAAAATAACTTTTTTTGGAATCAAAATATTACCTGACTAACAAGGAAACATATAGACCTGACAAGCGCTTTGCAGAATGAATACTTAACTACGGTCTGTCATTGGTAAGCTGCTGACTACTACCGAGGATGGAACCAAAATGGGGGTCATCCCAGAAATAATCTAACTCAGATGGAAATCGCTGGAAGGAGCTGTTCAAGATCGGGTCATGGAAAAGTCTTCTCCAAGATTGAGGGATAACAAGATTACATAATCATTATTTAGCTGCTATCTGAATCCATATTTTCTATAGTTAACGGAAAAAAAGTAAAAAATGAACACGTATCTATTCTTTCTTCATTCTTTAAATGATATGATATCTAGGTATGCTTTCTTCATCCTTCAAATTGTCTAAGTATTTCATAATCTGGACGGATATGATGCAGGTGCAATGATCACACGTACCGATAAGTCCATAACCACAAAATGGGCTATTGCATCGGACATTTCAAATGAAATTGAATCCGTTCAAATCTCTAATTGCCAATTGGACTTAATACGCTAAAATGACTAGAATGTCCACAGACACAAGTGGGTTAATTAATCATTGTTTCAGTAGAAAAGCACACATCTATTAATTTTATAACAGTCTGTAGCTTATGGCTTTTCATAGGAATGTAGATGTAGAAATGGACCTTATGTTTACATACAAACAGATTGAAATCAATCTTAGTTATGTATTTAGATACGAGCTTTTAATAGTGGTTAATAATGGTTTAAGAAGACCGCGTGAAGAACTATCATCAGTATGTTTAATGCTCTTCTTTCTATTCGTTTATTCTCACTGCTTTAATACTAGTTAAATATACGATATTGCGAAATATTTTATTAGAGAATAATTCAATTGTGATACTTACTCTAGGTAGCAATATCGGCAAAGAACAATCAACACGGTTGCATAATTCAAAACGAAACAAACTACTAGCTCTGTTCCAATAAAAAACGGCTGAAATTTCAGAAATTAGTACATATAGTTTAACGGCCTCCTAGCCTAGTTGGTAGTGACCCTGCCTACGAAGCAGGAGGTCCCGGGTTCGAATCCTGGTCAGGGCATTTATTTGTGTGTTTATCACGAATATTTGTTCCTGAGTTATGGATGTTTTCTATGTATTTAAGTATTTATATGTATCTGTATATTATATATACCGTCGCCTAGTACCCACAACACAAGCCTTATTGAGCTTACCGTGGGACTAGGTCGATTTGTGTAAGATTGTCCCATAATATAATATTAATATTAAATTAATAATATTAATATTAATTAATAGTTAAGTTAGGACCATCGACTGTCGGTGGCTATATCCTACTAATATTATAAACGCGAAAGTTTGTAAGTATGTAGGTATGCTTGTTACCCTTTCACGTAAAAACTACTGAATAGATTTTAATGAAACTTTACAATAATATAGCTTATAGATCAGAATAACACCTAGGCTACAATTTATAAAGATATTGCGTGCAGCAGTTAATCACTACATAGTATAAAACAAAGTCGCTTTCTCTGTCCCTATATCCCTATGTATGCTTAAATCTTTAAAACTACGCAACGGATTTTGATGCGGTTTTTTTTAATAGATGGTGTGATTCAAGAGAAAGGTTTATATGTATAATAATAACCCGTGCGAAGCCGGGGCGGGTCGCTAGTTATATTATATAGCTATGCTAATCCTATAATTCCACCCTTCCCTATATAATCAGGGCATGGTGACTAGTAAGTCAACCCTACGGTAATATCAACCCGTAAAGACTAGCCTGCGTGTAGGTACCGGGTCATTTACCCCGCATTTAGGTCATCGCACGACGCCGCCGAAATAGTCGGGATCTAAAAATGCGAGTGCGATTTTGTAAAACAAACATTGATGATTTCTGTTGCTAACGTATTAACATTAATTTGCGACTGAATTAAGAGTCAACAGGATTGGTCATTTCTCCGTGCGTGAACCCGTGGTTTTTCAAGCTAGGGCCATTATTTTATTCAAATCATAATATTTTTTTTATACTTATCATATTTTTTTATATAATAAAATATCTAAAAAGCAATACTGTCCGAAACAAATAATAACAATAGAATTCTGTTTTGAAAAAATAATTGCTATAGCTTCAAAACCAAGGAGAAAACAGTCGAGTACGTTTAAAACATTTGTATGGAGAAATGACTCTGCCCTCTTAAAGTATTTTCATAAACCTATCTATATTTCATAAACTATATAGTTTTAAGAGTCAGGTTGCAGTACCATACCATCACACCTGCAGCGTCTTCAGCCCATACACGTCCCACTTCTGGGCACATGCTTCCACTCATCCATGACCGGGATTGAGTTATAGTACCCACACCCCCCATGTTGGCCCAAAACCTTATAGGCCTTAAGAAAATAGGTAGCCATTACGGTTAACTACTATTCTAATCATCAACCTGCTAATCATTAACTTCGATGCATCATCTCAAACTGCTCCCTTATTTTAATTTTTACCACACTAAAGGCATGCTAATACGAAAGTCTTCAACCCATCACTACGAGTATTTAAATCACTCAACCAGACGAAAACAATTGTCTGCCGTCCGATCGAATCACGATGATGCGACAAAACCGTTGGATTCGCAAAAGTCTACGGCCTTTAACTACCGTTCATCAGGAAGCCAATGTCGCCTAGGTCGTTTACCTACCATATTAGCAAACGTTGTGCAACACGCCCACACTTACGATTTCTTTGAGTCATCTGCCTAATACTCCAGAAAAAGTACTTAAGTACTAATTCGAAATTTAAAGTTCATAACGGTTATGGGGGCTAGGAAAAAAAACTTGTTACCGCATGCTACATGACACATTTTAAAAAGTTCTTACTAGATCGTTCGATAATCAAATATTGAGGACAAATATGGAAAACCTATGTATTTCTTATTTCTTGGAATCTGAGTCAGCGTGAAACCCATGGAACAAAGCACAATGGTCTGATGAACGATAAATCAAATTAAAAGGTATAATCAGGGGAACCCATACACGCGGAAAAAAAACGACGTTAAATGATCACGTGGGTTGATAATGTATGCAAATGTATGTGAAAATTTTCATGTGACTAATCTTTAAAAAAAAATAACAGACAAAAAACCCAGAGACCTAGTTGTTGCAATGCAAGGCTTCTGCGGGGAAGAAGAAATGAAAAGAATATTTAAGATGCAGGTATGTACAATCACGTTCTAAATAGCATTAGCAGTTTATGAATGAATTCGTTCATAAATTGCCCATGCACAAAATGACAAGCAGTAAAAGATTTCTTAAAACCTGATTTATAGCGTCAGATTGATAGTCCTACAGTGGACTAAGGTTCGAATTTATTAACTGTACTAACGCGTTCAAAATTACATGGGCAGTTTATAAATAAATTGCCATTGTACTTTTGATCGCGTGTGTACATAAATATAGTATTTAGAGGCATCTTTTAAGCCACCTACGACGAAAACAAATCGATTATATTAATCGGCAAATCATTAGAAACTTCTCAGCAATGTCTAACTCGATTCACACTTGACTCGATAAGAAATTAAATGGGTTCAATCCGTTCAATTCATCAGACTTTTTTAATAGAGTACATACTTAGATATCCCATTTTTTTTACTAATTAATACTTGTAGCGCAATACCATACCACAGTACACACAAAATCAATTTGAAAAATAACTACAGTTGTAACGGGATTTACCAACAATAACATGTCAATTCACCACAAATCAGGCCATTACTCCTTTTTAAAATAAACATCGTTGGTAGGTCAGTATAGCATATTGACCGCTCAAGGCCCATTCACACGAAAAGGCAAACTTCACACGAGTGTGTAAACATCTGTCACTTTTTGGCAGGTGAGATGTTCTGTCTACGGCGATGAACGGAATCATAATTTGTGCTTGTGCCGCTTGAGATGATGAGACGCTAGTGCCATAAAGATATATTTAGAAATTTACCTTATCAACAAGCGAAAAGCGGTACCCTTTACTAAAAACAAGCCCATTTATTCAGTTCACGCTTATTAGACTAATAATCCATGTATCCATGGAATACAATTAGATTCTATTTAGATCTAAACGTGGTACTACCTCCTCCCTAAGAATATATACGAAAAGTTGTACAAACTCATGAATACAAGTATCCTTTGACGTTATGGTGAGGGAATACAGAACAAGAAATGCAAGATCCAGGATGGCGAATAAAACAGGAAAACACAAATTGCGTGGGCACGCATCAGGTAGGTCAGTACAGTACAGCACGAGCGTTGACCGCCTCAAGGTTCATTTACACGATGGGTGGTGAAGTTCAGTGCTGGGAAAATTCGTGGGAATTCGATTACGGGTCAATTTACTGTGCTGCTTACTGATATTATTGGAATTGCTGACAGCTGATTTGATTTAAACCAGTTACAGCTTCCATATATATCATCAATGAATATTTCCTGAATGTCATCTGTGTTTTCTATTTAAAATGTCTTGCAGTCCCCAATTAAAAATTCGTCGTGCTTAAGTCAACCTGCTTAGTGCTGAAACAGAAATCCGGTTAATCAGCTTTCGTTTCAAAAATAAATTATTAATTACTTACCAAAAAGTAAATCGAAATCGAACACCTTCCCACTTAACCCTTTCCCTTTCATCTTCCCAAAAATCCAACATAAAAACCCCGAAAGCCCGATTAAAACGATTCACACATTTCACTTCCGCATTCAAAAATACCTAAACATTAACATCCGAATTAACATCCTCTATCCGACAAAGTCCATCCTAGTCTTAATTGCTCCGTTCATCACTGGAACTTGGGCTTTATTCTAACGCAATACGGTTGATAAACATGTGATGTAGGATACATGACAAACGCCGAACGAGCTGAAATGATGCGAATCGTACAACGACCGCGTGACATGTGGGTCATGGGATGACGTCACTGATATAGCACGACAACGAAAAGGCAGCATCTATACTAGCTACATATGGCACATAAGCTTTTTTGGATTGTGTAATATAGGCCAGACGCCGTTATGGAAATCTTATTGTTTACTGGACAATGAATGGTAGAATAGTTGCACATATGGGTAAGTTGGTCGATTTTGTTTTTAATGCCAAGCGATTAAGTCACTATTATGTCTAGGGTCTAGACTTTTGAAGAATAGTCAATTAGTCATGTATTCCTCGGGTGAGAATCGAACCCGCGACTCTGGGATACCAGCCGCAACTGAGCTACCGAGACCACACCCGTGGACCCGAATTTCTGCATCATATCCTTCGCATGCGCCTTAGGAGGGCGCTTGTTTCCACTTTTTCTTTTTTTCTGAGAAATTTGATAACGTTTCTGCATCTAAATAATAGTTTTGTAAAATAAGCAAATGTATGCGATTTTAAACAGAACACTCCCGTGTGTATCAAACATATTAAAATACTTGTATAGGCATGATAATGATGATGATGGATCAAAGGATGTCCGAAACATGTCGCGCATATTGACTAAAAATACGTGAGTTTTAAGCTATTGCATAGCTTCTATCGCGGGCCTTGAGCGCGGGGACCGAATCCAGAAATTCCGTAACGAAAAAAAACCTGACGCTCCCCACTCCAACGGACCGAACCGACTTTATTCGCTTTGCTACAAAGTTCTTTATCGGGGAAAGGATATATCTCCATACGAATGTCGCTAAGTGTCATATTCTATACAAAATATTGAGGACAGTAGTCCTTATTATCAGAGATACGGCGATGTCAAACGTCAAAATAAACACTATTATTTTTTCCCGCCAGAATCAAATATGTTAAATCGATTTTGTAATCGATGCATAATATACTGGCTGGATCGAATTAAAGGCAAAAGGCGCCTAATTTTTTATTTAGACTGCGAATCGTTTTGTTTTTTTAATCGATACCTTAGTGCAAATGCAAAGTCGTACTAAGTACCATTTTAAATTTGTGAATTTAGCACGTTAGTGCACAACGGAATAAAGTGGAAATTTCATTAGCATAAGAAATATTAGTACCTACAAAGAAGTAGAGTATCGAAATATGCCTTTGTCTTGTTTATCAAATATTTTCTATTGGTATATTAGATTTGTTCCTTATTGTGATAATCACAAAGGTGATATTGCTGCGTGCTGTAAATATTTTGTTTGTGGTGTTCGAAGACGATGATCACCGTATGTTGTTCGCCTATAAAAAAGCTCTCTTTCACTGCAGACGAAAATGTACCCAAATTTATTTTAAGTTTGTTTTGTTCAGTAGTGTCATAAACAAACAGAAATTAAACTTAAGTACATATTTGTCACTACTGACGAAAGTGCACAAAAAATACATAACTGTGTTTTTAGGAAATTAGTTGAAAAGTGACCAATGTGCCGGGATCCATTAAATCTATGTAAATATGATATGTTTAATGCTGTGATACTAAATGCTGTGTAACTTTACTGTTAGAAATAAAACTGAAAAGGACCAATTCCCTTACAAATACAAATAGCTCTTAAATGCTACAATTAACTTTTTTTACTAGTATAAATCTATCTTTCGCTCGACTAATATTTTGTGTAGCCGCCATCAGCTGCTTTTACGGCTGCTAAGCGAGTTTTCATTGAACTCACGAGGTTTTAAGAATAGTTCCCCCTAGCCTCCGTAGTATTCCCATAGTTGATGAATATGTCCGCGTAAACTATTATTGCTTTTTCAACCAACTTCAATATTTCTAAAGGAGGAGGTTCTCAAATCGTCTGTTAAGCTATTGCTAGCTTCTATCGCGGGCCTTGAGCGCGGGGACCGAATCCAGAAATTCCGTAACGAAAAAACCTCACGCTCCCCACTCCGACGGACACGGAGGTGTGGCTTGAAGGCCGTGCATCGTCTAACGTCGTTTCAGTTCGGCAGTCTTCGACACGGCGTTGTCGACACCGCGTTGTGTGCTTGTTTATTTATTTAATAATAGAAAAATTTGTTTTCTTATCGGTCACCACGCTCAAAAAGTGTAACTTGAATTAATATCAAAGAAAAAGAAATACTGCATGAATAAAATAAATAAATAATTATAATTGCATAAGTTGATACAAAATGTTTTACATTAACGGTTGATGCAGCATGTAATTATTTTGTATGAGAAAAAAAAACGAATTTAATAAAACTAACTATGCCATTCTGTTTCCTTAATTATACCAAGCCACATGTCGAAGTTGAAGCGGATGCTCAAGAACACTCTGTATAAATATCTAACAAATATAGTGAACTAGGCTTCAATTCTAAGTAATTTTATATCTACACACACATACACAATATACCCACCGTTACACACCAATAAACACGCTGTAAACTGCTGACTACAATAATTATACATCTTGTCCATAACTTTAGAATGAAACTGAATTGTGTTTAAATCACTCAAAATTTCACATATCTTTGTTTAATATTTTTCTTTTGTTTTTAAAATTTCTTCTTATAATTAATAAATCCTAAACTTCAGCGTAGGTAACAGATAATTTATAAATTGGTATACGATGTAACTGACCCCACGAGACAGGCCTAGCCTAGTGTGGTGGTCATAGGTAAAACTAAACTTGTATAATTTTTGGCAAATAAACAACTTTTACTTTTACTTTTTTACTTTACTTTAATGATATGCAATAGCTTTACCGCGGCAGTCCCCGAGTGCCACACGTATTTTATTACGTAGTCTTATTATAATATTCATATAGACGTCACTTTTTAATTCATATGTCTATGAATGAAAACGGTTTTGCGAGTTTGGTGGGTTTCCGATAAAGCTGACATGTTAAACAACGGCGATGTTTTAACTAACTAGATGGCGCTGTCATAATTTTGTCGGATGCGATTTATTATAGGAAGGTGGCCGCCTTTTGATGGAAAGCGGACTTGAAGAAACTGCAATGCAATTATAGTATGTAAATCTAGTTTAATTATCTGAGACGATAACACTAGGAGATAAAATAAAACTAAGGATATTTTAAAGAGGCTTGTGGGCGCTACGGTAGCCGGCGACTGTAGGGCTGGCAGCTTCCTCGCCCAACGCATTAGTATTGCAATACAGCGAGGAAACGCTGCCATGTAACATTTATTTTATTTTAGTATTAAATGTTTTACTTGCTATTGAAATAAATAAATAAATTATTATGTTTACATGTATCATCACATCACACATCAACAATGTCAACGTAAAAGTTCATTATGAATAGATTATCGCTAGTCGGAAAAAAATTATGATGATGAGAAAAATATGATACTTCCCATATCTAAATTTACAAATATAACTTTGCAAATGTTTTAAATGACGGTTTGACACTCGCTCGCGCGGGCCCACCGCATAATCCTCAAATCGAAATTTTAATACGCACGTGAATGAGTGGGAGTAAAAAATCTATTTTTTTTATATTTGATATTCGCAGTAAATGCAGTAGGCTCTCCACTTCTGAGGTTGGACGCTTAAAAGAATTTGCCGACCCTGCTGTAACTACAAGTATTCGCCATCAAATCCTTCAACTTAAGCAAATTTCTGTCTGCCAGTAACTGTGAATCGAGTCGATTTTTATACAATTTCCTACATACAAAAAGTACCTACATATAAAAATATCAGTATCTCTGTTTTACTTAAATTATTTTGCGCAAATGTTCGACTACGTCTACAACGGCTGATAGTATTTTAGTTCCATCGCATAATCCACCTTCCCCCAACTACTTTAGGTTTAAGTTTGAACACACAGAAAGCTTGGAAGACGTCCACGGTCAATGCCAATTGCCAACTGAATATTTTATTTGAGAATTATGTAGTTTCGAGCTATTTTGCGCTTCTCTATAGAACTGGCCTTGTGTTTGATGGTTTTTCTGTCGAAATCTTTATTGGCGTGGATTTTTATGAGCTTGGATATTCATTTTGAACTTACACTACGAACGTCTGTTGGAACATATAGATAGCCGGTGTACATATAATTCAATTCAATTCAATTCAATACGAGAACTCGAGAGATTCAATAAGAGAACTCGAGTCTAAAGAGAAGAACACAACTGAATTTTTCAAGCCTCGGCACTGTATGTCACTCGAGTTAAAAGTCCAGTATTTTGGAGTTTGGACTTGTTGTCTTATAATACTTGAAGTTCTAAGTACCTACCGAATCTAAATACGATAATGGAAAAGATTGCTATTAAAATAAGTACTGAACATATCTAAACCAGGAATCGTGTTAGACGTTAGAAATTACTCATTAAAAGTTAACAGACGTTTTAGTTTTAGTTAATTATATTTTCTCCCTTTCCAACAAAGGCAAATGTCAGACTGACAGATACAAGGACGGACAATATTTTGCTATACCTACTGTATTTTATGTTTGTTTATGGATAACGCTAAAGTGTCTAATAGCGTTATTCATAAACACTTTTGGACTTAACTATCAACGGGTCTACGCACCGAAACTAGTAAATTAGTGCCTACAGCTAATTAATTCAGCTGCCGAGGAGCTCTACACTAAGCAGTTACTAAACAAATGAGAGGCGAATACTTGCTAAAAAGTTGCCAGGATATTTGGGTGGTAAATGTTGCTAAATTTAGGCATTGGCAACATTGAACTACGTCCGTTATAGCTGTGACAGAGTCTAACTAATTTTAATAGTTGGCGGTAATGTTTGTTTTAGGCAGTGCACGTCACCGGTTTACTGTTTTTTACTGTAAAATATACCGCTAGATCGACTAGATCCTTAAAACAAGTGGGCACCTGTAGGTACCTAACGCACAATGTGTTTTTGCTACTAGGTAAACAAACCCATTAAAAAGGTAGACTAATGTTAAGAATTCTACGATGAGTGTTTACCTGCTTTACAACTTTTTAGGTAGAACTACTTCCAATAATAAATAACAGCTACTAACTAATAAGTATCTGATCATTCACCTCATAATGAAATGTAGTTGGTATGTATTTTGAAATTTTTGGATAGTGTTTATTTATAACATAGGTACATTTTCCTATGTTTCTTATTTCCTATTTAGATTTCTTCTAAGATCAAAGAAAGATATTAAGTATTTTTATGGCTTCAAAACTCCTTTTAAAATTACGAAACACTAAATGCAGCTATCAAACTCGCTCAAATGCATTTTTGAGAACCGATTTCGCATTAAAGTAGTTTTGAAATGTATCGAAAAGCCAATCCATCAGTTTAAAGCCTCGAAGTTAATCTTTCATCTGTATTCAAAACATTTACCTCAACGTATCAAGTTCTCGTAAATAAAGTGGAGTACGCTCAGTTCAAACTGGGCTATTCATATTTTACACGCGAGCGTAGGCGAGTTTGGTACTAGATCGCCAACATAACGTGGGCTGTAAGGTCTGTTAGAACTGTGCGTAATCAAAGAACGCCCTTATACTGGCTTGAGATGGTAAGTTTCCTGTGATTTAATAGAATAGCATCGGTGCATAGACGATGGACGGGGTGATTGACCGATGCGGAAGTGACATCACTATTATGACATTGTGTAGACAAACATGGGTCAGAGCAATTAGGTGGTTTACGATTAGTCGTTTTCTGGTATTTACTGTTAGAGATACATGTAAATGCTGTGGGTAGTTCTACGAAAACTTGTATTAGAGAAAAGAAATAATCTATAAAGCATATCTATCTATCTATATATAAATAATTTGTAAAGCAAGCTAGTCTAATGTAAAGTAAGTGCGACTACGCTAACTTTGCACTGATTTGGCACACTAGGCATAGGCATTGTATGAAAATGTTCACAAAATACTTGTGAGAAAGACTTCTAAATTACATTTTTCAAAATAACAGCATTATTTGACCTTTCTTGTTCACTGTTCTCATAAATTCACGCTTTAGTGACCTTATGACTGATATTCTGTTGACAAGTATGACTACACTTTAAACTATTTTTAAGACTGTAAAAGGACGAAAGAGACACAGAAAGGAGACCGTCCAAAAACAAAAGTAACGAAATTATCATTTCACGACTTCCAATGAAAATTTGGCGTCTCCGGCCCTATCCCAGACGCTGCACCACCCAAGTTCCATATTGCACAAACCACCCATTTCCTAATAGTTATTCATAGACAAGAGAAGACATTGCCGGAAGCGAGATGATTGACGACCGATGACAGACTACATCTACAGAGGCCCAGTTATATACAGGTGATTCATAAGACGTGAGCCGGATTAACCCTAGGGAATGATAAGCTATTATTTCATACTGGACTTAACGAAATTAATAGTTACCGACAGAAACGATATGAATCGCTAATGTTTACGAAGATTTCTACATAATATTAGAGATTAGACGTATGCTAATGAAGCTTGGCCGTTAATTGGATTTGGAATCAAAATTAGTTGCGTGATGTGAGTGAAATTGGATTTTCTCACGCAATAAAATAAGATAAAACGTCCTTTCACGGATGTCAACCTTCCTTTTCTAACGCGAACATAGATATGATAATGAATGAGTGACAAATATGTTGGTAACCAAGTAAATTTACAGTTTTTTCTTTAATAGGCTGTAGGTTAATGAGCTAATGATGATGAGGTGTCTTAAAAAAGGTAAGCTGGTTAGTTTGAGTTTTATGGACAGGAGGCCATTCAAAGGTACATGATTTACGAAGATATTTATTTATTAATACGTCACGTAATAGATTTCGTAGAAAATGTTCGAGATTTCTCTACTGTGCCACTCTGCACTATATTTGCCAATTTTGCACATGTGATACGGACTTTATTCAAACATGACAAAGTGAAGTGAGGACAAGTTTGCTTACCAAATAAAGCAAGATCGAATGCACTTCAGTTGGCTTTCCCATTTCTGCTTTCGATAGTTTTTAAAACTTTGATGTCGAATCGGAGAGCTTGTTCAACGTTATCAGTTTTTTTGACCACTTTGAACTACTCGTATGACGAAAAATGTCAAGTTTAAGTATAGGGAAACTAAACTACATAGGGCTGGTTGCAGTAATCTATCTGTCAGCAATGTCAGTTAATATTTTTACAACTTTTTATTGTAAGTATAGAAAGTTTATTACGACGATATTAGTCCATTAATAGTGGTCGGTGCAAAGTTCGTTGATCAGAATCCATAATCAGTACCTATAAATCATCATCTCAGCCCTCTAATTGCAGGCTGCCAAGCTAAAAAAAATCGCCGCTTGCCGACTGCGTCAAGCAGAAAGATAGTACAGACCCTGGAAAGTAAAAACAAAACCTCAGATCACATGTTTTGAATTACACGAGATCTGACACGTTTCTAACTTTACAGACCTCGGTACGTAATCTACTATTAATATTAGATCAGCGTGTTTCAGTTTGAGTGTGATTCCTTAAACCTCCATACCTACTATATAGGTGGTCGCGAGAGCTCACAACGCATTAGTAAAAAAAACAAAGGTTACTTTACAAGTTACGGCGGTAAGGGGATCGCGAATATTTTTCATGCCAAAAAGGATCGCGTCATGAAATAGGTAAAAAAAACACTTTGTTACATAAACCGCAATTCTAAAGACATTATTTACATACAACGACACATTGATTGCAGATAAATTAACAAGATTTCACGGTCTATGGCTTCACGTTAAATGAGGCTGTCAACGGAGGGACGTTATCTTTTGATGTTTCAGTTTCCGTGCGTGCCGCACTCTCCAATTGTTTTGATATGTTTTGACTGCGGAAGGCAAGTAAAGGGCGGTCTATGAAAAATATAAATAGGACACAAATTTTGCGAAAGTTTCACCTGATAAATGTAAATAAAAAAAATTATATTAATTCACGCGTAAACGTACATACCTATATGCATACTAGCTTTTTCCTGCGGCTTCGCCCGCGTACTAAAAGTAATTTTCAACCGTCTATAAATAAAAAGGTTCTCAGTGGGACTATCTTTTTTCATCTTGAATATAAGATTTTTTCAAAGTTCTAACGAAATATTACTTTTTTTTTGGCAAAATCATTACTTCTAAGGCTCACTGTGCTATTAACACATGATGGGATAAGTACAGGTGATTTTGTATTATGCAGCTATGATTGATGCAACGACGCAACCTTGGAGGGACACTTTGAAGCGATCGCAGGTAGCACCTTTACTCGTATGACTAGAATTAACTGTGTGGATTGACACGAAAATTTGACGTTTTCAAGCAAAAGTTACCGGTGTTACCACAGTATTGGTTGTTGATGGCATGGCAGTAGCGCCTTATCGACAACCGACAATGTGGTACCTTAACCTGAAAACGTCACAAATAAACAAACCCTCTCCTTAACATTCTACTGCCGTGACTGGATCGTATTTGAACTTCGAAGGGGAGTTCGTTAAAACGGGGGTAGTTCGAATAACTTAAGATGGAGAGGTGATGCCGGAAAACAGACTTTTGGTAGAGCAACGAAACTTGTTTGGATAGTTTGCTAGACTACCTCGCCTGGCTACTGTTCATCAGTAGAGGTCAGAGAATGCAGGTCACATGAAGAACTTGTTCAAGTTAGAGTTCTGAAACTTTTAAGGTTTAGGTGTAGTATTAAGAGTAATTATGTTTTAGTGCGTAATTTAACCTGCCAGGCGTTTCTGTTGAGGGTAAAATAAGTGTCAGGTGATATATTACGTTATTCAATAGCGCATTTTTAAAGATTTTTTCCCGGAATAATAGGCAATATTGTTTGTTCTAATGATCATTTGTAGGACCTGCCTCCTAAAAATGAGACAACTCCAGCAGCCCTTTACACGTATTTTAATATTCCTTTGTCCTAACTGAACATGGAATGAAGAGGGTGGAGTTTTGCGGGCCTGTCACTCTGACCAACAATTATCAGCTCACATTTGGCATGACCCGGCAATAGCAAAAGGGATAGCTTTATGACTTCAGTCGCCAGTTAATTTTGAGTTGAGTAAAGCAGCCTGGATCTAGTAATAAGGAAAAGCAAATCGTCTCTAAAATCTTTAACCATTTTCCGAAGCCAGCTCTCAATCTACATCGACGTTCGCGAAGTATCAAGTGTTTTGCTGTTTGCCAATCGGCCACGGGCATGCAAGCTTCTGAGGGGAATAGCTAAATAAAATGTGAAGATAGTCGTGTCACGACTTGTTTGTGTCAGCTTAAGTTTAGGATCCTAGACCATGTGCTAACACTAACACTAAGTTTATCAACATGGAAATCGCAGGTTCAAGAGGATTTTCGCAAGTCTTTTACAATTAACTCTTTACTAAAAGTTTTGGTTTTATTGATTTTGTTGACATATAATTAGCACCTCCGTAAGAGTACGGTACTTTAATCAAGAAGTTACCGTAGCCTCTGGACGCATTCAAGTAAGTAGGTACGTAAGTTTAATTAAGTAAGCAATAAATAATAATATTAATGGTTTGAATCACATCACATGCCTTTGCCGTTAATTTGGTTGCTTTGATATATGAATAAAGCATTTTCTGTTGAGGAAGCTACGGAAGTAATCATTCGTATTTTTATCACGTTCAAAAACAGTCGTTACGAATGACCAGTTTCGACTATCGAATATTTAAAGTGTTTAAGGTAATATGGTTTTTTTATCACAATAATCTCACCGAAACAAAATTATTTTTTATCTCAAAATGAGATATTTTCCATATAAGAGTGTTCGATTATTACTTTTCCATACTCGGCAGGGTTATCGGTTAGGATAAGTTGTTTCCTGTCTCTACTTAGTAGGAAGTGAGTGGTTCGATCACTCTAACGTAACAGGTTTTAGTCGGCGGTAATTACTACTTGGTATTAATGGCGTATTTAGATATACAGTTTGTTTGTGCCATGTGTGTCGGTGATTTGTAAGTAGTGATGAAAGATACTGAGTCTTTTTTAGGTTTAAGATCGTTTATTCTCATTAAGAATTTACAATTCACTTATTATGAGAACTTAAAAATTATACTTAAATAAAATAATGAGCGTTTTTAAAAATAACATGAGGGTAGATTTACATTGACATAATCGGACAACAGAAGTTACCGATAAACATTTACTTAGTACGATCCATGCGATGCGCTTACTTACAAAAGATAACGATGTCACGGAGATACTCGGTCTGGAAGTGGCTTAGCGTAGTTGGTTTCGAGCGTAGTTGATGAAGTAATAAGAGTGTATTAAATAATTTTATGCTACTTAGCATGTGATGTTAATTTGTTTTTCTAGTATTTTATATATTCTATTATTATATAACACTTAGGGTCATGGTGTCAATAAACGCGATTTATCCGTTTTAAAGTGTTTAATTTCAATGAACAGCAATCGCGGAAACAAGAGACAATATTATAGAAAATGTGTTTTTTTATACTATATTTTTGTTTAAAATATATATACATACATACATACATATATGTGTGTCTCTAAGAATTAATAAATTTATAGGTACATTACTGACCGTTGAAATATAACCTTAGTAAGTAAGGGACAATTCAATAGTGTTATTTTTGTTTTTGTTTTAATGTATTACTATATATTTTATTTTGATGCTATTAACTTAGCTGTCTATATTTCTGACATGTTGTAAAAGCATTTTTTTAAAGCGGTATATTGACTTACAATCTTTTATAATTTTTGGTAGTCTGTTATAAAGCTGAGCCCCTTCATACAATAGGCTTCTTTTTCCGTAATTGGTACGCGATGACCGCAAAATTAGATCGTTTGCATTTCTGAGTTGAATTTTTTGCTTCGTTCTTTTTGTAATGAAGTTTATTTGGGTATGTATATTTTTATTCAATACTTTACGAACTAAAATACAAGTGTTATATATATACGATTGTTGTATATTAAGCAACTTGGATTCTTTGTATATTTTACTCGAAGGTGTTAGGTAACTGTATCGAAATAGTGTTTTAATTAATTTATTTTGAGTTATCTGTAATGGTTTAAGGTTACTTTTAGCAGCTGTTCCCCAGACTTCAACTAGGTAATCTAAGTGAGGTTTGACCAACGCGTTATAAATGGTGTACCGCACCTGATGGGGAAGAAATTTGGAAATACCACGTAGCGCTCCTGTTAATGATGATATTTTAGTCTTAATTTTATCTATGTGTGGCTTCCAGTTAAGGTGCTTATCCAAAATTAGACCAAGGTATTTTTCTTTATCAACGTTTTTAATAATCTGATTGTCTAATTTTAAAGGATCAAATTCTGTAATTTTCTTGTTTTTTGCCATAAATATTAAGTAATTAGTTTTGTCAATGTTTATTGTAAGTAGGTTACCACGAAACCAGTCATTTAGAAGATTAAGGTCTTTTAAAATAAGACTCGACTCTTTTTATAAAACTCGACTCGGAATTTGAACTGAATTTGGGAGTCGTTTGCAAAAAGACTTAATATTTTCCTGAACTTAAAAACTTAAAGGACTCAGCTGTTTTCGAAGACTGGAGTCGTTTTAGTCTTCCTTGTGCAGCTCGAGTCGTTTAATATACGAGATACTAATATTTACGAGTAAGCTCGTACATTTGAGTGAAAGACAACCCATTAAATTTTGATTAGCATGTTATTAAGTAATTATTAGTTTTATTATCGCTTGGTGAGTTGGTGCAGCGTCTATGCGCATGGCATAAATGACTCGAGACTCCGGAGTCCCTAAGTCGTGAGTCTTTTCTAAGTCCTTTAAGCCACGACTTTGTTAAAAGACTAGAGCTTATATTAGTCGTCTGTTTTAGTCTTATGTTTGACTCCAGACTTCAAATGTTGAAGACTAATTAAGTCGTTCATCGGTGTCAAAGCATCGAAAAAGATCGAATATAGTAACACGACAAAATGAATTTCATTTTACAATAAATAATACGTTATGATAATATTATATTCAACAGGACTTGAAGTTTGATGCCACTATATGCCTAGTTAAGCCATTTCAGGAAATAAATATGATTTCGGTTATTAAGTCGTGAGTCTTTAAAAATGAGTCGAGTAAGCGAAACAAACTTATCCGCCTGTCTGTTGAATTTAGACAAGTTCAATCGCAGTCGGCAGCATACATTTCTGCCTGACATTTATGATAGCATACCCCAACCGAATACGCGTTTCCCTTCCCCGTAATATTCATACATCTATTTTATAATACGACGTGACATGTTACGCCTACCGCAGTCTCGTGGGTTCCCTATATTCATTAATTTTAAATATTCTCCATTGAGATAAAATAATGTGTTGTTCATACAGCGTAGTGACAGATATTCAAAGTTTTCATAACCAGTGTTCTTTAATATTTTGATAAACGGTACCTGTCAACAAGAAAAAATATATATTTAAGAACTGAAATAGTAGTGTCAAAAACTACAACAAATTGGCATCTCAAATATTCATTGAAAAAAAGATCTTTGTTTACATAATGTATACTTGTCATATGAAAAATATCGTTGTCATTCTTTAATTTTTAATAATATCGCATCGCACCTACATTATGGACAACAACACTAAAGAGAAAATCTTGAAGTGATACGTAATTTCACTAAAGCTGGCCAAAATTAAGCTGACTATCAATCTCTTTAAAAACATAAACCGATTAAAGGTATCGAAGCATTCCGATTTATCGCTACAACTATGCTACTGTAAAACAAATTTACCAATGATCATTATTGCTTAAGCAATAAAGTTGATATTTAAGTAGCAGTCAAAAAATACCGGTAGAACTTAAACGACACAAGGCACTTAAGACCTTTTTCTTGTAAGTGAAATAAAACAACCAAAATTGGCGGAAGGTCAACATACGGCAAATCGACAATTACGAATTGTCATATTAACAAAGAACACGTGAAAGGGAAAACGCATGTGGACGGACATTTGTAATTAACCTAAAAACAAATAAGTGGAGTTTAGCGAGGTCTTGAAAAGTGAAGGAAGGTAATCTCACGCATGACCCACTTTTTTGAAAATAAAAGTGATTTGGTGTTCTTCTTAGCAATGAGTGTGTGCGAAACATCCAAAACTGTAAACACGAATCAATTTATTTATATTAAACCCGCCCGCAGTAAGGTACCGGGTGGCCGGCGACGGGTTAGGGCCTCCTGCGATTGCAGGAGGTTCCAGGTTCGATACCTGTCCTGGGAACCGGAGGATTTGGTTACTTTATCTTTGGATGATGACGTGCAAAACATTGTTTTAAAGCTGGTTCCTCATATTACAGCTGCAACTTTAGAGTGGGTATTTACCCCATGTCATGCCGTGTTTTTAGTTCCCGATATATGACGTGTTAAGAGATTTAGAGCTCACCGTTTGCGTATATCGAACATGCGACGACGCGAGCAGTGTTGTTATTTAACCTACTCATACCCCTGAGCGACCTACCCTCTTTTGGTTTCGGATCATTATTTTATGTTGTACTTCCGTAACACGTTCATAATATAAAAAAGTCATCTTCACGTGCGATAATTTTTTCTTCATTATTTTTTATTATTTATGATGTTATTACAATAACAGTTTCTCCCTTTCCGCTAGAGAATTCCGTTCGTCTAGCGTGCTAAACAACACTAGAAACAATTACCGGCAACTCATAAACAACATTGTTTAATTGATTCTCTACGTGTCCCGCCCAAGTATGGTAACTGTTCAATATTTACAAGTATAGTGAAGCGTGATCACAACATAAATATACATTGGCAGTATGTTGACTTCGTAAAAACGCCAAGATGGCATGTAGATGCAACGAGCTTTGTCATTGGATAATTAAATATGTAGAACTTTCTTAACGAATCAGCTGTCATAAAAAATGGAACTTATGAATTAAACTATGGTCCGCAGTGTTTTTTTAAAGCCAAGTACTAATACTCGTGCTTACTCGTAAATAAAATAATTTGCATTTAAACCTATTTTTAATGTCGGACATACCCACTCGGTTTCTCCCGGGTCGAGTGGGATCCATAACGGATTTTCCCTGAGAAAAAAAAGGTACATATAACTGTTATTAACTCTAAACTACTTATACCAGCTAGAATAGGGCATACAGAGCTTTTAACGCAACAATGCTGCACCAAAATTGGTACAAAATTTACGATTACTGGTCATTATACTCCATTACATTACTTTACAGCATACCGCGACGATAGATTGCAATGCAATTCATGTTGCACCGGACTCTAACAAATCAGCTCCTGTCTCGCTCGTGACGTGTATCGTTCGTCAAAACATCGAGAAACTACACTTCGTTGCTCTTCGACGTTTTCTTTGTGAAGTTTATGACAGAAACTCACGAATGAAAGTAATACTAGGATATACATAATGTAAGTGTGATAAAGGGGTGAGACCTTCTAGATAATATCGTTCTGGGTTTTGGCTAACAGGTGTCCGACGCTGTACGTGGTAACGCAGCGAGGCTTAATCTATAGGTATATGAATGTGTCAACTTCTTACAACTGCCTCCAATTGTTATATAAGCTTATTGTCCGAAACACTGGTAAGTCACTAGCCCGTTACTAAGACTGAAAGAGTAAATAAAAACACAATAGTAAACCTACTTAATAATACATTTCCTATTCAAACATTGGCTAAAAATAATGTCGGCTAGTAATTCCAGAGTTAATAAAATAGACTCTCAACTGACAAAAAATAGAATGACGTACATACACGTATCAATCAGAATAAGTAATGGATAAGTTATTTCTGTCTTTAGTTTCGTCATTATTTCTATAAATACGGTCACGGGGAGTTATTTCGATGACTGACGTTAATTTTACACCAATTTACGTTAAGAGTTCTTCATGATTAGCGTTTGCTTCTCACGACTTGCTGTAGTGAACGAATGTCTCGTTTACGTCTCGTTATCTACAGTTGCATCTGGGTCCCACCAGGCCCCAATTTCACAACGCTGACAATTCATAAAATGACTGAATTTCTGCCGTTTCAGGCCAAGTAAAAAAAAAACAGTAATAATGATGCTGACAATTGTCACACCCGTGGTGAAACTGAGCCCGCAAGTGCGAACAAGATGCACTGAAAGTGAGTTAGTGTAGACGTTAGCAAGTATAGTACAGGAAATTTCAAACTCATGGTAAGCACAACGTTTATTAGACGCGTGGGGTGGGCGCAAGTGGGTCTAACGAAGCTAAATTTTAACGAGTTCTCATGTCACCGGGGCGTGGCCAGACTCAGGCCAGAGACGCGTTGTGATTGGCTAAAGCGCGCGGTAAGCGATCGTGTGACGCGGCGCTAGAGAGGAGTATAAGTCGATAAACTGTTATCCATTGATATTTGATGCGCTCTGAATATTAATAAATACAGTAAAATCCCAGGACAACCAAATCAGTCGTGGTTACAAATATTGCAGAAAACGATGTGTAACAATAGTTATAATCATGACCATATTAAGTGTATTGACGTTAAACCCGTGTGTATGTATTACTTCGGTGATCGGACGAGAACCGGTGTGTTCAACGTGGTATGGACGTTGGCTAATGGTGGGTTCAAGAGCCTGAAACAGAGGCAGCATCCTAGAACGGTACGCGCACAGTCGCATACGCATTGCCTTTCGCAGGGGCGCAAGGCACTTTGATAAAGTAACCACTAACCACAAGATGATATTGTATTGCAGGTTTCAAACGTGGTGTGTAGTATGGGCCATTTTTGATTAATCAATTACCTCAAACCACGTTATATCTTCCAAGTAAATGAACTTTCAAGCTTTAGAGTGTTATTTTAAAGTCAAAATTCTATGAAATAATGACATTTACTTAACACTTTCATAGTTCGTGCTATCAAAATCTAGGAAACTCAGGATAGACAGACCCTAATACTTTATAGATCTAGTTTCATTGAATGCAAACAACTATTTATGATTCAAGATCATTGCATAATGAGCCATCCTCCAGCTAACGTTAATAACACGTTGAAGAATATCCAAGCATCAAATTATCCAAGCGTTCTGAGCAGGTGTGAGGTGAAACAGAGAAGACCCGTAAGTATTTTAATTTCCGACATGTGTACAGAATGAGCCCTGCTATTTACTGTTAAGTACACACTTAACAGTAGCAGGACTCATCTGTATAAAGGTCGGAAATTATAATAGACCCTGGAGGGAAAGTGCCTTAAAACCTTAAGTTAGCTCGTTTTACTCAAGGGGAACATAAAAAACTGCTTTCAAAGTATTTTTGATTTTAGCTTGTCTCGCCTAGGAGTCGAATTCAATACAAATTAAAATAAAAACGTTATTTTATTACACTTGTCCATACAGTTAATGTCAATGGTAAATTTTCTCCCTTAAAATTGAATAGATAAAACATAAGTCGTTTGTATTTTTACGCCTACTATGTACTTTAAAAACATTTTTCAATTTGTTTTAATGACATTATTTAGATTGTTACCTGGAATCAGATAAATACAAATATTCAAAGATAAACCATAAATAAAGACGTCTCATCAAATATACCCATAAAGACAAAAATTTTGGACATAAAACTTTAAAAAGTTTGGGTTTTAACATACTCGATGTTACCCTTGATTTTCTTTAAATGGATAACAAACACTACAATAATAAATAGATACAGATACAAAATAAATTTGTGTATTACACAAACCTACCGGAAACCGAAAATGTAATTTCTTATTTGAGTAAAATCAAGCCAATCATTTATCGACACACATCGGCACGGGTGCACCGCTTCTCTAGTTCCCGGCAAGGCACAAGCGGCCGTACCAAGTAATAATCATGTGGTTGTGGATATCGCTAGCAATTCGATACATTGCGCGGCTGCTTAACAAATTGCATCGCGACACAACTTGTTTGCTATTCTAAGCCGTCAATGTAAAACGCCTGTACAATTTGTTACAGATCAGTTCAACCAATTAGTCCGGCAGAGTAAAATCATACGGTCCTGGATATATTTGTAAAAATGCATGATTTTATCAAGTAAAAACTAATGAAATGAATACAATACATGTGGTACGTGACTCCTTAGTCCTTGAAGTTTTTGTTTTCATTCATATTTTTGCTCGTAACAACGTAGCAGTTCGGCATTTTATGAAAATATCGGAGCATATTTTACGATTGCGGCTAAGATGCAACTGGCTCGCGTCGAACAGTAATATGGCCATCTGGCCTCATCGCTGCGACGCGCGACACACCTCCGTTAGCTATCTATTCCTTTTTCTTTTATCTATGGGTGGGCGTAAGGACACCAATGATAAATTATTAAGTACACAGTGTTTATTATAAATGTGGCAGTAAGGAACAATCAGAAAGTATAAATATTGAATATACTCCATTAGTTAGGAACAAGGAGGCCTATTTAAAAACAAGGAACCACTCAACCAATAGAAATACAGTTAAGTATATTAATGACTAGTCATATTAACATACGCAGGTTCGTTCTTCCATTACGCATATGACGTGACACATGCATCGATTGATCAATACTGTTATTGTCTACATGTTTTAAATTAAAGTCTGGGAGCAGTGCCAGGCTGAAACTTTTTACTGTGGCTCATTTCATTTGAGAGCGATGACCGGAGGCCTTGCGTAATATGTACTGTATTCAAAATGCTTACTGGGTTCAGGCGAGTTGATCAGCTGAACCAGAAGGGCTAAGATAGTTGTTATTGGCGTGAGTAGGCTATGACGGAACCGGTGAGGTCCATCTTAAATTTTATCTTTATTTTCCTTCAGGTTGTGACTAGCCAGAGTTAATCGCCGATCAGTTTATTATTAAAAAAATATATTGCGCAGGACACAATAAAAGAGAACGTGGCCGTAGTGGAGGTTTAAGTTTAAAATGTATAAAGTTATCATTTGAACGATATAAATGACGATTAATGTGTACAAGCATATATCCCTCATAGGGATAAGTTCGCCTTTGTTGTATCAAATTGTCTATGTTACTGTGTTTCTTGTATTTCTTGTGTTATTGTACAATAAAGCTTATACATACATACATACATACATATATCACGTTACCCACGTGATATCTGGAACCATAATTGAACCGCTGCGCAAAAAGTATACTTCGTATAGTAGTGCCACCACGTATCAAAACCGATAGAAAAGACCAGACAATTGCCGCCCATATATTATCAATCCACGCTAAGAGTACGATTAAGCACATAGGTACGTAATTTATGACTTAATACATGAAATGACAAATTGTCACTGGTACAGTGTGCAGATACATGAAAATATTTATTTCCTGACGAACAAATTCTTAAACTTGGGAAAAAATATATTATATTTCCAAATGAAATTAAATACATATAGGTTAGGTACCTGATGTAATTATTATATTTACACTTAGAATGGCCATGAAAGTTTTCAGAAGAACTTCGTCTTATCATTTTCGTTGTTAAAATATGTTAACAAATTGAAGACGACATTGATGGGTGCTCCCGATTCAATCGAGCTTCAATGAAATGAAAATTGTGTAAAAAAAAATGAGACTTGTCAAATACTTGAATGATTTTATATCTTTTATAAACCAAATGACACAGCATTTAAATTAAACACTTTAGAACGGATTAATCGCGTTTATTAACACCATGAACCTACGTTTCGAGCCCTCGTTTTCACAGGGGGTTTAGATTAGACAGTCTATGAGTGTCCAGTAACCATTCATCTTATAGTTGTTACGGAAGTTAATGTTAACAATGAAACAAAGAATTTATTCAACATAGAGAATTACTCAATGATAGCTGAGCTGAGGGATAACAGGCGAGGAGGCGGAGTAATTATCTACTGTCACAAAAGTGTTTCACTGGTGCGTGATAATTTAAGTGTCAAAAGTTTTGAATGCATAATTGGTAAAGTGGTCTTGCCTAGTTGTTATGAAGTGCGGATTTGTGCGATTTACCGTCCACCGAACTGTAATGTAAGTGACTTTATAAGTGAATTAAAACTTTTATTATCCAAATACCCCTCGAATTCTAACTTTATAATTTGTGGTGATATGAATATTGATATAAAGAAATATACTCCACTATCCGGCTCTTATCAAAACATGTTAGCGGCTATGGGTTTTATCTCCTGCATATCACAGTTTACTCGTATTGCTACAACTAAGAATGGAACATGTATGTCATGTATTGATCACATTTTTATTAGATACCTTTCCGGGCTGACTAGTAGTAACCAAGCACATTTTGTTCATTCAGCAGTAATATATGATTCAATAGCTGATCATTTTAGCACCGGGATTAGTCTTGCAGGTATTACAGGTAGTAAAACCCAAGTAGTTGACAGGCAGGATAGCCGTCTATTAAAACAAGAACTTGTTAAAATTAATTGGAACCCAGTTTTTGAAATTCAAAATCCAAATGAGATTTATGATTATATAGTAAATAAGTTTACCAAAGCTTATGAGTTGTGCACAGTAAAGAAAACTATTAATAACAATATGATTAAAAATTGCACCTGGCTGTCAGATAAATGAGTAGAAATGTCTAACACTAAAAGTAAACTGTTTAAAATATATCTTAAAGACACTAATAATAAGCATAATGAACTTCTGTACAAAAAATATAGAAACAAAACAAATAGGATGATGACAAAAGCTCGTAATAATGCAACAAAAAAAGAAATCTGTAACAATTTTAAAAATCCAAAAAAGATGTGGCAAATAATTAACAAATTAACCGGAAGGTTAGTAAAAGCTGTTGATGATGTCTTAATTAAATCATTTAAAATGAAGGCAAAAGAACTTGCTGATAAATTCGCATATGACTTTGAGAGTAATGTAGCTAGTGTGTTAAGTTCTTGCAACATCCCACTTCTTGATGAGAACGCCTACAGTAATGTCCCTCTGGTATCGCTTAATCTTAGCAAAATTGATAGTTATTCTATGCAAGAAATTATTAATAATATTAGTGAAAATAAGAGTGCAGGATATGATAAAATAAGAGCTAAAGACATAAAAATCTTAACAAAGGAAATGACACCAGTGCTTACTCACCTGACCAACCAATGTATCTCTCTTTCTTTGTATCCAGATAAATTAAAAGTAGGTTTAATCCGCCCAATACACAAAAAAGGTAGCCTCTTGAACACTAACAATTACAGACCAATAACCATACTCTCAGTAATTGATAAGATTATTGAAAAATACATAGGTAAGAAACTTAACGATTTTTTATCAAGTAACAACATTATACATCAAAAACAATATGGTTTCCAGAAAGGCAAGAATACAACTCAGTTGCTGGCGCAATTCACTGATGAAGTAAACCAGCACTTGAATGATAGGAAGCATGTGATTGCAGTCATGATTGATTTCAGTAAAGCATTTGATACCCTCAATCACGAGATATTGTTCAGGAAGCTTCAGCAAAATGGTATTCAGGGGCCTGTGTTAAACTGGTTTAGGCATTACCACCATAATAGACGTAACACTGTAAGCATTGCAGGTGAGCAAAGTGTTCTCTTAAATTCCTATTATGGCACTGCACAAGGATCGATCTTAGGACCAACTGAGTATTTGATTTATGTTAATGACATGAATAACATATTTCAGGCAGCCTCTGTGTATCAATTTGCTGATGACACATGCCTTTTAACTGCTAATACTGATATTAATGTAGCGGAGAGTCAAATGCAGAATGAGTTCGACTTGTTATGTAAATGGGCGCATGATCTAGGTCTATCTATAAATTATAATAAAACTAAAGTATTACATATTCACTCGCCTCACATTAAAACTAGTGTTACTCCTAGGATCGTGGCCCATGATCACTCATGTATACATGCAGATGGAACTTGCTGTGGTGACAATTGTGGACCACTGGAGGTTGTCAACAGTCACACATACTTGGGTTTAAAAATTGATACTTCTTTCAACTGGGGACCTCATATTGATTTTGTATGCAATAGACTAAGAGCTGTGCTCAGCAATGTTAGCATAATTAAACAAAGAATGCCATACAGTGTACTCCGTTTATTGTACATCGCGCTAGCTGACTCCATAATTGGTTACGGCATTTCAAGCTATGGAAGAACATATAAAACTTACCTGCAGAGAATATACAATATACAAGTGAGATTACTAAAGGCCATAGTTCCGCTCAAAATCAGGCAAGAAAATAGAAATGACTATGATAAATTATTTAGCTACTGTAGAGTGCTAAATGTATATGATAAGGCTAAATTATCTGTGATTTTAGAATACAAGCATTGTATGGGAAAGCTGAATAGATACAAAAGGTTTGGCAATCTACGTAGTCTCTCTAATGAACCTAACTTCACAAGCATAAAAAATAATAACGAATATGGTAACAGAATATGGTCTACTTACATAGCAACAACTCTAAACAGCTTTCCTATTGATGTTATTGATAATGTAATTGAGAACCCTACTAGAGCTAAGAATATTATAAAAAAAGCACTGATTAAATTAAGGATGGAAAAAGTTTAAATATATTACAGAGATAATAATTATTGTAGTTAATTACCTATAATAGAGGGGATTAAATTCCTCAATATATAAGCACTTAGTAATATAATCTTAAAATGTAAAGATTAACACTAAGTTTAATTGTATGGCTTGTTGTTTGTTTTTTATGCAATAAACAGTTTAAATTTAAAAATTTTTTTTTTTTTAGATGAAGACTTAGAGAAGGCGAATTCTCCCCGTCAATAAAAAAAATACTAAGAAAAGAGTTGTAATAGGTATGTAGTGACTGATTATGAGCAAACATACCTTGTATGTAAATCTATTATCTATTTGTCTGCACTTAGACTATGAATATATCCTCTAAATAAGAGACATGTCACATGGAAGGTAGTTGGTACTTATAGCACAGGTTATTCCTATTTTAAATATCAGCGAATTAATTCTAGACACAAACACACTGTATTTTAGTCTTAAGAAAGTTATTTGTTTGAAGTGTATACCTTTTGAGCTTAATAAACTTATCTTATCCTAGATGGACTTATAGTTATATTTATTCTTTATATGTACTGTTGTGCTAACAGTACTTTCAAATCGACTTATGATCGCGGTTTGATAATACGTTCGGGCCATCCGTGAGATCTCCATAGTGGGTATGTCCGCCGGGCATCCGCCAGACAAATTTCCCATACATTTATCGGCAGGTCCGGCAGATATGCCCAAACGTATATGGCCACCTATTGACAGTTGTCTTTCTCGACCGCGAGATACTGTCGCGCGCGACACTCTTGTCAGTTACGTCTATAAATATCTTGACACTTCGGAACTTATTACAGGGGAAGAAGGGTCAAAATTGAATACAGATGCATATATATTTAGGAAGCCGACCGTACATACAGGGTTGGTTGGACTCAACCCTTAAACTTCAGCTTTTTAGGCGTAGTGCTTTCAGTTGGTGCAAGTGGGCTTTAGTGGGTGTTATTGGGTCATTTCTATTTTACCAGTAGTAAATTTGTACGCGGCAGTAGGTATATTTGAAGAATATTTGTGAGATGACACGATGCATACCTGAAACAAGAAATAATATTTATTAGACATGAAATACTTACTTACATTTGAAAAGCTGAAGTTATAAATAAAACGCTTATTTTTACTTTCAAAAGAATCTATAAGTCATTTATTTAGTATGCATTATTTAAGTTCTTATTTTACCATCATCTAGCGAAGGTCGTTAATGTCATATTGTTTAGTCGTATTTGAACTGACCTTAGTCATAAGTCTGCAAGGCCGAAGCTAGAAAGTTCGGGAGTGAATGACCAGCACATCTGTTCCCGTCATTTTCAAGATTTTAACGCCAAGATAAAATTCCGCTATTTCACAGCAAGATATTCGTTGACGTTATAGGGGGGATTGATATGAAATGCACTTCAGATACTATTTCATACTATACACAGAACGTTTATATTATAATATAATATAGGTACTATTTAAATGAACAAGGTGTAACAAAAATGGTGGTAATCCGTTAAAGGGGTAATAGTGACTCTAATAATGACTTTAATAAGGAAAGATAGGAAAAAAAATCGTATGGGATAAGACGTCCTAACTGGCCACCCCTCCCTACTCGCGTTAATCGTATTACATAATATATGTAGGTAGAGATTGGCAGATTAATTTAAAGTTACAAAACTCCACTAAACCAGGATTATCTTTCAGTCAACGGGTTATGGGTGTAAAAGACTTCTACGCGGAAGAAACCGCAAACGGAGACATGTAGTACACAATCCACGAATGCGACACTTCATTCGCCAATCGGTTTCATATATATGAAATCGGAGCACGTTTGGATCGAATGGCAGCTATTCCTAGTTTATTGTTCTGTCGTCGAAACCAATGAAATTCCAGCGAATACTACACTCTACGTCTACACTACGTCTACACTACGTCTGCCAAGTCGCATATGCCAATGTTCATGGTAAAACCTTTCCGTTATGATTTGACCGGGTTATGAATAAGTTTAATTTTGGAATTGTTGGTTTTTAAGAAAAAGTTTCGAAAAATTAGATGAGGCTAATAATAAGCAAAATACTCGCGTTATTTTGTTATAGGCATACCTATATGTAAGTAGTAAAATTAAGTAAAACAAACATATTATGTGCACAAAGCGACTTCATATCTTAGACTCGAGCAAGTCGCGCAAAACGTTTTAAGTTCAGGTTCATGAAAATCATGAAACAATTGACAGTCCGCAATTCTGTCTGACATTTTAATGAGCAGACGATTCGAGACTCATTCAGCATGCACCAACCAATTGCAAGGCGTCATATGCACTTTTTTACCGTTATAAAACGAGTCTTGTTCTTTTTTCGAAACGCCGGTTCTCGTTTCTGATTGGTCAAAGTCCAATTGCCGCCGTGAGTCGTGATACAGTTGCCCTGGAATCTGAGAGTTAATATTTGGTTTGTTTTTTTTACAAATGAGTTTGTAATATATTATTATATATGTTTGTTTATGATTAAGTAACGGACTGAAACGGGGTTGTAAATAAAATTTGCGTCCAATTTAGAGTTTGTGCGCGATGAACGAGTGATTTACAATGACCTCTCACTTTAATAAATGGTGAAACGAAGTCAGGAGTTATTATCGTTTTATTAAATGACACAACAAATCAACATACGAAAAGAAAGTGGTTGTTGTTACAGGTAAAGCCAAACGGAAGAAGGTGCAAAAAGTTGACCTCGAGCAGACTAATAAAAAAATGACAGTGGCGACTCAACAACATACATAATTGCATATAATTAAAAGCTACTTTCGCACGTCTCACAGTCAATGGGCCTCATCAGACACTTCCTACAGATGATACTACTTAGCAGCCATTAGCAGTAATTGGAAATCACCATAAGATTGAGTCAGGAAAGCAAGGCCGCAGGTTGACCCTGAAACGAATCTCCTGCAGAGAACGGACAAGACATCGTGAAAACCAGTATAAGAATGTTCTCGGATTAAGAGCAGTTGTCAAGTGCATTAAGGTCGAGTTAAAATAGAGCTCGAGACCTTAACGCGCTGCGATTGCGCATATAATGACACACGATAAGCCGTCAAAGCCCTTGTGGAAACCGTGTTACCCGATCACGGTTGTGCTACTGTCTGCAAAGGGAGGCAACATTGTTGCATATTTGTTGCTGTATTAAATTGTAGGGGTGGCAAAAAAGTGGTATTTTTATATTATTTGTCTTACCAGTTCCTGTTTAATTAAGGTACATAATTACTCACAATTTTGGTAAAGGCCGCAACAGGCCCGATTTAAGTAAAAATGACATTTTGTAAATGTCATGTTTCAAAATTACCTAAATGTCAGCTCAGATTTGTTTATCAGGCTTGTCACAATACAAACTTGATAATAAACAACTAGGCAGCCGCTTTCTATCATTAAACCTGTCATAGCCAGAAAACATCCTGTTTACTTTTTACAACGGATTAAAACGTAATAAATAAAAGTAAAATAACGGAAACGTCAAAAAACTCGTCCAAGATTAAGTACCGAGCACTTTCATGTCGATTTAAGGCTCTTTAAATTAATAAGACACGTTAATTAAGATTTCGACATAGGAAAATGTACCCACGGATTAATGAAAAGTCTGATGAATTTATAGTCGAAAAAAGGAATGATTCCGTAATGTATGGGAGCATTTATCAGGGATCTTCGCAAGCCTAAAAGCTTTTTATAAAATATGAGTACACGAGAAGATTGCGAGTACGTCCGTACGTGGAAGGGAGGGATCTCACCTGCATAGGGTTACCAATTTTTTCAATCTTGTCGGTAATCAGTGTTATCTCTCAACATGAAATACCTTAATGAGATATTTTATATGATTTTTTACAACTGTATAGTGTATTATAGTTTCGAAGATAATTTTTACCTTTTTCAGACTCTTTTTGATTATCACGAGGAACTATGAAATTTTTCTGTGTCACGTGACACTATCCTTATTGCGAAGGGGATTCTTCCCGTCCCTATATGTTACTCAGGACTTTACCTCAACTCAAGGATTACGCGAGAGCTTTCACATTATTAAACTGAATACTTGGTAACCCAGCACCTGCTTCATTATTAAATGTACTGGCAAAAGCGGCAAAGAGCAAAAAAGCAGCCGCAAGCTGGCGACCTCACTTAGTAAATTATTCAGACCCATTTCCATCGGCGCCGAAATGTGTCCTGGGGTTCAATCAACTCGGATGAAACAGTTGACGATGACGGTGTGACACAAAGCTCGCGTGTCCGACAACCGTACTGACACATATTCAGCCTCCGATTCGACAATGCGCACGCCGTTATGACTTCCATTGTTTTTTCCCGCCATATTTGGCAGAACGTGGGTGTCACTTTTTATTCGCACGCTATTGCGATTATAATGACGAATTGATTGGGCCAACGTTCTCGAAATGGGGACAGCAATTTATAACAAATGTGGGTGTGCGGGTTAATGATTCAGAGGACAGCCGAAATGAGGATGAAAAGGACCGTTGTTTTGTCCTGATTCTCGCAGACATGACCACATTAGATCTAACAAAAAGATTACATCGAGTCATGCATTTTAAATGGACCATTTAAAAGGTTAACAGACGATTGCGTTTCTGGTAATCCTCGAGAGGTTATTGATACCTACTGTAAAATTGGTGTCACAGATACCTTATCATACAATCAGATATTAGTGTTTATTACAAAGTCGCGAAATTACTTTTACGAGACAATATTTGCACAGTGATAACCACTTCCAATAACTAAAACCTAACGGCTTCCCAAACTGCCCACACGTTTATTAAAATCTTTTCAAAATAAGATTCTCAAAACGCATTAAAAACCAGACGTCGATATCTACACCAATAAGGTAAAGGCACTTTTACTCAACCTACTTAAAATCCCAAAGTATGACTAATAATGTTCATATGTATGTCTCACAAAGAAATCAGTGTTTAGGAAACTCATTCAGTATATTTGTACTTAATTAGTATGCCTCATGGGTTTTAGTGCTTACAATTATTGAGTCATGACATGCGGCGTACGTGAGGTGCTTATTGCTTCTGGCGGGTAGGCTTCGTTATTTTTAGTCACATGGCTTCCTTATGTAGCATTCTACATATTACCTTACATTCTACATATTACCATATAACCTTAAGGTAACATGTTGTCCACGTATATTGTGCAAAAGCTCATCTACTACAATTGTTGCTTAGTATTAGTTAGTATCAAATTATGTAGTTTGTTAAGGTCATCTCTCAGGATCATCATGGTTGAATTTAATAATACCTTAAAGTAATTACGCTAGCTAAAACTAATTTATGAACGTTAAAAAGTACCTACGTGATCTTCAATTTTTTATCTTAATAATTTAAGCATGTGTGTTTTGTTAGGTCATCTCGTTACTTTTTATAAACTTAACTGTGTGTTCATCCTTATCGTATAACTTACTTATATCTTTAGTTGTCTCGACTGGTATTCTGTACATCTGTGTATTGCTTTGTGTATACAGTAGCACTATCACTATCAGCCCGACTACCGATTCTTTGTTTACATTATGATGATAAACAATAATTACGAGTATGTACTACACGTCCGTTTTCCTCGTATGGTCATCGATTGTGCATTTGTTATTTATTTTAATTTTTTACTTATGTTGTTTGTCAATACGCATGTTACTTGGGTATTTAATATACCTACCTAGAGTAGAGTTGATTATCAAGTAGGGCAGGGAACGAGGACCTTTAAAAAAAGATGACTCAAGCTAGACCAAGGCGAGACGGGCCGGGCCGGGTCAATGTGTCAATTTCTATAGATAGCGTGGTGGTCGCGTGACATTCATGCATAGTCGTCAGATATAATCATACTGTTTTTTTCTAACGCTAGTATTACCCCTAAAAAGAGGATGCATATAGTTTTTTATGTTCTACTGTTAATACTGAGTCTGTTGGAAGGCCGGACTATAACACATTTTTCTCAAACATGCAATGAAATGTTGTTATAACGTTCGTCATAATAGGCTTCAAAGTACCACGTTTCAGGCGGGGCAACTGGAGAGACACGTAATGAAATTTCATACAAAATTGAAGGCCTAGGCCGGGAAGTAATTTTTTTTTAATTTTATTCCACATAAATGTGTGACACAGCAACATGGTTTTTAGCCATTATAACAGTTTCATTACGACAGTTTCATGATGATGACATTCTGCCAGTTATGCCAGTACGCCTATTAAAAAAAACAATAAATTATATATTCGAATATATTAAGTCGATACTTAATCAATATGGACATGAACATAACAAATAACACATTATAAATTTAAACATTAGCGGCAAAAGTGTCTACTCAAACCGTGCCGTTTTGTTTCATGATAAAATTCTGCCACAGTGCCTATTAAAAATAAAAATGATATTTTGAAATTTTATTTATATAAAATGGACATCGACATGAACATAAGTAACAACACGTTATTGCAAATTTACTCACACAAATATAGGTACATTCCAAATATTAAAATAAATTTAAACGTAAAAGCTTCTACTTAAACCGCGTGTGAAAAAACGCCTATGTAGTTTTTTAATAATTTTGGAGGTTAAGTTAAATAACTTTGATTCTTTTATTCCATTTCAATGGTTTTATTGTTCATTGTTATTTATTATAATAATGTTGTCGTCGAGTTTTGAAGCAGAAATGACTATTCATTGAGCCCCAACAGAATTAAGTGCGAAATGCGAAAGTAAAATTGAATGGGCTCTAAATTAATTGATGGCGCAAATGACAAACGAGATGTCGGAAGGCATATGGCTACCCAAAATGCATGCGTGTTTAGTTAATATTACGATAACAGTTTAGACTAAATGGGTTTCTTGTTTAAGTAAGAACTGTGTCTGTCTATCTAAGGATAAGTAGGAATTACAAAAATTTGTACAGAGGTTATAATTTTCATTGTCACAGAATAACAAGTGCTGTTCGTTTTTGGTATATTTTACATTGCGACATATTTATAAATCATGAAATATTTATGGATCATCTGTTTTATCGTTATAGACTAAATTCATGTTGGAATCACCACGAACTAAATAGCAATATTTGTGTTAGATATATTAATTCGTCAAGTCAACTTTTAGTTTTTCTAGAAATAAAACTATCATATTTTTGGAGATTTTTTTTATTTATTTCATTGCATGTTTGAGAAAAGCACTATACATGCCTTGCCGTGAAAAGGGCTTTAACGGCTTCGTATGGTTACCCGGCCTCGCTAATCGGCTCGTGTATATACATACTCACCCGTTAAGCCCTTCTTTCCCGGCGTCTGCAGTAATGTACTATTCCTGGGCCTGCCCAGACCGTCCGGCCGGTGGCATACGTACATGCCATGCTATTGCCATCGGTATTCTAGCACGGCTAATTAAAATACACAACAGAACACTGCTTCTAACTTCTATTGCGTCTCAGACGTGCCATCAAGTTTTCACACTCCATTAGCAATGTTTAATAGCTTGGAGCGATGAGAGTTCTTACAACCAGTTTCTAATGATCTATAATTACCGAGTAAGAAGCCAAATTACTATTAACGATTATTGTTCAATCTTAATCATATTTTAACTGATTAAATAAACAACACTAATAAACTTACTAAACAGCGAATATAAAGGGGAAAAACTAGTAGTCAATCCATCAAAATATTACACAATTTAAACGTTCGTGAGTCATACTGACATTAATATTGAAAAAAAGAACTGTACTCACGTATTTTTATCACAACATTTCCATCAAGATTATATTTATAACAGCATTTCATATGTATTTAGCTCATTCCAGTCTCGCACATTACAGCCAAATACAAACTGAATGAAAGATAAGCAAATAGATGGGTACGACGTTGTCAGAAATTATTTTAAATGTATTGCAAATACGTTGGTACTTAATCATATAATCATAGTGCATGTAATGTCACACATGAGGAATTACTTCCTGTTGTATATGATTCATTAACGAAAAACATGCACTTCCTATGTATGGGCACAGATTAATAAGATACATACCTCATTGACGCTTTAGGTTATCAGCTACAGTATTATGCTTATCATTTATTTATTTTGTATCTCGGGTTAGGTATTTATTATGAATTTATGATTATGAAAGTAAAATACAAAAACAATACAAAATACATATAAACTTATAAAAAACCTAACTAAGGGTGCCGCCGGCAACGCGGCAAGGGCCCAGGCTGCCGGTGGTTAGGGCAGCAAAGAGAGCAACCGTCGGATTACGCATAACATCTACCATATTAATTTACTCTGATAACACACTGCAAGATAGGGTTTGAATGAAGACAATAGTTAAACCTTTGATGATGCGGAGATGATTGTGTTGGGGATTATATGTTACATATGTCGATTGGATTTAAAAGCAATAGGACACAAGATAAACGGGTATAGGTGGAATGGATATGTAAACTGTACAAGTATAGACCCCCAAACATTGAGCAAGCAATCTTTTCAAAGATAAATTTAAAGAAAAAGAGCTGATTGAGAAAGAAAAGAAAGTAACAGTAGAAAATTATGGACAGGAAAATTAATTAATTGAGATTGAAGAACAAAACAGTACAAAATTATAAAACATCAAAATATTTACCGGCCGGTGATCGAGGTCAGCGCGTCTAGCTGATAAGCGATAAGATATGATAGCGGTAACTATCACTTATACTATTGTTTATGTCACACCCACTCGTGCCTGCGTACAGATTGCAATGATTCGTTTACTTTAATAAGTTTATTTATATTTACCCGTACGTTTTGTCCTATACCTATTAGTTATGATCTGATGACGGAATGTACGAAAATAAGAGGGAACTCCTCAATTTGAAAGACGCATGCATGGGGATTAAGGCGCTTTATTAAGATCTTTAGTAACTCAAGCCATTATCCCAATTGAAGTTGTTTTATTACTACAGAATCCTAAACTACGAGTACGCCCAGTCGCCCAGATGCAAACAAGAGGAATATGAAAACATGCAGGTATCTCTAGTGAATTACGAACGAGAGACTTAAACGGTGTATGTATAGTATACGTTTATGTACAATTAGCTTTTTAGATTGTCCACGTGCTACAGTCATGTGCGTGCGAATACGCGTGATGTCTAATAATCATTTAAGGTGCTATTACGGTTTGTAGGGAACTGGGTTAAACGACAGACAGATGTACCGGTTATTACTTTTGTTTTTTATAAGAAGCCTTCAGGGCTTTGGGTTTACCGCTATAGAATCTATCATCCGTCTCATTTCGGGAGGTGTGAATTGGCCTAAGGGACACAAGTTTTATTAGTCACAATGATCCTCACGAAGAGAAGAAAAGAATGCTACATGCTAAATACAAATGTATTTATTTACTAGCTTTTGCCCGCGGCTTCGCTCGCGTTAGAAAGAGACAAAAAGTAGTCTATGTCACTCTCCATCCCTTCAACTATCTCCACTTAAAATATCACGTCAATTCGTAGCCCCGTTATGCCGTGAAATACGGACAAACAAAGAGACACACACCCTTTCCCATTTATAAGATTAGTATGGGTCCATTCGTCTATTGACTGTTTATGTCTTAAATGACTGAGAATCAAAGGGTTGTTGCAGTAGGTGTGTGTACATCTGGACTTGTATTGCATGCATGTTGCACGATTTTTGTCGTACGTTAGTAGTCTGCGTAATAATCGCATACGAGATCTCGCACCCAATATTTAGCCTTTTAAATATTTCTTCGTTGACGTTTAACTAAGCAAGAACTACATTTTAACTTAGGAGCATCTATGTCTTAATAGCTATGTACTATAATCCTGTTAACCGATTCATTGTAATTAAAAAGAGGGTCTCCAGGAAATTACGGCCTTTGTAGCATCGTGTGCGGCGAATTGGGCAACCGGCCGGACGATCGGCCACGCACGATTGCCTAGTGCGGGAAACCTTAATTTGTGCGATGGGTTCTGTCGCTTGTTAGTTTGCATTGCCCTAGCTACTAACGTGGTGGAATGGGTGTAATAAGATATGTATTCTATTCGTATGACAGGATATATGGGGTATGGTAAGTTGGTAAGCAGTGATCGTTTTTTCTAAAATTTGCAGCATAGTAGAAATAAAGGAATTTCTACAAAAAAATCCAGGGAGATGATCAATTAAGGACAAATAAACTCTAATTAGCTGTTCCAGCTAGAATATGGCATACAGATGCTTTTAACGCAACAATTCAGCACCGAAATACCTGAAAAAATTACAATGTCTGGTGGTAACACGACATTTATTCTGTTAGGTATTAATGCTTATGTTATAACTATATTTAGAACGAATTAACGTTGTTACAAATTAAAAGTTGTGTGATTCATTCTCTGAAAAAATAGCAGCACCCATATGAACCTAAATTATGACTACCTGCTAGTCTATGATGGTCGGGTTTTTATCGTTTACCGACGTTGCTGTCACGTTCTAAAAAGTATGTACTCGTATGTGCGAAAGTGACGCATAGCGTGATAAGCGATAAAATGGCAACCATGCTAACCCTCCTGTATATTTTAAAATCTATGTCTGAAAGATTTCAGATTTTTTAAAATACCTAAATTTCCGAGAAGTTTGAGAAATACTTATACAGCAAAACAGTATAAAATTGCCAACAAACACAATTACTACTTCCGAATGGTAGCAAACTACTATGAATCACCAATGAAAAAAACACGAGCATTAGAATATGAAATGAAGTCGAAAAGGACAAATGCAATTGGATCGGACTATCGATTCGTGCCTTAACGACGTCACAACTGTCTTTGAGTCAATTTGATCAAATGTTGTTAAATGTTTTTAATGTGATCTGACGTTGAACAATGGGCCTACCACGAACATCGCACATTGGCAATGACGGAATGGAATAACCTCTTTATCGGTCTAATATGCAAGCGTGACAGAGAGGACGTTCGATTTTCGTAGTAGTAGGTCCGGCTACAATATTTTTATTAAGAAGCTGAAATGATTTTATAGCATGTTATTTGTGTGCAAATTTAGAGTAGGTGACACCAATTCACTGTACTCGTAACCATATTTTGAGCATTATGCAAGCATAAACACAAATGTGTAGGTTTTTAGTCCGATGGTTGCTTGTTTTATGCGGTTTGTAACCACATACACATGTCATGTCCAATATGACCGAGCGGTTTAGGTTTCGATAAAATAACATAACATTGGGACAGCAATAATATAATTAAAATTATTGTTGTTACAAACGTGTATTTTTGTACGACAGCCGAAGGAATATAACGTTATTCAAGCGTATTTATATGGATTATTTTTATCAACTTGTAACAAATACTACATACATTTTCTAGTAAACTTAGACAGAAACAATACGTCCCAATATACTTTAATAATATTCCCACAGTAGGTGTGCAAGCCAAATTGCAAATCGACGGAACGGTATGTCGAAAATCAAGATACATCGGAGGAACACTTAAGCCTACGAGACAAGAACAAACATACTGTCTCTTTCTATCTTAACCGTTTAAAGCACATGGTCTCCAATATCCTGTCTCCAGTTTACACGAGGGAACAGAGTCAGTTAAAACAGATAACGTAAAAAGTGTCCGTCTTGTCTATAACCCCGCACACGGATCTCGTTAGGGCGATAAAAAATATGTGCGAAAGCAATAGAGTTCTGCCTTCCCCGCTCTAAATCATATTCTGTAGAGTGAAAAGCAATCGACACCAGACTAATGTAGCAGCCAACCGAAAATGTACTTTAAGGTTTAGATTTGAGGTTGATATTAGCGGAGACGTGAAGATGAAAAATCCATGTTGTGTAGCGAGGTATTTTATCAGAACGTATCTAAAGTACATATGTGGTAAGATGAAATTCGCGCTCAGTAAGCGAGCAAGGTTTAATGCAGTGCTAACCCGGTGGAGATTATTTCTGTTATCGAGTGTGCGGTTTTTTAGAAAATAAAGCTGAAATGTCGAGTAGGTTGTGTGGAAGAACGACTATTAATAAAGTATTTGCGTTTTGACCCAAGAGGCGTAAGAGATTTCTTACAATCTTATTTAAACACCGTGTTTTTTTGATTATATTATATATCGACTTTAGGTTATAGTAAGTATGACCAATCTATGGTTTAGTAACCCAAAAACACTGGTCCATCAAATAAAATGTATTAAATATAATTTTACAATTGAAAGAAAAATGGAAAAATTCTCCGCGTCGAGCGGGATCCATTTTTCTTTCAATTGTAAAATTGTAAATTTCGTTTGCAGGACGCCTCTGCTTGATACAAAATTAATTTATGTATTAAATATCTCAAAAACTGTATTTTTAAGACACTTATTTCTTAGGGCCGCTTGCACCACCAAGGGTTAGACAACTAACCCGAAGTTAACCGTCAAATTCCATACCAAAAAACGCTTAACTCCGGGTTAGTTGTACAACCAATATGTTTATTTCTTACTCATTTCACACAGCCCACATTATTTGCGGCACACAAAACAGTGCACTATATTCGTCCAAATTACTTAAACGACCGTTACATATGACAATACAAACAAAAAAACACAAAAGGATAGCATTACCATATCACAACGAATCAGAAGCCCTACATACTGAAACTGTCACAGTTGCAAAAAATTAACGCGTGTGCCAAAAAAATGAAAGGTACGCGAAACGCCTACTTTCTACCGCGGTACAATGCGCACGCAGATCAGCGCTTGCGCAAGCCGGATACATTAAGGTGCCGTTCCGATTACTTGTGGAGACGATGGCGTGGATGGACCAGTATATGAATTATCGCTAGCTGTTGAGTTTACTGTGAAACTTTAGGCCTACCATTTAGTAAAGCTGTTGGTAAGAATTTATTGTCAACTGCAGACTAGTCGAAGGCCAATTCTCCATTTAGCCAGTTATATCAAGGTGTTTAGTCTGATGTTAAGAAAGAAATGTATTTCACTGTCTTACTCTCGCCATTGAACTTTACTAATCTCAAATAAACGGTAGTTTTATAGTTTTTCTGCGAAACCGACTGTAATGAGCGTACAAAGGTTATCTAACCGTGGTTTCATTGCTATCCGATGAAGGTCTCAAACCAACCGCTGAAAATATTTTGTGTACAGAATTTATAAAGAAGAGTGCAACTAATATACCTAAGGATTAGAGTTCGACTTTCGCAATGCTGCTATTGGAATAACGTCTTCAGTAACGCCTCGTTTTTTGATTGACTCTTTATACGCTTTTTGTCACAACATGACAGAATAATCTGTAAAACGAATATGTCTTTATCTGTTCGGTAGATTCGTGTTTTTGAGCATTTAGCTGTCGATCAGTAAGGCAACTTTAGGAATAAGAATAACCCATACTGGTATTTAACTATTTAGTTAAAACTGTTAAAAGACACGCTATTGTAGCGCCGGCACTGCAACAAATACAACATGCGTCATACGTACGAGTATTCAAGAGGAGAACCCAGGCATATTCAAGGGGAGGGCATGTGGTGGCAGAGCTTATATAGAAGTACCTAGTGTACCTACTAAGTAGGTAATTTATCCCATTTTCATTTCTGTGAACCTGCCCTAAGGTATCATTACTGTGTTAAGTTGACAACACTAATACAGTGTGGTTGGTCCTTAACACTGCAATCTTGATGAAACAACACAGACCAATATTTTTGCCACGACCACCACATAAATTGAAAGCCTGCACACACAAGTGCTTTGTTAAAAGTGAAATTTCTACATCGTACAGAAACGATAATTTGCAGGCATTACGACCTCACGTCGAAATAAGCTTTTATTGCTTTGAATTGTGGTAAATATACACAAGTATCATTGACTTTTATGTCTTCAACCCTTTAATTGCGTCATGACTGCAATATTGGACTGCGCAATTTCCGGCGACGATAGTTTTATTTGACAAAGTTACTCGTATGTACGCATTACTGAAGATATAAGTAAAGATATAGTTTAAAGGTGATTTTCGACTTTTTTCTTAAAAATAATTATTTCTGATATTGATTGTATTTCTTTGTGCTTCTTTCTCAATAGTAAAGCGAAACCAGTAAAGAAAAAAAATTGAGATCCTCTTATAATTTTAGATTTTAAATTTAAAGGTTATGTCTTGGTTTGAATATGCTCAGCATGTTCAAAATATTAAGCAAAAACGGTAACGAATGACGTAAGTACCAATAAACCTTTAATGGGATCATTTACCTTTTCAGTTTTCGGGCGGCTACGCCTGTCAGATAAACTCAGTCCGGTTTCGCCAAATCGGATCATTCCACAAGTGACGAGAACGGTAGACCTTTGTAATGTGGGTTTTTGGTCGGGATTATGGCCTTAAGAACGCTTGTTTTGGTTTGTGTGATTCTTGATATAATAATATTTTAATTTGATGTACTGGATTGTGTCTATAATTCCAAAGTTTCGTTACCTTTCGAGTTTAGGAAAAACTGAGGGGCAGTTGTGAGGTGTCCCGTCTTCTTACAAAGGAATAAGTGTTAGCATATTTTTATCGTCCACCAAATAGCGACTCGCTCAAATATCCAACTTGAAGAAGACGTCATCGCCATTTGTATGCGCAATTTCGCAGCAGTTTGAACACCTCATTACTTCAGGTAATGAGATGAACTTCAGCAATAATTTTACTTTTAAGATATGACGAGAGACCAGGAGAGCATCCGTATTGAATTAGCATTGGGACTAGGACTACATACATGATACATAGCTTAGGTATCAGGAGCATTACAAAGCGACACTTGTACTTTCTATTCGCTTACCATCAGGCGATTCGTTTGCTCGTTTGCCACCTATAGCATTTAAAAAAAAGTAAGTAGCTTTTGTGTGTTTTATTACTTTGTGTGGTCAGTGAAAAGACGCAAGGGTGATGCAAAGAAGTGGCCAACTTCTAATGGTGGCATAGTGAAAGAAACTCCTTTACAGCCCAAGCCCTCTCGAGCAAGGAGAGGCCTGTGTACGGTAATATAGGCTGATTGATGGTGAGAGAGTAGATACATTGAAAATTTTCATTCATAAATACATTACACTGTACTGACGTAATGACAGCTTTATGATACTGACTGATCCTGAAATTAACCTGACGAAGCCTTGACTTGACGTTCATCCAGAACGTTAATCCCGAAAGAGCGCAGTCCACGTACCGGTATTTCGCTTATTGTGGGCCTACCGAAAACATCAAACGATCAAAATGTTGTACCTCCCTCTCTATCAGACTTGCTTGTTCGACCGAAAGAGATGCATATAGGAAGTTTCGAATTGGCGATGTTCGAGGTAGCCCTCTGATCCTAGCACGTTTTCGTTATTCACGGGAGGATTTGGAATGCGATTAAATTCGGACTGTCCGACGAATCGGAGGACTTTTTTCATTCAGTTATAATTAAATTGGTAAAAGCTCATAAAGGTATTTGCAGACCAACATCACTATGCGTGTTTAATTTTATGTTTAGTCTTGTCAAATCTGTTAAATTTATTTAATTGCTTGAGATTCTACCTGTCCAAAAAGCTCGTTCAATGAGGAACACCAATTCCTATTCTAACCACAACATCGCTTGGTCATCGACCTCGGTAAAAATTCAAACGAACACCAAAAAACTCCATTACCTTCCGGTAACTAGTTATAGCACGTTATGTATAAAACTCATGTTCATGTTGAACACGAGACGTAAAAACAAAACCGTACCAAAAAGTTACAAAAGAATATTCGTTACAAAATGGTGTACCTACAGTTCCATGTTTCAATTTGGATTTCGACCCTTTTAAAAACAGATTAAAATAAGCGATAGGGATAACATCTTGAGAACTTAATCCTCCGATTTCCCACAAGAACAAAGGTCTTTGGACTCATTTCGCAATTGAGAACTGGTTTAATTTAACGTGTACTTCAACGCTACAATTAGGATTTCCTGTGACAGTGCTGAGTGCTTCGAAAATTTTATGTCCTTTTCACTCAACAGCATTTAACGGGTAGAGTGACTGAGCCAGCAAGGTTACTTCAGATATTACGAGTAGAAAATTGTTTGAAAGATTGGCGCGTCTCAATAATGATGCTCTTTATGTAGTTATGAAAGAACTAGCATTTGTAAAAAGCTAAGTTGCCGTAATTATTAAAAGAAATACCAGTTGGTAACATATCAAACATAATTGCGCTCGACTCGACCAATAGGTACTTTAAGCCGACCCTTCGACAGGTAATAATGTAGCAACCCTATTAAATAGGGTTGGCACATAAAACGTCTGATTTCCATTTCCGGAGCTAATGGTGCTTGAAAACAAAACGCGATCGATGAATACAATCACACGTGAACTTGTGCGCAGCTGCGTGTACGCATATAAATTTACACTACTATGCTAAGCAAAGTTAAAAAGTCACATCTACCTAAACTGGTCTTTCTAACTAGATCTTCTGTTCAGCATATTGTGGATTTTATCATCGATTGGCATTGGCATGTGAAGAATCCTGCGTTACTGATTATAACAACGAGCTCTTTTTATGTTTCTTACGTAGATAGTAAGGACAGGATCAGCAAGGGACATATATAAAGAGAAAACCGAATAAGAAATGAACATGACATCATCTCAGTAGGTGGTGGAAATTGGTTGAAACAACCCTACATTGGAAATAATAGGATAAGGGAAAAAGCATGAGAAAACTTTTATACAAAAGGGACCTATTAGATTAAGGAATGTTTGCAAATTAGGTACATTTTACGATGCGGGAAGAAAGCTATTTTATTATTATAAAGAAACAAATAAATTTTGAACATTAGCGAAGTATTTGTGCCACAAGCAGTTAAAATTACATTATAAGAATCAAGTGTCGATTAAACATGGAAGTTCAGGTAGTCATTGTTTAGACAACGCCACTAATCGCTTTAGGCTTTGTCTCTTAGTCACGCTAAGTCATTATACCTGACAATGTCACTAATTGCTTGGCTAAGAAAAACTGTGTTATAAATTGATTGGCGTTTAATTTGATATGGAAAATTAGGTTCTAAAGGACACCCGTAGTTTCAGTGCAATATGAGCCAAAATGATGGTGGATGCTAGAAGTATAAGAAGAATTTAAAAAAAATGATCAAATGGAAAATGCTTGTAGAACAGGACTTTCTGATATACATACAATTAGGCCACGACCTAGTCTGTTAGAGATAAGTCTGCTTGTGCAACAGTTACTATTTAATATGTATCTAATTTTAGCAGGGAAACTGCTTCAATGGAAAATTGTGCATTTAAATTCCACGGTAAATTGATAATGTATGATCATTTAACACGGAAATTAATTGATGTTCATTCCCTTGTTAGTGACTTGTATTACAAATACAAATTTATCAAAAGTCCAAGGTTAAAATAAAATAAATTTCCAATAATTTCTGCAAGTGTATGTAAATAAGGAAACATGACAAAATCAAATGACACTGAAGTGTATTTGCAAATGATTACAAAATCCTTGGTTGCAATGTATAGGTTAGTCATAGCCTGTCCCCAAACACTTGTTATATGTAATCTTATTCGTTTGTATAAGAAAGAGAAGGTATGTCATTGTCAATGTTTCGGTCTAAATGACTATTGATTGTTGGTGTAGCCATATCGTCTTATCCTCGTTTTTCCTTAGAAGTAATTCAACTTGTATGATTGTTTCTCTCACTATTACACTCAAATGGGAGTTTAAAACCTACATACACATTAAGATATTCAATAAAGTAATAAGCTATTTGTTATGCTAATTTTATCACTAGACTAATTTAGCTTTATAAAAGCCTAATTAACAATCACGTATCAAGCCATATCTAATTATCTCTAATGAAGCCGGGAAAGTAAGTTGTGTAAAAACAGCCTTTTCACTATACGCAGAAACTTCTTATCTTAAGCAGTCACGGTATTTCATGCTTAAGTATCGTAAAGTGATTAAATTATGGCAACTTCTTTTGACTGTGATAACTTCCGACTTCCGTACCAACGCGGCAGAAAAAAAGAATTATTGAAGTTTCAAAACTGGTCAAGTGCGAGTCGAACTCGGGGAGGTTTCCGTGGTCTGTACACTAACAGCAAATGAAAAATATCGAATATAGCTCGACATGTTGCGGAACCGGAATCTGTATCCTTTCTTAATCATAAGTGAGATGCGCTCGCGCACACTTGCACACGGACTCTTTCAACATATGTCGAGCTATTTTCGACTTTACTGACGTGAAGTAACCCGATACCCATTAATATGTCTAAGACTCACGTAACAACATAAGCTTTGTAAGTATAATTTAACCATCTACCATGATGATTTTTAAGATACAGCCCTCTCCTTCTGGCAGATGGACCGACAACGAAGGCTATAGAACCCTTAAAAGGGGGTCTTCGTCCAGTGTTTACTGAAGAATAAATAAAGAAAGAAAGAAAAGTGTTTTGGGGCCAACCCTTTTCCTTATATATATTAACGACCTGTGCTCTCTCCAGTTACAAAATTGCGAGATTGTTACGTACGCCGACGACACAGCACTAATCGTTTCTGGTAAAGATTGGTCTAGCACTAAAAAGGCATCGGAAAATGCATTACATGAAGTCTCTCAGTGGCTATCATCTAATCTTCTAACGCTAAACGTAGATAAATCGAAATTTTTAACTTTTTCGCCAAAGTCGGCTTCGCAGCCGGGAGCTGAGTTCTCGAATATTATAGCTCACACGTGCCCTAGTCAGTCAGTTCAATGTACTTGCTCCTCTTTATCGCGTACTAACAGTATTAAATATTTGGGTGTATTAGTTGACAGTTGCCTTCGTTGGGAATTACACATTGATACACTAAGTAAGAAAATTAGGAAATTAATTTATGTTTTTAAAAATCTTCGTTCAGTTGTCGACCAACAAACATTGAAGATGGTATACTTTGCCTTAGTCCAATCGCTGCTGACATATTGCATCAGTGTATGGGGAGGCGCTGCAAAAACCATGATTTTGCGCGTGGAACGGGCACAGCGTGCCGTCTTGAAGGTCATGAATAAGAAACCCTTCAGATATCCCACCGTTGACCTCTATAGGGAGAGTAAGGTACTATCAGTGCGAGGTCTATTTATCCGCCAAGTTATTATAAAAAAACACAAAACTCTCACTTTTGATAAAGAGCTCATGAAAAATAGGCGTCGAGTCCAAGTCTGTGTTGTACGGAGGTTTCGCCTAACAGTTTCTGGACGTCATGTTGATTACCTTGGTTCTAAATTGTACAATAAGGTAAACGAATGTACCGATATATATGCTCTCACACTAAGGGAATGTAAGCAGAAGATCACAAATTGGCTTCAAACGCTAACCTACGACGAAATTGAGGATTATCTAGCTTCTCATTAAATACTCAATATCCTTCTCGCAATTCTACACTAGACACACTTTACACTTGCACATTGATACACATATTAATCACATTTTTTACATACATGTGGTAATATTATTTATATTAGACTGTACAATGTATTTTTTGTTTTTCTGATTGTTCTTTTTTATCTTTGTTTTGTCTTACTCTATTTTTTGATTTATATACTATTTTCTCATTATTATCAGTTATGATGATAACTTGTATATTTAGTATAAGATTCTTGTTGATTGTTGTTCTTGTTGTTTTCTCCGGGGTGAGAGCCTGGTGATCTGTAATACAGGTTTACACCTAGTTCAGACTCCAGTCTCTCACAAAGGATCACAATACCTTGCCCATTATTATATTTACTGTGTACTTGTTACCAATTGTATCCTTTGTGAGCTGATAAAAAAAAAAAAAAAAAAAAAAAAAAAAAAATCTTGATAGTTATTTGACGAATGTTGTCTCTATGTTTCACGCACCATTTATCTCGGACTAGAATGTAACTGATGATGAATTTTATTATTAGCCGAGAGATTATAAAGGCCCAGTGACGATCAGCCAGAACGAGTTAAGCAAAGCGTTGAGCGTGGCGTGGAACTGCCAAGTTATTTGAGCAGCGTACTCTGAAGCCGTTTCCATTTGTCTAACATGTACGTGCTGCTGACCCCAGCACGAGAGTCAGTTCTAAAATCTTTTGCATACTTACTATTTCTGTCAATATGAAGGAAAGGCAGCGAAAAAAGGAAGTGGAACTGTAGTAACGTAACATTTCCTAATCGTTTGAAAGGCGCCCAGACTGTGTCACATCACAATATTCGCACTCGAGGTGAAACTAGTTTATCCACCGTATAAATTGTAAATGGGAGTTTGCATCTTCATAAATTACGTTTGGGAAAGTCGGCTTCGACGAGGTGTCCGTTTAGATTAATTGCTTGGTAAGTTGAGGAAATATATGTTGTACAGTCAAGTAGTTATTGATTACCACAGTGGTCAAATTTTTATATCGGGACATATCCTTACTTGTGTAGTGTACATGATTTCATGACTACTTTGACAGTCACTATAGAACAAAGCTACAAAGATCATACAATTTATTTTTTAAATACAAACGATGTTCCCCATTTAATTACTACTATGTACTCTATAAGGGTCAAGTACCTTTTAGAGACAAATAAAAGCATGCCTTAAATATGATTACTATTACAATCATAGTCGACAAGTCCGATTTATTTACCTTAGAACACTGTACCTCAAACTGTTCTTTCTCAGGTAACTTAGGTTATTTTTATTCTTAACAGTGTCTGTCTTTTAGAGATCCCTTTGTAATGACTGGCGTGTAGGTACCCCAGTTTGAGAGACCATGTCTGTCGAAGCTTGGAGTTATTCAGATCAGCTATTGAAGCAAATAGCTTATAAAACTAAGATATCTTGTCTTCCTGTGTACTTTCTTTAAATTTTTTTGAATGCTACATATACAATATGTTTGAACTAACCTGCATTTCCAAGAAACTCACAGTTATTTCCTAAATTTATTCAAATATACCTTACAATTTTTATTACAAAACGTCACCGGAAACGGCATTTTATAATCAGCTTTACCGGAAAGCGTAGACCGCATACCAAATGACCCTTAGGATCATAAACGCGAATTTCACCTCCACTCTGTCAATGCCACCACTTTCGCTTAAGCGAGTTTTGAAAGCGAATTTTGTCATCGAAAACACATTTACTTACGTATAACTGTTTTGACCATTTGAGAGCCCAATTGCAATGACATACGGTTTACATATGGTCAGTTAAGTTACTGTTTGTATTATACGTAAGGCAACACATGGGTAGACCTTACTTCCTTGTTAAAAAGTTTACGAATGCTCAGTAACTTTGTCGACGACCGTACGTTATTGTTGAGATGTCATAGCCATTGTCGCCTTTCCGAAGTGTGATTTCGTTTTCAATACAATCTAAAAGTGTTACTTGTTACGTAAGTTTATATTTCAATAGAGACTTATATGTACGTTATTTGGGCATATTTTTATTTTGTTGTCGTTTTTTTTTCGCGTCAGATTTGAATGAATTTTGGTGTGTAGGTAGAGTGGACATGAGAGAGGCCATGTCGAGCTATTTTCGACTTTATAGACGTGAGTAACCCGGTCTAAGTATATTAATATGTCTAATACTCACGGGAGTTTTCTATTTAAAACCGACGATGTGTTTCCATCGCCAAAACTGTTAAATAACCATTTGTAATCCCTATTTCAACGGCATACAGTCTATCGATGATCTGTTATTCTGTTTGTAGCTTTAGCCCGAAGTCACAATTTCTAGCAAGCCTATACTTGTTCAATCTTGTTCCGCACACGGAACCCTAGCTAGTTAGTCCTGCCATCGATCAGACATGCTATTGACCTTACTAAGGTCACGTTGGTAAGAAATGTTACCGATCGTATCGGCCTCGAAGAAACCGTAAATTATAGATGCGAGATCGTTATTTTGTTAATGGTTTATAGGTTATCTTTTACTTTGCTTACATACTTTTTCGTATAAGCAGGGAAAACGTGAGTAAATAAGTATGTCCCGCAACTATAAATAAACTTTCAGTTTTATAAAGTTTTTTTTTGTTTTCCAATGCGAGGCAAAAATCTCTTTTTCCGCAAAAAAAATAAGTGGCGATACTTACAACACGCCGTGAAGTAACTTAGATTTATGAATTTATGATCTTAAGTTGAAAATTGCATTAACTATACGCTCTACCCCTTCGGAGCCAATATATGTAGTAACTTTCATAGCTCACACTTCCAACTTATTAAAAAACCAGCTTCTACAATGTAAGAGCATATTGGAATGAAATTGATGTTCCAATTATACAGCGTTCAGGGTTTAATGGATTTGAATGAGGAAAAAATTCTAAATAATAATTCTCAATTTATTGTGAAGTAAAATGCTACAACTCTCGTCAAATACAGGTCGGAAGTTCCAGAGTGACACAGCGGTGCGTCAGAATTATTTGAAGTATGTTTAAAGCGTAGTAAACTTGTTGTGTTTGGCACGTTAACTAAGCTGTGTCTGATGCATAATCCGTATAATGAATTGCTGTTTAGCCATTCCCCGATCAATGATCATTGCGCTGTCATCTTGTAATTTTTATTTCCATTTCGTCTCATATTTTTATTTCAAGCACATGCTATACAGAATGAGGACGGCTCTAGTTTAACATTTTGTATTATTAAACTATTCTTTTTTAAGCAGAAACGTCTGCGAATAATATCAAATTTCTTGGAAAGAAAGGAAAAGTGGAAAAATTCATTACCTCGGGCTGGACTCGAACCCGCGACTCTGGGATACATGTCCATCGCTCTGCCAACTGAGCAACGCAGGCCACACCCGTGGCCCCGAGTTTCTCCACCACAGCCCTCGTATGCGCTTTAGCCCAGAGTCACGGGTGCTAGTCTCGCCCGAGGTCACGAAAATTTTCACTTTTCCGTTCTTACTAAGAAATTTTGTATTATTGTTGCATTTTCAGCAACACCCTAAAATGACCATCAGTGCCGTTGCAATAGGGATTATAAATTGTCAGTTACCTGTGTTGGCGATGGTACTTGCTGCTCTATTATTCATGTTAAAACCGCATCTATTTCTACAATTCATCTATGGCAAAGGCTAACCTAATAAATCATAAGTACAATGATTCATAACGTATGCAGATATGGGTGGTTGGTTAAACAAGAATAGTTCTTCATTACATTTTTTATACGGTACTTAGCCGTCAAAATTGCCGCTCTTGAGCTTATCTTGAAGTAGCATCTTTCTTTAAACAAGCGTCTGTTGGTAAGCGGACACCTTTATGAACTTTTGGGTCTATAGCGATTTTTTTTAATCACAAGGATTCGCCGTATGTGAAATATTATTTGTAGCATTTTAACATATCTAGGTATATCAAATACAGATCCTTATGAAGCATCTGGTGGTTTGACAATACTCGTACATACTATAGTACTGTCAAATCTATAGAATTGAATTGGCTACCAGGTGTTAGAAACGTTGTGGTTTGCGGTCGTCACAACTGGAAAGTCTTTAGGTTTCACTATTGACGACTGAGAACAAAACAAGGACACATCTGAATGATCTGAAACAACTTGATGATGATAATGTTCAAAAACTCGGAAGTAATGTTGAAATTTAAGTAACTTTGGCTTTATTCCGACAGTTAATTGTTTAAAAGCTAATTTATTGAGTATCCGATATTAACGCTTATTTTTATTTAGTGGGATGGCAAACAAGTAATCGAGAAAATACATGAAATTGAACGAAGTTTGAAACCCACGGTTCTCTGCCATTCAGCTAAGTCGGTAGTGATACGGAACAGGTCTTTAGGCCCCTGGACTTTGTGTTGGAAGAATTGCGAGATGACAGGCTTTAACACTATGCATGTACATACTGTCGGTCGGACCTGCTCACAGCGAGTATTATCGCACAGTTAAACTACTATCTATTCTACAACCGCCATCTTTAATAACCTTACGCACTGTCACAAACGTAAATTGACAGCACAATGAAAACCATCAATACGATTACAAATACAGTAAATTCCAATTTTATACAGTTTGAGTCTCATTGATCTGTCTCATTACGTTTCTTGAGCAATGCTTAGGCGGCATTTTGAGCAGAGGTCGGATCGTCTTCAAATGTCAGCGTGTGGAGGGTCTATAAATAATGCAAGCCCTTTATTCCCAACGCAATCATTTGCCTCAGAAAACTAGTATAAAAGTGGTTTTTATGTTCGCCATCGTTACTTACTTGAGTTTCCTGTGGGCCTGAGTGGGTTAGTGTAAGATCTCTGAAGATTTTTTTTTTTTTTTATGCTATAGGGGGCAAACGAGCAAACGAATCACCTGATGGTAAGCGATTAACGTCGTCCATGGACACCCGCAACACCAGAGGTGTCGCAAGTGCGTTGCCGGCCTTTAAGGTGGGAGTACGCTCTTTTCTTGAAGGTTTGAAGGTCGTATCGGTCCGGAATAGGGTTTCTGATTTCTCGGCCCATTTGTATTCTCGAGTTTCGAGAAATCTCGAGCCCAATTTCTCGAGTCTTCTCGAGTCTCGAGTCTTTTTTTGGAGCATAGTAATTTTAATGTTTTTCGGATACCACCGTAAGTATTCATTGTAAACATATTGTTACCCTTTTAAAGGCAAACCTCTTAAAATAAACCAACCTATAACGACATATTTTTATATGTTTTCCTTATATATAACTTTTTTATAACTATGAATTGGCGATGAGGTTTGAATTAAGCATTTTATCCAGTCTTCGGCAGAACGTGATCTCCAGGAATCGGACAAAAAGTGCGGATGACGTAAAAATTACGTAGTCTTGCACAGAGGATGATGTTTGTATTCAAACTTCCGTGTGACATGTAGTAACGAAATAGTATTGACGAAGTAACAAAATAATCGTAAATAAATCTATGAAATTAATAATACAGGTGGTAGGTAGGGTGATGTAGTGAAAAAAATAAATAAATAAAATATTAAATTCACTTTACCTTTTTTTTCTACGTTTCCGACATCTTTGGTTGACTCCAAATGTCTTAATATTGCATACCTTTGTTGGTATATCTTGATTACAGCAAGAGCAGTACACGTGTTTGTCACGGTACATACCTCCAGAAACGGAAAATTGCCACAATATTCGAGTTAAGATGACATTTTACATCGTTTTTTTATGTGCAAGTGCAATACACAACTACACTATTATAGTACAATAGCTAAACAATAAAGAAAGTCAATTTATTGTTCATCTGATTGACAATGTCAGTCAAAAACGTACTTACTCATTTCAAGTGGCGATATCGTTTAATAAAGAGGTTAATAAATGATATGTGATAATTGTTTATGAAAATCAAAAATACTATTTTAAATCAATGATTTCAAATCATCCTATAAATGGTTTGACGTCACCCGCACTTTTTGTCCGACCCCTGGTAATCTCCCATTCGATGGGTTAACAAAACGGAATACCTATTCCATGTATTCCATACACATGGCATAGCCGATGTCCAGCACAGCCAAAAAACATCGCCGCCGGCCTCCATCGAATAAACATAAGCCATTAAATAAAGTTTGAAAATCCTTTCATTCTCGCCAGGTAATAGGATACTTCTCTAGGCTCTTATGCGTAGCTATTCAAATCAAAATGTTCCTAATTTCAATAGTGAAGAAGCTTTCCCGTATCACCAGCTTGGGATCCTGTACATTATTACGATTTAACACGAGGATCAAATTAAGTACAGGACTGGAAGATTGTTACGTGGATTGTCTCAGAATAAATAAAATATAAAAGGAAAAAATACAGAATGATTTTCAGTGTAGCTTCTTTCAGCATCAACAGAATCTTCTGTTAGGTACCTACATGCTTTTGTAAGATGTTTTTCAGTGGGCTATTTCTGAACTCTTTAACAGATATCATATTTGTTATAAAAATATATAATATTCTGTAGATATTGCATGTTGTTTGCAGTTTCAGATTCCAATTTCTGATAGAATTATCATCGTCACCACTGACTTCATCCGAGTCTTGAATAGTTGACATTTCGGGGTAGTTCAACCATGATAAGTATAATTTTTGTAAGAAAAATTAATAAATAGACAGCTGGAAAAGTCGTTTTGATGTAGAACCACGAGTTGAGCATCAAGGCTGTCACGTCCGATATTAACTTTGATGTTCGGTCCATCAGAAGACTTGATACTTCTTGATTTCCGGTAATTTTTATCTCATCTAAAATGTAGCTAAAAAGTGCAGCTACTTGTTGAATTCAAAAAATCATGATTAGAAGCCCTTGTCATGACTTTAACACAGAACCAACTTACCCTACTGGGCCTACTGTAATGAAGAAGTGTTACTTATTAAAACAAAATAATAAAAGTTCTGTGTTTATTATTCTCAAGTTAATTTTCTTTGAGTCTAGTTGTACGGGGCGAAAAGGCGCGTGCCCGCCGCGCATGACTCGAGAATTCTCGAGTCATGGACATTTTTTTCTCGTCTCGAATTAAACCAAAATTCTCGAGTTGTCTCGAGTTCGAGAAATCTCGATCAGAAACCCTAGTCCGGAAACACCGCTGGCGACAGTTCGTTCCACAGTTTAGCTGTGCGAGGCAGGAAGTTTCGGGAAAAGCGCACAGTTGAGGACTGCCAACCATCTAAATGGTGAGAGTGGAAATATTGTCGCGTAGAAGATCGATGCAAATATGCAAATATGCCTAGGCAATCCGGAGCTACTATAGATCTTTTTTCTTAATGACGTTTAGAAAGAAATACCCAACTTTCATGTGTAATAATCAGACATGCCCATTGGAATCGAATAGGCACATTTATTACCAACTGACATTAATGCCTTTTATAGCGCTCTTATGCGATAGTATTCCAATTTATAATCGATCGCTTGAAGCGAGTATTAGTATGCGTTAGGAATGACAACAGGATCAGATACGCTTCGTTAGTAATGCGAATTGGGATTGGGACAATGCTATGCCAATCATATTTTTAAAACGGCCTATGTCACTACAGTATTAATACAAACATAAGCCTATTTTCAAATAATCATCCAGACATCTACCACATCTACGATGTAATGCAGTCACGAAAGTAACTTGAGTTTTAGTACTAAAGTGAGTGACGAGGTTTTTACCCGACAGCCCAAAGTAAGGAGGGTTATTGAAATGCAATTCTGGATGGATTAAGGGGGGATTTGTGGAAGGACAAGGATTTACACTTTCGACGTTACGAGCTTTAACAATGGAAAATTCATCTTATTGTGCATTATAGTCGGGAAAATAGAATATAAATAAAGATAGAAATAAAGGACACCACACAAGAAATACAATAATATATAAATAAAGCTAAGTGCTTAAGTACATGCTCGTATGTGATGGATGATCGGTATTCAGACATGTTTTATTCATGAAGGGGAAATGAAAAAGGGTTTGGAATATTTTTTCAATCAAGACTCTCTCATCCTTAAGGTGGTATATGAGAGAAATTCGGATTGAGAAACATATCAAGAAGCAGTTGGTGTTTACCGAAATGGTAATTTAATTTACCATCCTCCCTATCCCTCTTGCATATTTGAGTGATAGACGCAAAGTCAAACTAACAAACAAAGATTCTCCTGGTTACATGGGTTTTATGTTTAATGATTTAGTTCGAGCGGATAGGACACTTAATTCGGTTTTTGTTTGTCATTTTCCCCCATTGATTATAAACACTAGTTTTAGTAAGGATAAGTCTTTGAGACCCTATACATCTCTAAGGTTAGGGTATGTACGTTGTACAATTAGCAAGTTACATATTTTTTATATATTTTTGTAAGTACTCTTGACATTTTAAGACTAATGTATCGTATGTATGTATTGTATCTCTGATTAACTCTTATTCTTCTTGAAATATAATATTTATATTGTTATGCGCGTGAAAGTGGCATGTCTACTGAATAAATGTTTGATTTTGATAGGCGAGAAGACTCCTTCTGTCAGCTGTAAGAATACCTCACATACAAATTACTGAATACATACCGTCTCTTTAGTGATTGAAATCAAAGCCAAGATATTTTGAGAAGCTTAGACAAAATACAGCTTACTGGTTTGCGGTAAAATTTGTATCTATTTTCTTATTAGTTTTATTGTTACATAGTAGTATACAATTACAGATAAATGAGGGAAGAAAGAAGAAACCCGGAGCATACTGTACAACGTATTAGAAACAAGCCGCTGCACTATTTCTGTCCATCAAAATGTCGACCAGCTTGCGCAAGAGTGCGTCAGATGTCGTTGGATGATGTACTGCAAGGAATTCAGAATATTTCATGCATCGTGTACATACTAGCAATTAGAAGCCTTATCTAATCACAATGAAGAATGAGATGCTTGTTGCTTTGCTAAAAACGTAAGGTTACTTTTTATATTCCTGCAGATTAGGCTTCATGCATGCAAGCAATTTTGTAATTAGCTCAGTCATCACATCATCTGGCCACCCCATTTTGTCCCTATTGGATGAAAGTATCTAGGCTTTTGTTTGGGATGATACTAGTCTAGTAGCGTCAAAAACACTGCAATTTACCATGAGTAGTATCTGTCTATTCTCCAACGACAACGAACTAAGCTAACTTCACGAATCAACGTCTCTATTCAATGCAAACATACCATCGGACGTCACGGCTGTTAGATTCTCTTTAAACAAACCAGACCTATGTAAAAAAAAAGGTATAAAATAAAGATTTATTACTAGCGTATTTCAATATAACGGATTTGCTAGGGGAATCTATTGTATACGATACGCCCTTTGCCCTTGCCATAACTTGATAGGTATGATATAGGCACTTACTTTAATTTAAACTAAAACGAAAACACATTTCGTATTTCACTGAATATTCTTATTCTTTATTCCCTTCATAATTTTAGACACGAGCTTTAACATCAGTCAGACAAAGGAGTCCCAAATAATAATAATAAAATTGACAACACAGTACTGTTAGTGGTTACAATCTTTAAACCTTGTTTTAACCTTTGGGCCATTCTTTGAATTTCAAATGCCATCTAATCCCAAGTAATTCCATTTCACGATATAAACTTAGGAAACACATAACAACATTTGCGCAAGCAGAACCAGTCGGATAATGACTTTACGCCTCCCTAATAAATTATTAGTAATAATACAAGATTTTATACAGGAAATTCTAAAGTTACATTCCAACCACTTCACCCACTCGCTGATAATATCATTGGTTATCTGTATTTTATACGACTCTTATACAGCTTAGACCACGACAGCGTGAAAAGTTGAAGTTGAGCTTGGATTGGGAGTTGGGATTGAATAACTTTATTTGGTCTGTTGATATTGTCGAGCTGCCTGCGAGTTGTGAAATGTTTTAAGCCTGTATTAAGCTGGCTTCGTTAAATATATTTAAACTATGAGCGTTATAAAACCTTACCTAACTTGTATGTATAACATTTCAGGTTATCACAAATCCCGGTATCTTAATATTGCACACGAGCATACCTGAAACAAAAAACAAATATTAGGAATTAGCATTTCTTTCCACAAGCGATCCATCATTTCAGTATCGCGGGATGTCATCATGTCATCAGCATGACATTCTCCCGGCTTAACGCGCACAATAGCGTTGACCCAGTGAGATAGCAATGTCGCCAATAACAGAAACAGTGCTGCCCCGAATTTAGGCCCTTGTTATGGACTTGACGATGCCGGATAACGATTGTGACTGAATAATGAGGGAAATATAGATAAACTGGGTAAACACGAACGACAATGCAAATGAGTTTCGTAAATTGAATACTTTTTGGTGAAGAAAAATATACAGAGGAAACCAAACTAAAACCGACGAGGTGCTGTTTAGGCACCTCGTTGAAAGGTAGTTTCAGTTTGTTTTGTAGAGAAAAATATATAGATTACATTTTCCATTGTTAATTAGTTCTTTTTTTACCTTTGAAGTCTACTTTACAGAAGTTTTGTACTGTTCATCTTTACCCATTACGGTTACTCATACGCAAAATACGCATTACGAATTTACGACATAAACGTTGTTCCATTATTTATGAGAAACGAAACATCGTTGACATTGTTAACAATATCAAAAGTGCACATCAATAAAGTTTAAATTTTATAGCTAACTGGAAACTATGAACCGATGTCTCGGTTTAGCATTAGCACATCAATAAATATTCAAAGCTTGTTGTCATCGCCTTTGACCGATTTGAGGTCGCCGCGTGTCTAGACAACCTTATTCAAGTAAAGTTTAGTGATTTTCTCATCAAGCCTCTAATATTATTCATCTCTATGTTAACGAACAAGTTAATAACATAGAGCTTAATTAAGTTCTCTTTAATGTAATAGCTGCAGCGGTTTCAACTAATAATCCATTGGATTCAGGTTAATCGAGTTCACGAAATGATCTCGTTAATCTACAATTTATCACAATCGGTTACTTTGATGACAATTTAAACGTACAATACAATACAATACAATAACTCTTTATTGCACCTCAAAACAACAAAAATAACACAAACTGGTATAGATTACACATGAAAAAGAGGCAAACAACAGGCGGTCTTATCGCTAAAGAGCGATCTCTTCCAGACAACCTTTGGGTAGAGGAGACACTACACTAAGAAAAGTATACATACAGTAGGTGGTGCAAAACTGGAAAAAGTATTATGTGAGAACCAAAATATATGACATAAACAGAAAAAACAAATCTACAAAAAAAAGAAAACAAACACACACACAATTACATATACATACATATTATATGTTCATACCAAAATACATAAATATATAAATACATATATACAAATACAAACTAATTAAGCGAAATGATGATAGCAGATTACTGATTTTACACAGTCAAATTAAAGGAAAACAATAGTTACATGAACAGGAACTAAGGAAGTGATAAATAGTGCTTTTTAAGGAGAGATTTGAAAGAAGCAACAGATTCAGCACGCCTTATATCAAGAGGGAGAGAGTTCCACAGCCGGGTTGCTTGAAAAGTGAAAGAAGTATTATAAAATTTGGAAGAGGAGGATGGCACAGTCAGAAGCAAGTAGAACGTATATCGGAGAAATATCGAATAGCTTAATCAACGTTTAAAGTTGTTATACTATCTCGACGTTCGTTAAGACTATGGTTGTCCAATTTATTTTAACTATATTTTGATTACAGGTTTTCCCTAGTTGCACTTGATAGAAAATTACTAGTTAAGCAACAGCTTCTCGCTCCAATATTTACGATAGATAGAGATAGATACGATAGATGACCTAGATTGTAATTGTCTGGGAATGCAGACGACGAGAGCGAAATCCGCTTTTTTGAGGATACAAGTATAATATTAATTTAGAGGGACCTCCTCTTTACGATCATTATTTTAAGCTACTCTTAAAATAAAAGACGTCGCCACAGTCATTTATTGTTAATTAGCCTATATTAGGTGCCCGATCTAATTATAATTTATAATTAATCTCTAACCAGTCAGGTTAGTAAATGTTGAACTTTACCGGTCATTTGAAACAATTTCGTGCCGGAAATGGGCGCACTTTCGCTTCGCGAACGAATTGTGGGTTAGTCGGTGAACTTTGCGAGATAGACGGTTTAGTTCGCAATTACTGGATTAATGGTGGCGTGGATGAATAATAAACAATAGACGCAATAATAAAGAGTCTTGTAAGAGATATATAAATCAAAGAAATAGGGGTTGTATTCGAACTTTGAACTAACGAATTTGTCAGAAGGGAATATCCACATTATATCCTCTACGTTAAACAAACGTGGAAAATGACAAAGTCGTGTCAATTTTGTTATATCGAATCGCACTCGAGAACACGTTATTTACACTAACTCGTGAAAGTAAATCGAAAAAGGACAGGAAATTGTGAACAAATAAAACTTAGACGCAGTTCGTAACAACATTAGATGAAATGATAAATATAGATATGATAAATAATTAAATATAGATACATAACATAGTAGTAATCAAACTAATTAAATATATATAAAAGATATTGACGTAATACAAAGTTCCATAGTGGATGATATTGCAATTTAAAATGCATTAAACATTAAAGGCTGTGAAACTAGTTTAGAAGGTATTGCTTACAAAGCAGTCATAATGCCATTACGAAAGTGAACTGTTTGTAAAGCTATTAAAACGATACGCTGTAATTATCGTAGAATAAGCAATACATATTCGTGCAGAGATGCAGGGATATGTACAAATGTTTCAAGTTATTGATCAGTATTTAAATAATGAAGCACGCGTGTATAAAATGAAGGGACTATTAAGTACTTCAAATAAGGTTTTAGTCTAATGTTCTGCGAAATCGGAAAGGCCACGTGGGAAACACAGCAAGAGACACCTCTCATCGCAAGTTTACCATAAATTACATGTAAATTGTTGAATACGCTACTCGATGAGATATCAGCATAGCTTAACATTGTAATTTATTCGCATCAGCCAAAGCAAGCAACTGCGCGTGTAATTACTACGAGCGCCCAATGAACTTTCCTTTGAGTGAGTTTGTGTAACATCGGACAGGGCAGGGGCGCTAGTACGAAAACACCAGGGCAACACCGAGAGAATGTCCAAAAACCACTTCTGAGAGCGTTCCAGAAATTGGCCGGCAGCAAAAAATATGCTTACGGAGAATCGAAACCTGGGATATCGTTTTGAAGATGTTTATTTTGCTCCAAGGTTTTTATAAAGCTCTTGCCACATTTGAATTGGATAGTAACATGCTTCAAGTAAATTATCTACTGGGTCGGGTCTAATTATAATTTGGAGATTAAGAGCAATTGTCTTTGTGTATATGCACAGTAAACTTCAAATGCTATTATTTTACTCATAAATTGGCGAAAAAATTTATCATATATACTATGCCCATCCTCATACCGTAACACGCCTATCGATTACAGAATGGCCCTAGCCCAAAAATAGCTAGCCCGGTTACCAGGCCAAGCGTCTCGAAGCATTAGGCCGAAATGTGTGTAAAATTGTTTAGTCGAAATATGCAATCGCCCGATTCTGCTATATAGGTCAAGTGCTAGAGGAAGAGAAATGATTTGTTGCAACATGTATTATGCATTGCTGTTACACGCTATACTGACTAGAAATGAATATTCCAATATCAATTACGATTACGTAATGAACGCGAAGTGGGCAGTAACATAGAATCCAACTGGCTTGGCAATCTAAGTAAATTAGAACATCTAAAGGCTTACGCCAAGAAAACAGATGTTATATTTGCTTGCCTACTTATATATTTAATAGCACACCTTGTCGCTTCGCATTTTCACTTTCGCTTTTCACCAGCACGCTAGCGGTGATAATCGAGGTCAAATGTGTCTATGGTAAATTAAGGCTTCGTCAGACTAGCGCGTGGCGTGAGCGGGGCGCGAGCGGGGCGCGAGCAGAGCGCGATAGAAGCGGGGAGCGCGGCGCGCTTACATCGCGCGCGTGTCGCGCGCCGCCAGCGCCGCGCGCTCAATTCACCGAGCAATTTTCTTTGCGCTGTGACTGCGCGGCGGTCGCGCCGCGCGCCGCGCGCGCGTTGAAAGCGTGGCGTGAGCGGGGCGCGATAGGAGCGCGGTGCTAGCGCCGCGCTGCGTCCAAGCGCGGGTCGCGCTCGCTTCGCGCCCCGCTCACGCCACGCGCTAATCTGACGAAGCCTTTACGCGTTTTGTGTGTGGAGTCGCCCAGGGAAGCACTCTCAGACCAAAAGATTTCCTAATCACGTAGGTTCGGACATTGCACTCGTCACCATAACAGCTCGGCCACGTGGATTCACACAATAATGCGACGTGAGTAATGCGCTTGCGCTTGGGCGGTAAGTGATAACCCTTACTCGTGCTCTATAAATATGTTGATAAGGGAAATATCCGAGTTTTTGTCGATGATATTTAGAATGCGAAGAAAACGAAACCCTTCTACATATTGATAAAATGTAATTTTAAATGATTGTCAATATTTTTTTATTCTTTATGGAATACGTCAATCCAAATTATATAGAAGTATAATTATAAAGATTTTTTCTGTTCCAATAAAACAATAAGTACGAGAGTACGACTTTGTTGAAAGACTGCGCCTTTCGTTGCGTCTATTCATTATTTCGATTATATTGGCCACATGAAGAATAGCAACTCCCCATAAGCTGTCTCACTGTGACCACGATGTAATAAAAGTAACAATATAAATGACAAAAGGAAGAAACTACTTGCCAACGTCTGCGCATAAAATAAATGGCGTAGGCAATTACGCATATTTACATACATTGAAGATAACAAATAAAACAAGATAATTAAATGGTATGTTTAATGTGTGTATATCGCGTTTACTTCCGAGTCCATACTTGTTTGTACGACTAACATCTATATTTGGACAGTTCGTGATGAGGAATCATGTTGAGGGTGATTAGGTTTGTTGGAGGATTTACATAGGGTTATCAGACATGACTAAGGTTAGGCACAAGTAGAGACAGCGCAAGTGATGAACTGTGCCTTATTTGCGTAGCCTCTCACGGAAATAACATTGATTGTATTTCCTCATACGTAGAACGGTGTATAAATAGACACCTAAAAATAATTTAACCAAAACCTGGTCCTTGTCCAGTACGGTAACATTATACTTTATATAACCGAGTTTATCTGTGCTGAGTGCTACGTTTATTCATTGTAAAAGAAGAATAATGTTTGTGTAGTAAATATAATCTTTAGTTAAGTTTTAGTTTATTAAGTTTTTATATGTACCTTTTAGTACCGAATAAATCATCTTTAATGATAATTCGGAGTTCTTCTGAATAAAATGTTAACTTCTGATAATTTGCGTATTTATGGCATTAAAGTTTCACAAATAGGATCAAGTAAGTAATCAATATAATTTACAAATATAAAAATTATGTTTATGTAGTCATTGAAATTAAACACTTTAGAACGGATTAATCGCGTTTATTAACACCATGATCCTACGTTTCGAGCCCTTTACAGCACTCGTTTTCACAGGGTTAAGATGATGACTGAACACAAGACAATATTAACAGAAGACAATATTATGTTTATGTAGGTTAATAGAATCTGTAATAATTCGCTGTCCAAACTTAGCCATGCTGCGATGTTTTAGACCATCAGGCTCGTGCGATACACGATCGATCAATGTCCGAACGTGTTTGGAAAAGAACGATGGCCATTTCCGGTCACATCGGCCACATGTGTTGCATTGCACCGGCCTTCCGAAATCGCGTATTTCACTCTTATAGCCTTGGAAATAAAGCTGACCATAAAGAGAAGCATGAAATTAAATAGAATCATCGGTCCGTCTACATATGGATACAGATTATCAATTAAGCATCAAGGCCGAGTTTTATTTATTCACCCTTTTCTAGAGACAAGGAAGACAAAATACCGTAAAACGCGAAGGGGCATTTAATGCCTTTTTCGGTGGTAAGTATGTCAATTTCTATGCAAATGTCGGTGACAGTTAAGGTCTGCACTATGCACAATCTGCTTTTGTTATGTTAAACAGGAAATAGTGGCCTGGTTGCGTCTGGCGAGTATTAACTTCTTTGTATGCTTTTGAAGATGTATGTTCTTTAGTGGCAATATGTAACATCATATTAAAAAAAAAATATCCAAAAAAATATACTAAAGCAGTGAATACTTATAGGAATACCTGTAATGAACGAATAACCAATTTCTGAATAAGTTTCAGAACTATGGTTAATTTCGACCAAGGCACAGAAAACAATGACCGGAAGGACACTTGTCAATAGTTTTTGCTAGGGTCAACTAGGGTTTAAACTGTCGCTCAATAGGTTAACGCACTTCCGTTAAAGTCAACGTCTTCAATAGTGATTAGCATTTAAAGCTTTGGCTATAAATCTGACACGGTTCTTGGGTTTTAATTGGCAGTTTCGGCAAGGCGATTGTTCACGAATTAAACGTGCCAAAACAAAACGCAGATCGAGTAGACTCTTATAAATTTTAATTTTACATCTTTTGTCAGAAACAACTACACTAACAAAGATGCGGATATTTCGAAATTATATAAATGTCTATACATGGTGAACTTTGCTGAACTGTACGAATACAATAATCGTCATATTAGAATTTCAAATGCTTGATTGGCACTTTGAAAGCCGATTAAGACCAATTTTCGTAATCTATTGAAGATTGAATCGAAATGACTCCAGCATAGGTCGTGACTCCTTATATTCCGGTCAAACATTTCATCACGAGGACAAGACCTGAAAACGATAGTCGACAGTACTCCACTCTTAAGGACGAAGCATTAAGATTCAAAATGGTTTCAGTAGAAGGTAAATAAATTGTCCAAATATTCCATGATTTGAATTGACAGCCAGCAAGTACAGTCAATTGAGATGTGAATAAAACTATTGTGATTGAATGAAGGCGAGTTTGACCATTTGATATATTGCCCAGGCTATTTACGAAGACGACGACATAGCGATAAGGTAACTAAATATAAACTAGGAGTAAGTAGTAGTTTTCCAGTCATGGAGATGTCATTATAAACCTTCTCATTATACTGAGCAGATGATATCAAAAAAGTTAGTAAAAACAACTTCCTAACTAACAATGGGGCGGCTGTGAAAGAAGAATACAAATTGAATTCGTTGTATTTTTTTGCATGTCTGCTTCACGGTACCTACTTAGAATTATCGAAGTTATATTATTATGATATACCATGAAATTTGATTCGGAATCACTAGTTTTTGCTGGTAATAATTACGTTTCTGGCTAAGTGAAGACCTTGAGGTTTCCTAGATGTTCGTGACTGAACGGATGGAGCATTACTGAGTAATACCGGCTTTGTTAGCGCTGACGATAGATAACTAGGGATTACATATGCCATGGCCAGATCAATAATTATAAACACACTATTTGCGTAATGAATACAACAGACGATTATCCGATAGCTAAAGAATCTCATCAGCATTGATGTCTCTTTAAAGATTCTATAGGATCCAATGCTCATCCCTCCCGGCTCCCGTGTATTTTTCTATATTGACCAAAACTAAGAAAGAATGTAGGTAAAACCGAAATCATCACTTCACACTTCAAAATAGCGAGTCTAATAATTAGAGATTATTACAATTTTAAAGCACGAATCAAAAGGAAATTTCGGACTCTGGTCGCCGTGATCGGGTAGCCCAGTGGTTAGGGCGTCTGCCGCGAAAGCAGGAGGTCGCTGGTTCGATCCCAGCCCTACTCACTGACCTTGGTCACTTTTTCTTTAGTATATGACATCTCTTTCAATTTATAGAGATTATTAATTAAACAAAATGTACGAATAAAATAATATGTACATATTTTAAAATTAGGCCGAGAAAAAAAATTGACTCCTACCTAATGTGTTTAGTTGTTTACATGGTTTGATGGAAATGTCATTAATGTCAAATGAATTTTTTGGAGGACGGTGAAGTCATTTTTAGCAATACTTTTAACTTTGGCCAGATTATACTTTTAAGACCGATATAAACGCATGTTCAAACAACAAAAGTCACCTTGATTTAAATAAATTAAGAAATGGGACCAGGCCAATTAACTGCTTTCTTTTAAAGGTTTTGTCTGTATAATTACAGCGGAGTGTGTACAGCTATCGTTAAATTGAATTCAAAAGAGCTGTGATCTGCCCACACGGGTTAAATCTGGGATAACGGATTGGGTACATTACGAGATTTCACCACTATTGAATATAATAAGATGTGATATGCCAGACAGAAGGATCTTACTGATGTTTTATAATTTTCGTAGTCACTGCTAATATTACGTTTCGTTTTTAAACTAGCTCCAGTTATGACTGTTTCATTTTATGATAAGAATCTTCTAGTCTAATCTAATACAGCGAAAGCAGATTTCTATTTTCTAGACTGAAAAGATTTTGAAATAATAACGTAGGGGAAAGTAACGATGCATTAAATTGTCGGTACATCATTAATACAAGAATGCGAACACATAATTGGCCTAAAATGTAAATGGAGCGAGACTAAGGTTAAGATTTGCAGACGGCGTTGTTGCTCGGAGTATGGACTCTTTGATTTGCGAGACGTGGACGTGTGAAGTGCATAATGCGTTGATGAATTGCTTTGATAACCCAAATGCCTCACAACTGTATGCAGACGAGGAAAATTACTTCTACTTCGCAGTACATATTAATAGTCGTGTTTCAGTTTCCAATATTTCCAAGAGGATAAACTGGGACGCTCCAAGACGGATCACAATTTAATTTCCTTAAACGACACTCGATACTTAGCTACGAGCACGGCGTTGCACGAAATGCCATATACGTTATAGGTCGTCACTAATGGAAAAGCTAAAGGGGTTGCGTTATCAGCCATATAAGGAGAATCTAATGGCCTTGGCGTGTTGAGGAAGTGTGTCAAAGCCAGTGAATGCTGGCCCCTTGTTTAAAAGCTTGACATTGGCCACTTGATCTTCCGGTTACATAATGTTACTTGCAATACAATGGAGGATGAATAAATATATTCGGTGACAAGAACGGGCAGCTCTTGACGATCAATGGATAGACATCCGGTATAATGTTGCTCAGGGACTCCGTCCAGTAATGGTGTCTGTTGGGAAACGAATGGAAAAATTTGATGGGGAAGAAGCGTTGAAAAATGAATCAATTACGTTCTAACGATTTATAAAAGGTGCTTTCAAATTTTTTGCACACTCGTGTAAAAACGGGTTTGCATCTTTTTTACTTTCACTGCTTTTTTCTGGACATCAATCTAAAGATCGAGTCTCCTTACAATATTGTATTGCAAAGAGACGCATGTCAATCAACTGCGGGGCACAGGTCGCGTGGGCTTGGCATTAACCCACTTTCCGAAGCCCGTGGGAGGCCGTTCTAAAATTAAGAAGAAAAAAACCGCCAACAGTTTGTTTGCATTGCGCATACGCAGTTAACGCAACGCAGTTAAGAATAAACGCTAAGTGCGGCATTGAAAGTCTAGGCTAGGCTTGGATTTGGAAACCATTTGACAATTGCATGTATTCAAATTAATTTCTGCCTGCTATTAAGAAAGTTCCAACGGGTTTAATTAAATCAATTAACAAACAAGATTTTGAAAGCCCGTGTGTGACTGCATAGTTAATGAATTGTTGACGTGTTGGTAAAACCTGTTTTCTGTCATTTGACTTATTTTCCACCACTTTCTCCACTGGATTTTTTTCTTGAAAGAAAGTTCGTTAGCTACTGTATTGATAAACATTCATTTATCAACGGTCAATAGTTTTCACTGTTTGTTTGTGTGTTTATATATGCGCCATGCAGAATAATATTGTGTACATCATTAAAACGCATCGGTTGCAAATATTCCGTCGCGGCACAACAATTTATTTGAACAAAAGCTGTTCCATTGTTGGATTGGAAACAATAATTCTTTCATACGAGTCTCCATGCAGCTTGAGAGCTTGGGTTGGCAGCATTCCAACTGCCTTCAGGGTCCGATGCAAGAGAACAAGCGAATGCAATTAAATTTTTTGACGATTCCTCGAATTTAACCGTCGCCAAGAAACGGTAATTGCTCATTTTAATTGCATTTTTGTCTGTATTCCGGTGGCATACTTCGTACACTTTTGCTATTGTTCGTACGAAATAAAGAACTTTCCCATAAGCAAATATCACAAGAAACTTGGGTTTTAAAAGCTGTATGTTAATTCGTTGGGCTGATAGAGAATACGGCGCACATTGGTAGCGCAAACACGCTTATATGGCTATTTGTTTTTTGTTAACAAGCCAGTGCTCGCAACTCGAAAAAATTTACAAAAGGCCTCTTAATTTCACATCATGGTTTAAAGTAACTGCCAGAGACAGTAAACTATACCTTCAGCGGTCCGTAAACACTGTGTTTATTAGACTGTATAATTCTTTATTCTTATTTGTTTTGCCGAAAGGAAAACTTAAGCAGATTGACGTTATGCCTTGGGATGGCTTTAAGATGACCCATAATTTAAACAGTAACTTTTCGAGTAGCCAACTAGCCACGCCATTATGACACGAACGCGGTGCAGAGGCGAAAAGAACCCTCTAGGAAGAAATACTCACCTAGGTTTGTTTTCAAAGGTACTCTGTCCTCTTTTGCTTTAAGCCACAACACGGTAGCTTTACAGGCAGGCTGGGAAGAGAACACTTGTGCCTAAATCCCGGTTTCTGGATAGTTGATACTTGACCACTTACCCCGATTGCTGGCACTGCAATTCTGCTGGGACTAATCTAATTTGGAATTTTGGAGATAGTTTGCCGGAAAAGCAAAATGTTTGTTGAACCTACCTGTTATTATTTTTTAGGTTTATCGTATAGAACCATACATCATGCATGAAAAAGTTGTGATGTAATACAATTTATAATTTATATATTTGTACTTAAAACACGAAACAAAACATTTATTATAAATAATAAATGATTTAATTCATGCTTTACAATTGTATGATACAACTTTGTTACTCTTTTTCAATCACGCTTAAATAGTTTTAGCAAAAAATAAAGTTTCCGTTCAGAGATGGACAAAGAGTATTGAATATTCAAATTCTATCGGAATTAATCCTCGATTGACACAGACTAAATCCCACACGGGTGGACTCACGGGCTCAGTTAGTAGCTTAATAAATAAAAGAGAACTCGAGTATACCCCTTCAGAAGGTGCCTTGGTAACTCGGAAGCCGTTAGTCTTGCTCAACTCAATGCTGACATCATAGGATGATCCGGTTTAGTAATACTCAACCAATCTCTATTTCTATGTAATAATAGCCTGCGTTTACGGATGGATAAAATAGACGTGGACGTTAAATTGTACCTTCCATCGCCACATCTGCTTAGAAAATTACTGTAAATATCTGTCATTGCGAGAAAACTGGAAACCTGACGAGCAGGGTTCAGTTTCTTTATTTGTACATTTTTTTCAACCAAGGTCTGACTAATATAGGGTTTCCCGAGAAACCTACATAAAAAGTGCGATTAACATCTCAATAATTTGGAGTTATTGCTTTTAGCCTTATATGGAAATTCTACGAAGTTTTATCTTAATTTCAATGAGTCAGACATTTTAATTATCAAATAAAACAAGCCACCGGCTCCGATTTCACTTAACTTAAAACTTTCCACTGCTCCCCTTTCGATTCAAAAAGCAAACAATAAAAACGCGACAGACTGGCACCTGAGGGTTGTAAAAAACTGACCCTCACTGTGACAGGGGTGTAAATGGAAAGAGACTGTACGGAGTGCAACAACCTTAGTTTACTCTCGATATCTCCGTGCGTAAGTATCGATCCCGGCTGCTCCCGTCACACTGTCGGCTGACCTACTTACGCACGCCACAGTTGAAATATTTAGATGTCTTTTTATTGCAGTTCCGCTGAGGGCAGATATCGGCATGTGATATCGGGTCGTGGTTTGTGATTATATACCTAGTTGGTAAAGCTTGCCTGGAAAAAATTTACGTTAGAACTGCGCTAAGTTTAATTATGTTCTTTAGCATGAAATTGAAACATCATTCTTTGTAAACTGTTGATACTAATGAGTCTCTACAAACCTGACCAACTCAAGTTATTTGTTAACCTTTCTTTTCTACAGTTTTTCCTTAACATTCCTAAAAATATTTTTTGAGATTCTAATTAAGAGAAACTATTATCCTGCGAAGTATCCGGTCGAACGAAATGTGGACAATGGACATACGTCGTCGTCGCTACTTACAAAATTGTTCAATCCTGCGTGTCAAAAAATACAAAATCTTCAATCTCACAAGCAGCTAAACCAAATTTAGTAATAGTTATTTAAACTTTCACGATTTTCACACATTATAAATTTACTAAAACGGGGCTTAATCGTGTATAAACTTTGACCACGGGGACAATGTCGCCCTTGAAACGTCGGAGGTTTGTTTTCCGTTTTAGTAAATTTATAATGTAGTAATAGTGATAATGAGTCCGACCGATTTCGGCCATGGCGACCACTTTGACTCCTATTCAATATTTAGGCGCACGTGCGCACGAACATGGCTAATGTAGCCTATCTTTGCAGCGAAACTCCGTGCACATTGTAGTAATAGTATTTGATGAAGAACAAATTGACTTAAGAGATAACGCCATACTACAGGCGTCACACTGTTCCCAAACTCCCATCTGTGCCACCGTTACAATGTTCTACGCACTTAGAGACAGCCACTTGTGTAGATATTTGTGTGTAGTGACCTAATAAGATTGTGCGCTTTCGCGACTCGCCCGATAAATCACTTAGGCGAGTTAAACGACGAAGATGAGGAAAGGAGTCTCGTTTTATACTTTAGGTCTGAATCGTTACAATATTTGATAATGTAAAAAAGTATGAGTGTAGAAATGGTTTGCTATTGAAGAGAGCGGAGGCGGGCAGCCCTGGCTAGTTTATTTATACCACGTCGGTGACAAGCTTGTTAACAGTGCGTATGATGGTTACTGTAGACTATGGACATTACAGGGATAGTAGAACGGTTGTTGGCTGGCATATTATGATAAGAGACGATATAGACTTTTTACTTCCAGCACATGTATTAAAACAAAAAAATTCCTGAGGCTTGCGCACAAAATTTTCGACATCACAATAAAGGAAGATATCCCGATGAATACTTTAAAAGACTTTTCTTAGCATATCAAGTTAAAGAGCGTCGAAATATTTGCTCAACTGAACGATATCGATATGAACAAAGTTCATCGTGGCGATACCCGGGAAATTGAAACTTCGTTCCAGTAAATATTCCTGGGTGAGCTCAGTAGTTTTATATGCAAAAGGCTTAAAGACTGAACAAGCGACTGGCAAGCACGCAATAGAGGGTCGAGTTGCCCGGAGCCTCATTCAGAGACTTTAAACGAAACTTAGCAGTAATTGAGTTACGCGAGCTGACGGCACCTGCAATACTACTTAAGTTAAAAGTTTTAGAATCATGTTTAAAGTGCTCTGTATAAATATTTACGTGTGTACTTTATTAAGAGGAATATACATATTTACATTCCCTACTATGACGAAACGGGCTATAGTATGATACGCTAATTAATTAAATGTTATTGAGTTGCAGGTGGTATAAAATTACTAAAACTATCCTGATAAGTACACATATAGGTGTAACAAAAAAACAACTGATTACGTATCGGCACAAAGTAGAGAAGTTGGTATTTACGTGAAAAGCATTCTTGTACCATCTAATAAAATGTGTTATTTATTTATTTATGAGCCCAAAGTGTTCCATTGGTAGGCAAAGGCCTCAGACGTCAAAATCCTCTCTCCACCGTTTTGTGGTCTGCAATGACGCTGGACTCTGTTTTGTGGGAACCACAGTGTGTTTAAATCTGAAATGTGATACTTTTCAAAAGTTCCATGTCAAGGAAACGGGTCTATAAAATAATTAAGCTTTAATGAAGATTGCGTCAGTAGCGTTGTAGAAACTCTGCTAATGTTAAGTTCTTCAAGTTTCGCGACAGCCACGCTCCAGAATACGGCAACATCGCAAAGTGTAGAGCACTTGAAGCCTTTAGAACTTCCCCTAGCAACTAGACGCAAGTAATAGTGAAACTTGGGATTAAGCTCACCTAAAAAGGAGCTTGAAGTTTCACGCTTTAACTATGCTACATCCATAAGCGTCTAGGTTGACGGACTAATGATAGGATCCTGAGGCATAAATAAGGTTAATTAGAGGCTAAGCTACGTATTTAAAGGGTTATTCTCAATTTCTGTGGGATGATGACGATAGAGGAGGGGGAATGTGGCGATAAAGGTTTTGAGTCAACATAATGCTTTTTTTTAAATTATAAACTTATTAAGAACGTTCTATTTCGAACTCTAAAAGCAAACAAAAGTGTACACTTCACGTAACTGTATCAAACTTTTTGCGTATAGGTAAGTATAATCTTAAGCGTGGATGTTCCTCTTCACCGTTTGTTTCATCTTAAAATTCAATCATATTTATTTACCTAGGAATAAAACCGGATTGTTTTTTTTTGTAGCGACGTTTATATTTCTCAAGTAACAGTAATTAATTAAACGTAATTGAACTGAAGTATCTCATTTTCAAGTATTTCTCTATCTAATTACGAAGATCTCAAACGTTGAAACGTATCTCAGAGTGATAAAGTGATTTGTAAATAAATGCTATTTTCTATTTGACTGTTTACCCGAGAATCAAAACCGCTATTACCAATTTTGGTGAGACGGAGTGGAAAGATAATTCGACTTACTTCATATTGATTGCTAGGTACAAAATAGTTAAACCGATTAAGAAATCGTTCAAGATAGGCCTGAAAATAAAACGCATGCCTAGGAAGGTAGGGAACTAGTTAAATTCTAATTTGAACGTCACGTGCAGCGAACGAGATCTGCGGTAATTGGGTCACAGGGCTTGCTTACGGCCGGGTTATGCGGGGTTTAAAGGGATCCGTTAAACAGGAATATAGAATAATAATAAAGGGAATAAAGAAAAGGAAATATTTAAGAGGCCGTGATCAGGTTCAGCTAAAGAGAGAGAAATGGGAACCACTTCTTCCTATTTCTCTCTGTTTTGCCTGACAAGACAAAAGAACGAAGCTAAAGAGAGAGCTAAAGACCACATTAGCCACAGGCCTAAGATATTCGTGTGTTTTTAGTCTGTCATAGTTATAAAGGAGTCGCTTATACAGATAATTTTCCACTATCATATGAAAAACAATTAAAGTAAAGGCAAGAAATTGGGTTTAATTTATGACGATGAAATTAGAAGCAGTTGGCAGAAAAAGGAAAGGAAAACCAATGAAAAGGTGGATAGAATGTTTGAGAGTCAACAAAGTGATTTATTATAAGATGATCGGATCGCACAGAATAATAGAGAGGTACACACGCGTTCAAAACTGCATGGCCAATTTATGAATGAATTGCCCATGCAGTTTTAAATGCGATAGTACAGAAGAATAATCACATGCCTCGACGGGCAAATGGAATAAGGACAAGCGGATATAAATGATTGGTACAAAATGGAAGTAAAAATAAATCCGTTCCACGTTTCCCCTTTTATAAAATGTCAATTTAACTTCGAGTTTCTCTTAAGTAAAAAAAAAACAATGATATTTTGCAGAAAGTCGTAGGCATAAAAACATTTTTGTTAATGGTGACGTGATTATATTCGGTTTTCCCTAGACAAGGAAGTATAAGATGATTCAAAATGACGATGATTCATCTAGTTTAATAAAACCCAAGGTTTTTTTCTAGTCTAATTAATAATCATGTTCAGTTAGCTGCAGAGATAACGGACCCCCTCTGCATAGAAATTTTGTATTGCGCAGGGGTATGTGATCTCTACATACTACATAGCCTTTATCCAAATTGAAGCTACCATTTCGGGGTTACTATTTGCCATTTTTCAGCGAAACCATGTAGGTATTGTAGGTAAATAAAATATAGTTATATATTATACCTGTAATACTATACAGCTGGTCTGCACTTCTATCGTTCATAATGATAATTTCATTCAATTTACTATAATATCGACGTGACACCATGTCAAGAAAGTAGTTTGGGGTTGAATCATTATTATAGTTCAATAAACAATTAACAACCAGTAGGTATGTCTCAAATACAATAAAAACCCCATTAAATATACTGTGTGTGGTACTGTTGTTTTATTCATTTTGTAGCCCTATTTGACCCTGTTAAAGTAAAAGGTAACTTGTGCTCTTATTTATAAACATTCGTCGCATTTCAGACTTCGTTCTTTAATTTTAGTTGTAACTTCCACACGAACGAACTAGTGAGAAAAAAAGTAGAAATACAGATTTTTAGCGATTGATTTTTTTGGTCTCATGCACTTAACTACTTAACCTGACAAACACTACTTTATCGCTATGTGTTATGACTACTAACGTTTTGAACGCATCAGAATATGGCCTACATGCCAATATCTTGATCGCGACTAGTAAATAACGAATCTTCTCTATCAGCAGGACAATTGCTTTGACAGCGTCCGCCATAACGCCCATAACCACTTTAGGGGTTATTGGCGTGGTGGGTACGACGGCAAACGACCACTTCATGGGCTCTTGGCGTTCAAAGGGCTCTGCCTCAGCCTTAAGTTATTTCTCATAAGTCACAGTATTCTCCATTCTGATGTGTCCTATTCCTGTTCATCTCCACTTCAGCTGAATTCACAGACCCCAACCGTTAACCTTCAGTTTTGTTTGACCTTTTAAATTTACTAACTTCGTCACAAAAGAAAGCTTAGTCCACAACGACTAGTGTAAGATGTCTAAATCAATAACCGTCGTCGGGCGTACGACCCAATTTTATCTTATTATTATCCGCGAATCCAAGGGCTTGTCTCGCCAAGTTCCTGGCATACTCCAATGAGAACTCAAAACCAGTATAAGAACTCTCGCTTATCCCGTTTATTTGTTAAGCACTTCGAGGTTTTATAATAACACTGGTTTATTAGACAACTCGATTCGCCTGCCTCGATCGCCTGCTCTGTTCGCATTGTGTAAACAATGTAAACAGCCTGTTTGAGAATAAGATCTCTTCAAATTGATTCCAAGAAGTGTTTTATCGGTGGATTTAGAATTACAGCTCTTTGGCGTTTTGTTCAAAGATTTGTTCTGCGAGAATACGCTGGATGACGAAAGGAGTTACCTAGTTGATTTCTGATATGAATCTAATTTACCTGTATCAAAATACTTTCTTTCTAAACTATAGTATAATATTCACAAATTAATGGTCTGAGTCGTATCGGGCTGAGCCGAAAGATGTGTGTACTGTGTACTACACACATCTTTCGGCTATTTCTTTTTACCGGTACACACTGTGTACCTATAGGTACAAGGCTGTGTACAAGTGATATTTTTCCGTCTGCTTTTCCGGGATTATACACAAAACATGTCATTTATTTTATATGCGCCTGAATATTAACAAGACAAAGGGTAGGGTAACATATATCTTCTTTTTAGGATTTTGTTTCCAGTGTCCTTTAAGACCTCAAACCTCAGACCTCTTTCTTTCTTTTGACATTGAAACACGTTTTTGGGGCTTCTCCAGAACTCCCGTTGCTCGAGGGTTGGTGGATTTTCAATTCCGGAGAACATTATTCAACCTTTTTTACTCAGACTTTTTTACCTTGCTTTACCTTTTCTGTTTATATTCTACCGTAACAAAAACTAAGTTTTTGGATTAATTTGCGTTTTTAATGATCAATCAGTCTAAATAATCTAATGATCATAAATATCTTCAATCTAGGTATACAATGATCCCCAGTTTCCTTAGAAAGATACGTAGTCAAAAGTACATCCTAGTTTACTTGTAATGTCCCAACTTAGTAGAGACGTTGAAGTACCAAGTTGCCCAAGTTCCTTAATAGGTTAAGCGAAGCTCTTTGAAAATTCAATTCAATCAAGAACTGCCTTAGGCCCGCGGGTATACTCCTACCAATTTGCGTGCTAATTGCAACAAATACAAATTACTTGTAATAAATTCGTGGAGTTTGAAACTGTGATGAAATGTGAAAGTGATGTTAAAATATTTGTTTGGTATTTTTATTTTTAAATGTTGAAGTGATAATTGATGATGGTCAGGCGAAGTGTGATGACGTATGAGATATCTATCAATCAATGCGCAAAAACTAAAAGAAAAAGATAATGTCGAAATCCATAAATATGTACCTAGAATCAAATGATAACCAAAAATAATGTTTGAACTATATGCATTCATAAACTCAATGCTTGATCAACCTTGTGATAGGGAGCAGTCAGTACAAATATAGAAGTGTTTGTAAAAATTACAACTGCGAAAACGGAATCGGACCTTAAAAGCTACAAAGCATACACAAACCAGTAACTACCTCTCTTACGCCACGTTAATGTTGTAAACCCATCAGCTAATTGTAAAGTCAATTACACACACATGTGTACATCCTATCAGTAATCAATCAGGCATGATAATTACACGGTGTGCACCGGTCATAACAGTCAGGGTTAGTTCTGACTTCCGTACAAACTTCTATAACCATAACGGGTTGAGTTTCTTTTATTGTGCCACGGAAATAGAGGTCTTAAGTGCAGCAAGCGATCTTGCTACTATAGTACCGTTTCTTGTGTAATAATTTCGAATTTCCCATACCGATGATATTTTCTTCTTCATATTGTTCAGTATGATTCGACGAAAGATAATTCCAGTTGCATTAAGATCGATATCCTTTGATATTTTCACAATTTCGTATGCCCTTTTACAATTGGAGAATTGAACGGTATCTGGACATATTTAATGTTCGGATAATGAATGCTTCCTACTATCAGCAATTATGTAGGAAGTCATAGTTGTAACAAGTCATTGAACATACCTAATGCTATAGGAATTCTGTACTAATTGAGGTGAAACACCTGGTGTGGCTTGATCATATCATTAATTGTATACTGATCGTGTAGTGTTGCTTTGTGTCGGGTATGAGACACAGTCAACTGACAGTAAAGTTGACGTTGATACCTACCAAATAAATACCTGTAAATACCTACTATACAAATACTTTCACATGTTGTATTGTTGAGGCCTTTAACTATATTTCTGACTGCCGTGTAATGCATATTGGCAAGTCAAAAATAGCCGAAAAAAAACCTTTATTATACGGTTAAATGACAAAGATTGGCAAGTAGCTCAACAATCCCTGTTCGTGACTAGGTACGTTGTAGTCGCTTGCACTTTTCTAAAAGAAGCACTTTGAGAATTCACAATAGTAGGTTTTGCATGATTGTTTAGGTTCTAGGGTTTCTGCTCGAGATTTCTCGAACTCGAGACAACTCGAGAATTTTGGTGTCATTCGAGACGAGAAAAAAATGTCCATGACTCGAGAATTCTCGAGTCATGCGCGGCGGGCACGCGCCTTTTCGCCCCGTACAACTAGACTTAAAGAAAATTAACGTGAGAATAATAAACGCAGAACTTTTATTATTTTGATTTTATAAATAATACTTCTTCATTACAGTAGGCCCAGTAGGGTAGATAAGTTGGTTCTGTGTTAAAGTCGTGACAAGGGCTTCTAATCACGATTTTTGAATTCAAGACGACTAGCTACACTTTTTAGCTACATTTTAGATGAGATAAAAATTACCGGAAGTCAAGAAGTATCTAGTCTTCTGATGGACCGAACATCAAAGTTAATTTCGGACGTGACAGCCTTAATGCTCAACTCGTGGTTCTACATAAAAACGAATTTTCCAGCTGCCTATTAATCAATTTTTCTTACAAAAAATATACTTATTATGGTTGAACTACCCCGAAATGTCAACTATTCAAGACTCGGATGAAGTCAGCGGTGACGATGATAATTCTATCAGAAATTGGAATCTGAAACTGAAACGTACAATATCTACAGAATATTATTATTTTTATAACAAATATGATATATGTTAAAAGTTCAGAAATAGCCCACTGAAAAACATCTTACAAATGCATGTAGGTACCTAACAGAAGATTCTGTTGATGCTGAAAGAAGCTACACTGAAACTCATTCTGTATTTCTTCCTTTTATATTTTATTTATTCTGAGACAACCGACGTCACAATCTTCCAGTCCTGTACTTAACTTGATCCTCGTGTTAAATCGTAATAATGTACAGGATCCCAGCTGGTGATACGGGAAAGCTTCCTCACTATTGAAATTAGGAACCTTTTGATTTGAATAGCTACGCGTAAGAACCTAGAATAGTATCGCTTTATACCTGGCGAGAATGAGAGGATTATCAGACTTTATTCAATGGCTTATATTAATTCGATGGAGGCAGACTGCGATGTTTTTGGCTGTGCTGGACATCGGCTATGTAAGGAATACATGGAGTAGGTACTCCGTTTTGTTAGCCCATCGAATGGGAGATCACGTTCTGCCAAGTGACAACGAGTGCTTTAAAGGATAACTGTCTTAACTCTTTAGCGGTTAAGACTGGATAAAATGCTTAATTCAAACCTCAACGCCAATTCATACTTATAAAAAAGTTATATATAAGGAAAACATATAAAAAGATGTCGTTATAGGTTGGTTTATTTTAAGAGGTTTGCTTTTAAAAGGGCAACAATATTTTAACAATGAATACTTACGGTCGTATCCGAAAAACATTAAAATTACTATCCTCCAAAAAATGACTCGAGACTCGAGAAGACTCGAGAAATTGGGCTCGAGATTTCTCGAAACTCGAGAATACAAATGGCCCGAGAAATCAGAAACCCTATTAGGTTCTCAAAAACGGCATAAATTTATCTGATTCATGAAGATAAGTTCTTAACCTGAAATTATCATAATGTACGTATTTATTTGGTTACCCTACGGAAACTGTCGATAGCCAGGTGACAGAGAGTGGTGTAATCTCTGTAACCTCAACATAACCAGTAAGGCCACGGTCAATTCAAGTGCAAGGGAATAGAATAGAATAGCCCTGTGATGGGCTCCAATTAAAATGAACTATGGAATTGTGACGTCACGAGAAGCATAGACAATAGGCGGGAGTTTTTTAATTGAAAAGAGGTGTTATAAACACAAGCGATTCAAAGCGGTTAGTTTCGACTATATACCGAGTAAATAGGTAATATCCACAATGGGAAAGTGAAACCTTTGAAAAACCTCCCATCACCAGCCAGTACAAACAACCCATTGGTTATTCATTTTAAAAAACTCCCCTTGCCTAGTCATGCCTAAATTACTGTTACCTGTACTGTTGTGCAATTATAGTCTGGAGACCCAACGAACTCAGAAACGGCGAAACAATTAATCTATAAATATTGCTAGTAATACCGTATGATTATCGACGGTGGCAAACAAGCATACGGCCCGCCTGGTGGAAAGCGGTCACTGTAGCCCATGGACGCCTGCAACTCCAGAGGGGGTCACATGCGCGTTGCCGATAGCAACCCTCGCCTAGTTTTATATGAAATTGCATTGAAATAACTGCACTTAGCATTAGCAATGCACGCTCCATTTGCATCTAGCCATTTAAGAATTAATGTACTTTAACATAATGGTGATTACGAGACGATCGTAGTCATGTAACGTTTTGCATTAAAAAAAAGTATTCCTAGGCCGATTGCGTTTTAAACCTTTTAAACGACGTTTAATACAGATGTGACAGTTTACGACATAAGCGATTACCATAAGGTCCTTTTACACGAACGCACTTACTTTTACCTATATATTACAATTTAAATCTTATCTTCATAGCGAAAAGATCGATATTAGACTGGATGGAATTCTCAAGATACTGCATCTTAGATATTTCAACCACATTGACTGTATTGCGGAAATATGAAATCATGACACGTTTTGTGATTCAGCAATTAACAGGCGTTTCACACGTGATATAAAGAGCATTTTATTGCAAGTTGACCATAATTACTATTAGTTACGTTCTAATCAATTTACTGTACAGTTTTGGTTGGCTGCTTCCAAGTAGTTTGTTGCTTTTTTGTTTTGACCGAAATAGTCTGAATATAAACTGTATTCAATTCTTATATTATACTAATTTAATGGTTTAACTGACGTATTTAGTCACTATTGTGTGACATTTTTATGCCTCACGAGTCTCACGACATCGCAAATTATTTCTTAAAAGGAAAGGAAAAGTGAAAAAACTCATGGCCTCGGACGAGACTCGAACTCGCGACTCTGGGATAAACCCTTCGCTCTGTCGTCTGAGCTACCGAGACACACCCGGTGGCCCCGGATTTCTCCCGAGAGCAATAACTGGCACCTACAATTTTTTTTTTCAGTAACATTTTTCCGTCTAGTATCTAAATAGGTAGGTAATAAGAACAAACCTTTACCAGCTACATTGTAATCCGCGCATATAAACACTTAAGTTTAACCTTATATTAAAAGCCGTTACAAAACTGCATTACCATGTAAATTAGTTACTTCACGGCAACTCACATTATCTTCAGCGTAACTGTATTAAGTAAGGTAAATGCAAAATTGCAAATAAAAGATTATATAGTTCGCTCAACATAATACTGCTGTCTCGTATCATTAAATACAAATATGTATTTATAACAACGGCTTTCATGCGTATCGCTCTAAAGACAATATTTTAGCTACAATTCTAAAGACAAAAATATCCATACAATACGGTTAGCGATGTATCTGTCAAATGCCATACTAAAAAACGCTTAACTCCCAAGTTAATTGGCTTACCCTTGATGTTGCAAATTATGCTAAGAAGATTAACATGATATGGCATGTTGAAAAGTTGTCTTTAAGTAAATGTACGCTTGAGCAAATCCTGGCAATTTTGTGAGCAAATACAGAAAATGAACCCGATGGCAAGTAAGACATACGGAAATGTACACATACGCAACTTTATTCATTTTAATGACCGTTATTTTCGCCTTTGAGATCTGGTTTATTTTCTTTGAATGTTTACGAAAGAGATATGGTACTTTGAATTTATGAGTTTGTCTTACATGAATGTTTGTAATAGTAGCTGTAGAGGAAATCCGAAAATAAAACGAACTGAAAATTCTTGCGATGTCTTTTTTAAAGTGCCTAATTGCAGAACAAAATGCTTTAAGAACCATTTTGCAGAAAATACATAGGTAATTCATTCTGTCGTAAAAACGAGTAACGTATTCCTCAGCCGATATTATTTACTGTCAGTTTTCTGGTAATGATCGCTGTTATAATTTGTTTGGTCTCTTCAATCTGACAAGCAATAAATAATTTAATTTTGAGTACCTACACATTCATGATAGTTTAATTTATACATGCACTCAAAATATACGTATCTCTATTTAATTGACATAATTAACAAGACGATTTATCACTGGCAACTTCGTAATATACGTACGTTTTGTATTTTATTTGTGGCGGAAATAGAGCTTATTTATTTGTTTTATTTCTTTATTGCTGTTAGTATTGCATTGGTAGGCGAGTAGACGTCATTATGAAAAAGTCGTAAGATTATTTCTTTGCTCAACTCTTTTACCATAACAAAGAAGTCTTTTGCGCCGAATAAACGCCCAGAGCAAGCCAGGCTCAATGTGTGTCAGAAAATAAGAAGCTACAGCCCTGTCCGGAATCTGAGCCTTGTCAAATTAACACGAGCTATTCTCCGGCCATAGAAATACATAAAAAAATATGAATAAAAATTGAGAATTTTCCGCTTTTAGGAGTTAAAAATATCTCGACTCTTCAAAATAGTCCAGGTTTCTGCAGTACCTAATAACCTACGACCCACGAGGCATCGCCATATACGAATATACCACTATCACGTTCACACACCGGAGCGGCGCGCGGATACCTTTATATGGGGTGTAATGACCCGCTACATGCATGTGCCATTTTAGCAGTGAAATTGTCGGCATAAAACAAAAGCGTTCTTATTAACAATTACCTACTCTATTTTTTGCCCACCCAATTGTTCCACTTACCCCGACCTTAATCTCCGATTTGATCATTAATTGCTTGTCGTTTAAAAGTTTGCGAATTGTCTATGGGTGTGCTAGTTTTTGCCGGGACCCTGTTTGGATTGGACCCGGTTTTATTTATAAGCTACCTGGGTTGCCACTACAATAGCTTACCACAGATAAGTTGAAAGCACAAATAGCCAGCATTACCCCGGCCCCAGGCTGTACATAATTGTTACCGATACAGAGGTTAGGTTACAATGGTTCTCGAGAACCCGACATGCGTGCACCTGCAATGGGAATGCACTGTCGGGACGGGTTGGTACAGGTGGTCGCTCGAGGCCGGTTCCTATCCTGCGGCGGTTGTTTGTAAAACACCTTGTTTCTATGTTGGTTTCGGTTATTATTTTCGGTAATAGGTACATTTGAAGAATAATAACATGAAAGTACTCTGTTGAACACAGTAAAACCATTTCAACTATGTTTTGTTTTCACAATTTCCATTTCAGCATAGCTCTTTTATTCGATTATTAATATGTAATAGGGAAAGATATTAATACGTAATGGAGACAGCTTATTTTTAGCTTAATTTTTTAACAGGCTGGCTTTATGGAATTAGGTTTCTTGTAATTCTATGGTTCTGTCGTGTAAATTTGTTTCAAAGAAGCGTATGAAATAATAAACCCAAATCAAATCTGCAAATGCGAACTACGTTTGAAAACGATACGAGTAGGTACTCTAGAAGTTGAGAAAACTGGAAACCTAGGTACCTCCTGTAATTGGATTAGTTCGTAAGTCCGTCCCAAGAAGTTAATATCCTGTCCGACCCAGGTAAGGCTTGTGAAAAGCATTTTATCAAGCTAAACTGATCACATTCTAGACAATACTAATGGTTTTTAATCAACAGGCACGCAATAGTTGCAAATGTTGCAATAAACTCTCCTGCCAAACAAACAACTTAATGATTGGCATCATTCTGAAAACGGTTTACCTTGTTGGATTAAATTACGCGACATGAAAACTAGAAGCGTTACCTGCTACGTTAAACCGTAAGGCTTGAAAGATTAGCTTGAATGTTTAAACTTTGCGTGACAGGCGGACCGCGGAGGCAAAATACCGACATGGCATGGCAGAAATAGCTGGCGTTGACTTGACTGCTTTCGATCTGAACACGATATCGTATGCCTAACCCGTACCGCAATGCACCCTTGCCTTTAAAAATCATTCACATTTAACTTTGTCTATGACCTTTTCGAATTCACATTCGCAACGCAACGAACTTTTTTTAAATTTATAGGCCCGCCAGCGTTCTACAAAACCTGATGTGTCGTTTAAAAAATAAAAATGCTCTGGCATTTATCTCACGGCCAAAGCCTCAAATATGGAGTGCATTGCACCTAACACGGTTCGCATATTTTATAACTTATTATCCTGGCTTTATGTTGTTGTATGTTCAAATAGGCAATTCAGAACAGGTATTTTAAAAATGTACCGTTATGCGTACCTATCGCAAAAGAGCAAAGTAGCGTGGTTAGTCATAGTGGTTTTATTTTTAATTGAGAAATTAAATTATGCCTACAAAGGCACACACAAATCAACACATTTAAATACACCAAAGATATTTTAGGTATCCAATATGACTTTTTGGAATCACGGCCAAACATAAAGCGTAAAGTTTCATCCTAGTAGACAAGTGTTAAGCAAGACAATGGGAGAGAAAATCCAAGTATAGTAAAGTGGCGTGTCAGGTCCCGTTAGACGCATGCGCTTGGCAACAAACAGTACCCAATGAAGCATTTTATCTTATCGAAGATACCTGTTGCATAGCGATCTAGGTCTCACCTGAGTAAACATGATATCCACGTAGGTATAAAAATCTAACCTCTATGCAAGACAATTTTAAAAGGTACGTGCGTTAATACTGGAAAATAATAATATACACGTAATTTTCGTACGTCGTTTCATACTTGTAATAAGCAGCTAAGTAGGTATGTCATAAAACTATGTCATTGAAGAAAACAAAATTATATATTGAAATTGCGAATTAAAAGATATATAATATTTTACTAAGTAAGGTCCTACTCCTTGTAATTGTTTCCTGATTGATTTTGCCACCTCAGTCGGGCAGTTGCGAAAAATAAATTAATAGTTTCAGGTCTCATCATAGCTGAGGTCAAGACTTTTTGTTCACAAAATTACCTAGGTACCTGGTGAACGTCAAGGCTCAAGTTTTTGCGTTCATTTCGTTGATTGCAGCAACAACGACATTGGGTCGCGTTTCATTTGTTAAACTTTGTGTTTTTAAACGTCGTCGACGCGGATGTGTTGACGTAAATAGCATCACATCACATGGGGAGAGACCGAGTTACCGAATGTATCGGGCCGTTTGAAAATAGAACGCGAGTTCGGCCGACTCGGCCGTTCAGATAACGTTTATCGGCCCATCGCCGCAGTAAGATACGTAATAAAACCTTATCACAATGCGGACACGTTTCTATGAATATAACGAAAGACTACGCAAATGTTATTGAATGCAATCTGAGTTATGAAGTCTCTGTTTCATCTCGCTGTTCCTAACGGTTATAGGTTATGTTATGTGATGTCGGACGGTCGGGTGTGGCGTGCGGCCAGCTGATCGCGATCGCACGCAACCCAAATGCAGGTGTTCATAAAATAACACGTATTGATTTAGGCCGTAAGCGGCCCTTACGGATCAACCCAAGTCATTATAATGTCGTAAAAAAAACAATTTTGTCTATTGTTTTGATGTTTACTAACCTTGATTCCGGAGCGTCCCTGTTGCTTTAGCAGGACGTTCTCAGGCTTCATGTCGCAGTGTATGATCCTGTTCTTGTTTAGAGCATGAAGACACTGGAGGAGGCTATGCGAGAACTTGCGGACAAGCTGCAAGGAGAAACCTTGGAACTTGTTTTTTCGTATCAACTCGTATAAGTTTATCGAGAGCAGCTCGAATGTGATGCAAGTGTGGTTGCGGAAGGTGAAGGAGTCAAACATATGGATGACGTTCATTGTGTTATCCTTATCTTGCTCTCTGAGGTGCTCCAGTATGCGAATCTCCTCCTGGGCCTGCCTGTGAAAGCGTTTCTCGTTGCGCACCATCTTCAGTGCACAGTTCTCTCTCTTTTTGTGGTCATAGGCCTTCATCACCTGGCCGAAGCTGCCCTTCCCGATCACCTTCAACACCTCGTACCGGTACGCGATGTGATCGTGCGGGATGTGTATGTACGAGCCCTGCTCGTTGTCGTATTCACAGTTGTTCGGGAAGCCCACCAGTCCCGGGCGCTTCTTCGCGTTCGCGCCTATGAAGTACACTTGGGGGTAATCGAATATCTCGCGGTGCTCGTAAGGGGTCAGTTTGTTCATGTAAAGTTTCATGACCTGCTCGGGGCTCGCCGCTGCTGCCGGCGGCCGCTTGTCGGGCGGCTGCGCGGCAGCAACGGGCGGCGCTGGAGGCCCGGGCTCCAGCGGTGGCAGCGCCCCGTCTCGCAGCAGCGCCCGCCCGAACGCGTGCGCGCTCCCCAGAGGCATGTCACCGGTCATGGCCGCGCGGGTCCCGCCACCGCCGCCTCCGCCTCCGCGCTCGCTCGCCGTGGCCGGGCCGAGCCGCTCGCTGCACGCGCACGCACCACGCACACTGCACTTCACTGCACTTGCACCGCCACAGCTTGCACTCGCCACTCCGGCACTCTGTACAACATCTCACATACACCGAGAGGAGCGAGACCCACACTTCCACTTATGAGGGCACATTCCGTCTCGGATACGATACGATGGAGCCGCGGCCGCTGACTATACCGTGCGACACGAACGTGAAACGCAAACAAAGACCCCTTGCGGCTTGCAGGCCGACCCGACGACAGAACCAGAGAGAAAATAGAAACTGGTCGGTAGAGTCATTGAACCGTTCGGCCGCGCGGAGCTCATGAGAGCGAGTGAGACGGAAAGCTATACGCTTCCCAATGTTATGCTAGATGGCGCTGCAAACACAATCAGCAGAGTGTATAGTATTATTCGAGACACAATTTTACTTATTTTTATAAACTAAGGCATATTTTATTCTGCCACTGCAAATTAATTTTACTCTTTTTGGTTACTTCGCCAAAAAGAGTAAAATTAATTTAAAACTGAGTAATTATACATTTTCGAATTGCACATGATTCTAATACAATACACTTGTACAAAAATCGCTAGCTAATATATTAAATCGAAGAAAGAAATCAATTTTGTATATCAATTGATATAATATTTAAGAAAGTAGGAACCTTATTTTCATTATCAATTATATCTCTTGCGATATCATGGCCTAGCGTCTAACAAACGCAGAAACAGTATAACAAAATCACTGTATCCATCCCTTTCTTTGAGGTGGTAATATTGAGGTACGAAAGAGACTGTATGATTATCTCTGACTATTCACGAATAAGAACAGACTCTGGCCAAGCTGTCTATAATCAAATAATAATCACATTATTTATTATTCTCATTTTGTAGGTAAATAACATGTTGATTTTATCATTATTCAGTTTGACAGTTTACCCCTATGCACATTGAATGGGAGGATTAAATCGGGTCGCGCTTAATACTGTTGTTCTCTATGGTTACTTGTCATTGAACGCCATCTACCGATCGACAGCAAACTGACAGGACAGTCGACCGACCGACAGCAGACAGAGGAAGAATTTCATCCAACCACTACCAGCCCACACACGTCTTTTCTTTTATATTCTAATGTTTTCTGTCGCAAAAAACAATCTTAATTACACGCAGCAGTGATTTTCATCAAACTTAATTAAAACATGTGTTAAAACTGGACAGTGTTATAAAGTGCACAAGAGTTCGCGGTGTTAAAAAACGTAAGTGAAGGTGTTTCTATATTTGAACGTTCATTTATTGCGATTTCTTTTTTTATCTTGTGTTGTATTGCATTGATTATAAAGTAAAGCTGGCCAGTTCGCTTTTACCAATTGTTTTTCGTTCAGGCCAGATGTTTTATCAATGACTGACAATGACAGTCAGTGGTCAAGTTCGATATTCGTGTAGAACTTTGAGAACGTTCCATTGTTTTCATTAAAATCCGTAATTATTTAGTACGTGATAACTCGTAACACGTTAAATACCTACGTCATGCAGCTTTCGTGAACATATCAAGGTAATAAGGGCTAATTGCATGTATCAGTGCATAGGTACTTCCTTGTTTAACACAACACAATGCCGTGCACGATTTACGTGCCATTGGCTGCCCGCCAATACAACAACAACGACTGCATAATGCGCTTATCAAGTAGTACGTGAAATGAGATAACTTGACATTTTATCCTTTGTTTATTAGTTTACAGAGCTGAGTCATAGGGTCGGTCAGGAGGTAATGAAATCTCGGCATAAATGGTATGACTCATACGTAGGATACCTACTCAGAAGTGTTATAGTCAGTTAATGGACTTTGAGGAATGTTTACTAACAAAGCATTAGTAACACTCATTAACTCATTATAGGTGTCATAGTAAATTAAAATTTTATGAGAAAATCTCCAAGTCTGATGTATAATGTATGGTTGTTATTAAATGTTGATATGATGTAGTGTATAATATACTTTAATAAAGTGCTAAGATAATAAAGTATTCAGCATTATTAATTTATTAGTCAATGTCAAAGCTAAATAAAGTGTAGAGAATATTATTAAAACCATTCTGATTTCCTATAGGTTTAATAAATGATAGTTAAGTTCTTGTCTCTGTTTGGCAGTAGATGCTTTACCTCCACCGTTATTACTGCAGCCAAGAGTCAAGTGACAAGCATTTAAATGTCAGCAGCAAATTACTTAGTTCTCATACAGGATGTCTCAAATAACAGGTTATGGATGATATGATTTCTGCATAATAATAGTAGCTACAACTGCCGCAACTTACAAAACTTGATTTGCTATTCTTGTGATTTATATGTTTTATTTTATAATGAGGATATTAAAAGATTTAATCGAAATTTGGGTTTTATGGAATCAGATCTAAGAAAAATAACACCTTTTAATATAAAATAGTGCAAAATGTACATTAAAATTCGGGGCATGTATTACAATTTAATTATAAAATACACTAGTAAAAAGCTGAATATTTTGTGTAAAACCTATTTAGTCTGAAATGTGGATTGTTGAAAGAAAATGCATAGTAAATATTGTGTGTTCAGATAATTGAACATTGCGATATACTAAGATAGCATTCGGATAATCCAGGTTCTACTGTACTAAATTATTTAGTAACACATAATTTAGCGGAAATAAGAGCTGGATAGGTTTTCAATTAATTCAAATATTATATTAATAATGTCAACCTCAAAGTATTATTTATTTATTTGAGTAGGCCTATTGCTTCTATGATAAAGAATTAATAATAAGAAAATGTACAAGCGCTGAATTCTAACAGAAAAATGTAACTGTGTATTTTAATACCTACTTTGGTTACATATTTGAAAGTATAAAAGCTGCTATGAATTTTCCCCATATTTCTAATTTATTTCTAAGCCTATCAATGGCCTGTTATGCACAATTTTTAAGTTTATCTTTAAAATTCAATTATTATTTTAGTATAAGTAGTAGTAGCACTATTTCTTTTTACTAGTCACCATGATTACTGTCTCGTAGGTTACTTTTAACCCTTAAATGCATGATGATGCACTTATGACACAGAAACGAGACAAGTGACAATCATCAATACTGGTGTAAGTTGTTAATTTGAAATGAATTTGGTTGTTATTTACGATGTTTTAGGATCAATACTATTCATTCATGCATTTAAGGGTTAACATCACAGTTTATAATAAACATGAGTAATATTCCCTTTCCATGATGGGCCATCTAATCTAACAAAGCATGTCAGTAGAATATACTACAATGCTCCTTCTAACAAACTGTGCTGCATTTGGCCCTGGCTGACAGGACAGACTAACAACAAGAAATAGTTGATTCACACAGTAGCATAATTTGGATATGATCTACTCGAGTAACTTAACAACTGGCAGGGAATCACTTTAAACCGGGACTAGTGATACACTATGGGGAAGTCTTTGCCCAGCAATGAGACACTTTAACGGCTTTATAATAATATTTTAGCATTAGAAGCATCTCAATTCAGTATTTATTGCCCTTGGCGAAAATTAGTTACTTTTTGCGAAAATGTCTAGGGTTTTCAACAGCTTCCTCAAATTTCCTGTACATGTAACCTTAATTACTGTTGACAGAGAGATTAAGTCTGATAAGATATACATGCTACTTAAGCTAGACAATCTAGACATAGTAACAACTAGTAGTAGTACAATTAGTAAACAATACAGCAGCATAACACTTTATGTGTATATAATGCTATCATAACTTCCTGGACAGATTTCTGATAGCATACAATGCAACATTGTTTGTATGCATTACATTACCATTTATAATATAATATTAACAGTGTGAAATACATTCTACATGCATTTATAGAGGGAATTCTAATCAACAAACTTAAATGCCTGAGTAGTGTTTATGGCAAAAAAAAGCCTTTGTATAGAAGAATATCTACTAAAACACTTGGTGGCTGTCAATGCAAATGTATCAATCAATGGTGGCTACCAATTGGACATAGGTAAATCAGAAAAATTAAATTGTTAGTGCAAAAATATAATTATAGTCCATTTTACCTGCCCCCTATTATTTATATTCATCCAAATAATTTAAATTTGCTAAGTGGCCTGGAAATTTTAACATATTTATGAATTTAAAGTAACAATCAGTAGCATTTCAGTACTAAATATAATATAATATTTTATGACAACACTTTCTCTTACTCGTATTATTGTACCGGCTGTTAGTAATACGAGTACTTGTTATTATTTTGAGTAACGAGTTGTTAATTTTGATAATAAAGATGGCATAAAATGTTTACTTATATAACTTATTTGCTGAAAGTTTTAGAAAGTGTATCAGAGAATTTTACTTTTATACCAGCCAGCAAGTAAGGTCGGCTAGGCTACGTAAAAAACATAACCTCACCAAAACAAATAAACATTAAATTATTGCTTATAAATTTTATATCTTTCAGATGTGGTCGGCTTGAATTGAAACACTCTCTAAATAGACAGCAAAAGGGAATCTTGCGATTTTTGGGTTAAAGATAGAGAACAGCTGTCAAATTCTGGAGAAACTGCCATAACTGAGGTCATTAAACATCGGCAGAAGGTATAGGAACTAGGTATGCGGACAAGATCCGTCTATCCGTCCGTCTGTCTGTGAAGAGGTCAAGACCCTTTATCTCGGGAACGCTTAGAGGCAGCAAGTATAAATTAATACCACATACACAGGTCTGTAGTCCCTTGAAGCTATGAAAAGACTAAACCTCGACATCAACTCAATCAAAAGGTTTATGTCGCATTTCGTATGTATTTGCAATGGGAATCAAAATGTATAGGGTACTTCCCATTGACCTAAAATCACGAAATTTTACAAAAAGCAAGAGTATAAAGGTATAATGGTGATCCACCAGTATTTTTAAGTAGGTACCTAAGGTCATAAATGGGGGGGGGAGGAAGCATCCTTTGTGCGGAACCCTCGGTTGGCGAGTCCGACTCGCACTTGGCCGGTTTATTTGGTTGCTTCTCACCCATTTTTATTTTGCTCTAACACCCAATTTATTTATTTATTACTCGAATATATATCGATAGGGAGGCAAATATAACCCCTTGGTCTTACATCATACTAAATTTATAACTGTTAACAGACCATCCGTCCATTATTTCGGCGTGATACCTTCAAATTGTTTATAAATTCATCTAGATTTAGATAACTATGGCTGGATTATAGACATCAATTACATGCTAATTCTGGCGTCAGTTCAATCCATCACTCTGGTCAGACTGACGAGAGAATTATCGTGTAACACGCGGACTGATGTACTTTCGCGTTCAAAAGTGCATGGGCAATTTATGAATGAATTCATTCATAAATTGCCCATGCACTTTTGAACGCGTATGTACTGATGGAAATTTAAAATTTTATATTATATTCATCAGTCCCTTTTGAATGACAGAAGTCTGATAGGAGACTGATCGTGTCACTTGTTTGTGTCATTCTCGCGTCAGACACCGTCCATGCCACAGTGGAACAAGACGGGTACATTGTCTTGGCAAATAAGATTTGACCATTTGCAATAACTAATTGTAGCAGACTTCTTTCATCCACTAGTAATAAAAAGTAATTTTCATAATCTTCTGTACTCGTATTTAATTCATTAAAATAATTTAGATGCGTGTAATGATATCTTATTTGTAAGCAGCTTCTGTCTTTTCACTGATAAAGTACTTTTGATAGATTTCCGCATTTAGCAAACTTATTAAATCTTCTAGTTACACATTTTTATCATAATTAATTCAGATGTTCAGTAGTTAAAAGGGTCAAAAGTTTATGTTTGGACATTGTTGTAGTATATGTCATGACTTTGTTCAAGAAAACTACTCCTTCATGCGTAATCTTAATCAGTGAATAATACTCGTTTATGAGCAAGAATGCTAATATTGCCATTTAAAGGCTAATTGTGAGAACTAGCATCGATTCTCTAGCTCACACTGAATCAAAATCGATATATAATTATAGACTCATCCACTATTAACCCCATTACCAACGCCTGAACGCGAATCAAACGAATTGACACGCTGCTAATGTGATATATCACGATACTGAATACCCGATATGCGAATAGATATCGAGTCCAGTTGTCATTGTTCAGTTATTCGCGGTATCGAGCATAACTAGGCTAAGTGACGTACAGTCGGCAGCACTAGTAGCTAAGCGGGCAAGGTGTTCAAGATTATCTTGGCACTGAAGCTGATGTGAAGCTACAAAATACCGCTTTTTCACGGAAAAAGGGGGATTAGAGGAGGCGGGGAATCTACATTTATTTCACGATTAATGGACGAAATTACTAATTAAAATTAATAAAAATACGTAGACTGTGCACACCGAACAAGCGTCTTCTAAAAATGATTTCACTTTTTACGCCCTTAAAACTATAATTTCTTCTCTTAACCGGTCAAATATACATGCTTCAATTATTTAAACCATAGGTAGTAAATATAATCTCACTGATTTATACATATATGTACCCTTAAATATGATAAGTAGGTTATAGTTAGTTTGTAGTTTTATTAACATAGACATTAAGGTAGATAATAAGTTTTGTACTAAAACCCTATGGATTGTAATAGTCCGAAATAAATATATATATATATTTTTTAAACCCATAGTATAATTTTACGTTTAGATACTTGTTTTGATTGGTTAAAATCAGTTACGCATTGGCACCACCAGCCACCAGGTGGCACGGCAGTCACGGCACCAATTTTTTGAGTAGGTACAGGTACTCGTAGGTAAGTACACGTTTTGAGTGTTAAATTACGTTTCCATAGTTATTATTCTTCCAAGTGTGCGTCTCAAGTACTTTTTTAGACAATTTTGACTACGTCTGTCTTATCTCGTAGTTAGCTCTAACTCAATTCCATCGTCAATTTTAAACTTTATTATGAAATAACCGCTTTATTCCCACGGTAAAACAGTAGGTATAGATCTATTTAATGCCAGTATTTAGTAATTAAAAACAATAAATTGTAACAACCATTAGAGGCAACGATGAAGCGATTGTTACGGTTTCACAAAAGGATTTTCTGAATTTTTTTATCTAAAATAACTAAGTAGTATCGACCAGAGGCCTATTGCATAATGGCTTGTAGCTTGTAATATTAGCGGAAGTCTCTTTTCAATCCCTTTTGAAAGAGAGTTCCGCTAATATTGCAAGTTAAAAATGATTATGCAATTGGCCCCAGGTGTCTCATGACAGTCATGGCATGACTCAATGGCGTCTTCAAGCAGGACCATTTTATAAAAGGATATATATCGCAATCCGTCGGATCTGCATAGTGGGTATGTCCGCCGGGATCCGCCGGACAAATTGACCATACAGTGATTTACCAGATCCGGCGTATATGCCCGAACGTATGGTATTTTATCTCTGACTGTACTTTGGTACCATAACATTGTATTGTCATCCAACCTACATAAGCATGTGAAGTTTCAGCTTACTTGAAAAACGGGAAGTTAGTCAAATTCAGTTTGCAAGATTTGACCCTAACATACACACCCAAAAAACAGCTTGTAAACTAACAAGGGCCATGTCACTATAGCTAATCTATTTTCTCGACAGTCAAATTAAACCCCCCACTATTAATATCCATTAGTTTCACCTGCACATTGTGGACTTAATATTTTACCCGTTCCATTCTTTTTCAAAAGCAACGTTATGACTTTTATTTAAGGTACATTTTACGTTGTTCAATTTGAAGTAGGTTTCATATAACCCGTTTGGACAGGATAAGGGCTATATCCTGGCGCTTGGCAGCCTAACAGTTACTTAGTTCAGTAATTCTGGAGATTATGATTTTACAGCCTAGCGTCGTGGGCGAAGTGTCAAATGGACTAAGAATACACTTCATTTCAAAGATTACTTCGTACAAATTACCTTATTAAATATCTGTTCAGCTCAGTTACCTACTATGAATGTCATTTACTTAATCTATTAGGCAAGTAGATGCGGGATAAATCTTTCTCATGATTTACGAATATCCATCTCTTTTAAGGTGAGATTTCTCTCATTTAAACGTCTGATGTATTAATAAAGGTATTTCTGGAAATTCTGAACTTTTATTTCGAATTGTTTTTGTTCAACCTTTACTTAATCCTTCTCGGAATATCAACAATTCTGAGATCAGACATAGGTTGTTTTTTTGCGCCATAAATCTCTGCATTGCTAAAATGTTTGACAGTTAGACGAGCATAACTTACAATTAAGTGTTAAGGTAGCATTCGGATATGGGGAGCTGAGGCCCGGCAGCGGGGCGCGGCGTGGCAGCTGTGCGAGTTGCGACCGCGGTCGCGCCGCACCGCTTTCTAGGGATATGTATGCAACGCTTTCGGACAGTTTTCGCTGATTTAAATCGCAAGCAACTCGCTCGTGTCGGGAAGGTACCTTAAGCCTGCGTCCAACATTGCGTGACTAGGTTGTGTCGAGAATTAAATGTCCACATTCACCACTTTCGTCAGTTTCGATGCATTACATGTCGCTTATACCGTCTGGCCATTGATCTTATACGGAAGTACCAAGTTTCTTCTGAACTGACCTGAAATATATACGGCCGTTAATTTTTTTTTGCTTGACTTATTTGCGGCACTGCCGTGCCCCCAGATTCAAATCTTTTTTCTATAGTTACTTAAATTACATTTTCTCATTAATAACTGAGTGAAATAACTCTTTGTTATTCTGGAGATTAGATACTGTATTTAATTTTCATGAATTTGTTATCGGTCGCCTTTTCATGTATTATTAATACTGTATAGACAGTTTTTTGAGTTCTATATTTCCATCTCAGTCGATTTTATTACATTCTCAACAAAAAAATACACGAAGATGAGTCTACGACAATTCGCACAGCATTCACACTGATGGATGTAATATAATACGTTTTAGTCTAGAGCCCGTTCATAATTAACTTAGGTCGATCACGTTGTATGTGTGACCTACAGAACAGACATAGTCGGCCCGTTTCATTTAATTTCTTTACCCTATATACAAAGTGTAACAAAAATTCTGGCGATACTTAATCCTAGTCTCTAAGAAATACCAAACGGACTCCGGCTTTCCCAACCAACATGAACGCGCCTGTTACCTGCCTTTATGTTTACTGTCAGGTCTTCAAGCTTGGGTTAGATTGACATAGTAGATCGATAAGATAATAGATAACATAATCAGTCAACAATCATTACCAAGTATTTAGGCGTCATTATCGATAACATTGTGATTATTGTTAACTATTGTGTTGTTCTAATTCCATTCACTGTGACTCTTGATCCGGCTTACAAATAGCATTGAAAATATACAATACAGTACGAATACTCATAGTATTCCGCGGAACATCTTATCGTAGCTTATGAGTAATCGGGAGTTCAAATTCAATTTAAAAATACAATACCTAAACTACACATTATCAGCAAACAAATAGTTTATCAGGGTATTATCTAAAGTGCGTAATTTGCTGGTGATGGAGATACAAATCCGCAATCGTTCGATTTTCGTGGTAATAGCTCAGTTTTTATGTGGTTTTTCTACGCTAAAATTATAGTAGGCGTAAAAATGAGATAAAGAAAGTTAAAAGTTAATAGATTCCAAGGAAATATTGTTTAAATAAAGTTTTATTTCAATAATTATATGGAAATAAAACGCTTGGCGAGTGTGAAAAAGTATAAGTACGTAAATAAGCTTCAAAATAAACATTAAGTGCCGGAGTTAGAACCCGCGAGCTCCGAATTAAAAGACAAAGTGACACTTTACCGCTAGACTTATTAAAGCGATACAAAAAAGTCACAAACTGTATCAAACCAGATGCTAATCGCGAACGAAACGCAACTGTCTTTATCGCATATAAAATCTGTCGATAAAGAGAGAAAATTACATCTTTAGCGAATGACGTCTTGGCTACGCACCCGGGTGTCAAGTCTGTTACCACTTAATTATTCAAATACGACAATTTGATAGCTAATTGGCTAACACCGGCCGTTCTAATTGAATCGGTTGCAGCTGCGAGATTAATACTGCTCCCGGAACCCAGGCCGGATACCTCAATTAGTGCTGATACAGTACAAACAGCTACTTAGAGAGCGTTGGTGGCCCAGCGGTAAGAGCGTGCGACTTTCAATCCGAAGGTCGCGGGTTCAAATCCAGTGTGCGTACTATGAGTTGCACACGCAACTGCATTCGATAGAGACTGCGAATAAACTTAGAAGCCCTCAACGCGTTCGGGACGTCGACAGGCGGGGTAATTGTAGGCTTAACGATCCTTGACTGTGCCACTGTCAGCGAACGTGTTAGGGCACATGCAATTTTAGGTATATTATAGATATTTATTAATATATTACTAGTATTCCTATGTATTTATATTTAGTTGTATATTATGTGTATGTAGCATGTACCTATTGGTAGTAATTAGATAGTAATGTTAGGTAGTTTGTTTTTTTATAGAATTGTTCCCGCTCGGTATTTTTACAGAGCGCGGAACGAATGATTCATATGTGAATGTTTTTATGGTTTTTGCTCTGTCAGAACTGGACTGAACTAAAGACCGAGGACCGATTTAACTTTTTGGTGAGAAACTAGTTCCTTTCGGTCTGTGATGGGATTTCATTCCTTTTAGTTCTTAGTTCCTGACCGACGCAAACCCATTTTTTTATCCTTAGTTATGTATTTTTTTTTCCACTGCATCCACCTTAATGACTTCTGTCTAGCTAGCCCTATGGTTGACTGGTAGGGAATGCCGAAAGGCATTAAGTCTTATGAAATGAAAAAAACTTACTTATCGGATTTGAGCCATTCATTGCTAAATCCTGATAAGTGAATATACGTGAGTGTAGCTGCAGATATTTAAATGCAGGTATTACACACAAAAAGAAACAGTCTTAACTGACCATCAGCATACATTATGACATTGCAATAGGGTTTACAAATGATCAGTTAATAAGTGTTGGCGATGGTACTTTATCTCTGTAGCCCGTACGTACATACGTGCGAAATCAATTTATGTTTTATCTTAGGCCGATATTACACATATGTAAACCATGTTCATATTGTTCATATCATGATCAATGATGATGAGGTAGGTATTACAACGTCATAGGGTCGTCCTATTCGACTCATATTATCCTATATGATCATACTTATCTGATAGTGTAATATCGGCCTAAGCTAGGAGCATTGCGTTACTCAGCATAGGAAAGGCTGTGTATGGCAGCGTTAACGCATGCGAAGTATTTCGTATGATACGAGTATACCGCAACGAAACGCAGTCGGCCGGGCTAGCGGTTGGTATCCGTGTATTTCTTTGATCCATGGAGACAATCTATAATTTGTAGGCTTTGTAGCAAAATGTAGGTAAATCCGGAAAGTCAAATTGCTTCAGAAATACCTGAATTTGGCTTAGTTTCAAAGATAATTAGCTTTTTTTCGAAAACAGTTTATCATTATATCTCGTGCAAAAACGCCTTCTTGATTTAATTGTTAGTCACAATGCGTTTTAGTTTGGTCCTACCTATTGACTGACACTAGAAAAAATAAGAAAAGCTTTGCAAAAAAAGATGTAGGTACCTGCCAAAGAAAAAGATAAAAAAAACATGAAACCTTTTTTCCTAATGATTTATTACTGTTTAAAAGTATTCAAAATATCTAAAAAAATAACAACAAATAATAAAATAAAAAACTCAAGAAATGACAATACATCATATAATATATTTTATGATAATTTTGACGTCAAGAATGCATGGTTAAAATCTTTCGGGTTATTAGGTTATTTCGGGACTACGGCGGTTAAAAAGTTAATGACGTTCACTTTACTCAACAAACCTATTGTAGTTTTCATGTAAGTATCTATGTAGCTCATCTACGAAGGCCGCTATTTTATGTAAAACACACGCTGTTCTCTAGTATTTTTAGTGACTAGATATCGATTCGAACTCCAAAGAACTACTACTTCATAACTTGCTACTTTAATGGGAACTTGAGTGAAAATTCACCATTCTTGGCCTAGATTTAACCAACATCAAAATTAAACTTAAAGATTATAGCCAACTTGAAATCTACATTTAGAAGTGGATCGTATAAACTGAAATCTGATGCGGTATAAAGCGTGCTTGACAAGCAAGGCTTGACAATCGCGATTTATAGCTTACCACCTTGCTTGGAGCGATTGTCAAGCGTCGTTACGTGTTTGAAGACACTTGACAAATATTTCGATTGATGTCAGCGATCATTTGCACTCTGCTTGACGTTGAGTGGGTTCTATTTTTTATTTATTTTGTTTCCCCTAAATTGAACTTGTAGAACACGAAAAGTTTCACGATTGTATTGAAATTATGTCAATTAATCAAGCAGGCTTGTCCATCAAATACAGCCAGTAGCGGAAGTAGCTAAGCGGTAGGGTATTTAAAACAATCTTGACACATTCTTATTGTCGCAACAATAAGGTAGTGCCCAAGTTAATTTTTAACACCTTGCCAGTTCTTCTGGTGCTGACTGTACCATCGCCAACACCAAGACAAGTTTTAACTGGTTATTTCTAATTCTCATTGCAACGGCATGGGGACTACAGTTACAGTTAAGAGTGTTCCTGTTTAAAATCTCATACGTGTCAGGTGTGTGCTTGACAAGCATGCTTGATCGTTTGTACACCGCTTAACAGTTAAACTTCAGGCCGAATAACTTTTATAAATCCTACCAAATCCGGCTTGTGAAATATGTATAGCGGGTATGATAATTTAATGTCTTTTGAAATGGGTCCCAGTGCAGATCACGTACTGGCCGAGAAAGTAAAGACGTGGATAATGTGGACTTACTCATAAATTGCTTATTTCTAAACGTAGTATGATGGTGGGACCCGTAGACCTTACAGGCCTGGGCATGACTCTTTAATGAATCAATGTACAGACGCGTTCAAAGTTGAATGGGCAATTTATGAATGAATTCATTCATAAATTGCCCATGCAATTTTGAACGCGATTGTACATAATTAAAGTCTATAAAAATAGAAAGTTTTAGTCAATGCATAACTCATGAATCTCATGATACAACAAAACAAGGCGATGACGTCGTGAGCCATGACTCACGACGTCATCGGAGTGTCATCGGAGACACCACTATTGGACAAAGAAAGATGGATATAATTTTGACATGGGCCAATGGGACAGCTGGATGTCAGTGACATCCTCGGTACTGGAAGATACTCGTACCACGGGACGGTTTCACATTGTTTCCTTCCCACCATGTCATAACTTAGTTTCAGCTCTTTAGACCATATTAAACTTTGTATCAATGAAATTAAACACTTTAGAACGGATTAATCGCGTTTAATTTCAATGAATAACAATCGCGGTAACAGAAGACAATATTTTGTATCAATGCGAAATTGTTCTTTCCAATTTCTCGAACGTAAATCAACTTAGGTACTACACACTAAGCGCACTCATAAAATGAATCAAGATATAATCAGCACAGTGCATAACCGTGCTGCTGCTTTTATGAGCGAGCAACACGATCGCTTGATATCCAGGGTTTTTGTTCTGATCGCTTACAAAGCAAAAAGTCCTAGTCTCGTTTGACCCAGTCTGATTCCTACTTTACACATAGTTACTACATGCTCTAAGGTCATTTTATGATAGATTATAAGAGTAGACTGCGCTCGCGCATTGGGAATGCGCCAGGTGTGTTTGTGAAATGCAATCCGTTATATGGCATTGTGGACGTGTGATTATATTGTTAATTAATCGCTATTGTGGATATCTGTATAGATAGGTCGGTTGTCATGTACCTAATGTTATTGTCTACCTTGTACTTTCGCTGTTACATACCTATATAGGTTACTCGTTAGAACGGGACAGCCATACGTGAAATACATATTATAAATACATAACCATCTAACATACAATTTCATAGATACATTGACCGACAGTGTCAGTCGAATACAAATGTTTTGATGAATTTAACCGAGATTAACGTACAAGAACCAATTTAGTAAGTAGCAACAGTACAGTACAATAATTGATATTGCGGGGTGAAGGTGAACCAATAGTGAAAAAAAAAAACAGTATAATTCGTGGTAAACCACCGGTACCTACTTGGAATATGCGATCATTACGCTCACATTAATGCAAGCCCGAACAATTCCACTGTTTAAACTCTCACATACGTAACTAATAATAGCATTTTTCTCCTAACTAGGTCAATTACCAGAGCCATGCATTTTACGCGCTCATTATGCTAAGAGCACATGCCGGCTGTTTTGGATCGAGAAAGTATAGTGCACCGTGCTCACCATGAATTTTGCTTAGCCACGACTCAGGCCACGAGTCGATAGTATAGCGACTGCGCCATTCGAAAGTATTTGGATCTCGCTCTTACCAGTTCCGATTTAGTTCTTAACAAGATGAAAACCTTTCGAATCGCGCAGTCGCTAGCAATTGTCATTCTACAGCAACTCATGGTACCAATATGAGTAGAGAGAGTAGGTATATAGGCCGAGCGTTCGCGGGGTCATCACACCCGCCGTGTATGCCCCACAGCTGGGCACAATTCTCATGCACGTAAGGGATTGGGCTAATGAAGTCCTCACCCTGGCCCAATGCGGGTTTAAGACGTCACATACACAATTTCTTCACAGGTTTCCTCACGATGTATTTTTTTACCGGAAATTACATCAATATCAAACGATATTGCGTAACATGAGTTACGAAAAACTCTTTGGTACGCGCCAGGGTTAACCTTTGAGTTTTAACCCAGCCGGAAAAACAATTGACAGGCCTACCCCTCTGCCAAAGGCATATGACAAATAATCATGTTCATTGTTTGGACTGACGTTTTATGACATGACTATTTGTACGTTATGTATTCTATTCTAGGGCGGGGCACGACAAATGTATGACTCGAATAGCCATACATTTGTCGTGCCCCGCCCCCGCAAAAATCGGCACACTTTATTTGTTAGAAAATGACAGACAATGCCTGTAAACGCAAGCTTCAGATTCTGCAGTAATAATTTTTTTTTATGAATGAGAAAGTTTTACCAGATTCAATAGTAAAAAAAAAACAGATTTCAATTGGTAAATAATTATCACAATAAATAAATGAATTATATTGCCGAAGAGTATTGATCGATTCACTAAAGCTAGCGCGGAATGTCTATGAAATGAATGACAGTTTCATACATTTACCGCGCCAGCTTTCGTGTATCTGTACTTACTTAGTTCTTAATAGTCCTAATGTCACTTTAAAACCAGGATGCGCTATAAACATGTTAAAGACTTATAGGTAGATCGCATTATAAAATAAATACTCCTGTTTTCTATTTATGTCATTTTTATATGTTCTTCGGAAATATAATCTGCTAAACGACTAACATGCAGTTAGTTTTACTCCGATCACTCAAAGTCAAAAGCTTTTATGTATATACATGTGTATTTGTATACATTACAAATCGGTCAAGGGGTTGCCGAGACAGGGAGCCGCTAGTTCACGTTCGGGGTGAAACACTAGTGTATACGTTCTGTCTTAAATATTCTAGTATACTGCATCTAACACATTTATTATGAAGGCAAATTTTCTATACACATCTAGGCGGGACAATACATCTAACCAGCACATCTGTGAAAAACCCGTGAAATTGGAATAACTGATTACTGTGGATATCCCAGAGGATTATTTTAAACGATCGCACTGTTTTAGAATACTAGGAAGCCAGGATACCGAATACCGATAAACGATATAATGTAAGGTACATTAATGTAGTCTGACGTTGATATACTTAAATAGGTAATAGAGTATTTTATTATCCCTAAGTCGCTGTCATAGATCTCAGGCTCATCTGGATTTATCCGCCTTGTATTTTAGTAGTTCCTGCTTCCTAGTAAGGGAATATTTTAGCAATAGGTACGTTATATACTGAGACTGGAACCTTTTGCCCGATTATGTTTAAATGTAATTCCAGATTAATGTTGATAATGATAATGATTTATTTCATTTAAACCTTAGTTGGTAAATACAGCAGTGGTCGAGTCCTCCTATTAGGTATACAGTACCTGTGTCAGGAGTCCTCGCTCTTCCAGATTACAGTATAAACAAAATCTTTACTAAGATTAGTTAATTTAATTAGCATTTGGTTTATGAAATTACAATAAATAATTTAAGAATTGAATTAATCAACACTTGTGTATTAACACTTCTTTATACGAAAAATGTATACTACCTTATAAAATAAAATAAATATGATTGTATTATATCTAAACAAGGCTAAATTTGTGTGTGCGAGTGTGTGTGTGTGTGTATGTGTATGTGTGTGTGTGTGTGTGTGTGTTTGGGTGCGTCGCTTATTTTAAGGCGTCATTTACAAATTATATCCTCAGTAGCTTTATAGTTGAGCTCGCTTATCCATTTTACAATTGTTTTTATGCCACACCCGGCCATAAAGCGCCTTTTTCCGCACGCTACGCGTTCGGAAAAAGCCGATTTCTGACCAAGTGTAGACATAAAATGATGTACCTAACACGTGAGGTAATAAATAAAGCCCTTGATCGCATATTTACGTCCCTCGCTTGCAGCTCGGGTCGCAAACATATGCGATCTCGGCCTTTCTTTATTTTACCGCCCTAGCTAGGTAATGTACTATTTTACATTCATAATTATTTAACCTTTAACTACCGACCTATACGTCTCACAGACGTATTCACTTTTATTTTGAACGTAATTTTAAAATCACGCGACTCGCGGTGCTCTCCTTCCCGCTACCTTCCCCATTCCGCGTCTGCCGGCCGGCCGTCGACGCCGCAAGCCCGGCGAGTGCGTACGTGACCAGTAGCAGAGCTGTCGCCGTCTGAGAGACGTAAGTACGGTGTTAGTGTATATATTATGCACGTCTGATAATCGTCACCTCAGTGTTATAGTGTACATACTCATAGTGTCCTATTGACGTGACGTCGGTTTCAATGGTTTATTTTTATTATTTCAGAATTAACGAAATTGGCATTAATATCGAACCAGGGGTTCGCATAACTTGTGCCATATGTTCAAGCCGCCTAAAAAGACGTACAAAGTACTCTTGTTGCAAATGCGACATTCCTATGTGCCTTACGTGCTGTTCTCAGATATGCAGTGACTGCAGGTTGGGCCCTTAAATGTGTCAAGTTTGACTGTTGTCATTTTTTTAGGGTTCCGTAGCCAAAATGGCAAAAACGGAACCCTTATAGTTTCGTCATGTCCGTCTGTCCGTCTGTCCGTCTGTCCGTCTGTCCGTCTGTCACAGCCGATTTACTCGGAAACTATAAGTACTACAGTGATGAAATTTGATGGGAATATGTGTTGTATGAACCGCTACAAAATTATGACACTAAATAGTAAAAAAAAGAATTGGGGGTGGGGCCCCCCATACATGTAACTGAGGGATGAAAATTTTTTTTTCGATGTACATACCCGTGTGGGGTATCAATGGAAAGGTCTTTTAAAATGATATAAAGTTTTCTAAAAAACATTTTTCTTAAAGTGAACGGTTTTTGAGATATCAGCTCTCAAAGTCGTAAAAAGTATGTCCCCCCCCCTCTATTTTTATAACTACGGGGTATAAAATTCTAAAAAAAATAGAGGTGATGCATGCTAATTAACTCTTTCAACGATTTTTGGTTTGATCAAAGTATCTCTTATAGTTTTTGAGATAGGTTGATTTAACTGTAATTTTGGTTAAGTTATTGTGCTTACACTGAAAACGATGGCTGAACCTTATAAGTTTAGGCTCCATTCACCAGGTGTATAAATTGACATAATAAGTTTATTATATTTGCTGCTACGGAACCCTTTGTGCGCGAGCCCGACTCGCACTTGTTTATGTTTTAACTTAGGAGTTGTTTTATGTTTTCAATATGTTAATTAGTTCAAGAAGTAAGAGTTTATTATGTTTCTTTTTTAGCTTTTCCCTTTTTTTTAGAAATATGGAGACTGATCAATGGGCCTAAAATTTAGTGCTAAGATTTTATGATCTTTTTAATAAAGGCTGTGAATTTTTAAAATAAAGCTGGAATTATTTGTTGTTATCCATATTTATTTACCTTAAACATATAATTACGCAATAAGTAAAGTAAAATTAAAGTAGCATGTGAATTATTATATAATAAATGAAGTCAAAAATTTACGTCTCTCAGACACCACATCGGTATAAGTGCTACGTAAAAACCAGGTCGGTAGTTAAAGGTTAACGAATATATATTTACATCCTTATTTATCCTATTATACATACTTGCAAATTGAACCTTAAATTGCCTTCTTGCAAAGGCTGATTTACAACTAGGCACAGGTGCAACTCTGTGATTCCTTCTTTGGGCTAGCAGATCTAGGTTAAGCGGTAAAGAGCTGTGAAGCTTTAAGATTGCAGAGGTTATATACAACTTACGCATACTAAGTGCCTTACAGTGTGCATACAGTTCTGTTGTGGGGTATCTTCGTGGCTTAAAATACATTGTCTTTAGTAAGTACCTCTGCCCTCTCTCCACTTCCAGGAATTTCGTTTTGTCTGCAGCTCCCCAGACTGGCATGCAGTACGTCATTATTGATTGCGCTAGCGCTGTGTATATTTGTTGCAGAAGAGTTGTGTTTGCTACATGTCTTACAATTTTGAATAGCCAAACCAGTTTTCTTATCCGACTAGTTATGTATTCTATATGTTCATGCCAGGATAATCGTTGATCAATTATTATACCTAGGTATTTTGTAGATGCTACTTTATTAAGAGGTGTACTGTGGCAGGTTGTGTTATTTAAGTAGTTACATCCATGAATTCTTAGGTTAAGATTTTTATGAGGTTGTGTTCTGGAATTTTTGGAGAAGCAAATATAGTTACACTTTTCTTTGTTTAGTGTAGTAAGTAGGTTTGCTTTCATCCACAAGCTGATCTTGTAGAGGCCCATCTCGGCAGCGTCAAAGGCCGATTCCCAGTTCTTTCCAGTAAACAAAACTACGGTATCATCCGCATATAAAGTCATATGTCCTTCTTGGACTAGTTTTTCAGTCAAGTCGTTTATGTAGACAAGGAATAAGGTAGGGCCGAGGACGCTGCCTTGAGGTACGCCAAACGTCACTTCTGTGTCTGTGCTAGTGTAATTTCCTATCCTGACACTTTGGGTGCGATCCCGGAGGTAGTCACTTAGAAGTTCCAGCGACTTGCCTCTGATACCCCATTTTTCCAACTTGTTTACAAGAGTCGGAAGAGATACCGTGTCAAACGCTTTTTTTAAGTCAAGAAAGACAGCAAGGCATTTGTTTCCTTTGTCAGTTTCTTTGCAGACTGTGTTTGTTAAGTTTAAAATGGCATCTTCTGTTGATTTTTCCTGTCGAAAGCCGAATTGAAATTTTGAAATTAAATTATATTTATTAAAATAGTTAACGAGTCTTTTATTAATGATTTTTTCTATTATTTTCGACATTGCTGTTAGTACCGATATTGGCCTGTAGTTATTTGGATCTGTTTTCTCCCCACTCTTGTAAACTGGTGTGACAAGTGATTTTTTTTCAGTAGTTTTGGAAATACACCGTGAGCAAAGCATAGATTTATTAGATGACTAATCACAGGAGATATCATAGTCTTACAGGTCTTCAGGAATTTTATCGGTATGCCGTCAAAGCCCGGTGCACTCTCCGATTTTAAGGTCATAAGGGTATTCTCAACTTCCAGGGGATCCGTTTCCATTAAAACAAACGAATTGGAGTTAGTGTTACATCTCGCACTAGTGTCAGTAAGTATAGGTGCAATATTTTGATTGGAAGTGATCTCTGAGGCTAGTATTTTCCCAATGTTAGTAAAGAAGGAATTTACGTGGTTAACAGCCTCAATTGGATCTGATTTAAGTTTAAGTAACTCAGAGTTTTCTGTTTTTACAGCTTTGTAATTTTATTGTACTTAGTTTATAAGCTTTTTGTGGCAATAAACATTTTTTCTTTTCTTTCTTAAAATTTACGGCATATATATATGGTTTACATTTCATTGGATAAAAGCCGGCCATATACGTTCGGACATATCCGCCGGATCTGCCAATCAATTTATGGTAAATTTGTTTACCACCGACGTGATGTCTAACCTGTGGGGGTTTTAGTGTGCTTGTCATGAGGTTTACTAAACCATGAGTCGATAGCGCCTGCGGGATTCGAAAGTATTACTCGTTCCAACCATTGGGCTTACCACGAGTTTGAAATCTACTGTAGATATCAATAGTCGGTAGCGGCTACGTCAACCCACTGTCAGTGCATTTTGCTGTGCACGCACTGTGATAACGTGTCGAAATCTAACATTCGGAATCTATAGCAAGCAACTCATGGTTGAGACAGTTAAGAACGATCAAGATTATGCCAATTCTTTCGAAACGCGCAGTCGATAGCGATTCGAAAGCGAGAGCAACTCATGGTACCGAAGGTACTTATAGGATTATTCTCTTCGAGTGCGTTACAACAATGAGAACAACACAAACGCTCCCACGGATCCATCCACACTTCAATTTAGTCCGCACCAACACCGACCCTAGTTCCTAACTTGACCGCCATCAGATAATTTGGTGCCCTTGATTCGTCACAAACATGTCGGATTCGTTCCGGATGTTATTTAGCCGAATAAGCGTACTAACGCATTGTGTCATATTGATGATTATCTGTGGTCACACGCCACATTGGACAGACATGTACAAGAAGAATAAATAGTTTTTGTAAAATATTAAATATCTTTTATTATATAAAAGCCCTGAGCGTTTGCATACCATCAGATATGCAACATGGTGTCAGGTGTTGAAAATATTTAGGAAGATCTGGAATCTCATGAGATATAATGGGCTGTTTGCAGTTGGACATTCTATATTTCTCACATAACCACTCAGGTTGTTTGAAAGCCTGAAGTTAGACAAAAGTATACTTAGTGAACCAACAGTGTTGGTTGTTTATAATGAAGAAGAGTTAAAAACTGTAGGAAGCGCTAATTTAAACTGTAATGTTAGAGGGCAAAAGGGAACTGCTAGATTTTGTGTAGTAGACAGGCCAGTTAAACCAGTGCTAGGCTTGCCAGACTGTGTTAAATTCAATTTAATTAAAAGAGTAGATGCTTTATTCGTAAAAGAAAAATGTAAATTTGTACAATTAAATCAAGAGGTGTTCACTGGACTAGGCAATATAGGCACATATGCGATAAAGTTAAAAGAAAACTCAGAGCCAGTAGTTAAGCCTATTAGAAGGGTACCACAGACTATTAAGGAAAAACTTAAAGAAACTTTGCATAGTTATGAAAGTAGAGGAATCATTGAAAAAGTGGAGGGTCCCACTGCTTGGTGTAATAATCTTGTTATTGTAGAGAAACCAGACAAATCACTAAGGTTATGCTTAGATCCTAAAGAATTAAATAAAGCCATCTTAAGAGAAAACTATCAAATTCCTTCTCCTGAAGAAATATATAATTCACTTGCAGGTAAACAGGTCTTTACTGTATTAGATCTGAAAGATGGGTTTTTTCAAGTAAGTTTGGAGGACAAAGAAAAGCTCTGCACCTTCGGGACCCCCTTCGGAAGGTATTTTTTCAAGCGCATGCCATTTGGTATTTCATCAGCTCCGGAAGTAATGCAAAAAATTAATACAAAAATATTCAGTGATATACAAGGGGTAAGTGTGTATTATGACGATATCATTATTGCAGGGGACAGTCTAGAAGACCATGACAAAATATTAACTGAAGTCATAGAAAGAGCTAAAAAGTGTAATGTTAAGTTTAATCCAAACAAGGTTCAGTATAGAAGTGATTTTGTTAAATATGTGGGACTGTTAGTGTCAAAATCAGGAATTAAACCTGATCCCGAACATGTTAAAGCCATTGTGGACTTGAAAGAACCTACAAATGTCAAGAGATATAGAGGAGCATGTATTAGCATGTAGAGTATGTGAGAAATATAGAATGTCCAACTGCAAACAGCCCATTATATCTCATGAGATTCCAGATCTTCCCTTTAGCAAAATCGGTATGGATGTAGGACATTATGCGGGTGAAGATTTTTTAGTTGTTGTAGATTACTTTTCAAAATGGATTGAGGTGGCAAAATTGAGTAACAAATCGGCTAGCAATATCATAGTTCAATTATTAAAAATTTTTAGTACACATGGAATTCCTAAACAAATAGTCAGTGACAATATGCCTTTTGGTAGTTATGAGTTCAAACAATTTGCAAAAGATCAGGGCATTGAGTTAATAACATCCAGTCCGCATTATGCACAATCAAATGGGTTGGCAGAGAAAGCTGTTGGTATTGTCAAAAACCTAATGAAAAAATGTAATGAAAGTGATGCTAATTTCGACTTGGCAATGTTGCACTATAGAACCACTCCAGTAGCTAGTTTAGACTATTGCCCTTCAGAGTTATTGATGAGTAGATTGTTAAAGACAAATTTGCCTTGTTCAAAAGAGGTTTTGAAACCTAAGTTATGTGAAAATGTTAAAGAGCAAATTTTAATTAATAATGAAAAGTCTAGGGCCAATTATAATAAAACTTCAAAATTTAAGAAATCCTTTAACAATGGGGAAGAGGTAATTGTTCAAGATGTAAATAAAAGTAAATGTTGGTATTCTGGTAAAATAGTGGAAAAAGCTAATGCACCTAGATCTTTCATTGTTAAAAATGAAAAAGGTAATTTAGTTAGGAGAAATGAAAAACATATAAGACCTAGTAAGAATAAGTTTATTGTTAAAAATGATTATTTGTTGGACTCATCAGATGTGGGCCAAGCGGTGCATGAGAGGGGTAGTCACAACAGTCAGGCTGCATCGGGGGCTACTTTCCTGGTAACTGCATCTCCACCACAGGAGCCACTGGTACAACCTGCTAGGCAGGAGCCATTAACAATAGATAGGCCAGTGGTTACAAGGACAGGTAGGTTGGTAAGAAAACCTGCCTATTTAAGAGATTTTGTATAAGGGGGGGATGTGTCATATTGATGATTATCTGTGGTCACACGCCACATTGGACAGACATGTACAAGAAGAATAAATAGTTTTTGTAAAATATTAAATATCTTTTATTATATAAAAGCCCTGAGCGTTTGCATACCATCAGATATGCAACACGCATCACTATACTGTTCATTCCAGTCCTTATGCCTTGGCAATAAAGCTCATAATTAATCAGTGAATTGTATACGTGCTTATTTTTAAAAGGTACCACTTTGCTTGCTGATAAGGTGCATTTCTAAATGAATCTTTTTTTCTAGCCTTTATCGACAGCCGACAAAGTGGTGCCTATTACTGAACAATCACATACTTATATGATACGCGACATGCCTCTGTAATTAGAGGTAATAAGGTCGTGTATGAATACAATTTCGGCGATCGTGACTTTCTTTCACAGTCGAAACAAAAGAAAATTGTTAGGACCATTGTATGGCATATTTTGAATCTTAAAGGCATAGTTGTAAGGGGGCAAATACGCTTTGAGGACTAATAAAAGGGGCAGAAAGAATGTTAAACGATTTATAACATAGTTTCGTCCCTTTGTTACACATCGCGAGCAGTTCATTTAAGAAATGAGAAAGAGGTTCAAACTTTGGAAGAATTCTTTGGTTATTTTTTTATTACATGTTGAGTAGATTTTGGACCAATGTAATATAAAAGTGTAAGGTTTCGCTTAAAATCATCTAGAATGTTTGATGAAGTATCTAAACATTTTAATGGTATTTCCGGGTAGAAGTTCCTTAACAAGGTACCCGTGGCGGCGCGTTCATAGGAATCGATTCCGGTCGGCTTTCCTTCCGTGAGCCAATCTAGCACATTATTCCTTAACAATTCAAAGAAAAAGCAGGTAAAATCAGCTCCGGCTTGCCTAAAGATGATTTTGATACCCCGCCGCTGTTAACTACCTTAACTTTTACAGATACTTTCTTCATTCTCCGTTTAATAAGTAGGTTTCGTAGTACAGTCGCCAATCGCCATAATACATATCGCAGCAGCCAGGTACTCATAAATATCTAAACACGCCTCTTTTCAGGGCGTAAGAGTGCTTGTTCAGATATTTTTGACCACCATGGCAGCTCAGATATATCTGATGGCGACCGTATACGTGTGTTCGAACTCAATTTATCTCATATCACTCAATAAAAACATATATACGTATGAATGTCGATAACTATAATCAGTAGGTGCCAATCGTAAATAAGTGGGTCAATTAGAACTAATTAATCTTTGGACATATATATGCTGTGACAGGAAACAGGGGACAAAGATCAGAAGGCATTGGACCTAATAATTGTTGTTTTATCTTTCCGTTTTCTCGTTTGGCTGCTAATAGATCAATGTATATTCCCTGCAACATTCGTAGAGATCGCGATTCGAAATGTCAGTAATGGAATATTTAATCTTATTCTGTGGGGTCTGTTCAGGGGAGACATGGGGCTGGTGCAGATGAGGTCGAACAAAGAAACAGCTTCATATTCGTAGCACTTTTTTATATTTCAAGGATCACATTTTTACAGTACAGTAATGGTGCATAATTATAGAGAGAATGAAAGAATGAGTGAAAGGTAAGAGCGAATGAGTAGAAAAAAATGAATGAGTCACAATTCTGTTGGGGTTGCCAACAGGGTCAGCTAGCGAATTTAGTATTTAAGAGCTTTTGTATACCCTTATCCCGTTATCCCTTTAGAATACTTGTATTTTAACCCCATTAAAGACTCATAGAGTGTGTCTACGCTAAGTTTCCTAGATTTTGATGGCACAGACTGTAAAAGTGTTAAGTAAACGTCATAATTTCATAGAAGTTTGACATTTAAAATAACACTTTAAAGTTTGGCAGTTCGTTTGCTGAGAAAAGATAGAGTGGTTTGACTCTACCTTCTAAAAGAAAATGAGAATCGGGTTTTAGTTTTTTAAACACTTCATTGTATTTTTACATTGAGTCCCTCGGCAAATGCCTAGGAAAAATTTATTACCTCCATTAGTACCTACTAACGAGACGATATCGCGTAATATTAATTATAGCCTACACCACTCATAGTCCGAACATATTTGGCCCGCTATTAACAGGGTAGATTCGTTTCAAAGTTTAATTTCAATACTAAAACTTCATCAGATCATAATGCTATTAATTAAATGTTCAGATCACAATGATACTATTGTTTCCTTTATCCGCATCGTAAATAAAATATGATTCATTCCGTTCCACGCCCCACAGAGGTACGAGTACCTTACTCGTAACATTGACTTCTATTTTAAACTGGCGATTGGTAAACTGTGAAACGGTTAGTTTCCCGTGTTTATGAAATATGATATTTCGTGCATGAATCGAATCGAATGCGAAAATGAATTAAATGTCTGAGTTGAAAAGAAGGTGCGGTCAAATGTGTAGCCAGTATGTTAAGTGTCTATTTGAAGATATCCTAGGTTACTATTACCCATTGGCTCTAAAATGTAGGCACACCACATGTGGTAACTTTGATTATCCCAAATATCTTTCATTATCACATGGCACAAAAGATGCGTACACTCAACCAATTGGAACCCTAGGTAACTGTAGGACTTGGGACGGCGGACGGATTGTAAGAAATCTAATTGCTTGTCATTTTAACATGGTTCTATAGTGGCCTAGGGTTTCAATTGGTTGACTGTACATATGGAAGAAAAATATCAAATGCAACCGTATCGAATTAAAGTTCTAACGTTAAAGTCCAAGTGGAAACTTGGATTTATTTGACGCAAATATCCTTAAAATAACGAGCACACACCTAAAAGTAGAAACGATTCCCTTATTCATTTTGTTTTCACAGAAACTTGGACAGGTTCCCTCTCTGCTTGTTTTATTGGCTTGTTTATCACAATTTCCACTACAAAAAGGCGAATCTTAGCTTGAAAATTGACGAAAATACGTCCTTTTCGAACAGAACTTGATTCGTCTTAAGGAACTCCAAAACTTTTCCTATTTTTCATAGGTAAACTTCGGTTTCAAGTGTAACAAAGAAAAAACAAGTAGATAACTATTTCTAACTCAAAAGCTCTCTGCCAAATAAAACACACTTATTTTATATTTATGGCAATCCGATCTTCCAAAAAGACGAATAATGAGAGCCCAGCCCAATCACAAGAGTTCTACCAAAGTTCCATACTATCCACCTTCTGGATCCAAAAACCAATTTATAGAAGTATTCATTTGAATTCTATAATAATCCTTGCAAAGTTCCATAACGACACGGCTATCAGAAATAGGTTGAAATCGAATGCAGGATTCTATTATTTATATCGTTATTTAATATAAGTGTGTTATTGGGTCGGATACCGGTATTTTTTTCGTACTTTGGCTTATTAATTCATTTGCAATGGGCCAATTTAATAATATGTAGTTATTACCTAAATAAAAGATCGACTCCTACAAAAAAAAGTAGAAAATATTTTTAAGTATTCGACTATTTCGAGGTTTTTCAAAAGTACCGGTTCCGATCGGTGTTAATAATACCTATTGGCTTCGCAAGTACAATAATTTACACGTGTTCTCAAGCTTTTATCGTACTGACATAGTAATAAGGCATTGTCTTTCAAGGCTCAGGAAGTCGATACGATATTGGCACAGACCGCAAGACTCGCAGGTGTAAACCGCAGCTAATAATTGAAAACATACATATCCATTGATCAATCTGATGTTTTGATGGCTAGTACCACGAAAATCAAACGATTGCGACTCTGACCTTCTTGTCTTGACTAACACAAAAAAATCTAACCATAGTGTACCGAACGCAAAATCATACCTGCAGTTTTGGGTTTAAAGGTCAAACTTTGCAGCTTTGTATCGATCATCGCTCACCCACGAATTTCATATCTGCGCGCATATATTTTATGTGTGTATAGGAAATTGGCACACCAATTAATTACAGTTTCACCTTTACGTCCTTATATGCTCACTAATTAAATAGTAAACATAGTGTAACTAGTGGTTCGCCCGAACGTGAACTCGCGACCCCTATATCTAGGCAACCCCTTGACCGATTCGGCTCATATTCAAACTCAAAATTTTTAATTATGTCATCTAACCACCTGCTTAATTTCACGACGATCCGATCAACGATACTCGAGGTATCGTCGAACAAACTTTCATACAAATTATCATTCAAACAACGGAGTGTCTAAGTAGATTGGTAGACCTTACTCGCTTCGCTTGCTCGTTCGATAAATACTTATCTTTATATTTTTTATGTGCAATATGGTCGAAAGGCCGAAAGTATGGCTCAAGCTTAGAGCACGTAGCTATGGATATTTTTTAGGTTCATAAAATCGACTTAGAGGACTAGAAAGTGCCAACCGCCTAGTTATGATACCGGACAAAAACCCTCAATAACTTAATTGCGATCATCACCACAGGCTATTGAACCCAGACAATGGGATTGACAATGAGACTACCATCGCACCTCTGACCCACATCGGATGACCCCAAGAACCGTTGCCTGAGCCTAGGGTGTTGTTGTTACGGTATTTTGTCTAGAAAAAGTCTTGTCTGTGATTGTGTTAGTTTTGTACTCATTTTTCACACTACCATAATGTTATTGTTTTTATTTGTAGTAGTAAATAAATAAATAAAATATTAAATAAATATTATTGGACATTCTTACACAAATTGACTAAGTCCCGCAGTAAGCTCAAGAAGGCTTGTGTTACGGGTACTTAGACAACGATATATATAATATACAAATACATAAATACCTACATAGAAAACATCCATGACTCAGGAACAAATATCTGTGTACAGTAAGCTTCGGAGATATGTAACCCCCCTCCAGCAATAGACAAATGTGGTCGCTAGTTCGAACCCCAGCATAAGAATCTACACTTTTTGCTTTTTTTTAACTTTTTTTGATATCCGGGTTTTAATATTTTTTTACATTACCACAAATATTTATACGTTTTTTTATTCCTTATTACTCAGTTATTAACTCGGTAACATTAAAATTAACCCCTTTGATTTTTTTTAACTAGAGCAATAATTTCGTCGACTTCATAAGCGTCCGTGCAGCGTGATGGATAGTGCAACAGACTATGAAACACTAGGTTAGCGGTTCGAATCTACGTAGAGGATATTTTTTTGTATTTTTATGCTTGTTCTTTTTTATTAATTATTTATTAACTTCCTATTTAATATAATTTTAACTTCTATTTTAATAAAGTTTTATTAAAATAGAAGTTAAAATCTTTTTTTTAAGGACTAATAATGAAAATTCCATAGTCACTGGTAACTTTTTATTAAATAAGTAGGTATTTAAATACTATTATTAAATATTGTTTAAAATCTGAATAATGGGGGTAATATATAAATATGACAGTAGATATATTATGCGTGTTCTGTAAACTAATTACTATATATTTTATTGCTAAATATTTACTAGTTAAATTATAATGACAATGTGTAGCTAATTTAATTTCTTCAATTATACATCAGTGAAACTTCAAGTTAACAAGTAAAATACCTTTAGCTTAGCTCTTACTGTTTAAAATTGTGGTATTGGTGGTCTGCATGCTGTTAAACTTTATAAGGCAATACACTTTGGTTGTTTACTTTATGTTATACCTACATTTTACTTCATTGAGTAGAACCGTAAAAAAAATGTTGGGACATAACTTTTTTTATAAGTAATACCAAACTACTCGGATAAAAGTGAAGTGTATAGTTTCCGTTTTCCTTAATTATAAATTAATATTCTTATTGCATTTAACACAATTTTTCAGTTTTACTTTAGACAGAGATGGCGGGACATAGCGGTGGGAGTTGCGTGAGCGGGAAGAGGCTTTTAAGTATAAAATGGGCTATTCAAAAAACAATTTGAAAAAATGAGTATATGTTAGACCGTCCCTCGCCCTACCAGTCTGTATGCCATTATCAATATGTAATACGTAATCTAAACCAGCTATTTAACATTGCAAAGAGAAACAACATGTTATCAAAGATAACAATAATTCATCTCCTGCAATATTAGCACGTTACCAATGCAATGCAACCTTACCACAATCTTAAGCATGGGGTATTTCTCCACTAAATGGGTCGAATTTAAACAGCTCCCTTTAAAGTTACATTGAAATTTCCTTTTAACAGAAATAAGTTTATAATTTTGGTTTGGTTTAAGCTTTTTACGATTCTGAGTGTGCTGATAATAATTATTACCTACTTATAAAATAGGTATAGGGAACTGCTTGTTCGGACCCGCAGGGCACTTTATTCAGTCATGTCATATCAAATTGACTTGAAATAATACTAATGAAGAAGAATCCATGTTAAAAACTACATTAAATGGCTAACAATATATATGGTTTTTAAGGTAGAAATTAACGAGTTACCACTTGGAAAAGCCTACTTAATTGTCTAAGCACTATTTTGTTATTTGCAAAAAAACAATATAATTTGTTAGACACTACTTATACAATAGCGTCATTAAACTCATTATTTTAAAACTTGCATGGAATAAAAATTTGCCCAATAATGGAGAAATACCAACAACACAAACATTTTTTTTACAATTTTAACTACTAACGTAGAGGGAAACCTTCTCTATCTTCTACCTGTTTTAGTCGGCTTTTCATGCTTGACATCATGTTTGAACATGCATTGGTGTTCCTCATCAACTCCCACGTTCTATAAACTTCCTCGTCTAAGTTTTATCTTGATTTGACTTGTGTAGGGTCCCAGTTAAGCACCATTTGACCCCATAAATTCTCAATAGGATTGAGGTCAGGGCTTTTAGAAGGCCAATCTAATACAGTGTTGTCTGTTTGTAAGGCTAACCACTCTTTCACTATACGGGAACGATGCACTGCACTATTGTTTTGCACTAAATAAATTTGTCCTTCGGGGTAGGCGACGCGAACGGAAGGCAACATGACGTCACGTAACACTTCGAGGTATCGCTCGCTGTTCATTCGGCCTCCAACTTCAACAAGCTCCCCGGGCCCCATAGATGACATCCAACCCCAACACGCTAAAAAAAAATCTCATGAGCATACCATAACTTGAAAAACGTAAAACTAAAAACAACTGTTTTTTTTTAATCTGCAGGTAATGAAAATTGTATAATATAATTTACCTACTGTGTCTTTTAACAATTTCCCGGTGTCTCTCAGATTCGTCAGTGTAAGCACGGGGACGAGGGCCTGGTTTATCACACTCCACGTCCCCCCTTCGATGGTAACATCTCACCAATCTGCGAATCGTATTTCTCTGCAAGTAAAAATACGTATTAAATTATGAATAAAATAAAAGATAATGAGGCACCCACATTTATCCCATAGTTCTGTGTGCTATTTTATTTATTTAAGTTTTCCTTGCCACACGCTTTGTGTGTGGTAAGAAAAGGTTGTGAAATGTATCTAGGGTGTGTGTTAGTTACAGATCATTCATACATATACCTAAGGCTCTGTAAGCTGGGATAAACAGGTGAGTTGCGAAACATTTAGGTATAATTATCTAATACGATTGATACAAACAAAACAAGCAGATGGCGAACATTGTAAAAAAAATACTTATAAGGTCAAATGGGGTGGGAGTGGGAGAACATACTTTGTTTCGCCCGGGATAAGAAGAACAGTATGGGCACTTCATACGAATCTCCCTCATTCCTCGGGGTTCCACTTTTACCCCATCTGAACTCCATGAAAACTTCAATATATTACTTATTTCAATAAAGGAGACGTTTATGATAAAACTTAAAAAACTCAAATAGCTTTAAAAATAAACATGGCTCTAAGACTATACCTATTACTCTTCACATAAAAAAAATTGCCGATTAAAAGACTTTTCCGTTAAATATATTTTTCTATCTTATCCCATATATAGGTAAACACTTGACAGTAAACATCCTCACAACAAAATCTGATGGCTTAACTTATTGATAACATTTTCCTTTTTTTACTAAAAAATAATTGTCTCACTGGAGTCACAGGTTACAAACTTACCGTTATATTCAGTTCTCGTGCTATTTGTTTAATACTTTTGTTCTCTTCCCAAAGAACCACAATTGTCGTTGAAACACAAAAAAACGGACGGGGACAGTTATTCAATTGCTTAAAATGCAAAAGGATTTAAGAAGTCGAGAGATCGTAATTGCGTAGGCACACCAAACACAGGTATGATTCGCACACGCAAATTATGACTTACCCTCAAACAAATTTTCTCCATGAAATAACTAGACAAATTTAGTCCAGTAAATTAAACCTTAAAATGTAATTAGTAAAAGTCGTTGTTAGTCGTCTGTGGAAATAAAATGAGGGTAGGAAAATATTGATAAACCAAAGAGATTACTATGATCCAAGACAAGCTTGCAAAACAAGGACGAGTATAGATGTAATAGTTGCAACAGAATATCTATGAAAAGGGACCTTATTGTCGATGGCGCTTACGCCATTATCAGCGATGCTCCAATAAAAATGCAACGCTGCGCAACCCGAGGCGGCGTAAGCGCCATTGACAATATAGTCCGTTTTTATAGATTTTGTCATAGTTCTCTATTGCCGTTCGGCCTGCTAAGAACTGGTTCATATTTTTGTTGTGTAGTCCATGCGTTACGATAGCCCAGCGGAAAAAAGCCGGACTAAAGTATGAGTGTGAGCAGAGAGGCCCCAGGATCGATTCCAGCTAGCAGACAAACATGAGATATTTCATTTTTGAAAGAATTAAATGACAGTGTGGTATATGCCGATTCTCGTGTCGAACGAGAGTTGCAGTTTTACACCTAGGGGGGTCACATATCTCTGACGCTGACTGTACATCAAACAAATAAATGCCCTTACCGGGATTCGAACCCAGAACCATCGGCTTAGCAGGCAGGGTCACAACCAACTACGCCAACCGGTCGTCGCGTCGACGCAGTAAAAGTTACCACTTAGTCGGCTGTCGATAAGGCGCTAACGTTATAAAGATAAGTGCACTTCGTTTTTCAGATGACAAACGAAGAAATGTATGAATAAATTAAAACAAGAGATCACCACAGAGTGACATGAAATACAGTCCCTCTATAAATACGTATACATTTCTAAACTTATTACTCGAGTCGGGAAGAAAGTTCAAAATATAATACAAGTGAATAGTGAATACCTACATATTTCTGTTTTTGACCGTACAACTAGTGGCCCGTTTATCAGACACTTGTAACTTGCGAAATTAGTGGCAGCCAAAGTCTAATTTAATGAAAGGAGGTAAACAAAGACTTGCGCTTGTTTGACAAGTTTCAAGCTTTTTATAAACAGGGCCTATGGCGTGTTCCCGGTACTGGTTTTCTATACAAACGTAGTGCCGGATCCGGGAATTCCCTGTTCTCTCCATACAAATACAGTACCGTGAGCATCCCCTTTACAACACACACGCAGAGGAGCAAAGGAATTAGTCTCTAGTCGCTGGAGCGAATAACCATGCACTTTCAACTATATTTCCATTAGTGAGTCACGACCTATCGAACATTCTAGAATTTTATTCCACAATCTATTGAACCGTGCAACTGTTATTGGCAGTTAGTGGGGTTGAAATCGATCGGTAATAAAATAAGTAAGTTAATAATTGTAAACGAACGAATCAAATAATGTATAATTCATAATACGTAAATGTTTTGATTCATGTTTTTAAGTAGTCGCACTACTATATAGGTATAAATTGAAATATATGTAATATACTTCAGTAAAGGTGACTAAAGGCCTCCAAGGCTGGAGAAAAAGAAAGGATTGCATACACATAGTAAGGAAATTTCGGACCTTAGCTGCCGTGGTCGGGTGGCCTAGTGGTAAGGGCGTCTGCCTCGAACGCCAGAGGTCGCTGCTTCACTTTTCTGTAGTATATTACATTTCTTTCAATTTATAAGTATGTTAACGTTGCATTATGCCTTTACATACTTGTAGGTACATATGTCTATTTTAAGAGAGCATTACAGGTTTTTTTTTTGGAGGAGGCAATCCATACAACGCTATATTCTGCATATTCTTTGAGCAAAGAGAAATAGTACAAAAACGCCTCGTTTGTATCCAACTTTATGATATGGAGTAACATGTCTAAATAACATCCCAATGATTCGGAAATTATCGAGATTCAACGCGAATCAGTAATGATTTATAAAGGGTTGCCACAATAGATACTAAATGCGACGCGGCATCTTAATTAGCCCAAAAGCAATAATAATAATAGCATGATCTATTGCCTCAAATTCTAACCAAACGAATAGTTGTCTACACTAACGTAATCAACTTAACGTATTCGAATAAAACTGTATCTGTAGTTTACCGTTTTAAAGATTACAACGGTTATTAAAACAGTATTGTATGCTAATAGTCTCAAAGCTTTTTTAAGCTTAATAAGTACAGTTGCTCGATACCGACATTGACTCATCCGCTGAGCTTTTTCCTGTTAAGTATGTCTGTGACATGATAAACGCAGGGTTATTCCAATCGATTACCGACCACAAGCAACTAATGTGGAGCGCAGACGATCAAGCATGCTTGACAAGCAGAAGTATTTGTAGTTGTATATAGTAATTAAAAACTGACATTACTAAACCAATTAAAACTGACTTTATGTGCTTGTTTTTAGTAAAACGGGCACCACTTTGTCGCTTGTTGACAAGGTTCATTTCTAAATGAATCTTAATTTATTTACATCAGTGGTCGGAAACAGGCGACACGCGAGCCTCCTTGACTACTTTGTGTAACATAACATTTAAAACTTTCGCGATTTAAACACATATTTAAACATAATTATTAAACGGGTCTAACGCGAATTAATTTGTTTACCTTATTTACCGACGTTTCGACACAGGTTTCACTGGTCATGGTCGCGGCTGACTGATGTCCCAGCAAAATGTCAAAACAGAGATTTGTGTAACTACCCAACGAAAAGTCTATGTAGAAATTTGGGGTAAACACACAATTTATAAACTACCCACAAAACGTCGGTAAATAAGGTAAACAAATTAATTCGCGTTAGACCCGTTTAATAATTATGTTTAAATACTTTGTGTAACGTCTATACTGCATGTTAAAGTTATTAAATAACTATTAACAAAGTGCGGCCTGCGTCAATTTCGTTAACTACTACATATGTGGCCCTTGGCTGCTCAAAACCGACCCCTGATTTAGATTATCAGCAACCGACATAGTGACCTTTTACTAAAACCAATAGCATAGAGCCCGTCTATGCTAAGTTTCCTAGATTTTGATAGCACAGAATGTGAAAGTGTTAAGTAAACATCATAATTTCATAGAAGTATAACGTTTAAAATAGCACTTTAAAGTTTGAAAGTTCATTAGCTCGGAAGAGATACCTAACGTGTTTTGACTCTACTACTATGTGATATCGCCACATCAATTGCAATTCACCCTGTCCAAACTTAGGCCTGTCAGTCCCTTATTGGTTAAAATATCCACCACAGTAACTGTCACTAGCATTATTTCGCAAAATTTATAAAAGCATTTGGAATGAAGGTTTGCAATAAACCGCCGATGAAGAGCGCTGGGTGTAAAGAGACGTTGGAACGTGATGTACAGTCAACCAATTGGAACCCTAGGCCACTGTAGGACTATGTCATAATGACGCTTATTTTGTACATAAGGTGGCCAGTTATTGGAAAGTGGCCAAGTAACTGACGATGTACCCTACGTTAGGCCAGTCGATTTTAAGTTTAATTAAATTCATAACATAAAATAGTTGTCACGGTTTTCTTCAGAGTAGAAACTTAGTCGCCAGAACTCGCAAATCCAATAGGAATATACGGGTAGAAGTCAAGCACCATTAGGTTGACATATGATGCAATATTCTTGTGCAGCACAAAGTATGTCTATTCGTTATATAAAATATGTATATGTAATATATGCTTGTCATAATCAGTAAGCCAGACGCGCACACAAGACTTTCGCTCTGAGAGCCTGGGCCTATAGTCGAACGATTGCGGATTCGTATCTCCATCTCTGTCACACTTGCATATTGGAGTGACAAACAGGTAGGCGTGCTGTTGCCTCTGTCGCACTCCCGTAAATATGAAAAGGGTAAGTGCAACATAGAACCAGCAGCGAAAACATGGTTCATGGGACTCCTGCCTATTCAGCTCAAACAACTTTATTCATATTTCATAACCGCGCAGTAGCCCTAGCATAAGAGAGCTTCAACAGTATCTCGCGATCGAGAAAGCCACCCGTTTTCTTCGGAGTAGACAAACGACAATTGTTTTTCTCGACTGCGAGATACTTGTGCTTACCATGAGTAATTGTACGTAAGGTTACCCTATTCTATCGCCCTTGCGGCATTCGAAAGCACGTCCGTCTCGCTCCTACCACTACTCTGGCAGGAGTGAGAAGGACATACTTTCGAATGCCACAGTCACTATCGAATACGGTCACGTCCATACAACTTATGGTAAGCTCAACTGTCGCCGCACTCTTGTGCGGGAGGGATACAGGGTTCCCGTAAAAGTGCACACATTAATAGTACATTTCGATGCTAGTGCGGAAAGTATGTTATTACTTCAAAAATGACATATCCGCACGTGAATCGAACGACGTTTTTCAATACAGATGCGATAAAAATTAAAATACATAAGAACGAATTTAAAGTTTTTTTATTTTTTCCGTGACACGATTGTAATACAGTTGGTATATTAAGAACATCTTCAAAATGTTTATCTTATCTTCTTTACTTTTTCATTTTCAATCTCATAATAATTATTTCTCATACACAAAATAATAAATCGCATGTGACAAATCGTATCGTCATGTCTTAGAGGCCCTTCAAACATGTTTACCTGATTGAAAAACGCCTCTACTTTGACTGACGTTTCGTAGGCTCAGCGTGCTTAGCCAACATGCCAATCGCTCACGCTTACTAACGTATCGCAGCTACCTCTCTCTATCACTCTTCCTTATTAGTGTGACAATGACAGTTGCGTTTCGTTAGCGACTGAGCGTGAGCGATTGGCATCTTGGCTACGCACCCTGTTCCGTTTCATACACACAGATTTATAAGAACTGTTTTCAATGTTAATATTTTTAATGAATGATCATTAGTATGATGAAGAAGTAATTATTGAAATATGAAATATCAATATCTTTAATATTATTGCGTTAATAGTAGGTATTTAGTTTTATTAGGGCTCGGTAAAGTTAACGAACAATAATACTCTTCGGTAAGCAGTCATGAATTGGAACACAACTAAATTTAAAAAGATTGGAAAAGTAAAAAGCACTAGTTCGCAAAAACAAACTTTGCGCACGCAAAACAGCCAAAAAAAGAGCACTTTTTGAGTAACTGTATTGAAAAATGACTATTCATTAGCTAATCGAAACTGGACTGAAATGAATAACTGCAACGAAGATATGAAGAGAATCAGCGAATATTTTATGAAGCGTCTCATTATAGATTATTTTTACGACATAAGTGATCATAAAAGTTAATTATCTCGATTTGATTGGCAGTTAACTGTCACAAATAGGCTAATGACAGTTTTATTATGTATTCATTATTTTTTTAACGCTCTACAAATCAATTCACTGGAGACTGACTTTTGATGACTTATAACAAAATATTTGGAGCATTTTTAGCTTTGTCTGTTTCTTCCTAAATTTCTAGAAACTGCCAGAGTAGCAATTGATAGTTAGGCACACATACCCCTCTGCCGAAAGGGTATGACGAACAATCATGTTCATTGTATGAACTAACGTTTATTTGACATAGCCATACATTTGAGGTGTACCTCCCCCGCAAAAATTGGTAAACTTTTTTAACTCTTATTAAATAGTCAAAGTAATAAAACCCCGTTTAGTATAGAATTTCACTATCTTTCACTTTTGTTTAAAAAACTTGCTTGTTTTGCATAAATCATTCATTTTAAACTGTCGCTGACGCTGTATAGAATAAAACATCTCAACAGTCTAGGTATGAACGTTGACGCGGGTCCGTTCGCCGCTCCAGTCTGAGCGAGACATCGTTATGCACGTTTATATGTCCTCCTCGCACATCGCCAGACATAAGACGGATTTAAGGTATCTCTAGAGACTAATAAGTTAAGGCTTCGTCAGATTAGCGCGTGGCGTGAGCGGGGCGCGAAGCGAGCGCGACCCGCGCTTGGACGCAGCGCGGCGCTAGCGCCGCGCTCCTATCGCGCCCCGCTCACGCCCCGCTTTCAACGCGCCGCGCGCCGCGCGCGGCGCGACCGCCGCGCAGTCACAGCGCAAAGAAAATTGCTCGGTGAATTGAGCGCGCGACGCGCGCGTGAGCCGCGCGCGATGCGCGCCTGACACGCGCGCGATGTAAGCGCGCCGCGCTCCCCGCTTCTATCGCGCTCTGCTCGCGCCCCGCTCACGCCACGCGCTAGTCTGACGAAGCCTTTAGGCTTACCTGCAGGATTAGCTGTGACCCTGCCTGTTTACTAATGTACGCCTCCTAAATGAGCCCGTGCGGTCAAATTTTAAATACTTAATTTGGGTGCATTAACTATGTCTCGTTACTTTATTCCGACAGCTAGGAGACAAGAGTAACACAGTTTGTTATAAAAAGATAAACTAGTAAAACTAAATCCTATAAAACAATCATACACGGAAGACATAATCATGGCAAGGATTGCCAATATAAAGTTGATCTTCCCATCATTCACGGGTAAATAACACAATATACGCTTGTAATAGTGTGATATATAAAAGAGCTCTTTAGCTCTTTTACTCATGGGCTCGTATCTGTTCATCAGACATAAATGTTTAGCTTATGAGTTTTAGATTAAAGGGTAAATAATTACCAATATACTCGTACGTCTATACTCTCTTCTCTGATCTATCAATCAGTAATATCAATGTACATACCATCCAATGTACATTTCACATTAGAATATAATAGATGGGTCCCAAGAATATAGTAGCATTTAGCATTAGAATAAATTGTCATACAATCCCGGGATTTATAATGAATCCCGGTATTATCCATACAAAAAAACCCGTGATTGAATGCCCTATTCCTGTAAAACAAGGCTTCCTAGCTCAGAGCACAGAGTTGTGTTTTACTCTATTATAATAATACTTATTAAAACATTAACTGTTATTTCTTTTTTTTTTAGAACCACGGGACAATGTCGCCATTGAAACGTTGGTGGTTAGTTTTATATGTTTCATTTTTATTGATGGATACAATATTTCATTGATACTAATTCAATAAAGTGCATTATTTATTTCCCTGATACGAAAAAATACCCTTATTGCCACCGCATGCTTTCACAATCATAACAACACAGAACATTAAAAAAAGGCATTAAAATCATTACAAGTACTCTACGGTCCAGCTCGTCAAGTATACTCTCTATAGTCGAGTTCATGTCGAGATCTCTTTGGGAAGGATTCAGAGCTTTATTACCCTCACGTCGCTATGAAATATGACTACGGCAACGTATTTCGGGTACCTACCTAACTCTCTGTATAATCTATAGATATAATATAGTTTAAGCTACTAGTGTGACGAAACTGGGTGCGATAACTTTCTTTTCTTTAAATACTTATGACTTTTTGGAATTTAGCTCTAATCATCAAGTTCTTAATGTGAAATGTGATATTGTTTATTTGTTTACTCCAGTATTCTAATTACACTATCATAGGCACAAAAATACAGAATAATTAAAAAAAGGCTTCTAATCATTAGTGTACGCTCTACAGTAGAGTTCCTCTAGGGAAGGGTTCAGAGCTTCATTACTGTTACGCCGCTATGAAATATGGCTACGGCAACGTATTTGGGGCACTGAACAGCCTTTGGCTTTTAGGATTTTAGCTCGAATTGTCTAGTTTCGACTGCAAAGTTGTTTAGTCGAGTATTTTAGTCGGGATAGTAGTTTTGTGGAGGCAGTTAGGTAATAGAATACGAGTAGTTTTAAAGTTTTAATTGAATATTTTTTGCATGTGGCGTAGTTTTAGTTAGGCAGCAGTTAATGTATAAATATATAAGAGAAACGTGAGGGATTCGTAGTGATCCCATTCGTTTTTTCCTCAACTCAGGAAAGTCAGATGGTAATCGCTTACATAAAAACTACGAGTAGTGCCTACTCCATATCTTGAGATTAGATTGCCAAGCGGACCCCAAGCTCCCTGAACAGTGCCATAAGCCGGGAAAAGGCTAAGAAGATAATGAGAGCTATCATGTGACAGTGTACTGAAAATAAAACATTACTTTCAGAGATAGTTAAGGTATATTTCTTCTGACTTAATTTATAATTTGAAAATGTAAAACAACGCTGATCCAATCAAGTACCGCATAATGCGTACGCTATGTTTAAAAATATTCATAAAGCATTGTTGCCAATAAGTATTTGCATAACAATAACCAGGTCTAACAAATGCGTCCAAAATTCTATGTAAACACTATCGGTTTCGTTTATTATGCAAGGTGACCTGTTTTAAATACATATATAAACTCATGCGTGTATTCACGAAATGGCTCTTTTTTGGCGTTTTTTACCCCTCCAGGTTCGAGGCTAACGCGGAGTTACACCCCCCTGGTTTTATCCACATTCTTTCTTTGCTTCGGTCAATCTAGAAAAATACACGTGAATCTAATACTCGTATAAAAACGTGATCTTTTGTGTTTTTTCGTGACCCCCTCCCAATTTGTGCACAACCCCAAAGGGTTAGTCAGACAACATGAAACTGGTCAAGTTTCAGTGTCACTTTTAGCAATTAAAGGGTTTAAAGATAACGGAATTATGATATTGCAGTGATAGCTTGCTCGCCCGTCGCCCACATCACACTCGAACCCATATCCCACAGTCCCTCTAACACCCACGGGAGGAAAGGGGGTGGTGAAATCCTTACCTGTCAACACACGGGTGTTTACAATAAACCTTTCTCATTTTAATGTATATTACAAACATGGACGTCTAATCCATTGTTTGGACGAATCAATCAATAAATATTTGCAGCGTTCAATGGTAAATCCTGAGGATTCGAATGAAATCACGGACCAACATTTGTTTTAAAAATGGAAACTGTATGGTATCGTTCGTCAACAAATGAAGTAATCAACATACGTTGTTATCGCGGTGCAATAACCAATCACATAAAGAAGACACAAAACAGAATGTCTGTTTGGTAGAAAAGACATATTCTGCCTACAGATAATAAGCATCTAAGAAGCTCTTCACATGTAGAGAGTTTTCGCTCGAAAAGGTTTAAGTACTACTTTGTCGGCGTGATTTATCCTACTAATATTATAAACGCGAAAGTTTGTATAGATGTTTGTTACTCTTTCACGTAAAAACTCCTGAATGGATTTTAATGAAACTTTACAGTATAATATAGCTTATAGATCAGAATAACACATTAGGCTACAATTTATAAAGATATTGCGCAGACGAAGTCACGGGCAGCAGCTACTGATAATGTATAAACCTATTCGTGCCACTGCCAAATTACAGCTTTCTAGTACTAGCGGTCGTTGAGATTTTCCGCAGACGTCCGTCTGACAAACATGACGAAACTATAAGGGTTCACAACGGAACCCTAAAAAAGGAAATTAACCTTGAGGAAGTTTTAGGTTAATCTTCAAGGTATATATTGTTGCGGTCGGTCGATAAAAGTACACTATTTTAAAAACCTTGCTACCTATGCATAATAATTATGGTATATGCGTGACCTGAACTCTGGTACCGATACGAGGCATAAGGAAAATTCGTAAATATTACAAACTAATTGCTGTAATAAGTGTACAACGGAAAATGCCGTAACTCTACTAAATTAAATTAAATATATAAAATGTAAATATCCACCATATACCGAACTTTAATACTTAATAACCGCAAAACAGGAAAGATAAGGCAAAACAAACCTCTGGTTTCAAGGTTGAACTGAACTGGGAACTGTTTTCCTGGGTAGACAGTGCTTTGTCATGTCAGTCTATATTTCGTAAATATTTTATTATTCCCATCTGATGATGGGGTCTGCCTTCTTTGTTTTCGCCTTCAACTTTGCCCTGTGACACGTCAAAAACGTCAGGCTTCAGAAACATTGCAGCTCTAGATATTTCTGTATTGAGTCCATCTACCTCTTTTTTGGCTCCCCCGTCTCTCACTCCGGGGTCACTGAGGTTTATGACGGTGTTATTTTATTTATAATAATTTATTTTAACTTCGACAGGTATACACTTCAAACAAATAATTTTCTTAAGACTAAAATATTTGCTCAAAAAAATAATAATAATAAATAAAACAATCTAAACCTACCTTAAAAATTATTGGGACCTAAACTATATGTACAAACGTCCCCTATACCGCTGCCACCAGGCAGGGTGCCCATTAGGCTGGCTGCGTTACCTCGCTGAATGGCTATGCCGATTCGTTGGGCTAGGAACGATCCAGCCCTATGGTCACCGGAGGACCGGATAAGCAAGTAACTTAATTTTTTAAAAAGCTTCAAGCTTTACCTATTTATTGTAAATTAATCATAATATACTCGTACAGTTTCCACTCACCTTTACACGACGTCCTCATTATCGCTTTACACTCGCAATGGGCTCACGGAAGACTAACGAAAGAAGAACCACGAGTATAGCCATGAAAGAGTGACTCTTCATTATCCAATCTAACTTCATTCTCACATATCTTCTAGTGTTAATTCCCTATCTCCTTTCTGAGGTTAGTCGAATATTATAAAGGCTATAACGTTTAAACAATCTTAGGTCACGAGTCTCACAAAACAAAAACTTTTCTGTCACATATAAAGTGCCTGTGTTATTAATATGACAATAACACAGATAAAATAGATACGTTTTTAATATGTCTATGGATTTATTACTAAGGTACTGTTACACGCTCATTACTAGCATGCTTATTAGCAAGCGGGGAAGTGGGAGGGGCCCCGCCCCAGCTCCTCTTGCTAATAAGCATGCTATTAGTATGCTAATAAGCACAAAGCATGCTAGTAATGAGTATGTGTAACAGTAGCTTTACACCAGCACACCCACACAGCGAACTGCGAAACGGCGTTGTTCTAAACAATCGATTACCTTCTCAAAACAATCGGTAATCGTAATAAAATCAATGTTTCATACAATTTGTATCGCCACAACTCTCGCATTGTCATTGTCAAACGAATTGACACCTGTGTCAGTAACCAAACTGTATATAAATAATTAATATAATAATAATTTATAGAAAGATAAACCTGATATATTAATAATCAAAATATAAACCACTTGCTGTATCACTATCAGACAACAGACAGCCTAATGCTGTGTTACTCCACCGAGAAAGAATTTTTAGGTAGTGAAAAGTAAGTTAATCGATTTGTAATAAAAAAAAGTGAATATAGAACGACCTAAACGACTACGACCAAAAATCCAGGAATCTTAAAAAGTCAATCCGAAAATTTCCCATCAGGCATTTAATTTTAAGAGAATAAAAACGACTAATCAGCCAGTTCAAGAAATTATTAAGAATTCTAATGCTTTGCATCTGCGATTTTATATCGACACTTCCTTCATTACCTGATTTACGATATTCCCCTGCTTTTTGTCTGTGTTTTCCCACGGCTCAGGCAGCCTTAGGGTCCGCTTGAAAAGCCAAGTTTAAGTGTACGTAGTAGTACACTTATATTCCAACTCAGAGGGGATATTAGGCTTTATTGAGATTAGTTCGGGCTCCTCTCGATGCACGATGTTTTCCTTCTGAAAAAGACATTGGCTAAAGCCGAGTTTCGTGCAGCCACCATCAGATACATCGGGACAGTGTAGGTGCTCATTAATATCTGAACATGCTCTCTAATGTTTTGCTGGCAGTGGAGTTGTGTTCAGATATGTGTGAACACCAGGGTACCTTTTACTAAACACTTGCACATTAGTTCCCGACGGTCCACGGTGACTGTACTTCGTGCCAGCTTATTTTAAAGAAGCCTTAAGTAATGACATATTTTCTCTTCTTTCCAGATATATCCAGGAATGGATCCATCGCCGAGCAATGCCGACATCTTACTATCAAGATTATTATGAATTGAAACAGCGAAGCATCGCTGCTATGACTTCTCTAAGGGTTTAGTTTGTAAGTATCATCTGTTTTTGTACTGGTCTATAAATAAATACTTTAGGATTAGGACAGTTTTATTCAGTGCAGTAAGCTCATAAAGGTTTGTGTGGTTGGTACAACTAGATATATTTAGATAAATAAATATTTGGCGACAGTCTCACCCAGATCAACCCGGCCCCAAACTAAGCAAAGCTACTTTGGGTACTATGTGACAATATACATAATTAGATAAATACATAGGCAACGTCCATAACTCCGGAACAAATATTTGTGATAAACACACAAATACATGCCCTTACCAGGATTCGAACCCGGGACCTCTAGCTTTTTAGGAAGGATCACTACCAACTCTATCTGCTTTGCCTTCTACACAGGTACACACGCGTTCATAAGTGCATGGGCAATTTGTGAATGAATTCGTTCATAAACTGCCCATGTAATTCTGAACGCGATAGTAACTAGCCTAGGTGACCACTAGTCCTAGCCTAGTACTTAACTTACTAAAGTAATCGGTCAAAATTTTTTGAAATGCGAAAGTAACTCTGTCTGTTCTGAAACTGATCCTAATCCTACCGTTATACCGCATTATCTACTTACACATCTTGTTTGTGTTGATAAATAAAAATTGTTATTTTATGGACTCCGATTATCATCCCTCCGATCATTAAAACTGCCCTCGTTTTTGTATTACCTACCATTTTATTCTAATATTGATATCTCTAACGACGGACGTGACTTGAGTGTAAATTAAAATAAACGATACTAGATCAGTCCTTCCCTTATTCTCCACCTACACTCCTAAAATACCCCCCCTACCCCCACCTAAAATAATGAAATACGGTTTTAAATAATTTCGTGGAATCAAAACTATGCTTTAAACAAAGCTGCTTGAACTTGACACGAAAACTAACTTGTAAATCAATAGAAATATCTAATGCCAAAAAAAAAGATTTAACATTCAACCATATCTGCAGTTAGTGTATTTTACCTATGTAAGTAGGGTATATCAAGTTCTAACATTGATTCATATTCTAGACACTGGAACCAAATTACGTAAACACCAACTTTATTGTCAAGTGCAAAAGCGTGTGTAACTAGATTGTATGACCATGAATGGACATATGTGCTTGTTTTTAGTAAAAGGTGCCACTTTGTCGATTGTTGATAAGTTTCATTTCAAAATGAAATTGTATGACCTCGCGCCTTATTGGCCAAAGACAGTGGTATCTTTCACTAAAAACGATCACATATTCTGCGTCATAAGACTTATAAGTCGACTGGGAAGACACTGATTTTCGTCCTTTTATTCAAAGATCACACACCACAATGGATACGCTGCACGTGGGGCACGGGCACAGCGTCGGCTCCAGTAGGAGCCAGTCGCCGTCCTGCATGGAGACCCCGCGGGAACCTGTAGTCACCGACGCCATCAGGTCCCGCGTGCAGTCACCCTCCACCGCGCTCCACAGCGTGAGTACCGTAAAGCCCAAAGACACTCCAGAGTAGGGTAATAATGTCCGTACCAAAACAAAGGTCCGTACCAAAACAAAGGTCCGTACCAAAACAAGAAGTAAAAAAGGTAGTAAAGTGTGTTGTGAGTGTTTTGGTATGGTACTCGTGCGCGGTCGCGGGCGCGGGCGCGGGCGCGGGCGCGGGCGTGTGCGCGTGCGCGGGCGTGTGCGCGGTCGTTGGGGTGCGGTCGACGGCATGGTTGTGGAGTGGGTATGTATTTATGTGATAGTTAGTAGCAAAACAAGGTGTGTACCAAAACAAGATGTTAAAAATGGTAGTAAAGTGTGTTGGGAGTGTTTTAGTATGTAGGTAGGTATTTATGATAAGCCAATATGGCGAATGAGGAAAAATGTAGGTTGAAATTAATTATAATAAGAAGTTGTTGTTTTGTAAAGATTAATAATAGGAACAGTCAATCAATCGCTTTTGTGCTTGTAAAAATCAATAGAAACACATGCGTTAGTTCTTGGGTTGATGTGTTTTTACGTTAACTGGTCTTTAGCTGTGATAAGTAAGAACCACTATGTCAAACTAATTAATAGGTAACTATGAGGAAAAAGGGTAATAATAACCTACATATTAGTGAGGTCATGAAGCTGTCAGTTGAGTACATTGGTGTATGGTAGAATCATAAACATAACCTACAAACCGTATGGGTGCAGGCTGAAACACCTAGTATCTACTTGTGACGTACTACTATTGCATCACATTACATCAACCTAACCTTGGTACATGAATCCCCAATCTTGTGTATTTATATTGCGTTTATTTAACATATATTGTCAAAATATGTGTGTCAGGTTTAAGATCAATTATCTCGTGTAATTTTAATATCACACACATACATATATAAACGTTTGTAAGCTTAACAAATTATTTAATATCACTCCTGACTAGACTTCAGACGTCTCTCATAAACGTTTACGTCTAACAATTTATTATTTAAAATTGTAAGTAATTAACCTACATAATAATCAATATGTCTGCACCACTTTTGAATCAATTAAATGCTGTTGGGGCTCCTACGACATGGATAAAAATAAAGGACTTGCCTCAAAACACTCCTCTACTCGTAATTTCATGCAAACGTATGGAATCAAAATATCATACAGAAGGACACATCGTAGTGAATATTCAAGACATCGGTAGTGTTTCACTACCAGCCCGCTTTAATTCACTGAACGATGACGCTTTGGAAAAATTAAATGCCGGCAATGTATACATGGTGGTGAAAGGTGCAGTCGGTCGTACTCATGAACTTGAGTTTGTGTAAATTAGTGGGTGTATGTGTGTTACAAAGTGAACTTTTTTGTTTACCATTTGTTTCATACAATACAATACAATACAATAACTCTTTATTGCACCTCAAAACAACAAAAATAACACAAACTGGTATTACACATGAAAAAGAGGCAAACAACAGGCGGTCTTATCGCTAAAGAGCGATCTCTTCCAGACAACCTTTGGGTAGAGGAGACATACACTAAGAAAAGTATACATACAGTAGGTGGTGCAAAACTGGAAAAAGTATAAAAGTATTTCATTATAATAAACTCAATTTTATGCTTATGTGAAAAAAAAAAAAAATGTTTTTATTTATTTTTAACATGTGTTTTTGTGTAATGTTTGGGTTGGTGAATGAAACTCTGGTTAACTCAAATACATTTTCTTTATTTATCAATAATATTTTTTTAAAACAAGTCAATATGTACTTAAACAACTAATTGACAATATTGCTCTTATCGATCCAAGTTTTTTCGTTTAAACCCAACCATTTAACATAAACCTTACTCCCTTTTCGTCTCAAAATCTTCTCTACTAGGTAAATGTCGGGATTCTTAACTTTTTGCAGTTCTTGTTCATAAAAACAACCCGATATTGGCTCTTTATTAGAATCTTGCAAAATATACGTGGTAGGATGAGTAACGTTCACTTTCACAATTTGGAATATTTCAGCAGTCCAATTTGCTGTATAGCCTTTTTCAAAGATAGTTTTATACTTGCTTAATCTGACATAATCACCAACTTTGAATTTGGACGGTGACTTTATCTTTAAATGGTTATAAACTTTAGAAAGTAAAGCTAAAGAGTTCTTATTATTGACCTTTGCAGGAGGCATGTTAATGGTGGAATGTACTCTTGTATTATATCGTTCAGTGACACTTGGTAAAAGTTTGAGCCAGTTGTATGAACCGTTTAGACTGAATAATTGCCAGATCCAGTGTTTTATAGTTTTTATCACACGTTCAGCGATCGATGCTTTCATTGTGGTAAAAGTAGAGTAATGATTTATGTTAAACTTTTTCATAAGATTATGAAAATCTGTATTATAAAACTCTTTACCTGCGTCAGATTGTAAATTTTTAGGATGTCTAGACCCGTTAAGGATGCGTGTCATTGCGTGACATACATCGCTTTTATTTTTAGACTTTAACGGTTGCATCCATAAATACTTGGAAAATGTATCAATACATATCAAAATATATTTATAGCCAGAATTATCTTTAGAATATTTTTGTACATCGATAAGATCAATTTGCCAAGTATCATCCAGACCTTTTTGTATAAATCTTCTTCTAGGAAAATTTTTTCTAGCATATTTGTGTATTTCTTTAACAACATCAGCTTTACTCATATCGTTTCTTCTTATCCGCCGGCGGTTTAGGAGCTAGGGAGATTTTTTTTTTATCCATCGAGGGTTTACTTGGAAGGGCTGGTTTTTTCTTATCCTCGGTGTGTAAAGTGGCTGCTGCTGATGGTGCTAATGGTAGAGTTGGCTTCTTTTTATCATCCAAGTGTAAAGGCACCGGTGTTGGAGTTATCTTCTTCTTCTTTTTATCCAAAGTAAGTTTTGATGCTGGATCACTTTCCTTAACTGCGGTAGTGGTGGTAGTGGAGGGAGAAGAGATAGCGATAGGTGGGGGTGTGAATAACGATGGATTAGTGAAACGTTCTTCTAAAAATTTGATTTTATGAATCAGATCAGTTATATTTTTCTTATTCTCCTTTATCTTTTTTAAACATGTTATGTTTATATTGTCCAATTGAGCCTTTGTAATACAATCGCTCTTGTAATAACCGTCTTGAACTCGTCCGACACGTCTCCCTAAACAATCTATAAAGTCACCTTCAATCTTATCGCCGAAAGGAGACGATCGGACGTCTCCATTCAAATACTGTCCAAACTTGTTGATGGGCATGATGAGACTGATTGCTTATTAATGAGCGAGTTTAATTTATAATGATACCTTCTTCCATGAGCTCTTCGAGGATTGAGTTTATTTCATTGGTATGATTAGTATTTCCTGCGCTCTGTGACGCAATCAGCAGGCGTAATCGATCGACCAACTCATTAGGATTATTCCAGTAAACGATATCGGTACCGGGAAAGTACTGTTTGGTTTTCAACACTAGAGATCGGTTTGAGAGATGCCCACCACCCAATTTTAACTGTTTTTGTTTCATTACAAATGGTTTAATATACTTGATGTACTTATCTCCCCGATCTCCCTGTATTTGACCAAAAGGTGTGAAATTACGACGATGAGCGTTGGTATTTGTTACAATATGAATGTAACGCTCGACATCATTTTCAGTTATCAATTCATCGGTTGGTGTTTTTTGAAACAAGAGCTCTAATAACCCAGGGGTCAGCTTATAGTTTTCAGCTTTCACACTAATCTGTCCTCTATCATAATCAATCTTCAGTTGACCGTCTCCAACAAATATTGTACCATCATTTTTTAAATATGCTCCAAAAGGTACTTTTAAAGTTTTCATCAAACGAGCTATATATTTTCTGGGAGAATCCTGTTTTGAGTGGTCATCTACACTGCTTTCATATCCACCTTCATAATCATCATCATTGTCTTCTTGACTGATGTTCTCCTGCTCCTCCTCACCCTCCTCTTCTGCAGTGTCTTCGTTCTCTGATATGACCACATTTTTTTCTTTTTTTAATGAGTAATTTTTTAACGTATTCTCCTGTTTGAAATGAGATGATGATGATGATAAAATCGGTTCAGATTTCAATTTTTCATTATTTTCCGCTTTAGATATTAAAACATTTAACGGTTTGGTAATTGGTTCAAACGTTTCCTCGAGAGAAGTGCTCAACGCAGACTTGTTCGATTGGAGTGTTTTCAATTTCTTTTTTAATGAATCAACCGACTTTACTAGTTTTCTTTTCAATTGCTTGTCACCAAATACATGATTGACGGAGGTCGAGTCCATGATTGAAATGATGTGAAACAGATGATGCTGTTATCATATATATGCAATCTTAAACCTGTATTACATAATCAAAGCACTTGCGATAACGGCCCTTATCAACACTCTTTTCCTTGTCTATGGTAATAAACGAATATTTATTTTGCCAACACGCTTCACAAGCCTTTTTAAATTGCTCCCAACTCATGTCTGTATTGACATGATCGTTGTAAGCATGACGTAAATTTAATTCATCCTGCTTGAATAGCAGTATTAAATTGGCGTTATCTCTGACCAGCTGTTTAGGTATCTTGCTGTATGTTTGACATAAATAGAAACAGTCCAAATCTCTATGACGTCCCATTGCGAAATATTGACGAATTGTGTCTTGGTCTTGTAATGCCACATCATCAAATATAACAACACTATTTTCCTTGGCCTCATCCGGTGGTATTACATCACTCTTATCGGTATAGGGAAAAAACGACATGCCATTGACCTTGTCGAGTATTTCATTTAAAAACACATATTTCGGTTGCTGGAGAGATTTCGAGTATAGATAAACATTTAAAAACTTTAAACCGTTCGGCTCGAGCAGTAGTGATAACAAAACATTCGTTTTACCACATCCAGACGGTCCGCTGATAAGACAGCGGATGCTGTTTGGTAGCAACGCGCTGTGTTTATGATAATTATGATTCATTACATTATTATCCAGATCCCATGAGTCTATTTTTAGAGACGTGTTTTGTTTTCTAAGCTTCATTATGAAGTAATCAATGAGAAAGCAAGGACGCGTATTTTATACAATTGTATTATAATAATGGGTAACCAAAACACTATTCCTATTATACCTGAAGATGTAACATCACGTCAATTAGACAACATTACTAAACCTGTTCTCTTAAAATTATACAAGAAATATATATGTAATTGGGAGGATAAATTGCCGGAGCATTTGAAAAACGACCCTGATATACAAAGGTATTTTTTCTGTAGACTACACAACGTAGGTTTACCTAGTTTTATTCGTGAGCGCTGTCCTCAATGCAAGTCGGACGGTTGTGTTATGGACGTGGATGAGCAAGATGATATTATTACAGCTAGCGCGTCAATGGAGATTGATGAGCAGGAAGAAGAAGAGTGTACCAAACTAAATTGCAAGTGCGATTGTGGTATAAGTTAAATTATGTACTTAGTCTACAATCTACTTAAGAACACGTATTGCATAATCAGAGTCAGTATGTCATGTAAAGTCGTGAAAGCTAGCGGACGAGGATTAATAAACAATTTGATCAATAAATTACCATTCGAACTTCACTTACCTGGTTATAACTATTGCGGACCCGGTACTAAATTAGACAAACGGTTGGCTCGTGGAGATAAGGGTATAAACGGACTTGACGAAGCTTGTAAACTGCATGACATTGCTTACAAACAAAACGGATCTTTAGATTCGAGACATAGAGCCGATTTGCTTTTGGCGGAAGCCTCAGAGAAACGATTCAAAGAATCACCAAACTCGTCTGAACGTCTGGCTGGTCTTGCTGTAAATAAAATCATGAAATTCAAGGTTAAACGTGGAATGGGTGTACCCCTTTCGCAGGTGATCAAAACGAGTCGTGATGTTGTAAAAAAACGCATAGCTGGAAACGGAAAAAAGAAGCGTGTGGGGGAGAAAAGTGGGAAGAGTGTATCAGTCAAAGCTCTAACAAACATGGCTGTTAAAGCCGCTAGAAAATTTGTAGAGGGTAAAGTGGTAAAAAAACCTCGTGTGATTCCGATACCGAAGAGGGGTGGTTTTTTACCTCTCATCCCCCTGTTGGGGGCTTTAGCAGCGACCGGAACGCTAGCAGGAGGTGTGACTACGGCGGCGAAAAATATCTACGAGATGGTGAAGAGAAACCGAGGCGAAACAAACCCCGTTGGAAAGGGTTTGTATCTCAAACCTTACAAGTCTGGAATGGGGCTGTACCTTTCACCATATCATCATGTAAAAAACTAAATTTACCAAAGCGTCCGCTTACGGATGTTGATATTATGAAATGCTTAAAACGAAGGAAAATACCTTATTTTAGAGGTATCTTTATGAGAAACACCTTACCAGCATCGGGCCCAAACGTAAATGAAACGGGAATTTTGAATTTAGATACCGCTGAAGGTACTCACTGGACTGCATATGTGAAAAAAGGGAGCAATTGTCTATACTTTGACAGTTTTGGTGACTTGAGACCTCCAAAAGAGTTTGTTGAATATATGAATAAAAGACATACTAATCAGATCAATGGGTCATCAGCAGTACGCATTGAATATAATTATAATAGGTTGCAGAAGGACAATGCTCAAAATTGTGGTCATCTATGTTTACACTTTTTGTACAATGCAGTTAAAGCAATGTTTTAATTAATAATTTTTTTTCATTCAAATTTATAAAACGTTTTATTTAAATATCCAAGTTTCCTCATCGTCATCATGTTGATAATGCAAAATACCGCGCACTCGTACGCGCTAATAGAATGTAGCGCGCGCGTACACGTGTGCGCTTACATAACATTGTTATCAACCGGTCAGCTGGGAGCGTGCTATAAATAAAATGCTATAACAATGTAAACAAACGACATACTGTTTGTGACGTTGTGGGAGCAAAGATGTCATCATTTACAATAACTTTGAATGATTATAAATCGGAGCTCTCTGCAGAGTTTTTTCCTGCCATAGAGCTCGAGGATGCTCCTTACGAATGTGCTTTAGTCTATTTTAAAACATTTAACCAAATACCAAATGTCGATGAGAGTAACAACTTGTTTCATTATAGTGATAAAGTTATAGAGATACCCGAAGGGGCTTACGAGTTGGCTGATATCATAAGATATTTAAAAAAGCAAATGAGGTTAACGACACGTGGTGATGGGGATGATGCTGGCAACATTATGGAAATTGAACTAAACACAAACACGTCAAAGTGTTTGATTAGTTCACCGATACACAATGTGTATTTTGATAAACCTCGCAGCATCGGCTCGCTCTTTGGATTTTCTTCCAAAGTTCTCAAAGCGGGGCCAATCATACACATGTCTGATAAGCCCATAGATATTCTCATCACTAATTCTATAAGAATAGAATGCAACATCATTGAAGGATCATTTGTCAATGATAAACCGTCGCATGTGCTTCACGAGTTTTCACCCAGCGTTCCACCTGGCTACCAGATTATAGAGTGCCCTACCAATATTATATATCTTCCGCTTAAAAGAGAAAAGAGTATACAAAGGGTTGAAGTGAGAATAGTGAACGAGCATGATAAATTAGTCAAGTTTAGAAAAGAAAATATTTCAATCAGACTTCACATCAGAAAAGTATAAACAAAATGATAATCTATAAAAACCGAGAGCTATCTGTAGATAGCATTAGTCGGAACCCATTCTCGGCTGTGACAACATCCAAACTTTTACAACAACAACAACATCAATCGTCATCCTCTCAAACAAGGAAAAATATTAAATTGACCCGGTCCAACACCATTTTTCTTGAACGATTAGGCTATAAAATATGTCCGCGTCAGATACAATCTTAAATGTTGGGGAAAAGGTTGCGTTAGATGATAGTATTGAAAGCATTGAAATTCATTCATACAACCCATACAACAATTCATTCAAAAATAACGATGAAGTGAGAATCGCTATCAATAGACAAGATTTAATTGTACTACCACATCAAAGTTGCTTGTTAATCGAAGGTACCATCAACAAGGATTGTACATTGACAAACAATGGCATAGCATTTCTATTTCAAGACATACGCTACGAGTTGAATGGTATAGAAATTGATAGAACTAAAAACTGTGGAATAACCACTACAATGAAAGGTCTAGTTTCATTCGGAAAGGAATCTGAACACGCGTTGGAAAGCAGCTCATGGAATATGGGTACATATAAAGAAATCACAGACGGTGACTTTAGCTTCACCATACCTCTAGCACACCTCTTGGGCTTTGCGGAGGACTATAAAAAGGTGATAATGAACGCGAAACATGAGTTGATACTGAATCGATCAAACACTAACAGCAACTGTGCAATGACAAAAGACGCTGCTAAACATGTGAATATCACAATCGATCGCATTGTTTGGCTCATGCCTGTTATCAAAGTGTCAGATAGGGAAAAACTTCGTTTGATGGGATACATTGAGAATGATATACCGCTTCATATCCCTTTCCGCACGTGGGATCTTTACGAATATCCGTTACTGCCAGCCAACTCTCAAAAACATGTGTGGACCATCAAAACGAGTAGTCAATTGGAGAAACCTCGTTACGTTATCATAGGACTACAGACATCTCGTAGAAATGACGAGACAAAAGATATGAGTCAGTTTGATCACTGTAACTTGCAAAATTGTAAGGTGTATCTGAATTCTACCAGCTACCCGTACACTTCTTTCGATGCAGACTTTGAAAAGAGTTCTTACACGATGCTTTATGATGCGTTCGTCAAGTTTCAACATTCTTACTATGGGAAGGAGACAATTAGCCCAATGGTGACCTTACCACATTTTAAAACAAAGACCCCACTGTTTGTTATCGATACCTCTCGCCAATTGGATACATTCAATTCCGGTTCTGTGGATATTCGAGTGGAGATGGACTTTAAAAAGGGATTACCTGGTAACACAACCGCCTACTGTCTTATCATAAATGACTCATTATTTGAATATAGCGCTCTGACAGGAAGAGTCGTTAAGAGTTATTAAACAGTTTAAATATATCACTTGTTCTGATTGAACGTGCGTATTTAAAAAAGCTAGGAGGAAAAATGTATTATTCTTACTACTACTATCCCAGCTACACAGCCTCTTTAATCAATACAAGCTGTAGATTGGCTCACAGTCTCCACAGCGTGAATCATATCGAGGGTACTGCTGTATCATCATCATCATCGGTAATATCAGACATTCATGTATTTTTAAGACTGGAAACCTTAGGATCGCAAACTGATTTTAAAACGTTTGTGAGCTTTGGAGACATGATTACAATAAGTGATAAGGACTGGTTTGAGTATATAGAAGATTCGAGTAAAATATCTGCTGTTAGAAACTTTCTCGCTGAACCTAGCAGTTTGACTGCTCGACAGATTGTGAATAATAAACGATTACTACCCGCTATGATAAGCGTATCTGCAACAACAACAACAACAACATCAGGAGCAGCATCAGGAACAGCATCAGGAACAGAAACAGCATCAGGAACAGCAACCTCATCCACACCGTTAGGAGCAGTAGAGCCGATTTTATTAGACGCTTATGGTGCTCAACTAATTCTTCATGATGACAATCAAGCAACACTCATCAATCGATCAGATTGGTGGAACATTGAAAGAGTTTTACCAATCGTGAGTGCTCAGTTGAAACAGCTGAACAAGATTAAGGCCACCTACGAGAATCGATTCAATTTCTTCAGAAAGTACTTGAAAAGCGTTCGACCTACGACTGTCGCTCGAGCATTCTTCTTTGTGGATTCTGTGTGTGATCAAAACTCTGTTGTAGATTGTGAACTCAAGTGTTGTGCAATCGATATTTTATTTAATACCTCTTTGTTTAATTAAATAAATGAATAACATTCAACTTGAAATTTGTTTAATTTATTATTACATGTCTATTAACAATAGTGTGTCCTACATACCTACATATACCCATTACCGATAATAATTAATTATTAATTTTCCTTAATGATAAGGAAAATTAATACTATAATATGTTATCCATGTTAAATATGCGGGTTTGACATAATTTGAGTCATTGTTCATTATGAGCTACCACTGTGAATACTGCAGGGAAGATGTCCCTAGTAACAGACTCATTATTCATTCAAAAACAAAACGTCATAAATTATTATGTATGCAAGAAAAATCTGACGGCGGTGCCTATGTAGTCAGTTCAGCGTTCAAGTGTAGAATTATCACATATAGATTCAACTGTATAAAGGACAGACTCAACCCTGAAGCATTTCTATCATCCATCAGATCACAAATGAGGAAACTTTTGAAAAGTGAGGTGCGAACTCATAATGAAATAAAAGTAATTTGTGACTTTCAATGTATGTATATAAAGATTATAACTAGTGAACATGGAGACCAAATCATACATGATCTCAAGTCCTTTTCTACAAAAAGTGTAATTTTAGATTACACCTTTGATTTCAGAACTTTTTTCAACATGATAACAACATCTATTGTTTGCAAAATGGAAGAGTTTCAAGAACGTGACAGCGGGTGGGCATTGGAGAAGATTATGTTTCTAGATTTAAACATCAATAAACATTGCTCGTTACATGCAAGCACTTTTGTTACCCTACCAACATGGATCGCTGTGAAAAAGGCCACTATCAACGTTAGAAATGATGATGAAGCATGTTTCAAGTGGGCGATACTTGCAGCTCTATTCCCTCAGAGCCAAAATCCAAATCGAGTCTGTAACTATGTCAAGTTTCAAGATCGCTTAAACTGGGACGGAATCACGTTTCCCACTAAATTGAAACACATTAAAAAGTTTGAAAAGAACAACAAAATGAGGGTCAATGTGTATGGAATAGATGATAAAGATAAACAACTGATTGTACCTTTATACATCTCACGTCATATTTCCAAAGATGTTAAGGCTCCACGTATCAATTTACTATTTTACGAAAACAATAATACGAATCATTACTGTACTATAACAAGCCTATCCCGATTGCTAAAATCAGAAATGGGCAATAATAAAAGGAAATATTTTTGCGATGGATGTCTTCAATACTTTAGATCGATTGAAAAATTGGATCTACATTTGAAAATGGGCTGTAGTCAAATGGTTATCAAACTTCCTGATGAAGATTACTTTATACAGTTTAAAAACACCCATTACAAAATGAAAGTTCCTTTTGTAATATACGCTGATTTTGAATCGATTTTATCACCAGTCAATCGAAAAAACAGTGAAACAAAAAACACCTACAATATTAATGAACATATTCCTTATTGTTTTGCATACTACATACATTGCAACTATAATCGGAGCTTATCAAAGTTTTTCTCTTATCGCGGGCAAGACTGTGTTGAACAGTTTGTTAGAAATATAACTGAAGATGCTCTGAAAATTGGTGACATACTGAAAAATACCCACCTTCCCTTAGATCTCGTCAGTCTAATGGAGACAGACTCTACAACATGTCACATTTGTGGAGAACCACTAGAAGATGATTGTGTCATTGATCACTGCCATCTAACTGGAAAAGTACGAGGTAAAGCACATAACCTGTGTAACTTGAACTATATCATCCCCAACTATTTACCGATAATATTTCACAACCTCAGCGGATACGATGGTCATTTATTTATCAAGGAACTCGCCAAATCGGGCGATAAGATTGAATGCATACCTCACAACAAGGAAAAATACATTTCATTTACACAAAAACTTAGAAACATTACACTCCGATTTATCGACTCTTATAAATTTATGGGAACCAGCCTCGACAAACTTGTGAGCAACCTCTCACTAGATCAATATCAAATACTACCAAATCATTTTACATGTCACTCTGATGAAGATAAAGCGAAGCTCATTAAACTACTATCACGAAAAGGTGTTTTTCCCTATGAGTATCTAACCAGCTGGGATAAACTTGAAGACAACACGCTACCGCAACAGACCGATTTTTATAGTAGTTTGACTGACTCACATATCAAGGACGAGGACTACCTTCACGCTCAAACGGTTTGGGAAAAATTTAACATTAAAACTCTAGGCGAATATGGTGATTTTTACCTCAAGACTGACGTACTCCTTTTAGCAGAGGTGTTTGAAAACTTTCGGAAAGTTTGTTTGGAAACATACAAACTGGATCCTTGTCATTATTACACCGCACCAGGCCTCTCATGGGACGCTATGTTAAAATATACAAATGTAAAAATCAATCTTTTAACCGATTATGAGATGATTCAATTCATAAAAGGCGGAATAAGAGGCGGTGTAAGTCAAGTTATGAAAAGAAACTCTACCGCTAACAATAAATTCATGAGACACTATAATCCGAATGAAGAAAATAAATTCATTAGCTATCTAGATGTTAATAACCTTTACGGATGGGCTATGAGTCAATACCTCCCCATTGATGATTTTAAATGGTTAAGTCAAGAGGACATTGAGCAGTTCGATATCTCCACCATTGACCGCGAAGCCTCATATGGATACATTTTAGAAGTGGACTTGAAGTATCCGCAACATTTACATGACGCTCACAAAGACTACCCATTCTGTGCTGAAACTAAAGCACCACCCAATTCAAAAATAAAAAAGCTTTTATTAACACTAGAAAATAAATACAAATATATTATTCATGGCGTCAACCTGAGACAGTGCATTGAACACGGACTGATTTGTGAAAAAATCTATAGAATCTTGTCTTTCCGTCAAGCACCATGGCTCAAACCCTACATTGACTTAAATTCTAAAAAAAGAGCTCAAGCAACCAGCAAATTCGAAAAGGATCTGTATAAGCTTCTTGTAAATAGCATATTTGGAAAAAGTATAGAAAATATTGAGAAACGTAAGACTGTACATTTATGTACACATTGGGATGATATTAAAACCTTCTCAAAACCCTTTTATGGACTCGAACGATACATTTCGAAACCTAATTTTCATAGCTGTACCATTTTCTCCGAAGACTTGGTCGCCGTTCAACTGAACACCACTTCGATTTTCTACAATAAACCCACATATGTAGGATTATCCATTTTAGAATATTCCAAAGCTTACATGTATGACTTTCACTACAATTACATGAAGCCAAAGTATGGTGATAACGCATGCTTGATTTACACCGATACAGACTCATTCGTGTATGAAATCAAAACTGAAAACTTTTTTGACGACATCCGACCGGATTTAGAAACCAAGTATGACACCTCCGACTTCCCTCCAGACAACATTCACAATTTCCCCAGAGTTAATAAGAAAATTGTAGGTGTTATGAAAGATGAAACTCATGGACGAATCATCACTGAATTCATAGGACTGAGATCAAAAATGTACGCTTACACGCTTGATAAGGACAGTGATGATGATGATGATGATAATAAAGAAGCTATATTAGTTAAAAAAAACAAAGGCGTCACTGCTGCCTCCGTTCGGAAACTTTTATTTAACGACTACAGAGATTGTATACACCTGACCAACACCTTTTATGACAATATGCATACCATCGTCAGCGATAAACACAGACTGTACACTCAAGTCAGGAAAAAGAAAACTCTATGTGGACTTGACAACAAGAGGTTTATCAATACCGATCACGTCACCACTTTACCTTGGGGACATTATTCCATTAATATATTGTAAAATATTTCATAATAAATTTATTACATAAATAAAATTGTTTTAATTAACCGCTACACCATCTCTATACCTAACCATTGCTCAATACCACTCATTAGAATAACAACTTCTTATTATAATTAATTTCAACCTACATTTTTCCTCATTCGCCATATTGGCTTATCATAAATACCTACCTACATACTAAAACACTCCCAACACACTTTACTACCATTTTTAACATCTTGTTTTGGTACACACCTTGTTTTGCTACTAACTATCACATAAATACATACCCACTCCACAACCATGCCGTCGACCGCACCCCAACGACCGCGCACACGCCCGCGCACGCGCACACGCCCGCGCCCGCGCCCGCGCCCGCGCCCGCGACCGCGCACGAGTACCATACCAAAACACTCACAACACACTTTACTACCTTTTTTACTTCTTGTTTTGGTACGGACCTTTGTTTTGGTACGGACCTTTGTTTTGGTACGGACATTATTACCCTACTCTCCAGGATACCTACACGTGTAGCACAGCGTCGGCTCCAGCAGGAGCCAGTCGCCGTCCTACACGGAAACCTTGCAGTCACCATCCACCGCGCTCCACAACGTGAGTACTCTACTGGCGTTGACAGAAAAACCTCTTTGTCACTCTAATATGCAAGTGTGACAGAGATGGAGAATCCGCAATCGTTCGATTTTCGTGGTACTAGTCCTGGATGCACGTGTAGCCCAGCGTTGGCTCGAATAGCGGATATTGGTTAGTCTCCGTCCTGCACGGAGACGGAGCGGGACCTTGCAGTTTTTTTATACTGACTTCATCAGGTCCCGTGTACATTTGCCGCACTCCACAGTGTAGAGCCCTGATACACTCCAGGATACGCGTGAAGCAAAGCGTCGGATTGAAAACTATGAAATGTGAAATATATGAACTTAATGTTAATAATTTATTAGACTCTTACATTACAACAATCCCATCAATGCCGTACCGCTTTGTTATCCGCTACACAATTATTAAACTAAAATCAGTGCATAATCCCGTAGATAAGGCTATCTGTCCATCACTCCGAAAATTCCGGTCATTAGCCACAAGGCCGCCTATTTCAGTTAAACCAGTTATTTTTTGCCTAGTGATGAGTATGTGATACGAATATTTTGCACCAGTAGCGCGGGACGTGCATGATAATCTATGTATTGAAATTAGCTCTATGATGCTTGTCATTATATGAGTTCAGTACGACTAACTTGTAAGGTTTTTTTAAAAATTTAATACAAAGCATTAAGACAGACATATCTCCAATTGAGCATGTTCGTTATTCTGGACACTAACTCCTATCATTTAGCATACTCGTAATAAACGTGTATCCAACAATCTATAGTCTTGACAGCTGCACATTAGGTATATAAATGTGTCATATTTCCCACGGTTGTGAAGTTTATCATCTCAATAGGCACTGCATGGTCTGAATAATGAAATAGCTTTGAAGTAGAGACTGCTGATGCATAGATAACTGCAGTTCAGAGAGTTCTACTTTAAAGACCTAGTTTAGTATACATTTTAACCACACCCCTCGAGAAAAGGTCTTATTCGTTTTAAAGTGGTTCGAAACATTGCATTTTATCTACATGTGAGACAAAGTAATCTTCTTCACCGTCGTGTGACCACCCAGAAGGTTCGCATTGTTGTTTTTGGATGGCTAGGCTTTCCCGCTGGTCAAAGTAGCTGCTACTAGCCCTCTGGTTACCAGAAACAGCATGCAAGCTACGACGTTAAAAAAGTTTTATACTTATATGAATTTGTTTTGAATAAACGATTTTGACTTGAAATGCACTAGCTAGGGTCTTCGATTCGATAATTTTTTTGGTATGTTCGTTATGCGATTCTTCATCAATTATTTTTATACGACTATGGGTGGCAATATGGATCATGGAAAGCGGTCATCGTATCCTATGGACGCCTGTAACTCCAGGGGAGTCACATGCGCGTTGCCGGTCCATTTAAATCTTGTACACTCCTTTTTTGAAGAACCCCATACTGTAATCTTTCGGGAAAACCTCGGCAGCTCATGCCGGAGCCTCTGCCGGAGGAAATTCCTCTGAAACCGCACAGTTCGCGACCATTTTGGTTGCAAGGTGTGTGGATGTGCGCCCTGTCGATCGCAAGCGGTGCGATGGTGAAAGTGGACGTTGCCATCATGTCAAACAATTCTTCAGAACACAACCCATTGTATAGGTGATAGAACACGCATTAAGAGGCAAAATCTCGAGCTTCGATTCGTAATCGATTCAGATGTTTCTTTATGCTTTAAAGGGAAATATTCTTAACAAATTCTATGAGGACAATCTCGGGGTCTTATAAGCTTCGAAACTTAACCATAAAGCGAAGTAATTGAATTTGATTCGCAAAACAAGCACGTCCAAAGCTTTCGTGCTGGCGAACTCTCACGAATATCCGAAATTGTATACGGGCTACTAAAGCTTGTGGCATGTTTGCTGTCGCTTAAGAAGCTGAGAAGTTTACGCATATCAAATTTATTTTAAGATACAATTTTATTATTATTTTCATCATGTTTTTGAATAGTTACACTGCCCTGGGGGCACTACTGGGGCCTTGGTCACTTTTTCTGTAGAATATGACATCTCTTTCAATTTATAATTTGTATATACTAGTGTGACTACTTAAAAACCGGCCAAGAGCATGTCGGGCCATGCTTAATGTGGGGTTCCGTAGTTTACCGTCCGTCACAACAGGCGAATCTAAAAAGAGTTTTATAGACACCATGCTTATAATATGATATTAATTATTTGAACCAATCTATAAATCTTCATGCAAAACCATAGTAATTTTAATTCAAAAGAAACTAATAATGATGAACATGTAGGTGAAGGCGATTTCATATTAACAAGGATTCTAACAAAGATCAAACGAATGCTGCAGCGGATGTTTTGCTGAGCTGATGTTTTCTTGGATTGATCAGGTTTTATTGGGCTATTCGTAATTGGTAACACGAATTCGCTCGTGATCGTGGCGCCGCTCTGGCGGATAAAGCACATTAGATACATATCTATTATCTAACAGACGTATACCCCTCGCACCGAATGATGATACGTATGACAGCTGTCAGTTTGACACAATCTCTGTCAAAAAGTGACATTGTTGACAGGTAATGTACTGAGGTGACACCTGTCATTCATACGTATCATCATTCGCTGCGAGGGGTATAGATGTAGATAATAAAATAGATAGTATGGAAATGTCTGTTGAACCCTCAAAAATTCATAGTTTTTTATCACACCTGCTCGTAAATGGTTATAATTATTACATGCAAGCAAACTTAGACTATTGAGCTGTATTTAGCATGGGCTTATGCAGCTAATTAAGTCTAAGTAATGGTCATCCGTAATAGATTTCCATACTACTTACCACCCGCCCGGGCCTACCATAGCACCCGCGCCCTCATTGTAATGTAGACTGTGCTACTATACTACCATACTACCACTAATCATTATTTATTTATCTGCCTAGTAAGTATATTTATTTCCTCGCAAACGTGATGAAAAACATTGTATGTATCACGGGCGGCACAAGAATTAGGTACGAACTCCTAAAATTAAATTAAAATTACACTCATGAAACTTTTTGTTTACCGCCCTTACATACACAATGATTGTCGCAGTGAGTTGTCGTCGCTTGCAATTCCAACGTCACCACACATAGCTGTTTTATTCAAAGTTTTTCTCCCAACTTCTTGTTTTTTTTTTTACTACTATACTATATCTACTCGCGAATCGCGAGCTCTTTCGATCTTAAATAGTACCTATGAGAAAAAAGTATCTTAAACTTTCCATACATCTTTCAAGCCTTCCATTTCGTGTATAAAATCTATGAAAAAATGGTAACGGAATCGGAAAATAATCTTGGGACACTTTTTTCTGTCACTTACTCCTCGTATAACGATTTCAAATTCCATGTCTAAGAATGATTATTTCCTACGTCATTACCAATATCTACTCATTACTCTAATCTATATTATGTATAACAACAACACAATCAATCAGGGCTTGCGTGTTAGATCGTTATCTATCTCCATTTGTGATTGCTTTGATTCTAAAATCAGTTGGTCTTCTCACTTACTAACATACAGTCTTTAAAGAGTACTTGAAAGTCTTGTTGCAGTATTTAAAATCATTAGATGTGAAGACTAGTCATCAAAGCTGAGTGTTACAAACACTAAATGCAAAATAAATTTAAAAACGATTAGGGACCGGGTGTAAGAATCTCGTTGAAAAATCAGTTGGTCTTCTATCTTTCGAACATAGTCTTTAAACAAGTAAGTGCTTGCAGGGTGGAAAAAACTTTGTGTTGTATTGAATGTGAAGGCTAGTCATCAAAATTAAGTGTTATTCTAAATGATTACATACAAGTAACAAGTTAAATGAATTGGGAACACGGGTGTAAAAATCTCGTAAAAAATGGCGTGCGAATCGGAGAGCTCTGTGCTACTTCGTTTCGATGACTGGCACGATAGATGTGTGGAGTTTGTAGTACAAGCAGTTGTGTTGGTAGTGGGGAATCTGCTGTTGTATAAATTGAGAATGCTGTTGCCATCACAAACGTAAAAGGTAAATGTTAAGTTTTAAGTGTCACTTCCTTCTACCAGCTAGTCTATTATGGTCGGGGTTTTAGCGACTATCACCGTGGCTGTCACGTTCTAACAAGTTTGTAAGTGCGAAAATGACGCAAGGCGTGATAGTCGATGAAATGGCAACCATGATAGCCCTCCGTTAACCAGAAAAATTCATAATTAAAAACGTTTAAAAACGGTTTACCCGGTTGATGCAAGTGCCCCTAACCTAAATGATATTCAGGGATATGGGTTCTCATGCTGATCTCTATTGTAGGCATTTGTAAAATACATCGGTTATCATTAATTCTTCACCAGTACTAAAACAGAATATTGTGTATAAAAAAGGAAGTTAACAAGATTTTACGAACGGGAGGGAGTTGAAGTCTGAAGTCGAAGGCGGGGATTTATGGACCTCATCGCTTAATTGTATGGACGTAGGTACAGTCGACGTCAAAGATATGTTTACACTTTTGCACCTTATGACAATGGGTTAAGGTATCAAAGTGTAAACATATCTTTGACGTCGACTCTACCTATTTTACGAGCAAGTGCCATGAATAAATATGTTATAGTGTCTCTTACTTTTTTGCACACAGTACTTTTACTTACTGTAAAGACAGTTTTTTGTTGTACTTAATAAACAACATATAGGTATTTCATCAGGAAATCATCAGGAAAAGGCTAATAAAAGTGTACATCTGGAGCATAGCGTTGTACGGGTGCGAGACGTGGACAATGACACAGAGGGATAGAGAACGACTTGAAGCCTTTGAAATGTGGTGCTGGCGGCGGATGGAGAAGATTAGTTGGACCGAGAGAAAATCGAACGTGGAAGTTCTCAACCTTCTGCAAGAGCGGAGGTCCCTATTGCAAATCATTGAGAATAGAAGAGGGAAAATGTTTGGGCACCTATTACGACACGACGAATTCATAAAGAATATTGTGGAAGGGAAAGTAGAAGGAAGGCGGAAGAGAGGGAGGCCAAGAAGAACGTACATGGATCAGCTTAAGGAAAAGATAAACGTCGTGTCGTATCAGGCGGTCAAACGAAAGGCTCAAGAAAGAGATACATGGAAATTGCTCCACCGACAAGAGTTTGACTCTTAAATTTATGATGATGATAGGTATTTCAATGTAATGTAACAAAAATATCGTTAATCTTTTACTACCATTACCAATAAAGCGATCATATATCTCTCAATGAGCAAATTGATTGAAACCAAACCATTCTTCGAAAATATTTATATCACAAAAATAACACCTTGAAGAAGCCATTAGGGTGTTAGGTCACTGATTAACACGCTAAAGCCCCTGGCGACGGGATCGTGTCGGCAATAGCCCGGACAACGGAATTGCGACCCAGCCGGCGTGGAGCGTCCGAGGCCGCCGTGAGTGCAGCGTGAGGCAGCTGTTCCACTGCCCTCTCCCTTTCTTAGAAGGTCAGATCTAAGCTTTTTTTATTTTCCTGGACGTACTCCAGGATGGCGCCCATTCTTTTATATTAAACGTACAAGTGATCCAAAACCTGTAGCAATTTCGCTAACCCACCTCTCTCTCTCTATCCTCGTTAGTCGGTAGCCTTAACTTTAGAGAATTATAAGATTGTGAACTAGCTTGTAAACTTTACCTACTGTTGTAGACTGTAAAAGGCTCTTAATTCTAATTAATTAAAAACAATAAATTTATGTGTAGTTTAAGTCAAATTTTAATTTTGTTGTTATTTTAATTACCTTTTAACATGTTTTAGGCTAAGTTCTTTTGGAAATTGTTATTTGGTATATACTAATAAATAAATATTTATATTGATTACCTAATTAAAAACATAGTGTAACTAAGTTTGCTTGTTTCTATTCAATCCTATAATCCGTTCCGGGACCCTCGAGTACCCAGGTAACAATTGGCCATCCGTTAACCAGAAAAATTCATAATTAAAAACGCCTGGTTAGTTGGTTTACCCGGTTGATGCAAGTGCCCCTAACCTAAATGATATTCAGGGATATGGGTTCTCATGCTGATCTCTATTGTAGGCATTTGTAAAATACATCGGTTATCATTAATTCTTCACCAGTACTAAAACAGAATATTGTGTATAAAAAAGGAAGTTAACAAGAATTTACGAACGGGAGGGAATTGAAGTCTGAAGTCGAAGGCGGGGATTTATGGACCTCATCGCTTAATTGTATGGACGTACAGTCGACGTCAAAGATATGTTTACACTTTTGCACCTTATGACAATGGGTTAAGGTATCAAAGTGTAAACGTAGCTTTGACGTCGACTCTACCTATTTTACGAGCAAGTGCCATGAATAAATATGTTATAGTGTCCCTTACTTTTTTGCACACAGTACTTTTACTTACTGTAAAGACAGTTTTTGTTGTACTTAATAAACAACATATAGGTATTTCAATCTAATGTAACAAAAATATCGTTAATCTTTTACTACCATTACCAATAAAGCGATCATATATCTCTCAATGAGCAAATTGATTGAAACCAAACCATTCTTCGAAAATATTTATATCACAAAAATAACACCTTGAAGAAGCCATTAGGGTGTTAGCTTCCCGTATAATACCGCTCTCCGTACAAAAGGTCTTAAGTGTTGTATATTTTGTATTGATATACGTCTATTTATAAAAAGTATGTTAATATAAAGATGCGGGAGCGAACAATGACGACAATAGAGACATTAGGGATGACTCAGGAATGGTGTAAAGTTACTTGTGGGAAAACGATGGGTATACGTGTGGTTAATGTGACGCGAATGGCTGATAGGATGTAACTGACAATACTGACATTAAATGTTGTTTATATGAACTATTTGCTGGCCATGTACGTTCGGGCATATCAATTGCCGGCCATATACGCTCGGGCAATCCGTCAGATGTCTAAAGTGGGCGTGTCCGCCGGACATCCGCCAGACAAATTTCCCATACATTTATCGGCAGATCTGGCGGATATGCCCGAACGTATATGAGCCGCTAATGAATGGTGAAGTCTGGGGGAGTGGACATGCCCACTATGAATATCCGACGGATTGCCCAAAAGTATATAGCCGGTAATTAAAGTGTCATTACGTATAGAGTGAACTTGGAGGCGTAACCATAAATTATTTTTTTTACAAGCTTTTAGTTAACTTGCCCTGTTTTTTTGGTAATTTTTTACATCATCATGATGGTGACCGATGGTGGTCATTGAAACCCTGTGATCAAACAACGCAACCTTGTTGTATTTGGGTTTATTTCGTGTTAAATGTGACTGTTTGTTAGACTTGTCTCGATAAATAGGTATAGTCGAAAGTGATAAAAAAGTGTTTTGTTGCGTTTCATTTTTCACCCGGTATAAAAAGCTTAGCGGATGTAAATGTCCCGATAAACGGACATATGACATGTTAGTGTTAAAAAGGGTTAAGTAGTGTTTTTGTGTGCTTGTCAGTTGGCGTTGAAATAGGTGAACTTTCAGTGTCACTGGAAGGTGCCTTTTTACACACAATGGAACGGACAGAAATTTATGTTGCCAAATTTAACTTATTAAATTACTTTAGTGTGATCTTTTTTCACCTATTCTAACTTAAGATACCTCAATTTATAGTATTAGGACAGTTTACCAGCTCATTGTAAAAGTTTTTTTTTTTTGTAATAATATGTCAATAATACTATGTGATTATTATTAGTAGAAGGTACCTTTGTCGCTAGCCGATATACCCTAATGCCATAAAGATGTTTAGAAACGAACCTTATGAACAAGCGACTAAGTGGTCGGTACCTTTAACGAAAAACAAGCCCAAATAGTGATAGGTTATGCTTAGCTTAGATGGCAGTATTTACCGCAAGTCTCTTCAAGCAAGTCGCAAGTGTCAATTGAAATGTAAAACTTGTAATGGGGGTGCACTGAAAACCAGGGCTGAGGTTGCTGCCACAGGTAACGCTGAGTGCAGTCCTTTTGTCACATAGTTGTGTTGTTTAGTGTTTAATATTTAATAAGAATGTGTGCTTGTTTTTCTTTCCTTTTTTTTGTATTCTTGTGTTTGTGACAATAAATAATTTTCTATTTCTATTTTCTATTTCTTGTGCCCAAATTGTACGACAGATATCGACGTTTTGATAAACTTTTCGTAAATAGTCAATAATGTCTTCAAGTCGCATTATATCGGAACTGGTCGTACTTCTTGCTTATTAAATTTTTTTACATCGAGAATTGACACTATTTGCAAAATACGACGGGAGGCGCCTACAAGTTCTTTTTGCTCGCTTGGACGATTTTTTCAACATTTTCTTATCAGATTATGAAACTTATCAGATTAAGTCTAAACCGATCACCACAATTTATGTATTGCATACTATAATTTACATGAAACTGTGGTGTGAGTGTGCTGTGCTATACTAACTCAGTGTGATACTACTGCCCCACTTGGCAACTTCTCCCGTTTTTTGCGCCTACAATTTCATACATGTCATAACTTATTCCGATACTGTTTACGTAACAAATGGTAATTGCTTTTACTATTTAGCAAGGAAATATATAATGTGATTTTCGTTTAAAATGATTCTATGTTTTTCCTCTGTACAGTAGTATACCGATTATGTTTATGAATCGTTATGATCTTTCAAATCTATATTTTTGTAAATATAGATTTGAAAATTGTTTGCTTACCAGTTAAAATAAGCATAACAATAACTACGTGTTACAGTATTTAGTTATCAAATCTGCTGAATAAATATGGTTTTTGACAAAAAAACTAATTTTTGATACAATACGGTCAACTTATATACTCATCGAAGAAATTCTAAGAAACCCAAACACAATGGGAATTTGTTGTTTCATCACCATCACGGAGTTCCTATGGCCAACTCCGGTCGCCATCATCCGATCAGCTCGATGGTACCATAACATTGTAGGTATTGTCATCCAACATACATTAGAAAAATGACGTACGATTAGACAGAGAACTTACTAACTGTCGTAAAATGATCACCTACTGTACTTTGATATTTAATACTTAAGAACCAACTTATTTTGTTAAAATGCTAAGAGATATATTGCGTACTACTTATAGTTTATAATTAAGTGAATAATTAAGAATATTAATAATATTGTCCTTTTGCTGCCTGAAACACAGGGAATCCTAGTTCAGGCATTGGTAAACCACTTCTTCGTTTAAAAAATCTTAGCCTGTAAGAGTAACCTCTGTATTTATACTTTTTTGAATAAATTATTTGTATTTGTTGTTGTTTGTATTAAATTCACGTGTTTTGGTTTATTAGAATAACGGGAATTAAGTCAAATTCAGCGTACACACACGTACATTTCAAGTTAAATAAAAGCTTATAAAAAGTTCATTAGATTCGGTAGACATAACTTTTTGCCTGAAACTGACAATGAAACTGTAAGTTGTTGCAAATTTTTAGGATTGTCTTATAATTGTATTGTTTCTTCCACAGGAGCCTTCATCGAGCTCGTCTTCGCGGCACGGCGACCGCGTCACGCACCACGTCAAGTCGCACTCGCGGGACTTGGGCAGCAGTCCGCTGTCCCGGGACCTTGGCAGCAGTCCGCTCATCACCGCCGGCAGCGCGTCTAGAGAGTGAGTACTACCAGGGCGGTGTCACTCCGCGGTTTACGTTGTATCAAACTTGGTTTTAAGGCGGCCTGAACTGTCAGGGTCCGTGCTCCCGAATGCGTTCAGGTATATTTATATTTCAAACAACGTACTTATACTAATTTATACTTCGACTATATAATACCAATACTAATAAATAATTTATAAAAACGTATTCTAATACTATTTAAAAAAAAAACAATTTTATAAAATTAATATTAGCATTCTGCACTACCACGCAGCGCAGCACGTGGCAGCACGTTGACAACCCTAAAGTCTATGGATGTTTGACGATTGCATTTCTCCGTCCGGTTGTACATAACATGTAGTGTTTAATGCCTATACACCGTGTGTATTCGATTTCCGTAAAATTCGACCCGTTGTTTTTTACGTTAAGAGAAGATGTTTGATATATCGCGTTTTTTCGATTACGAAATAAATAAAAAGTTTTTTCATACAAACATTACACTGTTAAAGATCCTAATCAATTACAAGTATGACAAAGCTGAAACTTTAGACATTGCCAAAACACAGCTTAGTAGTTGGTTTAGTAACCCTTTACACTGGCTCAGCTAATATATTTATTTCTTGAATTTCTCAAAAACTAATAGAGTTACGACACTAGTTTCTTAGAGAAATTATCTCGATTTAACCGGAAGAATCTTCCATTAACGTTAACGGAAATGTATCAAAACAGGGTGTATATGTATGTATCTATAATCTGACAAGGATAAAAACTAACATTTTATATTTAATTCCAGTCTCGAAGATTCCCCTCAAAAGAAGATCCTGTCCGGTATAATAGCGCCGGGCGAGTACGCGGCTTCAGTGTATCACAGCCCAAACAACGCGTCCTATCTGTCGTCTGCCGACGAGTACGGCTCACCGGGGTATAGAGGTAAGATATTATTGCAGCGCGTCCATGAGCGCGTGTGACAGTTCTTACTCAATTTGTGCCGCGAGGAGGTAATAAATGAAATTCGATCTTGGTTTGTGCGGAGAGTTAGTTGTGCGTCTATTACGATACATTGGCAATAAACAAATATATGTTAGTACGACGCACGTCGACGCTGTCGAAAGCTGACGGAAATTAAGAGGTCGCAGAGCGTCCTGTGGAGCCCTCATTGGGGGATTGTGTTGTCCAATAAACCATTTCATTTTTAAGGATCCGTACCTTAAAAGTAAAAATCGGAATTCTTGTAGGATCACTTTCTTGTCCGTCCGTCCGTCTGTGTGTAAAGGCCTTTTATCATTGGAACGCGTAGAGGTAGCTAGTTGAAATTATATAGGTCTGCGGTCCCTTGAAGCTGCTAAAAAAACCAAACCTCTACGTCAACGCAATCAAAAGATAAGGCCGTTTAAGTCGCATACATTTACAATGGGAATCAAAATTTATAGGCTACGTCCCGTTGACCTAGAATCAGGACCCGTTTTACCCTTAGGGTACAGAACCCTTAAAACATGATGAATTTTAGCCTGAATACGAGTTTTGTGACGCAAATAAGTAGAATCATTTGTAGCGGTACACAAATACGGTGTAAGACATGACTAGTCATATACTCTGGCAATCGTTGCCAATAACAGAGCAAGACACGCGTCGTCATTTTATTTATCGTCGAACATCAGACGTCAGTGCACTCGTGACGTCACTTGGCAACGAGCGCCCGTGAACTCGAATGGAGTTGTATAGTCCACCTTATCGAAACATTAATATTTATAAGTGAAATAAAATAGTCCAGTCTAGAGTCGAAGATCGTTGATATAGCCCAACTCACACATACCTTACGAAATCATGGTTTAAAAATATTATTTCAAATCAACAATCCATTGACTCACAATTAATCAGTATGTTTTTTAAGTAAGTAGTATATTTAATTTAAGAATTTATTATTATAAGTTCTGACTCAAGAATTACTGATAACGAGGGGTTCCTGACTTAATGTGATTGAAATACGATGTTGTTTTATATGCCTATACGGAGTATTTAGATTAGGGTTCTTTTGTTTAAATCTATTAGTAACATATACTTTTTTTTCATATCAGCAGCAGATGGCGACTACACCAACCATGGTAATTATACTCATTAAATAATATTTATAATACTTTAAATTCACTGAACTTAAATATATGATTTGTTGTCGAGTTGTTACTTTTCTGATACAATTCGTTTTGTAACATTAATTATCAAAAAAATGTGTTTTTATTTAAGGGAAGGAAAATCGAGCGAATATTGAAAATTGATAAGCATAATCAACTACAAAAATAAATACCTAAATGCCTTTTTCACAATGATTTACGTGGAAACCAGAAACGCGTTGTTTTGCTAGTGCCACTCTCGCGGTGACCTTGTCACGACGTATTTAAGTGTGCTTACATTTGTACTTTAACCCAAACTGGAGATAAAAAAAATAGTGAATGCTAAATATTGAAGTCCCATGTATAAGTGGAAATCCATCGGCAGTTTTAAATTGCACCTTATCGTGTGCATTGGTTAATTTTAATCCTTTTTTTGTCGGTGAAAGTGTAAAAAAAACCTTACAAATATTGCCCAAAACGAGTACCTAAATAATTATGATTTTACCAGAACTACGTAAGAGTTTAGTCAACTTATTTAAGAGTAAGTATGTATTGAATTGTGTAATTGTTTGGGGTATAAAATATTTTGTATATAAATTAAATCGGTACAACCAAAAATAATATACTGAAAATTATTACACGTATATCTCTGTAAATGTCTTAGTCTGGTCTGTCATTGTAAATGTTTAAAACGAAATGTATTTTTCCGTTTGTTTAATTTTAGCGTTTTCAGAATGGCACTAAGAAACTTCTCGTTTTCCAAAAAAAAACCTGCCGTGACTTGTTTTTTTTTTTCTGAAAACAAGCTTGTTAATTTAAGTAAGATTTAATAATTAAGAATACTTTGGTATTCTTTGGCTTCATTTCTATTTTTGTTTCAGACGACAACGATGGGCCAAACACGACGTCGTCGAAAGCGCAAGCCGCCATCCTGCACCTGCAGAGCAAGGTCGAGCGGACGAAGGAGCTGATACGGCTAGAGCAGACGATACGAGATGGTAACACCACAGACTATATAATAGTTCTTTAGAACATATATTACCTCGTAGAAAAAGCGAATACAAACAGTTTAAACACTACGCAAAAACAGCCGACGCTCGGCCGCCCTCTGTGCAGGGGCACAACGCTAGCGTTGCCTATGATTATGGTAATATTATATGCGGGAGCCATGTGAGTGGCAGCCCGTTCATAATTTCATTTTCTTCGGAGACACGAGACAAAAGATAATCTATTCGCGTATGCGCAGAGAAATCCGTATGCCTGGTAATTGGTATATTCCTACAAACCTTCAAGAAAAAAACGTGTTCCCAAATCAAAGGCCGGGAACGCACCTGTAACCCCGCAGGTCTTCAAAATTGTCAATGGGCAGCGATAACCATTAGGCGATACGTCTACTCGTTTGCCTCCTATTGTATAATACTTCTAAGACAACGTAGAGAGAAAAGGTGTGGTGAGATTCTTATAAAACCGGCCAAGTGCGAGATGGACCCGCGCACGAAGGGTTCCGTACCATTATTTTTAAAAACGGCAATAAAAACACGTTTGTAGTATGGGAGCCCCCTTAAATATTTGTTTTATTCTGCTTTTTAGTATTTGTTGTTATAGCGGCAATAAAAATACATAATCTGTGAAAATTTCAACTGTCTAACTATCACGGTTCTTTAGATAACATAACATAGTAATAGTGTCTCGTTTTACCCTTTGGGTATGGAACCCTAAATAGCTCTTTTCATCAGAGTGAAAGCTTGTACTATATGTGTACTCTTATTATTAAAAATATATCGTCAAAGAATCAGGGAACATTGTCCTGTTCCCCAGACAACGTGAACGAGTACCTGAAAGTAGCAGCCAATGCCGACAAGCAACAGCTTCCCCGCGTCAAAGCAGTGTTCGAGAAGAAAAACCAAAAGTCTGCGCTCTGCATCGCGCAACTCCAGAAGAAGCTAGAAGGATACAACAAGAGAATCAAGAACTGGGAGGTGAGTATTGCATTGTGAGTAAGCCGTGAAGAATATTGTAGAATTGGCACGTGTTTCTAGGGCCCTACCACGAAATTAAAGTACCTACATTTTAATTTGTAAACCATTACAACTTTAAGAAACTAAAAACAAAACAATAAAATCTAGAGGGTTAACGTCCAGTCGTAGTCACTCGTTAATCAAGAGCTTGTAACTTGTAAAATAGGTGGAAATTTCTATGTAATGAGAAAGGGTTAAACAGAGATTTCCACTTGTTTTACAAGCCTAAAGCTTTTGATAAACAGGGCCAAGACATATCTAATTGGAGCTACTGAGGTGTTCACATACATAATATATCTTAGCGCGTCCCTATTGTCATGACCTTAGAGTACCTGCTCTGATATTTTTGAACACCGTTGCCGCTCTGATATATCTGCTGGTGACTGTTCATACAAAGCCGCGTTCCTTTAGGATATACAGAATCCAAGCTTCATACAACCGCGCTTCAATGTATAGTACTTTAGCCTGAGCATATTAAGATCGCGTATGGCGCGTAACATATGTTTGGCTGACTGTACAAGCTCCAGTTCGGAGGCCACAAACTCCGTGTCACGTACAGTACAGTCAACCAATTGGAACCCTAAGCCACTGTAGGACTATGTCTTAGTGACGGTATAAAACATGGTTCTTGAGTACTCGTAGATGGTGGATTGGTTGACTAGCTGAGTTTGTGGCCAAAGCCACGGTGTGCACCCACCCTTAGGGTGCACGATTATATGGGTATGATTTTTTTCAATTTTGCTTTCTAATTAAGTGGAAATATTGCAATATAATATTAATATATTTATTTTCGTATTTTTATGACATTTTACCCGCGTGACATTTTTAAATTTATTTTGTCCACCTTTGCCAATCCTACCTTAGGCATAAATTTTGCGCGCTCTTTAGAAGCTTGGACTCTGTATATCCTTACTCATGTCGTGTGCTTTTAGTTACGAAGCGAAAATAACTCAACGTGTCCTCAACACATGGCGCCTCGCAACCAAAGTATATTTTGAGGAAACGATCCATCTCGGAGAAACGCGAGTTTGTACGGACATTGTCAATCCTCTACATTTTTTCGTTTAAGAACATATTATTCCATATCAATGACCGAAATACCTAGTCGTTTGATTTTGTTTACTCTGTTGTTAATTGAGGTTGAGGTATATTTTTTGAATAAGTATAGATTTTAATAGATTTCAAAGTGGGGCACCTGGTTCGCGGAGACTGCATGATGCTTTCTTATGATCTCAAGAGATGTAGGCCAAACATTAAGGTCGTTCCCTGGAAATATTGCATGAGCCAGCATCAAATATTGATGTAACAATTTATATACGAGATGTAAGAAAAATGCTAGTGGTCTGATTTGGATTAACATAAAAACAAAATTGTATGTGGCAGCTGGTTCCAATTCCCAATAAGCTCCATACAAAAGACAAAAATGCGTCATATTTTTTTTCTATTTTTGAGCCCTTTGACCGCCATAGTCGGCTGTGGTTGTCTTGGGAAGTTAGCCACGGACACCAATGACGGCTACAGCCGCTTCGCCAATGCAATAAGGACTTACGGGGGACTCCATAAAGTTCAATTTCGCTAAATAATCGCGATCACCTGGCGCCCGAGTCACGGCATATTCCTTCGCCGTCTGGCGTTCAAAGAATCACAAGCATTTTTGTTACACCCTGTGGAATAGGAATAGCGTGCATTCCATGAGAATTTCGCTTACGTGACGTTTTCGCCTTCTACTACTACTTCAATCAAATCTGTAAATCTCGAGAATATACTCCACATTGTTAGCCATGTCATTCAATACTATTAGACATAAAATCACTTTCTTAGCGTTTTCAGAAGTATTAGAAGAATCGCGTCACGTAAGCGCCAATCTCGTGAAATGCTCTAGTCCCTGCCGAATGGTGGCAGAATTTAATGTATGATTATGACATTTATGACAGACCGAAAGAAATCTAATCAGTTTGCAGTGTATTCTAAAGACTTGGGTATTATACCTGTTGACATATTCATAAAAACATATAAGTACCAACCAATAAAAAAATAAAAGCCGCTTTTAAAATAACATTTACAGATCTACCGTTAAACTAGGTCGTCTCCCTAGGTATACTAGGAGAGGGGGGTTACAGTACCGTCAACAACCCCTAAACACCTGCGCTCAATCCTAGGGAGGCGCCTCAGTTAAACGGTAGACCTATAACAGCGGCATAAAAGCTTACATTAACCCCCGCTTGCTCTTTATTCTTCATGGCTACGATAGGACTAGGCTATCATGAGACATACTATGTTATCTGAAAAGATGGTGATTTCGCAGCAACACGGGTCCAGCGGGCAGGCGCACCGCCAGCCCAGTGAGGTGCTCAGCTACATGGGGAAAGGGTTGAAGTGAGTACACACTACATGTGCGAGTAGGACAGATGATATCACAGCAACATGGGTCCAGCGGACAGGCGCACCGCCAGCCCAGTGAGGTGCTCAGCTACATGGGGAAAGGGTTGAAGTGAGTACACACTACATGTGCGAGTAGGACAGATGATATCACAGCAACATGGGTCCAGCGGACAGGCGCACCGCCAGCCCAGTGAGGTGCTCTACATGGGGAAAGGGTTGAAGTGAGTACACACTACATGTGCGAGTAGGACAGATGATATCACAGCAACACGGGTCCAGCGGACAGGCGCACCGCCAGCCCAGTGAGGTGCTCAGCTACATGGGGAAAGGGTTGAAGTGAGTACACACTACATGTGCGAGTAGGACAGATGATATCACAGCAACACGGGTCCAGCGGACAGGCGCACCGCCAGCCCAGTGAGGTGCTCTACATGGGGAAAGGGTTGAAGTGAGTACACACTACATGTGCAAGTAGGACAGATGATATCACAGCAACATGGGTCCAGCGGACAGGCGCACCGCCAGCCCAGTGAGGTGCTCAGCTACATGGGGAAAGGGTTGAAGTGAGTACACACTACATGTGCGAGTAGGACAGATGATATCACAGCAACATGGGTCCAGCGGACAGGCGCACCGCCAGCCCAGTGAGGTGCTCAGCTACATGGGGAAAGGGTTGAAGTGAGTACACACTACATGTGCGAGTAGGACAGATGATATCACAGCAACATGGGTCCAGCGGACAGGCGCACCGCCAGCCCAGTGAGGTGCTCAGCTACATGGGGAAAGGGTTGAAGTGAGTACACACTACATGTGCGAGTAGGACAGATGATATCACAGCAACACGGCTCCAGCGGGCAAGGTGCACCGACAGCCCAAACATAATACGGGTCCAGCGAGTAGGCGCACCGCCAGCCCAGTGAGGTGCTCAGCTACATGGGGAAAGGGTTGAAGTGAGTACACACTACATGTGGAAGTAGGACAACTGATGGTTTCACAGCAACACGACTCCAGCGGGCAGGTGCACCGACAGCCCAAACATAATGAATGAGGAGATCCGTAGGAAAACCAAAGTCGTAAACGTAGCATAGAAAATTGAAAATATCAAGCAGCAGTGGGCCAGGCACATTGCTCGTAGCACTCACGACCACTGGGGCAGAAAGGTTCTCAAGTGGCGACTACGTACCGGAAGACGGGACGTAAAATGGCGACCTGGGTAAGATTAAGGGGAACCGATGTACCACCGCAAATGGCTCAGAATCGTATATTGTGGGAATATCTTAGGGCTTTTGTCTAGGGCATTTGGGCGTGAAGAGTAGGTAATTTCATCCAGTGAATACAGTATTTGCACATAGTAAAAATACAGTATTTCCACATAGTAAAATTACAGTATTTCCACATAGTAAAATAAAATATCCAACTCGCCTTCCTTACAAAAGTACAGGCACTTACAGCAACTCTCTAAACTGACCTGAAACCCTTACGCATTTGAAATAGTTTTTACAATTAATATTCAGTTACCACTGTACACTTATTTTTCAAATCGAAAGTGGGTCGTTGTTAACCGATGAACCTGGAGAAAAATTACACATTTATGCCCTAGGGTGTTTTACTTCCGAATTACATTTTTTGTTACATTTTAGTAATTACCATTGAAAATCGGTTTAAATCGCTGAATCGTTTGATTTCCATTTTGATAATTATTTTCTGAATAACAATCGTAAATGACCACCGTAATTATATATGTTTTTAAATAAAAGTTTCTTTGAACCTCGCATAGTACAAGGTTATGTACAGCTATATTGTATAAAATACACTTGAATTTTTCTTTCTTCGTATTCGATATGAAAAATAGAGTGTTTAACTCTGATACAAGGCACATTTCAGTCTCCTCGAGACGCTCTCACTTGAGAGCGTCTCGAGAGAGGCTCGAACTTTCGAGCGCCAAAATACCTGTACTGAAATGGGTGTCTTTCTTCCCTTGGTTCAATCTACTATAAATTTCATAGGAGCGTTGGCGGCAACATCCGCGACGGCATCACGGGCCTCGGCGGGAGCGTAATGGCCGCCCCGAGGGAGTTCGCGCATCTCTTCACTCGCTCTAACCGCTTCGGCTCCGCAGACAACATCTCGCAGCTCGCCGGTCTGTATTTGCTTACTTTTCTTTTTTAATTGCTAACCTTTTTACTGTTAATCTTTTAATCGCAGTCAGCCAGTCAGCCGCAGTCTGACAGTAGTTTTTTTTTATGTCTACCTTTTTTTAAGCTCCGAAAAACAGGGAGGCTATAGAGAAACAAAATCTACTGCCAGACTGGGTTTTTCAAACTTGAACGCATGTAATTGAATATAACCTTGGTGGTGAAAAGGGTAGTAGAATAGAATAGAAATAATTTATTCGTGAACACACAAAATATACAGTACAATACACGCGGCTTTTAAATGGGAATAAACTTAATTAGGTAGAAACATTTTCCTAAGAGCTGATTTATGAAAGTGTGCGAATTTAATGAAGCTGAGTGTATATTACACTACCTATTTGACCACTTTACGAACTTTACAAAGAGAATCTTCATCGAGCAAAAAAGTCGTCTCAATACGGTTAAAAGGTTGGCTATACTCCTAATAACTCTATGCGCGGTGTTGCATAATACCTTCCTTTTGGCATCAGTAATTGGTGAAATAGGTTTGAGCTTACTTTTTTAAATGTGTGCGCTAAAAATGTTTAGTTTATTTAAATTGAATCTTTATATATTTGGAATAAAGTTGCTTTTGCTACCCCAGAGCCGCCGGGAGCTTAGGTACAGCCGATATGCCTTTATAGCGTCGAAGGCTTGCCAATGTAGTACCTTGCCACTTTTGAGTAACCTTCAAAATGTTACTTTAGTCATAAAATAAAATATAAGTCTCATCGATATCGAAGTGACGTTAGAAATATAGTCTGACAAGCAAGCGAGCGCAGTAACAGTAGGATAGAGAGCATCATACTGTCTTTTTCTTACGGTAGTATTATCAGCCCGAAAAAAGGGATGAATATAGCTTATTTATCCTACTGTTACTGCGATCGTTGCCTTGTCAGAATCGTTGTTACTCTCTTTCGATTTGTCATCTTGATATCTATAGTCTTATAAACTAGACATGTCTTACATATTAAGACCACTACAAAAACTGCTAATCCTCTATCTAATATATGTAGGCTTATACAGTGGCAGGGTACTGAAATTAATAGAACTTGATTGTATTCGCTTTACATGTCTATTTTACTCTACAGAACATAACATTTACATCATTTATATGTAAGGGAATTATATGATATGTATTATTGTATAATATATTGTATGTATTTTTGTCGCAGAAAACACAGGTCCTTGTAAGTATCCCGCGTGGAGAAATTAACATGCTTCCCTAAACATCATCCATTTTCATTGGATGGTGTTACCAGAGTAAGAATCATGAATTTATTGAAACTTTGTAAAAAGTCATTGCAAAATACAATAATACGGTTTAAGGGATTTTCTACCATTCTTTTGGTCTGAAATAGAGTCAATTTCTTAGTATTATTCTTCTTAGCCTTCGACTATAAACTACCTACTTGGTATTTTCATATTCTTTTTACCACACAGACCTACACAGTTGCTACTTTTAGGTGTCTGTCAAATGTGTAAATAGTATAAAATACTTAGTATTCTTGATATCCTGATAGCTAAATTATTTCATTCTGCGTAACACCATCCACTTATATAGAAGCCTTTAGAAACAAATGTATATAAACAACCATACCCTTTTTACCATGTAGTAAAAAACATATACCACTTTATTTATAAAAATCGCGATCGAACTCCAATACATTTTTCTCCTATTGTTTGAAAAATAGTTTCTGCGTACCACCACTCCACGCCATCCACTTATATAGAAGCCTTTAGAAACAAATGTATATAAACAACCATACCCTTTTTTACCATGTAGTAAAATACATATACTTACCCCTTTATTTATAAAAATCGCGATCGAACTCTAATATATTTTTCTCCTATTGTTTGAAAAATAGTTTCTCAAGGATCTTCATTGTTTTTAAAAAATAAGTTACCAATTCAACATTTAAAAAAACTATGTACTTATAAGACAAAGACTTGCGGAAGTATATTGTTATTGATTTTTAAATTATTGTTTCTCATCCATTCAACACCTTGCCTATACTACTAAATGTTTATTATTACATAAAACTGATGTTATTATGTACTGTGATGAGTTTGGAAGGAATATGGGCTCACTTCTAAACCAGTACTTAAAGGGACTTAGCGCAATCAGCAATTGTCTGCCTTACAGTAGCCCTGACATTATCATAGATCGAATTCTAAATGACAAAAATATTAATTCACATACAACACTGCTTATTCTTATGGGAAACAGGGGTAATTTAAACAAAAGTAATCTGATTAAATTATTTGAAAAATTAAATTCTATTACTGTGAAAGAGATTATTATGTTTACATTGCCCTATTGTGACCAATCATCAGATGCAGAAAATGACATCAGATATAATTTAAATAAATCTCTGTATAATATTTGTACATATAGTAATAAGTTTAGCATAATTGACATCAACAAATATGTTAGTGAGTATTATTTACCTAGTTTATTTGTGACTGAAGGTAAGTTTTACCTTTCTATGTATTATAAGAGACAAATAGCCCTATCGCTATCCTATTTATTAGACATTTCTGCCAAAAATTTGGCACATAAATCTGCTCCTATTGAGCAGGCCAATTATAACATGGAGTTGGTTCCAATTAAAACCAATAATTTAAACTAGGTGTTAAGACAATGGAGTGCCCTGTCTCTGGCAACTTAACTTTTAATAAATCTAATGAAAAATGCTATGATAATAAACATTACATCCACCTGGTTCATCAAAACATTCAGTGTATTAGAGGAAAAGACTTGCAGATACAACTTTTTTTAAACGATTTAAATATTGATATTTTGTGTGTAACTGAACATTGGTTAACAAATAATGAATTGATGCCACAGTTTAATAATCACCAGGTGGGTAGTTCGTTCACCAGACTAAGTTCCATACATGGTGGGTCATTAATTATTTTAAATAGTCAATTAAAATTTAAGGAACGTAAGGACATTGTATCCTTGTCTGTTGAACGGACCATAGAACTAAGTGCAGTAGAATTAGAGCAATTTATTGTTGTCTGTGTATACAGACCGCCTTCAAGTGATTTTGAACTCTTTGAAAGTGTAATGAAATCTGTGCTATTAAAAATAGTTGCTACTTCTAGTAAAAAATTACTTGTATGCGGTGACTTCAATGTAAATATTTTGGAAGATTCAACAATAAGTTGCAGATTGTTGAATCTTTTCAAATCTAGTAATCTTAGTCACATATTTATGGAGCCAACTAGAGTGACGGCTTCTATTGCCACATGTATAGATAACATTTTCACGGATATTTTTCCTAGTAACAAAAGTGTAATCAGTAAATTAGAGTCAGATCACCTGGGCCAATTAATTGTATTTGAGACATTAAAGAAAAATACTCTGAGAAAACAAATAACTTTTGTACCGGTAACCATGGATCGTGTGGAAAGAATGAAAATCAGTCTAGTTCAGGCGCTTCCATTTCTGCCTTCTGACATGAGTCCAAATAACATGTACAATTCGTTCTTTCACACGTTTATGAGACATTATAATGCGATATTTACTGCAAAAACGGTCGTGGTTGGTGGTGCACCAGTTTTTAGTGAGTGGGCTACTGTGGACTTACATAAACGTAGAGAAGCACTGTATGCTCTGTATGAGGAACGTCGGTTTAATACGAGTGATGAATTTAAAGAACATGTCAAGCAGTATTCTAAACGATTTAAAATAGATTGTCATATAGCTAAACGCGATTATTTAAGCCAGAAAATAAAAAATAGCCCGGATGTTATTAAAGCTACCTGGAAAGTCATTAATGTGGAGACTGGTAGATCGAAGCACGCAATTAATAATATTAAACTAAAAATTGATGATAGAATAATTGAATCCAATTTAGAAGTGTTCAGGGGAGCCATGGGGCTGGTGCAGTTGAGGTCGAAGTCAAAGGAAACAGCTTCATTTACATGGTACTTATTTTAATCACATTTTACACACACAGTCAGTACAGTAAGCAATGGCGCACACTTATAGAGCGAGGGAAGTAGTGAATGAAAGGAAAGAGTGAATGGATATAAAATTATGTTCTGTTGGGGTTGCCAACATGCTGGGGGCGGGGGTGAAACCCTTTCCTTAAAAAATTAAGTCTTAAATTGTTAACTTAATGTTAAACATTTTACAATTTTAAAAACTACATCTAAATAGCTTAGGCACGTAATATAACCCAATAAACCACGGGTTAGTTAAACGAGTGGGTAACTCAGTCTGAAATATGAATCTAAATACTCAACTTAGCTCTATATGTTTATATCTAAATAGTACATACAAGGACACAATAAAAAAGGTGCTATACTAGCCTAATGGGTACCTACAGGAATGTATTAAGAACATAAACCTGCTGTATCACTTACTATTACATACATATCGTTTATGTAGGTATATGTTTACCTAATACCTAGCAAACATGTTTCTAAAAATACACAATTATAGTTAAGTATAATAAACCAGATAAACTACAAATTTGCTCACTCAATAGGTAAAATAGCGAAGCCGCTTAATGAGCGTTTGTACACTTTTTTATTAGGTGCCAAGAGGTCAACGACCCTCACCTTATTGTCATCACCAGGATATACTTTAACAACTCTGGCCATAGGCCATGTCATAGGTGGAGAGTTAGGCTCTCGCATAATTACTAAGGTACCAACTTTTACATTTGGTTGACTATCGCGCCACTTGGGGCGACATTGTAAGACATTTAAATAATGCTTATGCCATACCTTCCAGAAGTGACATTTAACCTTGTTACACATTTCCCAAAATTTTAACCTGTTAGTAGGTGTATCAGCTGTATCTCCCTCTGGAAGACACGTCATTGTGGTACCTATCAGAAAATGACCAGGCGAAAGGTAGCTGCAATCATTAATGTCATTAGCAGTTACAGGTAACAGTGGTCGCGAATTTAAAACAGATTCAATTACACATAAAATAGTGTTTAGTTGTTCGTACGTCAATACATAGCTTTGTAATATGCGTTTTAAATGGTACTTCGTGCTTTTAACAGCAGCTTCAGCAAGACCAGCAAACACTGGTGAGTAGCTTGGCACAAAATGAAAGGCAATATTTTGCTGTGTCGCGTAAGATTGCACCAGAGTTTGATGATTTTGTGATGTATTTAATCTGTAAAGCTCATCTAATTGATTCTTTGCCCCCTTAAAGCATCCGCCATTATCACAAAATACGTCAGTAGGCAGGCCTCTTCGCGCTATAAAGCGTTTGAAACATGCGAGGAAAGCATCAGTGGACAAATCTGAAGAGAGCTCCAGATGTACGGCTTTTGTCACAAAACAGACGAACACACATATATAGCCTTTTGTCTGTAGAGCTCTTCTTACTCGAGAATTTTTAACAACTATTGGGCCAGCATAATCAATTCCGACCTTCTGGAAGGCTCGGCAGGCATTGACTCTTTCAGGTGGCAAAGAACCCATCAGCTGCTTGGCACACTGAGCCTTCATTCTGAAACAAGGTAAGCATTTGTTTACTATATTCTTAACATAACTCAGACCATTGACAATCCAATACCTTTCATTTAAGCTTGACAATAATAATTTAGGCGGTGCGTGCAGTAACCTAAGATGTTCCTTATTAACCATAAGCTTTGTTACCCGAGATTCTCTAGGTAAGATTATGGGATGTTTTTGCGAAAATGACACATTTGCATTTTTTATTCTGCCACCAACTCTCAAAAGACCTTGATTGTCAAGAAAGGGATGCAAGGGGCTGAGCGAACCTTTAACATTTTCTAACTTAGCTTTAAGACTATCTATTTCAGGTTTGAAATAAATGCCTTGTTCACGTTTTATAATCTGAAGTAATGCCATTTGAAGCTCCTTAGAGGACAGATACTTAGGACTATTCGTGTTTTTGGTTCTTAAATTAGTACAAATCCTGATTATATAGGCCATTACCCTTATCATTTTATTGAGATCAGAATATTTGTCTAAGAAATCATAGAAATCAGATCCTTTTAGGGTAAGTAATGTCACTTTGGCACTAGAGGGCGCTTTTTTCAACTCTGGGAGGTCGTCAATTGCTGGTGGGATATTTTTATTATTAAAATCATATTTACCATCCTGTAGAAAGCGTGGACCATGCAACCACATATCTGTACGTAGAAGCTCGTCTGGATCTGTACCTCTGCTCACACAGTCACTTGGGTTTTCTTCACTGGGTACGTACAGCCAACGCCATCTATCTGTAAAATCTCGAATCAACCTGACCCGGTTGGCAACAAAGGCCTGGAGCCTAAGAGGTTCCGTTTTCACCCATGCTAACGCAATTTGGGAGTCCGAAAATAAATAAACATTTTGTATGTTTAATTTTAGTGTTAGTGTTTCATAAACTCGAGTTATTAGCTTAGACAACAGAAGCATAGAACATAGCTCTAAGCGTGCTATGGTAAGCGTACCTTTATCGCGGGGGTTGATTCGAGATTTGGCACATAGCAAAGAAAGTGAAGCATTACCATGTACGTCGACCACCCGAAGGTACACACAGCAACCATAACCCGTCGTGCTCGAAGCATCGGCAAAGCCAATCAATTGTAATTCAGAAGCATTGGAGGTGATCTGTAGGTTCCTATTAATAACGAAGGGCTCCATATGAGATAATTTATTAGCAAATGAAGACCATTCTTCTTGCAGCGGTGCTGATGGAACCTCATTCCAACCAATCTTTTCAGAGTATATTTTTTGCATAAAAGCCTTAGCCTTCATGATAATTGGCGCTATAAAACCTAGCGGGTCATAAAATTTTGAGATATAGCTCAATATTTCTTTTTTGGTAGGATTTTCCTTACCAAAGGCTTCAGGGCAAGAAAAAATAAAACAATCGTCTTGCATATTAAGTTTTAAGCCTAATGTCTTTATATAAAAATTGTCTTTTTGAAAGTCTAACTCGTCAAAGTGCCGTTTATCATTAGGAATGCCCTCTAACACTCGCTGATCATTGGATGCCCACTTGTGTGTATAAAAACTAGCCTTGCCTAACAATTCACATAATTGAGACTTGGCTTCGATGATGATATTTAAGTCAGAGTGTGAAAAGCATGCATCATCTACATAGGTACAGTTTTTTAATATATATGACGCCAGAGGAAATTTTGTTTCGTACCTATCTGACAGCTCTTGTAAACAGCGAGTACTTAAGAATGAACTACTTTTTTGTCCATATGTTACAGTATCCAGTTGTATACATTTTATGGGTTCATTAGGATTGCTTCTCCACAAAATATTTTGCAACTTAGCATGCTCCGGGTTAATGTTCACACATCGAAACATGCGTCTTATGTCGGTGGAGAAGGTATAGTTACCTAGTCTGAACAAAAGCATTATATCAAACAACTCCTTTTGTAATGGAGGCCCATTAAGCAAAATGTCATTTAGCGATATATTTTTGTTAGTTTTAGCCGAGCAGTCAAAGACAACCCGGGTCTTTGTACTTTTACTTGAGCTGTTAATAACAGGGTGATGCGGGGCAAAATAAAGAGGGTCATTCTCGAAATCCAATTGATTGAAATCAATATAGTGCGCATGCTTCAAGTCCATATATTCATTAATGAATGTTTCATAATCTGCAAGCAAATTTAAATTTTGATGCAATTTCTTTTCGAGGTTTAGAAACCTATAATAAGCAAGGTCAAAAGAGCACCCAAGCACATCCTTGATTTCATTCAAAGGGACCTTTAATGGCAAGTCAACTTGAAACTTACTGTTTTCAAACACCGTAGTGTTTTTATAAATTTGTTCACACTGTTCATGCTCAGACATGCCTTCGCAGTAGATTTCCGGAATGCTTTCAGCTTTCCAAAATTGTTGCAGATTTTCATTGAGACTGGAGTCGCAGTTAAGACATAAAAGTGTTACCTTACTATTATTGCTAGTATGTTGTCGCGGTAGACCTCCACCTATGATATGGCCCAACCATGTGTTTACTATGGTAGGATGCGGGTTGGCTGCCAGATCAGCCGCAGACTCCAATGACCACTCCTTCTGACCAGGGACCGGCTCCAATATGAGGACCTGGAAAAATATGTCAGTTCCTAAGAGCAAGTTTATTTCGGAGGGCTTATGGAAATCAGGATCAGACAATGTAATTTCCTCGGGAATTTCAATGGAGTCCAGGGATATATTATTTTGTGGCAGTCTACACGTTATTTTTTCCATTACATTGCAATTTGTTGTCACCTTGTAGGGTGAAGTTAGTGAAAATATTTCCAAAGGTATGGAGTATTTGGTATCATTACTCTGGTCTCCAACACCTGTGATTTGAGTGTAATGTGTGATTGGGGTCAGCCCTAGTATACTAACTAGTTTTGGAGTTACCAGTGAGGACTGTGAACAAGGATCCAATAGCGCTTTTACATGCACTTCGTTGCCTGTCCGTGAATACAGTTTTACTCTGACAGTAGGCACCAAAGATCTGTTGTTAAATATATTTGACACTAGTGAAATTTGGGGCTGGGTAGCCGAATCCGGGTGTAGTAAGCTATTGTGAGCTTCCCTACATATAGTGCACCGGAAATGATAGCGGCATTTACCATTATGTTTGTTAAGGCAGACTGTGCACAGCTCATTATTTTTGCAAAAGGCCATTTTTTCAGTATAAGTTAAGACTTTAAACTTGGTACATTTAAATAATTTATGCTGAGGGGACTTACAGTAAATGCAGGCTGAAGAGGTGGCCGCTCCCGCAGCTACAGCAAGACTCACCACTGCCTTGCTGGAGTGAGACTGGTTTGACCTCCCCGAGTTTGTTGGCTCTGCATTCTCCAATGCCAAGGCTCGCTTCTCCAGGTATAAAAGGAACTCCGTGACTGTGGGAGCCTCGGTATCACAGCGCTCCAGCTGGTAAGCCCGTGATGTGTATGTATCTAGTTTTCGGTACAAAATGGCCAATATAATAGGATCCCAGTTATCAGTGTTTACACTTAAATTTTTTAATGCAGACAAACATTGTTTGACACTTGAAACAAACTGTCTCAAATTTATAGGGTTAGATTTAACCATGGCATTTATATCAAGCAAGGAATTTATATGTTCATTAATAATTTTGAAGGAATGATTATAGCGTTCCTCCAGAAGCTTGAGAGCTTCATCATAACTACCCATACATAAAGGTAAATTTTTAATTAAATCAAAAGGTTCATTGGCGAGAAACGATCGCAAGTAATATAGCTTTTGCACTTTATCAATGGACCTGTCGTTGTGGATTATTGCCGTAAACAGGCTAATAAATGCTGTATATTCACTGTACTTACCAGTGAAAGTATCAATTTTAATTGTAGGCAATTTGGCTTTGTAGTTGTGGCAGGTGGTAACTGTGTCGGAGGTGGGCGAGGACATGGTTTTAATCGCCTCATTAAGAACCGTGAGGATATTAAAGTACTTTGTTTCGCAGTCCATCACGTCCTCCGTATCTGCGTCGTCGAGGGCCAGAATTTGTTTGTTATATCCCTCGTACTCCGCGAACAATTCCCTTATCCGTTCCCGCTTTGCTTGCAATACAGATAATGTGCTGGTATCGACATCTAGCTGGTTACTAGTGAACGTATATAGGCGTGTTATGGAGGCCTTAACATAACCACGCGATGCCCGCAACTGCTTTAAATCCGCCATTGCAAGGCTCACAATCACAACCACTCAAATATAGGTATATCTTCACACCGCCCAGTAACTTCCAAATAGCTTTTAAACCACAAGAAACTAACTAAATTTGCTAAATTGTAAACACAGTACAAAATGGAGTCGTAATAAAATATCGTTGTGGCAAAGAACGAAGTTACTGTAGGAATGATCTAAGTAAAGAATGAAAAGAACGAACGATAACCAGAAAGGTCCAATGGCGTCGCAGCTCGAACCGATGACGGCTTCTCTGATTGGACGACGCTCCGTCTTGCGTCAGCGCCGAAGTGTGGCGGATGGCGCTGGGGCGCCTAACGTTGAGATGCTCCGGGAAGCTAAGCGATGACCGCCATTTTGAAGTGGATCTTGCGTCTCGTTCCGATGTTGACGAATTGAATCGTTCTTCTCTTTCCGTTAGGTGAAACTTAATTTCGCTTCATACAGCCGCCGTTGAACTGATGAATACGCAGGTTTGTATTTTTCCAGGATGAAACCATACGTAGATTAATTAAAGCGATAGATTCGACACGTATATCTTCTGCACGATGCGACGATAGAAATCGCGCCGCCCGTTCTTCTCGCTTGAAATTATTGCCGTTGTGGAGATGATAGGTATATACTTGCGCCGAACACGGTGAACTTTAGCGTGAGATCGGTGACCTTGCACAACGTAGGTTTTTCAAGAATTTCTCGTTGAAATTTGTATGCGACGATGTTTCTTTGCGTCGATGTTTTCTTCTGTGTAAACCACGATGAATGATTGCGCAGTTTAGACGAGAGTAGCTCAATAGTCGCAGTTAATAGGCACTGGAACGACGATGCGACGAATAGGTATACTTAAGGTAAGGAGATACCTACTTTTCAGTTTCGCGCCGCTGGCGTTATTTCTGAGCACTTGTTTGGTACGGGTAAACCTCGTAGCTATATGTTGGTCGTCCACGGTGAACAAAGTAGCGTAGGATCGACGTTAGGTATGTACTTATGTATAGTAAGTACTTACTTGCGCGATGCGACGAATCTATGATTGGATTGTTTCGCGCCGCTCGCGTTCTTGCGTGAAATCTTGAATAGGCTCACGAATGATGAAGATGCGACGAATAGGCATAGGCTTATTGTTCGCGCCGCTCTCGGTTTTGCGTGAATAGCACGAAAATGATGATTGACGATGCGACGAATAGGCATGGGCTATTGTTCGCGCCGCTCGCGTTTTAGCGTGAATAGACTCACGAATATGATTATACGACGAATAGGCATAGGCTATTGTTCGCGCCGCTCACGTTTTAGCGTGAATATATAGACTCACGAAAATGATGATGCGACGAATAGACATAGGCTATTGTTCGCGCCGCTCTTGCTTTGCGTGGATCTCTTCATGTAATCGGGGCTTCGCCCGGCAGCCACGTGTTGGAATGAAACCAGAATCTTTAATTTCTTCCTCTTCTTCTCTTCTCGAAGGACCATATGTTCAGGGGAGCCATGGGGCTGGTGCAGTTGAGGTCGAAGTCAAAGGAAACAGCTTCATTTACATGGTACTTATTTTAATCACATTTTACACACACAGTCAGTACAGTAAGCAATGGCGCACACTTATAGAGCGAGGGAAGTAGTGAATGAAAGGAAAGAGTGAATGGATATAAAATTATGTTCTGTTGGGGTTGCCAACAAGAAGTAGCAACAGAATTTGAAAAATTTTTCACTGAGATACCAGTATCTACAACAATGCATTTAAATTCATCACCTTCGTCTGCCATCACATTGTTAAAAGATAACGCTCCAGAATGTAATAGAGGCCTTCATTTTGAACATGTTAGTACCTCAGATGTAGTAAAGGCGTTTAAATCAATAAATATCAAAAAAACTTGTGACCTTTGGGGAGTCTCTGTCCATGCTGTTAAATCCCTTATAGAAATTATAGCGCCTGAATTGGTAGTTATATTTAACAACAGTGTCGACTGCGGTGAGTTTCCTGATCTTATGAAGTATAGTAAAATAACTCCTTTATTCAAATCAGATAGCACTGCTGACCCCACCAACTTTAGACCAATATCTGTGCTACCAACTTTCAGCAAAATTTTTGAGAAATTAGTTTTGTCACAATTAGTAAGACATTTCAATTCTAACAATTTAATGCACCATAAGCAGTTTGGATTCACCCGGGGTCGCTCAACAACCGAAGCCAGTGTTGAGCTAGTCAAACATATTTTTATGCCTGGGAGAAGTCACGAGATGCTTTAGGTATTTTCTGTGATTTGTCCAAGGCGTTTGACTGCGTCTGTCATGAAACACTGATCAGGAAGCTCCACTATTATGGAGTCAGAGATTCGGCACTGAATTTACTTAAGTCGTACTTGCAAGGAAGAATACAAAGGGTCGACATTAATGGGCAGCGATCACCCGGGTCACTGGTCTCTGTGGGTGTACCGCAAGGATCAATATTGGGCCCTTTTCTCTTCCTTATCTACATAAACGACTTGCCATACCTCGTAAAGACCCACCATGATATAGTATTGTTTGCAGACGATACGTCACTTATCTTCAAAGTCAACCGACAGCAACAAGCTTGTAATAATGTAAACAATGCTATTTCTAAAGTAGTAAATTGGTTTAATGTTAATAATTTATTATTGAATGAGAAAAAGACTAAAGGTATTAAGTTTGTCACGAATCACGTTAAGCACGAGCTGGCGAGTGTCTTTGTGAAAGATGAGGAATTGGAACTAGTTGACAGTACGACTTTTCTTGGTATAACATTAGATTCTAAACTCCAATGGGGTCCCCATATTGCTAATCTCTCGAATAGACTGAGCTCTGCAGTTTTTGCCGTGAGCAAGATCCGTCAGTTAACAGACGTGGAGACAGCTCGATTAGTTTATTTTAGTTACTTTCATAGTATTATGTCCTATGGTATTCTACTGTGGGGCAGTGCTTCAGAGATTAATACAATTTTTGTTCTGCAGAAGTGGGCTATTCGATCGATTTATAAGATGAACCGTAGAGACTCGCTTAGAGATAAGTTTAAAGAGATTAATATTATGACACTGCACTGTCAATATATTTATGAAAACATTATGTATGTACATAAAAACAATGCATGTTTTAGGAAAAATTGTGATATACATAGTATTAATACTAGAAATAAGGATAAGCTCGCAGTACCCACCACTCGGCTCCATAAAATAAAAAACTCATTCATGGGCAATTGTGTAAGGTATTATAATAAACTCCCAGTAGAAATAATTGCACTCTCTATTAATAAATTTAAGACTTTTGTAAAGCGTAAACTAATATCTAAAGCTTATTACAGTACACAAGACTACATGAATGATACAGCACCATGGGATTAAGGATTATTATTATTTTTGTTTAAAAAAGTTAGTTATTAACTGTAATTTTAATTTTAGTCTTAACTAATTATATATTTTTTATGACATTTAGATTTCATTCTAGAAACTTCTAGACAAGTATTTTTTTTTATACAACTTTTACTTTTAAGATGACGATCCTATTGTGAAATTATTATTTTTAATTTTGATATCTGTGTGTGCAGCATCAATAAATTGCTCTAAGTAATCATTTATAATTTGTTAAAGATTCTATTTAAAATTGAACTGAACTGTATTTTTTTTTTTCAAATTAATGCATGTTAGAGCCGGTGTGTTGCTTTATTTATTTTTAATTCGACGTTCAAAAGTGCACTGTAACATGCCTACTTGAAAAATAAATAATTTGATTTGATTTGATTTGATTTGATTATTGTTTTACATTGAATACTTGTAATCTTATGGTTTTCTTAAGTAATTAGCAGTGATGGCGAGTCAATAATATTTGTAGGCAAGTCAGTGCCAGTTTGGAGCACTTTTGAGTTATACGTTAAGTTTTAACCCTTTATAGAACAAAGGTTCCAAAAAAGACCTCAAAAGTGTTTTAGGATTGTACATATACAAAGTACATTGTAGAAGAGGCTGGAATTGAGGATTTTTTCCAGTTTGGCCCGTTAAAAGGTTTAACTGCAATAAACAAATAGTCAATACTGTAGAAACCGTGTTTAACACGCGTTGATAGCTAGCCTTAAAGATTTGCCTGTGTCGACTCCCAAAATTTAAAAGTAAAATTTTGCCCCATCCACCTTTTATAGAACTTACTTTATTCAGTCTTATTCTGCGGTCAAGTATTCTAAAGAATGATATTGATGTGATTTCCTTTTGAACACTCAAGTCGTCATAAATTGGAACCACGAAACGGATGTACTACATAGATACTTACCTATTTTTGTACTCGATATCGATTTAATCGGATCATAGAACAGAAATCGTATACTATTCATACATTCAAAAGATAAATCCCAACACTCAGAGATAAACACCAAGATATTATCACCTCAATGTCACGGCTGCCAGTTACGTTGGCTAACCTGCGTTGACTCATTCATACCACTGAAACAGGTGAAGTTAATGTACATAGGGTAGCAAGCTATTCAAATTTGAATTTTACTGTAGTAGAAATAGAGTTTAAATACCTTTGAAGTTTAAAAGCACTTAGGGCGTTGTGGCAATGAAGTGTGTTCCTAGTTAGGACTAATATGCGATCGCAGTGTGCAAACATTATGTGACAGTGTTGTGTGATCGGTGTCATAAATCTAACATGTTATTTAACAAGTGCAAGAAATGCAGGAAGAAGTGTACGGTGTTTTATTATTATGTTTTATGGGGCTGTTAACGTGTTTACTAAGTTATTGTACTGTTGCTATACTTATATATTGACTAACAAGTTAAGTTAAAATATTCATTTTGTATTAGGGTATAGGTCAAGGTAGGTGCTTTGCAGTTTCTGTTGAGCGTTCGGAAACCTAATCCTAAAGCATTACTTTTCGCAAAATGCCATTTGTCAGGGTTTGTCAGGTCAAGGTAATTCTAAATTTTCTAGAGAACACATCACTTCTAATACATACTTTCAGTATTACTACTTACTACTACTTATACCGGGTACTACTTATATCGGGTTACTCACGACTATAAAGTCGAAAGAGCTTGACATATTTCGAGACGGTCCGCGTCCTATAATCACGAGTGAGAAGCGCTTGCGGCGATTGCTCTGCACACACATGCACATACATACTTTCAATATTATATTTCAATAATGAAGTAATAATCTAATAATTACTCTTTAAAACTTTGCAACATATATGAATACTAATTTAGAAACAAATACAATCCAACCACTTATTAAAAACCCATATTTTTTATCACACACCGCGTTTATTTACAATTTATAAAATATGTGTTATTTGTATTAACAAGTATACAACATTGCATACTTCCTCTTAGTACATCACATGGCTTTTGTCACATACATTCCTTATTCTAGCCTTTCTTACCACTAAACCTTATATTTCTATGCAATACTATTCAATACTTGTGTTGCACTTTGCTGACACACTAAATTATTGATAGCATCAACAAACAAAATTGCGTTCCTCCAAAATTGATTTTATCTTTCTAGTTTTACGGTTCAATTTCTGCAGCATCTGCTGCGTTACCCACGCTTTATATTTCTCTACAGTAAATAGCATGAAATTAAGGGAACGTGATTTTGTATAAACAGAGAATCCTCAATTTTATTTTGTTCATATTCTTTAGTGTCGTGATATGCTTTGGTCGTTAGTCGACCTGGGGCCTGTTTCTTAAAACATTTTCCCAATCTACATGATGTCAGAAATGGACTCCAGGAAATTCTATGATATGAATGATAATCCAGGGAAAACAATTTTAAAACTTCTCGTCAAAAACTTGCTTCTCAATAAAAAATCTTTGTGGTTAACTAGTTACTAAAATTCCAACCACATGGACTTTTTTATTTATTTCAAACTAGAGTCGAATCACGTTATATCTTCCAGCAAATTAACTGTCAAACTTGAAAGTGTTATTTTAAACGTCAAACTCCTATGGAATTATGACGTTTACTTAACCCATATATGCCCCTTGATTCGAAAACGAATCACATGCTCATATGACCAGAACCCTATCCGTAATTGGTTATGTATGTGCCTTTTGATTCGAAAACGAACACGAAGCCTATGTGCCCAGAACTATTTTCCATTTCAGATTCTGTTTGTTTTTGGATATGTTTATACTAATATGTCAATATTACCATTTCTAACATTTTTGTAACGATTCATGCTGCATAAGATTGTTTTTTACCTTGATTCAAAAACGAAACATTGGGCAAAACTGTACGTTTATGTCAAATAAATAAAAGACGATGTATTCATAAATCTGAAGGCCTACCACGAACCACGAACGAAGTTTCACCTCTCTGTCGCACTTGAGTGAGAAATCACAAGTGCGAAAGGGAGGTATACTTTCGTTCGCGGTTCGTAGTAGGCGCTCTGTTTATTCGCAACGTAGTTTCAAGAACATACAAGTAATTTTAAGAATGAAACGCAATGAAACATTTGGCATGTAAGTTAACCTGGCATTTTTGACACGATGTCACGGTTAGGTTTTTGCAATAAGCACAACGCAGTCGGCTCAGTGCTTTACAAATCATGTGCTCAGCATTGTATCTTCGTACTGAAGGAGGAACGTCACTGAAAACTCTTTTGGTTGGACCTGGCCGCCGCTTGTTTATGCCGTACTTCTGGAGCAAAGTTGAGCAATACTACGCCGAAATTCAAGCGTGTCTACGTCTTTACAAACTTGTCAAACTTGTCGTGTCGTGCCCGAATCTGAGTCGGAAACTAGTCCATCGCCAGGTGGCTCAATATAGATGTCTGCGCCAGTCATGTCATCGTCAGAGTCTAAATCATTGACAATGTCAATTATTTCATTGGTGGACAACTGCTTGCTCCTGCTGAAATATAAAAATGAGTAATTGTAAGTAACGTAAAAAGAAAAAATGTTTTTTTTCCAACATCCTTTCGGGGCGATATGCGTGTTTTGTTACAACCTGTATATCATAATTATTCTTACATATATTTCCTTGTATGAAATCCGTAAAGATGTTATGTGATTGCATGAACACTTACATACATATATACATACAATGACACGTATCTAGAAAAATTTGTAATACTATTCTTCTGATAATATCTATTTTAATAGGTATTTTATTTATGCAAACTTAAAATAATGTAAACATATCTTTCATGTCGTATATTTGCCCATTGTATCGTTATCGAAACACAGTATTAATGAACACTTTTTAGTAAACAAAATATTATAAAATACTTGTAACAATGAATAATACACGTACTAAATCTATTTACGTTTATGTTAAGATACATAAAAGTGCTATTTATTAGTTAATTTCAGTAATACTTACTTTTTTGTGAACGTCGACATGATTTCTGCACACAGATATCAAATCATAACTTGCACTAAGTCACTAACGCATAAATAACAGAGATACGTCAACACATCCAATGAAGATTATGTGCTACCCACATTATTCTAAATATCGATGGCAGTAGGATACACTTACCAAACGAAATGAGCAAGATAATTAACAATAAGGACAAGTCATTTTTTGATTCGTTTTCGAATCGGTGGGCATATAAGAAACCAATTATATGTGTGGTTGTGAGTTTATGTGGGTCTTGTTCGTTTTCGAATCAGTGGCCACACAAAGACCCAAAAGAAAAAAAGTCCTGGGCATATAAGGGTTAAGAGGGCGCAGGGCGTCCAATCCTCATTGGGGGATCGTGTTTTTACTAAACCTTTCTACTTTTCCTTTAAATCTATTTAGACAGTAAAGCCAGTTTGAAAAAAATGCTATTGTTTACCCGGGAATGTCATGATGGTGTCCACTTTGGATGTCAATATTAGTCATTTTCGTACACATTTCTACTAGCAATTGGAGCGAAATAAAAAAAATAAGTATATATTTTCAATAAAAAACTCTCAAGAGTATCAGACATATTAAAACACTTACCTATATAATCGAAATCTGTGCGAAAAATTAAATCTAATTTCAGTTCTATAGTTATGGTTATAATTATATTGTGTGACTCTGGGTACAATTATACGTTTTGATATTGTAAATTGCACTGAAATAACTATTATAAGGACTGAAATAAGATACATTATAATTAGCAAGTTAATTCATAAGCTATTGTACAATGCATTCATCTTAAGCGTCGTGTGAGTTTCTTTGCTTTACCGTGTTGTCTCTTTCTTGCACGCCAGCCCCACCACACGCGGAACTGAGAGGTAAATATTTGCTGCGCAACTTACGCCTATCAATATATTTGTGTATGAATTTCCCGCATTTACCAGATAATAAAGGAATAGTATAGACTGCTAATTTACAAAGATGCGTTCATCATGATTATAAAAGTTTATTTTATTACCATACCACGACAAAGCTGAAAAAAGGCTTGTGGTTTAGGCAATTCATGGGGCTGTCTGTTTAAGTACACGTTCTCCATATATCGTCAAAACTGCTCAGTTGGATTTGATAAAGGAGAGATCAACCAATGTGTTCGAAAAATTAGTCTCTATAACATAAGAAACTTTCCAAGACTGCTAATTTAGATCTACATTTATGTCTACATTAAGTTATATTTACGATTATGTATACTATAAAATAATTAAGCTATTTTAATTCGAAAGAACGCAGCTTTGTTTGAATTCATACGTGATCATAAGAGTACAATTTTTTTTTTATATTAATACTTTTTGAATACGATTTAAACCGTTTCAATAAATATAATTTTCTCTCACAATTGCTAGCTGTCTACAAAATGACGAGATTTTTATGTAAGAGGGATTAATATTGTAATACGTTTTCATATCTTTGCTTTGCTAATCTTCACGCTGTATACACCATTCACTTCTAGCAATGTTATCTGCTTGCTGCCAACAAACAATAATATTTAAAGTTACAAAGCACGTGACACATCTCTTTCGTAGACACTTACTAAGTAACATTACTAAACCTAAAGATATGTAAATACAAATACTAAACGACACTGGTATGTTACACCCGTTAGGTAATAGATATTATATTTTAGAGTACTTATACACTATATATGAAAAGTTTAAAAATACACTAAGTACACTATGAAATGATATCCTCTTTCACAATTATATTTTTATTTGACTTGTATGAGACGAATATGCGATAACTTGAAAAATTATAGATGGTAACTTGAAATGGGCACATTATCTTATATCAGACACCGTTTAGCTGTAAATTGCCTCACAAGGCATCCCAAACCCAGTATTGAGTGTTTCTACAACATCCAGCGAACGCGTCATCTGAAGGCTCCCGAGCGTCCGAGGCAGGCGAAGCCGCGCCGCGAGGCTCCACCTTGCCACGCGCTGCTACCTCCCCAGCGCCCAAGTTCTCCCCCGATGCTTCGCCAAGTAGCAGTGTCACCAGTGAGGGCGTCGTGTAAGTAGATTTTTACTAAATGATGCCGTTCAATCGCATGATCCGAAGGCTCGAGCGCTTCCGAGGCAATGGCGATCTGTACGTAGCTTCTAGTAGAAGGCGATGATTGACTAGTGGACTGCATCGTCTGAAGACACCCGAGCGTCCGAGACAGGCGAAGGTGCGCTGCGGGACTCCACGCTGTTACGTACTACCTCCTCCCCGGCGCCGAAGTTCTCCGACACTTCGACACGTTATTTAAAAAATCCCTTTTACTGAAATATTTGGTGTCATATAATAAATGTAGAAATATAAACATCGCGGTGGCCCTGCTAGGTACTACATTGCCTGACGGACCCACAATGAAGTTGAAATGAGGTTTAAAATGACCTGATGATATAGATTTCCCAATTAACTTTAAGGATCACCAGCCCACACTGAGCCCGATTTCTTGTCTCACGAGAGAATATTAATACGGGCACAACAATCCTATTTATTTGTATTTTAGTATTAATATTCCTCAATCAACCATTATTTTTTTAATATAATTGTTTGTGTACATGTTTCGTAACATAATATTTTCCTTAGATATCCAACGCAAGCGGGGTCGAACAACCTATCAGAGACAGCGCTCAGCATCAAGCCGATCCTCAGTGAGCTGGCCGCGCGCCGGGAGGACTACGAGAGACTCGCGGAGAAACTCGACGCGCTTAAGGTGACCTTACAAATATGATTTTTTTTCTGCATGTATCTAATGAATAAATTAAATAATGAGAATGAAATTTAAGACATCGTTACTGAAGTTTTAGTCAATAATTTATAGTTTATACGAGATAAACTATTTCAGTCAAAAGAAAATACGCTAAATTTAAAAAAGTAATTCCGAAAGGATGCACGCTCATAAGAGATTTGATTGTAGCGTTTTCCTACAAATATAATTGGTTTGCCAAAGTACCTGTCTTGCTGTCACGTTCTAGTTTTGAAATAACTTCAATGTATCACGAGTTGTTGAATTGAAAACTTTTCGCAAGACTAATAAATACATTATGTAACATCACGGACTTTGATTGCTGAGCCGTTATGGTTCAAGCTGATTTAATTGTTAAATACCCACAGCTTTAAAAAGTCCAACGTAAAATGAGCCCTAAATTAAAAACCTTATCTATCTTCGATCTCTTTATTAATGTAATTTTCGATTAATGTTACAATGTATTGCAATACAGAACCTTTCACAAGAGGTGTCGGACTTGACGGAGCGGCTGCAGGAGGAACGGTTCAAGACGGAAAGGCTAGAAGAACAAATCAACGACCTCACTGAACTACATCAGAATGAGGTGACGTACAACAGTTTTATAATATATTTACTTAGATGAAACCGACCAAAATTTTTCAATAGAGAATAACTGATACGCAAACTGTTCCAAAAGGGTATTCATGAAGTATTTTGTTTTGTATGGAGGATTGACCTACTATGGCGTCCTACTTTTTTTTTCCCGTCAAAAAAATACATTTTTTTTCCATTACGTTCTCGGCGGCACGCCGGCTCACTTCGTGTGGTTTTCCCTAATGGAGAGGTGTCAACTGATGTGATAGTGTTTTGTTTATTATTAGTTGAGTGCGTATTGGTTTTCCAAAAAGTTGATCACTTGCTGCCAAATTGAAAACCTGACACAAAACTTCTTTACGGTATTGCAAGAAATGTCCAGTTATCACAATTTAATTTTTTTCAAGGTGGAAAATCTGAAGCAAGCGTTAACCGACGTGGAAGAGAAGGTCCAGTATCAAAGTGAAGAAAGGATACGGGATATCCACGAGGCTCTCGATCTCTGTCAGACTAAAGTAAGCCATATTCCATTATAATAAATACATAGAACTATTATTTAGTAATTTACATTCTTTAAAATTGTATTATACATAGAGCCTTGTTGTCAAATGATTGATTGATGACTTTTAACACATTTAGCGAAATAGACCCGGACGGCTTCACCGTTCGTAGGCGGTTTTCGTTATATATTGCGATAACCACGGAATCGCCAACTAGCGTAGCGCGATGCGCTCGCTGCTGCTCAAAGTATTAATATTTTACTGGGCGCCACGGATCATTCTTGTATAAAACTATGTATCATGAAGACCACTAAATAAATTGTTTTTATTTTTTATTCATATTCATAGATTAGGCATAGACTTATATATTATTAGTTACCTAGGTTAACTGGAAGAGAGCCTCATAGTGTTAAGTTCGCCTTTGTACCTTTCTGTTTATTCCATTTTGTTAATGTATATTTTGTTTTGTGCAATAAAGTGTTTACTTACTTACTTATCACGGAACACCAGCTCCCAGCAATATCCACTCCGTTGACTAATTTATAGTGGTAGGATGCTGCTAACCCGTACCTACAAACCTACAACCTTGTTGAGGCGCGAGTGATTTTGCTCGGAGCGGACGTTCCTGGCCGCAGTGTTTAGGCTCAGGCAGGTCCGTAAACCATTGGTTTCTGTCTGTTTCCCTAGATAATAAAATTAGAACAATGGATGGCGGGCGGCGTGGCGGGCGGTGGCGGCTCCGGCGGCGACGCGGTGGCGGCGCTGCCGCCGCGCCTGCTGCTGGTCAAGCTGCTCAACGTCGCGCTGACGCTGCTGCAGCTCGCGCTGCTGCTCATGGCCACCATCGCCGGCGTCGCCATGCCCTTCCTGCGCACTAGGTACCAACTCTCTTTTTACCCCAGGCGAAAACTGTACCACTCTAAATCTTGTTTTCTCAAACATGATCGTAAATGTATGCATTTATGTCACGAAATGAAGACATGAAGTTCCTTGTTTACGGCTCCCCCCATTTACTTCTTGGCCGGCGGCCGTGAAGTAATGTATGGCGTAAGTATGATCGAAACATTATTGTCCGCTGCTCTAACTTTTTAAATTTGCGTACTAACACTAAACTGACAAAGGAAAAATTACATACAGCCAACGACCACTAGATACTTGCGACATTAAAAAAAAACAAATTGTATGTTTTTATGTATATTTATGTGCGGTTAAACATGGTGCTCGAATAGCTAATTCAAATTGCATATTTGAAAAATAAAAAAGGTGGCAAATTAACCTTTTTATTCCTTATTAACCTATTTACCTAGTAGTTGTTTTAAATTTAATATTTCCTTACAATGTTTGAGAAAAGTACTATACAAGCCTCGGCCGGAAGAGAGATTGCAGGACTTGTTTAATCCGGCCTCGTCTACTTCAAACTCGTCCTGCAATCTCTTACTTCACGGCCTCTGCAGTAATGTACTATTATTTCTCTTAGCACCATAAGGAATGATGAAGGGGCTATTGGTTTCAACCTTTAAGCAAATATGATCTTTCTACTTAAAATTACAAATGTTATTTATACGTTGTTAGTCAATTATTATTTTAAAGCAGAAAGTTGTTAGTCGTTCATATTAATGTATATCAAAAATATCAATATCGTTAGTTAGAACGACTAGGTCAAAGAATACTTTCTTGAAAGGGTGGCTTTTTAATGTATAATTCATTGAGTCATCGGCCGACTTATTTTGATACACGACTGAAAATTCTGATACACTAAGGCTGCGTTTTACCAAATTTTTATTCCGAGATATTCGCTTACTCTCAGATAGTAACGCCAAATTACTATGGTATTTTGACATTAGTATCCAAGAGTAAGCGTTACTCTTGGTTAAAAAGTTTGGTCAAATCCAGCCTTAATGTAATAATTGTTGAGCATATAAATAAAGGAAATTGAATACTGTAATTTACAGAAAGATTTACAATACTAATTTAATCTTTCAGAGTACGAGTTCTAACAACAAGCTTAGCAGTAATGGTCGGCGTGATGGTCCTCAAGCAATGGCCCGAGGTCACACAACTCTCGGAGCACCTCGTGCGGAGACTCAAGGAGTACCTCCTCGATAAGCACCATGACAGGTAATGGACACTTAGCGCGAGCGCCGTACGGGGTTCTACTATGGGGTAACGGGACTTCACACTTCTGACTTTAAATTATATGAAACCATAGTAATCTGCCATAGACTGTTTAAGAACCTTATATGGGTGAATCAACATTTTGTTGTTGTTGATATTTTAAAAGCAAGGAGACAAAAATATCACAGTTTGTAAGAGGTTATGTGGTGTTTTCTACTAATATGCTTGGTAGGTGAATGCCATACAACCGTAGTATAAATAATAATCCAAGAGACCTAGCTATAGCTGGCAAAAATAGTTGATTAACCCACATAGGTTTTTTAATTTTTTTGGATCATATTAGAAAAAAAAATGGAGGAAGTTGGAAGTTTCTTACTATAAGTCTTAGGTTCTATAATGTTGAATAAAAAGTATTGAGATTATTGTTGTCAATATTATTAGTTTTTTTACGTGTCATTTTTCTACTTACTATTATTTAAATTTGATTTGTCTTATACGATCATAATTATTTTATACATCTCTCACACCCTAAACGCTTTGTATGTACAATAATGTATTTGTATGTATAGTTATAGCAAACATAAATCATATCAATGAAATATAGTATTTATAAATTCTATATATGTAACTATAGTAAATCCATGTAAAATATTTTATTTCATAAATGGACCTAATTGTAATAATTGTTTAAAGTTTTGTTTTTATTTTGGTTTTCTTTTGTTTAATTTTCTTTTTTTTTCACTACAGGTATGAATGCAATGCGTTATGTGGTTAACTAAACAGAATTCGGCGTTATTGGTGATTTAGGTAAAATATTGCAATTTAGTCCTGTTTCTTTTGCCTTTTGTCGGCAAAATATTTCGAACATGGACGAAATTGTGTTGACATAGTTATGATAAGTAAAAAAAATCCAGTTGTTGTTGATGAAAAGTAAAATTTGACGATAGTTTTTGACATAAACACCAAGCGATTAACTCAATTTGACTCCTTATTAGCAACAACTATGTATGAATAAATGACATTGTGAAATTAAATATTGATATTTGTGTCAATAATAAATAATATTTTCGACAATACTTTAGCAGATTATTTGAACTGTAAATTATAAAATAAAATACAAGTTGTGTTTATTAGAACGTATGGTTTTTGTATTATTTTTTATTGATTCCGTCATGTATTTTATTATATAATGAAAAAAGTATAGTTTTATATTTAGTGGCGTGGTGTACATAAAGTGCTTATTTTTTCAAACATTATTTCGCACTGAACAGAGTTGCTTTTGCATATGTATTTAAACATAGGATACAACAAAGAAGAAGTTATGTTTTACTAGCGAGTGGCGATTTAATTTTTGCAATCTAGTTACTACTGTAGTATATGGCTTATTATTGTCCCACTTTTAATGTTTTCAATGTATATACCACGCTACTGAAGTTTTAGTGTCATGAATGCTCAAATATACATAATGTTATAGCCAAATGTACAGAGGCATCCTATAACGCATGATACTAAAATTACCTAAAACTTTGAAACGAAAAAAAAAATGCGCCGTGTTAAGAAAGAGTCGACCATAGTACAATTGACAAAGGTTGCTATTTCACTACTCTTGGCGTCTAGCACACTTCGTTATCGACTACGGTGTCAAGGGACACTGCCTCTGCATATAAGTGATATTCATAGCTGTATACTTTAGTTGCGATTTAGTGATTGTATTTATAAACGTTTTTTAAATGGGCTGGGCCCTACATTGGTCAGTGGTTGGTTCCTCGCTAACAGCTTAAGGCTAATGTTAGTCAAAATCTCGAATTCAAGCGAAATAATCACAATTCTTCATTGTCGTAGGTGACGGACATTTTTTTTTAAAATGTTTTTCCGGAATCTTGGCGTTACTAGTATCTTCTATCAAATTATTTATCCATAACGTCAAGTTTCCGGGCAAACCGATATATTAGGACACTGTATTTTTTTTACGGGAAAGTTAATTGTTTGTCATCACATTATCTTTTAAAATATTGTAGTTTTTTTTTTACTGAAAGCTTTATTCGGTAGACGGCGCGGTACCGCTCATTCATAGTACTACAATTTATCCTAGAAATAGGACGATTGACGCAATAAATTGTAGTGCTGTAATCTTTGCAATTTTATAGCTACAATGATGCAGAATAAAATAAAATATGTATATTTAGCGAAATATCTAGCGCGGAGTGCGGGCGTTCGCTCGCCAATATTTTAGCAATTGCAGTTCTCTTTACTAATATTCAAGTGTCTTAATTAACGTTAGCAATAATATATTATAGGGTAAAAAGTCACTTGGAAAGGTTAGTGGCACGGGAAAGAAATACATCTATCTAAGCGCCACGTGCGCCAACCAGGGTTTGACTGCGACCACGCTAATTTTGCACTGATTTGGCAGACTTGTGACATTGTATGAAAATGCCATACGTCACGTAAAACTGCAGGAACTGTCAGACTCCGTATGAAATAAACCCTTAACTCCGGGTTAGTTAGCTTACCCCGGTTGGTGCAGTTAGCCCTGAAACAAATAGGTATTTCTGATATGATTACTTGTGTTGGTGAACTTTAAGAAAGGACTTATAGAAAGTGCCAGTATTTTAGGTGAAAAATAGTAGAATAGAATAGCCCGCAGCGAGCGACCGCACTTCGTGTTGCTCTGTAAAATATCTAGGAAAATCTTTTTATTAATAAACTAAACAATATTGATATTTTTAAAGCGAATACATTCCAAAATTTCTTACGGAATAGCGAGTATGAACATAGCCAATACTTAAAATTATCTAGATATTTAGGCTATCGCCGTTGATCAGAGTTGTTGCGATGTACAAAATATTGTGGTTTCGATGCGGTTTGTTAAGTTGTCGATGTAATTATGTACATATTACTTACGTTTTGTTCTGAATAAGTTTATTTTGTGCCGTGTATTGGCTCCTCGCATGTTGTTGCCTGATGTAAATGTTGTGCATACATATGAAATGTCTAATAAATTATTATATTCAGCCAATTGTTGGACTTCGTGATTGCGTTATGTGAGAATGGATATCATGCTATTATTGCAGTGAATAATAACATCAAAACGATTCAATGTTTCAATCAATTGTAATTCTAAAGTGACTTGTTTTATATTTTATTTAGTGAATAATTTTTATGTATCTGATTATTTGGCCCATATATACATTAAGAGATATTATGACATTACCTGTTTCACTCGTGATTTAATTTGTGTTCAAGAAAAAGAATCGAGTTCCTATAGATTTTGGCTAACGAAAATGTACCCTCTCCGAACTGATATATGGAGCTCGGAGGGGGTGAGCTAAGTAAGTACCTTATAATTTGACATGACATATTATAAGGAGAATAACTTACCTTAACAAATAGTATTTTCGTGTCATTTTATTGGATATATTAAGTTTTCGTTACTAAAGTTAGCCAAACTCTTATAATGTATCTTATACAGATCGATTCACGAAAGCTGGCGCGGAATGGATATCAAATTAATGACAGTTCAATATCTTTTCCGCTCCAGCTTTCGTGAATCGATCTGTACATATCACATTGAATCGATAAAAATATATTCTAATGATTATTTATTTTTGTAGTGGAATTTATGTAAAATCAGAGATTAGATAGTTATAAAGCTTAAAAGTAGAAAAACGGGCCACGAAAATAGCTATTTCAAATTCAAAATACATAGACATTTTTGAGTCTCATTCAGTATTTGTTCAATGACTTTGGTGCTCTGTCATAACTTTCTACTCTCTGACACGGTCGAGTCCGGTAATATGTGTACATTTCTTTACCTTCATCCCTTGTAGGGTGACGCGCCAATTGGATGTTGTTGTTGTTACGCAAAAACGCTCCAATCCATATGAATTTTTTATTATAATTAATCCTAACCTACAAATAATAATAACGCGAAAGTTTTTTTAAGTATGGATGTTTGTTACTCTTACACGTAAAAACTGCTGAATGGATTTTAATGAAACTTTGCAATAATATAGCTTCTACATCAGAATATCACATAGGCTACAATTTATAAAGATATTGTTCAGACGAAGTCGCGGGCACTAGCTAGTACCCTATAATGACAATAAAGTAAAAGACAGTCATTAAAATGGCAGATTCATGTAGATTGGAACGTTTTTGCGTAACAACGTCAAATTATGAACACTTAGTTAAGCTCACTGGCGCCAGTGATGTACACTTCATTCTTATTATATGGTTGTCAATTGATTGACACAAAATAAATGAACCTTATTTCCTCTTAATAAATAATAAATATATATATATTACACAATTGTAGAACAATTCATATAATTTTTAATAATAAATGTAAATAATGAATGTTATGATAACCGATTCCTTGTCCATTATTGGTGCCGCCACCCTAATAAGGTGAAGAGAGTACACATATTATTGAGTATTGTAAGTTAGTGTTTCACATTGGTTTTTATTGACTTGTATTGTCTCTCGTGCTCGCCCATCGAAGTGTCTGTGAAGTTGTACATTTGTATTGAATGCGAGTGAGATGTACATTTTGTTGCCGGCTATGGATTGAATTAATGAATTAAATCATCACAAACTATTAAACCGACTTTTATTCATAAACAAATAATCGACTAATAGTAGATAGATTTTCAGATCTATCTAGAGTAAAGAATGAAACGATTTAATCCCAAAGAGGTGTTTAATCAAATAACAAAAAACGTAGTAAGTACAGTGCGACAGAAAAAGGTAGAAATTTAAAAGTGGCAACACCGTCCCTTTCCAATCAATATATCTAAATGTACTGTTACACATGCTCATTACTAGCATACTTATTAGCAAGCGGGAAGTGGGAGGCCCCACTCCCATCCACTCTTGCTAATAAGCACAAAGCATGCTAGTAATGAGCATGTGTAACAGTAGCAAACGCGACGCCACTACGATGCTGCCACTTTTTAAATTCTACCTTTTTCTGTCCCGTTGTAGATACGTACCAAATTATAGACCATAGCAGTTTTTTCTAAACTAGAGACAAAGTGGCTTATTGTTCAGTTGTTAGATTTGTTCTTTATCTAGTGCCTTATTGGAATGCATGCAACATTTTTTAGGGTTCCGTAGTCAACTAGGAATCATTATAGTTTCACCATGTCTGTCTGTCCGTCCGTTCGTCTGCGGCTTAGCTCAGTGATCGTTAAGTACTACAAAGCTGTAATTTGGTATGAATACACGTATTAATCATGCCGACAAAGTGGTAACATAAAATGTCGAAAAACTTTTATTTTTGGGGTACATACATACACGTAAAGTGGGGGCGATTATTTTTTTCGTTTCAACCATCTAGTGTGAGAAATCGATAGGAATTATTTATTATAGGTATTTGAAAAATAATATATAGGGGTTTACTAAATATATTTTTTGATAAGACTGATGGTAAACTACGAAATCCTACACTGAGCATAGCCCGAAATGTTCTTGACCGGTTTTTTTTTATATTATTTTCGTTATCGGCTGTAGCGGACAGTGGCGGTCTGGGAAAGAAGAAATAAAATAATGTAATAAAAGTGAAAAATAGTTTATTAAAACTTATCAACTAAAATAAATTCTTTGCATAAAAATAAAATATAAAAACAATAAATACGTTTACAAATCGTAATCGGTACGACATTTAAAAACTTAGAGTTGAAATCATTTTCTTGCTTATTGAAATATTTAATGGAATACACCATCTCTGTTGGGGTTACTTAATAAAAATAAATTATCTGGCGCATAACACAATATAGTGCACAGGCGGAAATAGTGCATGGAAAGAAAATAATCATACATTATATTTTTTCATATCTCATGATCTAAGTCTGAATGATGTTTTTCCTTATGGTTTACTACATACCTACTATGTAAGTATTCATTGATGCATCGTATGATTTCGATTCTGATAATTATTTTCCTGAATCCGTAATTCCATAAATGTAATCGATATGAAACGTAGTGTTTACGAGTTAAACACTCTCCTTTTCACCCGAGGGTGAACGGCACATTTCAATCTCAGACTCGGCGCTCTCACTATGTTCGAGCGTCTAAATACCTCGACTGAAAAAGGTGCCTTTCTTATCTTGGTTAACAATCTATTATTTTTGCACTACAGTAGGTAAAAAAAGTTTCTAACGCCCATTCCATTGATGAAAAAGAAGTGGCAAGAATTTATAACGAACAGTTTGAAGGTAAAAATGGAAACAACATGAAGTCATAGACATGACATAAATTTGTGTAAAGATAGACATCTTTACGCAAAATTATACGTTGTTGACACGACAGACGCGGATCTATCCAACAGAGGCTTTGGTGGCAAAGGCGGTTTGTCCATTTGTGATCCCAAACCAGAGTCCTCGAACTCATCAGCCTCAAAATCACCCTGGTTCTCGTCGATGTACGACTCCGGTTCAGCCTCGAAGCTCTCGTCGGGTTGGTCGATAATTTCGACCTCTAGGGAGTCCTCGAGGAACGATGCGGGCTGCGGGTGCTGCGACTCTTGCGACCTGTGAGGAATGTGGTGGAAGTGTTTTGTTAATTGTTAGTCGGTAAGATTGAATACGAGTATTTAGTGACAACACTGACAACTGATACTCTCTCTTCTGATAAAACCGAGGATGAAGATTGGGGATTTGTATTTCTCATAAATCATTAGGATTTACGAGTTCAGGCAGGTAATAGGTACAAGCCGGGGTCGTCCGCAGCATGGCGCTCTATGGAGCGCCAATTTGGGCCGAACGGCTCAAGGAGGGAACGAGGGCGTTGCTCCGAAGACCGCAGAGGGTAGTGGCCCAGCGGATCACCAGGGCCTATCGCACCACCTCCCACGCAGCAGCCTGCATCCTCGCTGGCACCCCGCCCTGGGAACTGGACGCTGAAGTCCTTGCGGACAGGTACCAGAGGCGGGCGGAGGCAAGAGGGAGAGGGGAGGCCCCAGACCCCGAGGAGGCGGAAAGGGCCGAGAGGGCAGCAGCGGAGCGCCTTCACGCCCGATGGAGGGATGCCCTGGAGGATGCCCACTACGGAGTCCGCACTATAGGGGGCATCCTCCCAATAATGGAGGACTGGCTCAAGAGGAAGGGAGGGACCCTATCTTACAGGGTCACGCAGGTGGTGTCCGGACACGGCTGCTTCGGACACTACCTGCATAGGATAGGGCGGGAGCCAGGTCCCGAATGCCTGGAATGTGGGGCAGATGATGACACGGCCCAGCACACTCTAGAGGAGTGTAATCGCTGGGCCGTGGAAAGGGCGGAAATGGTGGCAGTCACGGGTCTGAGGGACCTCTCGCTGCACAGCGTCTTAGAGGCGATGCTGGGCAGCGAGAGGAAATGGAAGGCGGTGACCTCCTTCTGCGAACAAGTCATGTTGCAGAAGGAGGCAGCAGAGAGAGAGCGCGAAGAAGCGCCTGACGCGCTTCCGCTCCGACGCAGGCGGCAGGGCCGACGGCGACGCAATTTTGCTCGCCGAGACCTGTAGTGGGGCTTGCGGGTTCGGGACCCGCAATGCACGGCCCTACTCGAGTCTTCGGGGGGGAGACTAAGCGTTTCTAATCTCCCCCCTCCAGTAGTGCGGATGCCCAAGCGCTAAGCTGGGCAGTTGGGGGGGCGCTGTGGTAGAATGTCCAATGACAAATCCCACTGCGCCCCCAAATAAACGACAGCGAGGGTGAAACGCCGGAGTGGGGTTTAGTGGGTAGTCCTCTTCCCCCCCCTCTCGTTAGGAGAGGGGGCCGAAAGAGGGAGTCCCACATACCCCCCCCATTATCGCGGCCGGGGGGGACGATGCGTAAATGCATTCCCCACTTCGACAAAAAAAAAAAAAAAAAAAAAGGTAATAGGTACAAAGTGACCTTTCTTTCTTTCGTTACTGATGTAACATTTAGACACAAGCTGTTATCGCGTTCTGTGCCCATTTCTGGAGCGGTATAAGAATAATGTCATTAGAACTGGTTCATAGGTTTCCATGGCAATACACCAAAAATAGTCTTTTAAGATTCGTCCACTAAAGTCGATCTAAAAAGAGCCTAATAGCCTCAATTTCCACTTTCAGAATCCATCATCAAATTCCCTCGTTGTCATGATAATCTAACATATGCAAAATAACTTCACACACAAGAAGTGGTTTCAATTTAGATACCAAGATTTTACCCACACTAATTTATTGACACTGCAAGTATAGTACAACAGTGATATAATAAAGGTTCTTAAAACTTGAGGGTCGCCGTTACAAAACAAAACGAACTCGAGGTTTAATAACAAAACCAATGTTAACACAGAAGCAATGAAGATAAAGGTAAGTTAAATTGTTACGAAATGATGTAACATATGTTACGAAATAATTAAAAGTACATGTAGTTTTACAGATCAATTACCTTCACCGATTACTACTTGGAAAATCACCAAACATAATAACACTGATACGAACACAGAAGAGACACTCACAACAAGAAACAAAAGCTCCCAAGCATTTCCATTATTAGAACAAAACTTGTTAAAGTAGGTGGAGTTAAATACCATAGAGGCATAGACTTAAGAAAGTAGAGATTTAGGTATCCAAATAAAATACATCCTTAGCTTTACCAATTCCGTTTTATTATTCATTAATCAGCTTACATTTGTCCGTACATTACTGACCCTAGCGCATATAACTAAGTCGACACAAATGCAGGACCCAAATGCGTTAAAATAAAATGGAACATCAAGCGATTTGATCCGTCTGATTAAATAAATCTAAAATATCGGTAATAAAGTAATATTCTTCATAATAAAAATCTTAACAAAATAAAAATTTACAATTAAAAATATAGTAAAATTAAATCGTTGTTTCCCGATGGAAATACCTCAATAAAATGCTCTAAAAAATATTTCACAAGACTTAAAATAACTTAGCAAATATACATTCAAAAATTAAATATATATTGATAAGGGAATTTATAAAATAATGGTAGAAATGCCAAAAGGGAATGCCTATTGTGTTAGGAATGTAGGGTTTAGTCATTTGTCATATAAAATAAAAGGGTTTACTAACTACACGTACACAATTCCACGTTCACGTTATTGCCAATTCCCACACAAACTGTTTTAGACCAGATACTTATCCAAATTAGAGAGTTAACTTAAACTTTTGATAATATTATTATTCATTTGAAAATGTTTACTTCATTAAGTGTGCCTATATCCTACGAGTTATTACTATATAATTGATTTTAATTTGTAAATTAGCACAAAACATATTGACTAAATTATTGTTAGCTGGAGGTAAATTACAATTATCGTCATACGTAGACCATCTGTCTCGTTTTAACCATTACGTAAAACACAAGACAGATGTTTTATCTAGGACACAATTCGTGCTTGAGCTAAACGTTCTAATTCTCGAATGATAAAATTAAACCTCTAATATAAGCACTGTATACGTCTAAAACAATAACATAACACCCTTTATAAGAATGATAACTTTGTTTGGAAGCCAAATAATATCAAAATCAGCGTAAAATTTCAGCCTACAAAGTAAACGAGAATCCTAACCGAACTAGCCGCGAATGCTCTGAAGCGAGTTCGTTGTATAAAGTGTATAAAAACATTGACACCGTGTAATACTAATCGATAAGTACTAGTTAAGCCGGTTGACTATAGCGGCGTTGGCAACTTACTGTAACCCTCTTGTATATTTTAGCTATCAGTCTAATCTATACTATTTCGTCCAGTTGTTTTCAGGTTAGAAATAGTACACAAAAATTGTTCCCATATTTTTAGGAATAAAACTTTTAAGTCGAAAACTGTTAGTTGAACGACATTTTTTCGTATTATAACGAAAACAGTTGAAAACGAAACAGTTTTCAAGTGACAAATTAAAAAAGTATTTTTCGAGATTATTTTTCTGCGACAATGTAGGGTTAAACAGTATAGTTAGCGCTATATGTTTAAAGGCCTATTTAATAAGTTATCCTTAAAATACGTTGTTACATACACATATTATTTATATACTTATTTATTACTCCTCACCTTGCGAGTTCATTCTTCATTTAAATTGATTTAATTGTTATCCTTTTAAATTGGAATGGGGACATAGTTTATTGTATTAAATCAATTTAAATAAGTTTCCCGGGACATTACAAAATACCATTACCGTGCTGTGGGGTCAAGCCGACAAATGTCAAGACGCCATTTTGTTTTTGTCCCTTACTAAGACATACAGTGCAAGTGCTAGAGAGACAAAACATCGCAACACTTATGACTTGACCCGTACAGCACACGCTTACATAATATAACTGTATAAAAATGGTTTGTATAAATGGTTTTTTCAGTCCTCCGGCCGGTAAGCGCCACTTTACGCAAAACTAAATTGCCGCCTGCCGGCTCCGTCGGGCAGAAAAATAGTATACAAACCTCGGCCGTTAAATGGGAAAGCCTCGGATCACATGTTAGTCGACCTCGGCTTCGCCTCGGCCGACAATTACATGGGATCCGAGACATTTCCCACTAAAACGGCCTTGGTATGTAATGTACTATTTCTGAGGTGGCGGAAAATCTATAATATTGCTTGTACCTTTAGGTGGGTTATTTAAGTTATTTTCATTAAATAGCTTGGAATGGTTCTATTGTAGGCCAGTGTAACATATACTTGGTTGCTTATACATTCCAAGCCTTCAGCTTAGCCTAAAACTTTTCATTATGATAATTTTAATCAGGATCATTTATATCAATGAATAAAAAATAAAACTTTAGCACAGATAAACATGAATATGATTTACACATGATAATTGCTTAACATATAATGAATTGTATGATTAATCAGTTGATACACATATCAAAGACATATACAAAACGTTTCACAAAACCTTAACCGAATGCTCAGTAGAGACTTATACAGGTCACGTAAAAGTGATATAAACAGTCTCTAAAGAGCTGCGCCAATGCCACAGACAATACAATACAATACAAAACAACCTGTCAATTGACCATGTCATGAGTGCATTTAGAACATTTCTATAAAAAAGTCTGATTAGCGAAATCGTCTCTTGATTTAAGTTGATTTGACATAAACTTAAATGCACAATGATTTGGGTCACAAAATCCCAACTTTTCAATCAACACAAATAATGTTGTTAATATTACTATAGAAATTGGTGTTCTTCCGACTGATTTCGATTCAAATCTTGGTGGCATTGAGGTTTCAGATTTTTTGACGAGTCTATTGAGTTTTGGATTCATGCTGTTTCTCGACTTGCTTTTATTTTCTTTGATCTCAATGACACTAAGAATTGAAGCAAAATTAATCAAATTAACGTTAGCTTTCTAGAAGTCCCTCTTTGAAGCTAAACATTTACGCCCGCTATGCATAGGGTAAACTTTCATATTGTTGGCACTTTGCACTATAAACCTGCTAATTGATTTGAGTCATGTCACGCCTTGTCGCTAAGGACTGTTACAACCGACAGATTCGCTAATGCAATCGGGACTCCGTAAAGTTCAATTACGCTTAAATAATCGCGCGCGGGGCCCTGTATATTCCTTTTCAGTCCTCCGGCCGGTAAGCGCCACTTTACGCAAAACTAAATTGCCGCCTGCCGGCTCCGTCGGGTAGAAAAATAGTATACAAACCTCGGCCGGTAAACGGGAAAGCCTCGGATCACATGTTAGTCGACCTCGGCGAACATTGGGTTGAAAACTAGTTAAAAATGCCAACAGTATCGTTTGACGCTAGTCCCGGGACTTACGCGTCCGCGGCGGGGATGTAGTCGAGCGCCATGAGGCAGGCGAACACGGTCATGATCATCTTGGGCTTGCGCTCCGTGATGTCCTCGGGCAGCGCGTACACGCGCGCGCCGCAGCGCCGCGCCATCGACACGGCGTACTTGGCGTTGGCGAGGTTGTCCTGGTGGATTTCATCATTCTCATTATGTTATTTGTTAGGGATGAGTCGAGCAAACCGATTTTTGAAATTCGAACAATGTACAATTTACGTAACGTTGTTATTTCAATGAAAAATGGACGTACTTTTGCAAACAGGAACCAACCCTACAAAAATAATTTTGAAAAATGAATTTTATTGCTAGAAGCATGAAGTAAACATCTGAATGGTGATTCATTGTGGGTTGGTTCCCGTTTGCAAAAGTACGTCCAAATTATCTCGACTTACCGGGTTTGACCGCTCAACCCTCGGTATGACGTATGGCTCATGGGCAGCGTATACTTTATAAAAGTCATTATTTTTTAGGCAAAACAATCTGACGTAAATGGGTTTGACGATTTCGAAAGTAAACGCGCCAAAAATCGGAATGCTTTTGCCCAAGATCCAATATTAGTTCTGAATCATGAACCATCTTTTGAATGACTGATTGTTTGATAAATTACTTAAAAAGACAAATGAAAACCGCAAGATTTTCAGACAAAAAGCAATTTTTATCAATGATCGATATGGGTTATTTATCACAAGTTAATGTTTGTATGAAAATGGTACCAATAAATAATAACAATACCTCTACGCTGCCGCCGGGCAACACCAGGTCGTAGTTGATAGAGCCCGGTTTGATAGCGTCGATAAGGTCGATCACCACCTTGCCGTCTGCGAGCACTTCATCCTGAAACATTTCAATATTTCTGTGTCTTATGGTCAGTTCTAATATATGGTTTTATTTCACGCCGCACGCGGCGCTAGGCTATCCACGTAAAAAAATATGGGTCAAATGTAAAAAGAACTTACTGACGTAAATATACAAATACATACACAGAACTACCAACACTGTTAAAACTTTAAAGGCTCTTTAAAGGTTCCGTTTCGTTAAGTGCCCACGGCTTATAGAGTTTTAACTGAGTTGGTAGTTCTGTGTACGTATTTGACACTTAATACTTATTTCAGTGAGCTCGTTTGTTTCATCATCAATGCAAAATTGTTCGCTAATGTCACATTTTTGGACGTTTTCGTTCTGCTTTGTGTGTGTATTTGTTCCCTTCGAGCCCCAGCGACATCATATGATGTCGGAGGTAAAATACCTCTGGAACCCAGCGTCATCATACGATGTCAGGCGTCCTGCGCTCGAATTTATGCCTTTTCCCACTGGAATTAAGTATATTTTAGCTCGCACCTTCAATATTTAACTGAATGACATTGAGAACTATCGAATGCCATTCATAACTTATCAGCGATTGGTCAAAAATTTTGAAAGCCCAGCGACATCATATAATGTCAGTGTTCATTTCAAGAAAACGTCTGGGCTCCATTGCTTTCTAGGGTTGAAATGCTTGGGACTGCTTGGGTGAAGGCGGCGGTGGTGGTGGTAGTGATTGTTTACCTGGAAGCTCCTGATGGAGGAGGGCTTGCCGGCGGCGGCGAGCTTGCTGTTGACCCACTGCACGATCTCCCGCTCGATGATGGGGTTGCCCGTGTTGGCCAGCCGCGTCAGCACCGACAGCGTGTACGCGCGCATCAGCTGCCAGATCAGTGCTGGAATCAAATGTTACTTAGGGCTCATTCAAAAATCATGTGATCGTTTTTGGCCCTATTTTGACCCCCCCCCTCCCCCTTGGTGATAGTTAGTGATCTTAACCCTACCCCCCACAAGATCACGTGGAGTTTTCGAGTGATTTTTGAGTCGACATTTTCATGTGCGCCGATGCGAGATTTTTATGTTGGTTTAATAGATTGTTATGAAATTTCGTTGTTCTGTGTTATTATGATGTGTGAAAAAAAAGTACACGTGATGTGGTTTGGACTCCCCCCTCCCCCATCGTGATCAATCGTGATATTTCTTTGACCCCCTCCCCCCCAAAAACGATCACATGATTTTTGAATGAGCCCTTACTGATCAGTTCTTTATTCAATTCCCCGAGGTTCTTTCGCAAGTTTCAATCACGTCCGAAATGGTTTAAGAACGTTAATTTGTAGCAATGTGACTCTTCTTCTTCCTAGCGTTTTCCGGGCTTATGGCATGGCTCAGGGTACTTGAAGTGCGCTTTGGCAACTAATCCTCAGATTTGGCGTAGACCCAGAAGGTAAACTAGGCCTTATTGGGATTAGTCCGGTTTCTTCACGATGTTTTCCTTCACCGAAAAGCGATTGGTAAATTATCAAATGATAATTAGTACATTTGTTAGGAAAAACACCTTCGGATTGAAAGTCGCACATTACAAGTGTAGCGAGGTAATAGTAGTAATAGGTCAACACAAGTATTTAAACGCCCAGTTATATACAGTTGACAACATTATTTTATCTAACATATTATATACACGGCCAGCGGCGGTGGCAGTCAAATTAGTACCCAAAAATGGCTTTAGGAGACGAAGGCAAATTACCTACATAGTAATAAATAAATATTATGGGACAATCTTACACAAATCGACCTAGTCCCACGGTAAGCTCAATAAGGCTTGTGTTGTGGGTACTAGGCGACGATATATATAATAGACAGATACATATAAATACTTAAATACATAGATAACATCCATAACTCAGGAACAAATATTCGTGATAAACACACAAATAAATGCCCTGACCAGGATTCGAACCCGGGACCTCCTGCTTCGTAGGCAGGGTCACTACCAACTAGGCTAGGAGGCCGTTAGTAATGGCGGTACGACAAACCTCTATCGATTTGACTTAGTTGCTTACCGAGAGTAAGAGTGGCGTTGCCCTCGTTGATGTCGGCACCGGCGATGCCGACGAGCGAGAACCCGAGCTGGCGACCCAACTCCACAGCGTAGTTGCAGTTCTCCAAGCGTTCCATGAATTTGCGCAACTTCGAAAATTGTCGGTGGACCTGGTGAACAAATTTTATTTTTATACAATTATAAAGCACGAATCAAATCATTTGTTAAATAAAATAATATAAAAAAAAATAAAAATAAAATAAAATGCATTTATTTCAGACCAAGATTGTCCATAAATTTACTAACTTACTTAACTTAACTTAAGAAATGTAATAAATGTTTTGATTCATGTTTTTGTGTTTTTTAAGTAGTCGCTGGTTCGATCCCAGCCCTGCTCACCAGGGACCTTGGTCACTTTTTCGTTAGTATATGACATCTCTTTCAATTTATAAATTTTATTTTTGTGAGATGTTAAAAATCGTAATAACCTCACTTGCAAGGGGCAGGTTATAAATATGGCCGACCAGTCTGGGCATGCCAATGTCGACCGGGATTGGACCTAGCTGAGTTTTTTGCCGAAATCTTCTCGGCTAGGTTAGGGGTAGCGAACCAGCAATAACACTCCCAGTAGCTTGATTTCTCACACACGGAACGGTGCTGGATTTTCCCCATGCCATCCCACCTCACGGTCTAACGCATAGTGCATGGAGCCCTAGTCAGTTTATAAAAAAGGGCATACCAATCACTTGTCGAACGTCAGACCGGCAACATTTCCTGCATCTCCTAAGCGTGCCTCGTGGAGAGTCGAAACACATATCGAGTTTTGTAATTTTTGTGATGATTTAATATATATTTTTCTACTCCAGCACTTCTATCTGTCAATTAGATGACTGACAGCGATATTTAAAAAGTATACATTATAATGTTGTCTGTGTTATTCCATAAGAACACTGCTCCTATGGATTTTCATACAATATATTAGCACTGTTGTTGTTTTTTATTTTTATTTCTATAGTGGGCACAACATCTTTCCTATTCTGCCACGTTTCTAGATTTTGCTTTTTAGGCTATTTTAGCTGTCGTAGAAAAACTAGGGTATGCAACAGCTCATAATTGGTTCTTAAACTCTCGGGTCTATTATTACAAAACTCGGCTTCGCCTCGTTATTATATCACTGTTGCATAAACTACTATTGCGAATTTACTTTTCCTTGTAAATCGACTTGTGTCAAGTAATTGTATACCTTCTTCCAGTTGACGATGCCGGGCCGGATGATGTCGTAGAGCTGGAATATGACGAGCCCGTCCGTCAGGTCGGCGTACAGCCAGTTCACGTGCGGGGCCACGCCCATCGAGTTCATCCAGTTGCGGTATGCTGGAACACACAACTTACTGGTGAATACATAAATTTATTATTTTACAATTCTGTGTGCTAGTTACTATAATTAAGTGATGCTACCTTTGTACATACTTGAATGTTGAATTATACAGTGCCTCGGTTTCTCAGTCATGCTGTATATTTTTTGTAAATAAGGGCATTTTCAAAAATAGGGTACCATTTTCATTTTTTTTGAAAATATAGGAAGTTTTGGGTTTTTTATAACCAGAATCACGAGTACTATTGATTTAAAAAAAGAAAAAGAGTGTCCCGTTTTTTTTTGTCAGCTTTGTAACGCATTTTTTCATACATTTCGTATGGGCCGTTACAAAACTGACAAAAAATTTTTGTATGGAAAATTGAGGACCCACTTTCATTAAAAGGGTGCACTTTTTTCTGAAAACGCCCATAAATATCTTCCTAGAATTGTCTGTTAATTTTTAGAAGTTGAGCCAAGAAGCGGCTTGACAATAACCTAATTGGGATTTTCAACGGTCGTATTAGTATTTAGTCTGGTTTTCTTACGATGTTTTCCTTGATCGAAAAGGGATTGGTAAATATCAAAGGATATTCCGCACATAAATTAAAGAGAGTGAGCCGGGGTTGTAATTTGCGAGTTTTAAGTATTTATCTTTTGTTGGGTTTCGTCATTAATTTTGATTTTAATTATGGCAACAGTAATAAAACGCGACAAATTCATTTTAACTCTGGTAACATTAAACAAGCGCCGACAGGTGGCGTGACCGGGGGAGGGCTTTAAAAAGACCGACCAGGTGGGCTGGCAGGTCATTCTTTGCTTGTCTGCAGGAGTGTTAACAAATGACTTTAAGTGTACCTAATAATTAAAAGTGTGTATTAGTAAATAAAGTGCATTTAATTTGTTTTTCTTACAAGGATTTAATATATACAACACTTTTAGATCACCGTCCCTTACTGCTAGGCCATCAATGCTGTGAACATACATTTGCACATACAGAGCATTGAATGCAACTAGCATAAGGTGCATGTAGCGTTTCGCCTGCTTAATAGAAAGTACAGCTGAAAGACCTTTAAGGCAGTTTTTGAGACTCGTCAGTCACATACCGAACAGTACACTCACTTCAAAAACCATGACCTCGAGCGAGATTCGAACCTGCAACTCTGCGATATATGGCTAATGCTCTGCCAACTGAGCTAGGTAACGAGCACACCCCGAATTTCTCGCATTCAGAGCGCATGAATCCCAGAGTCGTGGGTTTGAATTCCACCAGAGGTCCTGAATTTGTACACTTTTTTTTTAAATACTACTACGGTGGCTCGCCTGATGATAAGCGGTCACCGTAGCCTATGGACGCTTGCAACTCCAGGGTGTTACATGCGCGTTGCCGACCCTTTAAAAAAAGGAGGATTCGCTGTGTTGACAGCTAAAGGGGCCAAGGGATTTGCTCCGTGGGTCCCCAGTTGTCAACACAGTGAATCCTCTTGGAGCTCTGGCGGCCTTACTCACCAACAGAAACACAACACTATGAGTAGGGTCTAGTGTTATTAAACTGCGGTTTTCTGTAAGGTGGAGGTACTTCCCCAGGTGGGCTCTGCTCCAGATTTGACGTTGTCATTCTTTCTAAGAAATTTGGTGTCATTCGCAGACGTTTGTGCTTAAAACGAATAGTTGAGTATACTGACTCTTCTCCTCCCTGGTCTCGTCGAGCTGGTGCAGCTGGCCGTTGTCGTCGCTCTGGCGCTGCAGGCGCGGGTGCTGGTTGAACAGGTTGGCCACGAAGGCCAGGTTGAGCTTGTACACGCCGGCCACCACGTCGGCCGGCGACACGAAGGCGCGGCAGCGCAGCTTGGCGGCCTGCTGCAGCATCAGCTCGGCGCGCCGGAGCAGATCTTGCTCCTGGAATAACAATGATCTCATTCATTTTTATCAAACCGTGGTACAGTCCGTCAATAAGTAAAGACATTTGACGTTTAGCTTGTTAAACACACAAATTTTAAGAATGTATTGCCATTAGGGTATTCAACGTGCTGCGTGGTGGTACAGATATGTTATAACAATTGGAAAAATATTTAATAGTAGTTTATGTGATTGTATATAATGAAAGGCATTAAAACTCGAGGGTGGGTTTATGAAACGAGGCGTCAGCCGAGTTTCATAATAACATCACACGAATGTTTTAATGCCTAATTATTTACAATTACATACACTGCTTTATATACACACATATCATGACTCTCCATGATGCATTCAAAGCGCATATATATCGACCGCCATTGCGACTTTCAGGAATTGAAACTTTTCTGACATTCAAGTTTTGACATTTATATTTTTTAAATTCAGAGACAAACTAGAGTTGGCGCCAATTTTCATATCGTTCGATATCAAAATAACGTGCGACTTGCGTGCGTCATTGTATGCAATTGACAATTCGTTTCAAACTAAACGTCATATCGACTGATATTAGAATAGAGGTCAAATCAAATTTTCTTGTGTCAGATGTGTTCGAAATTTGAACAAAAATAATATTATCGAAAACGATAATATAATTTAGCTATTATTACATTTTCACATATAAGAAATTTGTTGTAACAAAAATGTTTATTATTATGGGGGCCTTTATATGCGATTTTCGAACGCATTATTGAGGGCTAATGACATGTGGGTATATAAATATTATTAAAACACATTTTCATAAGTTAGTTATTAGTATTGGTATCCATTTCTTTAATTATAAACACGGATATAAGTACATCTGAACACCTAACCTTATTGTACGAAGTAGTACGAACCCTGACAGTTCAGGCCTCACTAGTGAGGCCGAGTTTGATACCACGTAAAATGCGGAGTGACACTCCCCTGGTAGATCTAAAAATCTAGCGGGTTAGCATAAGAACTTACCCTGAGAGCATCCAGGGTGACGTTGGCGTCCTGAGGAGCGATCTGCTTGAGCAGGTAGGAGTAGATCTCGGAGTCGGCGACGTCCTGCTGGAAGTTGGTGCAGCGACGCGTGATGCCGGCGGACTGCAGCTGGTGGTTCACCCAGCGGAGCAGGATGGCTTCGGGGGACAGCGCCATGAGGTCCTCGATACGCTCCTGTCGGCAAATTAAGTAAATGGATCAGAAATCAATGACTATTCGATTGCAAAAGCAGAACAATAGGCTAGATGACGAAAAAAACTAATTGGTCCGTCTGTTAGATTATTAAAAAATATTCGACACGTATTTTTTCTTTTGCTCGTCAAATGAAAAACGACGGAAATACAGCGCTTGAAAGTTTCGCGTGACGTCACAATCGAGTACGATTCTTACTCTAAGGTGACGTCACCACCCCACCACGGAACTTTGACGCTCTTCATATTCGTCAATTTTAGTTATTTTGAAAAATTTATTTATTATTATCAAAATATCTTAAGTCTATTCCTCCTTGCGTCATTTCCTCATTTCTCTTCAGTCAGAATCGCGACTCGTATAACCTTCTCTCTGGTAATCTTTTTCCAGCTGTTCCGATCCTTAGCTTTGTGGAGGGGATCTTAAAGCTTGATCTACCATGACCATCTCGTGGGAATGCGCTTTCTGGGACGTAATCCTATTAGACCATAAAAACCGTCTTGTAAGCCAATGTAGAAAGGGCAAACACAAACGCAAAGATGTTATATGCCGGTAGCGAAAAGATTGGTTAAAGAGATTCAAACCTGTGGTAAAATAGCCAAATCCATATAATCTTGACAACTTGAGAAACTTATATTTTTGAGGTTTCCTTGTCTGACTTACCTCATCATTAAGCAGCTCGGTGAGGCCAGGACAGTGCTCCAAAGTGATTTGATTGAACAGACCGATGCGAATAATCTGCCACAGCAGACCCAGTACCAAGTGGGGTTTGCCTGAAAACGAAAAATATTATTTTTCTACTCTAGCACTTCAATCTGTCAATTAAATGGCTGACAGCGATATTCAAAAAGTATTATAACGTTGTCTATGGTATTCATTAAGATGGAGTTTTATTTATATATTTAATCGTATGGCATATTAATTATTATACACTAACAGATACAGAGAAATCACAAATCAAACAATGGAGTTTCATACAATATAATAACACTGTTAATTTTTTTTTATTCGTATAGTTGGCATGTACGACAAATTCCTGCTTCTGCCACTATTTGAGATCACACTTTTTTTTAGCTATTATTGCGGTCGTAGAAAAAGTAGTGTATGCAACAGGTCATAATTGGTTCTTAAAAATTCTAGGGTCTACAAAACTCGGATACGTCTCGTTTTGTAACGAAGACCCTTGAATTTTAAGAACCTTTAATATATCACTGTTGCATACATTACTATTTCCAGAACTACTCTTTAAAGTTTTTATGATTTATTGAATAAAAAATGCGCCAAAACATGGCTGCGGTGATTTTTTTACCACTAGGGCTTTATTTCATTCAAGAGGCAAAAGATTAATATATCTCACTTACCCTTAGCCAAATCATGTGCATCGATGTTCACGATGTTGCACCCGATGGCCTGCGAGGACACCAGGGCCAGCGTGAGGTTCTCGTGCTTGGTGTACAGCGTGAGGTTCTTCTTGTTGATGGCGCGCTCGTCTATCGTGTCGGGGCACGAGTGGTTTATCACTTTACTGAAAAATAATAATTGGGTTACAACATTTTTATAACAATTTCACTTTGTAAGGATTTTTTATACGAAGTGACCTATTAAAGGTATAAATGGTTGTAGTAACAAACATTCTATAGAAATCTTTTTCTTTAAGGCCTAACTTTTTGCTAAGAGATGCCACAGTTGCTTTAACTTCGACATGTGGCTTGGTATAATTAAGGAAACAAATTGGCATAGTTAGTTTTATTAAATTCGTAATTTATTTTTATTTTTATTAGTTTTATTACTCATACAAAATAAATAAATGTTGCGTCAACCACTAATGTAAAACGGGCATTAGAATTGACTTTACTATGTAAGTAACAACTATGACATAAAATTGTCATGTCGAATACTCACACTCCGTTTACACACATGCAAATCCCATATGAGATAAAATTAAATTAGTAGTTATTTTCTAAAAGGAGCGAATTAGAATACTATAAGTGTATTTGGGAAATTAACTTGATTTAAGCTAAAGAATGCGCCCTTGAATTTAAATCAATTGCACAAAAACACGTTGTATGATAACTAATTATGAATTACAAAGACATCATAAAGTATTTAGAGTCAATATTTGATCAGTGTTCAATTGGAATATGTACGTAGTCACAGTCAACCAATTGGAACCCTAGGCCACTCTAGAACCATGTGAAAATGACAAACAGTAAGAGATTTTTTAAAATCTGATTTATAGCGTCAGTATGACATAGTCCTACAGTGGCCTAGTGTTCCGATTGGTTGACTGTTACACTAGGTACTCATAAAATAATGAATCGATTACTAGACTTTTTACCTAACCTACACCTCAACAAAAACGCTAAAGAACATTTTGATAGGTTAATTAATTGAAAGGACGACCCATCGATAACGTTAATTTAAAACGTATAACGAGTGTGAACTTGAACCTGATAAACTCCCGAAACGACCTTGTCATGACGAGTCGATCAGTCAGGGGCTATAACTATATTGTTTAACGTAGATAAGCACGGCATAGGGGTCGAAGCAACTTTATTTCATTAATTTTAGTTGGCGTTACTCTACTTTCAGTTTACCGTTAATAGCTTTTTGCTAAACGGGTAGGGTTTGTTAAATATTATGTCAGGGAGAAAGTCTTTTCGCGTTTTGTATATAAAGTAGTTATAATTTTACGGTTTATATCTAGTTGGTGATATTTCATAAGATTACCTACTCAAAAAGAGTAATACATAAGAAAATAATATTTTCCTGTCATATTTGTTTACTGCCCGTCAAATCGAGTGAATCGGACGGAATGTAATACACAACAAAGGAAAGTTGGGATTCAAGCAGTAAAAAAAGTCGTTTATAAATGCCTTAATTTATTTTCATACATGTTGGAAATGAAAAATTACTTCCTTCCAACAACATAAAGGTTGTTGACTTAAATTGTTTAATTACTCTAAAAATAGGCATAATTAGTTTATATGTATTTTGGACAAAAAAGAACCTTGTGGAGAAGAAATAAACTCCTAAAAATAGGCATAATTAGTTTATATGTATTTTGGACAAAAAAGAACCTTGTGGAGAAGAAATAAACTCAACTTTATTTTTTTGGACCACCCTAATGTATAGTGTGTCTGCCATCATAATTAAATTACGATAGCCTGGTTAAACTCCCCAGACGCATTCAGTGGAAAATTAATATAATGAGGACGATAATATGGCTATTGGCTACGTAACATTCGATCTCCGCTACGGCATACGGCAGTCATTAGGGGAAATTAATTTATTGTTCGGGGCGACCTTATTAAAGTTTAAGATTGTGTAAAAATAATTGTTTTAAACCAAAACACCTCCTTTTATCAAACCACGGTAAAAGGGATATTTCTAGTAGTTTTCAACTTTTGACGTCTTTCAAAACGATAGTAGTGAAAACCAGTATGTACCATAGAATGAGACCGTCCTTCAGTTTTTCATACAGTTGTTTGCCCTCGGCGTCGATGGGCAGCAGGTGCTTCAAGTCAGGGTCGTTCTCGAGGTTGCTGTTGATCCAACCCGAGAAAGCCATCTGCTCTTCAAGTCGGACAGAGTGTGTTGTGCCTGAAATTAACAACAATGATTAGCAAACCTAAAGCAACATAGTATTAAAAGGAGTAACAGGCTTAACTAGGGCACTAGTTTTGGACACATTAAGCTGACAGACACTAGTAATGAACAAGTCAATCTTAATTAAAATGTCAATCGGTTTTAAATTGATAATTGCAAAATAGACTATAAACTGATGTTATTAACATAAGGGGTATTATATATAATAACATAATGAATACAGCCAAAGTGCCATAAATGTATACACAACCTTAATGTTCAGGTCATAAAGTCCTGTATAAATATTGTTCCCAGTTTGGCTGTATTCATATGTTTGTATTTGATTGTACATCATTAGTCCTTGTTCATTACTGGTGTCACCATTCTGTATTCACTTTTTCCCAAAAGCATTTTCTATCGATTTCCCTTTAACTCCTCAAATATTCTTCACTAATCTCCAAACCTCCCTGTGTTAGGTCTAGTGAAAAGCTCCCTATACGTCAATACCCGTGGTGTCGCAGAGCTCTCCATCAAATTATGTCATAATAATAGATACCTACCCTAGTTAACACGATTTTGGAATGTAGGAAGACGACCACTTAAATGCTCAAAAACCGTCTTATCTAGTAGTGTCTGCTACATACATTTGAACCTTAATACCATAACGATACAGTTGCTTTTTAACTATATTGCCAAGGCGCGTGGCGTAGCAGTAGAATGATACAAAGGCCATTGTTTAAGGGTTAAGCCTCGAACCGTAAGATTCACCTCAGAAGATTCATACTATAAACCAGGTTATGCATTTCTATTTATATCTAACAATCTCATTGGTGTACTAATAATAGTACATTGTGCATCTAGGGCGGTAAGAAGGGCATTACTTACGAGGGTCTATTGAAGCCCGACGCCGTAGGCGGAGGGCTTTAAATGACCCGAGTTAGTAATCCCCTTACTGCCCGTGGTACACACAATGTTTTTCAATACATTTGCGAGGAAATAAATAAACTCTATACAGGTAAAGAAACAATAATGATTAGCGGTAGTGTAGTTGCACAGTCCACAGTACTCCGGAGTGACTACGTGCTGCGAGCGCGTGCGGGGCGGGTCCTCCGCGAGCTCCGGGCGGGCGGTAAAGTAGTATGAGAATCCTTTAAAACCATGGGAATAATACAGCTCTTTAAGTGTAAGTATGCTTGCATATAATATCACCATTTACGAGCAGGTGTGATGAAAATAAATATAAATCTTACCATCACTGGACGCTTCGCTCATGCCGCCCAGGTGTTCCAGGTTTTCCTTTTTACTGACAGCCTGTTTGAATGTGCTGGACACCTGAAAAAAAACACGTGTCAATTGCGTTTACTAAGTTCGTGTTCGTATTGACCTACTTAGAAATTAATACCCAATCTACGTGTGTAAATGTAAAATTCCAATGATTTATTTGCTATTACTTTTTATAATAATATCCGCAGTTTTCACTTTCTATACAATTAAATAACTATTATCTTGTTGCGCTACATAAATCTCCATACACATAAAAATTAACAGGCTTGTTCATCAGCCCGTTAAAGATCTCAATTTTATTACAAACTCCAAACTAATTTGATATACAAAATTTAAAACGCGTTAAACGCTTGTATGTATGTTTTACACCGCCAATTAATTTTACGGCCAGTTTGCACAGTTTTTAAAAACTGTTGCGGTTTTTTCTACTCAAAAGTATGTAGATCTGAGGTTCAATGAACTAGAGGCGAGTGCTCTGAAAAATGGAATCGACAATTTATTTTTGTCTTTTTCGCTCGGGGTATGTATGATACGAGTGTAAGAGAGAAACTGAAATGAATTTAGTTGGTATGCAAAGCAACGAATGCTCTCTAATTTATAAGTCCATTAAATTTTTTAATGTGTCTGCTTCTATAGCTTCATTCATACTCTTAATTTATCTGAATACAATAGAAAGTACCTACTTAAAAGCTTCGAGTCGAATGAAACCGTCACTCTATATGTATGTAAATTTCAACTGTCCCGTATTGCTTTCGAGTGTATATTAACATTTAATCCGGGAACGAAAACAAAGTAGTTTTTATTGTTATATTTCATAATTATTTGCTGAAGAACTCCATAAGGAACAATTTTTTTAGATAAGTTTCTTCGAATCTCTTATAAGTACTACAAGATTACGTTTAGCTATATTCTTTTGTCGTATTCGATATGAAAAGTAGAGTGTTTAACTAGGGTGAAAGGACTATCGGCGCTCTCACTACGTTCGATCGCCAAAATATCTCGACTGAAATGAAATTCTTTCCTTGGTTAGATTGTTAAATCTACAATTTTTTGTGTTATGACCATATTTGTGGAAAAAATCGTATCATTTAATTTAGTTGGCTTACAAGAGACATCTGGCAAATATTGGCCGAACCGAGAACATAGCCATTAGAAAAGTTGACTAAAGTTGTTTATCACAATGCCACCCGAACAGTAAAAACACTGTTTATAAAACACAAAATGTAAACGAAAAGTGAATCAATACAATGTTTAAGTCTGACGTTGTCTATAAACGATTGTAACTTGGCTAGGGCCCTGTTAACTAGATGGTATTGTCTGCAATTTTGTCTTGAAACAATTTCTTCTTTCGATGTTGACATACATTTACAAGCAAACATTGTTTGTTCTTTCCTAACTAGTTTAATAGCCATTTGAGCGTTAAATCGCTAAGAAGATTCAGTTTATTGGGTTCAAATAGATTGACATAACCTATTTGGTGCGCTGTTTTATGAATGTTACAATTGGTATTGGTGCTCTTAGTGAGTTTAAATACTTTAATATTGTTTATTGCCCGTTTAGCGACATGCATCAACGGTAAAATAATCTGCTCTATAAAACACTGCCGCTTCAAAGTATTTCAAGGCCAGAACTCAAAAACAAGACACCAACAAGGTTGAAAGTGTGCTCCAGACCATCACCATAGTACTCCCTAGCCTGAAAACTAACCTGCTGCGCCTTGGGGTTGGCGCACAGCTCCTCGAACTCGGAGAGACATGCCGTTCTTGCGCGGCGCTTCATCGCGTTGCCATCGCGTCTGCTCCAGGCCGTTACCATAGCACTCCCTAGTTTGTAAACTAACCTGTTGCGCCTTGAGATTGGCGCACAGCTCCTTCAACTCGGAGAGACATGCCGTTCTTGTGCGGCGCCGTTCATGGCGTTCTTACTGCGTTTGCTTCAGACCATCACCATAGTACTCGCTAGTTTGTAAACTAACCTGCTGCGCCTTGAGGTTGGCGCACAGCTCCTCGAACTCGGAGAGAGACATGCCGTTCTTGCGCGCGTCACCGTTCATGCTGCCGTTGACGCCGCGTCCGTGCTTGGGGCCGTTGTCGTAGTATTCCTCTATCATACACCGGACCTGGAAGAAGAGGGTATTTGTTAAGTATTTAACATTGACTTCCATGAACTTGAAGAATACGCACTGTCAATACCTAGTCTACTTCTTAATTTTTGCCTATTTTTATAAGGAGATACTACAACCATACACATCCTTTTCTTGGGGTGCTATACTAAGTATGAAGAAAATAGTAGGTATCATTTATCTGGGTGAATCAACTATTTCTTATAAATTGAAAGAGATGTCATAAACTAAAGAAAAAGTGAAGAAGGTCCCCGGTGAGCAGGGCTGGGATCTTCTATCACTTTTCTTTAGTATAAGACATCTCTTTTAATTTATAATTTATATATTACTATATACAGGGTGGAAAGACACGACGATCCTTCTCGCAAAGGGGGGTTAGTTTAAGTGAAGGAGAATCGATTAGTAATGTTTATATTTTTGTTACGAACAATCAGTAAAAATATTAAAATTAATTAATGTTCTTCTTAGTGACAACCCTGCTATTACTATGTACTATACCTACATGTAACTGTAATGTGACACTTTATGTTTACAAAAATTTGCTCGACATACCGCAGCACTCGCTCTTCAAACCTTGGTGCAATGTGAACTACACCTCCTCCCCGTTGGTCGTTTTGGCCCGTTTGTGGTACTATGGGCTGATTATTTGCCACGCGATCAAAGGCCCGTAAAATTGACTTGATTGAATATCTTTGTCGATAGCGTCGTAACGTCTCGGCGGCATTATAATTACACTCCCCGTATAACATAAGCAAATTTAGGTAATCGCGGGCTCCCAAGGGCATTTTGAAAATAGGTTTTATCACGTAATTTGCAATTTATTTGCGTCACTGTTTTATCACGGGTAAGACTGAGTAAAAATTAATATTTTTCCCAAACAAAATAATACAATTGTGCAAACTACCCACTTACAAAAATCTAACTTAACCATAGAGAAATTGAGACTAAGGGCAGTTACAATAAATAGGTTCATAAAGCCCATAATACACCGCCAGAAGAGCATACTAGGCGGGGTGCGTGGAAGCTAGAAAATGCTGTTGGTTAACCGATTTGTATGGAAATAAATGCAAAAGTAACATGTTTATTTGAATTATAAAAATAAAGGCTTCAGAAGATATTATTTTCAATTCTACGATTCTGCATGTATAACTGCCCTTAGTCTTAATTTATCTATGGTTAGTTAGATTATTGTAAGTGGGTAGTTCACACAATTGTAATATTGACTGGGAAATATTATGGGGTAGAAATGTTGTTTTGGTAAATGTCACTGACCTTTGTGTTATTGTTAAATGTTATTGAACCTAATGAGGGTTGTCACTTGCAGTATTTTGCATCAAAAGTTAACTGCCTATAACTTAAAAACGCTTACGAATATGAGCCTAGTTTCTTTAGAGGAAATACAGTACTAAATCTAAACAATCCCCCTTTTGCGGAAAGGATCGTCGAGCCGTTCCACCCGGTATAAATTCATGAAAATGAAATTGAAATGAATGAAATTGATGTTTGGATTCATGTTTTTTATGTAGTCACACTACTGTGTGACTACATAAAAAACATGAATCCAAACATTTATTACATTTAATAAATGATTTGATTCGTGCTTTACAATTGCAACTATTTCTTGTTGTTATTATCCCGACAGCCAGGGGACAAATGCAGCACAGTTTGTTAGAAAAAACGTTGTAGTATGATCTACTGACATGCTTGGTAGAGTTGGTAGATGGCCCAGAATGGAAAGGGAATATAATATAACTACAAAAAAAAAAAGATTTGCGAATTTTAATGCCTTAAACCGTGATTTTAAAAACAAATCAGGAGACCGATACCATAGGAACTAATGTCAAGAAAGACTTCTCTGACAAGCGACTTTAGTACCTATCTACGAGTATACTTGAGCTAGTAATATCGATTTTCGTTGCGGCAATCAGTTTAATTATTCAAAAGTTCTCAAGACGATAACGACAAACTGTTCAAATGTCGAAGAAGCAGTACCTATTATCAACTTGTGCTTTTCTTAATTATCACATACTAACTTCCTGCCGTGGTAATTTACGTGTTATTGTTAGAAACAAAGTGCTTAATCACTAAGCGTCAAGGGGACTTCTTAGTTTACGATGCTTTATTTTAGAAGATAATACTTACTTCTGTATTACGTCTAAGTATTTAGACGTAGTATAGCAAAAAGGATCCATCCTCAATTTTTTATCGAAATGTATTAAGTTGCTTTTAGATAAAGTTGACATTTTACGGGCAGACTTTTGTGGCTTCGATCCTTTTCCCTAAATTACTTCTAATTTAGATTGAGGCACAAAAACCTTCCTTCATATTAATTTGAATTTGAGAACCTCATGCGGAACCACCACAAAAGCTTTAGGTATACCTACAACTTCACAATGCATCGCTTTGTTTGTGTCTAATAAGATTACGTCATAAATACCGCTTTACTAAACATATCCTTTTATAGACTTACTTTAAGGAAAACAAGTCTTAGAGACAAGTTGTAAACGATCACAGGAATTTTAATGCATATTTAGTACCACATATTTTATAAAATATACAATCGGTTCCTTGTTATTACTGTAAGCGATACTATAAATAGTATAAATATGCCTTTATATTGCAGTTTATAACGTAGCTAGTATTAGTTACATAAATTGATATTGCATTACATATTGTACTTTTATCTTTCAGTTCAATGATTTGTGATGTTAAATTCTGTTATCTTGGATACTTTTGTCAGTTTTCCTCCTTATTTTGGTTGCATATTTAGTAACAAACGATAGGTTCCGCTCGGCAACCTCTAGTTAACCTTAATCAAATGCATTACCAACTAAAATTCGTTCTTTGACGTTTCGTCAAGCGCACCATGTCGGCTGCAAACTTAAAATTTATAGAAACTTGACAATTGTCGCAATTATAAATTGAAAGAGATGTTATATACTACAGAAAAAGTGACCAAGGCCCCCCAGTGCCCAGGGCTGGGATCGAACCAGCGACCTCCTGCTTTCAAAAACATGAATCAAAACATTTATTATATTTAATAAATTAGTTAAGTCATGCTTTACAATTGTATAATTGTCGCAATGTCAGCGCGGTGAAACAGAGCTAATATATATCTTCTTCTTCTTCCTGCCCCTCTTCCCATTTTAACTGGGGTCGGGCCTCCTTGTACGTAGGCGCCAGGATCGTCTGTCCTGGGTTGTCGATGACGAGATATTCAGGGCTTTTAGGTCCTTCTCCATTCTTGTCCACCAAGTGGAGACTGATCTTCCTTTACCACGAGGTTTTGTTGGGATGTTTAAAGCTGTTTTCACGGAGTAATTGTCATCTCTCCTACTTATGTGACCGAACCATCTGAGCCGGTTTTCTTTTAGCTTCTCTGCCACTGGAGCCACTTTAAATGATCCTCTGACGTACTCGTTGCGAACCCTGTCCAACCTCGTTATGCCACCCGCCCAGCGCAGCATTTTCATCTCTGCTGTATGGAGTTTGCTTTTTAAGGGTGGTCCAGCACTCTGACGCGTATGTCATCGCAGGTCTGACAGCAGTTTTATAGATTTTGCCTTTAGTTTTTATGGGCATTTTGTTATCGCAGAGTACGCCAGATAACGATCGCCATTTTAACCAGGCCGTGTTCACTCGATGGCTCACATCTTCCTCCAAAACACGCGTGAAACAGAGCTAATATATATATAATTATATAATAGCTAATAGGTGCTATTTTTACGATGGCGACTGCCATTCGACCTTCCAACCCAGAGGGTAAACTAGGCCTTATTAGGATTAGTCCTGTTTCCTCACGCTATTTTCCTTCCGAAAAGCGAGTGGTAAATACCTAATGATATTTCGTACATAACTTTCAAAAAACGCACGCACACGGGTTTGATCCCGCGACCTTCGGATTGAAAGTACATAGCGCGTTCTGGCCTGCTTGGCTACCAACGCTCTCAATCGCTAAAACCGATAAAACGTGACTCTGTACTGTATATGGATGATACGTAACCAAACTAACCAAAGTAAAGAGAAATTTCTTAAAGAAAGATAATTACCTTCCATTGTGGTATTTTGTAACCGACGCTGTCCAGCGCGTCTTTAAGCTCCTTTAGGTCGATGTACCCGTTGCCGCTTGTGTCCAGCTGTAACAACAAAACAGACATACAAATTGCTGAACATATTTATGTTTACAATCCCTACGTCAGTTTTAAGAAGTTCCTATAAGTAAGTATAGGTAGATACATTTATTGGTTAACCATGGTTGAGGCAACAGGCGCTAAATGCAAAATTGCCAAAGCAAAATTCCTGTAGTTTCGTTTGGAGTATAATAATGTAGGTTGTTATTAATTTATTCTGCGCCGAAAGTAAACTTTAACTTTTGATTTTAACACTAGATAGCGTGACGATATTAATAAATTATTAAGACGTTTTGGTTGCGCGCTCAACCACAGTGAATTACATAATTTACTCAAATATATTCCGTATATACAACGAAATAAGGGTTATATTATATGACATATCAACGTGGGTTGAACAATAAATGATGACACCATGACACTATACAAGTAAACAATGAACAACCTTGGATTTCCTTTAGCGTACCTACTCCAAGTAAATTTATGGTAATGGATAAATATATTTTGACAAAGATCTCGAGGCTCTTAGTACCTAATGTGTTATTTAGGGTGAGTATATATAATAATTACAGTCGCCATCAGATCCGGGGTGCTTACAAATATCTGAGCATGCCTCTATTGTCAAGGCAACAGAGTGCTTGTTCAGATATATATGAACACCTTGACCGCTCCTATTTATCTGATGGCGACTGTACAGTAAACAAAAACAAATGTAATACTTTTGATCTATGTTTCAGATAAAGGAGGAAAATGTGCATTAGGTACTTAAATTATTCAGGTATTTCCTGCTTGCTTGGCTACACTATCCTCATTACTTGATCCAGGAGTTTGGCAGCTATTCATCAATCGATGTTTACAATTGGACTCGTAAATAAATCAGACATAATAAAACGATCAAACAGAAAAGTTTTACCGTTAAGTAAGTTAAGTAGGTAAGTAAAGTTCACCGTAGTTTAAGGTATTTTTAACAATTTAATCCTTTAAATTCTTATTGATCATTCATGTTATTAATAAGTAAATCCCATGAGTCGTTGAATTGAGAAATACACATGGTCGGAAGAGAAACCTTCATTAGGCAAACAATCAACGTCATTGATGATTCATGCTCATCACATTCCTATGTATTAACTTTACGACTCATCATTAAAATTCCTAAGACAAAGTAATAAAAATAACTATAAGTTGCTTTGCTATAAAATAGTGTACTTCTGTATCTTGCGTTAATATCAGGTAACCCGCTGATATAGCTATATATTATTGTTGGACCTGACATCTTCTAAATGAATTCTTACTTTAACGAAAGGAGTTCGCAATTTATAACAAATACCTATATGGCAAACGTTGTCGGCCCTTAGTCGCAAGCTTCATCATAACAAGATAGTTAAATAACGTTTAGGTATAGTGAGTCAGTTTATGCAAAGTAGTTATATCCGTATGTCAGTAGGTCGTCATCTCATAATGAAATTAAACCACTTCCGTGTAAAAAAATTACATACGTATAGAACACCACACTTATACCTACGTCACTGTTTTAATAACAGGACTTTACAATACCAACACTCGTTTGATATGTTATGTATGATATAAATTCCGCAAATGGCAGTTTTATAAGGAAAAAATTCTCAAAAAACATCTACGATATCGAAAACGAATGTATCATTCTTCGTAATTTGTATCTATTTTGTTTGTGTAGTTTGACATGTTTATATTATATGTAAAAATCATTGCAGTGCCACAACATTGCTGCTACATTATAATCTAGCGCGTGATATGAACATCCGTCTCTTTCAAAATAATACGTTTAGAAAAATCTAGGTAGCCTATCTCCTAGTCTAGGGTGACAGGTTTATATTGAACTGCCCACAAATGTTTAAGACCTCTCTAATAACATAAACATAATAAACGTATTCAATCGAATCGTGCAAATGCCGATGGTAAGGTATGTAATTTTATGTGAGGTGCTGGGTGCGTTATAATTTAAGCGAATATATCTCGTACAGCGAGTGTCTATAAAAACTGTGGTGGCATAAATAATGGCTTACGTTTTGTGGTCATGACAATGATTAATCGAAGTTTTATTATCAGAGTTACTGTTACAGAAATGCATCATGTTATAGAAAAACAATTATATGTGGATTGTGGATATTGAATCATCGATTACTTGATATGACAAGCGGGCGGTCAAACAATTGTGTTTATCGTACGATGAATGCTCGTAGCGTATTATATGAAATATGAGGTAATCTTATTTTGGAAATAAATGAAATCACGATTGCACTGTGGAGGAATTATATTTCACCCGGCGTATGCAAACTGAGTTGACGCAAGCAGGGCGACCCGGCGCGTCTGATCTGACGCTTGCATGCTAAAGAAATGCAAAAGTTTGAGGCTTTGCAAACCGCTCCCTGTTCGTGCCTACGCGTGACGTCAACCTGTTAAAGTTGACCCGATGCTTCGCTGGACACTCTTCATTCAGATCGTTCCCTTTGAGTTACTTGCGCCAACCAGGGTTGGCCCAAGTAAGGAGTTAGCTGTCGATATCCATACTAAAAAATGCTTAAGTCCGGGTTAGTTGGGTAGCCCCGAATGGTCCAAGTGGCGCTTGGTGTGCTATGAGTCAACGTTTAAGCAGGGATAGCGTTAAACAAATACAAACGTATGGAAGTGAATGAATACTCGGACCATTGATTCTACGCTGCACGTTTCTCTAGACGCTCGCAACAAATCCCGTGGGTCAACCCGCGGCAATAGTAAAGTAGGTGACCATTTCATTGCATGTTCCATTTATTCATGATTCAAATTCAAGTGATAATTTATCTCTAAATAAGTGTTAATTTCCCTAGGTATATATTGAATCATACATTTGTATCTATAATTCAAACAAACACGTAATGATGTTTTGACTTACGTTACTTTAACGTGGATTGACCCCCGTGACTTTAGAGAGCACGGGACTGTGCTCACCCTGCTGTATATATTTATACATGATGGTCCACGCTTTAATGATTTCTAAGTACCTACATTTGACATTACAACGTACGTCAAATCGTCAATTGATTCGTCAGGCGCCGCTTAGTCACCACATTAAAATAAATTTATAACTTATTTATTGGATGAGTAATGTCTAATATTTATATCAACCTGATTTTTTTGCGTTTCGACATCGACAACATATTTATAAGAACATAAAACATTGTACAAAAAAATAAAGGCGATATCGACGACAAAGTACCGTGAACTCCTAAGTAGGTACACTTTGTTCCGTAGCACAAGAAAGCGCGTAAAAATATTTGCACAGCTATAAGAAATACATATTTTTTTGCAGAATTATTTATTAAAATATTTTTAACTTATCAAGGAAATGTTTTCAGGCTAAAGGTACCACGTCGTCGGTTGTTAAGGCGGTGTGGCTAATAGCCAATTGGCCAATAATATTGGCTATAAAAAAATTGGATGACTTTGCCAACAGCAACTAAGCAAATTTACCCCGAAAACGTTATACCGTTAATTATTAGGTCGTGGATAGTCTTTTCGTATTTTGTATACAATATTTTAGTATGTTTTTACTGTTTAGATCTAGTTGGTTTCTATAATATCATAATATAACTATTCAAAATAGTATTAAATAGGAAAAAACTTTCCTGTTATTTTTCATGTGTTGTCTATCCGTTAAAACGAGTGAATCCGACAGAGAAGTTGACAAAGACATTTTAAAATTTTTAAACAAAACAAAGGAAAATTGCTAATCAAGCAGCGAAAAAAAAATCTGTGGTAAAAATTTGTGGTTTGTGGACCAATGGTAGTGTTAGTAAAAGTGGCACAAAGTTCGTTCCGGATTGTTTAGTCAGGGAATTTTCATGTCAAAGATGCAGCTTTTCCTATAGACGTTTAGAATTTTCATACAAAATACGAAATATTTCCGACCTAATATAAATGCATCAGGCTAAAGGTGGACAAAAGGCACATTAGGCATAAGGTATGTGTATTATGATCTACATAAAGGCGCGTCAACACTAGGCGCGGCAAACCCTCGAACCCTCGACCCCGGCTAGTAGGGCTTGCATCCCGGAATTCCGGAATCTCGAAATCCCGGAATCTCGGACTATTTTTCCGAGATTACAGTTCCGGGATTGACACCCTCAATCTCGAAAATTCCGGAATTTAAATTACCCTATTATTTGACGGAAACGTTTAATATTGACATGGTTATAAATGTTATAATATTGTCTGCTGTTACTGCGATGGTTATTCGTTGAAATTAAACACTTTAGAACGGATTAATCGCGTTTAATTTAATAATAAAAAACAACCCTGTAAAACATACGCACAATTTACGAACGCTTCTCTAACTGGCTTATGGGGCAGAAAGAAGCGGCAAGAAAACTGTAAAGGGCTCGAAACGTCGGGTCATGGTGTTAATAAACGCGATTAATCCATTCTAGTGTTTAATTTCAATTGGCATAGTTATTTCGCAAAACTACCACTAAATGTATTAGATTGATGAATTATATATATTCCGTGTGCAGATAAATGTTCCTTACTTTTGGACTCCGAAGGCTTAGGTACCACAAGCATCAATACTTTGAATCTGCACATCTTTCGCCCAAAGAAGCAAGTGCTTTAGAGCAGGATAAATACATTTTCGATTGTTCTCTGTTCACGATAGTAGACCAAAAGGTTGAAGCTAAAAATATCTTACCTTTATCTTTTTCAGTTGTTGCTTTTCGGTATTTAAATAATGAGTTCTTATTGCAATACTGTTAAAAAACTGTTGTTTGTGAGTTTTAGCCTTAAATTGAGTGTTATGCGCGCTAAACGATGTAGATGTGTTAAAGATTTGTATTCAAAAACTTTGCCACTGTCGCCATACCATAACATGACTACCAGCCTAATATTAATTTGTAATCGTAACGTTGTAGGTAACTAAGTTTTATTGTATTCGATACGATACAATACATAATAGACAATTTTGGCCTCTAATCTAACATATTTTTTTATATGTTTTCTTTGTGTGTTCGACAGAAGTTCCAAAAAAATGGAGCGATGATTGCCTTACATTGTTTTTTTTAGCCTTAGCTTGAAGAAATTTTTTATTTTGATAGCCTTACTTGTTTGGCTACGCAAAAATAAGTGTTAAAAATTAATTTTATTTAGCACTTATGGGAATTAATCTGACATAAAAGAATGAAGAACGAAGGCTGACGTTTTCCTGCAAAAAGTACCACTTAGTTAATCGATAAGGTACAAATGCCTAAATTATTGATTCGGAAAATAACCTTATTAAATTAACAACCGAGGAATTGGCCAATTAAGCATAAAGTTTTCTAAAGTAGGTTATTCCTGTTGCTACACCACTTTAAACTATAACCAAACTCTTCGAAATAAACAATCTTAGCTTGGCTTGTGAGATCCTTTAATGATTATTAAAAAAAATAACAACTCTGTTAAACCCTTGCTGTTGTTTCTTTAAAGTAGCGTAAGATTACACGTTTTCATTGATTAATAAATATATGTTATGTACTAATCGTAAAAAACCGGTATTTTAAAAAATTTGCCATAAAATCATAATTTTTCAAATCCCGGAACCAGTTCCGGAATTCCGGAATTGAAGGCCAATCTCGAAATGAATCCCGGAATTGGAAATCAGTTCCGATATTGCAAGCCCTACCGGCTAGCCAAATATTCGAGCATTTGCCGGGCACAATCTGGACGAGGCCTTAGACTTCGTTACCAAGAAGATTACAATTTCCACATCTTACTTTTATCGCTTTAAAGTTACGATTGGAAAGCATTATGACGTGTTTTGCGAAATTTCTCGATAGATAGTGTAGAAGAGATTTGCTGATGCGTTTCGTGACTTGATGGTTTAAGATAATGATATCTTTATCCATAAATAACTTCGACATTAGAATAATTATTTAGGGTTACTCGTGTCGATAAAATCGAAAATAACTCTAACATGTATAGAATAAGATGTGCGATAAGGTTTCAAATATGGGGTATTAGATATGATATAGGGTATCCCATATACCGTCCCATATAGCATTGCGTCGTCTTGCTAGGGGCGTTGCAGAATCGTATGTACTATAGCGTTCAGAATTCCATGGTCAAATTATGAATGAATTCATTCATAAAGTGCCCATGCAATTCTGAACGCGTGTGTACGTATCCATATACATACAGTCACCAATAAAAATATGGGTGACCATCATCATGGGTGAAAAAAAAGATCATTTTCACAGTATCTTTACAAACTCGTGACCATATACTGATTTTTGCTGTAGTGGTCTCTTTAGATAAGCTGGCCGTGAGTTATTAAGTATATATTTATTTTATCGTTCTCACATAAATTACAATAATTTACATAATATTAACATCATTTCTCTCAAGGCCCCTCAAATTATACAACACCAAGCCTTAGTAGAAGTCATCGGCTGACCTTGCCTCCACTTTCGGGCGCCAAGCAGAGCATATCCTCATTAGCATTACCAGTAATTATCAGTTAAATGGATGCCTCCGCCGTGTTGAAATGCACGGGAAATATTTATACTCGTTGCTTTGGCCGTGTGAAAGAATGACAATGTTGTCATCATCATCACTGCTTGGTAACCTAACCCCATAGGCCTGACGTAAATGCTAGTTTTTATAAAAGCAGATGCCAACAGACCTTCCAACCCAGAGAGGAAAGTAGACCTACGAGTAATTGGGATCTGTCCCGTTTCCTCACGATGTTTTCCTTCACCGAAAAGCGGTTGGTAAATATCAAATGATATTTCGTACAGAAGTTTCGAAAACTCATCGGTACGAACCAGCGTTTGAACCCGGGACTTTCGATTGACAGTGGCAAGCCATACCGCTAGGCCACCAACGCTTCAATTAAAGACATTTTTGTAAAGTTATCATATAGGTATTTCAATAATTATTAATGTAGATGAGTAATACATGGCATATGGTAGTTTAATAAAATAATAAGTCTCCCCAGTGTCCTACTGGCGCAGCCGGCAGCTGATATCATAGCCTCGTCCTGTTAATGTAATTGTTAGCTGACCTTATGACTCACATATGCACGTCGCTGTTTATTTACGCTTAATGTGTTAAATTACTTTGTTGTTATAATAGCGATGTTTACAAGTACCTATATATTCAAACTTTAGAGAAAAATCATGATTTTTGATCCATAGATAAAACCACACATTGTCAAGCCGTATTCAAACTGGAATTGAACATAACCATGGTATGCAACTAGGTTCTTATGCTTGAGACTCGTTTACCTTTTACAATGAGCTGGTAAACTAATAACTTGACAAATATTGACGTTATAATGTCTTAAAGTGGTCGTTTAGTAATTTATTACCATCTTTATTAGCTGGATAGATAAGGGCACTTGAGTACATATTGAATTGGCATCGTAAATATGCTATCTTTGAACTTGTAGTAATTTATCAATACTCTCAGACAGATTAATGTCGTGCTATTCATTTGAATTCCTTTTTATCAATAATAGGTACATCATACCGGTTTCAAATATCTTTAAATATTAGTTTCAGATTATGAAAAAATATGAATATTCTAATAAATATTGTATGACGTGGCGATACGATGGACAGTAAATATCAATGTGATAATAGTATCTTATCATCGTATTAATGTTAGTTTATGAAGTTTCCTGTAACATGTTTATGACCCATTTTTATATTCAGTGGAAACCGCATTTTCCTCCTTGTGGCAGCTATAACTTGACAGGAAAGATAATATACCCATAATATTGTTTAGTGATATGATACTTATCAGTATTACAATAAAGTTACCGCTTGGTATTATAATTTATGAAGTTGGACGCATTTCACTGTGAAATCGGTATGAGTAAGTTACTGCTAAATTGGTAAATAAGCATGAATTTAGGTGAATTCTCAGCTGAGATGTTTACAATCACAGCCAAGTCCGTGTTATATAAACAGGCAGTGAGTCAGCGATGACTCACGCGACCCGGCTGCCGTTCAGGGGTGATTCGCTACCGGTACAAATACACAGTGTGAGATATGGCCTTACTTGCGGACATCCTCTTTTTATGTTTGAAATTAGTGCACCTAAGGTCAACGAAGATGGTTATGAAACACCTATGTCGATAACTTACTTTAAAACGGAGATATAATTTATTTTATGAAAGGTCATTGACCTCTTGGAAAAATGTTTTCGTCTATTAATTACAAACGTGTCAAAATTATTCATATTAACCTAGTGTATATGATACGGTATTCAATAATATACTACGAGTTAAACCCACATGACTGTAATTGCGTAGGAATCGAAAAAAAATCGTAATTTGTATAATTCAATAAAATATATATAAAAAAATTAACTATTTTACGGTCGCATTTATTTCCACTTGTAAAATTTGCTACATAGTTTTACCTTTAACCTGTAAAAATCCTGAATCTATATCTTGCGAGACTTTGGAGATATCCCATTTCTATGTTTTTTCTGGATTTCTATGGAAATAGGGTTGTCACAAAATGGAATTAAGACAGTAATATTTTTTTGTGTGAATTATTCTATCAATTTATAAGCAACGTGGAAAGTCAGTCTTGGATAACTTGTTCGTCTGTAGTCAAAATTATTTTATCAGCTTCAGTGTAATCGGGCTCTGAATTATGTTCTGTGACTTTGATGAGATAAGGACACTCTTGGGTAAAGGCTTTTTTCTTTTTGACGGGTTTGTTGTGTTAACAAAAACAAATACGGGTCTGAAGATTCTAAAGCTCGGTAATAAGTCCAACATTGTGGTTTTGCGATCAAATTTTTGGGTATAGTGTTGTCTATCATAACGCCAATACTTATTTCTCGATTCCCCTGCCTGTTCGGAAAGCATTCCTATAGGTATTTCGCTGGATTCTATAATTCGACCATGCATTAAAATTTTATGTAATGTTACCGACATATACATAGAACCAAGAATACGTCTGTAAATATTTGATAGCAACAGATTTACAAAATTCTTCAAATTTTGCACAATCAATCGACAGCCCACATGAAAGCGCTACCAAAATAGTATAGAGTTCGTCCACCAGCCATTCGTCCAAGTACGAGCAGGGCGCCTCGTAAGACTCTGCAAGGCACGGCCGAGCCGGTTTATTCAGGTCTACGGGTCGCCACGCCTAGTAGAGCGCTCTACGTGTCGCGCTTGCACTACTCCGCCGTGGCTAACGACGTGGTGGAGTATGTCCACCGGAAGACTGGCTATACGCTGAGGGTGCAGCAGCTGCAGTCGCGCCACTACGTGCACTTCAGCTCGTTTGTGGCGCGCGTACTGCTGCCGTTGCAGGACACCATCGCGAGCGCAGACTTCTGGCCGAAGGGCGTCGTGTTTCGGCGGTTCCGGGGTAACTTGACGAATCCCACGCCACTGGTTCAGACGACGCAACGGAGCCACGCTATTGCGTCGCCTAGTACTAATTGATTTTTGTTTGTTATTGTCTCTCTTTTGTGTTTTATATATTTTTTATGTATAATTTCTGATTTTCACAGTGCATTGGTATTAAACTGTAAAGCTGTGTTAATTAAAAAAAAAAAAACAAATTAATAAAAAAATAATTGAAAACTCAAGGAATATGGGTAGAAATATTACTATATTCTAAGTAGGTGTACCCGAGAGATGAAGACTTATTTTATAATGCATACGCTCGGAAAGTACATGATTTAGTGACTACCGCAAATAATTATAGGCGTAAAGGACATGCAGCGTGCATTATAATGCGTTATAAAATTTTGTATGACATACGTGTTGGAATGTAGTTTTTTAATACTTTCAACACATAAATAACTATCACACATAAATAATATGAAATCGTACCTAAGATATGAACCGTAATAAGAAGACATTATGATCGACTTAGGAAATAGTGACAACCCTATGTAACATTTTGAAAATTCATATCTCCGAAGTCTTGATGTTGTTGCGTTTGATTTTTTTTGTGGTAGTAGTTGTTACTGTAATAAACAAATTAACATTGAAAAAAAATGCGACCATGCCCAGATTAACGAGAAAAAAATATGTGATGAAAACATATAAAATTAAGTTTACTCAGCAAACTGACCGTAATTATGCTAATTTATATAGATGAACGGGTACTTTTAGTGTATAGTTATGATATGATATCGTTCTTTTTTAGTAGAAGTAATAAGACTTTGAGTAAAGACGTTTCTATGGTTTTCATAGAATTTTCTCGATTTCTCATATAACTCCGAAACTATTACAGATATCAACATGAGAGTATTTAAATGTGTTTAATATTCGTATTATCCTTCTTTTAAACACATAAAAACAGGATGTCCGCAAATAAGGTCATATTTCACACTGTGAAATAGTACCCTGAACTGCACTGAACATTGGTGACATTTATGAGGAACGGCGTGCGGTTTTATAATAAGTTATCATGTAATATGTGAGAATTGTCAATGAATAAATTCAAATGTAAAACGACATCTCTTACAAAAAGCTTAATATAGTGTTAAGGATTTTATTGATGATAACAATGCATTTAAAGACTAAAAATTTAAGACTATTTATGTTGAATTAGATTAATATAGTTGTAAGGTGACATGTAAAAGAGCTAGCATAAGCCTATTTACAGAATAAACTTTTTTTTTTTTGGTGGACCTTAATACGGTTGCAATAGGTGTTTACAGATGGACAGTTAATGTGTTGGCAATGGTAGAAACAGTAACACCTTAAGAGGCCACAGTGGTCAAATTGTTATCATTCAGACGTCTAGATCTCAATGTTGATAATAACTAAGTACCTGATATTCATGCATGACATAGAATGTCACACAACATATTTCCATCAAACTGGCAAACGTGAAAACATGATTTTTAACAAAAGCGTCGATGTTTTTATTTTTCTAACTAAGGTCCTTTTTACACGTTTTTGGTCAGAACATCGAAACCCTTGCATTAATATATTTTTTTAAATTTAGTAATAACGAGTTCTTAAATCTGATAAAAGATTTTAACCACAAAAATTGTTGTTTAGTTTTAAACAGCAATTAATTAAAAATACGTTTACTTAAATTATGACAAACCAATAAATAATACTTTATATGATACTCTGATCTTCATTTTAGGTAGCAAAAGAGCCAAAACTTAAATAGATTTCTTGTAATAATATATACGCGAAAAAACATTTTTGCTTAGGTACATTTCGAGTGATTATTGAAGTAAGATTTCTCAATAAAAAACACTAAAGTAGTAGAATAGTAAAATAAAGAAAATAAATGTAATGATAATGCACGATTATCAATATTGATCCTAAAACCTCCCAAGTGACAACCAAATTCATTTCAAATTGAGAATTTACGACAATATGACAGTCTACATTCTAAGAGAACATGATAGATAGGTTGTCTCGTTTCTGTGTCACTGTGAATAGGGATGACGACTAGGTTGAAAAACTATGATTCTAATACTAATTAGAATCATAATATTATAGTTTATAAAAAATACGTGTCTAATAAGACACGTATTTTTTCCTTTTTCAATTTAACTAAAATTGACGAAGATAAAGAGCATCAAAGTTCCGGGGTGGGGGCTTGTGACGTCACTCCTAGGTAAGAATTGTACCTTGTAGTGACATTACGCGAAACTTGAACGCACTGTATTTTTGTGATTTTTGATTTGACGACCAAAAGAAAAAATACGTGTGCAATATTTTTTTTATAATCTAAAAGACGGACTAAATAGATTTTTTCAGTCGTCTAGCCTATTACAGTGTTGTACTAAAGTCATGACTAATGAGTGTTTTTGAATGAATAAGGACCATCGGTAGACACCGCGCCGTTGGAATAGGGGTTACAAATGGACAGCGTTAGGGGCGATGGTACGGAGCGGCATAAATCGAGCTAAAGACAATGGTTTAGTCATACTGTAAGCTAATCGAAATGGAACCTTAAGTAACTGTAGCAAAACGCCTAACGTGTCTTGGTTGTCTCTATAATTGTATTACCACCACAGTCGCATTCTATGCAACACACATTGTATACTAACAGCAAATATTATACAGGCAAGGATATAATCTTCCTTATTCGAAATCTAAAAGTAGGTTAATAATAAGGCACTTCGATTTCCAAAGATGGAGACTTAAAGGAGACTTATCAGTAATTATTAATTATGAAAAGAATCGAGATAAACAGCGAATTATTAGGTTGCTTATATACAAGTTTGGATGTGTAAAGGACAACTGAATTAAAAATGCTTTAAATATGGTATGCGGTTACTGAGACGGTGACAAGCCTTATCCCAAGGCAAAGAGACAATGCAAGGTAAGGCACGGGCTGTCAAAATGCCAGACGTTGCATTAAACAAACGTTTTCTTTTTCTTTTATTATAACACCATTATAATAGCGTCTTATGTGAGTAACATATGGCAAACACATACGACGTTCTTTCTCTAAGAGCATCAGAGGCCTGAGCTGTCAAAATGTCCAACACTGTATTTTCAACTTTTTATTTTGATAAACGTATGCATAGTCCACTATAAGTCTGAACTCTGGTTACGCGATTCGATATGAGTATGGAGATCATTTTAAGCTGGTCCGAGCCCAGGCGAGTGCAATGTATTGTAAAGGCACACTGCATTTTAAAAAATTTAAGCGAGCCTCGCATTTCGGGTTTCTGTCTTACCATTTTTGGTGCGTTTCCTCACTTCCGACCAACTTTAAACTTATCTGATGTATGTCAAGGGCTTTATTCATGTATGGCTTTCGGCGTATGATATTTTTAATGGAATTACTTAGTTATGATTCGATACGTTTGGTTGAAATGTGTCTGAAGTGGAATATGTTTTGATCATTTAACCGTTTTATAACCCGTAATAAACTACACACTAATAATTTTTCTCGGTCATTTCTTCCTTTCAGTCTCGACTTTCAGTCCTCAAAACTTCGTTGTTTCTAGGATTAGAAAAATCGTGCGATTGTCGTCGTGCGGTTTTTTGAAAAACAATTTAAAATCTGGCATTTGCCTCTTTATTTTCTTCACCATAAAACGTTACCAATGGAAATAAGTAATCTTATTTTAACATTTTCTAGAGATGACCGTTATTTCTCCAATCTTAAAAAAGAGATATATAAATAGAGTTTATTCAAAATGCTACTAGTTACGAAAACGGACAACATATAGGCAGTGGCATATTAGCCATGTCCGACTAATCTTATCAAGTAATCAGTGATAAGATTCGGCACAACGTGGAATTCGTCATGTACCTATTTCGTTAACGAATTTATTGGCTGTTTATCGATAATTACCGATTTATCGCTTTATGAATATATTAAGATTAAAATGAGTAAAATCCGATTGAAATAACATATTTTCCGTTGGTGACCGATAAAATATAGTTATTTTTTTAAATAATTAGGGAAATATGATCAACTAAAATTATTTAAGATAAAACGAACCTAAAATAAGCGAAAGATAAAATATACATGGAATTAATTTTCTGAACGTAGTCGCGTTAAAAGTGCATAAACAATTTATGAAAATTATGAATGGATTCATTCATAATTTGTCCATGCGCAGTCGTTGAGCATGATAGAAATCAATCATGATGTCGAATTTAATTGAATGGTCGACGGTTAAACTCATTTAAAGGATATAACTAATACTTAAAAGTTTCATCCAACGTAAAACGTCATACTACCTAGGAAAAAAATACACCTATTTGGTTTGCAGCAACCGATGCGTATACTCAATACTCGCGATACCTACTCACGAAGATACTGTATAGGTACATATAACAAATCTCATGTACCTAAAGCCATGTGTTTCACATACACCGTACAAATATTGAGCGGTCTTAACATTCTAACTTCTAACCGTACGTTGGCCAAACTTACAGTACAGACATACAGGGCAGGGTCAGGGACCGGTGCTTATGCGATTAGGAGACCATTGACCGGGTGATGCCTAAATCTCAATCAGATCCGTTTTACGATACCGTGTACAAAGGCATGCCTTATTGACTACTCGAGAGTTACATCAGTAGAGATGTTGGAGACGAGGTTACGTCTTGTAGATATTAGGTAGTTTAGAGATTTAAGGATCATTTCCTTGAGTTTGAAACAACAATTGATTGTACAGTCAGACCGTCAGATATGTAGGATCTGCCAAGTTGGTCAAAAATATCTGGCGGCTTTAATTTCTTCACAATAGCTCCGATATATCTGATGATTCTGATAGCGACCGTACCGTGGAACGAATTATATTTTAAATATGTGGTTAGAATAAAGTAGTAGTAGTTCAAATTATTAGCAAAAGAAATGTTTCAAATAGTCTGAAGCGTCAGTAGCTCATTACGAATTTTTAAGTTCGTTGTAAACAGTATTTGTATTTAAGTATCTACTCGAAATCTTTCAAATTTCAACTCGGTATATCGATGTTTTTTTAGTTACGTTTATGAATCGTCAAATGAAGTTTATTGTTCGAAAAAGGTTACGTAAATCCAATACAATTCATATTTTTACGTATTTATACATTATCATTGTGTTGTCATTGTTGTTAATGAACAATGGATCCGAGGATTTGAATACGAAGAATTAGGTCGGAATTATAAAGTAAGTCGAGGCGTCATAATATCCAAACAGTATCCTCAAGGAAACAAAAGAAGCCTTATTATACTGGGATTTTAACGCTTTCGTGTGAATTTGACGAACGACTTCTCCCATATTTATATTTATTTGTAATCTTATAATATACATATAACACTTGTAAATAAAATTGTTAAACCATAATTTCTACTTAAATTTTACAGATTTTAACTCAGTTCAGTGCCGTTCAGACCTTTTACAAAAATAAATGAAAAATAAATATTAACTCAAAATTTAAATTAATTGCCATTGTACCCGTAAGCGTAACTCGTTAAATGCGTCATTGCATTCCATTCTAGTTATGTTATATAAAATAATAAAATAGCAACCAGATTTATACATTTTGGTCAACTTGACTTTAAAAAACGTCAAAATCGCAGACATCTTTACTACTACTATAGACTACAAGCATGGTTATAGTTGTAGCAGTATATGCATGTGGGTATTTGTGGGTCTATGTCGTTTATTCCACATTCCACAGTAGTCAGTAGCGTATACATTTCTGAGAAGTGTGTGAGGTGTCAATTTATCGATTGTTTTTATGATGCGGGGCATACGGGTGACATAGGCTTCATAGGTTTAACCACGATTAAAAGAACAGACATATTTTACGAGAAAAAAACAGGTGGTCCGGTTAAAGTTCTTTAAACGTTTTGCTTATCTGCAGTGAGAACATGTGTTCCGAGACTTCTGAGGCCGTACTGTGTCATCTAATCTAGTTTATACTGGATCGAGAATACGAGATAAGTGGGATATTCCTGATGGGAACAATGATACTCTCGACCTTGGACTGTGTTATCTGCCTACTTCCTATTCGTAATAGACAGCAGGCACAGTAATTTGGAATTAAGAATAGATGAAATAGGAAATATGGTCACGTAGCTCAGCTATTCGAATATTAATATTTTTGCGTCACAGAGTTAAACGAGAAGCGAGTGCTTCTTTTATGAGTGAGTACGCACAAGCTAATTTGATGACTTATTGGCAAGGAAGTCAATAATTATTCATCATTTATTAGAAATCAATGCAGTGCTTCCCTAGTTTTATGTATTATATCCAAACAAAAAAGCATAATAACAGAAAACAGGGAAGTACCTACCTAATAAAATGTTAATTATTTTCTAGCGTTTAATTCCTGCTAAATAGTGACAAACCTCAATTTTGCGTTATCCTGATATAGATTTTATCCTGGAAAACTATAATTCATATAATAGGCATATAACAGAACGTTGTTATAATTTTAAAATAAGAATATTAGTGACAATTATAAAGTTAATAACAATACATACATGGCTTTATACACTCATGGAGCGTCTGTTTTTTTTTTGTTTCTCTATTAGCACTTTTCATGCGTAAAGCCAATTATTATTCCATGACTGATGATTATGTTGTAGACCAGAGTTGCTATTCTGGAGTTCTTGATTGTAATTTGTACTCAGACAGAGAGCATTTATTATTAACTGGTGAACGATTTGGTCTGTTCCTTACTTGTCCAGGTTCCCTCTTCATACTTCAGATGCCCAATAGGTGACGGACGGATACTTCCATCAGTCCGTCCAACAAATTGGTACCTAAGCAACGACGATAGTATAATGATATACTATCGTTATTACTGGATAACCTCCGCCGAAGAACGCTCTAGCTAGAGCTACCAGATTCCCGGATCTTGCAATAAGGATAGTATAGCCAGCCAACTAGATTAATTTCATTGCTCTTCAATCTTAATCTCTTCTTCCGTCTCACAAACCAATTACTACCTAGGAGGTGTTATGTGGTCTTAGTAGATTGCTCGACCTCAGGGTCTAACGTGGACACAGAAAAATCTCAATTTTATATCTCCCTCTCCACTTATTCACACATAATGCCACGATATGTGTGATCTGTTTTCCGGTTCCAAATCGTCATTGAATCTCGTCATCTCACCACTCACTCCTTTCTCATATGTTCTTTCACAAAATCCATCGTTTTTCGCCAACCAATCGAAATCAATTCGGGCGAAAGCAACTCGGATTCGAAATTGCAATTTTTCGAAGTTCTCAGTTCCCATCTGAGTTCTCGTTAACTAGTGAGAAAGAGCGACAGCTCCTGCACCTGTCGCCGAGGTCAGGTCGCGATGACTATCACACAATAGCATTTGGGAAGCGGATCATGGGAACGTAGCGGTGCGGAGCATGGGAAGTTCGCACGCGTGGTCAATGCCGCGTTATGGTAATATTGGCGCGCAAGTTCAAGAATGCGAGTTGGCGGATAGATGAGGGTTATTTGGAGCAACTTTTCGTTGATGTAAAAGAGCGTCCTGACTGGAACGTAATATTGCTTGTATACTAATGCCGTACATATTAAAGTTTGCAAGTTGCAACGCTCGGCTTAACGATACACCATTTCATCATTCAGTTCTGGCGTGTGTATTTAAAGCTCTGGTACGCAAATCATAATCACGCATCACCTAACATAAATTTGACAGTTTTCCATTATTTATTGAGTAAAAAAAATACACAACCCATATTCACAAGAGAATTCCCAAGTAGTTAACAAGACAGTTGGCTTATATTTAAGATATGCTTTAAAAAAAACCGGCTTCTTCCAGACGTAACCCAAAAGTACTAATAAAATTGTAAGTTTGTAACTGTATCTTAGAAAAACTTTTTATTGTTCTAAGGGCGCTTACAAATTCTCAATGAAGTTGGATGTAAGTACTGACAATTACAATTGCACTAAAGTTTAACGAACCTACATATTTAGCATCCATAATATTGGTAAGCAGTAATTTACTGTACTGTAATTGGTCATCTTTACGCATCGTGTTCGAACTCCTTTGTAAACAGGTTTTTTTATGCCACATTTTAATACAAAGGAGTAACGGAACATTTTGCATTCTCTAGTAAGTGTAAATTAAAACGACCCTATTGAATAATGCAGGAGCAATATCGTACTATTACGATATTAAAACGCAGTGTGCATACCAAGGGGCAAATTGCATTGCAATGCTATATTAGAAAGGTCAGAAGTCTGTTTACTATTTATTGAATTAGAACCTTTGATGATTGAGGAGATAGTTGCATTGATGGTTTTAGAATGGCATAAGTTGGTTTGGGCGATATAAACGTAAGACATTAGGTTATTGAAATAGGTGTAAAGGATAATGTCAGCGGTACATAAAAGTCAAGGTAGTATGCTAGTACCTATACTAAATAACATTTGTTAGATATATTGGGGTCATTACGACCATGAGACAACAAAAAACAAACAAGATACCGTGAACAGGCACACCTTGGAAACGTAGGAAACTTATAGCTTGATGTAAAGCTGTGCACTAAGCATATATCTTATTAATATAATAATTCAAGCCAAAGATTCCTAAAACTGACTTGATCTTTGGGTCTGTTGTCTGATTTCTAAGTATTCGCAATAAGAGTTCACCACTTCTCGATACTAGAATAAAAATCAGCATTCGCGGCGTAGCGTGTACCACCGGATACCAAGGTGCAATTTTCTTTTTAGGCACACCAACTTAGCTTTCAAAATTAATATTATCCGCATCCCCTGGAGCGCCCTTACGCCACCACTGAATGAAAATGTATAAAAAGTAGACGGACGAAGGATGAAACACAATTCTTCTAATGCGCTTCTTTGTCAAATACATAACTATAAACTAGGCTGTTTGGCGAGACAGAATTTATTAACGAAAATGTTGAGACGTGAAGGAATGATTAGACAAGGAAAAGCATTGTAGTTCATTCAAAACCGTTTATCTATTCTATAGCGATAAACGAACATCATAAGCCCGCCGACAACGATAACTTTACCTATTTCGCAACCAAGTACTGTCGAAGGTTCGAAATGGTATCCATAACTAGGTGAAACACTTTCGTACTTTGTCCAGCCCTGGTAAAACAATGCAATGTTGCAACTGCACCAAGGTTTCTATTTCCGTGCATCTAGATTAAAACGTATTAAGGTTTGTGCAATACGTTTTAGTCCAGGGAAGAAGCACTGCTATTGAAACTCGTGTTCTCGTGTTCGTGTACCAAAGGATGAATGGCGTGTGAGCTAGTGACCTCCAAAGCGGAGGTCCCAAGTTTTCAAGACTGGCCTACTAATGCCGAAGTGCTGATTTGTAAAAACAAGTGTCGAAGCCAAATCCCAGTGGAAGTGGAGTGGAGACTGGCTGGAAGATGTAAATCTAGCAGAAAAAAATTGTTCACCAGGAGCATAGGCTGTTTGTAGGAAATTTTCGAGAGCATCATGGTGGTTTCCTATTTTTCCAACCTAGTTAGGACTGTGATACAATGATACACTGTGTGCGTTTGCCATCAAATATTTACTCAAGTGCTCCGTTGAATAGCCTAAGTATTGAGCAACCTCCTTTCTCCATATCGCGAATCCGCAAGTCGATTTCAAACGGGTGCGTGTAGAATTTCGATCGAATCCGAATCGATTGCAAAAGTTTACGCAACCCGTTGCACATTCCGTTTTTTACACGTTTAGCGCGAGCGAGAGTTGCATGTTTTAGTGGATGAGTGTGCAGCTGCTGTCGCCTGTTACATATATGTATACTGCTAAGTGAGATTGCACATAAGTTAATTGTATTATGTATGCTTGCTATGAATTGACAATGAAAATGACGATATTTTTTATATGTAGCGAGTTTTTGCAGTGATTTTGCAATCACATATACAATACATACAAATTGTATGGTTAACCAGTGTAGCAAAAAGGGTATGTCGAACTATAGAATCTCGTTTTAGGTCTCTGTTGATCACCTTTATAACTCGATCATATGGTTCAGTTGCAGTTCAGTAATAAAAGTAACATTATCCAATTCTGTAGCTCTAACACAAGAGTGCTGAGACAGTATCTCGCGGTCGAGAAAGACTCCTGTAATTTTCTTAGTGTTCGGATTAGACAATGATAGTTGTCTTTCTACAGCGCGCGACTATGCATCTCTACTGTCGCGTCCCATATATGATGATACATATATATATACTACCTAGCTTTAGCATTTTTACATGCATATTTTCCTCTATCGCAAGTCTAAGTTGAACAAGATTAGGTGTCAGGAGCTATCGAAGTAATCTATAATTGTAATTGCGACCTACTTCTGACTGCCATCGAGAGGTATCCTTACCGCTTGCGTTTTTGAGTTATACACTCATACACATTAAGGACCACTTGTACCACCGGAGTTAGCCAACTAACTCGGGGTTAAATGTTTATTTCATTTGGAATTTGACACATCACGCGGATTCAGCCACCTAACCCGGAGTTAAGCGGGTGGTGCAACAAGCGGTAAAATGAAATTAAAAATTCAAATACCTATTGTAGAAGTGTTAAAATAATGACGTGATAAAGGTCTACGGCCAGTGTGGGTGGATTCGAATACAGACTGAACAAATAAGCGAACACAAGTGTTCCATTGAATAACTTTAGGCACAAAATGGATCCGTAAATATGTCGCCACTCCGCAAATGTTTCACCAAGTCCAGTTCTGTATTGACGAATTGATACTATACGACGTATGAACCAAAAGTAAACTCTTAAGTTACTTAAGGATACACAAATGTCATTCTGCACTTGCCCTGCAGGCAGGAAAAATGAGGAGTTCTCTTTGAAAATTGAGGAGTTCTCTCTGGAACTACCACATGGATCCAGTCATACGATTATAACCAAAATTCAGTGGGACCAACTCGGAGTTCTGTCGAACGATACACAGTATCATTAATATCGAAAAATTATTGACGGAGTTATCGTGTACCAGTCCGAAAAAGTGCAGTCAATTGGAAAACGCCTCCTTTTTTAATGCTCAAAGCAAATTACAGTCAAATACTTACTGTTTGAGTGTCCCAACAGCTTGACAGAAAGGTAATGCTTAAATTGTTGGATACTTGAAATTACATTCCACGATAAGACGACGGAGTGTTCTTCGCAAGCCTCAGCCATTTATTTTCTTGTACATATTTGACCTTTCCCTGTAATCTCCCATACAACACGTGCATTGCATTATTATCAAATTTATGATCAAATTCCAGCTAGTAGCTTCCCCATTTCTATCAAAGTAAGATGTGTATAAAGATAAGTGAAGCATCGTAAGAACGGCATGTTTACAAGCATATGCAAATAGAACACGAACGGAACCAAGGCAGTTGCAGTAAATCAATAAAACGACTATTCTATACAATTTCGCAATCGCTACGTGTCATATTTTATGAAATACTAACAATAGTGCTAACTGACTAAAGATAGGCTTTATGTCTTTAACATAAGGTTTTCGAATATGCAGTGAACAGCGTAAACGATGGCAGATTAAATGCAATCGTATCACGAACTTGATTTCAGTCTGGTCTACTACCACGAACATAGAACGATCGAAAATTTGGTCTCGCTCTCTGTCGCACTGGCTTATTCGAGAGAAAGAGACGCAAGTTACTAAATTCCGAATTATCGATGTTCGTAATAGAAGGCCCGGTCGTCTGGTTCATAGGGCTTCTTTGGCGGACGGATTGGTAATCGCTTTAGTGCCGTCTGTAACACTTTGATTGCTGGCGGGGCGTTTAGTGTCCTGGGGTTTAATAGGTTTAGCTCGACTCTGATTAAAACTAGGGGTGCCCATCGATTAGTAAAACCTATCTTTTGAATAGGTAATTTTTTGATGAATTAATGCGAATATACTCATGGGAAGTGTGTAAAATTTTATATCTCAATTTACGACTACGGAATGTTCTATTACGATAATAGGTCATGAAACAGCATTAATAACGGAAACGAGGGAGTGATTCAAGAATTAATTCGAAGAACCTAGGCGTAAAAGATTCCTATCACAGTTAAGTGACCACCTGCTCATGTGCTCACGCGATTTTTATGTGGAACCGTGCACCCACACACTATTGCTATTCATCTACTATTGAGTTTTTACTACTATCAAATCGACTGACGATGAAAATCTTGTAGGCTGGCAAAAAATATTCGCAAGAAGTTGGCCTAAGCTCTAAGCTACCCGGATCTAAGTTCTTTAATCCATAGTCTGAATCTACAATTACTTAGAACTACAGTGGTTCTATTGGTTGTACCTAATCTGATTTTGTCTGCTGGTGACAGAAATGAAAGCTGAGGGATAGTTGCGGATTTGACTATGAAGGTTTCCACTGAGGTAGAATGATGGACCGACGATATAGCCAAAATAAGCGAAGATGTTTGCGTACATATGGATGACAATTTATCCAGCAATGAACAATGAAAGAATTAACCCTTATTGATTATTGATGTTTCACCGCCGTCTTGATTTTGTTGATTCCCAAGGGATTCAAAGTGCGCAGCAACTGAATGTCAAGTTACATATCGACCTCAGAATAAATCTTAACAAAATTGGAAAAGATAATTTTATACTGATGCTGTCCTAGCATGCAAACGATGCTTTAAGTATGCTTTTTGGAATGGTTTATTGATTATTGTTAAATGAGAATTAAAGACCTTTCTAAATAGAAAAACGGCCCTTATCACTGTATGTCGTTAACCGTTATGCGACGAACGGAACGGGATGCTACGATAACATTGAAACTATTAATAGCATCGTAGTGAGTACTCTCAATCATTGTATGGAAATACGATAACTCGTTTAGTGGAAAGGAAACTGATGTATACAACAATATGGAACCATGAGCCATGTGAAGTCTCTTACTATGTAACAACTTTTATAAGAACAGATGCCACTTAAAGCAAGATACACCTTCGGAGGTGAAACCTGAGGAGGTGTAGCCTGAGCAACAATCTCGGTAAACAAAGAAACAAAATCTATAGGTGTAAGTTTAAAAGTTGACTGAAAAAGTGTTTTAAAATACTACGAAAATTAGATCATAGGGGGAACCGAAGTGAGTTGTCACGATTCTGGGGATCATATTGGACTTTTTAGTCCAAGAACAACTCAATGCTATGGTCGACCACCATGATTCGTACAGAAAAGGGGGATACTCAATTTTTTTTTTAATTTGATGCAATAGCTGTTAGGCTTTCTATATACGTTATAGTTTCAATGAGCAACAACTATTGTTAAGAAACTGTGCTCTTGTGAGTCACCAGCGACACTTGGGATTGGACATTATACGGTCGTGACATGGAGACATGAGGTCTCCAAGGTCTCACGATTGAATGACTAATGGTCCTGCTAGGTTTTTTTTTTTTTTTTAATTTATTTAGAACACAAACAGTCATAAGAAAAACATTTATGGGTAAACAACAATTATGCAAGAATAAGATGAGAGAAGGTTGGGTCGATTGTGGAGTTGGACTTGAAGAACGGGCTGCTCTAAGCACAAAATACATAAGTGACTAAAAGCACAAGCTCTAAAAGTTTCATATTATTATATACTCATTGTACATATACATACTAAGTGTTAAATTTCATACCTTGTCTGTAAGTGGGGGATCAATTGTAAATTAGCTTAAGCTTTTCATTAAACGTTATTATTGTATCTATTGTATCTTCTGTTGGTGATCCTAATAACCAAATAAACAAAGCAGAAGTCACTAAGAGGAACTCGAATGTGTAAGTAACGTGTATGTAATGTATGTAGGTCGACAGAGTATGATATAAACAAGCAATGCCGTTAAATAACACAACAATCGCAAAACGGAGTGTAATAAACTTTGTCGATAATATACCACTATTTCATTGAAACCATAGTCTGCAAAGCTTGCTTGTAATTACATATATACCAATTTTTCAAATACCCAATCAGTATCTTACTGCATCCCCGTAGAATAGCGGCCACTTTGAAGCCTCATCCCGTCAACCTATGTTTATCGTAATTAATGAGATCCATACAAGTCGCCCGATTAATGAGCCGTGCGCGCGCGCCACGGACGGACGGACAGATAAGAAAGTTATTTATGCCAGCCATTTTGCATTGCTGTCAAATTATATGCGCGAGGAGAGAGTGTTCTCATGCTCTCTTTCTTGAGAATATTCATCAATATTAAACGTGGAGATTTGGTGATTGTAGTTAAATTAGCACGGCAATGTCAGCTGTGATATCATAAACTTTGAATTCTATTGCGGGAGGAAGGGTTTACGGATCAGTGAAAAAAATGTTAATATTGTCAAACGTTGACTTGAATTGTTGATATCGCCGTCTGGGTACCTTCAAAGTGCTTGGTAAATGCAATCCCCTTCAATTGAAGTTTCTGTTCCAGGATATGCCGTTCTACGTTATGGACCTCTGACTCTCACGCTTTTCTGACTACGCATTCTTTGACCACATCCACGAAATATAGGCCCGTTTTGTAAATAATTATTAACTTCACACTTGTGTTGTGTGGTACTCCATTCCAATGTTATATGCTATCAAATTTCAAGCACGTGTCAAAAGGCAATCCAGCGTCGCGGAAATCGTGCGCGTGCGACTTACAAACAGCGCGTACATTCGTTTGAAAGGACTCTAGTCCACTCCAGGTATCATTCAGCTCAGCATACAAAGTCGTCTTAAGGACTATTGGCGCTTATGTCGAGGATTGTCGAAGAAATTTGTATGGGAGTATTGAAGAACTTTAATAATGGTGTAACCGCCAATCTCCATAAGGCTTCTTTTCATAAAGGTGGATATTTGTGGTTGTACTTAAGATTTTTTGGGAGTGAGTGGTTGGAAGGATATTGCGTTTGTGGAAAGGTATGCAGGTCGGTTTTGGGAAAAGACCGGAACTCGGCTGGATAAGGAATCCCGATAAGGATTAATAGTTTAAAGACTATGGCAGCTTAAGCCGTCTTGACGTTAGCTGTTCATTGAGAAAAAAACCTCTTAACAAAAGATGCTTTGTACTGTGGAATAACAACAGTTATAACTGATAAAAATTTAGATTTGTACGTGCTTTAACTTGCTTTTTAGTTAAAAAAAATATAGTACTTTTGAAATACTTCCGCTCTGTTGTCTTGTTGTCTTTGTGTTGTTATTTTGTATACAATTTCCATTATATTATAGGTTTACTCTGGGCGCTGGCGGCCTTGGTAAAATTTTCTGTCGTATATGACATCCATTTAAGTTTACTATTTACTGATGTAACCAAATGAGGTAAGCCGAGGTATTTCTGGGTCAGGACGATAATTATCACAGTTTAAGTAAAATTTAAATGCTTTTTAAATGGCATAAGTTGGTCTTTACTTGGCGCTCTTGGTGGAAATTCTGAGCTTGGCAAATTCTTTGAAGCAAAAAGTCGTGTTTAATGAGGAGAAACAATAGAGGTCATAGAGTAGGCAAGAACTAATGTCTAGCTATAAAATAACTGTATCTAGACTTTAAGAACTAGTGACTAAACACTATAATGGGTAAAACAAAGACAGACTAATGATGTGCTTTCACCCGATCTTTGTTTTGTAGGTCAATATTCCATTTGAAAGACAACGTTTAAAAAAATACAATACAGTCGTTCACAAAACCATCGGAATCTCAATTCTAAATGGAGACTACATGATTCAGTATACCGAAAGTACCGAAACCATTATTTACTCGTTCAAAGATACTGATGAAGTGCGGTATGATTCATTCGAAGTACTCTTCTAACATCGATGAAAACATGGTACTCTGCGTATTCGATCATCCACGTTATCATAACAAACAAACGCTCAGTATATTACTAACATTGAACCCCCTTAACAACAAAAGTTCTACGAAAGTAGGAAGTTCAAAGACACTTACTACATTCTTCTAATGAACAGCAGCGATTCTTGTGAAGCCCTCGTCACTTCATGATGCTTTCCAAATACAAAATGGCGTAAGTGTGTTCGAGAGTTTATAGGATTATAGCTTATTTGGTTCAGAACGGCATTGGTCCTCTCACCTTAATGTGCAAGTGACTCACAGAGACTGTTGACCTAAAGCAAAGCGAACAAAAACGAGCTCATTCACAATACAAAACATACCAGGAGACTATAACCAGTATAGTAGTCATATCTGGTTATGTATAGTATAGTTTCTAACGTCGGGCTCTAAGTTATACTAGCCACGAGCTCATAGTTTTCAAGTTGGTTTTTGAATAAGGAAACTAAATTCTTTGTGTGAGTCTGATAGAGGCTGTGTGCGTTCTTCGAAGTTATGCGAGCCTAGTACTTCGACCGTTCTAAAGCCGTATTTAGAGGATTTGGTCGGCTTAAGGCTGACCATTTTGTGTCCTGAGTAACCATAATGGGACGGCGGAACGGTATTTGCCGCCTTTGATGAACCACTAATGAATGGATACTTATATTTTTATTCGGTTTTATTTGATGTATTAGTTTCTTGTTTTCAATAGGGTATATTTTTAGAATCTTATGGCAGTTAAGTGATATTTGGACTATGCAAAATTTTGCGAATCATGGTGTCCGTAGTAAGTCTAATAAACAATGCATCTTTAACGAGTTCGGGCTCTTTGAAATCGCTAAGTTACGTGATGACGAATTGACTGTGCAAAAAAATTCAATGTTATTTTTAAGCTAAACAAACAGTTTCTAAAACCGTCGCGCATAGTAACTCTCCAGCCGTGCGGGCCCTAAGGCTTCTGAACTCCCTTCTGTCATGGGCACCAGAGACTGATATTTTTACAGACCATTGGGCAAATGTTTGTCGAACATGTCTGGCGTACTGTGAGACGTTGGACTGATTTACTCGTATTATACAATTCTGTGTGCTAGTTACTATAATTAAGTGATGCTACCTTTGTACATACTTGAATGTTGAATTATACAGTGCCTTGGTTTCTCTGTCATGCTGTATATTTTTTTGTAAATAAATAAAATAAATAAATAAATAAAGCCGCTCGTTGACTCATGTTTAAAATTAAACCAAGCTGTCACTTTTAATAGTTGTTTTCGACTAGACACAGTTGGCATATTGATTATTTTACCCCTTTCCTATCCCTTGCCACGCATTAGGACCCCAAGTTGCGTGAACACGTGTAACAATACTGCGGATTGCTATCTACATATATGTATCTACATATATCTACATATATGTATGTCAATAATTGCATAACAAATATGAATATTATGCATTCACTAAACTAAGCTATAGGTAGATATATGTAAAATTTGTTTATTTGAGAATCGGCTATATGTAGTTGGTTATTTAATCTAGTTGTTCTATTAACTCTAAGGTTGCACCACCCAGGGTTAGGCGAAAACCCAGAGTTAAGCTGTCAACTTCCATACTAAAAAAACGCGTAACTCCGGGTAATGTGGCTAACCGCGGGTGAAGCAAGTGGCCCTAAGTGGTATAACAGTTCTGTATAGTATTTAACGTATCAATTATACATCTTTATTCATATTTCAATGGTTCTGGTAGCTTTAATGACTAACATTTACAATACTACATATCGCAATGAAACATTATAGTATTTCAATAAACGACTGTATATTTTTACCAAATCGATAATTTATCAAATGATTTAAATTTTACTCATTTTAATTAATCAAGTTTTATTTCGATACGCTCGAGTTGTGTTCGATTAATCGCTCCCAATATCGAGTCGATCTCGATGTTTTCCAATCGCTAAACGAACAATTGTCTTAGTTAACAAGATTTTATTTTATGTTTGTGTGCGAAAAATTATCAAGAATTTCGAGGACACATTTATATTGGTTTGTTTACGCGAATGTTCTGTAAGTTGTTGAAACAAAAAATGTAGATAAGGCGTTTACTATCGAATTTGTATCAAGTGATTAAAAGCGTGAAAGTATTTAATTGAGATCATTTGAGTCGTGAAATTTGATATAGCGTAGTTGGTGTGATATTCGATATTGGTAAAATATTAATATAATGTGTACGTAATGTAGGCATTTTAGGAAAGCTGCTATTCGCGGCACTTTCTTTGATTTCGGTATCTAATATTCTATACTAAATTTACAATTAGCTTGCACCAGAACTTCAAGGTGGTGCTGGCAGATTGGATGTGAACAAAACTTTGTTTTTGGAGCACTTATTTTATGTAAGGGTTGCACCATCAACCATCATACTTAACTAGTCCTTCCATTTTGCACAGGACACATTTTCGCTAAAACATCTCTAATGAAATGCAGAACATTCTCAAAATAGGCACAACACTAATTATAATTATGTAAAGAATATCAGAAACAAACAGCTTTGTCATATCACTTTTAATTTTTTGATACATATGCAGCTTGATAGATGATACTCGTAGTTTGCTAAAATATGTAACATAGAGCTACACGAAGGCGACGTCTTTACTAAACAGTGGTTTAAGTTTAACAAGGTTCAACGACAAACCACAATTCGATTGTGAACATTTAGCCTGACTAACGTGATTCAGTTGACCGCATCGGAGAAAGTAGCGATGACAGACGGCTGTCATGGCGGACTAATGGTACCTACTTTATTAAGTTCAGACCCTAAAAGAAAGTTGGACGAAATATTTATATACAGTTGTTGTTAATATAACTTGTTTAGTAGCCCTAGCACAAGAGTGCTGTGACAGTATTTCGCGGTCGAGAAAGACACCTGTCATTATCTATCTGTTCGGTTTAGACAATGACAGTTGTGTTTCTCGGCCGCGTGATACTGTCGCCGTGTCGCACACTCTTGTGCCTAGCGATAGAGATAGGATAGAGGACGGATGGGGGTAGAGATAGGATAGGAAATACCTAACTACATCGTACCATGGCAACTTCCGTTTTGAAAAGTAGATGCACAACTTAAAACAATACCTAAATTTGAGAGGATCACTCCAGGCTCCTGTTTCACCACGCTGAAATTGTGACAATTGTCACAACTTTTCTATGAACTTGTATTCTCAGCCGAAATATGGCGCCAACATTGCCAGTGTGGTGTAACATCCCCAATTTTTTGCATGCCTCAATTTTTTGTTATACACAAACTGCAAATGACCATTATAATATGTGCTTATTAACAAACTACCAAACCTGCTATTTAAAACAACTGAATAATAATTACGCAAACATTGTTAACTAATTTAACTATTGTTCTATGTAGGTACCTATTGCTTCGATAGTTCCCCATCAGTAAACTAATTATTGGTAGGTAAGTAGGTACACAATGTAGCTACTACGACTTTGAATAAAGTATTTTCCTTCTCTCGCTTCCATGACGACATGCAAAACAGTTGGTAAGCGAATAAATTAGTGCTTACTTTGAAATTCCTGTCTTGCATTTCGCAAAACCTAAGTTTTATGTAATGAAACGAGACACCGATTCGGGGCACGTTGCTGGTTTTAATTTATTGTGCTCATTTAGAGGTATTGACGAAAACTGTGGGGTTAGTATTTTTGATACGTTGATGCAAGCAAGCAATCAAATCAATGGAAGCATATAATTATAATTATCCTGAAACAAGACTATGATTTTAAATTTAACCTAGCCCTTGATGGCCCCCGACCCGGCGGCAGACCGAGAAAGTGAAAGCTTGGGGTCACGAAGGATGGCATGAGCGTAAACGGGCTCACGAGAGATGCCACCCATAATCGCGCAAAGTGGAGGAAATCAAGTAGGAAAGCGGACTTACGTAGTAAAAAAAACAAATCATTAAATTATTCAATGAAACAAGTTACCACTTTTACAGTAGGAAAAGATGCAAAAAAAACATAATTTATATGGAAGATCGACACTTCGCGGCTACATTATTTCAATTTGCCGCCTTCCTCTTACAAATTGATTTGCTTTACTAGTCTATAGATACGTAATTATGGCGCCACAAGAACATGTTTAATCAGATGGTCACTTCTAATGAAACTCGTCCTCATAATGACAATTTTATCGTCGGTTTCTCCACTTTTGTCGTAATAGGCATTCAATGTTTGCAATTAAATCGTTGTCAGTTGATAAAATATCTATTATGACTCGTAGTTTCCGTATAGGCAGATACAGTTTTTGTTGCTCAGTATATATCTACTAGCTAAATAAAGTATATTTTCAATGTAATTGTTTTACTCGATTCTCTTTTGTTACAAACGTTACAATTATCTACGGGGCCCTTCTAAACCGAGCAGGCCGGGCTTGACCCGAGCACGCAGTATATTCACATTTCTTACCGAGAATAGACAACTTGAAAATTTTACTAATCATTGTGTTTGAGGTCTGAGAGCGTAGCAGCTAGACACACGGACACATCCATTAATGTATGTTTGGTGGTAATCGGGCATGGTTTGTTTGTAAGAGTTATACATCAGTATTGGGGTGTGCAAACGGGTTTTTAATTGTATAGGAAAACCGGTTAATAACCGGTTATTAACCGAAATTGCAGACAAATAAAAACCGGTTTGCACATGCACACCCTAATCAATATCCAATACTTGCCATTGGTACCTACATCGACCATTTTTCCGCCGAAAACACCCGCCAGACAGATCTGTACCTACATGTAACACTTTAACCGGAGAGTTCACTGCTCTGCTATCTGCTATGCTGGTATATGTTATGACTACCTACTTATAATTCTCTCAACCACCTGGGAATTATGAAATTTACTAAAAACCATAAAAGTAGCAGCCTACTAAGGACTGGCACTTTTGCTGGCTCTCTCGAGCACTCGACTTGCTAAGCACTTGGAACACCTTTTACCCAGACTTCGGCCATTGCCATTAACTGCCATCCAACTGAGAAAGACCTCTAGAAGGTTAAACATTTAAACCAATGATCTTACTATGACTTAGCTATGCGAGGGGCAGGGAGGCCTATTAATATTGGTAAGAAATGAGAATACTTTTTGCGCCATTTTTTTCGCGCAATGTCTTCTTAGGGATGTCACGATGATATTGATTGACAAAGAATGGATTTGAATACATTAAGTATGTTACAGCTGCATAGACTGATCGCTAATGGTTTATTATCTGCCGCACTCGCACTTATCCAGTTATAATTGTACGGATTAAGGCACAATCCAGAGTCTGTCGAATTAAAAATGTTAAAACTATATAAACATTGGGCACATTCGTGTTTTTTTAATCCTTCGTCTACCATGCCCGCGAATTACCGGGTTATCAATGTTATCATGTACTTAGTTACTCAATAAGTACCTACTTCCCTCACCCTCCCTACATTAGAGTCCGCGAATTACCGGGCTTGGGTAACGAAGTGTAGCAACGGTTAAAACAGTTTAGCAGAGACATTTTAACTTCGGCTCGGGCATCACCCCGACGGACCCCGACGGGATGCCCGAGCCGTGAAGGTGACAACACCACTCTGTCTGTCCGACGATGACTGCCCGATGCAGTCGAAACATGTCACGCCTATGTGATAAAAATACGTGAGTGTTAACCATGATGACTCACGAAAGTTTAAATTATATGACAGATTATAGATCATAGCGATAATTGCGATTACAACCTTCTAATTATTTTTATTAGACAGCGATGCCAATGAACTATAAAATAATCTTTTTGATGTTCATATTAATGTTTTAGATTCGAATCGTGTGTTTCCTGTGACGTTTTCGGGTCAATGTCTTTGCCATAGAAGGTCGGGATCGATAACCGTCGAATATTGGTTCGTGATTTTAGCACTGCTAATGAAATGAGCTTGTGCATGAAGACTGTCTACCGGCTCAGAAAGTGAGAAACGGGTATATGTAGATCGCGTGTCGAAAAAAGAGATGCAAATGTTTATAGATGCTGACTGTTCCCAAGCTAGCAAAAAAAAATCCTGAAAATATTCATTTTCTAAAAAGACCTTTGCTTAGTGTTACTGTTGATCGTCATCTGTCTTAAATTTAGGCCACATCAAATGCGTATCTCGATAAAATATGATGTGTGACGGAGTTGAACGTCCCAAACGCGAGAGCAATGCGCCAACTTGGGAATGAAATCGGTTAATTTTTGTGTGGGAAAATCTCGGTTTTTATCCGAAACCGCAGTTTTTTTAACATTGCAATTCCTGGCGCTAACGAAAACACTAATTATAACAAGAAACTTAGCAGGTTCTTTTGCATGTTTCCCGCTGTAGTTGCGAGCGAAACGTAACCATAAGGGCGAAGGCGACGAGCGTAAAATACGCGTAATTTCTGCTGCATTTGGTTTCATACAAATAGCCCATTTGGTTCACACGGACGCAATATGAGATGTCTGCCGTAACCGGTAAACCAAATGCAGCAGAAATCACGCGACCGAAATTCTGCCGAAACAGTAAATAAAAAACAGTAAACAGTAAATTTTACGCTCACCCTTGGACTGGAACATTTTCCGCTGCATTCAGGACATGAGAGTCCACCTTTGACCATACAGCAACGTTTAAGTATTAGATTACACAGGTCACAAGGGTCACATGCACCTCTTACGTCATACAACCACATTCTTCGCCAAGGCCGATGCATCGAACGCTCCAACGCATCGTTAGAACATTAATTACCTTCATTACGGCAGTTAAATAGGTCTTATTTATTCACAAAATATTAGTTTATACGTCTAGTATAATTTGACCTACAGTCTCGTAATAAGGGGCCTATCGCGAACATCGAAAATTTAGGCGACAGATACCAATTTTCGTTAGTTTTAAGGCTTCGTCAGATTAGCGCGTGGCGTGAGCGGGGCGCGAGCGGGGCGCGAGCGGGGCGCGAAGCGAGCGCGACCCGCGCTTGGACGCAGCGCGGCGCTAGCGCCGCGCTCCTATCGCGCCCCGCTTACGCCCCGCTTTCAACGCGCGCGCGGCGCGCGGCGCGATCGCCGCGCAGTCACAGCGCAAAGAAAATTGCTCGGTGAATTGAGGGCGCGGCGCTGGCGGCGCGCTCGCGCGACGCGCGCGTGACCCGCGCGCGATGCGCGCCTGACACGCGCGCGATGTAAGCGCGCCGCGCTCCCCGCTTCTATCGCGCTCTGCTCGCGCCCCGCTCGCGCCCCGCTCACGCCACGCGCTAGTCTGACGAAGCCTTCAATTTCGCAGAACACAAAGGCAAGTATGCGAGATCTGAGTCAGCTAGTATTACACGGCGCGATCCGTCGGGGCTGATCATTGGAAATACTTCGCCCATTCCTAACCCTCCCTCGACTACACTTTTCGTCTATTACATGGGCCGATGCGACTGACCCCGTTGGATCGAGCTGTATAATACCATTAATACCAGCATTAACTATGAATAGCGTTTGTGAATGTCTAGCCGCGTTCGCATTTTAAGGTCAGCGATGGAAAAAACTGACAATTAACTCCAACGAGCTGGTTTGCGTTCATTAATGGTAATTAATTAGAAGGGCCGCTAAAAATAGCGTACACAGGTTGTTCCAAAAATAAAGGAAAAAATGGCAAGCAGTGCAAACAAGGTAGAAAACTTGGTCCTAAGAAATCAATGAAACAGCAAAATTTGTGTTTATAGAAACTGTATACTTTGGCGATTATTTTTCAGATTAGTAAATATACATGTAGCATATATTAGTGAATGTCGGTTGGCGATTAGGCACAAATACCATTAAGATATTTATGATTTAGGAATGGACCTTATCAACAAGCTTAGCCTCATTAAAATTTTACTAAAAAACAAGCACATCAGTTCATACAACAACGTCACGTACCGGAAATAATTTTTTGGGACATTTTTCTTTAAATGGGTCTAGTCAGTTCGTGATTTTGATTCGACTGAGCCCAGGCAAGTCCAGATCTGGAAACATAAGAATTTCGGTTTTATCTTTACGTTCAAGTCCATAACCGAATTATTCATAAGGCAACAATATTTATTTACGTGTTGATTTTTTGTAGCATTTTATTTTTGTAGGTTAACATAAAATGACCTACTGGAGTTCTGCAACTCAAACTGCACAAAAGAGAAATGTTTTTCTTCCAATGATTGTTTAATTAAAACAAGCGATAAGTTATCAAGACATGCATACTAAATGACATGAATACTTTTAATTGGCCTCGTTTACGATATTTCACGTTTTAATATTTTTTTTAAAAACCTTAAATATATTGAAGTATATACCTCCTCCTCCTCGCGTCGTTTTCCTCAAAGCTGAAGGCCTAGTATAAAAGTTGTACGATACTTACTTCTCGATCGCGTTAGCGTATCGAGAGTTCAAATTATGTTTGCCGTTTTTTTTAAATCATCCGGCAACTTTCATATTTTCACCCCTCGATACGCTAACGCGGTCGAGAAGTTAATGTCGTACAATTTTTATACTAGGCCTTCTGAGGGTCGTGACCGCCTCTAGGAAAAAGTTTACTGCGTATAATGCGACGCCATTTGTTCCTGCCTGCAGCCATGTGTAATGCCTCGTGTACTGTGGTGTCGAGAGTGGAGCGGATCTGGTCAGTCCAACGTGTCGGGCTTCGACCTTTAAGGTCTCTTTCCTTCTACTTTGCCAGTGACCATAAGCTTTTCCAGATTATCACTGCTTTTCCTAGCCACATGGCCAGTATTTTACGTAAGCATCAGATGGTCGAAAGCCTAGTCTGGACTTTGAGCTCACGCAGGATCGACACGTTGGTGCGGTGTGCTGTCCAGGGAATTCCCACATCTGAAATGCGGATTGATGCATTCACGATCGGCTTTCTTCAAGGTCCACGTTTCCGCACCATAAGAGAATATGGAGAACACCAAAGTGTGCACAAGATTGTTCTTGGTCATCAAGGAAACATTCTTGTCCTTCCATATCTTCCCAAGTTTTGCCATGGCCCCTTTCGTCAAGCTTTGAAGTATATACAAATCCTACCAATATTTTTGTTTTTTTTAAGAATTGAAAAATTGTTACACTCACCAGTCTCACCACAAAAAAGTAAACAACTTTTCGGAAAAAAATTACGCGAAGGTATGGAACGTGTAATTGTTTTGCGTGCGAATGAGTGCGTGTGACTATTCTACTAATAAATGTATGGCTATTCGTACGTAAGGTACAAATAGCAATGTCAGATAAACGTCAGTCCATGAACATGATTGTTTATCATAATGCTATCGGCGGAGGGGTAGGCCTGTCAATTTGTAATGTTGTATTATTTGTAAATTTGTAGGTACTCAAAGCTAGCGAGTATAGTAAGTATTTTCGTTCAAACGCGTGGTAAGCACGCAGTCCAGATGCCTACCTGTCTGCAGTTCGTCAGCCAACACGTGGAGGTAACGCTAAAATTAACTGAAGCATACTTCCCGCAATGGACTGTTAAGTCTGCGGGCGCTGCCACTTGAGATTCTTGAGAAATAAACAGTACTGTTTCTAATTACGTTTGTATCGGCTTCCTGTTTTACACGTATTTAGTGTATTATAATTGTTTCTTAGAAAGAAAAGTAGAAGAAGTAGAGTGTAGTGGTGAATTCTCAATATACCTAACTTGAGATACGAGATACGGTGGAGATATTCGGGGCCACGGGTGTCATCTCGGTAGCTCAGTTGGCTGAGCGATGGCCGTGTATCCCAGAGTCATGGGTTAGAGTTCCGCTTCAGGTCAAGAAAATTTCAACCTTTCGTAACTAAGTATTTATTAGTGATTTGTAGTTAGCAGAGACGCCAGAGATGTCTATCTATGTTGTACATTGTAAAAGCAAAACAAAATGATTAAAATTAATATCGACTCTAGAGGGATGTAATCCTCATAAGTGCCTAGGTATACAAGGACACATTTACAACAATTTTTAATTCTTATAAAATAAATAAATTAATTCAAAAGCACAATCAATAGGATTCTCAATAAATGGGTTACTTATGCTCTTAAAAGGATGAAACCAGTTTTTTTCCTTCAGTGTCTAACGTTTTTTTAACTATACATTATTATATGCGATAGCAATGCAATCTTCAAGGATTTTGCGTTTCATCTAGTTCTAGGTATACCAGTGTTATGATGTTGATGTCATTGTAGTAATGATTGTTAGTCATCAGATTATATCATCGTTACTACTACTATATCTATGTACTATCTACCTTACTACTAAGTTACTAGGTATGATTGATTATCTTTCTTAAATTAAAATATTTCACTAACTGTAAACGTCAGTTAATAAATCAGTGTATGACTGTATGTATGAAACTGTACTGTTTTTTAGCTTTAGTGCCAATTAAAACTAGTGGTTCGCTCCGACCTTGAACTCGCAACCCCTATCAACCCCTTGACAAATTTTGGCTAATATTCCAACTTAGAAAAAAATATTTATCTCACCTAACTACCGGCCAAATTTCACAAAAACCCTTAATACTTCGGTCATCGTCAAACAAACATACACATACATATATACAATACAAACAACGGATTGTCCAAGTAGATTGGGAGATCTCACTATCTTGTTCGATTTATGGGATTCATGGGTGTGGGTTGTGGTTTATGGGTGTAGTGTTATGGGTCAAAAAATAGGTACCTTGCTCTAATCAAATCTTTTAATTTAGTTTCCTAGTCCAATTTGCAAGAGAAACATTACCAAAAAGTATCGAGACATAAATAAGAGCATTGGGGGCTCAGCGGTAAGAGCGTGCGACTTTCAATCCGAATGTCGGGGGTCCAAACCCAAAAACCAATAAGTTTTTTGGACCTTGGGTATGTATGAAATATCATTTTATATTTACCAATCGCTTTTAGGTGAAGGAAAACATCTTGAGGAAATCGGACTAATCCAACAAGGCCTATTCAACCCTTTGGGTTGGAAGGACAGATGAGTCACTTTCGTTAAAATTATATCTTGGGATTAGTTGCCAAAGCGGACCCCCGGCTCCATGAGCCAAGGCATAAGCCGGGAAGAACAAAGAAGAAGATCTAGATAAAAATATATAGACTGGTTTTCCAACATAAACTAAATTATTTAAGACTGATAGGTACACTTGTTCATGGCTTAAACATGTCAAGGAGACAATTACGCACGCTTTTTGAATACTAAAACATGTGGCTCAGAACAAATACCTTGGGTGATGTAAGTGACGCATACATGTACCTACATATGTAACAGTTACACATATACTAAGTAATGGATGAGTAAGGTCGCATTTTATGGTACAGGATACAAAGAACAAATGTGAAAGAGGTTTACAACCTTTTTAAAATTCACTTCAAGTGGTTGCTCAATTACTAAATAAAATGTTCAGTACATACAACTGCTTACAAAGCTCATGAAGTTTGAAACCTCGCATTTTCTCAGAGACCATGGTAGATTGATTGGTCACCACCGAAAACCCTTTATGAAAGAAGAATTTCTTACAGCTAGTCATTTGACTTATAAATTAGAAATATAAATATTTAATTATGTAAGCAGCATTGCGATACAACAAGGATATGCCGGCTAGCATCAGGTACAATGTCTCAAGGGCCTTTTTTAGATTTAAGGCAGGTAGCTTGTAATTTATTGTATATATTTTGTTAGTTATATTTGAAAAAAATTAAATAATTTGATATGTTTCAACAATAGCCTTAAAACTGTTAAAATTTTAGTTATATTTATTTGTTCATTCTCGTGCAGTTTAATTCTGTAGTGTGTAAGTTAAATACTATGTTGCTACTTGTGAGTTCCTATAATTGGCTCTTTGTTTCCATCATCAATGTATAATTTATGATTACAGCTCTCGGTTCTCCGAAAAAAAAATATGACATTTGACTTTGTTCCTTTTTACTTAATTTGTAAAAGGTTTACTCCTAAAATTGTCAATACAAAACTAATAAACAGAAGAAATCTTAAAAAAAAAAGTTTAACTCATAAGTAAAACAGAAGAAATCTATTGTGTAACAAAACAGTGACTGGTCAATACTGGATCTACATAATTGATAAGTAATATGCAGTAACAAGTCTTGTAAACTAGGTTAAATGAAATACTTATTAAACTAGGAAGTTTAATCAAACCTAAAACAAGGAAAAACATATTGTATGACTTATTTTATGCATAGATTGTGGAATAAATTATAAAATATAAGCACACAGAAAAACAAAAGATGATTCAAGGAGTTTTTTGTAAGGCTTTGTTTACTAAAACCAATTTATTAGGTTATCTATCACATTCACTCCGGGGTTGGACTGTAGCAAAGGGGGGGCCGGGACTTAGAATATTTTTGGTTGAGGTGGTGTCATTATAACACTATTTTTAAATGATTGTAATGTGTAGATGGCGTCAAAACAAGCATCTTTTATTGGAAAAACTTTTCTCTAAACTTAAAAATGGCCGAGTTAGAGGCCTTCAAAGGTTGAAGTTTTTGAAGGGACTTGTAAAATTTTCATCGAGAGTGGTGTCATTATAACAGTATTTTTAAATGATTGTAATGTATAGATGACGTCTAAACAAGCATCTTTTATAGGAAAAACTTCGACGAGCGAAGCGAGGAGGAGTGTTAGGTAGAACTGCGACCTTACAGCGCGCGAGCCGAGCGAGCGAAGCGAGCGTGCCGCGGCAGCGGCCGGCGAAGCGCCAAAGCCGACTTTTTTTAATAAAAAATGCTTTACAGAATGGCACCTTAAGGAAGGTCGGTGTAGGTACGACGACGAGCGAAGCGAGGAGGAGTGTTAGGTAGAACTGCGACCTTACAGCGCGCGAGCCGAGCAAGTAAAAACTCCCAGCTCATTTTAAAACATCAACCTTTGAAGGACTCTAACTCGGCCATTTTTAAGTTTAGAGAAAAGTTTTTCCTATAAAAGATGCTTGTTTTGACGCCATCTACACATTACAATCATTTAAAAATCGGCCCCCCTTTGGTATAGTCTGACCCTTTTTGAAGCTCTTAACAAGCTGGCTATGGCATTAGTTAACAGCGCAATTAACCATACAGCATTGAGTTAAACAAACCCGGAGTGGGTCAGACTATACTGTATGGTTAATTGCGCTGTTAACTAATGCCATAGCCAGCTTGTTAAGAGCTTCAAAAAGTCAACATATATGCAATTATAATTGATCTACTTTTGTAAATACCTAAAAAAAGCCTTGTTTAGCAGTAAGTCTGCTGTTTGGGCTATGAGTAAGTCATTCAAAGGATTTTTCTAGGAATAGCTGGTCTGGTGTGGTCAGTTCTGTTAGTTACAATTAGTAACCCTCTCCAACTCCCGAGTTTCACAGTTTGAGAAACTTTCAAGAAATTGTTTGGGGGTGTTCCGTCCTCATGAAGTTCTATAGTAATGGAGTCATAAGTACATATGCAAAGCTGGTATCCTAATAAAATCATATTGATTGATACGGTATGTTGTATTGTCATGTATATACCCGATGATGTCAACTAAGTCAATAAGTGCTTGTTTGGCTGATTGTGTGGAATTAATTTTAAGTATGCGTGTGACCTTGATGCCATTGTTTTAGTGTGGAAGGTTTATAGAAACATTTAGATCAGTTCTCCCAGACCCAGACAAATTCTCCCTGTATTCATTAATTATAAATATGAATTATAAGTCTATAATTTGTTTTCAATATTTCATATTTATAATTAATGAATACAGATGTTTTAACCTCAGGTTAAAAACATAATTTTATTAAATAATGATAAGATAAACAAACTCCTCAATATAATAGTAAGTAAGTTACACTTACTGTATATATTTTGAAAATGAATGTTTGTTAATTTACTTTGTATGAAAAACAAAATACCAAATTATATACAAATAAATTTATCATTTATCAAACTTAAGTAAAAAAAAATATCCCACTTTGTTTTTGTATTGTATAAATATGAGTTTTATGTACAATATTAAGTTTTCTCTTAATAAATTAAGTAATAATCAAAACAATAAATACATATAAAATTAAATATTTACTTCAACCAGAAGTAATATTCAGGTATTACATTATACCTATGTTGAGAGGTTGAATAACTGTTTGGGTCAAGTGTATCATATCAGTGGGATATAAATCAAATTGATAAGATAATAAAACCAGCTGCAATTTATAAAGGATTTGATCGAACTTTATCTAGGACCTTGGCATAATTAATTTAACACCTTGGTCGAATAATTGGCGTTGATGTCTCGCCCCCCCAAGCTAGGTTATTTTCTTCAAGGCAGTCAAGACCACACACGGTTTTACGACGCAAAAAACGGTGCAATTGCTCTCCGAATAAGGCAAGGAATACAAGAATGCTGCATAAACTGTAGAATTTAGCACTTTTTTCTTTTAAGAATCTTGAATTGAACAATTACCTATTGTTATAGTATAGATCGTAAGAACCCGGTCCGGCCGGGTTTAATTTTATTTAGAAAATAGGTATTATAAAAAATATTTACCTGAGCAAATTGCTCGTGGATGTCAGCCCTTTCCTCATCAGTCAATTTGGTATTGTCTGCCATCGTCACTAATTAATAATCCACAAAAACTAAGATCACAACATCGACCACAATCCTGCGAAATTGTTCCGAGGTGCGAAAGGAAAAAACTCGCACTTGCTTCACTTACACACTAAATACGTATAAAAATATAAGAGACATACAATATTAATCACAGCACTAAAACTTTTTTGATATATATCGTTTTTGCAAATTAAATACGCACGCCACTGGCAGCGTAATCACAAACATTCACTGCGAAAACGAAACGAACGGCAAAACTTGCTCCTTGCTCAACCAGCAGCAGCGCAGCGCACCGCTTATGTGTTGCCGTACTTATTTTTTTACTTTCAATAATTTTATTAGATTTGATAAATGAAATATTATTACAATGTATTTTAATAAATAATGTTCAGATATATATTTTTATTTTATAAACATACTTGTCTTATGAGATGTAAAACCACGCATTTAATATGGTAACACTGCAGGTACACAATTTTAAGCGCCATCTAGTAACAAGAAAACCATTTTCATTTATAGCTTAGCTATAGACCGACGTCATTTTGCTACTCAACACTAGATAGCGCTACCATACCTAAGATTCTGAAGAATATTCTAGAATAGGCAGCGCTTCCCATTTGTATGTAGAATTTTCTCCAATGTTCTGTCAGGGACTTCCATTCCTGTATTGGGCCGGGCTAACTACTGTATGTATAATATTTTAATATACTATCATTTTGATTTTATTCAGTCTCAAGAATTATTAGAACAGAATTGAATCTATAGTTACATTATACTATTATAATTATGAGTCCTTTGTTTTTTTGTATGTAATAAAGAATACTGTAACGCGAAGTTTAACTAACCTAACCTCACCCATATCAATACATATTTATCTTTATAAAATGTTATATGGGTATTTTATGTTATTAATATTTATTTGTCAGCGATTTATTAACCTGGTCATTTCTTACTAGATATACCTATAGATCTACTGTATAACTGAGGAGTCTTCCTAGCTAGGTATTAGGCATGTCATATGTAGTGATTAAGTCGAGTCAAGCGCTTGCTCGAGTCGACACGTGTCAAATATAATCGGCAGCTTTGAAAAAAAAATCGTAAATAATTTCTTTTGTTTGCGAATGTTTACACAACTCGACTTCAGAATGACTGGGACCAGCAGATTAAACATCCCAGCAACTCGACAGTGTTTAAATCAGGACACATGCTCGAACTTTTTTATCGCACCCTCTCTTATTAAATTTTAAACTAGGACCTGTCTAATTGCAGGCTCGTTTGTTTGTTTGCCACCTAATCTTTCAATATAATGTCATCCTACTTATATATAATATAATAAACGCGAAAGTTCGTAAGTATGGATGTTTGTTACCCTTTCAATTATAAACTCCTGAATGGATTTTAATAAAACTTTACAATAATAATTATAGCTTATAAATTAGAATAACACACAGGCCTATATATAATATTATATACGCGAAAGTTCATAAGTATGGACGTTTGTTACTACTGAAACTGTAACTACTGAATGGATTTTAATGAAACTTTACAATAACGTATACATTAGAATAACACATAGGCTACAATTTATAATATTATAATTTATCAATTTATGTATTTGGGGACTCCAAACACACTAAAGGAGGCTTTTAGCAACCTAAAACCGATGCTTGGTTTCGTTGAGGAGCTGGGGTGGTTGGAATAATAATAAATAAGGCACGATGGATGTCGAGTTGCGGAAAAGGGCCCAGATAAACTAACTTAAAGGCTTAAGGCTTTGCATTGGACTATAAGTCAGTCATTGTATAACTATATGCATTTATATATAAGTACATATGTAATAATTACAGTGTTTACAAACTATATATAAAATTGTTTTTAAAACGTAGCTTCGAGCGACCCACACCTTGAGCGCCCCTGCCTTCGAGAAAATTCTACTCGTTTCTAGAGGGCGCCACTTCACATAAAAGCGCGCGGCGCGGGCCATTCGAGCGTCATTCAAATTCAAACAGCGGTCGAATTCGAAGCGATTCCAAACAATTGCAGTCTCTGCCTACGCTTTTATTGTCATTCTTCTGCGTCAATTTGTTGTTGATAGTGTTTGAAAGCACACGATTTATCTCAAAAAGAAGCGGTTATCAAATAGAAGGAAAATGTCTTTGCTTCCGTTCCTTTTCGACTACGAGTTCGAGCGTCCACGCCGGTTGATGGACCAGCATTTCGGCCTGGCGTTGACTCCGGACGACGTGCTAAGCGCCACCGTTGGACCACTGATGGGCCGAGAATACTACCGCCCGTGGCGTCAGCTAGCTACCGCCGCCCGCGACCTAGGCTCAAGCATCAAGTCCGACAAAGATAAGTTCCAGATCAACTTGGACGTACAACATTTCTCGCCGGAGGAGATTTCTGTGAAGACTGCGGACGGTTACATAGTGGTTGAAGGTAAACACGAAGAGAAGAAGGATCAACATGGCTATATTTCGCGTCAGTTCAAGCGACGCTACGCGCTGCCGGAGGGCTGTACGCCAGAGACGGTGGAATCTCGCCTTTCGTCGGATGGCGTGTTATCCGTGACTGCTCCGCGAGTCGTGCCTCCCGAGATCCAGGGTGAACGCAAGGTCCCTATCGCTCAAACCGGCCCCGTTCGTAAGGAACTGAAGGAGAACGCCAATGGTGATAATACGAGCAAGTAATTTCATTTCAATATTAAACTGCCACTGCCTCGCATCTCATTTATAGGAAAGACTGATTGTTAAGTTCTAATAAATAAGATTTGTTAATTTTATTCGTTGTTTTACTCTTTACTTTAACGTGCTTTATCAATAACTCCCTAGTCCTAATCCAATGTCGCGTTCCCCGTCAAAAGTGCATGGGCAATTTATAAATGAATTCATTCATAAACTGCCCATGCAATTTTGAAAGCGATAGTACCTACCACATATCAAATAATACTATAAGTACTTACCTAATTACCTACTTAGCAGGGGCGCAGCGTCAAAATGTTCTTTGGGCTGCTTTTTCTTTGAGGCGTTAAGGTAAAATGTGTTAGATTGGCTCAAGCAAGGGCAGCCGGTAGGAATCGAGTTAAATAAACACCCCGTCACTGTTACTTAGACAATAGGTAGTATCGAATACATGTAGTTTTCTATAACTTGTAATTTTGGGAAATGACAATCGCTGACTTATAATCAGCCGGACTGGCAGTCTGTCATTTTTCTATACAAAAAAAGTCTGCCTATTTTTGCGGGGGAGAACTTGCTTTTCTACTCTATATGGGACAAAATAGATTTCCAATTTTCCACGAACGACACTTTGTGTCGTATTTAAGCGCCTGCATACTACTCCATACATTAGTTCCTCCACAGTCTCGTGACGACACAATCGTGTCGTGTCGTGGAAGCCACGACCTTTATGTGCTATTCGATAGCGACTGCGGCGCTCGAAAGTATGTCCATCTCGCTCCTACCATTACTTATGCTGTGTGCGTACCATGAGTTGCATTCGATTACGACTGCGGCATTCGAAAGTATGTCCGTCTCGCTCCTACCACTACTCTGGCAGGAGCGAGACGGACATACTGTCGAATGCCGCAGTCGCAATCGAATGCAACTCATGGTACGCACACTGGAGTGAGACGGACATATCCCGCCAGGACATGATTGTGTCGTCACGACCTCAAGAGACTGTGGAGGAGCAAAATGTATGGAGTTGTATGCAGGTGCTTATTATACTTATCGTGGTCGATTCCCATACAAAAAGTGTCGTTACTATAAAGTAACGTGTCGATGCACGATGTCGTAGCAATCCAAAGACCGAGAACAAAAGCGAACAATAGTTCTATAAGTATAGTGTTGGGTTACTCACTCGTGAAGCACCTCATTTGTACCACTCATTTTGCTCGTTTGTCACAGTACCTCACAGTCACGCCGCGAAAATTTACCACTTCTAAAATTTTGCCCCACACCTCTATTTGTCATGCACCTAAACATTTGTCACACGCCTTTATTTGTCATACAGTTCAAATTATGGTACACGCTTCAAAATTGTGTGAAGCTCAAAGTTCCATAGCTCTTATTTGTCACGTGGGTCAAAATTTGTCACCGGCAACTCGATGCTGTGATACTGCAAATTTGTGAGTACCTCACCTTAAATGAGGTATTGCATTGTACCACCTCATATAATAAAATGAGGTAAAATCGCTGTCTATCCAACTTACTAACAATGTAAAAATACCGCAATATTGAACGTAATAAGAATAACCTAACTTTTACATTTTTCATGAAATCTCCAAGATTAAGTTTACGTTTAGAAAGAAAGAAGAAAGAAAGAAAGAAATAAATTTATTTGTGACGATCACAATAAACAGACATAAAAACAAAACAATATAAAAAAGTAAGTTGTGTGTGCATCACAAAATGGACCTTGGATTTATACGAGTATATCTAGTGAATGGCTTCAGTGGTGTTTGATGAGAATGATGAGGTAGTGAAGTGTGCAATTTGTGCAAATATAAGGAGAAACAGTGACAAAATGTGATACCTTTTGTTTACATCGTTGTTTGGTTTAGTTTAGTTTAGTTTATTTATTACACTTTACAATTTTCGTACATAATGTAAAAATATACACAAGGTATTACTTATCATATAGTGATCATGAAGTACATTTGAAATATAAAAATAGAATAAATTTATACAGTACATTAAATACAGTTCAAAACACAAAATCATCAAATAATTATAATTAAGTCAGAAATAATAAAAATTCACAATTTTACATTTAAAATAATTCAGAATAAAATACGTTACTAGTTCAAAAATTAAGAATTCAACAAATCCGTATAGAAATAAAAACTAAAATAGTTATGAAAATAAATGTCAAAGATAATAAAAATGTCAAATGAAATATAAATAATTAAAAAGAAACAATTAAAAACAGTTTACATTACAATATGTAATTTGTCTATCTTAACTTATTTTATAATTGTTATATATTCTTCTACCGAGTAGAGGGATTTCTTTAATAAATAATCTCCCAGTTTACGCCTGAATATCGTGTCGCATTCCTCAGTTTTTATGTCATCGGGTACGTGCTCGTAGTCTTCCAGTACTGCGGAGACATTTTCCCAACACCTCCACTCGCCTAAATTGAGAGATATGCTGTCTGGTAAACATAATAACCTCAAAAATGTACTGCGAGTAGTGGGTCATAATTCGGTGCTCAACAAACAACGCTTTGCAGGACTGTCTCTGTTTTAGACCGAGCATAGCCTTTAGTGCTTTCTTTGTAAGTTCTATTGACGGCGATTTTACTCCCTCAAACCTGTTTTAAATTGTATTCCACTCCACCCATTAGTTGCCAAAGCGGACCCCATGGTCCCCATGGCTACCTTAGCCATGGCATAAGCCGGGAAAAACGATAGAAATAAGTTCTACCCAATAATAGTTCCATACCATACCTATACATTTAATTTCCCGAGCTGCTTAACCGTGTCGGTCGGTAGGTCGGTAGGTCGGTACTTAAGACTAGCCTGCGTGATTTGTCGCTATTCATCAACAATACAATTGCAAGATTAATGTCACTTGCTGATTTGTAAACTATTAACACTAGATATGATCTTGAATCGGAATTGCAGCACTGCAGATAAGAAGAACGGCAAGGTTGAACCATTCATAAGATGATGCGGTCCTTAGGAATATCAATATTTGTAGGGTTCCGTAGTCATTTAGGAAAAAGTTGTAATGCCTGTAATTTTGGTAGGTACGATTATACAGGGTGTAATCACAAACGAACGATATTTCAACCGCTGATAAGGTCATTGCCCCGGAGTGAGATGCAAGCGGAAAATCTTTGAAAAACGAAAAAAAAAACACTTTGTATGGAACAGCTGATCGAAAATGCACAATCTCAATGCAAAGTGATTTTTTAAATGTGTACGCCCCTTTAAACGTACTTAAATCCAAAAAGCATGAAAAAAACATGTGTAGGTACTTCCATGATTGCTTCATGAAGACTTACAAGAAAAATTATTTTGAACATGGTATGTTTTTTTTTCAAAATAATAGGTAGCAGTCGCAACCAAAAACAACTCATGGTACGCACACTTAAACTGTCGCTTCCCGAGAGTAAACTGAACGTACACTGAATCGCGTTAAGACGTCACGGTAGAGGTCAGACTATACCAAAGGGGGGCCGATTTTGGGACTTAGTTTTTTTTTTTGAAAAATGCAAAAAACATAGGGGTTACAAAAGACTTATATAATTATAATTTTCAAGATTTTGATGAAATAACCACTTTTTTCTTAATAAACTTTTCTCTGAAATCAAAAATGGCTGAGTTAGAGGCCTTCAAAGGTTGAAGTTTTTGAAGGGACTTGTAAAATTTTCATCGAGAGTGGTGTCATTATAACAGTATTTTTAAATGATTGTAATGTGTAGATGGCGTCAAAACAAGCATCTTTTATAGGAAAAACTTTTCTCTAAACTTAAAAATGGCCGAGTTAGAGTCCTTCAAAGGTTGATGTTTTAAAATGAGCTGGGAGTTTTTACTTGCTCGGCTCGCGCGCTGTAAGGTCGCAGTTCTACCTAACACTCCTCCTCGCTTCGCTCGTCGTCGTACCTACACCGACCTTCCTTAAGGTGCCATTCTGTAAAGCATTTTTTATTAAAAAAAAGTCGGTTTTGGCGCTTCGCCGGCCGCTGCCGCGGCACGCTCGCTTCGCTCGCTCGGCTCGCGCGCTGTAAGGTCGCAGTTCTACCTAACACTCCTCCTCGCTTCGCTCGTCGTCGTACCTACACCGACCTTCGGCCATTTTTAAGTTTAGAGAAAAGTTTTTCCTATAAAAGATGCTTGTTTTGATGTCATCTACACATTACAATCATTTAAAAATACTGTTATAATGACACCACTCTCGATGAAAATTTTACAAGTCCCTTCAAAAACTTCAACCTTTGAAGGCCTCTAACTCGGCCATTTTTAAGTTTAGAGAAAAGTTTTTCCTATAAAAGATGCTTGTTTTGACGCCATCTACACATTACAATCATTTAAAAATACTGTTATAATGACACCATTCTCGATGAAAATTTTACAAGTCCCTTCAAAAACTTCAACCTTTGAAGGACTCTAACTCAGCCATTTTTAAGTTTAGAGAAAAGTTTTTCCTATAAAAGATGCTTGTTTAGACGTCATCTATACATTACAATCATTTAAAAATACTGTTATAATGACACCACTCTCGATGAAAATTTTACAAGTCCCTTCAAAAACTTCAACCTTTGAAGGCCTCTAACTCGGCCATTTTTAAGTTTAGAGAAAAGTTTTTCCTATAAAAGATGCTTGTTTTGATGTCATCTACACATTACAATCATTTAAAAATACTGTTATAATGACACCACTCTCGATGAAAATTTTACAAGTCCCTTCAAAAACTTCAACCTTTGAAGGCCTCTAACTCGGCCATTTTTAAGTTTAGAGAAAAGTTTTTCCTATAAAAGATGCTTGTTTTGACGCCATCTACACATTACAATCATTTAAAAATACTGTTATAATGACACCATTCTCGATGAAAATTTTACAAGTCCCTTCAAAAACTTCAACCTTTGAAGGACTCTAACTCAGCCATTTTTAAGTTTAGAGAAAAGTTTTTCCAATAAAAGATGCTTGTTTTGACGCCATCTACACATTACAATCATTTAAAAATAGTGTTATAATGACACCACCTCGACCAAAAATATTCTAAGTCCCGGCCCCCCCTTTGCTACAGTCCAACCCGGTAAGGTCCTAATTAGGGTTTGCAATTCGAATATTCGAATTATTCGCCATAAATATTATTCGAATACTACAACACTCATTATTCGAATAAAACGAATATTTCGAATAGTGCAGATTTTATTCAGAAATTATTATTTTTTACGAAAACCTGTAATAAAATGCCTGTTTTAATTTTATTTCACTTTGATAACTCCGTGGAAACAGATTTTAATTCGAAGTAAAAAAAGCCTAAAATAAAATTTTCTAAAACTACCCAAATATCGTACTATAATTGGTAAAAGGATTGAGAATTCGGCTACTTGCTACGTAATTTGTATTATAGGTCGTCCCACTAGGGTTAAGTTAGGACACAACAACATTGTGGACAATCTCTCGCTGCATATGATTGTAGCAAAAATGCTGGACAGCGAGAGATCTTGGGCGGCTTTCAGCGACTTTTGTGAAAAAGTGATGCTAAAAAAGGAAGAAGCGGAGCGGCAGCGCGAAGAGAGAGCCGATGCGCACCCGCTCCGGCGCAGACGGAGGGGAATCAGGAGGCGAAATTTCATCAACGCCATGATTCCCCAGTAGAGCCGCGGGTTGGGGACCCGCACATAAGGCTCTACCCGTCTGAGGAGGGATTGTAGCGTTACACAATCCCTCCTCCCTTGGCGCGAGGGTGTCCCCGGCAATGGTCGGGGCACCCAGGGGAGCACCGTGGAAGAATATTCGTGATCCCATGGTGCTCCCCTAGAATGGCAGAGAGGGTAACGCCGCAGGGGAAGTTAGTGGGTATTCTCTTCCCCTCCCTCTGACTAGCAGAGGGAGTTGTGGGAGGAGCGAGTCCCACATACCACCCCATCCCCAACGGGCTTCCGTAGCCCCGGGGTGAAATTCGTAAAGGAATTTACCCCTGCGTCAAAAAAAAAAAAGGACACAACAACATTGTCATGTAATGAGATAGAGATTTTGAAATTTAGCACTGTTCTTTTTTCGTACCGATGGCAACAGTGAATACAGTGAATTGTAAAATAGACTAGAAAGTTTATATACCAATGAAAATATAGTATAGTATATAGTATTTTCATTGACACTAACATTCATTTCATTCATTAACTTTTTTTGTAATGAGTACTTTATGTAGCTGTGTGTGAAATCATTCAATTCAACTCTCGTGAAACTACCTATACTGATTATAAATTGAAAGAGATGTCATATACTAAAGAAAAAGTGACCAAGGTCACTTTTATAATTTATATATACGTAGTAGTGTGACTACTTAAAAAAACACAAAATCATGAATCAAAACATTTATTACATTTAATAAATGATTTGATTCGTGCTTTATAATTGTACCTATACTGAAATAAACAGAAACCCTAAAAGCTCAATAAGCAAGCCATTACCTGTGTGCGTACCATGAGTTGTTTTCGATTGCGACTGCGGCACCACTACTCTGGCAAGAGCGATATGGATTGTCGAATACCGCATAAGAAATAGATCCTGCTCTTCGTTTATATTTTTCGTGCATGCTGTAATTATACACCTAGTGCCATATTTCAATGACATGTATATTATATTGACTTGACTTAATCGGTAAATACTATTTGGTTTTACACAGTGCAGTCGGTATGCACCAATTTTTGATTGAGTTTACACTCTCTTCAGAACATATCTTTATTACTTTTAAAGATATCATATCAGCGATTTATAATGAACCCATTATTCTACTTGAGCTAAGCCGCGTCAGTTAAAATTTAATTAGCCGCCTAGGCATTGTTACTTGTTACCATACCATTTTATATTTTGCAGTCTTAACAAGTATCAATACAAAAAAGATTCAAATAAAAATAGACTTTATTCATTTGCTTAACTCAAATATATGCGTAAGGTTAAGGTTGAAAAGGATCTGAAGGCCTAGTATAAAAATTGTACGACATTAACTCCTCGACCGCGTTAGCGTATCGGGAGTTCAAATTATGTTTGCCGTTTATTTAAATCATCCGGCAACTTTCATATTTTGACCCCTCGATACGCTAACGCGGTCGAGGAGTTAATGTCGTACAACTTTTATACTAGGCCTTCTGAAGTGTTGCGGGTAATCCGTAAACCTGATTCTTCCAGATCTTGATTCGCTTGTGCCCATTCGAATCAGAATCACGATCTGATTGAATCTTGATAGTAAAAAAAATTCCACAAAAAATCCTTTCTATTTCGCCACATTTTTGTTGCACTTACTTTGAGCATGGCGTAATTTTATTTTATTTTATTTATTTAATTAAGAAACAAACAGTCTTTTATAGTTATATATAACAGCTATTACTTAAAACAAGACTTACAGTTTCCTTAAGAAAACATTAAACATCGTTTTTAATTTTGGTACTACAGAGTTAAAAATGAGCTATCTGTGTACCCTACCCGTATACAATTGCAAAAAATAAAGGAATATATGTATATATAAAAAAGAGAATATTACAGCATTAACAAAGTTGACACACAGACTTAATATAAAAAATATATATATATATTTCTTTTTTCCTTTTAAAACAAAAAACCCAAAAACAAACAGAACCAAACAGAAATTTAACGCCATCTTAATTAATTGTTTCATTTAATAATAAAAGTAATAATGAAAACTTAAATTTTATATGGAAATTTAGGGTCATTTTTTTATTATCAGGATCCAATCAGCTCGTGATTCTGATTTGAGTGAGCCCATGAAGGTCCAGATCTGGAAGCATTAGGTGTTCGGGATTTTTTTTGGGAAAAGCTTAGATACCAACATTAGGAATAGTCAACCAATCGCTCTTGTTCCTGTAGCAATGTTAAAGGAATAAAGCATACCTACATATTTAACAGTTAAACTACTTAAAATCATTATTTAGACTAATTTTTCAAAAATATTCGTTTTATTCGAAAAATTCGAATAATGAAAATCGAAGTATTCGTATTATTCGAATACTAAAATTGGACGAATAATGCAAACCCTAGTCCTAATTTGATCACTATGGCCTCTTAATATACTGGCGTTATAGAACCTAGGTACTTAGCTGGTAGTTCTGTATATAAGTATTTGTGCTACTTAAACCGGTTGACATATGCGCTTGTATTTAGTAAAAGGTACCTACCACTGTCGATTGTTGACAAGGTTCAATTCTAAATGACTCTTTATGGTGTTAGCGCCTTATCGGCAACCGCAAAGTGGTACCGTTTACTAACCACACCTAGGGCTGCCATCTCGGATATTGTCGAAACCGGGCGGAAAGTTTTAAAATCCCGGACATTTCATTGAAATCGCGTCCTCAGCCCGGACAATAAAGAAAACAAATTTTAATTTAGAAATATATTATTTTGCTAGGGATTCACTTCAATCCAAAAATGTCCGGGTTTATCCCGGATAGTAGTTTTAAAAATCCGGCCCGGACGCTCCCCGGACGGGCTCCAAACTAGCACAAATCCGGGGAAATCCGGACGGATGGCAGCCCTAACCGCACCACATGTAAGTGTGCTTACCATTGAGTTGCACGCAACTGTATTCGATAGCGACAGCGGCGCTCGAAAGTATGTCCGTCTCGCTCCTACCATTACTCTGGCAGGAGCGAGACGAGACCATTACTCTTACACGGGCGAATTCATTTGATATTTATTTACCCATCGCCAAGGTAAAAAAACGTCGGAAGGAAACCTTCCATCCCAATACTGGGTTGGAAGGTCAGATGGCAATCACTTTCGTAAAACTAGCGCTACGCCAAATCTTGGGATTAGTTGCCAAAGCGGACCCCAGGCTCCCTGAGCCGTGGCATAAATAAGCCGGGAAAACGCTAGAAAGAAAACATGGTCACTTTACAAAAAGTCTATTTTCGAATTTACCAGCATCATTGTAAGTTGATTGGATCCTAATAAGGCGACTAATTAAATGATAAATCAGTTTACAACAAAGTATCGTACAGTGTTGCTGTGTTTTGCAAAATAAGCAATAAAATACGATTTATTTATTTTTTGTGTCCTATATTGGTGTTAGTCTAAATAATTTTGTCTAATAATTAATGTACGAAAAACACGGATTTTTAATGAAAATATTGAAACTAAGCTTGAAGGGGATTAAGAAGAATGAAATCAGCGGTTCTCAACATTTGTACAAGCAGGCCAGTATTTTTTTTATTTAAAAATAAGTAGGTAAACATTTTTGGAAAAGACCTATACTTGTGAAGATCTCGTTTTTGTTAAAATTTATAGATATGGTTACTCGTATATATTTTGATTTCCCTGTGCAAATGTAAGGGAAATGCAACAGATTCAACAGATGGGCCGTATTATTTTGATTTCGTTAACGTTAACTTAGAGGTTTAGTTTTTTAACCGCTTCAAGGCACGGCAGATCTCAGTGTGCAATGTGTGCATACCTCGAGTCTGAAATTTGCAAGTGCTACTGTACAAGGGGGATAGCGCTATACACGCGTATCGCATTGTCTTATTCACACGCCACAAACATTACAAACATGTGGTGTTGCAGTAGAACACGGTGTATAAGTAGGTATTTTATTTCTCTTTGCAATTTTTATAAGGCCCAGTTAGTACGGCCATACAGATCTTACGTATACTGGACAGGTGGTCAGTCATAGGAATTAGAGCAAGGTCAATAACTTTCTCCACTAGTGGGTAAAATGCGTTTTTCACCGCTAGTTTTAAAGGATAAAACTCCGCTTTCCGAGCTAGCGAGGAGAAAATGATATTACGTAAAAGTCGTTTATAACAGATGTTTCCTCTAAGAACTTTCTTAAGATTTCTTTTCTTTAAGACTTTTCCTAATAGCTTACAATTTATACACATTTTAGTAATTTTTTCAAAAATCACCTGTTTACTATACATCAGTATTTTTTTCCTCGTAAATATTATTACACGCTTCAGATATTATCAAAAAAAATCAAGTATTGGGTGTTTTACTACATCAAATTAAGATCAAAGTATCATATACATTAAACAGTTGGTTAAAATTACCTATACTTTCGTCATAATTCAAGTCGAAGTATTTTATAAAAGTTTAAAATCAGAAACAATCTCTTAAGTATATGAAAGGCTAGTGGGAAATATCAGTCAGTATAGATCATGGCATTTTTTTAATATTTCAATTGTAATGACAGCGGTAAGAATTATTTATTATCGTTATTAGCGTCACTATTGTTGTAATTATTCTAATCAAGTAATCACGTCCATTGCCATAGCTTTGTATTTATAAAAACACGCAAAACGTCCAGTGACGCTCTCATTGAGACTGTGTTTCTTATAAATCTTAACATAAATTATAAAGAAATGGAATCATCGTTGTTGTCATACTAATTCTTAAATTTTTATCAATGACATAATTTTGGATTTAGTTATTTTTTGCTTCATCTTTATGGGATAAAGCCAAAAGTCGGTACAGTTACGTACACGGATTGTTGAGCCACTTGGCCCACTTGCCTTTTTTCGTAATTTAGCCGTGTAATAATTTAATAAATATCCAATGTTATCAATAGATGACAGTTGACATTTGCCATAGGTACCGATTTACATTACACGGCAAAGTTAGAAATAAAGTTAAGTGGCTCAACAATCCTGATTCGCCATTGTACACAAGTGTTCATAATTGCATGGGCAATTTATGAATGAATTCATTTATAAACTGCCCATGCAATTCTGAACGCGATAGTACATAATATAAAACTATAGGGATCATATAGACGAAAAGTTGGAGAATTGGTATTACTACAGCGATGATTATGGACAATTGGAAAGGTTTATTAGAAAACAACTCCCAATGAAGGCGCCTTCTTAATGTTTTCGTTTATAAATACCTACAAAACCATGGCAATAAAGGCCAGACGGGGGTCCTCGCTAAATCAGGATCCATAACAGGTGCTGGCAACCGTCGCCTCGAGCCTCCTCTGCCTGTCCGCGGGTCTGACCAATGGCATCAGTGCCGTGCTGCTACCTGAGCTGCTGCGTGAGCCAGGCTTCTCCTGGAATGAGGCTTTTGGCTCCTGGATTGGTCAGTTCTTAGATTTACTGCACATAGCACCTGCACGCGCGGTTTGCATAGGGTATACCTCGCGGTGGCGAAATATACCTATCACTTTCCAACTGTTCCGATTAGACAATGATAGCCGTCTCCCTCCACGGCGACTAAACTCGTGCGTAGTCATCATGTACTAAATATTACCAGCGCATTTGTTCCTCTTGTTTACTCCCATATTTATTGCGATGTTTCAGCGGCCATCGTCCCGATGTCCTCGATCCTGGGTTGCGTGTGCGTCGGTACGCTGCTCGACGTCTTCGGCAGGAGAACGGTCCACATCTTACTGGCCTTTCCCTTTGTGTCTGGCTGGCTCGCCATGGCTTTTGCTAAAAATTTCCACACCATGATGGTTGGGAGGTTAGTATATCTTTTGAAGGAGTTAGAGAGTATAGATAGAAGTGTAGAGCGAATGATGATTACATTGTTACTTAAATGTACTCGTATCTTCAAGGATAATTAAAATCGTAAGTTCTTGATGAAGACTGCTCATTGCTGTTTCAGGTTTCTCACCGGTTTAAGCTTCGGCGCGACCCGACCCGCTACTATTATCTACCTGGGAGAAATCAGTGACCCAAAGTACAGAGGCATCATGCTTCTTTGCCCTTCCCTGGCTATGAACCTAGGAATACTCCTTAGTCATATCATAGGTTCTTTTCTTTACTGGAGAACATCGCTTTTGATTTGTATAGGACCCAGTATTTTATTGTTTGTAATGCTCTTCTTTATCAAAGAAAGTCCTTACTGGCTGATAGCTAAAGGGAGGGTGGACGAAGGTGTGCAATGTTTTAGGTGGTTTAGAGGCAATGGAGAAGCTGCGGAGTATGAACTACAAAATGTCATTGAAAAACAAAAAGGAAGAACATCCAGATTTAGTATTAAAGAACTGTTTGCAACGTTATTTAGCAGTAGCTTTGTAAAACCAACTATAACGGTTGTGTTCATCTTTTTAGCGGTCCAAATGTGCGGTATTAACGCTTTTCCGTTTTACGCATACGATTTGTTGAGAACTATGTTTAGCGGAAACAGTATCGCCACATTATTTCTTATAATGATTGTAGATTTGATACGAGTTGCGGTTAGTATTGTAATTTGCTTGCTAGGGCAGAAAATGCGTCGGAAATTAACGTTTGTATTCGCTGCTTATGGGACAGCTGTAGTTCTGGTAGGTTTGGTGATCTGCGGGACTTATAAAAGCTTAGTTGTATTGCCTTTAATACTCATGGTGTTATATACTTCTTTAGCCAGCATTATAGCTAGTTTAGGATGGACTTTTATCGCAGAATTATACCCAACTAAAGTGAGAGGCTTGGGGTCTGGTTTAAGCGGTGTTATATGTTTTTCATTACTCTCTCTATGCGTGAAATTAACGCCAAATTTATTATTATCAGGGGAACCAGTAATGTACGGTACGTTTGCTTGTGTGACAGGTGTGTGTGGTGTTGTCCTGACTTTTATATTGCCTGAGACTAACGGAAGGGTTCTACAGGATATAGAAGATAGTTATAATAATAAACTTAAAGAAGTCATAATTACTCCTTTGTAAATATGTGGTTACAGCCGCGCAGGATCCTGAGTAATATATTTGAGAATGTGTAAACTAAGTATTAAATAAGTATTGCTCAAGTTATTTAAATAAAGTGTCCTGCTACAAATATTGTGATTTTAACTTGCCTACTGGGTATGTTGTTTTGACCTATTCTATTTGAAAACAAATCTTAAATTATACAAGTACTGTTACTGTTAACGTTAAAGAGGCTTTCCATTCCACCAGGGAGGTGTAATGTAACTCCGTGATTTACGTTGATACAAAATCATCCGCCTACGGGTGGCATAACCTGTCAGGGTTCGCGCGACGGCAACGCGCATTACCACACGGGTGCGTTCAGATATATTTATATTTCAAACACTGCATACTAATTTATACTTAGTCAAATTAATACCAATACTAATAAAATATCAATAAAAACGTGTTCTTATAATACATAGGTAACTATATTATATGTTTATACAAATTATCGTACCACCATACAGAACCTGACAGCATGGTGACAACCCTAATGTTAATGTCATCTTGACAAGCTAAACGTCAAATGTAGGAAAGAGAAGCTTCTGTACTTTAGTACTATTACTTATTCTGTGATTCCACGAGAATGTCCCTTCTAATACTTCTGAAAACGCTATGAAAGCGATTTTGTGTCTGATAATGTTTTCTGACTTAGCTAACAAAATGGTAGTACTCGTATATTATAGGTAGTAGCCTAGTAGCTGCCCTGCCATAAAATGCAAAAGCGTTTCGTAAGGAATACACCTGAAATGAACATATTTGGTCTGAATAGGCTAGATGATAAAAACAATATATTTAGTCCGTCTTTTAAATTATTAAAAAATATTGTGCGCGTATTTTTTCTTTTCTTCGACAAATAAAAAGTAAGGAAAATACAGTGCGTTCAAGTTTCGCGTGACGTCACTATTAGGTACAGTTTTTACCTAGTAGTGACGTCACAAGCCCCCACCCCGGAACTTTGATGGTCTTTATCTTCGTCAATTTTAGTTAAATTGAAGAAGGAAAAAATACGTGTCTAATAATTTTAGATAATCTAACTGACGGACTAATTGGAATCATAGTTTTTCAACCTAGTCGTCATCCCTATTATCCAGTTGAATGTCAACAAAGTGCCCACGTAAGAGGCAAACTAAAGCACGAAACGTATTTACGAGAAAAAAAAAAGAAATTCAACAAAAAAAGAATTTAATTAACGTTTAAAATCAGTCTCACTTATTATTCAAGTTCACAAACACTATGCTTCCTTAGGCGGTTCTTCGACCACGCTCACACTCCTCACAGGCCCTGTGTGGGTGATCGGAACTGATCGTTCACCTGCCGCAGCTTCCACTTTCAACGGAGCAACCACTGTCAACACACCATCCGATGATAACCTGGACTGTACTGCATCCGGATTACAATCTTCAGGCAGCTTGAACCTTCTCGAGAACTGTCTCGATATAAATCCATGCTCATCCTTCTTCTCTTCATGCTTCCCTTCAACAACTATGAATCCATTAGAGGTTTTCACTGTGATTTCGTCTGGAGAAAAGTGTTGGACGTCCACATTGATCTGCCATTTGTCCTTGTCGACTTTGATGGTGGAGCCGTCCTGGGGCCACCAGGGCTTAAGGCGCGAGACTAATGGGCTGGTCGCTGCGCTGACGAGGTCTTGAGGTGTTAAAGCGAGGCCGAAGTTCTGGTCAAGGAGACGGCGAGGCCATTGCGGGACCGAGTAGTCGAAGAAGTAGGGGCAGAGAGACATTGTGCTGGTTTTGTTTAGTTGTGTTGTTTCTGGATCGCGGCTGTTTTCAGACTGACGGAATGCGCGCTCGCTGAGGTATATATAGGATTGGCAAGAGTACTGGCGTATTATTTAGAGATTGTTGATGAATATTCGGTTAGATGCGAGAAGTTTCCTTATTTAATAGCATTAGATGTTTTACTAAATGATTGGTACAGGAACGTACTCTGTGCCGAAAGAGAAGTGTTGACCCTTTGCCGATTCGACGCAAACATGTAAATGGCTAGCCATTTAGCCACACCGCGCACCGGTTGCATATGCAGCACGCGTTTCGATATTGTTAGGGCCTGGATGGTACTGAACTAATTAGAAAGGTAAGTAAGTAGAAGCATTCTTTAGGTGAATTAAAAAAAGTTAAACTTTAATTGAGAATAGGAGGTCGTAGTTAAGTAATTAATTCCCATAGTGTTACGTCAATTAATCAAATGTAAAACATTCCACACTGTTCATTGATTATTATATTAAACCTTTATTGCAATATTATAAAATTTACTGATAGCCAGTTTAAAAATACTGTATTAAGACTAATTGTCGTAACACAATGCAAAAGAATTACTTAACGACGCCATCAATCAGGCTCAATTAAGAGTATTTTTTTTAAATTATCCTTTTGATAGATTTGCACTACCCTTTTCTATACTTCTGATTCAATCTACTTTCGAGAAAAGGTGAGAAGCGTCCCGACTTTCGATCGGTTTGCACTTTTGTCATTGCCCACTTTGAAACGTAAAATACAAATATCAGAACATCCGAAAGATAAAATTTGTAAAATAAGTCACACATTCCAATAATATAACTATGTTTACATACCATACGTAAACTACTTAGACGAATTATCACGCATTTTGTTTACAAGAATACTCTAGAACTATCTAGTGGGGCTACAAAAAAACATGCATCAAAAATATAATTTTCTAGCACAATCATAGATCGTGTCACCATTCACTCGATAACAAATTCTAAGCACTTGACAGTAAGGTCGTATTTTGAATTAAAATGAACAGTTATGATAAGAGTACGTTAAAGATAGTATAAATATGTTTGTGTTGATGTTGAGTCATCGGCGTCCTTCCAGAATGTCGTAAGTGTGAATTATTACGTGTCTTCGTTATTTTGGGATTATGATATGTATTTCAGTAGGTGGGTTTGAGTTGTCGATAAGGAGAATAACGGATGCTGCAACTCGCGCTGCAAACTAAATCTGTTAAGTACCTATTAGTACTAAAGACGCACACCCACTGCTACTGCAACTTATTAAGTACGTCCCACTGCTGGGCAGAGGCTTCATCTCAATCTTCTCGTGCAGGCACGGCTTGGATATCGTTATTTTCTTCATACAAAAATACCGTATTATTTCGTTTATTTTTCGCTCTTTTGTTTGTTATTTTATATTTGATGGGGTCATCCAATTATACGAAAATGTTACCTAAATGCACGATTGAGTCCGACAGCAGAACAGAGCAAAGTAATTCAGGATATTAAGCAATACCGGTTTTACGCCCTGCGTGCACGAGAGTGATTTGGCTAAGTATATAATAGTCTAGACGTATTGGCCTATTAGGTTGGAGGCTTCACTTAGACAGAAAATAAGACCTTTGACTTTCTTCTTTGCTTCCCACACGATGTTGTCTTTCCTCGAAAAATAGCTGGTAAAAATCAAATGATATTTCGTACCTACATACGTAAGTCCTAAAAAGCTCATTGGTAGCCAAGGTTTCAATCAAATTCAATCTCTGAATTGAAACGTCTTCCCTTTAAGACACAAGTGCACGTTTACTAAACTAAAGCCTTTAGCGAGGGTCCTAGCCATTACCGATAAGCTTCCATAAAACCGTAAGGTAAAGGCCATAAACGCACGCTATAAAATCTAGAAATTTCTAAAATACTTACCTAACAATGCCAATCACGCAACGAATACAAGCATAGAAATTACTTAATTTCCCAGCTCATTAGTGAAAATACCTACAATAGCTGATTAAAATGCCCAAAAAGTTGCTTTTTTATTTTAGTAAAAGGTACCACTTTGTTGATTGTTGACAAGATCCCATTATAAATTAATCTTTATTGCGTTAGCGCCTTATCGGCTAGTGACAAGTGGCACCTCTTACTAAACATGACCACACAATGGAACATTGACTTAGGTACTAGACAAGCTATCCTAAAGCATATCTTTCAGCACTGCGTTGAAGCGCTCGCTCTTCAAGTTTCTTACTTTCTTAGTTAGCGAAGCTACATTCTTTGATTCACTGACTGTCAAACATGGGCAAAATGTTGTACATATTTTGTTCGCGTTATCTCCTCCAGTTTACTTATTACCTCAATGTATTTGAACTAGAGTCTTTATTAGTAGGATTACCTATTCTGTGAAAAGTAAACAGCTGCTTTCATGCAAATTCGACATTACATTACATTACAGCTATAGTTTTGCCATGTTCTGTTTTCATTTGTGCATAAGCAGTCATACTGTGTTTTTATTATTACGCTTGCATTGCAGCGGAATAAAGGGAGGGAGGCAGTTTTTTTTAATTTACTTCGCGATTTGGGGCAATCATTTTCGAATTAGAGACAATGCACGCTTGTATAATAAATATAAATAAAATAAATATTATAGGACATTTTTACACAAATTGACTAAGTCCCGCAGTAAGCTCAAGAAGGCTTGTGTTACTGGTACCTGGTACTCAGACAACGATATATATAATATACAAACACATAAATACATAGAAAACATCCATGACTCAGGAATAAATATCTGTGTTCATCACACAAATAAATGCCCATACCGGGATTCGAACCCAGGACCATCGGCTTAGCAGGCAGGGTCACGACCAACTACACTACGCCAACCGGTCGTCATATACAGGTACAGGTCGTCGTATGTATGCCCTGTAAGTGTAAGTATAAAATATTTTCAAAGTAGATGAGGCTAAGCCGGCCTTCACAGTAGAAGTAGAAGTAGAAGCCGGGCACATAACGGTCTTAACATAATTTTAAGGCAGTTTGTATTGTAATAACACAGATCAAATATACTACAGATACCCAATCCCATAGTAAAAACGCGAGCCGTCCTAAGTATTATTCCGGAGTAGCATAAAGTAAAGTCAAAATATGCTAATAGATGGCGCCATAAAATTGATGCTACAATGTCGGTTTTCAGCGACATCTATTGTAGCTAGGACACACTCAATCCACCCAATGCCTATTATACGTTGCAATGTGTCACTAGATGGCGTTGCACCGCCCTCAGCGCTCAAAGTTGTAAGGTAGGTACTATCGCACATCGCACTACGTCTGCAGCGCAGGCGACCTTGAGAGGCCCTGCACTAGGTTGCTTGTGTCGTATTCGTATCGTATTTTATCTTACTGAAACAACTAATGCTTTAGTGATCGCGCAAATAAATGTTATTTCAAATAATAATAAATATGTTTATAGGTAAATTAATAATAAGTTAAATGTACCTACATGAATGAATTGACCAAGGAGGTTTATGTTTATTAAGTGTTTAAACATAATAAAAAAATATAACTGACTTCAACAAAAGGAGGTTCTAAGTTTGACCAGTATGAATGTATGTATGTATGTTTGTTTGTTTGTTTCCGATTATTTCATGTTTGGCTAAACCGATTTTAATGCGGTTTTCGGACAAGGATTTGTTACATTTAGGAGACGGTTTCAGTACTTTAACCGACTTCAAAAAAGGAGTTTCTCCGTCAAAGAGGTTTTTCTGTCAATGCCAATTTTCGATGTTCGTGGTAGGCCCGCTGGTCCCAAATGATCACGTTGTTGACTCATTGGTCGCCATCACACGGCTAATTCAAGTTAGGTCCCAAAACCTGTATTTGATGGCACACGAACGTGCGCCTGGTAGGTACCATATCTTCTACTTTTACTTAGATCAATGCTTAAAAGTAAATCAGAATCTTGAAGAACTTGACCGATTTTTTCACATGTAAAGATTTGCTTTAAAATAAAACACTTCTTTTGACAAAAATCGTGTACTTATCACATTCCATTCCCTTGCCGAGATCGGGTGTTTGAGGGCAGTAATTCCGTATAAACGCGGTACCCCATCATGCATAAATATTGCAGATCTGTAGGTCAAGTTATACTAGGCTGACGTGCGCTTGCAACAATACCATACTGCCTGTGCCCACCCGCGGGGGCCCACCGCAAGCCCGAGCCCGACGTTCCAAATATTCCAATCACACATCAAGCATAAGCGAGTCAAACATTCTGACGTTCCAAAGTAAGAAAGTTTTCAAACCGCATGATACTTGTGGCTCCCGAGGTCTCGTAATATTGACAAATGTTCGACTCACCGCGTCACCGCGCACGTTTAGAACACGGTACGGCTGACTAACACAATAGAGTAAAATATTAAGTAAGTTATCTCAGGTGGACAGCAACATGGGAACTGCAAATTGAGTGTAGCAAAAATGTTGGTGATCCCTTTAAGGGCGTTATCATTATGGTATATTACTGATTAGGAAAAAACACATCCGAGTGCACCGAGAGTTCCGTACAAACTCTAGTTATCGCATTCATCCATAAACATGACGGAGAAAAATATTTATTATTTATATATTATTAAATATTTATTTATTTATCTATAGAAAGATTGGGGTCACTCGAATGCACGGCATAGAGTTAGGCTGAGTTTGTTTTTCATTGATAAATCTTTATCACGCTAATCGATATTATTCGACGAGAGAATGAAGCGCGTGAGTTTTCCCGATTCTACTTGGATAGTCCATCGTTTGTATGTATGTATATGTTTGTTCGACGATAATTCGAGTACCATTGATTGGATCATTGTGAAATTAGGCAGATCATTAGATGAGATAAATATATATTTTTTAAGTTTGAATATGATATCAGCTAAATTGATCAAGGGGTTGCCGGGATATTGGGGTCGCGAGTTAACGATCGGGGCAAACAGTGGTTAGTATTGCGGTTGATTTTCAAATTTACTTAGTTCGGAAAAGTTTTTTGAATATAAAAAAAGATATTTCTACATAAACTTCGGAGATAGGTACAAGCCGTGGGAATGTTATATGTTTTTTACATTTCCGTTTATTTGTAAAAAAATAAAATAATGATAATCAATTAGTCCCGGAGAAGAACGTCTTTCTCCGGGACTACGGGGATAATGTCGCTCTGGAAACGTCGGAGGTTAGTTTTCAATGTTTTACGCGATTAAGCCCCGTTGTAGTAAAAAAAAATGGTACTTATCCCAAAAAATATGTTCTTCCCGCTTATATATTTTTTTCCTCTTTTACCAGAACACACGATACCTAGTAAGTAAGCTCTTAAAAAGCTGATCAGCATTTTTACAGCCTATTTGTTATGTTATTTATTATAAGGATATCTCTTATTTTATATTTAGAGTTAGGTACGTCAAAATAGCGGTTTATTACGATATCTGTAAAAGATATTATATTATCTAGTACACATCTCAATAGAGTTCGACTAAGCTGAGCTTGCATCGATTTTGATAGCACAGACTGTAAAAGGATTAAGTAAACGTCATAATTTCATAGAAGTTTGACGTATACGTACAATAACACATGCGCAGTATGTGCTATCAAAATCATTGCAAACTTAGCTTGGTTTGACTCTACAAGAAAGCAATAGGTATAAACACATACGTACGCGGATACACGTAAAAATGATCAGGCACACAGCAGGCAGGCAGGCAGTTTATTGCGTCAAGACTTAAACATAAACTTTTTGTGAATTTTATTTTAATGCAAATAATACGTTAATACTCGCTCTTAGTGTTACAAATTAGATATTCCAGAACATATATAAGTTACAATACTCTACTAAGTTATATTACTGTTTTATTGTTATACTGTGGTGAAATAGGACAAGTAGACACTTGTGTCTCGGGCGCAAGGTCACAGCAGTACAAAATGAAAAGTTTTGACGCGTATTTAAACATCAAATCTTGCAATAATGCGTTATTTACACAATACTTCATTCATTATGTAGGATGTTCTTCTGTATTGATTTATGTTTATTATGTTTGGGCGAATATTGACTTATTTCTCGTGCAACGCCATCTAGATTTCGTAATGGGTAACGTTTGTGTTATTAATTTTTTCACAAGTCAAGTAAGATAGCACTGTTGTTGATATTTTTAAATGTGGTAACATTTAGTTTGTGTTTGCATTGACTAAAGATTTGTTTAATGAATGATTTTAGAATAATTATTGCGCCGCCTGGTATCGCTGACGTTTTAGGCGGTCGTATTTTAATGTATGGAGTTGAGCCTAAATATAACAAATGCCTTTCAGAAATCCGCATAAAAATCGGTTCAGTCAAACACGAGATAATCGGGAACAAACATACCTAAATAGATTTATGGGTACGGGTCAAACTGAGAACCTCCTTTTTTTAAAGGTGGACAAAAACGAAACGCAGACATAAACCTGCAGGATTTCCCCGCTGTGTTTTACACTCAAAGGCAATGCAAACGGGTCAGTTTCCTTCCATACACGCCTCTGCGCAAAGCATTCCAGCGGTGGCACCATCTAGTGATAATACAAAATATTACTTAGACAGCTCGTTAACTCCTACGGGCTGCTGCTCGCGAACTAAGCGGCTGCAATATAGGTGAAATTTACAATAATGTACAATAATGCATTGAATTTGAGTTATTATGATATATTTTTTTATTATACGACATCTTTAATTTATTACACTATAAATATCACGTAATCTTTAAGGGTAAAGATTTCGTAATGGTAAATCGAGACTTATAGTGCCATCTATGGCATCGATTTAACATTAATTATATTGAGTACGGGTTGGGAGGACATGGTAATAATAAACACTGTAATCATTTTAATATAATAATATTGTAAGCTACTACTGCTTGCGAACAGGCACGTTCTTGCGGTGTGCGAGTGGGATATCACTATAAACAAACTTGAAAACCCAAACAAGTGTGTACCTACCTCGCTGCCATAAAGTATGGTCGCTAGGTCCATTCTTGGCATTCTTACAGTAAACTGCAGCATGTAGGTATCACTACGCTGACAATGCGACAATTGTAACGTTTTTATGAACTTTAGTAAGTATTGCAGCCGACATATGTGCTGACATTGTCAGCGTCGAGAAACAGGCGACAAAATACTACCTACAGCTACCAAAAAAGTAAGTAAGTACCGAACTTTACTTTCAAACCTTTACTTCGACAAGTTGCACTATTTAGACATTTGAAGACCTATTTATTGTTCTTCTTTTTACAATCATCAATAATTTTTTTACAATATTCAGATGACGTCAGTTTCTGTGTCTGGTCTTTTGTCACTTCAATAAGCGATTGTTCCGGTATTTTGTCAGTTAAAGAAATGGGGACAGACATTTCACATGGCAGATTAATTTCACAAAACTCTCTAGGCGCTGTTATAGTTAAAGTTCCATCAGGGGACAACTTTGACTTTATTTTCTGAGGGTTACATCCATTTGGAAGCTTGAATTTTCTAGTAAACTGTCGTAGAACATAACCTCTTTTCGTTTCCCGTTCTTGTTTCCCTTCTATGCATACGTATTCTGGTCTTGCTTTGACCCTGATCTCTTCTTTTGCGAATTGGTGAACGTCTATAGTAATTTCGAACTTTTCTTTATTTATTTTGACGGTAGGCCGAACGTTTCTGACCTGTTGGAGGGAGGATACGGATGGTAGAAGCCGGGCACATAAAGCTCTTAACATAATTTTAAGGCAGTTTGTATAGTATAGTAATGAATAATAAACACTATAATAATTTTAATAAATATATAAGCTATTACATGTTTATTTAGATAGTACATAACGTCAGTGTCAATCACACGTTAATGACAATTTTGGCAGTTGCATTTCAAAATTAATATAAATAAGGCCGATATTACACTACATCATATTATTGATCATAGGAGTCAAATAGGACGAAACTATGATTGTGTAATACCAACATATTATTACCGTGCGTTTACATGCTCGGGCTCTCGGCCGAATGTTTCGGCCATGTTAGTACACGATGATTCGAGACAGACTATATAGAGAAAACTTAAGCCAGACCAGAGACAATTTAAGTACTTTTTCAGGTAGTTTGGTTGAGTTAAAAGGTGTCTTAAATAATTTCACTTCGGGTAACGCTATTTAAAAAGTGTCTTAAATAGTTTCAATAACCAAAGCTATTTAAAACACCGTTTAACTCACCGAAACTACCTGAAAAAGCTTAAATTGTCTATGGTCTGGCTTAAATTTTATCTATATAGTCTGTCTCGAATGAGCGTGTACTAGGGTGGGCCGAATCATTCGGCCGAGAGCCCGAGCATGTGAAAGCACCATTAGATCTATGCTCATGATTTAGAACCTAACATGTTTCGGCGACGGTATGACGCCTTAACATTGTTATAAGCGCCATCTATTGCCGAGTAGCAAAATCACAAACTACCATTTTATATTTACCATTGATAATGTCGCTGTCGTCTATGTCAATGTGTAGAGTAGAGAGGGTTTCCATATTTCGCCATCGGCAGAAGTATGGTTGTAATGTTTGTAAATACGTACAGCTACATATAGTACAATGATACAATCTGCGTTCAATATCTAGAAAAAAGGAAATTTCGCGAATGGGCTGGGCGCCGCCGGCCGGCTGTCTGGCGTAAACAACTTTACGAGATGTTACAGTTTATTGCGCTTTTATTAGAATGTGTAATGCAGCTCCAATAATTCCAGGAAGTACCTAGTATACCTACCTCCGATGTAGGTCTCTAAGACCAATCAATAAAAAGTTATACTTAATAATTTATTAAAGACATGTGTTTGCACAGATACATTTGTATGAACAGAAACTAAACTAAATTAGGGATGCTTTATACATATGTGACTGAACTAGGATTCCCTTTCGGGATAGAAAAACAACAAAAATTAAAATAAAATGATCCTAATCTCATGACTGACCGTACAAATACTTGCTCCTGTGTCTTGTCCTTGTTGGTGATGGTCCCAGTTAGTATAAAATATTGAAGTGTAACACTCTTTTCATGTTATACTTCAATAACAACGTTTTTTATCATTTTTATAGCGGCTTATGTCACGGCTCATGTAGAAGCCTGGGGTCCGCTTTGACAACTAATCCCATTTTTGAGTTAGTAATAATAATAAAAATCAGCACACAGTGAAACTTGATAGGTACTAGGTAGGTACATATCTACTTTTAAACCTTACCTTACATTTACCTTTTTTTATATAAAAGTAGAGGTGAGCATTACATTTTTTACGTTTTGCAGATAGGTAGTAGGTTAATTATTAGTTATTAATTATATTTATACGTGGGAATTTTTTGTAGGTAAGTACATGTTTTTAAGCACTGATCTGGTTACTATTTTTTCATAGTTTACGGCACACTGCCCGGCTACCCTACCCTACGTTCCTTCTAAATATCGAAATAACTAATTAAACCAAACTGCCTGCGACGAAGTCATAAAAGCTAAATAGGCCCATTGTTTATTTACGTTCCATTTCCAAAATATTCGCGCGACCTTGATCTTAACCTACCGCAAGTAGGTATGGCGCCGAATGTACTAGACGGTTCGGGATTGTTCGGATCGGAGTCGCCTCATCGACCGCGCTACTCATCGCCAGGGCCGCCCATCTCGCGGGCCGGTTTCACTTATCATTTTATTATTCGCAGAGTTGCTGTTTTTATTTGTGTTCCTTGTATAGTATTGTTGCTGTTCAAAAAAGTAACTGAAAACAATTTATGATATAAACAAACATACAATTATTAAATTGTGTTGATTTTGTTTTTTCGATATTCGATATTCTAAATTTGAATTTTTCTGTTATATGTATATGTGAAATCTACTTATAGTTCCTATTTGAAGTCTCTAATAACCTAATTAAAACTTTTAAATTGAAACCTATTGGTACAAAAGTTATGTACAACTGTTATTTGGACTAAAATCGCCAAAGTTTGATGCCGTATATCTCGACGACAGTTAATATTTAAGTTAATGTGATAACTTAATTTTCTCAAGGCCGTTGGGGTTAATATAACAAGCCATAAAAAAATACTCGAAACTGAGAGGTCATTGGGACCAGGAACGGCTTTAACCTCTTGTCTGCGTATGATAAGGATCCGTGGCATCCGTGCGTGGAAATAATAGTACATTACTGCAGAGGCCGTGAAGTAAGAGATTGGAGGACGAGTTTGTGGTAGACGGATTGAACAAGTCCTGCAATCTCTCTTCCAGCCGAGGCTTGTATAAGTTGTATAGTGCTTTTCTCAAACATTGTGAGGAAATATTAAAATTAAAATAACTACCAAGAAAATAGTTAATAAGGATTTTTTTATTTTATTTGCCACCTTATTATTTTTTAAAGATGCCATTTGAATGAGCTATTCGAGCACCATGTTTAACCGCACATAAATATACATAGAAACAAGGAATTTGTTTTTTTAATGTCGCAAGTATCTAGTGGTCGTTGGCTGTATGTAATTTTTCTTTTGTCAGTTTAGTGTTAGTACGCAAATTAAAAAAGTTAGAGCAGCGGACAATAATGTTTCGTTCATACTTACGCCATACATTACTTCACAGCCGCCGGCCAAGAAGTAAATGGGGGGAGCCGTAAACAAGAAACTTCATGTCTTCATTTCGTGACATAAATGCATACATTTACGATCATGTTTGAGAAAAACACCTTTTCAATGATTAAATTTGACAAGACACATAAGAGCAGCGAGTATTAGCGATTGAATGTTAAATTATGTTATGCGATTGAGTAACAATTATCATCAGAGGCCAGATAATAACAAAATTGTATCTGTTTAAAAATTCTTAAACATACTACTTACATAGTAATATTTATCTTAATGCGGCCCGCAAGATGGGGCGCCCCTGGCGCCAGCTGTAAACATAGTATTCGAGATGTTTCTAGTGTTTCTACTCAATACTAGAGGGCGCGTTGTCGTGTATAAATACCGCGTTCGTCGGCCAGAGCGTCAGTTCAATTCAAGCAAGCAATCGAAGCGATTCGAAGCGATCCAAGCGAACTACGCGAAGTTACCCTCAAGTTCTAAATTTTATCGAAGCCACCAGAATGTCTCTGCTACCGTATTTCCTCGATGAATGGAACGTGCATCCCCGCCACCATCACCACCACTACCCCAACCGTGTATTGGACCAGCACTTCGGGCTCGCCCTGACTCCAGACGACTTGCTCTCCGCCGTTGCCGGGCCGCTCCTGTCCCGGGAATATTACCGACCCTGGCGCCACCTAGCTGCCACAGCACGGGACGTCGGCTCAAGCATTAAAGCGGACAAAGACAAGTTCCAGATCAACTTGGACGTCCAACACTTCGCCCCTGAGGAGATCTCCGTTAAGACCGCGGACGGCTACATCGTTGTCGAAGGCAAGCATGAGGAAAAGAAAGACGATCACGGATTCATCTCTCGTCAGTTCACTAGAAGATACGCGCTGCCCGAAGGTACTGCTCCCGAAACTGTTGAATCTAAGCTTTCTTCTGACGGCGTTTTGAGCATCATAGCACCCAGGAAGATTCCAGAAGCCATCAAAGGTGAGAGGAGCGTTCCTGTGACCCAGACTGGCCCGGTTAGGAAGGAAATTAAAGACCAGAGCGAAGGAACCAACGACAAGGAGGCGAAGTGAGCGATCTCTGTACTAGATATTATGTAAAAACTAATGTACCTAAAACATATGTTTTAATATTCCAAAGTTTGGCAGTGCCATGTTGAGACTGATTTGTTTTTGTATTATTTTGAGTTAATAAACATATTTTTAAGCTTAACACATTGTTTTTATCCAGATTCCTGTTTTTTTAGTAGAACGCGTGTTTCATTACCTAGGTACCTATTATGAAAGACCGTAGACACGTTTTCTTCTAAAAAGCAACGACTCCTTGATAGGTTTTAGATATATCTAGATTACCCAAGTAAACCAAATATTAATCTGTTAAATATCCATCTTGTCTAGCTACATCATGTAACTGGAATACGGTACCCACTCAGGTTTTGTTACTTTTTACCGATGATAACTTTCGTTTTTAGGGTTCCGTAGTCAACTTAGGAACCTCATATAGTTTCGCCAAGTCTGTCTGTCTGTCTGTCCGTCCGTCCGCGGATAATCTCGGTGACTGTAAGTATGCTAGGAAGCTGTAATTTTGTACGATGTAGGTATATCGGTCACGCCAACAACGTGGTAAAATAGAAGGTGGTTATAATTTTTTTAGGGTGACGTACACGTAAAGTAGGGGTGTTTTTTTTCGTTTCTCTCTTACAGTCACTGAGATTATGCGCAGACGGACAGGCAGACAGACAGACTGGGCGAAAGTATAAGGGTTCCTTGTTGACTACGGAACCTTAAAAAGCACGATTTAGGTCAGAACTACATTTCGATTTTATTTAAAGTATCGAAATTGTGGCAAATAAGCACACAGCTCGCACGATAGTGAGCAGTTAGTAACCAATGGACTCCTGAAACGCCAGTAATTCAGTAATATTAGGAATTTTTACACTGGTGAAATAAGGGCCTGGCATTAGCCTGAATAAACTTTATATTTCAGATTTAGAGGAGCGCGCACTCATGACTAAGGCCTGCTATCCAGATCCCACGATCCAAATTCCGTTATTTGCTATTGCTACGCGGTCGGATACGGAAGGTCACCTTGGGCAGGAGCCTTGTCGCTGACCGTGTAGAAAACGTGTACCATGAGTTGTACGTAGCCGCAGGCCGCAGGCGTTAGCGACTGCGCGTTTCTAAAGTATGTCCGTCTCGCTCTTACCACTACTCTGGCAGGAGCGGAGATGTGGCGCTGGCGCCACAGAATAAGCGAGTCTGTCAGATTATGCAAATTTTGGTATTAAGAAATAGTGCATTATTGGCAAGAGACGGAAGAGGTGGTTGCCGAGGTGAGGCTTGCTGCGGCCCGGCATAGCCGAGCTCAGGCAATCCCTGTTTCCGCCGAGGCAGGTATTGTGCTTTTCTCAAACATCCGCGGCCACCGGCGACCGGCGAGCGGCGGCGTATGGGGCGAGGTACCCCGAATTTTATCGCTTAGCTTGCCGAGGTTGTCAACGTGCTGCCGTGCTGCGTGGAGGTACGTAGTCAAGATGCCAATCGCTCACGCTACGAAGCTTATCTCTCTCTATCATCCTTCCTTATTAGTGTGCGTACCATGAGTTGCACTATGTGGAATCCCGCAGTCGCAATCGAAAACAGCTCATGGTACGCACGTAGTGCGACAATGACAGTTGCGTTTCGTTCGCGACTTAACGTTAGCGTCGTTAGCGATTGGCATCTTGGCTACGCGTGCAGGTTGGTTGACAGTTTACAGTTTGATACAACGTAAAATGCGCGGGTTTTACCCGTGGTATCAAAGCTTTCGTACCACAGGGGGACTACGGGTATTTTTTTCCCGTAGACCCACTGTACCAAAATGGGAGTACGGGTAATTGAAAAGAACTGCCTTTTGCCCGGTGGACCACCGCTGTCATACTTAACAGATTAGAAGATTATGCATTATTAATTTACTATAATTTCTTTCTTTCTTTCTTTTCTTTGCTATAATTTTTTTGTATGGTACTATCAAGCCCTCTTAATGGATTTTAAGTCCTTTGTGCCCGTTTCCACTATTTATAACTTTTTCGAAATGCGACCTATAGAGGAGAACAACCGACACACGAAATCATTTTTGCCCAAGCTGGAACGGAATGTATGTATGCTGTTGATAACCCTATAATAATAAAAAAAAGAACCTCTTGCTTAAGAGGGCACAGGACAAGGTCACTCCTCCATACAAATGTTTTAAATGTACTCGACAGTTTCCTCCTTGGTTTTAGAAGCTGGAGCAATGATTTTTTCAAAATATAATATTGTTGTTATTATCTATCTGTGTCCGATATTTTTGTTTAAAAAAAATATATCAAAAAAGCAAAACAGCCCGACACAGATATTGATAATATAATACTGGTTTGAAAAAATCATGGCTCTAGTTGGAAAAATCAAGGAGGAAACTTTCGAGTATGTATGTTTGTAAGAACTGACCTGCCCTGCGCCCTCTTAACGCTCGGTCAATAAAACAACATCAATAATTTTATATGAATCTCTTTATTAGCTACAACAAAATGACATAAAACCACCTCTGAAAGGACAGTGGCTAAACAATACAATAGGTATATGTATGTATGTAATAGTGTATAAAACAATGTCTCTGTTGAAGCTCAGTTACGCATATATCACTACTGTGCCGTGTATTCACATTTTTAAATATTATTTCATTTTCGGTTCAAGAGCAATACTTTGTCAAACTGGATAATTTACATACAGTGGTTATAAACAAATGAACGAAATAAACTTGAATATATCACGAATTGACTGATTTTATAAATAATATGAAGTACCTACCAGCTGATTTTAGAAAATCTAAAATCAAAGAGTTATAATTTCGCACTATCGCTCAAAGAGTTACAAAGTAAGCAAAAGAGAAGCCATCTTTATATGAAAATTTATCGAGAGCGAAAGAGACACAAAAAAAATTAAAAACATGACTAGTTTTGAGGTCCCACGTATACGCATATACCCGCTTGATGATGCGAGAGTATAAATATAGGTCTTGAAAATATGAAAGTTATTAGTCGAAGTTCTGATTCGAATGAGCTCTAGCAAGTTCAATCTGGAAGAAATCAGGTTTTCGGGATTTTTTAAAAGCTTACGTAACAGACGTCTCTATTAAATACGACTGTCATTTTTGATGGCAAACGAGGTTGTGACCTAGAAGTCGACGTAGAAATCGACCGACAATTAATTCCTAGAAGAATTTGCTCTCCTGAGATTCACAAAAACTAACGCGCGAGATTGTTTACAAACGGATAGCTTAGGTTAGTTTATAATATCCCTAGTTAAATTATTAATTGTCGGGAGTTCACAATTTAACGGTGACATATACACTCGTAAAATGCGCCTAAAACGCTTGTCCAAGCAATTTTACAAACTCGGCATTATGTGGTCAACGAAATGAATAGGTAGGTAATTAGTCAACAAGTGCTCAAAATTTTAACTTTTTTATTATTACCTATTTTCAAATGATGCCAAGTAGTTATTATTAAAACAATATTTTATAATCTAGTCGTAAAACACACAAAACATACAAAAACATTTAATAAAAAGACTTTCTCCCTTGAACCAAAAATAAAATGCCACTACAAAATTAATAGTAGGTAATTTTCTATACATTTATTTGTAATTTATACTACAGTGTCGCTGCACAGTAATTTGACTAATACACATTTATTAAAAGCGACATAGCAACATGGAACCGAAAAAAATATTTAACAATTTTTAATTTTCAAATTCCGTTTTGGTGCTACATTTAACATAAAGTTTATAAAAAATGCCTAGAACTGTACAGAAATACGTTAAAAAATAGTTATATTACGATGTTTTGAGAATGGTAAATTTATTTAGGGAATATTTTTTTGCAGTAGTAAAGGAGAAATAATAAAAAATATTGGACACATTCGTACAGGTACTTTTATGTTGTCTTAACCGATCCGGTGAGTTCAATGATTGCATATAGGTACTTTATGTGAAACTAATTTTATTAATGATTCTAATAGCAAAAATTAGAAAAAAAACTATATTCTCTATTATTTTTCCTTTATTAATGCCAATTGTAATAATAGGATAAGATGAGGTGTTGTTTGTAAATCTATAAAGTTATCTATTAGCAAAACGTGCATTCTATACATAAATAATAGCGCTTTATAAAATAACTTTAGATTTCGTCGAGTGTTCGTAAAATATGAACTATTTTCTATATTTTTAATATTTACATGGAAGGCATGAGGCGTGTGCATAAACATTCGTATATTTAAAAAAAAGGACGTCTCTTCACTGAACAGTTCTTGACCTACCTCAGTATGTCCAGGAAGTCATGTTATTTGACTTATCTATTTAAACCGAAAACAATTCAAGAAGTGAGTGTTATCTTTACAAAATGTTTATTTTCCTGGAGAAAAGAATAAGTATTTATTTTACAAAACATTAGCCAATACAAAAACACGACAATATTTCTCATAACTCTACAACAGAACAATAACATTTAATTTAGAAATATCTTCTATATTTCCCTTTGAATTATCAATATACCTTTTTCTAAAATCTAAGCTACATAAAGACGTACACCATGTTTTGCTTTGCAACATCTAACCCTAGAAATACAATAGGTATAAAATTGAGCTTTATTGATATGTATCGTTAGAATCAATTTCGCAAAATTATTTGTGTACTTTTAATGATATGTATTGTTTACTTTAGCGGTTTACGCTAGGGCCCAAATTTATACACCTTACTAAAGACCAAAGTCTTAAAAATAATATCAAAAGATTATGCGCTCTTTAAGACTAAATAATGTCTTAAAACATATAAAAGCGACACATTTAATTAACATACAATAAAATAATTATGTCTAATACAATAAACATGATTTGTAACATATAAGTAACTAAGATAAACTTATATTATTTAGTCATCATAACTATTATAGTTCAGGACTACAACTTTAAACAATGTAAATTTAGTATTAAAATGTCACGATATGTAATAATTTTTAACCTTAGTTTAAAAATAAAATACGTTTGCGGTAAAAGGTTTTACAAATCCTCAAAAAGAAGCGTGTTTGTGCGAATCGCTTTATGCGGTAAACAAAAGCGCTTCTAATATAAGAAAGAAATAATAATAAAAAATATTTATAGTTTTGTACGTGTCATGCTTTTTAATATAGTTACATATTTGATTGCTTGTTATGTTACGTTATATCACGTCTTTTACGTTTGCAGAAAAATCAGCGAGTTATTTAATGATAAATTTGCCTAGAGAACACAGGTTACAATCTACGATTACCGTTCATTCAAATAATTGACAGTAGAGTCACTGGTTTTTACCCTATATTTAAAGGTCCACCTTACATACAAAACTGACATTTCATAGCGCAAGATTTCACAAAAGGTTCCAAACTAACGGTTCTGAACATTGATATGTGATCGAAAATTCTCACTCATTCATTTCAATTATTACTTAACTGCTCTATATTGATTAATTTAAACAAATTAACACATTAACAATTTTAAACATTTCACTTTCTAATGCCGTAACCAATATTAAGATATCTCTACAAGTCACAGAAATAAAGACACATTTAAATAACTAACGAAAATATAAGAGTTTTTTTACAACAAGTATCTAAACGGTTAAACACAGTTAATCTAATCGCCTAATTTCGTTAAAACTCTTTTAGAACACAAGACTCTAGTCTACCCCAAATTAAAGCTTCATTCTTTACCAATTTAACACGTTTTGTACGTGTCTGAAACACATTTCGACTTGTGTGAACCGATTTTGACCATAAGTGGACAAATGGTCAAAATGCAGTTATATTTTACAGAAATAAAAAGTTGCAATTTTTTTTGTGATTTTGTTTGCCATATATTTATTTAGAATTGAATACGTCTTATATTTATTAGATTTTTCTAAGTAAAACAAAGTGGAATTACCAAAAATATTCTATTATTTTTACGAAATTATGTTTATCTACACAAGTCATATGTTTCGTATTTATCATTATTATGTATGGGTTGCATTATTAAAGTGCTAAAAATGTTGAGAGAAGTGTTTAACCCTTTAACCTTATTGCCACTTTCAACAAATGTTGTTTGATTTACAAGTTTTCTTCTGTTGTGCTTTGATTTCTGTATAAATATAATGGTTTGAATGAATGTAAAGGTTAATAGTCGGTTCACACAAGTCTTCACCAGGATGTTCACCTAATTAACGTAGAACTATGAGTACAACCGCGGACAAACCACGGCAACCGGCACTAGTTCACCTGAAAATGTGTAACTCTCTGAATTGTTCATTCAAAATCACTTAAATATGCATCGTTACGACAAATTCAAAATTTTAACCCATTATTTATTAAAATGTTAACAATAGTTAAGTCACCACGTACCTATAATTTGAGAGATTTAAGAACCACCTTTTGCACAAACGCCCATGACCCAGCGAAATTACAAATAAAATCCTGTTATAATATGAGGACTTTTCATTTTTCAAAATTGAACCCATTAAAATATTTTACGCGTTTTACACAAAACATAAACATGTTTACATTTTTTTAAATCGTAGTTATTACATATTTAACGATTATTCATTACACAAACAGTTACTTATTATGTCTTATTTACTTCTAAAGCAGTGTTGGGACCGAGTCTACCATGTGCCATATCGATTCATTTGACATTTCCGTAAGTTGATAAAAATCGATTATAAAAGATTCCACCAAATCGTTAATAATCGCTAGAAATGACAAACGATAAGTCTTAATCTCTACAAACTTAAATAGACAAATGTCAACAAGTGGTTTTTAAAGCTCACAAAGTATACGTGACATATTACTCGTATTTTGTTTGTGTCTGTAGATCAAGTCAATCAGGCTCCATATTCATGACTATTCAGGAAGAAATATTACACACAAACAAATATTAATTAATTATTTTCATATAACCATTTTCTCAGATAACTTTTTTAGATTATGAATGAACAATTCCAAAGTCTATAAACAAAAAAAAAAACAAGTATTTATTAAGTTATGTTTCAAAATTAACAGACATTGGCCTATATTTCCCTATTATTGCTTTTTTTATAAAATGCACGAAATAAATCGTGCGTGCCGCGGCGTTGCTCGGCTTGTCCGTCGCATGCGCATGCTAAGAGGAGTGCAGCGTTTGACATAGGTTTCATGTATAATATGTATTTCCATAATTTTAAGCTCCCTCATAATTATCATATATACAGAAACACATACATTTTTCAAACATAGATTTTACAGGCGTATAAACCTATATACTTACTTTACTGTTTGGTGTAAATTAGTCACTGAAAGCATTTTTTTAAAGTTCGCTATCATTTTTGTGAAAGTGATACAAGAATGACACAAAGACAAAGAGAACAATTAACAAGGTTTTACTTCTTTGCCGTTACATTCTTGACAAACGTCCAATAAGTTTTTATCGTTTCGTCGAGCTTTTTATTACAAAGTAAAGTCTCTCTATAATCATTACTCTAACTTTCTGCAACATTTATTTTGCTAGTTTTAGACCGAGCTTTCTCAAAGATTACGTAATAATAAAACGTTGTGTCAAACATTGCACGCCCCATGCTAAGTGCGTACATATAGACATGAATTCTACACAGTCATTGACAGAAAGGCATCAACCACTACAAATGGTACTACTTTACTGTTGAAAGAATTTGCGAGTTCAGAGCCACAGACAAGGATTAAGTACGTACACATTTTTTTATTATTACTTTTAAGAAGTATTTGCTTGCATTTGTTTAACTACCTCGTATTTAGGAAAACGTATTGTCGATGTTTCATATTTTTTTTATAAACAGCATTCTTGCACAATTTAATTTTAACCTTTTAACTTGAAGTGGTATCCAGTGGCAATGTCAGAATATGAGCACAAATGTTGATGCAAAATTTCTCAGTTGATTAACCGTTTATTTTATAGCATTTGTCAACATTTTGATTTGTTGATTATTCAGCAGCCAGTGCAATATAAATTCATTTCTTGATATCTTATTTTTCCTTTTATCCGAAATGATGTTAGTTTTAAAGCATACGCTTTTAAGTTTAAGCGTTTTTTTTCTTTTCTTTCAAGTATTTGTCTGTAAACCACTTTGTCTGTAGCTCCACCGCATTTAGCGTGGAACGAACGTCTAACAGTGTAAAAGGCGCCATAACTCCTATTTACAAAACCCAGCCTTAAAGATCGACCTACAAGCACCAGTTCTAAGTCGAAACGAAACGAAATACATTTAACTATACGTTAGTACGGCTCAGTCTTCATACTACTACTAGATTCAGTCCTAAGCTAACGGATTTTACAATCCCATAAGAAGAGGACGCGATTTTTCCAAAACTAAAACCACCAATAAGCATCTCCGAATCAATAGTACATACAATTTCGTAATACACATCTCTAGAAAAATATTTAGGTATAATTACATCAGCAACAAGTACATTTAAATTAGTAAATATTGTAATACTCACAGCTTTTATGATATGTTTTATTTCCTTATAATTATGTACATCTATATAACTTATTTCTACTTTTTCATCGTGTTTTGGTGCTATACCTAAAGCGAGTGCGCGGTGCGGAGTACCAATGTATTTTACAACAACTACTGTGCTAACACCCTTTAAAATAGATATAAAATCCAAAAAATATTTGTCTGGAACGTCGGTCTTAGCATCGAATAAATTCGATATGGAATTGACGATCTTGATGATGATAATGTTGAGGATACCGAGGATACCATTGAGATTGAGGAGGATAGTGGTGAGGATGATGAACATGTAGAGATTCTTGTCAGGCCTGGTGGCGGCGATGGCGGAGCTGGGGGGAGTGGGGTACACCACGTCGACCTCGGCGATCTTGAAGATGGAGAGAAGGAGGTGGGAGGAGATGTCCTCGTGCTGGGAGTTGATGCGTGCCTTGATGATCTTCAGGACGTCGATGCACTCCTCCTGAAAATGTCAGGTTATTGCGTTAATGGTGATTTCCTTAGAAGGATCTCAGATACCTGTGTTCCGTAATTGTTCTAAAAAGTTGAAATACCCAGGGTCGGGGTACCCAGAGTTTGATACCCATGGTTTGATCCCTATGCGGATGGACCAGGGAACATTTAACCTTTTGTGAGGACCGGACCCGAGAAGACTCCTGCATGTCTCCGGGTAACTAAAAAAATGTAAAGTACATTCATGTGAACAGGACCGACCGGTAGGTGGTTTATTTTTTTTGTATTTGGGGATGTAATCTTATGACCCTGTCGGTTCTTATAAATCAGTAAGTGATCCACCATCACCGGTGATCATCACTAGATTATGTAAGAACCCTGTTTGGGTGTTATATTTTTTTATTGGGACAAATAAGATTGATGTTAAAATTTCAAGATTAAACTTAAGATAGTTTAAGCATGTTAAGAACTCCCGGGGCCAATTAACTTGGTAACCCGTAAGATATTTTTTATTTAATACAACCATGTTAAACCGCACCATATTACAGTGGCCAAACTCAGTGCCACCGCCCTGGGCCCTGGATTTGCTCAGATTTGCTCAGATTGGTTTAGCAGGTTGAATAGTATTCTGAAAATATTATATTATTCACGTTAAGGTTAAAACTCTTTACTCGCTTAGGCCCACTTGCACCACCCAGGGTTAGGCGCTAGCCCGGAGTTGGGCTGCCAAAAAGCCCTACAAAAAGCGCTTAACTCCGGGTATGTAGCTGACCCCGGGTGGCGCAAATGGCCCTTAGAGGTTGAAATTTAAAACGCGAAAGACATCAGAATATACTTTAACGGTTGAGGGTGTGGGCTGTCTTACGGTCTTTATCTAACCTGACAGCATTATTAGGTTTATAGTATTTACCTTTTCCTTGTCAAGCAAGGGCTCCCCAGCCTCTTTGAGGGCATCTTGCTCTTTGGCCGGAATACTGGCGGAAATGATCACGTTCTCGTTGCTGATGTTGAACAACGTCAAGGTGCAGTTCGTCTGAAATGTCAAGAGCAGGAATTAGTGAAAAACCACATTTTTTGTTAGAAGAATTAAGATTGAGATTGAGACAGGATAATCAAAATTGTCATGTTATGACATACATTGATTGATGCAAAAATATCATGTAGCAATCTTGATATTTCGGTCAATATTGCAGAAATTAGTGAGTGGTAAACTTGCTGATTCCTCAAGTTCGTAAGTTGTCTTATCACCATTGTAAGGTCGCGAAGCTCAAATATTTGAAGTTATGGTGATACAGAGGCTAAATAGGTTTTTCATCGAGCGTTTGACCATGTCAATAGAGGCCAAAAGCAAAGGGATTACTCTCCATTTGTTCAAGAGACACTGGCAAGTAATTCCGTCTTATGTTCTGTTTCCAAGAGTTACCTCTCGCTGCACCGTGTGCAGGTAGCTCTGCAGCAGCCTCACAGCATCCTCGGCCCCCAAGCCCGTGTGCGGTCGAAGAAGGGCTTCGTCCACTGAGCTGAACCCAAGCAGCAAGTACACGCCCTCGGGAAGTTTGTATTCTCCTGGAAACATACGCGGTCTAATAAGATTTGTGAAAATAGAATGGATGGGTGGTTGAAGCGTTAACTAGGTTTGAAAGAAATTAAATTTTAAAATTAGTGGGAGAAGCGCACATTTTTTTTACAGTACTTAGCTGACATGGAATTTGCTTTAAATGAAATGCAAGAGATTGTAAGTTTTGAACCGGGTCCTGTAACTCGTAGCTGACCGGGCTGATTCTGATACACCTGGCCCGTGGACGGCTGTCTTTTTTAAAATCCCCAGGCTGCAGTGAAATAGAAAATGCTCTAAAAACTAAACGCATACCTACCCATAATTTCGGGAGCTTCAATTTTGGCTGAAATTCTGTGATTGGTTTCAGCTTGGCTGAATATCTGGAGAATGCGCCCATGTTAACCAAACATAGCTAAAAAACATCCCAACAAACAACTTTCCATCAAAAAACGCACTCAAATTGGTTTACTCTTCTGGGACTTACGATGACAGATGCCACATCTGTCTGTCAAATGTACACACTATCGGCTAAACGGTTTAGCTTTAATATCATAAACAATATCTTTCTCACCAGGGTTAGGCCTCATGCAGATGAAGGAGCCCGAGTAGCAATAGCACCGTCCCCTGTAGGCCTGGTACGCCGGCGCGGCGTGCGAGTAGTGCGCCAGGCGCGACGAGCACGGCGCGCGCGGCACGCAGGCCACCTTGCACGAGACCTGCAGGCTGTGCTCGCATACGCACAGGTCCGTGCACTCGGCTAGCTCCGCTGAACGATACAGCTGGAATTTGATGAAATAGTAAAATTTATTAAATCATAGTAGTAGGCATTTTCATCTATGTCAGATGTTTAAAGCAGCATCTCGAGAACGCCACTTGCGTTCGTGGCTGTAAAGCCCTGTACGGGAGAGGATCCCTCGTTCACATACACGGCAGGTGTATGCTCCCCCAGGTGGATGGGGGTTGGAAGCCTGCTCATGGCGCCTCATGCGTTTTTCCTTCAAGGAGTGGAACCAGGCCACGTCGTGCTTTGATTGACCCTCGTGAATAACATGACGCCATATGGGTCGATCTTCAGCCAATTTCTGCCATTCGTTGCACGGGATGTTAAAGGCAACCATATTAGTAGTAACCAGTTAAATATTAAATAATTCATCAACGGTTTCGTAATTAAAAATTCCTTGAGTCTCTTTACAAACAGCTCATAAGAAGGACCCTCCTTGATTTCCGGACTTGATGTTCGAAGGCTTCGCAAGCCAAACTAGGATCGGTTTCAGGTCATGCCCCGTTTTTCGTAGAGCAGGTTGACGCATTTAAAATCTACTAAAGTGCTTCTACATATATTTGGCAACCTCAAGAATAATATTAGGAAATAATAAAACCAAGCAACAATGATAACAATGTGGTTACAAACCGTGATCGAATTGTTGAATTGTGTGTTGAAAGTCCTTCATCACAATCAGAGCCTGCCGAGCCACCATAAGTAGTTACGACTGATCCCAGAGCACTGTGCATTTCATAGAAGTTTTACGTATAAAATAACACTTTCAATGTTAGACAGTTCATTTGATTGGAAGAGATTAACGTGGTCTCACTTTAGATATATTTTGAAGCTTCTTGTCTTAAACTACTATTAAGAAGGGGTATTTATCATGTACCATTTATGGGATGTCTTGATTTTGGCAGTGTGTCTTTGTTTTTGGGAGCACCAGACGAGATATTATGGCAGTGGGCTTTTATACGTAACTTCTCTAAATCCTACTAAAATAAACCTGGTACCGTCCTAACTAAAAATAAGCACACGCTACTTTCAACGAAGAAGCTCAATGCTATTCCCTGACTTAACACCCTTATGTGCTCGATTGGTTTGATAAAACATCCAAATTAATATGAATCCTTGGCTTCGTTCTTAGAGCGACTGCTACTTAGAATAATCCCGTTCCAACAAAAATGAGTCAAAAAAAGGGCTCATGCTCAAGATCATCTACCACTCAAGATCTAATATAAAGTCTGACAGATGAACATCCACTCATCATCATCATCATTTCAGCCGTTTATCGCCTATTGCTGACTTTATGTCACTTTCGTGATCTTACTAACTATTATGGGTTGTGTGCTCTCTTCGACTAGGTATATATGAAATTATGATGTTTTACTTAACATTTCCACAGTTTGTACTATCATAATCTTTGAAAACTTAGGTAAGTCAGATTCTACGTACCCTCCTCGTTTCTCCCATCTTAATATACTGCGCCTCATCATCGCTCTCCGGTTTCTTCACGATGCAGTACTTCGTCGGCTCAAGCGTGGTCGTTGGTCGCGGCGTGGTCGTGGTCGTAGTCGTGGTCGTAGTGCTAGTGGTCGTGGTGGTCGTGGTAGTAGTGGTCGTGGGCTCGGTGGTGGTCTCGATGATGACAGGGGCCACGGGCTCGGAGATCTCTTCAGGGATTTCGGGGCGGATGGTCTGGTCGGAGCGGGTGGTGATGGGGCTGAGACGGTTGTCCTGAAATATATGGTATTATAAAGTTAGACTTCTTTAACTTCAAATTGGTGACTTTCTACGCGGTTATTCTAAAATATAGTTATCACTTTCAACTGGGAAAGAATCTCTGAGGGCCTCCTGTGAACATATTTTAGGACGTATTTTGGTCACCTCCTCCGGTTAGCTTTTCTAAATTGTCAGTATTTCGAGTAATTTGGCAGAGGTTAGGGCGACACGCTATCCATAGTATCACGAACACACACGTCAAGGCTTTCCCATGAGCTTTTATCAGCCGCCTACATATCAAACCAAGCCAAGACAAATGCAATTTTGATAATGTTAAAATAATGTTTTTAAATAGAATAGAAAGGAAAGGAATAGGCCTTTAGGTGCCTCATGGATACTATTTCTAGTTCGTTACCTGGGGCTGAGGAATGACCTGCACCATATGGGTGGTATGGCGGTGGTGGTGGGTCGGCGCCACGGTGATGACACCGTCGTCGTAGAGCGAGGTGGTGATCATGTTGCCGTAGGTCTTCACGTGGTAGTCGCTCTGGGATTCCACTGGAATAAACAAGTTACAAGTTATGAGTATGATACGAATTAGATACTTTTAGATGAAGGGTTCTCTTGAGGTTCAGGCAAAGAGAATGAGTAATACATAACCGTGTCCTCAGTAGCAGATCATGGATATGTCTCTATGGCGTCTGGCGCCTCAGCTGAGTCCCCTGTACCGCACAACGGTTAATCAATCTTGATAATATTTCTTTCTCTATCTTAAAGGTTGCCGACGCAAGGTTTGAGCCTTAGCAGCCTCTGCCAGTGGAGGCAGTCGTACAGCTGCGCGAAGTCCGTTTCCCTGCAAGCGTAAGCGGCCCAGCGACAGCTAAGTCCCCAACAGCGCAACAAGCTACTAGACTATTGTATAAACTATATGACTGTTAATACTTCCTTCTCTATCATATTTTCTCACCAACGTGCAACGTAAACGTTTAGCCACAGCAATCTCAGCCAACCGATACAGACAGTAGTACATCGCCGCGAAATCCGTCCCCCTGCAAGCGCACACGGCCCTCAGCTGACCGCACAACGGTTATTCAACCTTGCTAATAGTTATTTCTCTATCATATAGTCTTGCTCACCAACGCATGGGTTCAGCCACAGCAGCCTCTGCCAGCCAAGACAGTCGTACAGTTGCGCGAAGTCGGTCCCCCTGCAAGCGCACGCGGCCCGCAGCTGAGTCCCCAGCACGGCCAGCACTGCGGCGCGGCACGCGGCCGGAGCGCCAGCACAGCCCTGCGTCACGGCGTCCACGGCGCACCATTGCTCGTAGTTCTCCAGACGGAGTCTGTAGGAATAAATATAATTTTAAGGGCCTACGCTAACTGACGCGGATTACCCGGAGCGGACGCCCGTCTGATAAGAAATTGTATGAACAGCGCTAAGTGAAGCGGGCGCACGGAGCGGGTGCGCCATACTAAATCCACCCGCCGCGATCCGCGAGCGTGCGCACGCGGCGGGCGTCCGCGTCAGCTAGCGTAGGCCCTAAAGAACAAAGTTACATATGAACCCTGTAAATGTAAGTTTTAACTAAGTAAAATTGCAGATCAGTCGGACAGATGGGGGCAATACTTAAAGCACGCTCTTTACTTTACGAATTTGTTCGTTTTGAGTTGATGAAACGGTATTCGCTGCGTCGGGGAGAAAGTGGGACTATTCTAGGAATTATAGACGTCACTTGTTAGGTTTGACCTAAGAACTAATGTGACAAGGATGCTTGTTAAACATTGAAAATGTAACCAAAAACGCAAAGGTCCCAACTGTCATTAAACTTAATCGGTTAAAACTCGCGTATTTTTATCACTGTAGGTTAGTGTGGGCCGTTTATGTAAGAAAAAAAATTTTTTTTCGAATTTCATGTCGCAAGACCTGTCAAAAGTTGCGGCTTGTAATGCTGATCGTAATGATATCATTTGTTTTCAAGAATTTTTATGTCTTGAGCCCTCTACCAGCACTCGAAAAATCTAATTTTACTGATTTTTTCACTAATTTTGAGTCGGTTACTGCTACAACCAATGATACAAAAGAGGATACCTTTTGATGCTAGGAGATAAATAAAAGTATGTTATATAAGAAAAACATTATATTTTATTATACTTTTCAAAATAAAAGTACAAAATTAATGCACTTAAACACAACAAAATCAGCAGCAATTTCGGTAGTTTTGGACACTCCGGAAGTCCTTTTTTGAATCAAATTGCCATCACCTAATCCTGTCCCCTTCTCTGGTGTGGTACTCGTATGACCCAAGTATTGTGCACCCAGTTCAGATAAAATAGATACATGTTCTTCAAGTATTTCTTTACGATGAGTGCGTGACCCTTTCGTTTCTGATACTAAAGTTTGATCCTTCCTTCTGTCAAAGTAAATACTTTCTGGTGTAATATTGCTCGATTCTTCTTGTGTCTCCAATCTTGATTTGCTAATTTCCCTACGAATTTTATTTTGATCAATTATTAAATTCCTGTTTTCGCTTGTAACTAGTCCAACGTCTACTAAAACAGCTGTGGTGAGGGCTGCAGCTGTTCGTGACGACAAGCGGTACCGAGTGCATAAGATCGCAACAGTTGGAAGTGAGACCTGGTCGTAATTCTTCTGTAGATCAGCGGGCACAGTGGCAGTATCATTATGAGAATCGGTATTCGATTTAGCAGTGTTCCTTATGTCCTTTCGCTGAGCTCGACTAATCATTGGCTTTGGCGAAGGTAGGTACATTATTGTCGGTTGAACTTTGAGTTTGTTCTTCCTTTCTTAACATTCTATTTTGAATTTTCTGTGTCTCTATCTTATATGTAATGCCAATAATATTTCTTCTCTCACCTCTTTGATCCACTAAAAATGGAATTTCTTTCATGGGCACCTTTCGTTCTTTTGGGCAACAACATCTTTCTTTACATTTGCAAGAACTTATGTCAAATAATGTTATCAGACAATAAGACTTAAAGTCATCCCATTTTTGTTCGAATGATTTATTCTTTTTGGAATTAGGATACCTTATTAGTGTAAGGTATTTGTCAAAGTGGTGTTTCAGTAATTGCCTAACATGGTCTTGAGACGCCGTCGGTAGAGAAGCATTTTTCCAAATAAGTTGGATTTCTTCACATACCAATTGGAAAATGTAGGAATGGGAAGGTTGTTTCCCATTATGTTTCACCTTTAATTCGTGTCTTTTCAGTAATATGCACTTAATAACTTCACTTACTGTAGGGAGTTGTTTATTATTTAGCTCAGCAAACGTGCCAAACATAGGGCAAATAGTTTCACTCCGTCGTGCCCCAGCAAATCCAAATAAAGGGTCGTCGCTCATTTTTTAAATTATATATAGAGTAATGTAACAATAAAAATCACAAATCATGTTTAAAAATACACTTTTTGTACATGAACTCCTATCGAAATACACCTTACAGTACCTACTTATAGGTTTAAAGAATTAGAGCAAGTGACACGTCGTAACTAGCGATTTTAAGGCAAAAATCACGATAGAACAAGTAGTGTTGAAATGTTGTGAATAGGTGTAATCCTGCTGGAATGTTATTCATTCGTAACAACACCATTCAACACCGTAAAAAAGTCTAAATATGTTCTAAAAAAACTTTTTTCTATGAAATATATGAAACCAAATTTGTATCGAAAAAAAAATACTTAAAAAAATCAAACGTCGGTAGAGAGCTGAATATACTATATGGGATTTTTTGTATTATTTTTACTGCAATCAGCTATTTTTTCTGCAACTTTTGAGGGGTCTTGCGTTGCGAAATTCGGAAAAAAGTTTATACGGCCCACCCTACTGTAGGTGTATTTGAAAAAAAAAAAAGAACTTTTCGCTGCAGTCGAAACATGTCACGCCTATTGTGATAAAAATACGCGAGTTTTCAACCGACTTCAATATTTCTAAAGGAGGAGGTTCTCAACTCGTCTGAATTTTTTAACCGTTTAAGTTTAATGTCAGTAGATATGACTCACGAAAGTTTAAATTATATGCGTGCGCGCCAAGATGCCAATCGCTCACGCTTACTAACGTATCGTAGCTACCTGTCTCTATCACTCTTCCTTGTTAGTGTGACAATGATAGTTGCGTTTCGTTAGCGACTGAGCGTGAGCGATTGGCATCTTGGCTACGCACCCTGGTGCCAACTGTCATTGTACATATTGAAATCAAGTTCATGCGTGTTTACCTACGTGAATTTTTTTTTTTTGTTTAATTATAATCAAGACGTTTCCAAACTCCACATCTCTTAACCATAACTTTTCATATTTTCAAGACCGGTAACCTCATTCTCGTATCATCAAGCAGGTAGGTAGGTATATGCATATAAATACTTGGGAAGTCGAAAATGGTAGTGGTTTTCAATTTTTGCGTGTCTCTTTCGAACTTGTGAAATATTCATTTAGATGGCTTATCTTTGACTGACATTATAAGTACAAAATAAAAAAAAAAACATTTTATAACTCCAGGAGGCTTCGGGTTTAAAACCGTGCATCATATTTTCCGTTTGTCCCAGGTCTGTTCAAAAATGCTACGCACTTTTAAAAACTCAATATCCATAGGAAACCCAGCCAGAGCTTCGATTACGATACCTATAGGTATAGAAATAGATACAGCTGGGAATGATCCATAATCATGACCGCCATCATTAGTGACCTACTAACCCACGGAGGGTACGAAACACTAAAAAGCCATTTGCATAATGCATATTCTAATAGGTACATGTTTAATTCACTAGCCCTTTCACTTAAGGGTGTCAATTTGACATAACATTACTATCCAACTAAATCACTAATTATGGTGTAGGTATTATTTCGTATTGGGATTTAAAAACATAAGGTAAACCAACAAGTCAACTAAATTATAACTACAATCTAAAACCACAGCCACAATGATAAGCACAACTTTTAAAAAAAACAGTACGACATATACTACATGAACATGGCGCTTGGATGAGTTGGAACAATGTCCAAATATCGGATGATTATTGAAACAAACATACATGTTAAATATCCCGTTTTAGATTGTAGTTAATAACCATGTTAGCTTAAAACCGTAAGTCAATTAAATTAGTTTAAAAAACCGATGGCGATATTTTGGCGCCAAACCCTCTTTTGTTTTTTAATCATCATACATTAATTGTAAATATATCTAATTTACATGAGTTCAGGTCGTTTCGGTCGTAAATGCAACTGAAATAAGCGGTCGCGGTGTCATATACATGTGCCTTTAAAAATTGAGGAGTTCCCTTGATTCCTCATCGATCCTATAATCAGACCAGGACTCAACAACTTGAAAGTAACTCCTTTCGAGTAAAAAAATAATTACTCAAATCGGACGACGAAATACTGCTATATCGTACCGCCCGTAAAATCGTAAGTACTACTAGATTTTCTATATAACAACCTATTTTACTAACTCCTCTGTTATAAATGTTATAATCATCATTCATCAGTTATCTTTATCTAATTAAAAAATTACAAAAAGTCAAGAACGAACATGAGACAGAAAAAATAAATGTTTTTGTCGGACTTGATGTAACTTTCGATGAGATTTGGTAATTATACAACTTGTGATCTAGATAGGTTAAAAATACAGAATTAGCAGTATATCACTACAATTACTAGGTACCTTCAAAGGTAAATGTGTAAGGAAAAGGGAAACTGTTAGCAATATCTGTGAAATCTTACAAAAATTAGATTCTCAATTGTATTTTCTAAGATAATGCGAACAGTTTCCCTCTTTTCGCTAAATAAAGAAACCCCGCGATGACGACTCAAACTGTAAAGATTATCCAAAGAAATGTTCAAAAGCAATCAAAAATTCACCCAAAAAACGACGTAACCATTTATGATTCCAACCTAAATAGAAAACAGGCCGAACCTCGCGTTCCCTTCAAAAGGTAAATAAATATCTAATGGCAAGCGAGAATATGCGAAATCTCAACGAGGAATAATTCAGCATCCATTTACGAAAGCGACAGATTGGGAAACGGTGGCATCACTCTGACTAGGCTGGTTTGGACACGTTGACTTGTGTTGCTGTTTTGATATGAAATAAGTCCTAAGCCAAATGGCAATGGCTATTTCGGAACGCCTTACAACTATTATACTCGTAACTACAATCTAAAACGGGATTGAGTACCTACTTTATATTCTTGAGATAACACTTTATTTAAGTATTACCTATTTGTAAGGCTTTACGCTAACATGATAATTTGCATTATACGTATTATTATATTTTTTTATTGAGCACCTGATATATCGGATGCCGAAATATCAGGTGCTGTCAGATATATAATTGTGATAGTTTTTAGTAAGTAGTACCATTTTGTCGCTAGCCGAAGGCGCTGATGTCACAAAGAATAATTTAAGAAATAACCTTATCGACGATCAACAAAGTAGCACCTTTTTAAATACGATTTTAATTTAAGATCATACGTATTTTGCACAAAATTTTACTTTTACCTGCCACTTTAGGAGAACAGTTTTTATAAACGACGACTAAAACTTTCGACCTTCAGCAATGAAGATGGCAACTGAGACGAAGAAAAGAACAAGGGAATGCCCATCCGTTTTTCAATTTACGTAAAATGAACTTGGCATTTTAAAATCCTCGAACTGAAATAGCTGTTCCATCCGTTCCTGTATCAGTTACATGAAGGCAGAAACGAAATATCTGCAAATCCATCGCACTGTTTGCCTGCTACAAAGCTCGCTAGGACTTTCCTGAATTAAAACACATTTTCTTATTAATTTCATACTTTACCTGCGAATTTCTGCAACACAAAACCAAAACGACCTAAGTCGTCAACAGTTCTTAAGCTATTCTAGGACTTAAGTTTATAGCAATAACACTTATGTAGAATAGGTCGTGTAGGTTGTGAAATTATTTCTAGCTGTGAAATTTTGGACCCTGAGACCCAAACTGAGCTATGACTTCGTCAGTTTTAATTTAATTGACTTTAGTCTTTAAGATTAGAGGAATAGCTAGTACATTAGCGTGCAGGATATATTCTTGCTTTCAGAATTTCTATTTTCTAGTTTTCAGTTAACAGTAGTGAAAGGAGAGGGGAATATACATATAATGTTGTTTGGTTTAACCATCTCGTCGGTTCTTTATTTCTATTGAAGTCTTTTTCTAATTTTTAAACAACATACATATCGTGGAACCTGGGGCCCTATTCGAACCACTAATTTGACAGATTTGCATATCCACTACACATCCCATACGTTACCACGTGACCATATCCGTTATCCCTAGACTTTTTTGTTGTCTATGCTTTAAGATTTATAGTTCGGGAGCCCACCTTGCTAATATTGAAGTTTCTTTTGCACCGTGATGTATCATCTTAAAGATTAGACTACAAGAAAAATTTAATTTAAATTGTCATCAATAGAGATAACGGCTACAAGCTTTCAAAGATGCACAAAAGCGGGTACATGGACTCGAGAGTATTTGAACTGTAAACTCCTCACGTGTCTGATGATGAGATGCAACAATTCGTTGACAATTTCTATAATCCACTAAAGGTGGCCTTTATTCACTTGCACAGGAATTCTGTAATCTCTTATATGAATATAAATATGTATCTAAAGTTCTTCATGTGTTTCAAATGACTTCATAATGACATTGAAATTGCGCAGTGTTCTGATTTACATTTGGCTTATAGGTTAAACTTTTTCAATTAAAGTTACCAAACAAATGTAAAAGGGCCCTGCCTGCCAATAACTTTTCACGGCTTAACCTATGGTATGCCCAGATCTGCTCTCTAGCAGTTAGCATATTTATATGGAGCATATCCACATCCGCAAACAAATCAATAGATAACTACTGAAACAATAAAATTTTAATTGAATTTGGCATGAAGAATATTTAAGTGGTGTGGATGGATACAACACTGAACTATTCTTCATGCAAATCTATTGTATTATATGGGACATAGGCTACTTTATGTTCGAAAACCGATCGCACGGGAAAAGTGCAAAATTTATCCCTCGAAGTAGGCAGTAACGCGGGCGTAGTATTCATAAACTGTTGTTAGGATAGTATTCATAGTATATGCAATATCTCGCTCAATACGCTCATTGCCGATTCTATCGGGTGCATCCAATCCGTTGAAACCGGCCATAAACACGCATTTTCCACCTAAATACACGGCGGTTCGCGAAAATCCATTTGGCATTTGCCAAATCGAAATGACATCGAATATGTAGATATGACTAAGTTATGTTCATTTGCTTTAGAGATTAGTGGGGAGGAGTTGTTCTATTATATATAAGACAAAAATATTGTAGAATAAATAAGTAACTAACAAGATTCTTCATCGTCAAATATATTCTTCATGCATTCTTTATAATATCACTAAATGCATAGTCAAGACAAATTCCTTACCATAAATTTTTGCTATTTGATGTCCAAGAGCTTCGCAATCTTAGTCTCTCATTCAGCAAAATTCACACCAGACGTATAAAATCTATCCTAAACGTCTTCAAAATAAGATATCTTTTCGAATGGCAAGTCCCTTGGTTATAAGATGTTGTGGAGTGAAGTGATTCTAATGATAACAAGTGAACCGAGCGTTTTGCCTCCTTCACTGACGAGGCAGGGAAAATAGGATGGAACTACAAAGTTTACCTTCGAATGATTCGAATACGGATGAATAAAGGCTGCATTTAGGGGTGTCACTGAAATTTATTTCCATTTTTAGAGGGCTATTTTAGTTCATCATTTAGTTTTGTTATGGGTAGCCTTTTATCCGAATTTCATTTTGCCTAATAACACTTGCCAACAAACTTTTCGCTAATAATTCACTTGGCATACCAACATTTTCCAAATTATTACTTACTAACTATCATTTGGACGAATTTTCGATTATGATAATATACACGTCTGTGAAATGTGACCGTCGGCAACACACCTTTCGGCGAAATGAAATTCTGAAGTTGGTTGCGAAGTGATATTCGGCGATAATTTAGAAAGTGGCGGAAAGTGGTTGGATGCGGAGGGCTGAGGACCGGTTATGGTGGTTAGAATTGGGGAAGGCCTATGTCCAGCTGTGGAGAAATACGGGCTGATGATGATGTTTATTAGGAAACCGTGACCTGTGTTTTTGGAATAATCCTTTCCCAGCGACTGAATCAATTTATTGACTGACGTTTTTTATAAAACATATAGATCTATCTATTCTTATTTTCCTCTTTCTTCTCAGGGTTGGAAAGTAAGATTACAGTCGCTTTCGTAAAAAACTACTACCTGTGTCAGTTCTTAAGAGTAGGTTGCCAAGACGGACTCCAGTCAACTTTAAGATGCAGCCGGGAGAATATAATAAAAGAAATCTCAAGAAAATGAAGCCTTTTAGACAAATGTATAGGAAGAAGGATTACCAAAGTGCTATTTATCTATATTGCCTCTTCATTTTGCGTTCACATCCAGGATAAAATGTTAGCTCAGTAACCAGGTTCTGCGTGTATCTCTCAAGATAAGACAAAATCTTGCGGCACCCAATTTAGAGCGACTCCAGACAGAATAATCAGCCCAGACTCAGGATTAGCAACCCTACCGGCCAGCATTCCAATCAGTTTGCACTCCGCCGCAAATGCGAGCCGGACTGTACTAATTCCACACTCATGCCTTCATTACGCTAACAAAGCTGATTAAACAAAACTCGACTTTATACCCTTGCGGTTGGATCTGTTTTCGTTTGAAGCCAGCTAGGAGTGGTTATTCTATTGTGTTTGCAATATAATGATTAGTGGATGAAAGATGTGATAATATTGGCTTTGAGTATTGGTTTGATTTTGTGGGATAGCAAAAGTATTGGGAAAAGGATTTCTCAGATATATCAGTTATCAGGTTTAGTCCTCATAGCTATCTTGAATCATTCCGAATATGGATTGGACCTCTAGAATTTCGTATAATAGTAACGATAAACATAGGTACCAAATTCTAGTTGTTCGTGAGTTCCTGAGTAGGTACACACATATTAAGGTTTTTTTTTAATAACCTGTTTTTGTGTCCCACTGCTATAATAGGTTACCCAAGAATAATATTTTTTGGAAATTTTATCGGACTAAAGTGTATAAGAAATGTGAAGCATCTAAATTAGGAATACGAACGATAGTGACTCCGTAAATTGAGTAACTTAGCTGTATTTGTTGAGAACAGGAGCTTAAAATAGCTTGTTATAACTTTACAGGTCCCTAATCCGGTCGGATTTCAGGTTATCTGACTTGAATGGAAGTAATCCAAGTATTTTTTCTGGTAGTTATTGTAATTTGTGTGTATTCGGTATCGTTTACTAGCTACAGTATTTGCGCAAGGAGAAATATAGTGGCAGACATGGGAAATTGATAAACAACTTGTTGGAACTTTGACTTAAGTACTTAATATTGGTAAATAAAAACATCGTGAGGAAACCTGCATACATTCACGAAAAATTCAAAGGTGTATGTGAAGTCTCCAACCCGTTTTGGGCCAGCGTGGGCACTTTAGCCTAATAACTCTCGCACTTGAGAGGAGATTAGGCTGAATTGTTATAGGCATTTCGCGGTCTCCTTACTGAACCTTAGGTCTGCAGAGACGTCAGACCCCTTAGAAGACCCCTAGAGCCATACAAGTCTGTATAAAATGGGTCATGTATGTCTGCAGCTGACTTCATGAGAAGAAGATACCTTAAATCAGCTGTGAAACATAATGTCAGCGTTAGACTAAACTACTCGGGCTCCTCACGGAAGACATGGGCGATAGTATATATGACAGGCCTGCAGCGGCTGTGCAGAAAGCTGACAATATGGATGGATTTGCTCATCAGCAACCTTCTTTTTCTTAGCTCTTTCCCGGCGACGGTTCAGGGAGTCTGGGATCTGCATTGGCAACTAATCCCAAGATTTGATGAAGGCGCTAGTTTTACGAATGCGACTGGCATCTGACCTTCCAACTCAGAGAGTGAACTAGGCCTTATTGGGATTAGTTCCGGTTTCCTCACGATGTTTTTCTTCACCGAAAAGCGATTGATATTTCGAACATAAGTTCCGAAAAACTCTTTAGTACCAGGATGTAAACTCGGGATCTTTGGTTCAACATGCTTCTAAATGGTTGCTCATGAGCAACCATGAGCTGATAAATAAGGTCTTCTCGGTTTCCCTGATGTTACCAGCGTAAATTACGAATAACACTCACGTATTTTTTTAATCACTACGCGCGCCTTGTTTCGGAGATCTTAGGATGCCATTATCAAGCGTCAAGAACCATGCTGCATGACGAGGCGTGAGGGTGGATTGAGTTTCGCTTTGTTCTCGATGACAAAAGCAGTTGAGGATGATCCTGTCTTGGAACCCCGGCATCGTTCAACTGCAATTTGGTCCATCCAATGTGCCGTATACGGTCTGATACCTGCATTCAAACTCTTCGCGGCACGCATGAACGAGGGAATGGCAGGACTATATGGATGGAGTTGCTCATGAACAACCGTGAGTTGATAAGGAAGGCATTATCAGTTTCTCTGATGTTACCTGCACTCGGGTTCCTCGCGGCACGCATGGGCGAGGATATGGCAGGCTGGCAGCGGCTGCCCAGATGGCGGTCGTTGAGCACAAGACGGATGAAGTTGCTCTTGGGCGCGCATGCACGAGTCTTCCTTGTTGTCGGTTTTCCTGCAAAAAATAGAGATTGGGTATATCTTTTCAAGAGAGATATTTATTTTGTTCTTTAAAAAATTACTTACTATCAATTAACTAAATATCAATTTTGATTGCTTCATCCTTTGACTATTTAACAGGCAATGCCTATCATTTTTTGTACACAAAGGTGTGCTGATTTTTGCGGGGGAGGGGCACGTCTAATGTACAAATACGTACGTACGTTACATATAAAAATAGCTATGTCAGATAAACGTCCGTTAAAACACAGAGTATGATTGTTTGTCATGTGCATTCAGCAGAGGGGTAGGCCGGTCTGCCAATTGTTACTCCGTCTGGTTTTAATACTCAAAGGCTCCTTTGGGAGCAGGCAGCCGCTCCACGGGACATTGGGAATCTGAGAGCGGTTTATCCATGCATTTAAGCGAGACTATCGCATCACCACTTTTTAAAATAATACAGAGAAACTTTGCCAAGTTAAAGGATATTTACCGAAGAAGAAATTAGGTTGAAATGAGGAATTCATACTTTAGTGAAAAAAATAATATTGCTGATTCTTCGTAATATGTAGTTCCTTGAATCTTTTTCGTCTGGTGAAAGTTGAAATTTTACATATTTTACCAGTATTTACACATGTGTTCAAAAGTTCATCGGCAATGAATTCATTTATAAACTGCCCATGCAATTCTGAACGCGATAGAACATCGTTGCTTAGTCTAGATACTTATATTTTTTCCTAGTTTTAAGTAGAACTCTTGACGATTATCCATTTTATATATTTAGAATATTAGTTATTAGGCCAAGAAAATTAGCGTCTAGCTCGAAGATGGTACATCGAACAGAAAATTCATACCCAGGTTTGCAGCCCCTTGAAAAACTCAAACCTTCGCTCAAAACCGCGAAGAAAACCGAAATATTACAGAAAACTTGGCTTATTTGTCGCTCAAAAGTCAAGCTCAACTCCTACAAACATGCAAACTCAGTTGACACATCTTTAGGACCTAATTCAGGTATTAAAACGATATACAGCTTGCTCGGAATCAGTTCGTGGAAATTATCTATTTTTTTGGCCTATATCGTTAGTAGCCAAAGCGGACCAGCACGCCTACCACGAACATCGAAAATTGGCATTGACGGGAACACCTCTTTGTCATTCCAATATGCAAGTGTGACAGAGATGGAGATACCAATCCGCAATCAATCGATTTTTGTGGTATAGGCCCATGCTTCCTGAGTCGTGGCATAAGTTGGTAAAACGTAAGGAAGAAAAAGGAAAAAAGTTGTAGTTAAAAAAGGTAGAAAATTCGCGTATTAATAACAATGATACACATGACCGATGACAAACTAATTTTCAAAAATACAAAGTAGAAAAACACGGAAATATAAATATTTGTCAAAGAGCATTCAATACGTATTTGTCAAAACTGAACATTGATAGATTACCGACAAAAGATCACGAATGAAGATAAGTTCATTCAACATCATTCATCACATCAGTATTAATGACTTTTCTCTACCCCTTTTTTGTTTTGTAATGTTTCTTATGTTTTATAAGAAGGTAAGTTTATTTAGTTAACACTACTTTAAGTGCATATCATACGTCATATAGGATTCATATTTAGTTAACATAGGTCTGAACTAAATCAAATACGCAAATATACCTATTCTCCTCAGTTCAGTTTCAAAAATAAAATGGCTCTGTCCAGTGGTACAATTTCGCCAGAGTCAAGGTATGTACTGCCACATGGGCTACAAATGTACGGTGAGTTAAAAAAGTAGGCTCTTAATAGCGACAATGTACGGTTAAGGCCCCGCCAATCGCACAAATTATAGCTAGAACCTATACTTCTCGCAGCAAATGATTCAATACATTATCTGTCAGAAAGTGACATTGTTGACAGCTAATGTATTGAAATTGAACTGACAGCTGTCATACGGATCATCATTCGTATGTATAAAACCGCGCGAGCCATGTAATGTGTAGACGATGCATTGATGCATTCGCGGTGCACGTAAATGTTTACTTATTGGCGTCATTTGATGTGTGACCAAAACCAAAAACTGACATGAGAATGGATACGTGAGTTTGCTTAAGTATTTGCGTGTTTAATTTATTCGACCAAACGCGGCGTATAATAGAGGTATAAGTTCTCCACACATGGTAGTATTTTGCTAAACATAGCGAATACCCGAACTCGCAACGCCACGTGGAGTGCTGCCATAAAACTTGTTATATTTTTATATAATCTACATATTCCCCCAGCAGACTTTGACTAAATGATTAGAAACAACTAAAATTATTGGGGCGCAGAACGTCCAGTGGCGCACTCATTGAAGGATCGTGTTTTATTACAAATCTTTCCATTTCTTTATAATCCTTGCTATAATCGTTATAGTCATACCAATTCCCCAACTTTTGGTTTATGACACAATTTATATTTACTTATTTTTGCTTTATCACGTACACGCCGACAAGTAGACACTTTTTCCGTTTAGATGATAAAGCCAAAAGTAAGTAATATAAAACTATATGGAAGAAAAGTTAAAAGTTGTAGCAGGACTACAACGATAATACCATGGATTATAGAGAAATTAAAAGGTTTATTGGAAAACACAATCCCCTATTGAGGCCGCCACAGGACTCTCTGCGCCCTGTTAAACTAAAAAATACTTACTTGCAGAGACAGAACGCGATCTCCGTGTTCCAGTGCACGCCAGGCTTCCTGTAGAACCCCCTCAGCGCCGCCATGCATCCCTCCCGGTCGCAGTTGGTCGCGTGGCAGTTCTGCAGCACCGGGTCCAGGGTCGTTGAGCACTCCTTGTCCTTGATGCACGTCTCCAGGGCCACGTGGCAGGTCGACTGGAGGGCCACCTTGTCGTCACCTGCTTTACCGTTCTCTTTGCCAATCCTCTCTGTTGGTTGGCGTCAAGTGTTAGTTGCGTGTTGGTGTGTGAGTGAAGTGATTCTAGATCTGGCATTCGCATTTGAAGCGGTTGAGGTTCAAAGTGACGGTTTAAAAAAAATCTATTGTTTGAGGTGAGAACTTCGACCGTTTTTGTTATGCTGATGCTAGTAATCAATTTGATGCTCTAATTACTTATAGTAAATGGCTAAAAATAAAGTGACGACAAAAGTTGATGTTGACATCATTAAAGCATCAAACTTTAAATTAGGTATCACAATATAATGAATATAATGATGTGGTTGAATATTAGAATGATTTCATGTCATTTAGCATAGAATATAACGATTATGTAAGAAAAATACGATTTGATATTAGTACCTATTTGACCTACCCTATTCTTTTGAATGGTTTTATGAGATTTGTTCCTAAAATGATCGACATTATATGGAAACACCTAAGTCTGAAAACGAAAGTTAGCCGTACAGTTTCAGAGTAGACAATATTCAATTATTAGAAGAAAAATAGTAATGGCCAGTAACAATAGATCACATTTGAACATTCTTTTAAATAAAAATGAAAGTTGTTTTGAAGAACAACCGTTCAGGCAGTAGAAAATACCTATAATTTAAAATAAATAAATACTATAAGGTCATATATGAAGATGAACAGAAAAGAGTCACAGTAAATGAAATAAAAAATAAAGTGTTCCATAAATTAACAGGTAATTAAAATAAGAATAACGAACTTTGGATACGTGATATAAATTTAATATGCATGCCAAGACAAATATTGTACAAATTGTATTCGAAACTGACACAACGTGAGAAACCTGTGAAAACCGTGTAAGTATTGTAAATATGATAATGCCAATGATTTTGATATACCTCAAGCTTAAATTTTGTAACAACTTTATCATGCTAAAATGTATGGCTCATAATACTGATACTGATGTTTATAGTACGATGGTTAAAACTCAGCTTAGTTACTGTGATTGAGGTTATTAAAAGGGGGATCATGCATGCGGATTGAAGCAAATTTCAAATACAGTTGTGTCAACGATATAAATAGTAATTCGGGTGATAAATTGGTTTCAGCCTCTTCACGCAGATTACACTAACCTTTTACTAAATCACTCCGTTAAAACTAAAGTTTCTACCAATATTACTGACCATAGGGAGAGGTGGATTTCAAGGCCTCTAAAGCAACTTGGAGGTCCCCTCTAATTCATTTATATCTACGCAAAGCTTTACTCTGTGTTATTTCTGGAAAATTTCCAAGAGCACTTTCTGTTTCGAAACCTACAAAATACTAAAAACTGTGGTAATTCTAAACATCTAGAAAGTGCTGTTAATACAAGGGTAAATAAAGAAGGAATGGATAACATGACCACTGAGGGTTACATACATGTTGATGGTGCTCTAATAAATGAATCAATCACCCGTGTGGTATATGGTCTTGTATATGATCCCGCTAACTGTACATCTTTGTAAGCTGGATAAGTGAGTGTAACTTACGATATCTATGGTTAGTTGTTGTCTGTTCACAAAGTGTAAGTTAACTCGTTATACCAACTAGTTCATTTGGACGTCAACTAATCTCTACCTTGGGAATTTTGTTTTTCTTGGCAGTTGTAATTATAGGGCTTAGAGATTTGCTAACGTACAATAATAAACCATACGTACGGTTCTCATCAATATATCCTGGTCCATAGACGGTCTTTGTGGCGTATAGCGGATCTTCACTCCCCCCTGGCTCGTGGTTCCAGCGGTGATAATGGTGTCCATGGGGATTGTAGTGGGGGCTTGCGTATCGGTGGACGTGGCTCATTATTTTGTCAGGGGCGATCAGGTTCCCATCCTGTGTTATGGACATACCCCCGATCCATGAGGTCACGCCGGCCCCCGTCCGGTTTGGGTTCCGCCCGTCCGACATCAGTTTTACTGGAATGGTATCCATCGAATCGCTTAGCTAGGCTAGCTCGGCGACCGAGGCGTGGCGCGACGGGACTCCGAGTACATCAGAGACTATCGCGCACTAGCATCGGTAGCGATACATCGATAATAAAAATCTCACCCTACTGACGGTAAAGATAAAAAACGATCAAACATACAACGATATCGACAAACACTTATCGGGCAAAACTTTAAAAATAATTTTGAATTTAGATTCGTGTTCCCGATTAAAGATTTTGAATAGCAAAGCCGTCGGGCGGCAGTCTCACGAGAACTATTCGTCAAAGCCAAGTCTATGCCGCGCAGTAACCATAGAGATCGTATAAGAGATGCAGAAAGAAAACATGCAGCCATGCTCATCTCAAGATTTTCCGCTTTGGAACTAAGGTGTGGGTGCGTCAAAGTTACCCCATCAAAGATCCAAGACGGAAACTAAGGGAAAAGGGAAAACAGCAGTTCAACAATTCAAAAAGCATGCAGACATAAAGTAGGAGCGGAAAGTTGAATAAATTAAATAATTATGAAATGTTATAATTAGTAAGCTTGAATTGTATACAAACCGCTAACATAGCTAAAATTAAACTCCAATCATAAATTCTTAAATTGGATTACCTTTCCTTTAAACAAGTTAAGAAGTGCTGATTTTCATTACAACTTCTATTGAATTAATGACGATTAAAAACTTTTGTCGGTTAAAGGTGCTTGGTTGAGAAAATTACCTTTTCTGTGCTATTCGTGATAATGTTGTGGAAAAAACCTTAAGGGAAACCGGAAAACGTACATTTTTGTTCTGTTCCCGGTACTCCACGCTCCTACCTTACGAAGCGAAGTGCAAAGCGTGCAGTGCGATAGGCGACGAAATCCGACAGAGACACATAGAGAGAGAGAGAGAATGAGAGAGAGAAAGGGAGGGCGGCGGCTCACCGGGGCGGGGCCGCGGGGGTCGCGGGGACAGAAGAGCGGCGCGCAGAAGGCTGGCGGCGGCCGCGCGCGTCATCAGGCGAGTCCCATTCTCGGTGAGAAGCAGGATGGTACCATCGGGCGCAGCGTAGCGCGTGAGGGGAGGCGCACGCGCCGTCGGCCGGCGCGGGGCCTCGAACAGAGCGCGCACCGCCGGCGGGCAAGCGCCCCACGCCACCGCTGCCCCACAACCACGTTACCAAGAAAGGTACTACCAGCCAGGCCCAGTGCCAACCACCCTCGCTAGCCGCACTTCAGTAGCACCCTTAAGGAATAAACTAATGCCATGCGAAGATCAAGGCTCTGTAAGGGAATCTAAGATTCTTTAAGGGTGCTCCAGCAGAAGACAAGGTAGACGCCAGAACAAGGGTAGTGTTCGCCGCCACATCGACAATCATCTATTAACGGCAGTCCAGATACCATCACCATAGGCCGAAGGTGTCGGAAGCTAAGAATTGAGGTAACTGCGGGCATTTGTACGGTGTGTGAGGTCAGGAGTACACTAAAAAGAAGCTCAGTGTCCGTGAAACATAAAAGTCAACAGCCTTGTGTGGTAAAGTAGTGAACTAAGTCCAATCCTATGGCCTAGGCATCTAAATGGTGTGAAAAGAAAATAGGCACGTATATGAAAGGAATATAACACAAAATAAATACAAAACAGAACTAATTTAACACGTTGACGGCTATTGAAGTGAGTCTAGTACTCCTTGAAGCGTTAGACAGTGTAGTGTTACTGTTTGCTGGTTTATATTTGATTACGTTGTTAGTATAATGATTTGTTTGATTTTGTTAGTTTGTTTTTGGTTAATTAAAAACATAAGGCACTAAAAACGGTTGTTTAGTATGCATATAATGTAGGATACGTTGTGGAGTCCCGCAAGGCGCGGTGTTGGGTACAACCTTCTTCTTGCACAGTTATAATATTGGTGTTACATTTACATATATTTCGCGTGTACCTATGCGTTGCCATTATATAAACACTTAAAGCTATATATACTATGTTATTATTGCGAGTTCTGAGTGAGAAACGTTTCAATGTGTGTTAGTTGAAAATGTAATCCAATAGTTTGAGCTGTTAGCAGCTGCAATCAAAGTTGCTGGCCAAACCAACTTCCTGTATAGCAATGGCTCTCGGAAGTAACTATCTTGCACCGTTTATTGCACGTCCTGCAATATAGTTAGAGTTCAAATTTGCAGCAAATTAACACAAAGGCACGTCCCAAAAACCAGTCGATATGCAGAGTTCGTATTCCAAGTTAGACAGACGAAATTCCAATTAGCTCTATACTTGTTACGCAAACACAATTCAACTTTCCGGTCGGTTGTTTGTACTCAAAACCTTACAAACACATTGGTCTAAACTGGCGTATTTAGTTTCATCCCAAAATAATAGTACTCTACTAGAGTGTAGTTGTTGCGCTTGTGAATTAGGACGAGTCTAAAACTCAAATTAATTTCTTAAATTGAATTTCTGACTGAACAAATAGCGAAACAATACACAAGCGCACCAATAACATACAAAATGTTCACGATGTCTGCGATATTTCATTTACTTAGATCCCGTCATTTTTAATTAGCATACCTAACTACATACCTAATTATACCTATCACAACACAATATAGTAAAGCTATAGTCAGTTATATTATGTGGCTCTCGGATTTCTAAAACAAAACCAGTGTTTGTGGTTTTCAATTAAAACACCGCTGATAAGTGACAAGTTTCTAAAGACTGTGTTACACCGATGCTATTTTCTTTGGTACTCTTAAATAATGATAATTATTATACTTTTAATTCACTTATAATAATTAAAGAATAGTAGATTCGTATAAATAAAATGAAATTTTATTATAAAAAACAAATAGGGTAAGCGGTAGTAATCCTGCCCCCCCCCCAATCATTGGCCCCCTTAACTTAAAATCGATTTATTAAGATATACGTTTGAGTAGAATGTAGAAAAAATATTTATATTTTCCTTTGTGGACAACAGTATATAAGTTTTCCAGCATAATAGCTGGAACACACGTAAAAACAACATTTTGCAACGATCGAAGCTTAAAGTATGTTTTATTAAGCAAATCATAAGAATTGAGTACTTTTAAACTATTATATTATACCCTTTTTATTGGTATTCAAAATGTAATCTTTGTGTTGTTTTATATTAGTTATAGTTTCTATTCACTATCGTCAATAAAAATAAACAAATCTAGTGATTTGAATGAATACCATGGTATAATCATTGGCAAGGCCAATAAACACAAAGTACAATTATTGGCATGCCAATCATTGTCCTCTTGGTATGCCAATATTTGTACCCTGGGGGCCAATGATTATACTTTTGTCCCATTTTTTGGTTTTTGCATTATATTTCACAATTGGTTGTAAATATATTTATGGTTGTTATTTATTCAAATTCTCAACATTTCTAGGGATAACTTGTCATCAAAAGTTTTACCTACTATTTAGTATCTTATTTGGGAAGGAAAAATGTAGAAACTCGAGATTCACCTTAAAGGGCCAATGATTGTACTGCTTACCCTATAACTAAGTAAACAAAAATATATTAAATATAATATCAGACGGTGGCCTAATAGGTGGGTAGTCAAATAGAATGTAGACCAGTTTACCTTCTGGATTAGATATTTTGAGGTTTTGAGTTTTTTTTTTTTATTTGCTTAATTAATTAGTTAATTATGTAAGATGAACACCAATTAAAATTGAGGCAATCGTTAAGAGGTTAAAACCCACGTATTTTTTATCTAAATTGGCGTGACATGTTTCGATTGCGTCGAGCAGTCATCATCGGACAGAGTGTTATCGCCGTTGCGTTGCAGTCAACACTAATCTCCAACGGCGTCATCGGTTATTTCAATAAGAATGTCAGTGTGACTAACGAATTTCAAAAGATGAATAGCATAGCACAAAAAGCTTTCCCGGCATAATACTTATACCCGATTATGGTCTACAATAGCCTCCTTGTTCAACTAGTCATAGGACCCTATTCTCAGGCGAGCGATAGTCTAGGAACGGACGTGTCCAGCATTAAATATCTAGAGTCGCTTTATCGACGAGTTGTATTTGCCACTCTTAATATAGGGAGGTTGTAGTCTAATACTGTTTTATGTAGGCAAAATTAATTTAGTAATTACATATAACTACTATTACCATAAATATAGTCTGAAAACGCAAGTCTGACAGTAGATTTTTGTCTTTAATGTATCTATGCCTCGCAGCTTAATATATAAAAGATCTTTGCTGTGCGTGAAAAGCACTCAGTTACTATGGCTACTTGGACAAATAATGTTTGAATATTGAAAACCTTTTATGTAGGTACCTACATTCAATGGGAAAAATTATGGTCACCAAAGCTTGAGTTCCTTAAGAGAACACAAAAATCACCTAGCATTTGCCTTTCAAAATTGAGGAGTTCCCTCTGTTATTCAGAGATATCATCACCAGATCAGTCATTGTCATTTTCTTGTCAATGACTGATCATTTTCTAAATGCCCGGATCAGACAATGAAAGGTGTCTTTCTCGAGATACTGTCGCGGCACTTGTGGTGCGAGGGCGTCATAAATCCAATGAATTCCAATGGGACCTTCAAGGCACAGTTTTGTTATTACTAATACGAGTATAACATATCTTTACGCTTCAACACTTAAATCCTTAAAGCCAAAAACCGTAAAACCTTACAAAATATTCCGGCGGCCATTTTGAAAAATGCGGCAATCTTCAGAGCGGTAGACAAATGGCGCGCACGTGGTGGTTTACAGTGGCGCGATAATACTCGTGTCGAGTGCCCTCGCTTTGAATGCAGATGTTTTTGCCGAGTCACTTTGTTATAGTTGGTAAATAATTTTAGTTCTGCTTTTTTGTTTATTTGTGACGATTAGTTCTAAATTTGCAGACAAAAGAGAGATCGCTTCTGTAATCCACGCACATGCTTAGTAAATTGAAACGTTTTAATTTTAAGTTTGTATGTTAATTGATATAGAAAATTAACACGCAACAGCACTGAAAAGCAAGTCCATCACTAAAATGTAATTGTGACGATTATCATGAAATTCATGAAAAATAATAACAGCATACGCAAGTGGTTTTATTAAGGTAGCTCAAATTATGTTACGGGTAAAATTATTACTTATGAAACTGAATTCGAACGACTGAATCATTTTTAACCGTATCGATAAGTAGCAGGAGAAAATGGCCTAATGGCAAGATTTGGTTAGGATAGCTGGAGCTATTTGATAAGCAGGGGCGTAGCGTGCCCTCTTTAGTTTCGCCACTGTAAATAAAGCCTGCGAACCGGTGTTGTGGAGGTCCTTGGTATAGGCCTATGGTCAGCAGTGGATCTTTCGGCTGGTATAATTCTGAGCTAATTATAAGTGGAAAAACTAATTTTGGAACGTTTTCTACGAACATTTTGTGTAAATTAGACAGTTAATTCACCAAAAATGATTTAAGAAGTAAACATACAACTTCTTAATTGCTTTCGTAACGGAAAAGGACGTATCTACAGTAAAAAAAAAATCTAAATTAAAATTATATGTAGATCCCTTTTTTATTATTCTGAATGTATCTGTAACGCAATTAAGGAAAAAATGTCAGATACGTCCTTTTTTCTTACGGCGACAGTAAAGCCGTCCCTCAAAATATTTTCGACCGGCATCGACAGAGAGCTAGCCGGTTTATTTTTCACCCGGCACCCGGATATTTTGCTTCGAGTTGTAATTTGGGCAGGTGCGCGCTCCCACGGCTGAAAGCGGCCCGTGAAAGAGACCCGGCCATTGTCTGACCAGTGCCACAGTGCACAGAGCACAGCACAGTACGAAGGGATGACAAATCCCGGAATCCTAGGATTGCCTGAGAGAAAGACCCAAACTAATGTCTGATCAATGTCACATTGTACTTGTAGCACATGGAACAGTAATAAAAAAAAAGCCTTTATTTTTCCGTTTGCATGAACAATATAGAGTTTGATAAAAGTAGTTTTAATTTATTAAATTTAATTAGATGCGCATGCCGACTGGACCCCTTTTCGGGTGAAGGCCTCCTCTAGAGATTGCCATTCTTTCCTCTTTTCTGCTAGGTTTGGCCAATTTTTTGTACCAATTTTTTCTATTTCGTCCCTCCATCTTGCCTTTGGATGACCTACATTTCTGTAACCAAAGGATGGAACAGTACCAAAGGTTAAATTAAGGATTGTGAGAGAAAAATACTCCAATATGATTGCGACAGAAATCACGCCATTGTTAGGTAATAATCTCTGAACTACAATTCTTATGGTTGGTTATTCATCTAAATACAATAGTTCATATTAAAAATTGGCTGTCTTAAGTTGCCCCGACCTCAAGTTACCCCATTTGACGGTATCTCAAATAAATCAACCTGATCGTTCTGAACCGAAACTCATTTATGCTGCGTGCAGACAATCTTGCTGTTTAAACCTGTGTACTGTCCTTATGTTTTCTATAGCCCAGCCCAAACTAATGTGCCCGTTAACTGACGATGTTTAATTCCACACAGACGCCATTGTTACATAAAATAATAAACCTTTCACCCAAATGGACGAGAATTTCTAATATTCTAAGTACTTTTCAGTAGCCGTAAGTTAATATAGATACTAGTATGAACTATAAGCTCTCATATTTATGGTTATTCTAGAAAGTAGAGAGCTAGAGAGGTTAATATTTTATTCTGGAAAAGCTTTACTTTACGTAAAAGATTAATAAATCGTATAAAGTTCTGTTAAGCATGGAGCACTCTTGGCCTATGCATTTTATGCATGCTATTTAATATTCTCACAAGAACATTGTTGGTGCAAGAATGTCCCTTACGACATACTTTTGTATGGCAGCTACTTCATTTCACGCATACGAAAGGAAATTTAGTGAGGTTAATTAATATTGTCTTCTGTTACTATTATTATTATATTATTTGTATTCATTGAAATTAAGCTCTTTAAAACGGATTAATCGCTCTTATTGACACCATGGGCCTACGTTTCGAGACCTTTACATCATTAGTTATCACCCTGGGTTAAACCATGACTCATGAGAATGAGAATTCTCCCTGTCAATCAAAAAAGTTACTTGTGCAAACTACCTTATCATACAAAAAAAGCGAAGGTTGATCTAAAATGTCCAGAGGGTCTTATAAAGCTATTAAAGCTGCCTGATGGGCAGTCATCATTTGACCCTGTTATAACGAGTGCACTAAAGGGCTCGAAACGTAAGCTCGGCATCATCATATCGTATGGCTTCACTGCTTTATTTGTATTTGAGTCGAAATCAAACATAAATTTTTAGGTTCCTCAGCCAGTCTTCTGCTGCCGGGAAAAGCTAGTGGAGTTCCTCGAGACCGCCAGGAAAACTGTAGAGTGGGCACTTCCACTATATGGAGTAAGGTTTGGTCCACGTAGCCACAATCGCACGCCGGAGAGTCTTTATGTCCCCATTTGAACAGATTGTGGTTGGACCGCCCGTGTCCCGCGCGGAACCTATTAAGCTTCACCCAAACGGAACGTGAAGCCTCGAATCCTGCGTGGGTTGAACGAGCCCCTAGGGTTGAAACAGGTGGAATGTCGAAAACAGTATATCAAATTAAAATGTTTGATTGGGTCAATATAACGCTCTTGGGGTTAACAATTCACCGTTTTCGTAAAAGTTCATCGTTCTGTTCCAGGCCGTATATAAGCGGCCAAGGTGCTCAAAAATATCTGAACACGCGCTTAACGCCTTGACAATAAACGCGTGCTCAGATATTTGTGATAGCGGCTTGGCTTATTTGATTATTTTGATTGCGACTGTACGGGTCCCGCATTTTCACGAACAGAGACAAACAAAAGAAGGTAGAAAATAAAGCAACACTCAAAACAAAGAAATGACTAAGTAAATTCAATTAAAAGACTAACGGATTGCATTCAATATTCATTAATTCGATGGAGAGGATTTGTCTAATTTATCTATTTTAATTATTAGAAAGACGTGTCGTCCTGTCTATGGCTAAATAAAGAGAATGTAAGAAAAATAAAGGCGTACCTAATCAATCTAATCATTATCGTATAGTAAGTATTTGACCAGAAAAAAACCGGCCAAGTGCGAGTCGGATTCGCACACGAAGGGTTCCGTACCCTTATTTTTTTAAACTGTTAAAAAATCACGTTCGCTTTATAGGAGCCCCCTTAAATATTTATTTTATTCTGCTTTTGGGGTTCCGTACATCAAAAGGAAAAAACGGAATCCTTATAGGACCACTTTGATGTCCGTCCGTCTGTCTGGACTCTTTAACTCGGAAACGCGTAGAGGTAGCAATTTGAAATGAATACTACATAGGTAATTTGCAGACTTGTGTAGTCTGCAAATCCTTGAAGCGGTGAAAAAAAAAAAACCTCTACGTCAACGAAATCAAAAGATACGGCCGTTTATGTCGCATTTTCCAAACATATGCAATAGGAATCAAAATATATAGAGTATTTCCCGTTCACTTACAATTATGAAAATTGCCAAAAAGCGAGAGCTAGCACAAGTACAGGAAAAAATTCGAAAACTGTATTATTATGGGTTTGCATTTTTGACTTCCAGCCGTCACCTACTAGTCGGTACATAGTACTCTTCGTTACTCGGTACTCTGTTGTCGGTTGCCATGTCATATTGTTTTATTTAGAAAACAAAAGGTTGTTGTTGTTTTCATCCACACTGTTCCAGAAAACTGTTTCAGACATCTCAATCACCTGTTTACTCGGCCCAATCCGCCGCGTCAACATTTACTCACAAATGTTTGGCAAATTTCAGTTTCTGAGCGATTTCCTTTTGTCTCGGGACAGTCCAATTACAGGGCAACAAATATTTGGCAAACAAACAGACGATTCGCCGAAATGTGGAGTGAAAAATTACTGGGCGCGGAATTAGTAAGAGGGGGCGGGGGGAGGTTAAGATGGCATGGCGGCAAGGCATGTTGCAAATATTACAAGAATGAAAAAAGAGAGAAATACCTGTCAAGTGGTTATATTGAGGTGACCCTTATTTCCGATTTAAAATTTAAAAGTCAAAATTGAAACGCCGTAACTAATCGGGTATGCATTAAATTCACATTTCTTTTAGTTGGTCAAAAATAATATCAACAACATTACGTACTCTATTTAACTATCACCGTTACATTAAAATAATTAAAATTTCAAAATCCATTTCCTCATTTTGCGTTTGATTCTTATTCAAAATCTTTCAGTTTGCAAATTTCTGATTTGCATCCCGTTTTACAGGGATCTAGAAAACTCATTACTCATTCTATCAATTTTAAAGGAAGGAATACAATGAAATAAGACACTTCCATTTGGCTTAAGCACAAAACACAGTTGGTTTTCCGAACTGAATATCAGATAGTGTTTTCCCTACAATCCGGATTCGAAACGGCGTTTTTAGCTTTCGGGGCGACATTACCCGTCCAATGTGCTTATCATTGTGCTTACCATGAGTTTCAGACTGTGTGTCCCTCTCGCTCTTGCCAGAGCTCTCGCTACTGGCAGAAAGAGACGGACATACTTTCGAATGCCGCAGCAACATGTGTTATACGCACAGACTACACAGACACCGTCCATCCATCCAGTTTAACCTCACCACTTACTCTAGCAAACCCCGCTCAATCAACCGAAAGCTGAACTAATTTCGAGACCAATAAAAACTTAGTTAGCTGATTCATAGCTATTAAGGCAAGTTGATCCTGCCTATGTTCTGCGTGGCGCAGTGTAATACAAATGTAATTCCAATGGCTGGTTGTACAGGGTGGCCTTAGCCATAGCACAAGGCCGAAACGTACACACGCGTTCAAAAGTGCATGGGCTAATTATGAACGAATTCATTCATAAACTGTCCATGCAATTTAGAACGCGATAGTACATATGCGTTACGATGCTTAGAACTACAGTATACAGAGTATCACAAAAATCGGTGCAGTGGTTACGAGGAAATTAACAAATTACTTTTACAGCAGGTATATATGGTGCTATATTACCGCACTAGTGCGATAATGAGCACTTTATGTGCCATATGTACTGTAATAGTACATTACCTAACTAGTGCAGTAAAACAAAGAAAGGCCGAGATCACAGATGTTTGCGACCCGAGCTGCAAGCGAGGGACGTAAATATGCGATCAAGGGCTTTATTTATTACCTCACGTGTTAGGTACATCATTTTATGCCTACACTTGGGCAGAAATCGGCTTTTTCCGTAAGCGTAGCGTGCGGAAAAAGGCGCTTTATGGCCAGGTGTGGCATAAAACGTTTTGTATGCCTTTGTATATGTTGACAGTCGATACACCTTACATATTTAGGCCGGAGGAGCCGTCCCGCATTTTATAGCCAAATCCCTCATATTGATCCCGAATGTACCGCAACTTTGTGCACTACGGTTGGCAACCCTACCCGCAACCCACGGACGCCTCCAATGATGCTGACAATTGTCATACTTGTCACCATGGTGAATAGTCACGCACTGCCCTGTTTCAGATTAAGACCTATATTGATAGAATATACAGATTACAGTTAAGTTTACTAAAAACAATTATACCTAACCATATAAAGTGTAAAATAGGAAGTCAAGACGACCTACTACAATATTGTAAAGTAATAAGTGTACACGATAAGGTTAAAATTGTCATTACTAATGAGGAGATCATGAACTTAGAAAGACTAAATAAAATATCAAGGGCTCAACGCTTTCGAATACTTAAATACCTACCAAGATTTGCACTACCCAAATGTACGAATGTTTATGGGAAACGACGGTGGGAATATTTGTTACCAAATATTCTCAATATCCTACCCGCCGAGACTTTTAAGTGTATTTGTAGTAACCCACATAAATGTAAGAAAATTATGAAAACTGCATTCTTAAGTACCTAACTGTATAATTAGCATAAATAGTGTTTTGTTCATTTTTTCTGAAGGAACTTAAGCATACTAACTAACGAGCGAAACAGCGACAGTTAAGCCTGTGTTGGCTTTGCTCGCTGTCCAATTAATGTTTTTTATTGTATTTATTTTTTAGTAGTAAATAAATGAAAAAAAAAAAAAAAAAAGATAATTTTGCTCAACCACCAAGGTGAACTATTAAGGTATTGCCAAAAAAATCTAGTACCAATACGTCACCCGTTCACCCCAGAATGGCCCCTCTGAATAATTAACCGGGATCGGAACCGGAAGCGGCGCCATTTTGTTTTGGGGGCTCATTAATGTTGCATCCGTCTTTGGTTTTGACGTCAGAGGGACGTTTGGGATCGATTCTCGAATTCGTATTCCAGCTTATGCTATGCAGTTTGATAATGGACGGGTTTAATGCTGGCCAAATATAGGTACAGTCAGCCGCACAGCTATGAATACAGCCAAAGTGCCAAAAATATGTATACAGGACTTTATTGCCTCAGCATTAAGGTCGCGTATAAATATTTTTGGCGCTTTTGCTGTATTCACAGCTGTGTGGTTGACGGTACGTTCGGGCATATCTGCCGGATCTGTCGATAAATGTAATGGAAATTTGTCCGGCGGATACCCGGCGGACATACTTACTATGGGGATCTGACGGATTGCCCGAACGTATATGGCACATAAGAGGATTGCTTTATGCTGAGTAGATAAAGATGTTTGGAAAAAAATAATAGCCTAGAATTCACTTCTGCCAGTGGCTTGTATGCGAAGAAATCGTGAGAAAACTTTGCGGGAGAATACTAAAATAAAACATTTATCAGTCTCTACTAAATTCAAAGAATATATTTTTAAAATTTAACCCATCATTTGGTAATGCTTTTCAAGCCCATTTGTAGGATTGGTTATAATAAACTAACTAACTAATACGTCCACTCAAGTCGCAAATTCTATGACTCCATTTTAGTCGAGGATTTTAGATATTTGGCGTGCCGAATATCCACTACCTATTTGCTACATTTCGATTCGTAATTACCAAAATGATTTGCACTCGGACGATTCAGAAATTAAAACTACTCGCTACACTTTTGTAATTCTATAATAGTATTTCACTTGCGCTTGCGCTTGCACTTGAAAATCAGTAACGTTATTTTTTCTATAGTAATCAGTATTCTTTCTATAGAAAGAAATTGACGATCTGTCAATTTCTATAGTATTGTATTGTATTTCTTTATTGCTATTCACATGTACATTACAGACATTACACAACAAACACACTGTTTAAGAAGGTAGGTACATAAATGCCGCATGAAACCCTGATGGGATGATAGTACTGGCTAAACCACCAACAAAACTCTAAAAACGAGTTTAATCAGAAAACTGTATGGACCTCAGTTGCCTGAAACGATTTCCATTATTTCATTTCAATTGTAACTTTTCATACAACTATTTAGATATGTAGTTGTATGAAAAGTTACGATATCACAGGATACCAAATCGATTCCCCTACTTATATTTCGTCTGAGCCTCCTATTTGCAACGCTGCACCCCTTAACAAGGAAATGTTCAAAGGGAAGAAATCTTTAAAAAGATTCGGGAAGTCAAAAGTGCCCTCGACTAAGCCGGGTCAATGGCTCCTTTCCGTTGTTTTCTTACAGTTTCGTTGTCGTAAATTAGCTAGATATCGTCTAAACCGACCAGTATAAGTTTAGTATTTCTAACGTTTTCACCGCTTATGGGTTAGGCTTTGTAGAGTTATTTGACCTTTCGCTCGCCGCCGGCAGAGCGTTCATCACATCCTGAACCTAAATATAATATATTGCATATGTACCATGGCTCGGAACTGGTTGTTAATCGTACTATTTCCCTGGCATATTTACTTAAGTCTAAGCCATTGAAAGGCGGAAAATTTCATCAAGGCGGAACGATTTTTACTATATCTGGAATATCTTTTTAAATACTCCAATTTTTCCCGTTATTACTTTGATCAGGTATTTTTTGGGTTCAATTGATTAGTCGTAACCGAATTTTGGTTATTCGTAACCGAAATGATTAACCGGTTTTTAGTATGGTGGCAAGACCAGTTTTAGACCCCCTGATCTTTATATCTATCTTTATATGAGACTACAGGAGGTTAAGAGTTTCTACGTAAGCTACGGGAATACCACCCCCGTATAGCGGCTTGACTTGAAAATTAATATTTTAGGTATAGGCGACATTGGTTTTTCAAGCATTTCTTTATATGAAACTGAAACGCGTGAAGGTATAAAATATGACCGTTGTAAGTAGGTAGTCGCGTTTTTTTGAAATTTACATATGAATGATACGTTGGATTTTAAATTATTGGTTGTCAAGCGCGTTGTATAACTATAATTTCAATTTGATAACATTACAATAGTTTATTATGTGCAAAAATGTACCAAATGATTGTGTTCGTAATAAAATTGTTATCGGTGTAAAAAAAACCTTGCTTTATATACACACGTATCATGAGCTCTCCACGATGCGTTCAAACCGCCATTACGACTTTTCAGAATGAAAACTTTTATGTCATTAAATTTTTGATATTAAATTTTTTTAAATTCACAGACAAGCTTTTAAAGTTCGACATCAAATAACGTGGGACCAAGGTGATGGAGCGCATAATCAACGCAAAGCTCCTGGGATACCTAGAGGATCACGATCTGATCAGTGACCGACAGTATGGCTTTCGCCATGGTCGCTCCACTGGTGATCTTCTAGTGTATCTCACCCACCGCTGGGCTTCAGCTATTGAGAGTCAAGGTGAGGCATTGGCAGTCAGCCTGGATATAGCGAAGGCGTTCGATCGGGTTTGGCATGGGGGTCTTCTATCGAAGTTACCATCTTACGGACTGCCCGGGGGATTATGCGAATGGATTGCCAGCTTTTTGTCCGGCAGATGCATACGAGCCGTTGTCGACGGAAGTTGCTCCGATAGCATGGACATAAATGCTGGTGTCCCACAAGGCTCTGTGCTATCCCCAACGCTGTTTTTGCTGCATATCAATGACATGTTGTCCATTGGCGATATTCATTGTTATGCGGACGACAGTACTGGGGATGCCTATTACACAGGCCGTGCTAACATCCCTCGTCCCGTTGTGTTAGAGAGTCGTGAAAAGCTTGTGTCAGACATCGAGAGTGCTCTCTCTGATATCTCACTGTGGGGCCAGGAAAATCTTGTCCGATTTAACCCCACTAAGACACAAGTTTGCGCGTTCACCGCTAAAAAAACCCCATTTACTGTGGTCCCACAATTCCAAGACACAGTCCTTACCATGTCAGAGAGTATTGGGATCCTGGGTGTTGACATTTCCAGTGACGTCCAATTCCGTAGCTACCTGGAAGGGAAGGCCAAGCTGGCATCCAAAAAGCTCGGTGTGCTCAATAGAGCTAAGCAATACTTCTCTCCGGGGCAAAGACTGTTATTATACAAGTCCCAAGTCAGGCCCCATATGGAGTATTGCTGCCATCTTTGGGCGGGAGCACCTGGATACCAGCTGGGCCCCTTTGACTCGATCCAAAGACGTGCTGTCCGAATTGTCAACGATCCCAAACTCACGAGCGATATCGAACCCTTAAGTCTAAGGAGAGACTTCGCCTCCTTATGTGTATTCTATCGCTTGTACAATGGATTGTGCTCTGAGGAATTGTTTGATATGATGCCAACGGCTGCATTCTACCACCGCACCGCTCGCCGTCGGCAGGGTGTTCACCCGCATACCCTGGAGCCTAAATGGTCTCGTACCGTGCGGTTTATGAGGAACTTCCTCCCGCGGACGCTCCGGCTGTGGAATGAGCTCCCTGCCACTGTTTTCCCAAAGGACTACAATATGGGGTTCTTCAAAAAAGGAGTGTTAATGTTTTTAAAGGGTCGGCAACGCGCATGTAACACCCCTGGAGTTGCAGGCGTCCATAGGCTACGGTGACCGCTTACCATCAGGCGGGCCGTATGCTTGTTTGTCACCGTCGTAGTATTAAAAAAAAAAAAAAAAAAAACTTGCGTGCGACACATTGTTATAATTAACACTTCGTTTCGAACTAAACGTCATTTCGTTTGATATTAGAATAGAGGTCAATACAATTTTCCAAATTTGAAAAAAAAATATAACTAATTGCATAATATAAACTAGCTATAATAACATTTTCACAGATAAGAAATTTGGTGTAACAAAAAATTTTAACTATAAAACTCTCGTGAGACTCGAACATATTAAATAATATTTAAAACGGGTCACTCACGTAATTTAGTCGATTTCCGCTCGACATGTTTCTTCGTAAAGAACGAAACATGTCGAGCGAAAATCGACTAAATTACGTGAGTGACCCGTTTTAAATATTATTTAATATGTAACAAAAAAGTTTAATATTAAGGGGGTCTTTATATGCGGTTTTTGAACGCATCATTAGAGGGCTAACTGGGTATTTAAAAAGGGGTATTAAGAACTAGGGCTTCCATCCGTCCGGGTTGCTTTAGTGTCCAGGGCGAGAACGCTATTTCAATTAAACGTCCGGGATTTTTGACTTTTGGGCTTTGGCTGGGTTACGGCAACGTCCGAAATGGCAGCCCTACTCAAAACACAATATGACACCGCTCATGTTTCGGCGCCAGTTTTAACAATTAAAGCGTTTAATTAAAGATATTCACCCATTGACATGGAGATCGCGACAAGGAAATGGAGATGGATAGGGCACACCATTCGACGAGGAAATGCGAATAACGCAAGCATCGCTTTCGATTGGAAACCCCCAGATGGGTAGCGTGGTTCCGGGCGACCTATAAACTCTTGGCGACGGTCCGTCGAGAGTGAGCTGCGTGCAGTCGGACTGAGCTGGAACGAAGCTAGAAGGGTCGCGGAAGACAGGAAGGGTTGGCGCGAGCTTGTGAAGGCCCTCTGCACCTCTGGGGTGCCATAGGACAGCAACAACAACAACAATTAAAGATATTATGTTATTGCAGTTACAGATTGCTAGCCCATCGCCCACAACACGCTTCAACCTACATATATGGCCTATATAGGTGAATCTACTATTTCTTGATGTTATTCTGTCCCATCAGGAGACAAATGCAGCAGCACAGTCTGTTAGAAGAACCATTGTAGTATACTACAAGAACATATATGTTCTACTGACATGCTTGGTAGAAGACCCAACATGGAAAGGGAATATAACTACCATAAAACTTCATGTTTTGTGAATTTTTATGCCACAATACTGACCAGTATACCGACCGTAACCATAGAAACTAATGAAAATAAACAGTTGATTAATCCATACCCCACAGTGGAATTTTATGACACCCACGGTAGGAAAATAGGTGGTGAAATTAAAGGCACAAAAAATTAAAATCTGTAAAAAATACTAATCTTAAAATATTCTTACGATACTTATTCCAAAATTACAGATTCTTTAAAACTAACAGATTTTACATTTATATTCTGAATCAGACTAAAAGTTACCGGCTTCGGATGGCGCTTTTTATTTATATTTGTTTGTTAAATCTTTCTGTCTAATCCCTGAGCCGTAGCTTCGCGTTTCGACAAACTTCTTAAGTCCTGATCTAAGTCATGGAAGTTTAGCAGTTCTGTATTGGAAAATTCCAGATTGGCACATACTCACGCTACGCCTTGTAAGCGTTTCGTTTTTTAACTTTTAACCATGTTTTTATTGAATCGAAAGTCTAAAGGTATGTTTTTGCGCTATTTTCGCTGCGTCAATTAATTATGAATCGAAATTTTAATACTTAATTATTTTTCTCTTCGAGGGGGTCCCGTTGTCTTATGGTTCTGATATGTGTATGAGGTAGACATATATATATATATATATATACATATTAGGTTTATAACTTCATATTAGGTCCATTTAGTTTTGTCTGTCTAAGCTATCACCTGCATAATTATCATATTGTACACATGATTATTGTTGTGTCTAAAAATAGTATGTGCACGAGTGTTTAAATACCGAAATACGCAATCATAATTCATAGGTAATAAACAAATTTATTTATGACACTACATCTACAAACATGTATAATACAAACAAAACCATAGCACAAGTGTCACTGAAATTATTCCATCTCAGCGTGTTGCTATCAAGTAGTAGCGCCAATTTTCCGATAGGACCATTTAGTGAGCGAGCTCGGCAGGTAACAAAGATGTTTTATATATAACAAAAACAAAGACACAAAATAAAAACCACCTAAACACAAAACAGAGCATTTTCAGATCAGTGGTAATGTGATCCTAAACACAAACACAACACACAAACACACACATGGTTAACAAAGTGTTATTACTAGAAGTTGGCAGATAAAACAAAGCAAATAAACAAATTTTTATTTATTTATTTATTTATTTAAATAATTACCAGCACCAACGAAGAAAAAAATACATCGCCATGCATAAGGAGCATAAACTAACCTATATGTTACAAGCAACTCGTAAGCTCTCTGCAGGAGTCCGAGTCCTCGTTATATCGGTGATAGACCATAAACTTCATCACAATTAGCTCGGTGATTATTAGTTATTATATTTTTCTCAAACATGATCGGAAATGTATGCATTTAAGTCACAAAATGAAGACATGAAGTTTCTTGTTTATGGCTCCTCCCCCCATTTACTTCTTGGCCAGAGGCCGTGAAGTAATGTATGGCGTAAGTATGAACGAAACATTATTGTCCGCTGCTCTAACTTTTTGAATTTTCGTACTAACACTAAAATGACAAAGGAAAAATTACATACAGCCAACGACCACTAGATACTTGCGACATTAAAAAAAAAACCAAATTCTATGGTTTTAAGTATATTTATGTGCGGTTAAACATGGTGCTCGAATAGCTCATTCAAATGGCATCCTTAAAAAATAAAAAGGTGGCAAATTAGACAATGTTTTCCTTAAATACAAATACAAATACAAATCGTTTATTTCCTTGAACAAAAAAATCCTTCCTTCCTAACTATCCTTACTAACTACCTTACTACCTACTTCCTTACTTCCTTATTAACTATTTACCTAGTAGTTATTTTAATTTTAATATTTCCTCGCAATGTTTGAGAAAATCACTATACAAGCCTCGGCCGGAAGAGAGATTGCAGGACTTGTTTAATCCGTCTACCACAAACTCGTCGTGCAATCCCTTACTTCCCGGCCTCTGCAGTACACAGTAGTCTGTAGTGTACAGTCACCTGCAATAGTATAGGACTATATGAAGGCTGCAAAATAATCTGACACATTCTTGTTTGTACCGCCATAAGAGCGTGTCACATATTAGTGCGGCCTTCATAGCGTCATATACTATTGCAGGTGACTGTAATATTAATCTCCGCTTCCTCTCATGACTTGATGCAACCCATTAAGGCCCCAGTGAAATTCAAACATTGAGTTTTTCAGCGAATAGCCCTCGGATTTTCAAAGAGTGATGCGATTACATTAAACTTATTCGTACATTTTCACTGTTTTGATTTGGAAATTACCAGTTCAGGTGACTCTATAATGCTTTATGTTTGTTCTTCAAGAAGTACATGCCATGTGGATACAAATATAACGATAATGTATGTAGATGTGTTGAAGAAGAGGGTCAATGGAGATATCTCTTAGGCAAATGTTATGCATAGGGAAGTCAAATGAGAGTTGGTCAGTTGTATATTTATGTATAAACTACCTAGAACTGGCATTCAAATCAAGTAGGTACAGATGTTTCATAATATAAGTTACCACTCGATGTAAGTTGTTTGTATATAAATAAGCTACAACGAAAAGGAAAACCTGTTATAAAATGTTTGAAAAACCGGTTATATCCATTAAAAAAATAACTTGATTTCTATTTTTATCTCTCTGTCTGTCTGTCTGTCAGTCACATCGTTAAATATCTCGCGAACTACTCAAGCTACCGATTTCAAAATTGGAATAAACAAAGTTAATCAAGGCACATTGAAAGATTTTTTTTAATATATTTTTGTTTATATTCAATGAAAAATGCCCAATAAAAGAGGGGAAAAAAATTGAATGTATAGTTACTGGGTGAAGCGGGGTATCATTTGAAAGGGCTAGATTTGCGCATTCAAAACATTTATTTATAATTTTTCTGAAATGTAAGAATTTTGATTTATAAAAGAAAATAAAATAAAATACCATTCCCCTCCTTTATCTCCGAGGTTTATGAAGGACAAAATATGGTTTTTTTTACACAACTATGATATTATTCTAAATATTACAGGAAAAATATAACATTGACCCTAACTTCATTATAATTATAATAAAAACTTTTCTGAACTAAATTTTTAATTTAAGCAATTAGGTTGATTTTTTTTCTTTAAATATATATGATAGCATGCAGTAAGTACCATCTTATAAATAAAGTTAAAAAAATTGGTTAACGTGATAAAAAAATATCAAACAAAACAAACTCACATACTAACTCCATGTCGTGCAAACGAGTGACCCTGTGATTGAGAGTGATTGAGAGACCCAATCTGTCGATACATGTGGCTGACTTCAAATTTCTACTTCTTGGTGAAGTTGCAACATAAACTTTGTACGGAACCCTCGGTGCGCGAGTCCGACTCACACTTGGCCGGTACCTTGTGTTAGTACTGTGGCGCGATATAAGGAATTATTTTTCTGAATCCGAGGTTCCTATACATACATTAAGTACCTACCCATAATGACATACCTTTATTCCGTCACTATAAGTCTCTTCATCAAAGAACAATTTTTTATTGTTACGATATATGTAAGAAGTTAATTTCAAATAGAAAATGCGAATAATCCAAAAACGAACAATTGAAGCGAAGAACAAACACGGTTAAATGTAACAAAACGATTTCAATTTCAACACAAATCCGTAAAAGGATAAATAAGATCGAGATGATCCAAGCCCGCAGGAGCCTCGTCATTCAATAACACTAATGCATTAAAATAGAACAAAAGTCACGATCTATTCATGGAATTAAAGGGCTCAGCCAAGATTGGAAGTTGACGCGGGTGGGATTACCCGGATATCCTGATTGTGAGTGGCAGAGTCCACCAAACATAATTAGATAAACCACTGTAACTTGGCCTTGAAACCGTAAGCATCAAATAATTTAAAGTTCGTATCTGCATCTATATCGCACGAATGGGCCGATGTTAACGTTCATTTAAAGTTCCAATTTCATTTCTTTTTTTTATATCATTACAGAGTTGCAGCCAGTTTCAAGTGTCAAGAGAGGAAGCTGCATACCACTAGGTGGGCTCTATGTTTAATTGTCATCGACATAATATTTATCACTTTTATATACCCACATAATTAACCCTCTATTCAAAAACCGCACATTAAGATCCCCATAATGATAAACTGTTTAGTTACTACTGATTTATCTCTGAAAGTATTATTATAGTTATGTATCATCGACTTCGATAATATTATTTTCCCCTCACTAGCTCGGAAAGCGCTGTTTTGTCCTTTAAGGGGCTACCCGGCATATTTCACTGTTTTTAAAGTGAATAGGCTTTGTTCAGCTCCAAGCACAACGCTTGAAAAAAATATATAATGTAGCTAGGTATTTGGTCTACATTTTGTTCCACTAAATTGTTGAAAAACATAATACATCAAGAGAAAAAAAAATAACCCTAAACCCTTTTTTCTACCTTAAATCTGTATCTACTCCCTTATTATGCATCGTAAGTACAAGAAACTAAGACAAGCATTTTATATTTATGTTTACTTTAAACGCATCCACTGATTTTTGGATAGGTTTTGTACTTTTCGAGAAAAAAGCTATTACACGCATTTTTCCGAAAACGCCGGCTCGAGATGCCTGCGCGGGCGACGGGGGCCAGTCGTATAAAATGGCACTAGTAGCTTATAGGGTTGCGTCCTAGTACAAGCAGCTCTTCCTAGGTGACGACTTATGCTTATAACCGGTATTGTATAACCGGTGAGGAAAGGAAGCGGTAGGGGAAGAAAGCTCAAATCGCCGAGGTCATTGGGATAGGGGACGGCCTTAAAACTAGCGTGGAAAAACGCATTTTATCAAAGTAGTCTAATTCCTATCACTTACCACCAGTCCATAAGTCCATAAGTCCATAAGTGAGTCCTATATGCCCATAGTAAATATAGGCAATCCGAGGTCACACCTTAAATTGGTCATGTGATCATGTCTTATCCCGCACTTGGTAAGCTGTTGGCAATATCTAAGTATCAGGAGCGTACCTACTCTATGACAAATTTTGAAATTGATTTTTGATGGTTTCTCAATATAACTTACATGTGGATAAGATTTATAATCGTATGTATTCTGTATTTTCCTCACAATAGTGAGGGGAAAAATGTTGTATTACACTCGGCTGCAAAGTTTGTTCAACTCTCGTGCCTTGAGACCCTCGTAAAGCTCAATATTCCAGTTATTGAAATTTTGGAATCTTTCGCTTGCTCGGGTCTCAATATAAGCCCGAGAGTTAAACAACAACTTTGCCCCCTTGTATAATAAATAACTATTATTACATTCAAATTTCGAACGTCTCTGAAAAACGAGCGAATTTGATTTGACCTCTGCCAACTCTAGGTGATCACTGATAAATAATTTTTAAGAAAAAAAAACCGACTTCATTTGGTTCCCGGTAAAAGTGAAATTAAGAATTTGTTTGAGTTAGCCAGTTTACTTCACAAATATCCAATACACCGCACGTGTACGATTGAAAATTGAGGAGCTTTCTTAATGTCCTAGGGCTTCCATCATTACATTTGAAGTATAATCAAACGGAACTCCCTTGTAGACCTTTAAACAAACAAAATAACAATGTGTTAAATTGGATGACAGACTGTAAATTAACGAGCATATTCATTATGCCATCCCTGATTATCAACATCAGGTCCACTCCAGCAAAATGATGGCCACAGTAAGAAAATGCCTAAGCTAATTATGAACACCCTCTAATCACAATTAACCTGCCGTACAAATTTGAAGAGTTCTCTGAATTATTCTAGAACTCTATCATCAGAATATAAATCAAATCAAAAAGATGAATGTCACAACTAGGATAATAAGTAGAGCTAGGTTTATTAACCAGTTCCACTTTGCGATCCCTGGTCTTCATCATCAGATCAAGTTCATCAAAATTTTGGCTCCGCCAAAACACTGTTTTAGTTACTTAAGGAAACCCTCAAATCAGAATGCATGTGCCGTTAAAATTTGAGGAGTTCTCTCAATCCCTCATGAAGCCCATCATCAAAATAGAACTATAATCAAATAGGACTATCTTGAAGGTATTTCTTTAAGAAAAGATTAATGTCTCAAATCGGATGATAGAGCTGGGAATTAACAAGCAGTTCCACTTTGCCATCCCTGGTCTTCATCATCAGGTCCACTCCACCAAATTGATGATGTTCGTAAAGAAATGCTCGAGTGTCTTAAGAAACTACCCAAATCATCATGCATGTGCCTTTCAAATTTGAGGAGTTCCCTCAGTTCCTCATGGATCCCATCATCAGAAATTGATTTTGAAAAAAACGGAACAAATCTGGAACCATCTATTTTCAGAAAAAAAAATATTTTTTGAAATCGGACGATAGTCCTGGGAATTACCAAGCAGTTCCACTTTGACATCCCTGGTCTTCATCATCAGGTCCACTCCACCAAATTGATGATGTTCGTAAAGAAATGCTCGAGTGTCTTAAGAAAGTAACCAAATCATCATGCATGTGCCTTTCAAATTTGAGGAGTTCCCTCAGTTCCTCATGGATCCCATCATCAGAAATTGATTTTGAAAAAAACGGGACAATCCTGAAACCATCTATATACAGACAAAAAAATATTTTTTAAAATCGGATCATAGTCCTGAGAATTACGAAGCAGTTCCACATTGCCATCCCTGGTCTTCATCATCAGGTCCACTCCACCAAAATGATGATTTTCGTAAAGAAATGCTCGAGTTTCTTAAGAAATCACCCAAATCAGCATGCATGTGCCTTTCAAATTTGAGGAGTTCCCTCAGTTCCTCATGGATCCCATCATCAGAAATGGATTTTGAAAAAAACGGGACCAACCAGGAACCGTCTACTTTCAGAAAACAAAAAAAAAATTCAAATCGGTTCAGTAATGACGGAGTTATGAGTGAACATCCATTAAAAAAAAAAATAAAAAAAAATTCAGTCGAATTGAGAACCTCCTCCTTTTGAAATATTGAAGTCGGTTGAAAATTAAAACAAATATTGCTAAGAGTAGGTAACTAATCTTCATACAAAATAACAGAGTCGAAATCTAATAATTGTTAAGTAATTTTTTTCCATTGAATATTGCACGAAACTAAAAATATGATTAAATCTACACAGAATGTGTCTGAACTCATACTTTTTGAGCATTGTGACGAATGAGTTTTACTCACTAAGTGACTTTCAACACAATGTTTCTATAGCTGATGTAAATGATCGTCACATTTAGAGCAATATATTGTGGAAGAATCTTCTTTGAAACTAAGAAAAGAATCTTTCTGTATCCATTTTTTTATTGTTTTTCTTTTAGGATTAACTATTTTAGTAACACGGCACGGAAATCAATCATGAAAACTCAAGTGATATAAATGACATATGTGACGCTGACATGATTTACTTTCATATGGAGATGCAAGTTGCTTATCAATGAAGTCAAATGTTACAGAATAATCTTTTAAGTTGATTATGGATACCTAATGCGATATTATTCCGTAACATCGATAAGTCGATAAAACAGTTAGGTCAATCCCTCTGACAGTTAGATTTTTGCTATGAAGAATTCCGCTCATTGATAAACTGCCTCCCTTAGTGTGCTTGGAGTCTCTAAGTATTTATGTATACTTCTACCTGATTAAAGTCTAGGAGACTGTTTGGTTTTTTCGTCTTTTTCCATGCATGCTTTGCACATAGGACAAATTATCTGATATGCCCATTTTGTGTTTATTGAGTGTGTTTAGTACTATGAGTCATGTAAAGTAGACTTAAAATAATTTTTAAGAAAAAAAAACCGACTTCATTTGGTTCCCGGTAAAAGTGAAATTAAGAATTTGTTTGAGTTAGCCAGTTTACTTTTCAAATATCCAATACACCGCACGTGTACGATTGAAAATTGAGGAGCTTTCTTAATGTCCTAGGGCTTCCATCATTACATTTGAAGTATAATCAAACGGAACTCCCTTGTAGACCTTTAAACAAACAAAATAACAATGTGTTAAATTGGATGACAGACTGTAAATTAACGAGCATATTCATTATGCCATCCCTGGTTATCAACATCAGGTCCACTCCAGCAAAATGATGGCCACAGTAAGAAAATGCCTAAGCTAATTATGAACACCCTCTAATCACAATTAACCTGCCGTTCAAATTTGAAGAGTTCTCTGAATTCTTCTAGAACTCCATCATCAGAATATAAATCAAATCAAAAAGATGAATGTCACAACTAGGATAATAAGTAGAGCTAGGTTTATTAACCAGTTCCACTTTGCGATCCTTGGTCTTCATCATCAGATCAAGTTCATCAAAATTTTGGCTCCGCCAAAACACTGTTTTAGTTACTTAAGGAAACCCTCAAATCAGAATGCATGTGCCGTTAAAATTTGAGGAGTTCTCTCAATCCCTCATGAAGCCCATCATCAAAATAGAACTATAATCAAATAGGACTATCTTGAAGGTATTTCTTTACAAAGAAAAGATGAATGTCTCAAATCGGATGATAGAGCTGGGAATTAACAAGCAGTTCCACTTTGCCATCCCTGGTCTTCATCATCAGGTCCACTCCACCAAATTGATGATGTTCGTAAAGAAATGCTCGAGTGTCTTAAGAAACTACCCAAATCATCATGCATGTGCCTTTCAAATTTGAGGAGTTCCCTCAGTTCCTCATGGATCCCATCATCAGAAATTGATTTTGAAAAAAACGGAACAAATCTGGAACCATCTATTTTCAGAAAAAAAAATATTTTTTAAAATCGGACTATAGTCCTGGGAATTACCAAGCAGTTCCACTTTGACATCCCTGGTCTTCATCATCAGGTCCACTCCACCAAATTGATGATGTTCGTAAAGAAATGCTCGAGTGTCTTAAGAAACTACCCAAATCATCATGCATGTGCCTTTCAAATTTGAGGAGTTCCCTCAGTTCCTCATGGATCCCATCATCAGAAATTGATTTTGAAAAAAACGGGACAATCCTGAAACCATCTATATACAGACAAAAAAATATTTTTTAAAATCGGATCATAGTCCTGAGAATTACGAAGCAGTTCCACTTTGCCATCCCTGGTCTTCATCATCAGGTCCACTCCACCAAATTGATGATTTTCGTAAAGAAATGCTCGAGTTTCTTAAGAAATCACCCAAATCAGCATGCATGTGCCTTTCAAATTTGAGGAGTTCCCTCAGTTCCTCATGGATCCCATCATCAGAAATGGATTTTGAAAAAAACGGGACCAACCAGGAACCGTCTACTTTTAGAAAACAAAAAAAAAATTCAAATCGGTTCAGTAATGACGGAGTTATGAGTGAACATCCATTAAAAAAAAAAAAAAATAAAAAAAAAAATTCAGTCGAATTGAGAACCTCCTCCTTTTGAAATATTGAAGTCGGTTGAAAAAACAAAACAAGTTTTCATTCATCAAAGCAATGGCGGACTAAATATGCGGCTTGAACGCAAATTGAAATTTAAATTAAAGCCTGTAAATAATTAGGCATTAAAACACTCGTTACATAAACCCACACTCGAGTTTTAATGCCTTTTATTATATTACAGTGACATAAACTACTATAAGTGTCGTCAGTAAATAATTTTCGTATTCATGTCCAATATTTTACACATGAATAGTCTCAAAAATAATATTTCCCACAAACTCTAAAATTCTATTTAAAAATATTGTGAGCAAAATGAAATTTGCTTCTTTGCAACTCAGAGACAAAAATAACTAGGAAATGCAAAGCTGGTTGCTTTTCTATGGACATAACCGGTTATAACCGGTTTTTATACAAATCACAACCCGTTTTGCTTTCTGTAAAAATAACTCAACTTGGCCTCAACTGCTGGCTTAAACGAAGTTGGGAGTTGGGACATAGTAATTGTTTTACAGTATTTTGCCTGTGACGGATTTTCATATTTCATACTTGTATACATGCTTGCTAGATGGTGAAGTTTAAAACAGAGCTTGTTACTACGGACTACGACTAAACTGAGTGTTTAGATGATACGCTGGACGATCTGCGCCTCGCAAGCAACTCACTGATTTTAAGCTCGTTAAGCTTTTGGAATGGCGCCCCAGACTGAGTCGGGAAACTCTTGGGATTATAAGAAATGAATCAAACTCCTCCACGTATATTGAATTTGAGAGGGGACGGGAAGAGATCGGCCGAGTTGGGAGTTTAGTTAGATTTCTTGGTTAAGTAATTATAAGATTATGATTTTATTATAATTTGTTCCATGTATTTTGTCCATGTTTAGGTAGATTATTTATTATTTTAATCAGTGTTGATTCTGTTTTTTTTTAAGTCAGAGTTATTTTCTTGATTTGTAAACTAATCGGTTTAGCTATGATCGGGACACAATAAAGGCCCATTAAAATTGCTATACCATCTAACGTACTCTGTTGTTGTTCCGTATTATAAATTAAATGTCGATACGTATCCATCGGATCTAATAACTGATATCTAAGGACGATGGACGAACATTTCGCTGGTAGCATTAGTACACATGTACTACGAGGCTGTGATTGTGGTAAAATAGTTGACCCCCCAACTTATGCAAATCACTCAAACTCACTCAAATAATGCAAAAGCGATTGAAATGGTGATCGACAATCTTGAAGATTCGATGTCACAATTTTACAGTACTCCTGTAGGTACGAAGATAGTGTTTACCTATGTGTAGAAAGTATAATTCCCGTGTCACCATATTATAATTTAAATACTAATATTTTAATTACAATTAAAAACAAAAAGGGCCGAAGTAGAATCTTCCAATTTATTTATTTATACATATGGCATTTTTTACCAAGACGCTCAGCCACTAATCATAATATTAAATCTAAATTCGTTACCCATCGGGCGTCGTTTTCTAGAGAGTGAGATAAGTAGATAAGGGTATTTTTTCAATTTCCTAATTTATTCCAGACATATATTATTTCTTTTCTATTAAACATCAAGTACTAAATTGGCGTTACTCACGTAGTCTAGACACCTTGAACATTCAAACCCTCACTCATTAATTTTACATCAACTTTAGTTTACTTTAACATACCTCCATTACATTATTTATTATTTGTGCCACAAGGCTTGGACGTATTAAAATGTACACATAACATTATAAATAATGTAAGAGGGTTAATAATAAATGATCGTGTTTCAGGCTAAGTAGCTCTTGTCTAGGTCACTTAGGCTGCTAGACTTCGTATATTGAGCAAGAAAGATGCTCATTTAAAATGATAAATATTTACCTTGCTAAGCTTACTAGGGATGATATTTGTAGGCTTGTTTTATTTATTTGTACAGTAAGCGTTTACCACTTAACTCGTATAACTTGCTCAACATAGTCACAACGCAAATTAACTGTCAACATTTAAAGTGTTATTTTATACGTCAAACTGCTATGAAATTATTACGTTTTCTTAATACTGTCATAATCTGTGATATTAAAATTATGGCAAAGTTAACTTAAATAGTCGGACTCTACTAACGTTTTTGTAAATACAATTTAATTTTAATGTGGAAGGTATCAATAATATTGAATTGCTTCGAATTAATTTATTTTGTAATACTAGTTAAATATTTTATCTCAACTTAATACAAGTAAGTATTTACATTTAATCTAGACATCCGCCGTTCGTAAGACAAGGCAGAAAGAGAGATGGACGATAATGCTTGTAAAGATGAAAGTAAAGTTGGTCATCAACTAAAAAGTCTTTGACTTTCTTTCAAAATTCACTTCAGACACAGACTTAAGACAGTAACTGAAAAAACGTACTTGCAAATTTACAATACCTATATAACCAAGCTTAATTGGCATCTGGCCTTAGAGGCAGTTCAAATAGCGCTATGGCCGAACTTGGCGACCGCACTATCGCGCCTGATATTACGTCATTATCCATCGAGTCCATTATATTAGGACGGTACTCTATATTGAATGATACTCCACCGAATAGATCGCATTGATTCCCTTAATGAAAATAGTTGTTGAAAGGGGTAGCCCTTTTCGAGGTGAGCTCTTGAAAGGATTGAGGTTTTGCGGGTTCGAGAAGAATAAAAGTGGAAATATTTTTCAGCTTTGGAGGGAAGAGTTTTTTTACAAGCTTCTGTGAATACTGGTTGTTTTCTACATCGATTGCTATCTATTTTGGCCGTCGGATTGACTTAGACAGAGAAGTATTGCATATTTTTAGTGAAGATTAAATTGTCAGTGTTAACTCGTACTAAATGCACTTATTCGATGCGCCATTATATAAGTAAATTAAGGATATAGTTGGACCACTCTAAGTATTCCTGTCCAGATTTACGTGAAGTATGGCATTTTCATACAATGTCACTGCCAAGTGTGCCAAATCAGTGCAAAGTTAGCGTGGTCGCACTCTAATAACATATTTTATCACAATAGGCGTGACATGTTTCGACTGCATCGAGAATTCACGATCAGACAGGGTGCTAGAGTTTTAACCGTTTTTTCAATATTAATGTAGATATTGTAATAGTGATAGAGGCAATTTACTTTACATAAAGTTATATTTCAGGTTATTCTGTGTCAGTAAATAAGCTACCCGAAGTCCACAAATTGCAACAGATTGCGCAGCCATCGGCTCAGCTGAATCGATAATAAGCCGGCACTTAAAATAGACTGTTATATTTGTGAGCACTCTGGCTAAAATACTTTATAAGGACTGATTTTGCCATTTCTGATTATATTCTAAGAGATGAATATTTAGGTAAATCTGGACAACACTTTCTATGGGACCAATTCAGAAGTCGCAAAACGATTCTTCGGCAGTCCTATAGAAAAAAATACTAGGTATATATTTATGATTGACTGATCTCATTCGAGCATAGACAGAGATAGTCATAATGTCTTTTTCTCACGCTTGTATCGCCACTTCGAAACTATGAGCACCACTTTAATTCTTATCTCAATATTTTTCACCCCAGATGGAAAAGCATGACGTTACGTATACGTTTGATATGTGTAGCTTTCTGTTATTCTGTGTTAATCTGAGAGTCTGTCATCTTACGTCACAAAGTAAACAATGACTCATAGTACAGTCAAGTGTAAAAATATGGTGGTGCACATCTTACTCAAAAATATGTCCCATAGCCCCTTATGCCGGTGTAATAAGAGCGTAGTACCATATTTACGAGTCGATTATGTCGAACCATATTTTTGCACTTGACTGTACAATTTCGCAAAGTCCTGTAAAACTTATACAAGGGACAAGAGCACTGACGTGCCGCAAGGGTCGGAAACCGGTTTTGCCTCCATACAAAAAACCAGTTGATAATTTAGGTTAACCGTAAACCGTGACAATTGTTTTGTTTTTATCTTAATAATAATAAAATATAACTGATTTAAAATAATAACAGTAAAACATTACGTCTTTAAGAAGATATAGTAGAAACCGGTTCTGAGTCTAGTACACCGGTGCTTTGTTTGGCCATAATCGCTATCTTATTTTAATTTACGAAAATTGAAGGCGCACTATTTAATCGAGCTTTATACAAAAACAAGCTTTATAAATCAACCAAAAACTGTTTCTATTAAATAAGCTACCCAGTCTTTCCGTAAGATGTATTCTCGGAAATTCGTGTGCATTGCATTGAACTGCTGCGCGGGCATCCAACCGGGTCGAATCGATAAACTTGCACTAAAATGAGACTGGAAGACTAACCCAACTATAAAATCTTATCTATGGAATACCCTTAGTTCTTACAACTCCAGGCTCTCTGAGCCGTGGCATGAGCCCGGAAAATGCGAGGAACGGAGTATTCTTTACTGAACATAAACATGTTCTTAAAAATATTATCTATATTATAGATAAACAACAAAAAAACACGTGACTCAGTGGTTGAGTAATTTTCATGGACACACAATTCTTTCTTTTCCTTTGTTGTATCTCATTGCAAGCTCATTGCGAGCTCCAAGGTACAGGCTTGGCCTAGTTTGGAGCTTGCTGGACATTTTTGTGTTTTGTATTATTATTATTAAAAAATCTCGCTCCCACGCGGATATTGGATTTTTCGAAGTCCAAATATGCCTCCCCGAACTGAAATGAGACTTATCTCATAGTGAGTTTATCCCGGAAAATGTAATATATATCTAGCCATGAGAGATCCCACACATAACAACAGTAGCGGTACCATATGTTGCTGTAGAATGACAATCGCTAGCGACGGCGCGATTCGAAAGTATTTGCATCTTGCCCGTTCTTAACTGTGTGTTTAGTTTGAAATCTACTGTAGAGAATCTATAGTCACTAGCGTCTACGTCAACGCACTGAATTTTCTTACTATGAGCTGCCTATTTTGGAGACCCTAGGACTCCATCTACCAGCACTGAGAATGCCGGGGACCGATCTACGACGTTTCGATTAGCGGAGCGATAACAAATCAATGATTAAAGATCGCAGATTCATATTTTTAGTTAGAATGCATGTGCTCGAAAAGAGCGTTTCCTAATCGTGCGGAAGGTGGTAATTTACTGCACTAGTGCGAGAATGGATTTTCATAGAACATTTCCGCACACCTTACCCGGG